>CM076582.1:1286619649-1288105701 GCA_034641835.2 Pinus albicaulis
CAAATCTCAGCAATAGCCACGAAAGTCCCTAAAAGATGAACCGGTCACATTAAAGTTATATGCCAAGTAGCAAGTGTCAAATCAAATCAGGCCGAAAGAGGAAAAGGGGTGGTAAAGCGCACATATATTGACACCAATGGATAAATGGCACTAAGTGAGGAAAGGCGGAACAATAGTTGATGACTGGAACAAAGGTAAGGGAGACATGCCTTTACAGACCAACTCATATACGAGAGAAGGCCTTTGATTATACACGACGGCAGTACGTAGAAATTCCGAGGGGGTCAAGCCGTGGGGAAAGGACAAGGCCCTTACCCCCGCGGACTTGCGACACGTGGCAAGACTTCACGACGGAGAAATAGTAACAGGGTTGGGCCAAGAGATTCTGTATCGTGGTGGAGTTAAGGTGGGCCCGCTCAGGTGAGGAAGATAAGCGTTAGTCCGGCAAAGGGGAAGTCCTACGTGTTAAAAAGTGGATAGCACATATGGAACAACGGTAAGGTAAGTCCATTAGGACAGCTGGTACTAAGGCCCGTACCAGCTTTTAACCCGACACGAGGCGCTCACCTATATCTAGATTTACCCAATCCCCACGCGCCACGTGTCTCAGTGTCAGTGTCCTTACGACACTTGCCCTCTGTTCTCTTACACTTTCACCTTTTAACCTAAACAGTCCTCCCGAATGGTAAAAACTCTCGTATTCCTCTCTGGTAAATTATTTTCAGGTAGTTTTCCACGGCGATTACCAAGTAGGAAAGAACGCCGGGTTTGTCCAAGTCACTGTCACAGTTCCCCTCGTCGTTTTCCCAAGCATTGTCACCCTCTGCCCAGGTAATCCATTTTCCGATTTTGTTTCATTATTTTTCCCTTTCTCTCTTTTCCGAATTGTTGAATAACTGCCATGGGGAGAGGGACGCCCAAGAAGAACGAACCTGAAACTCCCCAACTCCATGAGTCTAGAAATCCTCCTGGTTTCGAGCCCCTTCGTGACTTGCAAGCAGGTATCTGTGACCCAAAATACCCTTTCGATATACGGAGCATCAAGCCCCTACGGTTCGGTCGCCACTGTAAAAGTGCCGATCGTTTCCGAGTTGTCGCGTCCGGCTTGTATCACTACATTACCCCCCAAGTCCATTCCTGTGTCGATTTTATTGTCTGGCTTAGAGACTCTTACGATTCACATCGTGATGCCTTCATTTCCCCTCAGGGTAGCATAATCTTCTCCCTTTCTCCCGACATTATAAGGCAGGCTCTTCGTTTCCCTCCCAGTGATGCCTACTTCAGTTTTAAAGACGAAACCTTGCTCGCACAGTTTAATAAACTGTCGAAGGAAGCCCGCCGTGCCTTCATAGCTGCCATAACAGTCGATCAGGCGACGGCCCTACCTCCGGTTGAGCCTTTCCCATTGAGTCTGTTTAATGAAGAGGTCCGACCAGTCATGTCCCTCATTGCCGGCCTCCTAGGGGAAGAGACCCCTGAAGACATTTCCTGGGTATGCATTCGATTCTTGTGGCTTATGACTCAGAATGGGGTTACACTAGATATTCCAGGTTTCCTGTCTTTTACCATCCGGAACCAATTTCGGGAGCTGGCCAAGGCCCGAAAGTTTCGTTTTTGTTCGTTGGTTTTCTACCTCTTCTTGTTCCAGCATGCAGACAAGTTTAATCACTTGGGGCTGGACAGGATGTATTCTGAAAATTCTCAGCCCAGGCCAGTCTTCGACTGGAATTTCTCCGTTCGTCAATTGCCTAAGGGGGAGGGTTACATCAGTTTCGTGAATACCTTCATGTCCATTTCTTACACCATCATTCACGATGCACCATCCCCTAGGGTTTTCCCAGAGATGAAGCGCTGGTTACAGGCTGGGAAGTACCAGTGTACCGGCGATTGGTTTCTATCAGAGGAGTATACTGAAATCCGTGTCTATGGAGCCGAAGTAGCCCCCTACCAGCTCCCAGCTTTTCCTGTCCGACGAGTCTACGCCCTTGAATACATCCGGAAAGCCCTCAAGGCTGACCAACTTCATTTCGTCCCCGCTAAGAAAGGCTACATCCTGAAGCTTCCCGACAATATTGGCCCCTTTGTTGTAAATTCTAGATATGCCCTCCCGATTGTTGAGAAAATATTGCAGAACTTGGATCTGAAATTAGGGGAAAGCTGGGCTTATGACCCACGGGAAATTATTTCAAATAAAAGAAAGAGAAACAGGTCTGCGCCCTACGTTCATGAATCCAGGCCATTTCTGGAGTGGAAGGCTAATTATGAAGTCTGGCCTATGTTTTCGCAGATGGAGACGGACTCATCTGCCACAGGAGAAGAAGAGGAAGTGAACAAAGGGGAAATGAGCCGGAAGCTGGTACCTCCGGAGCGCCACCACCCAAGAGGCAAAGGGTGGCCACTAGTGAAGCCGAGGTCATCGGGGAAGGGATAATTCTGGAGCCCCTCGCGAAATTTGGAGAGTATGATAAGAGCAAGGCAGGGATAGTAGTTCTAAGAGATAGCACCGCCTCCTCTGACTACACTGAAGTCACTCAGGCCATCATCGAGCCTCCTGCTTCGAAGACAAAAGAAAGGGAGCTGACCAATAAAACCGTCAGAGACAAATATATGGCCGAACTAGGAGGTTTTGTTGAGAAATATCACACCAGAATCTCGGCCTCGGTTAATGCAGACACTGAAGACCTGGTGCTTTCCATGGCCGAGGCTCTCCTGGACCCGAATTCGGACGTCCCTAGCTACAAGGTGATTGAATTGGTTGTCGACATGAAGAAGGTTCCGATACAGGACCTGAATGACTTTTTCCAGACGATCTGCGACATGATGAAGGATAAGATTTCACAGATCACCCTTGCCCTAAAGAAGACAGAGCAAAAATACGACGTCCTGAATAACTCTTTTGCCGCAGAACAGAGTGCTAATCGGGCTAACGCACACCAGGTGCGAGTCCTTAAAGAGCAGATTAAGAATTCAGACGACGGAGGGAAGGGAATGCAAGCGGCATTAATAGCCAAGTTGGAGAAGGACATTTCAGCGGCTAGGAAACGGTCTGGCATACCGGCTTCACATCCGATACAGACCGATGAACTGGTGCACGTGGAGGAGGAAAAAAACGAGCTGATGGCCAAGCTTTCCAGAGAGAGAGAGGAGAAAGAAAAAATGGTCAGAAGAATGGAAGATCTGGAGAGCAGAGCTACCGAGCTGCAGACCCGCTGGGACACACACAGTTGTCATGCAGCCGAGACATCAAGTGGGACAGGATCAGCAACAGCACAACTATCCACAGCTATGGCCGAGATAGAAGTGCTGGGGAAGCAAACAACGACAGCCAGGCAAAAGGTGGAAGAACTGGAAGGCGCCCTGGCTGAGAAGGTCAGAACTATTGAAGGGCTGCGAAGAGAAGTGGAGGAAGGAAAGAAAACTGTGACTGAGCAACAACAGATCATCGCCGAGCTGAAGAGTAAAGTGAAGGGAAATATCACCCTGGTCGAGGCCAGAAGCCTGATCTGGTCAGATATAATCGTGGCCGTGACTGAACAGTGGGAGTTCCTAACGATGATAGGAGAGCTAAAGTCTACCCTTCCATACCTTAATAGGCGATTGCAGGAGGCCGGGGATAATCTGCCAACTAGAGACCGACATGCCGGAATTTATATATCTTTTCTCTATACACTGAGAGCGAATGACGTGGTAAAACATGACATTCCCAGCAGATTTATGGAAATCAATGAATGTCGGAAAATTATAGAGAAAGAGGAGGCTCGATCGGCAGCTTCAAAGGCTCTCCAACGGGTCGCTGACATTGTGGAACAGTTCAACAAGGTATGGAACGAAATCACCACTGCTGGCCTCCCTTCATGTTGGGAACCAAACGCTCCTGCCGTACTAATACACCCCGACAAATACACAGCACTTCTAGAGGCAGAACGGGATCGGTCGGATCTTCAGATAGGCAAAGGAACTCAGCTTAAAGCTACTACCATCATCACAGCCCTACAGAAGGAGTTTAGTCTCCTCCACATGATCCGGTACCGTCTCCCCACCCACGCAGACATCCACACCTTCGGCGAGGCATTTACCAGGGTGGAGAGACTCTCAGAGATGTCAGAGCCAAATCCAGAAAGCCAGCGAAGGTTAACGCAGTTCCTGACTCAGCATGCCAGTCCTTCCACCGATGTACCTCCTCCAGCGTCTACTACAGCCTCGACCCAACAGCTTTCATGACACATTATGTTTCATTCATGACATGGCCTTAACGGCCTTTACTTTCATTTCATTTATGTTTGATTTAAATTTCCGAGTGGGCGGTTTTTCCTCCCACTCTTGCATTTTTACTTTTACCTTGAACAATGATCTACATTTTGGTTTTAAGTTTGGCCCGGGGCCTGTTACGCATGATGGAAGAGTTGCTTTCCCCATCATGCCATTTTGTGGTTTTGATAATGATTGTTAACAATTTTGAGCATGCGAGAAATATATTTTCAGAAAATATCTTCTCGATGAAAGGCAGATAGAAGGCTATATAATACAGGAAAAAGAAGGAGACCAGGTTCCATTTCTTCAGAAAATTGATTGTATTAGAATTTCCTGTGCGTCTGCTTTGTGAACAATTTGGATACTGCCCGGAGGAGCCCATCGGGTTTCAATAATAAGAAGATTTACTGTAATACGGATTCCGGACACGGTTGTATGGTGGTGTGTGTGCCTCTCTATTGTTAGTTTCATCTTTGCTCATCTCTCTTATATTACATCCTGGAATGCGAGTGTCTTTTGTCTTTTGATATGAACTTATCGTGTTGATACTTATGTCAGTAGCAGTGTGACACTTTAAATGGCTCAGGAGTAATGTATTTTTCCACATGCATTTCACTCGTATTTCTACTATGTTGGTTGTATTGAAATGTTATTGACGAAAGCTCTTGGTATGCGTGGATTCTTAGATATTTAAGCCCATTTGTATGCCATGAAGTTCTCCTTAGTATCATCTATGTGACAGCCGATATCCCCTTCTTGCTATACAGCTTCGCTATTGTTTATAATTACTTTCTCGGCCATATGTCGTGAATCTGGCCCTCATTATGTTGATCTGTCTTATGATTGTCTGAAGCAGCAGTATCTGAATATTAGCATTTCATTCGTTCAGCGTTATTTAAAATGCCTCAAACTGTCCGAAGTTCTGGTTCCATTTTAGTTTGTTTTCTGTTTCAAAAAAGGTAGTGTAAGAGCTCTGTCACGTTAAGGGATGAAACGTTGTCTTAAATATCCTGCTCTCTACACCTCATAAGATGCAAGGCACAAGGCTTGGAAGGTGGAGAAGGGGTGGGGTCGGGTGCGGTGGCCTTGTCTTTGGATGCCCCCTTGTGAGCTTTTCGTTTCTTGGCCGTAGCTGTCACAGTAGGAGAAGGGTCTTGGTGAGGAGCGGGTGGCACTGTAGTGACAGAAGCAGCTACAGGAACTGGTTGAAGAGGTTTGAAGGCAAGGTATGGTTTGGGGTGACCTGGTGGGGTAGCGGCTGGAGGGTCAAGGTACCGGACGAGAATACCGAGGGTCAAATTAGGGAGGGAAAGTGTGACCATGATGGGGACCAAATAGACTCCAGGAGGGGGAGCGAGGAAGGGTATCTAACCAGCTGGGTAATTTCTAGGAAGGGCGGTGCCAAGATGGTTAAGACTGGGGGGAATCGACGAAGGAGGGTAGAGAGGCTCATGGGTACCAGCTATAGGAGAAGGGCCAGCAGGAAGAGGTCCAGTTGGCAGTGGTGAAGGGCTAGGAGCAGGTAGTGGCGGGCGAGTTTGAGGTTGTTGACTAGCCGAAGTGGGCTGTGTGAGGTTGGCCCGAGACGATTGCATCATGCAAACATTCGCCGAGCAGGGATCTGAGACAAGAGGAGGAGGAAGACCAGGGAAGGTCCCAAGCAAGGAGGAGTCTTTGTAGACGCCAGGGGAGACACTGGTCAAAGAATCGATGGTTGGTTTATTGGCTACAGAAGAGATGATTGACTCAGGGGAAGTCTGAGATTTTGGCTCATGATATTTCAACTAGTCAATTGTGACTATCTTTCCATTATGAGGGAAAAAAATCTTGCGGTGGACTGGAGATGGGATGGCAGACATAGCGTAGGTGTAACTATGCCCCAAAATAATGTTATAGTCAAGAGGGGTGTCGATAACTTCAATGTCGACATAAACAGTCTTGCACGCAAGGGTGATGGGATAGTTACGGAAAAGGCCGATGGGCTGGGAGGCATGGCCATCCCCCACAGGAAGGGTGATTGTGGAAGGGGCCAACTCAGGAGATTCATGTTGTTTCCAAACCAAGGAAAACATCACACAGGTAGATGCCCCCTCATCAATAATACACCAAGCGACGTTGGAATTTCGGATTTTGACGGGGATTTGGAAAGAAACAGAAGTAGGAAAGGGAGCTGGTTTGACTGACAGGCATCGAAAACAATCATTTGGTCATCAGCAGGATCTACAACACCCACGGCTGATAGTAGAGACTTCTTTTGAGAAGGACATGACTGGAGGGGTTCCAATGTTGAAATGGCAGCAGGAGATTGTGCCAGATCATCTACTATGCTATATGAATGGGTAGCCCAACTAGAGGCAGCATTTCGGCGTAATGGGCCCTTAAAAATCTTGGTATGAACCTTAGCTTTGGGCAGAGGGATTTGCAAGGGACCATTGGGTGTCGATAGAGGCTCTGTAGGACCTGAAGATGGGGACTCGGAGACAGACGAAGCGGGAGGCATGCAGTACTGACGAGAACGAGTTTGAAGGTTAAGGTCGACGGTGAGAGATTGGTTAGAGGCCATCATGAGAATCTGGTAATCAGAGGAACCAGAAGGGGAAGATTGAGTGGTTACTGGGGCATGAGGTGGATGAGTGGCCATGAATCCTTGTTGAGGGAAAGGATCAATAAACACAGCGAGTTGAGAAGTAGCCGTATTGGGAGGGACAGTAGGGGAGGAATGTTGTCCCCGCACTGTGGCCTGTGACTGCCACATCTGTCGCATCTATGGTAATAGGGGAAAATCATGAGTGTAATGACCATAGACACCACAACACGAATAGGCCTTATTGGTGCAAAGAGGCCTGTCCAGCTTGGGCTGGAAGCCCTGTGGTTGGTTAGCGGTGTTAGAATCAATACTTAGAGGATTGGGTCCACGATTACCAAAGGCAGGTTGATTTCCTTTCCTCTTTCTTGGAGAAGGAAGAGAATTAGTCGTGCCCTGCTGTGTAAATACTTGCCCTAGAGGGGGTAGTAAGTGTGGCTACGGGGGTTGAGAAGGCAAGGGAGGGAGAGGTCCAAATGCTGGAGGAGCTGGGACAGCAGGCTGTAGGTAAGGATAAGGGTTAGGGTGGGAAACATTGAGGTAAGCAGGAGGGTGGGCAAAAGGAGGAGGCATGCCGTATCCTGGATACATGCTACCTAGAGGGGGGAAAGTGCTGGAGGTGCTAGCCCCTCCTGGATGGAAACCATAGCCCATAAGAGGTTGAGCAGCGGTATGTGAAAGAACTCCAACGATACCATCGGTAGAGTGAGATGCCTCCGGGGCGTTAGCGCCATCGGGTTTGGGCAGGTTAGGAAGGATGGTATAAACATAACTGGATTGAGCATAGATAAGGTCATATTTCAAGGCTATTTGGAGGACGGCTTCTTCGGTTTGAAGGAAATGGGAGGCGACATCCTTGCCAATGGGAGGTAAGAGAGAGCGAAGGAACCAGTCCATATAAACCCGATCTTCAAAGGGAGGAGCGCAACATAACCTTCTTCTTCGCTGCCATTCTTGGACATGCGCAGAAAGGTGGGTCGAAGAGGATTGAAGGAAAGAAGTTAAAAGCTTGATACCAGTGTCATATCGGAGAGGTAGCTGGAAATAAGATAAAAATTCTGGGGCAATGGTCGCAAAAGTGGTATGGGAGGAGGTGGCCTGATCAACATACCATTTAGAAGCTTCACTGCTAAGCGTGCATTGGAACAATAAAATAAAAAGGTAGCTGGAAATAAGATAAAAAGGCTTGGGTAATGGTCACAAAAGTGGTATGGGAGGAGGTGGCTTGATCAACATACCATTTAGAAGCTTCGCCGATAAGCGTGCGTTGGAACAATCTAAGATGGATGGAGTCGTCCGTAATGGAATTGGATGAACACCACATATGGAAAGATTGGATATGGTTGGAGGGATCTTCACTAGCAAGGCCTTCGAACTTGGGAATGTCAGAGGGGAGCTTGGTTGGCATAGCAGGCCAACTAACATCGTGGCAGATAGGATCATTGATCAGCTGATTGAAATCGGGGATACTGAGACTGGCCATGTAAGGGAGCAAAGGGACAGTCGAGGTAGTTCCCATAGTGGTTCCACTAGAAACAAACCTAGTAGTATAACTAGGGTCGCCGCTAGTGCTAGGCCCTGAAATAGACATGGTGAAGGTAACAGGAGGAGAACCAGGAGTGGTGGGAGAACCCAAACAATCATAAGAAGAATCGAAGTGCGGACTCAGGGGAGGATTGACCTGATGGAAATGGGAAGGAGGAAGTCTACGAACCAGAAACTGAGGGTGAAGGCCAAGAAGTCTCCAGGATAAACGCCTTGGAGGTGCAATGATGACGAGAAGAAGAAAAATTGACAAGGGCAAGGAGGTGAAAAATCAAGTGAGGTAAATGTTGAAACAAGTGCAGATAGGTGCAGTGTTAATTTATTTCAAAGTCTTTGCTAGGCAGTGTTAACCAGGCTCTTCTTCACTTAGGGTCAGTGTGTGGCATGTGTTGATTTTAATTTATTAAACCCAGACGTTTTGAGAGTAAAATAAAAAGTGTGTTGTGTAACTGAAAATAAATCTGCAAATGACAGTATATAATGCGGAAATAATAGAAAATTAACCGCTAAAAATGCATCAATCTAACCCAAGAAGGCGGGTCTCTCAAAAATAGTCTAAAAAGAGGGAAAAAATCTAGTCAAAACACGTGAAAAAGAGGCCAATAGATCTAAGGTCGGGAGGGACAGGGATCTAAAGGATAAACCTACTAGAAAGAGGTGTAGAGAACAGCAAAGAGGCAGAGGCAAGGTTGCTGTAACAAAAGGGAAAATCAGCTAAAGGTAGGAGGGACAAAGAGGTGGCCCTAGAGGTAAACCCAAACAAAATTATATGAGGTGATTTGAAAGGGATAAGAGCTGATCTAAAGGGATCAGAAGAGGAGGTATCAGATCGGAAAAGAAGAAGGATGAAACTCTAAAAATTTAGAGGTCTGAAACAGCCAAATCTCGCCCACAAAAAGTGAAGGGTACTAAAGCCCTAAAGGGCAAGATTCCAACTTAGTTGAGTGAAAAAATCAGAAACAGGTCCAAACCGGTGGAGATGGAGGCTGGAAAACCTTGACAAAAGCTTCAGAAAAACCCAGAAAAATTGCTGCAGAAATCCATAAAAAAGTGCAGGTCATAGGTTCTGACCTGTTTTCAGTCTAGGTCGCAGTTTCGAGGCAGAAAAGTGCACCCTCCAGTCTAGGTTGCATTTTTTGGGCCAATAAGTGTGACCTACAGATCTAGGTCTCTCGGTGGCAGATTTAAAAAAAAATTGTCGTCTCAGCTGTGACTGATGTCTGTCACCTGCGCAATAGGGCCAGAAACACAGAGAAGTTAAAAATTTTAATGTTTGAGGGTTTTAGAGGTGAAAGGCACCATAAAAATAGGAAGAACAGAAAACTGAAGAGAATCCCTAAGGTCTGAAATAGTTGGATATGCAAGAATATATAAAATGACAGCGGTCGCAAAAGAAAACCCGTGTTGAGTCGCCAATTGTTAGTATGAATCTTTCATCGTAAAATATCACTTTAGTTATGCATAAAAAATAGCCCTAACATCAATTATGGCTGCCAATATCTTTAAGTCTGCAATTAGTTGATCCAAGTAATGCTGCACACATCCACATCTAATCATAAAAGACATTAAGTCATAATAAAATATGGCTCCATGCTTCTAATAGAAAAGACAAGAACAATGTATTTGAAAGAGTTTTTTTTTTTTATATTATAAAGGGGGCACCTGAGAGGAAAACAAGAAAGGTGTTTTCTGGTTCTCCTCAATGGGATGGGTTCTTGCAAGTCCTCAGCATTTCAGATCTAAAATTCCTCTCTCTTGTTGGTGTAGAAAACTCAGACAAACATAGAACTCAATGGGATCTCACAAGGAAAAAATGGAAAATGTGACCAAGTGTATAGATCCAAGGTGATCTAATGCAATGAAAGGTGACCAATGAATGGGGAAAACCCTTCTATTTATAACAAAATATTAGGGTGATGTAGAACTTGGTGGATGAATAAAATATTATTAATCAAATTCTAGAACCACCATTTAGGAATATTTTATTATATTTGTTGGAGGGAAAAGGATTTTTGACTTTGGTCAATTCTTTTATTTATAAATAATAAATAAATAAATTATTTATTTACCTTTTTAAGGAAATGGTGGGAATATAATTAAATAAATAATGATCTATTTAATTATTTATAAATTATTTAGTCAAATTTAACTAGGAATATTATTTAAATAGGATTTAAATAACTTATTCCTAGGAAATAATCAAATAAATAAGGATTTATTTAATTGATTTCCTTTTTTTGGGTTAAATATGACCAAGACATATACAAAAATATAGATTTGTTTATTATTTCCTTTTGGGGTTTCCTGTTTAGACCATAAAAAACTTAATAAAGGTGTTTTACTAAGTTATTTCGCATAGTGAAAGCAATTTTACTTAGGGTAAAATTGGTCTTACATGGTGTACTTGGGTTCATCTAATGATAATAGGTTAGATGACCAAAAAATGGTGTAACACATACGACCTACGTAAACATCGTTAACTTACTCCTATAAAATAGAGAGAGAGTGAATGACTTATAATTTTCCAAACAAAACATCAAAATGGCAACTAAAAGAAATGGATAAGGAGATTCACATCCAGATAACTCTATGTCAAGCTTCCTTAAAATTTGGATGTTGAAAAAAATATTATTTTTCCTTTGTAATATAAAATAAAATGAATAAAAATCAAATATAAAAATTGCAATAAAAGTATATACAGTTTAAGTGGGTTTAATGGTTAGTATCATGTGTTTCTTTATAAAAAGTCACAGGTTCAAAACTAGAAGAGTAGAGTATGTATGCCTTCCTAGAAATTAGGAGTAACTATTTAAAACTATTTCATGGTCCTTAATGGAATGTGAATGGACACATGCAAAAAAATTATTGTATGGTGGGGAGGTTATGGTAGGATATTTTAAAGTTTTATTGGAATGTCTTTATGAACATCTTTGGATGTTTCTATGGACAATTTTGGAGATTTTCTTATATTGAGACTGGTTAGGTAGGATTTAATTGCATTTCATAGGAAGTAGGTTAAGGAAATTTATAGTTGTATCTTAACTGAAGTGGCATAGTGTGGCTAGAATACATGTAGGTTAAAGTTCTATTGGAATGTCTTTATGGACATCTTTGGATGTTTCTATGGACAATTTTGGAGGTTTTCTTATATTGAGAATGGTTAAGTAGGACTTAATTGAATTTCATAGGAGGTAGGTTAAGGAAATTTATAGGTGTATCTTAACTAAAGTGGCATAGTGTGGCTAGAATACATGTAGGTTAGTTAAAAATCTATCTATGGGACAATGTAGTACCACATGACTGAATGTGCTAGAATGGATTTTGGAAAACCTCAAGTTTGCAAAAAAAATAAAAAATAGAAAGATTATATGTCTATGATAGGTGGGACTTAATTAATATTTTATAGGGGAATATAAGATTTTAATATGATTAGGAAGTGCTTACTACATTATTAATCCTTCTCACATATTAGTGGAGCAACTCAAATTCTATGTTTTGAGGGTATAATTATGGTATGTATGTCCAATGGTCAATATGTTGGAATCGTTAGGTAAGAAACATAGAATTGTTTGTTTCTCAGAGGGAAGTGGCTTTTATAGAAGTATTTTTCTTTTATTTATACATAAATATATATTTTGTATTTATCAAAAGATGGACAATGAATTCCATCTTCTCAATTTCTAATTCTAGAAAATATTACGTGATGTCGTTGATTAGTATTAAGATTTTATTCCATGATGTATTTTTTATGGACAAAGTAGATAGTGTTAATCCATAATTTTTCCGACTTGTAGCATATAAGGTAGATAATAGTTCAATGTAGTTGAAAAGGCTTGTATGAACTTGAAATGAAGGATGCAAAGACATAATATAAAGAAATAGTTTAATTTTCTATTTAATATTTATTCTACAATAATTAATCTTGAAGGATGATGGTCCTCTATGGTTGGTATAGACATCACATTTGTTATTTGACATGAATGTGGTTTATTAAGTTATGGCTATTCTGCCATAACTTTAGTGAAACTATTATGAATTTCTAAGAACCATGATATTGCATTCTTACCATTGTAATGGTAAACAATCTAAAAATTCATCATTGAGCCAATATTCAATAGAAAAGTTTAGTAAATATTTATTATAATTATTATGATCCTTTCACCTTAAAATGACAAGAAAATAATAATTATAGTTCACTTCGAGGGAAAACCTCCTTTTACAAATATTACAATGGACAAGACAATAGTTTATGATCCTAACACTAGGTCTAGTTAGTGTATATATATATATATATATATCAGAGACAAAGGAAACAATTATAATAAAATGAGGCCATGCGGAGTTTTAGTCAACATGAGAATATTAAAAAAAAAAAAATGTAATAATGCAATATATAGGGCTTAATAAGGGTTATTTGTGTTCACATGGGGCTTATATAGGTCTTAACAATAATATAATGAATTTTGTTTTAATATTTAATATGATATTTTATGGAAATAGTTTGATGTTGAATGCATCATGGAGTAACTTGTTTAGATAATTCCTAGACAAGTAATACACATGAAGTAATAAATCATAAAAGCCATAAGGTTATTACTAGATATGTACTCACCATGTGATAAACATTACAGTTTAATAATAAGAATAATTTGACAAAAATATATATTTGAGACTCCTCATTCTATGGTTGTTTCCACGATTTTCTCATTTTAATAAACTATTTCTAAATAGTAAAACCACTAAATTATGTTTCTTAATTTACCCATAAAAAATACATAAAAATATCAAAACATGGAAATATTTCGATACATCTATCTAATACCCACCATTAAATATATGTATAATCAATCTAAAGTATTATATAGTTTACATATATTACCATGTTGAGGATGAATAATGCATATCTCTATGCCATTGTAAGCTATGAAAGAAAATCTTGAAGTGAAAAGGAATATTAAGGTCATGTTGCATAGGGAATACACTATCATGTGCCAAAATAGTCCATCAAGCCCATGGCTTACCCACTAATAGAACTGGATTTTATTATGCTAAAATAAGGATACATGACAAAGTGTATATAGTAATATTGTGTTGAGATGCATGGTTTTATTTTATCTTGCTAAAAAAATTAATAAAGACAAGATTCCAGATTAGGAAAAGATTGAAAATTAAATTCCTTATAATGTTGTGTTGAGATACATGGGTTTAATTTATCTTGCTAAAAAATTAATAAAAACAAGATTAAAACTTAAGTGAAGGAACTTATAACAAATCCTATATAAACAAAAATACGTTACATTAGTGATTTTATTTTTAGTAAAGAACCCTTTTTAAATGCATGATTATTTTCTAGTATGGTATAGTCAATTAGAATATATTCATTGTTATATAATATATTATATTTAAGTAATTTTTCCTTAAATGTATAATATCATGAAAAACTAAAATAATTTCATATATATCTATAGATATGACATTATTAATTAATACAAACCAAATAATAAGAATGAAATCAATTTACAACAATGTGAATTTGTAATTGTTAGAAAATTTGATATTAATAATTATTTTTAAATAAATGGAAATAAAAAATTAATAAATTATATCAAATCACAATATCTATATGAAATATTAAATTAATTTAGATAGTTGGAGACCATTTTATAATAAACATAGTTAGATTCCTTTTTCAAATGCATATTAAAATGACTTTGAACAATTTTATTTCAAGTGATCATATAAATTCCATAGGTAGTATTTTTTTTTCAATCTCCACATGATTAAGTATTCCCCTATATTTATAAAATTAAACCAAATAAAAAAAATGTTTTAGTATTCCTCCGTATTTATAAAATTAAACTGAATAAAAAAAATAAACATTGGTATACATAAAATGCAATATCACATAAAGCTGCATAAAACAAATTTTTGGTTATTCAAAACTAAGTTTGCTTAGAATAAGAATATTATACCTATTACACCAATAAATATCCTATTGAATTTTTATTATTTAGATTACCATTATCCTTATTTCATGTAATGCATTATTAGGTTGGTTTCAATTTAGTGTTTGACATTATAGAGTACGTTTCTGTAATAAGTTAAACACATAAAAGGAAAAATTCTAAATTTTATGATTTTAATGTCTAATTGATATAATGCAACTTTTATTAGTTATATAATTTAGATTTTATAGAGCTTCTATTTATTTGATTTCTCAACAATATTTTTTTTCATAGCCATATTAGTAAAAATTTCCACAACATTTTTTATATATTAGATGTTCTAACTTTCTAACTTTATTTGGACTTAGACGATGGGAAAAAAAATTCTTAGGAAAACACAAGCTATCCTTGCTAAAAAAAACCCTATCACGGTAACTAAATAACAATAACATTCTGTACCAACAAAATTCTAAGTCCTTACTTTATTCAATGCTTCATTTATGGACTAAGCTTATGCATATCACAATTTGTGAAGTAATATAAGAGAACATATATGATAGATAATATATCACTTATGTCTTTGTTCAATGGAATATATTTAGTTGAGGTTAATTCATAAGTTTGGAGGTATTATAGACTTACTTCATACATAATTATTTACTGACTATTTTCATCATATATCATATATTTCAAAGGCTCTATTGCAACAATTATTGTTGCATGTTATCAATGCATCATAAAATATGAAATCACTATAAAAAATGGTGCTAATAAAAATTAGAATGTTATTTGTTAATATTTACCTTTTCAAATTTGTTTCCAATTTATTGCACTACTTTATGGAAATGTTGGATGCCCCTCTCTTACGATTCATAAAATTTAAACATATGGCCATATTGTTATTATTATTTTTTTCCTATTTTTAAATCAAAAAGAGTGTTTATATTTTAAATTTTCACTTGGTCAGGGAAAATATACTAGATCACTATCTTATGCCTCATGTCTATGAGATATATAAATATATCATCTAAAAATGTCATTATGCAACAAAATTGGAGCTTATGCATGTATAAATTTCACAAAATTTCCCCTTCCAAAAACTACATTTTAAGAAAATTAACTACTCTCTCATGGTATAATCCATGATATCACTTACATGAATTCCATCATGGGATGGCTCATTTATGGGTAGACCTTTAGCTGTGGATTGAAAGGATGTGTTAACTAGTTTACTAAAGCTATAGGTCCATTACTTGAACTACTCATGTAACTCTCAAATTTCTTAAGAACGAGAATCCATCTCAATATTTTTGGACTGCTCGATGCTTCAAACTATGGATTTCATCCATTTTATTATTGATGGTTGATCCTAATTAATGTTTCTTCTTCGTGAATGTAAATGTCTCCATTTGACTTACTTCCACACGCTGAGCCATATTGGCAATGAGAGATCTACATTTACATCATTTTACTTCCTTAATTGGTTACACATATATCATTTTTCTCATTTCCTTATGACCACTATTATATTTTAATTCCATTTAATAAATGAAAACTGATTTGATTTATTGTGTAGTAGGACCTTGAACAGGGTCCAAAGGCTCAACAATTTTTTGACCAAAGAGATGAAAAATTTTAATTGCAATCCCCTTGTCATCTACACTATTCCACGAGTTGAAAATGCACCAATTACAAGGTCTATCTCTTTGGAAAAGAACACGATTTAAATTATATGTCTAAGAATTATGATGATGGCTCGATTCGTCCAAAAAAAATGAGCTTGAAGACATGACAAGGAGAAGACATTTGGCATTGTTTCCACACTAACCAATTCCAATTCAATGCACATGCAATTTTTAGTGCTAGGACTAGGGGAATATGAAAGGGGGGAAACTAGATGAAAGTATTCTATTGATCCCAAATTTACATGCATAAAAATAATTGAGCTCAATTCCTTCAAGGACAAGTACTACCTGAATTTGTTTTTACAATTCCACAACACTATGTGGTTCACTATCCGAGCTCTGTGATATCAATGAGATGCATATGAGTCAACATGAATACTACACTTTTTTAAAATTGAAAGATAACACATAGATTCTATGGGAAACAAAAATGACCTAGGGGCATTCATAGGAGGAGAAACAAACACAAAGAACACTACCAACCCTATTGTTTTTTGAGTATGCTTAAGAAACAAGAAAATTCCATAGAACATTCCCACCCTCTAATTATTTGATAAGGCTATAGTATGATGTGACTCAAAATAAACTTGCACTAAAATAAGGTAAAACAAAACCTTTCCATGACAGGGTTCCCACTGGTAACTAGAAAAATTCACCAATAATATAAATTGAAACAAAATTCTTTAATTATCCATCGTGAGCCATTCGAGACTAACCTATGAACCACATCTATGCAAGGGCGGTTAGGATAGAGGGATGAAATTCTTGATCAATGATTTCTTTGGGTCAAATGGGTAGGCTTGCTAGTTATTCTAGAATGCTCTGAAAAATCTCTCATGCCTTGTTCCATTTGCGATATCTCCCTTTAATTTTCAATTAAGAAAGAAACATGGGGGTGGTAAAAAAAATTTCCACCATAAATAAATCCCACATCGTCACCAATGTAGAAGGTTAAAGTAATTCATCATTGTCATCGCTCATATCCTTAGTACCACAATGGTGGTTGAAGGAACTATATTAATTTCTTCGTGCTTGCATTTACCACCCTCTTCAATGAGATGAAATTTTGATTTAATTTAAACTTGTGTGACCGCTTTGCAAGAACAAGGTCATTTTTCATCTCCATGATGATCCTAAATCCCATAACTTTGAAACATTTTTTAATACAGTAATTAGTAAATTTGTTGTAGCGATTAACCATCATAAGGAAATAATTTTCTACTTAAGATGGACATTAAGATATAGGTCTCCCACCTTCCAATTTACAGCCATCATTAGCAATATTTCCAGCTTTTATTTTGTAGTCTCATAGGACATGGATGAAGTATTTCAATGAGATGGGTTCTATCATTTCCCAAAATATTTTCGTAATATTGTCTTGATATTTTTTGTTAGGAAATATTCCTCTAACTAGATGTTGCGAAATGAGGAGTGAATGTCCCAGTATAGTGAGCACTTACAATTAATTTTCCTTCGGTATCAAAAGAACTTGACTAATTCCATCAAATTCTTCCAGGTTATTTTCCATGTGACCATGTCGCCATGCATATGAATACTTTATTAACCTTAGAGCTATAAAGAGACTTTGACCCCTTCCTCCTACCCCTCATATGGCCATCCTATTAACAAAAAATGATATGCGCTATTTTTTTGGTGCTATTATGTACATAACCTATAAATAAGTAAATAATAATTAACATATAACAATCCTACCATATAACTCTTAAAAATTGTTGTTGGAAATAGTTGTGCAGGTTGTTGGAGCAATCACTTCACTTGAATATTTTTTTCTTGAAATTCTAAATGGCTATGGGACTACCCAGTAGAACTCATTTGTATGACATTTTTCACAGTTTTCACCAAGCAGTTCATGTCTCCATAGATTTGAATCGACCATGGAGAGAAAAAGAATTTGAAATAATGTTAATTTTTTCTGTAGACATCTATTTATGAAAAATTCATTTCTTGTCTCCTTTAATTCAATTGATTTTTGGTTTTTTCATAACTTTTCTTAATATTTTGTTGGCCCGCTAACAAATACCCTACATTTTGGTTAAAATGAAGGGGTCCCATTATAAATATTGCAAAATACCCCCTTTTATTACACTTTCTCGGTCATTGGTTTCTCTTCTCTTCATTTTTTGGTTTTTATGCTCCTTATCCTTTAAGGTTTGTCATGATCACATGTTTCAATAAATTTAATTTATAATTTATGGGTTATTTTCCATATGAATATCCTTATTTGATAATTCAATGATAACTATATTTATTTTAGGTCATTACATATCTTTAACTAATTAATCCTCATGATGGACTAGTACTTACAATAAAAATTGATAAGATTTTGAGAATGACTAGAGTATGAAAATAACACAACCACTCAAATATGTTGAAATAATCTCAAATACTATGTCATATGGAAGTTATCTTATTTCTTTAGGGAAATATGTATTGACATATTATTGGTGGTTGTAACTTTATTTGTTTGATCATGTCTAATTTTATACATTGGTTTTGATTCTTGCTCTCGCTTTTCCAATAATTTTCTAATGAATGAAATTTTAAAGATACCAATTTATGTTTTCAAAGATTTTTTGATTTTAGGTCATGAATTAATTTTCATTAATAAATCCCTTCTTTTAAATTTTCGAGTTTTAGTAAACATAATTTCTATGTGAAATTATTTTCTTGATCCTATGTATATATGTTAACATATTCCACATTTTTTTTTTCTAAGTAAAAGTAATCTATTAACAAAAGGAGTAAAGTACAGTGGGCCGAGGCCTGATCATTGTCACGTATTATGGAATTTTAAACAAAAACCATGGTTTGAGGACTGCCCTACAGGAGGGAAACCAGTCTTAAGCAGTTCATTTAGAAAAAATCCTGCGCAGGGGAACCAGAAAATTAGAGTACTAGAAAAACAG
This sequence comes from Pinus albicaulis, assembly GCA_034641835.2. Classification (NCBI taxonomy): domain Eukaryota; kingdom Viridiplantae; phylum Streptophyta; class Pinopsida; order Pinales; family Pinaceae; genus Pinus; species Pinus albicaulis. The sequence continues at coordinate 1,286,638,587 of CM076582.1, forward strand.
AAGACCATAACATAGATATGAAATAGAAGCATGTTCGTTTTCAGCACGAGAAACAAAAACTTTCCCTTGAGAATGGGCAGAGCATAAGAAAAAAACCAGAGAAGAGAGGTAGACCTACTCATCAAGAGGAACGTGTTCAACTCTGCACCATAATTCATCAAGTTCCCCGTCAGCATTGTACAAGTCTCCAATAGAGTGGAAGACCTTCCCGGGAGGAGGAGGAGTGTCCTTAGCCATGATCTCTTGCACCGGTTCATGCCTCGCAAAAGGTTGACCCTCCGCATCCGTGATCGCCTTGTCCTGCGTGGCCATGATCACCTGACCCTGTAAGTGATCATTATCTGGGTCCTTCAACCCAACTCCCTGCGCCGCGTCCTGGGCCTCAGAAATGCTGCAATCCATCGGAGCAGAGCTGGAGACATTATCCTGAGGCTCTTCGTGAAACACGACAGTAATCGAGACGGTCACACGAGGTCGAATGAGATTGCTATTGAACGCAAAATTAGCAGTGTGGGTTTGAGCAAGAGGAGAGGAAGGAGTGGGTGAAACAAGGTGACGACCCAAGCGAAGAATGCATCCTCTATGAAGTGTCAGAATGGAAATTAGACTCAGAAGAGGTAGATGCGGAGGAGGCAGAGCAACGATTTTGGCTCCTCATGGAACCCCTTCTGCAGCGCATTCTCTGCCTAAGGTGAGGCATAGTTGCAGATGAGTCAACAGGGCCGGGAAGAAAAAAAAATGACAGAAGACTGAGGCAGGAGGGTGACAGAAGCGAGCATGTAGGAGTCATTGTGGGAGAAATGGAGATTTTCTCTAAAATCCAAGCAATAGTTGAGGCAGCTCCTTTTGCCAGTTACAGTTGACACATTAGAGAGCCCTGCTCCTGGAGCACACCAAAGATTAACAGGCGGGGGAATGTTGTGCAGACCAGAAGAGCGCTCCATTATAGCAACCCAATATACTGTGAAAATGCGAATCGAATGCAATAATCCACCGTATGTATGAACCAGGCGCTGAGACATGGTGCAACGAGCGAAGGTGCATCGAGGAGCGAGATGAGAGTTGTTTCGAGTGCCTGGAGTAAATGGCATTAAACCCTGTACATTCGAATTTAAGAGTAGCATGACACTCCGCTTGCAGATGGGAAAGTGGCATCCCTTTATGCCACTCCCATATCCCATCACATTAATCACTGAACTCTGCACCCGCATCCGGGAGTTAACATATTCCACATTAACTAGCACATATATAGCTTAGTATTATATAAAAATGGTGTACAAATAAACATGTTAATACTCATAGAAATATATTAACCATGTACCTAATAAATATTAGGTACCATATTACTAAACATTTTTAATATATTATATAGTAATAAATGTTATAAAAACATAAAACACCTTGTCCATATACATATTGTATATATTATAACGAAGATATATATGTGCGGCTTCATTTATTATATTATGTTACAACACATAAATACAATATTTATAAAACCAAGGATTGTATAATGTGTAATAATTGGTATCCTTTTAGTTCATGTTCTATTTACCTTAGAAAAATGTCACGCCGGGCAAATTTTATGGAAAATTTATTTAAAGGTTAAAGTTTTGTATGATGTTGTAAAAACATAAAATTTTAAAATCCGTGGGACATGCAACAAAAAAATGACGGTGTTACCTGTTCAAGCACATTCCACTAGAGCTGACTTGTATTCCACGTAGTATGATTTAAAACAAAGAGGGTTACATCAACATTCATTCGTGCTACAACAATGGTTGTTTGACTAAACATTGGCATTCATGATTCTCACATATAATTTATAAAGAAATAAATTCCACATATGTAACAAAAAAATATTTACGATATAAAGTTTTACTATGGGATCCATAAATGTCAATTGTGCTTATTGAAAGCAAACAATTATTTTCATCGGGTCAAAAAAAATATAAAAATAAATCACGTAGGAAAATAGAGTGAATGAATGTGAAAATGTTATGATAAAAAGATAAAAATTATAGAGTAGAGATTGTTCTTTTTAATATTAAGAATTAGTTAAATAATATTATATTGGAGACATCAGTGATAAATGACTGCAATAAGATTGAACTCAACTCAACATGACTGAACTAAACTAAAACAGACTGTGACATTTGGATGGACAATTGTGACACCTACCATGTGGTTGGAATTAGATTCTCCAACACTTTCTCTTAATTTCAACCACTAAAAAAATTAAACTAAGATGTGTGCTAGTCTATGTCATGGCTAGGATTACAATTTAAAAATTGACATCAACCACATTTCCTTTTCTTTTTCTTCTCTTGCACACCATATAGTCTCTAAATTGTTTCACTTTATTTTTTTTGTTGTAGGCTTCAAATTTCAAATTATTCATTTGCTGGTGTAGGTTTTCGATTCTTCCAGATTTTCTAAGCATGTGTTGGAATTTTTGAAATATTTACTTGTATGTAGACTGTTGCAAGATATCATATTCTATGGTGTGCTTTTTATCATCAATATTTTGTTGCAACATAAATTTAAAAAAAATAAAAAATCATGGACTTCTTAAAATATCTACTTGTATGTAGATTGTTGCCACATATCATCTTCTATAGTGCGCTTTTTATCATCAATATTTTGTTGCAACATAAATTTATAACAAAAAAATATCTTCACAACTCCAATACCTGAAACATTCATTAATGTTATCATCATCCAAGTTGTATTCAAGGTTCATTGTTCTAACCTCTATGAAGAACTCATCCAGAAATGGTGTTGCAAGTCGTGCTTCAATAAAATTTAACTCTTCTTCCTCATCATCATGTTTACTTGCACATTGGAAATCAATGCTAAGTATAAAAATACATGCAAAACCACATTGGTTATGTTCCTTCTGCCTTGAAATGTGAAAATTCTCCTATTGTGCTTCCTCCTCTACTTCTATTTCTGTCTGTATCTCTTCGACGTATTTACTAACATGTGTTGTTGTAAATAGGTTGTCTTCCACTTGGTTTGTAGACTCAAGTGGGCTTTTATTACCGAATAACATCATGTTGATATCATGTTTTTGTTACATTATCCACAATAATTCATCATTAGTCAACAATTAGTCATCAAAGTTTACATCAAAAATATTAATTTTTGGATTTACCATAGCATTACTGCTCTAAAGGAAGCTTTATTGTCATTAGCAAGCTTTGCTGCTGGATTGATCTAGATTTCTTCACTACCGAAATTAACTATGACCTTTACTTCTATGATGTTAGAATAATTTCATTTACAAGAGCATAAAAAAACTACATGTGCATGCTTAAACACGAGGATACATAATGATGATCAACAAATCAATAACACAACACATTGATAATGGAGTTCACTGAGTGTGGGCTACGTCTCCAAGCCCGGTGTCAAGAGAGTGAAGGTCACTTCATTATTTTTTGTTAATTGTGATGATGTACATGGAATTTTCTTTGTCATAATAAGGAAAAATATCCTCAACAATATTGGTGTGTCTCTCCATGAGACATTATCCCTACAAGAACTCTCATTAAAATGGGCTTTCCTTCAACGTGAAAAGCTAATGAAATCTCACATAATGTGGCAACAAGTATCCCTTAACAAGAGTGGTAATTAATGATCTCAACAATAAGACATCATATTAGCAAATTAGAAGAATAACATAACATAACATAACTACATCATATACCTCCACTTACAAAGATAGCCAAAAAATGAATATTTCGGTTGTTTAAATGGAATGCACCACTTCCTGGTGATGAGTGGTGTAAAATTGAGTGTTAACTTGTCCAGTTTTATAACCACCAAATTTTGGGCTCTTAGGAATCTTGAATATTCCCTCAAAGATTCCTTCTTGAAGATGACTTTGACATATGCTAGTCGGATCAAGATTCTGAGCACACCAGTGTGCTCATTGAGAAATTCTGAGAAAAATGAGTATAAACTCGACCTGGTTCTAAAACTGTCAATATTTGGCCCTTAGGGAATCTTTTAGATTCCTCATGATTCCAAAAATATTCCTCTCCATTAGTTGACTGGATATCTACTACTCAGATGAAAAATCTAATCGCACCACCACACTCCTCGTGAAATTATGAGAAAAATGAGTATAAAGTCGAGAACATTCCAACACTAGAAAAATTCAAGCTTCAAGGGAAAATTTTAGATTATGTTGTGAAAATAGCTCCAAAAATAGAAGAAAAGAGATATGAACGCCTTAGAAATAAGCCACTTCAAGGGGGAATCCTCCAATACATTACATGAATGAACAATTATTTGATGATACAAATTACAAAACCTCCTTCTATATATAGGAGTCCATGGGGCCACAATGTAATCCTAGTCGGGCCACAATGTAATCCTAGCCGACCTAACAATAATAATTTAAGGGAACAATAATAACAATATGGGGGTTACAGTAGTACAATAATAACAATAAGGTGGTTACACTAACAACAGTAAGGGACTATACTAGTAATATAGGGACCTAACACGCCCCTCTCCTTCAAAAAAGTGTTTTCCTCAATGCTTGAGTAGCTATGGGTGCTTTTGTATAAAATTCTCACCCTTCCATGTAGAATCTTCAGTGGCTAAGTTATTCCACTTGATGAGATACTCTAAAATAGATCGATTTCGTAGCTGTCGAGTTCTTGTTTCAATGACCGCTTCAAGTTCCAATATGATTTTTCCTTCCTCATCAAGTTCTGGAAATATTGTTTGAACTGGAAGATTTTCACCTATAACCTTCTTTAAGCATGAAACATGGAAAACTGGATGCACTCATGAAGAAGCACGAAGCTCCAATTTCTATGCCATAATACCAATCTTTTGCAACACCTTATAAGGACCATAGTAATTTGGCAACAATTTATTATCCTTCTTAGCTTTCTTGAGGGACATTTGTTTGTATGGTTTTAGCCGTAAAAATACCCTGTCTCCTACATCAAAACTTCTCTCACTGCGATGTTGATATGCCTGTTGTTTCATTCGATTTTGTGCTAAACTCAGGTTATCCTTTACAAGTTGGAGAACTTCTTCTTGATGCTCGATGTGATATTCCACTGCTTGAACCTTTGAATTTTCTCTTAAAGATGATTTGATGGATGGCAGATGATATCCATAAAGTGCCCTAAATGGGGTCATTTTTACTGCAGTATGGAAGGAAGTGTTATACCACCATTCAGCGAGAGGTAAGCACTTGACCCATTGTGTTTGTTTATCAGATACAAAACAACGAAGATATGCTTCCAAACATTTATTTACTATCTCAGTTTGACCATCAGATTGAGGATGATAAGATGATCTATGAACTAATTGAGTACCCAAACAAGAAAATAACTTTGTCCAAAAATTTCCAGTAAAAATGTGATCTCTGTCGTTCATAGTAACCCTTGGGTTTCCATGTAGCTTTTGAATTGTCTCCATAAATGTACAAGCAACTATACTTACTTTAAATGGATGAGATAATGCACAAAAGTGTGTATACTTGGTAAGTCTATCAACTGCCACCATGATGAGACTCTTTCCTTCAGACTTAGGTAAACCTGTGATAAAATCCATTGAAATCTCCTCCCAACGTTAACTTGGAATGGATAAAGGTTGTAGAAGTCTCAGGGTCTTAATTGTCTCAACATTGTTCTGCTAGCAAACCAAACATTCTGCCACAAAATTTTGAATATCAGATTTAAGGCCATCCCAAAAAAATTCTTTCTTCTCGCTGTGGTAAGTTTTTAAAATCCTGAGTGTCCTCCTAAATGAGAAGTGTGCAATTCCAAAAGAATCTTTTGTTTTAGTTGGGAATTCTTACAAAGATATAAGTGATCTTTGTACCATAAAGAATCATTTTTCCAACTAAATGTATCAGATGTACTAGGATCTTGCTACAACTTTTTAATGAGTGTCCATACTTCTTTTTCCTTCTTCCATTCATCTCTTGCTTCGGTTATCTAATCTGGTTGGATAATATAAATGGCACAAAGCAATTCTTCCACCTCTTCATTCTTTCTTGAGAGTGCATCTGCAACAACATTAAACTTCCTTTTTTTTAAGATTATTTCAAAGTCATAACCCAGCATCTTTGTGACCCATTTTTGTTGTTCTTCTGAAGATAGTATTTGTTTCGAAATTTTTTTAAGAATATCATGATCAGTTTTTACCCTAAAGTGTCTTCCCATTAGGTAAGTTCATCATTTATTTAGTGCATATAGTATTGGTAACATTTCCTTCTCATAAATAGGTTTCTATAAATTATTTCCTTTGATTTGACGGCTTTCAAAAGCAATGGATCTTCCTTCCTGCATTAAAACACCACCAATTCCATTTCCTGAGGCATCATATTCCACAATAAAGGTTTTTGTGAAGTCTGGCATAGCTAAGACCGGTGCTAGGCACATTGCCTCCTTAAGATGTTCAAAGGCCTTAGTTTCTTCAGGAGTCCATGAAAATGCATCTTTCTTCAATAATATTGTTAGAGGTGATGCTATTCTCCCATAATTCTTAACAAACTTGCGATAATACCCTGTTAACTTGAGAAATCCTCACAACTTCTTTATTGTTGTGGGGACTTTCCATTCCTTAATGGCTTTAATTTTGTTAGGGTCTACCTTAACACCCTCGTGAGATACAATATGACCCAGATATTCCACCTCTTGTACTCCAAATAAACATTTGGATGTTTTTCCATATAATCGTTTCTCCTGCAATAGTTTGAACACTCTGTTAGCTAGCTATAAAATTTGTTATATCAAATGCTGGCTAAAACATTTTTGAAGCCTTCAAGAAAAACGTTTTATTGCAAAATTGTTCTCTCTTGAAGCCTTATGAGGACCTCATGCCTTTGTCCAAATATTCACTATTTTTTTCATTTCACACTCTGAAATTCTGTTGATTTCATGAGAAAAGACTGCTGCAAAAAAACCCATTTTTCCCTCCTTCCACCACAAAACTAACCTTCATTTTTTACCCCTTTATCTCCCATAAATTCCTCTATTTTTAATTTTCCCCTATTCACCTTTCATGAAATCCCCTTTACAGAGTTTAAAACTCCTTTTTAACTCTGTCGAAACCCCCAAATCCATTGAAAAAATAATAAAAAATACACATTTTTGTATAATGGCTTAAGCCCCCTTGGGCTAAGTCTTAAAACACTTCCCCTCCATGTGCCCGCACCCTAGAACCAGGTGCTAGACCCAAAAAGTGCTTATCACATCGCAAAGTTTGAGTGCATAATTATGTTTGCCATGTTTAAAAAGTTTTGATGCGATTAAGCCCATGTACATATCCCCCGATCGTATTATCATTTCATGTAACCTGTGGGCGCGCAATCGAGCTCTAAATCACTGAAATAATTCATTCCCGATTGTCTCTTTCCTTTGTTAAATCATAAAACCCACTTGCCCAAAGTTTTGGTATAATGCGCCTAAGTTATGTTTTTAATGTAAAAATGGGTAGATTGAAAAGACCACATCAAAACTTCCGATGCGATTAGCCCATTAAGTTAAATTCCGCACCCTCCACTTCATTCATATAACTCATGCCCAGGACCAAATTTTAAATTCCTAAGGCACTTAATCGCATCAGAGTATTTTGAATGGTTAGATTAAAAAGCCCAAGCCTGACCTCCGATTGCGATTGGCCCTCATATGCATAAAGCCCCGGGCCTATTATCATTCCAATAGACCAAGGCCCCACAGTCGGGCGCCAAACCATATCATAAGCATATATTCCGCCACCAAACCTTTGTTTTATTTTTTTTTGGTTTTCATACATTATAAAGGGTTTCCACCAGTTCGCTTTTGAAAACAATATATGTCGGTGATCATTAAGCCGATCAATGATCCACGCATCATCGCATTGGCAATGATTGAAGGTGCATTTCGTGGATGTTGATTCTCCCCTCCGATTGACAATTCCCCCATCAGTCGTCAGCCGTTGATCTCGTCCTCCCTTTCCCTTTGATGCAATGGCCCTCGTTCGCTTCAATCAAAAGTATTTCCTCCACTTTTCGAACCCCTCTGATTCAACTCCCACCATTGATCTGATCTGTAGATCGACGGTCTACATTTAATCGCATCAGATCTTTTCATCGGGTGTGTTTTTAACATTTTTTTCCCCGCCAATTGTGATCCTCCAATTGAATCTGGACCATCCAAGTGTCCATATTGCATGGTCCCAAATCTTTCCCTCATGGTTTCATCGCCCTCCGCCTTCCATCAAAAGGATTTTAACATGTAATCTCCACTATTGATCTCTGCGCGATCAACAGTTCTGACTTTTTTCTCCCTCTACTCCCCTTCTAACCTTCACAAATGGATCTATACTGTTGGATGATGACATCTAATGGCTACACTCTCTCCGCATACCCTCTCAAGCAGTTTACCTCACAATGCAGGATTTCTTAATCAGTTTTTGTTTCGTAAGTGATTAATGGTTTTTCCATTATATTGAAGGAAAAGCTGAAGGCCGGGAATGAGTTTTATTAAAGAACAGTCATTTCGGGCTTTTAAGCTCTCACCAACCAAGCAGAACCAAATTTTGTTCAACACACCAAGTATTTTGAACATTTTGAATTGGGCCACATCATCTGTGGTCCCCACTAGTCATTTCTAAATCGCAATCACAAATCGCAGCAACAGAGTGCTTAAGTGTCTTTTTGATATGAAGGTGTTCTGATGCGATGCGATGTTGCCGATCGAACATCGCACATCGCAAAGGAACGCCGTATTTTCCGCTTTCCAAAATATGTTATCGCCGATTGAATGTTTGTGATATGATGTGGTCTCACCACCATCACATATCGCAATCACATTCACCAAAGGTCACCACCACTTATGTTATGTTGCATTGAAATTTTGCGATGCGATGTGGTCTCATCGCAAATCGCAATCGCAACATCGCAAATCTGTTGTTCAACCATTCCACTTTTCAATCGCTGATCGCCGATGTCGCTAATCACACATTGCAATCGCAAAGTTCATTTCGCCAAACCATTTGTTCCACCGATCACCGATTGCCGATTGCGATATGGGCTCCACTCATATATCGCGCAAATGAAATTTTAGGTTAAAGTTTTATGTTCCAACAATGTTTTTATTATTGTAATTTATTTTATGTTTTATGTTACACCACGCCATATAAAAAGAATGAAAATCCCGTAGGCTAGTAAGCATTGTATTATTCTGTAGTTGTGTTGTATTGCTATGTAAGCCGGGAGGCAGAGAAAACACAGTGAAGCGTAACAGAGCACTGTTTTGTGCATTTTGAGAGACAGAGAAGATTAGTGAGCACTGTGTCTGTAGTAGTCAAGAATTTTTTTTGTAATCCCACTTCAGTGGAAGAAAGTTGTAATATATTTAGTTCTATTAATGAAATAGAAATGTTTTATTCTACAATCTCTATCAAGTTATTCTCTATGTTTGAAGGAGAGTATTATTCTCTAAGTCATTTGTTCTCGAATTATCAGATATTCCAACAAATGAGATCAAATATTCCTATATGTATAGACATGGTTAGGCCAAATAATTGACATCACCCATGTCCCTAGAATCCCAGAATATTCTGAAAATAGGCAATCCTCATTAGCTCAAAAGACTGAATCAAACATGTTTTCTTTTGTATTTATTGGAAAATTATCTAATTTTTTCATTGCCCAAAACAACTAGATCAAATAATTAAATTGTTTTTAAAATTAATCACATCATTATTAAGATTAATAAAATGTTAATCATAAAAACAATTTAATTATCATTATGGATTGAATCGGACATTTTCCTTGTTTATATTACATGCAGTGTGACATCACTACAGTGCATTACAATTTCCGATATAGATATCAAGGATATGATTGACTTGTTGACAAAACCTTAACACACGTCAAAATAAAATGTTCTAAAGTAACCAGACGTTGAACACAAGCGTTTTGGGCCGGAACAGAGTTGACAATATGGACGTAATGGAGAATCAGGTTTGCTGTCAACTACTGAGAATAAACATGTTAGTGCTGTGGCACACACTGCTTATATTGTCATCCTCCATTTTCCATTTACAGCTCTCCGATCACTTCGAAGGTTTGCTATAAATTCATGTGATGAACCAACTCCGTAAATCACATGGGCTTCTACCGTTTAAAAGAAGGAAACACCATGCCAATTCCTTCAGATGCCGCAGGTTGGCACGATCCGATGAACATTTATTAAAATATAATGTCATTGCATCGTGCCAAGCTGCGTGCAGCTGAAGTGTTACGCAGATCACGGTTCGGCTCCTGCGGAAACGTCTTTCCATGAGAGCTTTGCTTCGTTAGTATACATTGTTTGAATACTTGAAACAAAACTTTAATGGTTAGGTATATTTGTTTGGTATTGGACAAGTATTATGTTCAACTATATTTTAAAGGTTTCACAATTTGAAATTGAACCATTTGCGTAAAGTTCAATGTAACTATATATTTGATATTATAACATATTTGCACAATATTTAATTTGTTCGGTAATATTTAAGGTAAAAGACGTACTGCTATGTTTGTCTTTTCAATCTTATTTCTACAATTCATTAGAGGCAGTTGAAGTGTCCATTTGGACTGCCTTGGTCAAGGATTGCTTCTTTTTCATCTAGACTATGCAGCTGTACACGTACACTGTTGGGATGGATTGGATAAAAATTTACAATTGTTTTGCTTTATTAATTTGTAAGAGTTTATTTGAAATGTGGTAAAATAAGATAATTATTGTGGAATGAAAAGCTTTTTATATTTAGAGAGTTAGTTAAATGAGTATTGAGTCTAATGATAGCTGAATTTAAAAAGTGTGTGCATATCAAATTATATTAAGCCAGTTGCTAGTGGAAAAAATTTAAAATTCATTGTGATTGATCAATAAAAAAGTCACATCTAATATATATATTGGTGTATTATTATGTGTGAGAATTATTTGTATTATTTATACTTTCACTATTCCATCTTTCCAACAACAACCAAAAAAAACATTCTTATAATAAAAGGGTTTTAGTAATTATGTGTTTGCTTGTATAATAAATAGTGCCAATCTCTATATCTCTTCCTAAGGGTTGAAGCAAAAGATTCTCCTGTGTAAGGAGTTGACAAAGTTGATTGGGATGGTAATGGAAGGGGAGAAATGAAGACTTCAATAACCATCGCTTTCATGTAAGTGACAGTTTTGCTTATTGGAGAGAGCTATTGGAAATATTTGCGAATTTAACACGATCTGGAGTATAAGTGAAAATCATGGGTTGTGAAACAATTCTTTCTGGAATCTTAAACACCCGCTGATCTGCCGAATTAGAGGATATGTTTTCTGGAAAGGTGGATTTTACCTTACTAGTTAAGGTAAAGATACCAACGGTGGTTAAAGTTAATGGCCGGACCCTTTTAAACCAAAATAACATTTGAAATTATTCTCTCCTTAACAATATGCTTTAAGGATATGTTTTGGCTACAGCGCAAAATTCTTAATTTAAATTCGAACTGTATAACTATATTGTAAATGAATTCAGAATTGAAACTTGATAATGCTGATTCAATTAGAAGGAACAAATTAATATATTCTCTATCACTCTGAACTTATGTGAATTGCTGATTCTCCAAATATTTAGCAACGAGACAAACATTGACCAAGTCGAATAATTAACCACCCCATATTTGTTTAATGGCGAAATATGCGGGGAATCGGTAATCCATGTAAGGATGACCGCTCTCTCCAATTATTTAGTTGGACGATATGTTTGACACTTCCATATTTGTAGAACTTTCATAATTCATTTGTCAATTTATATGGTCAATGTGATCATTTCATACGTTTTTTTAATGTTGGACAGTCCTATATTTGTAAAAGTTGCCTATATCATCTGTCAATTCTGACGATTAACGGCATAATTTTATACTTATTTCATTTTCATTTAACTTTTATTTAGTATATGTGAGTCTTTATAGATATTAGTTTAAAGGATTTACGTCTATTCTCAAATGTAAATTTGTTGAGTAATTTTATTAATTTTTGTAAATATATTTTTTAGAAAATTTTAAATTCAATAATACTTATGTGAAATAATAATAATAAATTAAAATGCTATTTGTTTTGGTTAATGATAAATGAAAAATGTTAGATGGATCACACATCTACACCATTTTATTTCAAAATTTTATCAGTCTCAATCACAATATAACTATAGTTAACTCCCAAATATTCAAAGCTAAATAAAAAAATGTCCAGAAAAGACCATCTCATCAAAGAAATTTGCATAGCTATCTTAAACATAAGGCCTTACTAAAAAAGACCCCCTCCTGGAGACTGAAAGTAACACTTACGACCTACGTAAACTTCGTTAGCTTACTCCTATAAAATAGACTGAGACTGAATGGCTTATAATTTTCCAAACAAAACATCAAAACCATTCTGAATAATTTTGGATATAAAATGTAATGCCAACTAAAAGCAATGGATAACGAGAATCACATCCAGATAACCCTATGTCAGGATTCTTTAAAATTTGGCCACTAATCATCAAAACCTACGTTAATCACATTTATTGGCAATAAAATTGCTCATAAATGAGATTGAAAGATAACACTTATTTCTTATAATAATAAGATTTACGTATTACTGTCGTTTCTTATGAAGTAGTCGATAATTAAATTTACATGTATATCCTATTTTGCAAAGTATCGGTTAAAGTGATTGCAAGCAAAAATTTGTTTTAGGATGTCTCTATTAAGGTCACTGTAATTGAAATATTTACGTGTATTTTTATTTATTTATGTTTTTAGATATTGAATAATAAATGATGTTATTTAAAAATATTTAAAGATAAAAGATGTTGAAAAAAGATGATATTATTTTTTTATGGTTACATGAGTTTAATGAAATATAAAATAAACTTACAAGAATAATAAATCAAAAAAATTAAGGATTAGAAATTGAGATAAAACATATATATATATAACTTTGTATTAATCATATTTAATATAAGAAAAATAATGCTTACTTATTTTTTGAGAAGTAACTTTTATTGAAAATATTAAAACAAAAACGAGAAGAATATTCAGAAACATTTTATGGTTTTATATCTCTTTAATGGGTACAAATTACCTTATGAGTTTTATGTGGATTTATTTATATTAAATAACTATTTAAAATTACCTAATGGGTTTTGATGGTTTTAATGGAATGTGAATGGACACATGTAAAAAAAATCATTGTATCCTAGTAGTCTATGGTGGGGAGGTTATGGGAGGATTTTTTAAAGTGTTGTTGGAATGCCTTTATGGACATCTTTGGATGTGTCTATGGACAAATTTGGAGGCTTTCCTATGTTGAGAATGGTTAAGTAGGACTTAGTTGCATTTCATAGGAGGTAGGTTAAGGAAAGTTATAGTGGTATCTTAACTTAAGTGGCATAGTGTGGTTAGAATACATGTAGGATAGCCAAAAACCTATATGTGGGACAAGGTAGTACCAAATGACCTAAAGCGCTAGAATGGACTTTGGAAAAACTCAAGTTTGCAAAAATAAAATAAAATAAAAAAATAGAAAGATTATATGTCTATTATAGGTGGGACTTACTTAATCCATTATAGGGGAATATAAGATGGTAATATCATTAGGAAGTGCTTACTACATTATTAATCTTTCTCACATATTAGTGGAGCAACTCGACTTCTATGTTTTGAGGGTATAATTATGGTATATATGTCCAATGGTGAATATGTTGGAATCCTTAGGTAAGAAACATAGAATTGTTTGTTTCTCAGAGGGAAGTGGATTTTATAGAAGTATTTTGTGTTTATTAGAATTTTGGCTTCTATGATGAACCACACTAGTTGGTTAGAAATGCTTCTTCTATTTCATGTGAATATTACTGAAAGAATTCTAAATATTTTGTGTTTATTTATGTACAAGTATTTTTTATTTATTTATCACCAGATGGAAAATGCATTCCTTATTCTCCTCAATTTCTAATTCTAGAGAATATTACATGATGTCGTTTATTAATATTAAGATTGTATTCCACGATGTATGTTTTATGGACGCAATAGATAGTGTTAATCTATAATGTTTGGTAATTGAGGAATATGAGGTAGATAATAGTTCAATTTAGTTGAAGAGGCTTGTATGGACATCAAATGAAGGATGAAAAGACATAATATAAAGTAATACCTTAATTTTCTATTTAGTATTTATTCTACAAGAATTAATCCCGAAGGATGATGGTTCTCCATGGTTGTTATAGACATCACATTTGTTATTTCACATGAATGTGGTTGATTAATTTTTGGATATTGTGTCATAACTTTAGTGAAAGTATTATGAATTTATAAGAACCATGATATTTCATTATTACCATTGTAATGGTAAGCAATCTAAAAATTCAGCATTACGTCCAATATTCTATAGAAAATTTTATTAAATATTTATGATAATTGTTATGATCTTTTCACCTTCAAATGACAAGAAACTAATAATTATAGTCCACTTCCAGGGGAAACCTCCTTTTACAAATAGTACAATGTACAGGAGAATAGTTAATGATCCTAAAATTAAGTCTACTTAGTGTATATATATAAGAGACAAATGATACAGTTATAGTAAAATGAGGCCATGGGGAGTCTTAGTCGACATGAGAATATAAAAAAATTGTAATAATGCAATATATAGGGCTTAATAAGGGTTGTTTGGGTTCACATGGGGCTTATATAGGTCTTAACAATAATATAATGTCTTTTATTTTAATATTTAATATGATAGTTTATGGAAATAGTTTGATGTTGAATGCATCATGGGGTAACTTGTTTAGATAATTCCTACACAAGTAATACATATGAGGTAAGAAAGCGTGAGAGCCATAAGGTTATTACTATATATGTACTCGTCATGTGATAAACATTATAGTTTAATAATACGAATAATTTGATAAAAATATATATTTTAGACCCCTCATTCTATGGTTATTTCCTCTTTTTCCTCATTTTAATAAACTATTTATAAATAGTAAAATCACTCAATTATATTTCTTGATTTACCCATAAAAAATACATAAACATATCAGAACATGGAAATATTTGGATATATCTATTTAATACCCTCAATTGAACGTATGTATAATCAATCTAAGTAATTATGTAGTTTATATATCTTACCATGTTGAGGATGAATAATTCATATCTCTATGCCATTGTAAGCTATGAAAGAAAGGTTTGAAGTGAAAAGGAATATTAAGTTCATGTTGCATAGTGAATAAAACTATCATGTATTAAAATAGTCCATCAAACCCATGGCTTAACCGCTAATAGAATTGGATTTTATTATGCTAAAATAAGGATACATGACAAAGTGTATATAATAATATTTTTTTGAAATACATGGGTTTATTTTATCTTGTTAAAAAATTAATAAAGACAAGATTTCATGTTAGGAAAATAATTAAAACTTAAGTGAAGGAACTTATAACAAATCCTATATAAACACAAATACATTAGCGATGTTATTCTTAATGAAGAACCCTTTTAAAATGCATGATTATTTTTTAGTATGGCATAGTTAATTGGAAGATATTCATTATTATACATATTAACGTACACCCATTTGATTGCAGGGGTGCTTATTCATGAAGATGACACCAAAAACGAACATGTTATCTATTATTTCAGTAACAACCTTGTGGGTCCTCCTATGTCCTACTCACATGAAGAGAAGTTGGCATTGGTTGTTGTGTTCTCAGTCCAAAAACTTAGTCATTATATCCTTACACGTTCCACCAAGGTCATGACCAATTCCAACCCTCTAGCTTTCCTATTAAGTCAAAAAATAATCAATGGGAAGTACACTTGTTGGATTGTTATCTTGTAGGAATTTGATCTTGAATTTTTGACACCCAAGAGTAAGAAAGGTTTAGTCCTTGCTGAACTCATTTCCGAATTTCCTACTAGTGCGTGAGATCTATCAGTTAATGATGATTTACCCATTGAACACTTGTTTGGCATTACGTTGGATGACCCTTTATATGGTGAAATCCTCACCTACCTGCGAACCCAAAATTTCGCTTCCCACCTTGATCGTAATGCCTGATAACGTATATGACACCAAGCCTCACGCTATCTTCTAATTGGTGATTATCTATATCATCCTGTTGTTGATTATATCCTTCTTCGTTGTCTCATGCACGCTAAAGTTGAGTAAGTCCTTAACGCTTTCCATAATGACGCTTGTGGTAGCAACCTCTCTGGTTTGGCCACTGCCCAAAAATTCATGTGCATTGGGTATTTTTGGCCTTCTCTCTTTGGTGATTGCATTGAAGTAGACAAAAATTGTTCCAATTGCCAACTATTCACCCCAAAGGCACGAGCTCCACCCACTCCCCTCTATCCTGTCATATTAGCTGGTCCCTTGCATAAGTGGGCTATTGAATTTATGGAGTGTCGACCTACATCTACTGGTAACCACAAGTATATCATTGTGGTGGTTGACTATTTCACCAAATGGGCTAAGCCCATGCCAATGTTCAATAACACAGCAGCTACCAGCACTCTCTTTTTATTTAACTATGTTATCACTCGATTCAGGGTTCCAAAACATTTTTCCTCTGCCATGGTTGACATTTTGAAGATAAGATATGGCATGAGCTATCCTCTAGGTTGGGATTTGAAATATGGGAGATGATTCACCATTTTTGGAGTAAAAATGTCAAATGATTAAAAAATAATAAAATAATAAAACTAATTTTTCAACTCGTATTTTCAACTTATCTCCCTAACATTTTACTCAAATTTCGAGCGGGAGTACTTGTTATATGTAAAATTTAATTCCTCATGCAAGAAGTACCCATGTTGCATATTTTTGATGGACCCTCATACATGAAAATGAAAAATACATGAAAAACGTGATTTCACGTTTTTCATGTATTTCTCATTTTGTGTGTAGCATCGTCTATAGAAATTATAAAATATCCGTACTCCTTGGATGAGGAATCGAATTATGCATCTTAACGAGTGTTTCCACTTGAAATTTGAGTAAAAATATCGAGAGATAAATTGAAAATATGAGTTGAAAAATTAGTTTTTTTCTATTTTTCCATCTAAATTTTGATGATGCAATCTAATCTTATATTATTATTTTCACAATTATTTTATAATTTCCTTAGGAGGCCTATTTTAGACCTCAAAATTCCCCTAATGCTTGAAGCTTATTGTAGTATCTAAAACAACAAAGGTGATGTAACAAAGATTCAATTGACTTCATTGATGTTGGAAAATGTTGCTTTGATTTGGTGAGAAGCCAAAACACAAGAGGATATGAAAAAGCGTGGCAAGGTCTCCACCTCTCCGATATTTTTTATTGTTGCACTTATAATACAATTTGATCCATTAGCTTATATGAAAAAGGTTATTATAGATTGGAAAAATTTTAGACAAATAAAAGGTCAAAGTGTGCAAAAATACACTCAAGAATATAGGCGAAGAGCACTAATTTTAGGTGTAGATTTGACATCACAAGAAAAATTTTCAAAGTACATTGGAGGTTTTCATAGTAACCTAAGACATATTATTCTCATGTTTAACCCTTTTAATTTAGACGAAGTATGTGTACAGGTTGCATATCTAGAAGCAAGAGGGAAATATGTTTCAGATGATACAAATGAGGATACCTTAGAGTCTAAAGAGAAAGGAGAGGGTAAGTTCAATGGTAAATGTAAGAATAATGAATCCATAAAAATGGAGAAGGAAAAACTCTAATGAAAACAATACTCCAAAGATGGGCATGATGAAGATCATTGGTGGAAACTTCATCAACATATGAGATCCAACAAGCTTAAAAACGAGGAGAAGGAGAACTGGACAGTTGATACAATAACACATGATTTAGGTTCTGATTCCAGAGATGAAACAAAGATCATCGCAATGGATTTGAAAGGTAAGGAAGTTGCAAGTAATAGTTCTTCAAGTTGTCAAATTAGTACTCAAGAAGATGAAACAATAACTGAAATTTTCCATGCTAGATTTATTTCAAATCATACCAAGATTGATGCCCTATTTGATAGTTTTTCATAAGAAAATCTTATTTCTGAAGACTTATTCAAGTAGTTGAATTTAGAAACCATTCCTCATCCAAGAACTTATCTGTTATGTTCAATACGTAAGAATGAAAATTTGCAGGTGACGAGGAAGTGCATAGTTAGATTTACAATCACTGTAAATTTTCTTGATGAAGTTGAACTTGATGTTGTTCTGCTTGATATTTCAGTTATTTTTTTTGGTAGCCCATATATTTAGGATAGGAGAGAAATATTTCTTGTCCATGAGAATAAGTATCACTTTTTCAAGAATGGGTTTGAGTATATTGTTAGAGCGCATAGTAATAAGAAAAGTTTGTCTCTTATGCATGCTTGAAAAATGAAGAGAATTGTGAATGCTAGTCAAAAAATTTTGTTGTTAATGTTCAAGCATAAAGATGTTGTGAATGAGGCCATTCAAGGTGATGCATAAAACAAAAATTATGATTTAATTAAGGTCACTAATGATTGTGAGAATATGTTTCAAGATTCTAACATGTTTTCTTTCAAAAGAGGTCAATAACATGTGGTAAAACTGTAGAACCATGCATCATTCTTTAGTAATGATGTCAAAAAGATGTCGGTGCAAGGGAGTGAAAACATCAAAGTGCAAGCACCAAATAAATTTTACAAAAAGGGAATTGGGTTCAAATCCTATTCTTGTGGGTTTCACAATTTGTTTTCTTTGAAATGGGATGCTTCATGGAAATGGCGATCACATTTGGTCAAGAGTCAAGCTAAACACACGACAAGACATGTTCAACATCATCACTTCAAAAATGTTCAAGGTGAGAATAAATTCAAGTTGTTTAAGTTTCCTTTGATTGAGGACCAATGAGAAATCATGTTTGTTTCTTCAAGGAGAGTTTATTGTTATGAAAAATCTTGGAAATTGCAACAAGATGGTATCTACAACAGCAAGACCTAGTCTCCAGAATCAAGGAAAAATATCAGTTTTTATGAAAAGATGAAAATTTTGAATTCAAGATAATTCTAGTGGATTGAGACAAGAAGGGTGAGTGGATTGTACCCTCATCCACATGTTCAGTAATGAAAGATATTTTTGGGTCCAAAATCTTCTAGTGTGGTGGTTTGATCAAGTGCTCGAAATTATGCTAAAAAATGAAAGTTGTTGAAATGGTGTGGAACCTAAACGACGGTGTAGATATTCTTTTTATGAATCTAACGCAACTCATTTGATGGAAAACTGACACTGTATGCTCCCAGAAATGTGTTTTGTATGTTTTCCCAAATAGACAATCTTTTCAAAAATAGGACAGGTAACTGTGTAATTTTGGCCAATGGTACGCTGCCACATTGCCTCTCCTGATTAGCTGAAAATTAGGAATTTTTTGGCCTACAACTCCCTGACAAGTTGCAAGCCTTGATTGGTTCTGTCATTGAAAATTTTGTTTGGTTGGTTGGTGGCCAACCACATGTTGGCACGTGGCCCAACCAGTGGCCGCCACATGGTAGCACGGGGCCACCAAAAATTGGTTATGTCTGAACTGCACCTCTATGGGATTCGATGCATGACCTCCTTTGTAACAACGCCAATAATTACCAATGCACTATCGATTTCATTATTAAATCATTGCCCATGTTTTATATTTAAACTATATGTGCGACGGACATGGGGTAAGGAGCCAAGGCTTAGCTCGATCCCCGCCCCTAATACACCATATGACCAATGTGCGAAACCATAGCTACAGACTTATGACACAATTTTTTTATTTAAAAAACTTTTAATTCAAACCATATCAATATGGTTAAAAATGAATATTTGTGGCATTAGTGGAGAAATAAACGGTCTGAAAATTTCACCCAAAATTTCATGAAATTGTCTCTTTGTTAGTGAAATTCAAGGAAAATTTGTAGGACCAATCTAGATTTTAGGGAAATTTCGGTGTGGTTAGCATCAAAACTAGGCAGGAACATACCTTCTTTAGTTTTTGACCAATTTCATATCAGAAAGAGGCTAGACAGGAGTTTTTGGGCATTCTGAAGCTGATGGAACATGTTTTTAAGCCATTTGAGAATTTTAAATGTATGTAATCATCATTTTTAGAATAATGAAAGAGGGTCAAGCCATTGGAAGCAGTACCAAGAAAATGTAGCCCAGGAGGGTTGAAATCCTTCATTAATTATTGTTGTGTGGTTATTTTTATGGTGTATTTGTCTGTTGTTTCTCTATTTTGTTGTTTAATTCATGCTTTATGTGTCTAAAATTTTAACATAAAAGCCCCAACAAATAATTTTTTAACACTTGTAATTTGAAAACCCTCAAGCATAATTTTATTAAGACCTCATACAGGTTAGCAGTGTTCTGTAACTTCAACATAACAACACTATGACAACCCCATTATGGGTCCTAATGATACTGTACTAGCTCTACTGATATAGCAAAGAATGAAAGACATCAACCATAAACTCTCAATATTCCTAAGAGAAATAATCCATGAGATTCATATCATGCTAAACTATTAATTCCATACACTCTAACAATTGAATTGAGTTTATTAAGCACTTATACATAATCATAAAAATAGCTCCTTACTCATAATAGTACCATCACATCCATACATGGTTCTCTAACCTCTCATAACGATGAGGTTCATTTACATCACCATATCATTACGTACAACTAGGATTATCATATTCCTTCATTAGTAGTGCATAATAGGTTGGATGAAAACATCCTAGGAAAGCATGCATATTCATTTAAATAACTTTGTAACTCATTCAAATAATAACAGACACAGAGGTCCATGTGCCCCACATAATAATAAAAACATAGCAACATGAATTCATCATGGACATACAAAGATATCAACAATTCTTTAAGAGGTGGAGCAAGCCCACTCACACCATATAATTTAAACTACTCAAGTCACACCTCACAACCATGGTTATAATAGGAAATTACCCCAAACTCATAAATACAAAATATGACTAAAAAAAGAGAAATAACACATTAGTTCCTATTGTTTATAGGCCGCTAATATTAGACACATTAGGAAGCCAATGAATGAAATAATGAGGTTACAACCACATCACTTAGGATGCTCATTTTCATCATAGTTACATGATTTAGTTAATGAACCTAGATAATATAATATATTAAGCCTTCTTACATGAACATTATGGGATTAGTGATTAGTCACAAACAAAGTGAAGCATATTTAGCCTACAATATAACATAAATATCAAGGAATACTTATATGCGTATAATGATTTAGCTGGCAATTGAAGGAGAGATTTCCACTCTCCACCAAACCATAGGCCAACTACATCATAAGCTTTCTTGTAGTTGACCCCCTGAGTTGGATCCAGAGTCTTGAGGAAATGATTTTCTATGGAAATGGCTCACGCTAATGGTTGAAGACAATTTTAAGAGATGGGTTCCACAATTCTAGTTCTCCACCAACACAACGACCAACACTTATTGGTCCATTCACTCATTGAATTTTTCCCAAGCCACATAGGAGTAAAAAATATTTTATTGGATACAAACACAACTATATGGGATATCACCTATATCACAAAAATTAGGTTATTAATCCAATATAAAAGTATAATACAACAAGAAATATGAGTCCACTAAGGTTGAACTTAGCCCAATCTTCAAGAATCAAACACACTCTTCTTTTTCTTCTTGGTTATCACTGCATGCCTAATTGTTCTCTTCTTCTTCTCATGTCACTGCTATATCCTAACTTCCCTTAATTATCTTCATGATCTACTAGTAAAACAACCAGGAAAGGGCACCAGTTACCCCTTTGTATGAGCTAGTGAAATCATGCCACTTTACATGCAAATAGGTGGTTTGGTCAGTTATGCCACCTCCTCCTCCTTCCACTAAGTGTTTCAATTAACTTATTTACATGTAATTATCATAAGAAAGATCTACCCACTTAATTTTAGGGCTAATCACATGGCATAACACTTTTCAAATAATTGACCCACCATGTGTACAAGCAATCTTTGGATTTATTCAACTAGTGTGGGTACTCAATTTTAAATCAAGACAAGCAAGTATACTAAATCTAGGAGCTAAAGTGGCTTTAGCTAAAGATAGGTCACCAAGAAAACTTACCCTTATGAGAAGGATCTATAAACCCATTGAGCCTTTAGTTTTGTTAGTTTATTAGAACTAATTATTATATGTTTAATTAGAGGTACAATATGTCATGGTCATTCCATGCTACTGTTACAATAAAAGTATACATTACAATAAGTTGGGGTAGAACATGGGGATCTTATAGATTTTTCACTCTTTTTTTCAATAAACCCCCAAGAAGTAGTTTTTTCATTAAAAATTGACTTATTTTTTAGTTAAAATTTTCCATCATTAGAACATTTCTTTTACTAGAATAGAAAACTACTCAATATTGATATTTTCAAGTATGAAAATATATTTAAAAGTGGGGTCAAAACTTGATTTACAAAGAATTGTTTTAAGTTAAAATCCAAGGGAAACACGCATGGGGGGGTTATCTTTTCCCTAGAGGAAATATATAATTGTCATATTTTTGAGGTTCGGGATCAATTTCAAATAATCAATGATAAGCCTATGCATTGTTTCAAGTATTTATGCTTCCAAAGGCTAAAAAATTATCTTCTCTAATAATAGTTGGAGACTATGTGTCTCAATCATAATTTGGTTTTGGGTTTTTCCCCACATCATAACATATTGAATAATACTCTAAAGAGGATTGGATTTATATTATCCATATTCTAGTCTATCAAATTTTATATTTTCCAACTTATCAATAATCATTTTGTTTATGAAATGGAAAGTGAAGGAGTTAATTTAAATTTAGGTGAGGTAAATGTAAATGGGAAAGCCACTCTATGCCCAATCCCATTATTTTTTGTAGCGAATTCATGTAGAAAAACACCCCTTATCAATTTCGAACAATTGTCTCATAGAGCCTCTTGAAAGGTTGTATTATACTAAAGCCTATCATATGCAAGGAATATCATTTAAATATATGTTTTCCAAGTTGATGGTTTATTTCCATACTTCAATTAGTTTTAGTGACATCTCCTCCATCTTGCTTGATCCAATGGAGAGGGGTTCAATTGGTGAAGTGATGGTTTGTTATGTATTTTCCAAATCAAATATTGATACAATATATAGGTTTTGGTTGGTTATGGAAATGGCCCATGTATGGAGGGATATTAGAAGCTATTTTCCCCCATATTTATATCTTCAATCATGTTTTAGCTTGTCCACAATAATAAGGAACATAGATGACATGAAATTTGTTAGATTGCTAAGTGTGGAAATTTCATAATAGGTAAATCTAGGTGTAATTAGGAATAATAAGAAGTCATGCATATCTATGGTAGCTTAATTTCTATTTTTAAGTCTTCATTGGCTGAAGAAGCAAGGGAGCGTGTGAAGCGACTCTCCTATGTTCTCATGGGTGATAAGTTTTGTGACCTCTAGTCCATGTTGGGCCTACAACATGAAGATTATAGTAGATGTCAAATTAATATATAATGGTAGGTGTCAACACAATTTAACTACATGATTATGGTTGATAAATATGTGAATCCTCAAGAGTAAATGGATTCAAACAGAAATAATCCTTCCTATGGTAAATATGGAAAGAAGATAACTGAAATTACATTTGTAGGGGAGACAATTTTTATGCACTATAAGGTAACTCAGGCGAAAAGTGGAAATTTTTATATGCACAAATATGTTGATAATTGTCTGTTTGGATGATTTGTATGATATTGGAAAGAAAGCTCGAACTTGTAGGTTTGTGGCTTCTATATATCCTAGTGTTAAGTGTGACCGTAAATCTCTCTGGATTATCATGAATGTTTACCTTTTTGGTATATTTCATTTCTTTCTATATTATTTTCATCTATCTAGATGTGTAATAAAATATTTATTTTGCAATATTGTTTTCTCTCGTCAAAGTAGTTGGTGTAGAGTTTGATTGTAGCTCCTCTTGCAATAGTATCACTATTGTCTACCTTACATTTTTTATTGCATTTTTTCTTTTGATATCATTGTTTGTCATATTAATTGCAGTGTAGTACAAAATTGGTTTTTTAAGAATGGGGGTCAACCTAATTTGGTGTACCAAGAAAAAAATTGAAATCATTTATATGCCTAAAATCTCTAAGGCTTAGCAACATAAGTTGATTGACCATATTAAAAAAACGTAGGAATAAATATATGTCCTCCCATTAAATCATATTCAGATAATGCTTTTCATCACTTCTATCATGGATCCAATAGTAAGAGACAACAAATAATTGATGACCAGAGGACGAATAATTATCCTGCATAAGAAATTTTTAGATTGAACAAGAAAATTTCAGCACCCACGCCTAGTGCATTAAGCACCTACACTAGGGTGTGGCCCATAATGTTATTTTTGGTGCACATTTATTTTAGTTGTCCCTTAATTATAATGGATAATAAAATGTAATATAAATATCAAAACTACTTGTAATAGTTAAATAAGAGTGATAAAATATTTTAGCTATTGTATTTCGATTTAGAGGTAGTTGGTGAGTCATGCAGATTAATTCTAGTTGTAACAGAGTTCGAAGCACAATGGTGCATTATTTAATGCAAGTTGTAATCAGTTTAACTCAGTTAAGTGAGTTAAAACTCAATTGTGCTAGTTGTAACTGTTAGATACACTAGTGAGAGATCAAGTGAATTAAATATTAATTAATTCACAATTAGTGATCTCACATGCAACTGAGGATTTACAATTATTAGTTGCATTCATGTCAGATCTAGTGAAGACCCAATTGAGATCTAGGTGAAAGGGAAGTTGACTATCATTTGTAGGATTATTGGGTTGCACTCATGCACCAAAACACCCATTTAAGTGCCCATGATACCTGCACAGTCAAGGAAAGCCAAAATTCCTATTCTTCAGGGATTTCATTCATCAGGGATTGTAAAAACAAGGCATGTTGTCTGGAGGCAGTAAATTGGCTAAGTATTGGTCATTTTTATGTATGATAGTCTGAGACAATTAGCTGAGTACTGAAGGGCTCTTGTGAGAAGTGTTTTGTATGTAATTTTTCCATGATCCATGGTGAATATACAATAGAATATAGTGGGGTTTTGAGAAGAAAGCTTTCCCCAAGAAATCATCTATGTTGTGTTTGATTTTATTCTTCTTTACTTCATGTGATTGGCGTTTGTCTTTTTAATTCCGCAAAATATTTGTAGAAGTGATTCAATATTTAACTTTAGTACATTTTTAGATTTGGTGAATCCATGATATACATGCTTTTTGTATGATTTCTACATGGTATCAAAGCAGAAGAAATCACATTTTTGAACAAGGAGTTGAGTTTCTGACTAGATAGAATTCGAATTTGCAGAAAGACTTTCTTGGTGCTACAACTGATTTGGGATCGAAATGGATTTCAATGGCTTGAGGTTGGAGTATGCACTCGAGGGAAACTAAAACTATATTTATTTTAAGGATCGGATGGAGGTAGTACTCAAAGATAATGGCTTGAAGGAATTCATTGACAATGACATTCCTAAACATGTTGTGACAGATGCTGTAAATCTTGATGTATGGCAAAAGAAAGTGGCAAAGGCCAGGAGCATCTTGTTTGAGGGAGTACAAGACCACATTGTCTCAAGCCTCCATGGGAAAGCCACACCATATGAAATGTGGAAGGCTTTCATGAATATACTCCAGAGCAAAAATGACTATAGGAAATTGGCAGTCAAAGATAAACTCAGGAAGATCAAGATGGAAAAGGGCGACACCATTCCAAAATATATAACAGTCGGGATGATGATTTTGAAGAATAGTGTGTTTTTTCTGACAAGGCAAAGAAGGGGAAGGGGAAGAAATTCCATTCCAAATCCAAGTCCAAGAATGGCAAGAAGAAGGACATGTCCAAGGTGAAGTGTTTTCACTATCATGGGCATGGGAATTTTGCTACTAACTATCCACAAAAGAAGAAGTACAAGAAGGTTGGAGGATCTGCAGTTGGTGAAGCTTTGGCCTCACAATTTGAGCTTGAGTTCTCATTGATCACATGCATGGTGTCAAGTGCATTTGGATCTATGTGGTATTTGGATAGTGGTGCTTCCTTTCACATGAAGGGAGATGAAGATGTTTTCAGTGACTTGGAGGAGAAGGATCTCCATATGCATATCGAAATGGGGGATGATGGACAGGAAAGTGCTACCGGGATTGGTACTATTACCTTTCAGAGACATTCAGGTAAACCATTTGAATTAAAATATGTAATTCATGTACCAAGTTTGAAGAAAAACTTAGTCTCAGTTGCAATGTTGGAGGATAGAGGCTATGATGTTATTTTTAGTGAAGGAAAATATTTCCTGCAACATAAAACAATAGGACATGCCAAGAGGATTGCGATTCGAGTTAATAATATATACAAGTTGGAGGTAGATGGTTGCACAACAATGATGGGCGAGGGAGAGAAATTGGTGAGCTAGGATGAGGGTGAATTATGGCATAGGATATTGGTCCATCTTCATCATGGAGCCTTGAAAGTCATGCAATAGATTTATATAGGACTTCGAATGAAACACTTGCTCATTTATATACATACAAGGGGTGTACCATGGGGAAGTATGTAAAGGCCACCTTTCACGAGAAGGAGAACCGAGATTCGGGGATCCTTAAAATAGTTCATACAAATGTCTGTGGACCATTCTCTATTGCTTTGAAAAAAAAACATAAGTACTATGTAATATGTTTTGATGAATGTTTCCGTAAGTATTCGATCTTCTTCATGTAGAAGAAAAATAAGGCATTCTCTATGTTTGTTGATTTTAAGGCAATGGTGGAGAAAGAGTTAGGGAAGAAAGTGAAGGCTCTTAGGAGTGATAATTGTTGAGAATACATCTCTAATGAATTCAAGAATATTTTTAGCAAAGAAGGAATTCGAAGAGAAATAATAGCCGCTCATAACCAACAATGGAATGGGTTCACAGAAAGAAAGAACAAAATGATCGTGGGTGCAGCGTGAGCGATGTTGCATGGTCAGGGCCTACCATTGTATCTATGGCAGGAGGCATGCAATACAATGGTACATGTGTAGAACTGTTGTCTACATAGGATACTTGGCATGAGTACACCTGAAGAGGCTTTCACTGGTAAGAAACCTGATGTTTCAAACTTTAATATTTTTGGCTCATTTGTTTATGTGCATGTGACTAAAGAAGCGAGGAAGTAGCTAGAACCAATAGCTGATATCAGGAGTTTTTTGGGGTACACTGAAAAGCCCCATAATTATCGAGTGTATTTTCCAAACATCAGAATTACTGTTGTGCGACGGGATATAAAATTGGATGAGGAGAAAGCCATGCGGTTGTCCCTTGAGAGGAAGCTGGACTTGCATGCAGAAGAGGAACTATTGGTTCCTAAGGATGAGCTTCAATATGTGGATCTGCCACATGTTAAGGATTGTGGAGTCGAGGAAAGCACTCCTGTAAATCCATCCATCAAAAATGGAATAAGGCATACCATAGAAGCTGATATATTGAGACTTGATGTTAGGGAGAATGTAGGAGTCCCTACTTCACAGCGTAGATAGAGAGAGTATCCTAACTAATTTACTAGATAGATGGCTCTTATGAGAAAATATATTTTGACTGAACTATCTTCCTTTGAGGAAGTAGTGTAACAACGAACTTGGGTTGATGCAATGGTGGAGGAGTATGACTCCATTTTCAAGAATAATGCATGCGAGATTGTCCCAAGACCGGTCAACAAATCAGTGGCTAGATCAAGATGGATCTATAGGGTAAATAAAGCTTATGAGGGGAGTGTGGAGAAATACAAGGCCATATTTGTGGCCCGAGGATTCTCACAGATCGAGGGGATAGATTATGATGAGACTTTTCTACCTGTTGTAAGGTACTCTTCCATAAGATCCATTCTTTCACTCTCAGTGTGGATGGGATGGTGCATTCATCAGATGGATGTGAAAATTGTGTTTCTCTATTAGATCATTGAGGAAGGTGTGTACATATAGTAGCTTGAAGGTTTCTATATCTTCAACTGTGAGTCGTGTGTGTTTCGACTGAAAATATCATTGTACAGGCTGAAGCAAGCACCCTGTGCTTGGTACACTTAGATAGACAACTATTTCACCAAAATGGGCTTCACCAAAAGTGAAGCAGATGAAAACCTGTACCAAATTGTGGTTGAGGGTAAGTTATTGATTATTGTTCTTTACGTTGATAATCTAATTTTTATTGGTGATGAGCAGTTGATACACTCATGCAAGGATGATATTGCAAGGGTTTTCGAAATGAAGGACATGGGACTCCTTCATTATTTCCTTGGATTGGAAATATGGCAGTGGGATGGTCAACTTTTTCTGTCTCAAGAAAATTCCAAAGGAGATAATGGGTAAGCTTGACATGGAGAGCTACAAACCCATGGAGACTTCTCTTCTAGGAAATTGGAGGAAGTATCTTGCTACTTCTTGAGAGGTAGTGGATGTTACTATCTACAGGAAGTTAGTGGGTTCACTAATGTATTTGGTGAAATGAGACCAGAAATTTTCTACGCAGTTAACTAGCTGAGTCAAGCTATGGTTAAGCCTACCAAGCTCTTTTGGAAGGCAGGGAAGCATGTCCTGAGATACCTAAGGGGCACATGAAATTATGTTCTATGGTATAGATAGATAGAGGGAGTGAAGCTTCAAGGCTTCACGAATGCAAATTGGGCTAGTAGCCCATCAGACAGAAAGAGAAGAAGAGGAGGGATATTTAGCATTGGATTGAAAACAATTTATTGGTACATCAGGAAGCAGTGATCCATGGCACTAAGTTTAGTGGAAGCACACTACATGGCAAGAAGTCAAGATGCATGTGAGGCTATCTAGATGAGAAAGATCTTGGTTGGTTTGCTTGGTTCTCAAATGGATCCGACGGTGATTCATTGTGATAATCAGAGTTGCATTAAATTCTCAATTATTCTCCTGTTTCTTGATAGGTCCAAGCACATATATATCTAGTACCATCATCTCAGAGATTGTGTGTATAGAATAATAATGTTTCTTTAGTACATTCCCAAGGAATATAAGGATGTAGATATTCTGACGAATGTGCTCACCAGGAGAAAATTCGAATACCATAGATACAGGATCAGGGTGAAGGATAATCCATTTCTTGTTGAGAGAGAGTGTTGAGATTCAACAAGAAAATTTCAGTACCCACGCCTAGTGCATTAAGCACCTCCACTAGGGTGGGGCCCACAGTGCTATTTTTGGTGCATGTTTAATTTAGTTATCCCTTAATTAGAATGGACAATAAACTGTAATATAAATCTAAAAATAACTTGTAATAGTTAAATATGAGTGATAAACTAAGTTATCTAGTGGATTTTGAGTTAGAGGTAGTTGGTGAGGCATGCAGAGTAATTCTAGATGTATCAGAGTTCGAAGTGCAGTGGTGCATTAGTTAATGCAAGTTGTAATCAATTTAAGTCAGTTAAGTGAGCTAAACTCAGTTGTGCTAGTTGTAACTGTCATATACATTAGTGAGAGATAAAGTGAATTAAATATCAATTAATTCACAATCAGTGATCTCACGTGCAACTGAGGAATTAGTATTATTAGCTGCATGCATGTCAGATCCAGTGGATACCCTGTTGAGATCTAGGTGAAAGGGAAGTTGAGTATAAGTTGTAGGATTATTGGGTTGCACTCATACAAACAAACACCCATTGGAGTGCCCATGATACTTGCGTAGTCAAGGAAGGCCAAAATTCCTATTCTTTAGGGATTCAACTCATCATGGATTGCACAAGAAAGGTAGGCTGTATAGAGGCAAAAAATTGGCTAAGTATTGGTGAGTTTTATGTATGACAGCGTGATACAATTAGCTGAGTACCGAAGGGCTTTTGTGAGATGAGTTTTGTATGTAATTGTTTCATGATCCATGCTAAATATACAATAGAATGTAGTGGGGTTTTGAGAAACAAGATTTCCTCGGGAAATTATCTGTGTTTTGTTTGATTTGATTCTTCTTTACTTCATGTGCTTGGAGATTGTGTTTTTAATTCCACAAAATATTTGTAGAATCCATTCAGTATTTAAGTTTAGTACATTATTAGATCGGGTGAATCCATGATATGCATATGCAAAACTCGAAGAACCTAAAAATTTAACATCATTCATATGCAAAATTTGAAGAACCTAAAAATTTTCATGGAATTAATGATTTCAACATGATTTACCATATAAATATTGATCCATGAATGTTAAAGTCCAAAAATTTATTGAGAATTATTCGACTTCACCTTTGGAACAATTTTTTCCATATATCCAACGTGTAGAAAATGTATCACTGATAAAAACAAATTATGATAATGCATAAAGTAATCTCCTACCCTATAAAGTAATTATATTCTTATTGCAATCAAAGAAATTAATAACTATATTGGATCTTTTATGAGTGAGTGTTAAGCTAGGTAATAAATTTGTCATATTACAAGTTTGGGTATTAACACACTACACACTACTTCAAGTAGTATTCTTTTATATTTTTTGGCATCCTCAGACATGTTCCATACTTTTTTCAAAAGACCAATAGCACTAGTTTAATTTTAATTTTGGTTTCATTGGAAGCTCATTTGTGCTGCTTGGGAGTGTGCTATACATTTCAAAGTTGAGTGATAAAGATGGAAGTAAACTCAACTCATCCCACATATATATTCAACCTAATTACAAATTCCTATAAAGACAACTTTAACAACTTCATATTTTTAAAATTTATATATATAATAGTATTTATTATTAATTCAAAAATTTAAGAAATGAAATTTTAACGTAAACTATCAAATTTATTTTATTTTACATATAAACTTTGAATATTATTTTATTTTATAGATTATGTTTTTCATACTTGTACCATTACATAAATCTATTTCACAATAACATTGTGTGAAAACTTAACATACCATTTCAAATCATGTTTAAATCTTATAGTTTTCTTACATATGTGTTTTTTCATACTTGTACCATTACTTAAATCAATTTCACAATAAAACTGCATGAAAACTTAACATACAATTTTAAATCATGTTGAAATATGATAGTTTTTTTAAATATGTGTTTTTTCATACTTGTACCATTACATAAATTTATTTTTCAATAACAATGCATGAAAACTTAACATATCATTTCAAATGATGTTGAAATCTGATAGTTTTCTTAAATATGTGATCGACATTGCATCTTCCACCTTCAATGTTTCTTCACAATTTCACAAATGTTACGTATGTTTTTCCGAAATGTTGAGGTGAGTGTAGCTAAGAAATGTAATACTACCAGCCTAGATCCATCTTAACTCTGGATCTATCAAGTGCCGAGAGGGATGAAATCTCTCGAGGTGCAAAACTTTCCCCAAATTTTTCACTCAAAAAAGAGGTTTTCACCTTGAGATATTTGATCCCTCTCGATGCTTGATATAGTTGGAGTTAAGATGGATCTAGGTTGGTTTCAGTCATGTGCGACAAAGGAAATTCTATCGACAATATGAGGAACATATGATTGATTTTATCAATAATATATAAATACATCTAATATTAGTATAACCATTTTAAATATGCTAAATATGTCTTAGATTTATCGAGTCACATTAATTTTAAATTTTCTTAGTTGCCTCAATTCGTTAAGATGATAAATATTGTAAAATTACTTTAATGATGAAATAAAAATTTTGAATGCAAAGTGACAATGTAATAATATTGAATGATAGAAAATATGAATAATGAGAATGTAGTCAATTACAAATAGTATTCATTGTGATCAATATCAAACTATTGTCTTGTATTATTCTTATTATCACCCTTGTTAGTTTTGTCATATTTTCATATCAATTATATGAAAAGGAATGTTGGAATTGTAAAACATTTAAATATTTTGCTCGAGCTGTTGTAGTAAACATCGTACTTTGTCTTTCTTTCTCTCCAATATTAATAGGTTTAATTACTATAACAAAAAAATCAATGTACATTATTAATCCAATGTCTTTAATATTAATTTACAACCATACATCCAATTATATCAAATCATAAATCAACATATACAATGAAATCAACACATCTAATGAAAGAAATCAAATAAGGTTAGAAAACAACATCTACACTGAAATCAATGCATCTAATGCAAGTAATCAAATAGGATTAGAAGTAAACATCTACACTCAAATCAATGTATCTAGTCCAAGTAGAAAAATATGATTAAAAACCAACATATACACTGAAATCAATGCATCTAGTGCAAGCAACCAAAATAGGATTAGAAATGATGATCTACATTCAAATAAACGCATTTAGTTCAAGCAATCAAATATAATTAGAAATCAACATCTACATTGAAATTAATGCATCTATTGCAAGCAATAAAATAGGATTAGAAATAAACATATTTAATACAAGTAATAAAATAGGATTAGAAATAATTTACATTGAAATAAATGCATCTAGTGCAAAACAGGATTAGGAATCACCATGTACACTAAAATAATTGCATCTAGTGCAAGAAATATTCTTTCCTCTCTCCCCCATCCATCTATATCTATATCTCCCTCCATCTCTCCTTTTTTTTCTCTTTATCACACCACATGAAACACACACACTCTCTCACTCCATATCTATCAATCTCTTTGTCCCTCCCTCCTTGTCTCTATCTATCTCTTCTTTATCTTCACCTTCCATCTATATCTCTATATCCCTCTATCTCTGTATATAAAGCCCAAAAAATACACTCCCCTTCTCCAATATATCTATTTATCAGTCCCTCCTCCTCTCCCTCTCCCTCCTACTATCCTCTCTCCCTCTCTATCCATCTTCCTTCTCTCTCTCTCTCTCTCTATGAATTTATTCTTACCTCCCTCTCTTTCTCCCTCCATCTCTATCTCTCTTTCCCTACCTCTCTTTAGTCTCTCTCTTCCTTTCTCTACCACCTCTCACGCTCTCTCTATCTTCACCATCCAAATTTGTTACTATATGCCTCTATATATCCTTATATCCCCTCTTCTATCCATCTCTCCTTGTTTGTCTCTTTATCTCACACCCAAACATACACACTCTCTCTCCATCGCCACCTTGTCACTCCCTCTCTCTCTCAAATAATCACTCTTTATGTCATTCTTCTTCCTTCCCTCTCTCCCCATAAAACTCCTTCTCTCTATCCCTCCCTCTCCCCCATCCAACTCCATCTCCCTATCCCTCCTTCTCTCCTCCTCTCTTTCAAGTCCCATGTATTTTCCTTTCTATCTCTCCCTTTCTCCTCTACCTCCCTCTCTCTTCCCCCATATCTCTCTCTCTCTCTCTCTATCTCTCTCTCTCTCCTACAATCCTCTCTCTTCCTCCATCACTCTCTTTCTCTCTCTCAGGTCCTCTCCCTCCCTTTATCTCTTGCCTCCCTCTATGTGATCCCCCCCTCACGTTGGTCACTCTCTCTCTCTCCCTTTTCCATTCAATCATCTCTCTCTCTCTTCCCTCCAATCCTTTGTATTCCCACATCACTCTATCTCTATCTCCAACAATGTTAATATATCCCTCCCTTTCTCCTTCTCTCTCCTTCTCCACCCCCTTGTCTCCATCATTCCTTCTATGTCTCTTTATCTCGCCCTTAAAAATACGCCCTCTCTCTCTATCTCTCTCATGTCACTACCTCTCTGTCCACTTTTCACTCTCTATGCCTTTCTTGTTCTCTCCCTCTCTCCCCCTCCACTATGTAACAATGAGGCTCGCAAGACTATTTATTGTTGAGAAACAATGTAAACCCTAAACGTCCAAAAACCTAACCCTATGAGATGAAGCACCAAAACTGTGGGCCCTGTTTGGGTAATTGGTGTTTCAACTTCCTGGGACATAATTTTGGCATATGATCTCTGTTTCATGTGCTAAATAACTCATTAGAAAGATCTATCTAAGGAGTACAACTTTTGGTGTGAGAAACATCGGTCCACAAACCCAAGTTGCTCCCAGTTTTTCCAAAAAATATCTTTTAGGGCCTCAAAACGGCTCTGGAAGTTTAGGACCCGAAAAAATGATAAAAATAGTAACTTGTGCTACAAATTAAAAACTGAAAGAACTGATAGTGGGGGTTCAAATGGAATAGGTTGGTGGTGACCAATATCCACATGGATCATTAAGGCCCCAAAACGGCTCCAGGAGTGTAGGACTAGGAAACTTGCTAAAAATATTAAGTTGTGCTGAAAGTGAAAAGATGTAAGAATTGATGGTGTGGGTCCAAATGGAATAGTTTGGTGGTCGTCGATATCCACCTGGATAATTCCTCCCTCATTAGGAAGAAAATTTCCCCATTGCGTTGATATCCTCCATGAGATGAGGCAAATTATGTTGAACTCGGTATTAGATTTGTCCAAGATGTCTTGGACTTGCGGGCGGACATGCTGGATTGTTTAGTACATTTGGTTTCTTTATCAGCCATAGACAGTAGATGTGTGGATTCTGTATGTGTAGTTGTAGGAGGTATGGAAACATTAGGCAGCGGTGCATTAGGGGTCATATCAATGGAGTTCTTGTCCTGACAGTGTAGAGGAACCTCTATGAGTGAGGAAAAAATTTCCTCTTATTCCTCCATGACTTTATCCATCTGCTGTAGTTGTGCATGGGAGACTTATTTTGAGCTTGTGGCCAAAATTTTCTTCTTTTCCTGTGAGCGATTTTCAAAGAAAATAAATTTCCTGGTTTGGGAAACAATATTACTGCATTTTTTTGTAGTAGTCAAAGAGATGACAGGGGGTAGTACTACCTTTGGTATCCTCTAAAAGTTATCTCCCAAATTAATAATAACAACATGAGCTCTAGACTCATACACAACATGTCGCCTCCACAAGTATGTTTGGCCTGATAATACATGAGCCACATCAAGAGGAGCAACATCACAAAATACCTCATCTGTGAATGGCTTGATATTGTACGGAAGGCGACACTGATGGCGGATGTGGAGATATCTCCCTGGGTGAAGCTAGCCGATGGTATACGACTGCAGGTGTGCTATGGTCGGTAGGCCGAGCCGCTTCATGAACTCTACTAAAATGAAGTTCTTTTGACTTCCACTATCAACAAGGAATTATAGTGGAGAGCCCTTCACCCACATCTGCGAATGGAAGAGGCACTCCCCCTCCTTTGGATCCTTGACATCCTCCCTCTGGATCTTGGTGGTGTCAACAATGGCACTGGGATCCACATCAATGATCTGCTTCCCTTTGTCATTTCCTTTCTCTGGTTGTGACTGATGATCAGAAAATGCATCTGAGTCGAGTTTGTTTAGTTTGGCCCGACACTCGCTTGTGCTGTGAGTGGGACTATTATGAAATTCACAAAACTTCCTCGTGTCCTTATTTGGATTTGTGGTGTTGTTCTAAGTACCACTACTTTGGCCTTGTCCCTTTTTCTTTAGTTTGGGTGCACCTTTACCTGGCGTCAGATTCGCAGATCCAAAGTCTCACTTCTTCTGCTTAAATTTTTGCTCGATCTTGGCAGCATAGCTATATGCCATGCAAAGTGATTTAATGTCAAGGAACTCCATTTCATCCTAAATTTTTTTGTGCAGATAGCTGTGGTACTTGAGCACCAAATGTCTCTCTGAATATTTAATAGCGAACTTTGTGCGTAGGGTGTGGAACAAATTCATCAGTTCATGCACATATTGATCCCTTTGCTACTGCAGTGTGGTCCATTGGATGTATTTGTCCTCATAGCTCCCCACGGGGTAATATTGTTCTTTGATGCCATATCGGAACAAATTACAAGTGGGTTTGGTCGAGAATAGAGAGGGTTCCCCTTCATCCTCTAGGTCACGGTAGGTTTCCCACCTGTCTTTGACATGGGGAGTGGCTTTGAGGAGTGTAAAAGTAATATTTTCTCGGTTGGAGAAATCATGGACCGAGAAATACCCTTCCATCAAATTCAACCATCTATCTACAATGCCTGCATCTATCTGGACTTCAAATACAAGAATGTCAAAGTTTACCTGTACCATGAAGGGAGTGCCACCTCCAAAGTAGTTGTTGGATGCAGATGCAATGTAGGTTGGCAATCGTTGAAGGATCTGAGAAAATTTATCCATCATCACCTTCCTTTGTTTCTCTAGGGCCTCCTCAATCAATATTTTTATAGGATCTCTTGCTCTCTCATCTTTCTTTTCTTCCTCCATGGGAGGTCGTTAGGGTTTGCGAGGCTGATCTTACAAGGGTTCAACCAGATCGAGCCCTAACTCCTTATACCCTAACCACATTGGGGACATGAAAATAAAAATAGAGAAAGAGTAGACCGCTCTGATACCACTGATTTAGATTTATGGAGGAACGCAATAAAATATAGAAACAGACATAAACACACAGATGCAGTAGAAACAATACTTCATTTTATTAAAATCAAATGAATGAAATATGATTATAGACATAATCTAAATAAATAGTTAGGGCACCTGGATCGCTCTCCTTCCTCTCTCACCCTTCCTTTCTCTCCCTTTCTCTTCTACCTCCATCTTCCTTCCCCCTCTTCTCTCTCTCTCTCTCTCTCTCTCTCTCTCTCTCTACTAGCTAATCCTCTCTCCTTCTCCCTCCCTCTCCCCTTCTTTCTCTCCCACCTCTATATTTATGTCTTGCTCTCCCTATGTTACCCTTCTCTACCTCTCTCACTCCTCTCCCTCTCTCTCTCTGCAATCTTCCTCTCCCCTCTCCTGTAGTTTATCTCTATATTTATGTCTCCCTTTTCGTGTGTTGCCCTTCTCTACCTCTATCACTCCTATCTCTCTCTCTCTCTCTTTGCATTCCTCCTCTCCGCTCTCCTTCAGTTTATCTCCATCTCCCCCTTGCCACTCGCCCTATTTCTCCACCTCTATCATTTGTCTTTGTTCTTCCCTCCCATATATATCTAGTGTTAATATATATATATATATCTATATATATATATATATATATATATATATATATATAATTAATTTAATATTGTATTAATCTATTAAATTTAATAATATTAACATTATAATATATTAATATGCATGTTATATTTAAGAATAATAATATTACTAATATTAATATTAATAATTCAATATTAATGTTAGGGTTAATAATAATTTTTTTTCATGGTATTAATAATAATTTGGTCCATGGTATTTGGGCCATAGACTTCATATATAATTAGATGTTGATTTCTAATCCTATCTGATATATTTCTATTTGTTTAACATATCTTTCTATTTTTATTTGGTATTTGTCCCATGACATTCGGCCCATAGGCTTCACCTAAATAAAACTTCTTTTTTGAGTTTTTGTAAATATAGAGGTTTATGGAGTAAATATATATGAAAAATATATTTATTTATTTACCATACCTCCAGTTTATTTATATTTTTATTTATTTACCATATCTTTTTTTTAGCATTAGTAAAACTCTTCATATTTTAATGAATTTTTAAGCTGACATTATTTAGATTTTATTTTTAAAATTTTATTTAGTCTTTTTATTTTGGCTTCCAACATATTTACACATCGGGGTCATACTAGGGTATAGAATGTGCCGCTCGGCACAATGATCCGCATTTTGTTCTTACATTGGTAGAGAACACTCTAGTCACTAACATATACAACTTGAGTGGGCTTAATGGTTAAGAATATTTGTTCCTCCCAAAAAATGACAAATTCAAAACCAAAAAGATTAGAGTATGTATGTCTTTTCAAGGTGGGTCTCTTGTCCCACAAAATTTTACAAGGACACCATAGTCCATCATAATAAGTCTACAAAATAGATGATAAGGCCCATCATAGTAAAGTCTCAATATGTCTAGATCCAAAAGTAAACCATGAATTTCTAATACATATGACTTGTGGCTTCGCTAGTTCCCATAAACCAATTAAAAAACAATAAAATTAAAATTAAATAATATAATGTAAAGTTTGATTTTTACAAGCATTTCTTTAAATACATAGAAATAATTTTATTTCAAATTAATTATGAATGTTATTATTTTCCAATGCTAATAATGAATAAATGTTCATATCAAATCTAATATACTTTTAAAATTCAACCTGTCTACCTTATTTTCGTTTCCACAGTGCAAAGTCAACAATGTTTTTTCCCTTAATTCCTAACCTGGCCCGACAAATATGGCCCTTCGTGTTCGATTAGAGAGCGGTTGGAAGATGTCTATAAAAATTTCACCGTGTTTTACCATGTTATAGACATGGATAGGCTGGCTGCTCAGAATTTCTCTATACGTGAAACAAATGTCAAAAACAACTGGTTCTCCCGACCTTATTAATAATTAAACGTATACTTTGGTGGTGCAGATTCCATGAATATCTGCGATGGAATTGATCTGGTTAAACGCTGATCAGTGATCATGACTTATGAGACGAAAGAAATTTTAGGTATTTCAAAGCCACATTTATTATTTTCTTTTTCATGGTTGATTTATCTTCCTGGATGCAAAGCCAGCGCGATCATGCAAAGCCAGCGCCATTAATTACTTCCACATTTCCACTATGTCTTTCTTCCTTTGATTAAACACACTTGCCGGCATACTAAAAATAGACAATGATTTGATGAAGAGACTATCACTGCCAGTGTAGTACCGCCTGCGAAAATGCAGTGGACTTTTCCGACAGCCTATACTAAGCAGTGTGCAGAAAAATCATTCAAGTAAATCTTCTCACACACATGAAATTCTTAGCACAGGACTTTGCCGACAGCGAGAACTCAATGCCTATACTACACACTGTGTAGAAAATTCTTTCAAATAAATCTCGGAACACACACACGAAATTCTTCTTCCTGTCGAGAACTTTCCAAATAGGCAGGTGGAGTTTTTACTTGGAATATGAGATTTGTTTGGTTTAAACTGGTTTTTTTTTACTATATATAGATTTAGTACTTTCAAAATTTTTGGGACATTGTTATTGTGAAGAATTCATCTAGTATAGTTGTGATTTCAATAAATCTCTATCTTATTCTAGACAAAATGATCAGAAAATAAACCAGAAAACATTCCAAATAATAACACTGAAAAACTATTTGGAAAATGGCATCCTTCTCAAGTCCATTGCAGATCCCAAATATTTTGAATTTCACAAACATGAATGAGATCAGTTATTCCTGTATCCTATAAACATGGCTAGGTCAAATAATTGACATCACCCATACCTTTAGAATCCAGAATATTTTGAAAATCTACAATTAGAGAACGAAATCAAACATGTTTTCTTTAATATGTATTTATTGAAGAATTATCTAAATTTTTCATTACTCAAAAACAACGAGAGGAGACCAATAGATCAAATAATTAGATTGACTTTAAAATTAATTACATCATAATTAATCAAAAAAACAATTTAATTATGATTATCATTATGGATTGAATCAGAAACAATCTAATTATCATTAGAGATTGAATCAGATTTTTTTGATTGCCCAATGACAACCAGAGGAGACAAATAAATCAGATAATTAGATTGTCTTTAAAATTAATCTATTATAATTAATATTACTTGCAGTGTGACATCACTACAGTGCATTACAATTTCGATATAGATATCAATAATATGATTGTCTTGTTGGCAAAACCTAAACACAGAGTTGACAAGATGGACGTAATAGAGAATCAGGTTTGCAGTTGGAAGGTATGCTGGTTGCTATGGTTCGGCTCTCTTGTATGTGTGAGCTGCTAGTAGTTGTTTTTTTTTAACTGTTAGGGCCTACGCCCATTCCTGTTTTCTCTATTCAGTCGCTGCTGTGGTTAACTTGTCTGTGTCTTTGGCTCTGGTTGCAGGTTGCGGTCTTGAGGGTTCGTGGCTTCAACTCTGTTCTCCAATGGCAAGGTAAACCCTCACTCCGAGCTATTTCAACTTCTGTTCCTTCCTTCGTTACTAAGGCTTCCACTCCTCGTGAAAAGGGAACTCTCGTTGGTTGCAACTTGGCTCGGAATATGGTCTCGGCATGCCGTCTTCACTATAGGTAAGTCTGGTTCCTAACCCTGCAACCTTGTCAATTTATTTTCACATTTTATTTAATTGCAACTTTTAACCCCTGTTTTTGTTGGATGATTACAGGTGGAGTCAGCTCTAGGAACCTGCTCTCCACTACTGGGCATGTTTGGAAGCCTGGTACAACTCGGTTGCCGGTGTGAACTTATCTTAACTGTGTTTTTAATTTATGTCACTGTATTATGGTTAACATAGACTGACTTATTTTGTTTGGCTATCAAATGTTCAATGTCAGTTTTGATAATACTTTTTTTCTTGTGTGGTTATGTTGCCAGTTGCCCATTCTCTATGATGCTCCACTATGTCCTTTGCTTCGATGCTTCCGGGATTTCAATGCCTTTCGAATTTCTATGGTTTCTCCTATTATTATGCTTTGTACATTGGTTTCCTATGGGTCCGTTAGATACATGCTAATATGGAAATTACTCATGTTCTGTAAAAGAAAATGATTTGCTTGCATACAGTAGTTGATTTCAATAAGATAGAAGGACTGTTTAAAATGATTGCAATGTCAATTGAAATGTGTGTGTTTGCAAAGATTTATATTATGCTCTTTCTTTCTTCACCCCCCAGATCGAACCTGTTACAATACATTCTTCTGTCTTTTGTAAGGTTTGAAAACAATTTAACTTAACTACTATTAGCTACACTTATTAGTTAAATAGTTTCTGTAATTGTTACCTTGACTTTGCTGGAAATGGTAAATTAACATACGGAAATAATTTGACAGAACAATTAATTAAGACAATTTTAAATTTACCGCTCACTTTACTAAACGCTGCTTCACTAAGAGATTAAAATTAAAAATAAACTAAAATGCTTTTCCTGTATTGTCTCCTCTCTCCTCTCTGAGACCAAATGACCTCCAGCCACGATGACCCGTCAGCTAGATTCTCCTACATCATGCTCTTGGGGTGAATAAAAGTCATGGCTCCACTCCATGAGCTCCCCCACAAAATAACTTGCTTGTTGTATTTGTGCTCTGTCAAGCCAGGAACTGTCCTCGATGGGATGGTTCTTCCATTTGACAAGATACCACAGGAACTCGTTTTGGCAAGTTTGCTTAGCCACCTGTGTGTTGAGAATTTTCTCGATCTCAAGGGGTTTAGCTGTAGGCATTTGACTCATCCAAGGACTGCTTTCACTCAACGTGTCCTGTTTTGGCCCTGTCGCACTGTTGTCTTCGGGACTAGCAGTGTATTAGAACAAATCTGTCATGTTGAAAATCGGTGATATGCCTAGTTCTGGTGGCAGCTGTATTTCATAAAAATTAGTTGAAAATTTACGCAGAATTTTACAAGGGCCAATATTCTTATATTTCACTATTCTATATTTTCCCTTAGGGAATTGTTCTTTACCTAAATGCGCTAGGACTTGTCCCCTATATTAAAATACACTTCTTACTACTTTAAATCTACATGCTGCTTATATCTCTGACTGTTGTCCTGTAATTTTGACTTTCCCTTCTTGTGTAAGTCATTCATTGCCTGGGAAAAATCTTCCCAATCAACACTTCTTTTTTCTAATTTTCCTAGGTCTTGTAGTTCATATATTCTACGAGGATGCATGACATACAAAATCTGAAAATGACTGTAACTCGTGCTGCGATTTGGTGAATCGTTATAAGCGAATTCCACCTGAGCAAGTACACGATCCCACATCCGTGAGTTCTCTCCAATTAAGCTCCGTAGTACTAGGTTTCCCAAGCTTTTTTTCACCACTTCCATTTCCCCATCAGTCTGTGGGTGATATGCAGAGCTAAAATTTAAGTGAGTGTCTAACTTTTTCCACAGGGCGCACAAAAAGTGTCTAGTAAATTTCACATCCCTGTCCGAGATAATGGACCTCAATAAGCCATGCAACCTGAAAATTTCCGTGAATAGCAAGTGTGCTACGTGAGTGGCGTCACTAGTTTTAAAACCGATTTACTACCACCGTTACCGAGTCGAAACCTCGCTACATCCTTGGTAGACCCAGGACAAAATCCAAGCTGATTGAGTCCCATGGTCTACTCGGAATAGGTAGTGGTGTGTAGACTCCTGCATTTTGTCTATGTCCTTTTTCTAATTGGCATACTTTACACCTAGTTACATATCGTTGCATGTGAAGTCACATCTTCAGCCAGTAGTAGAAGTGTCCTAGCTAGACCTCCACTGTGCTTTTCCCCGATGATGTTCTCTCTCATCGAGCAATCGAGGATGCATAGTTGTCCTCCCCTAAACAAAATTTTTTCCTGTATATTATAGTCCAACCATGGACTATTGTTCCTCAACAATGTATTTTGACAGGCCTCATAAGCTTCTTTGAAATCTGCATCTGTTTGATACAAATCTTTCGAATGTTCAAAACCCAGCACCTGTATCGTACTCTTCTACAAGAGCAAAGCTCTTTTTCTCAATGCATCTGCCACCTTGTTGGCCTGGCCGCTAATGTGTTTCAAAACAAACGTGAAACTCTACAAATAATCGACCCACTTAGCACGTTTTTTATTCAGTTTATGCTATTGCATCACATATTACAGTGCAGAATTATCATAGAATAAAACAAATTCACTCCCCAGTAGATAGTGTCTCCAATGTTTCAGTGCTCGTACGACAGCATAGAATTCTTTTTCATAAGATGAGTATTTATGTCTTCTCTCATTCAACTTCTAACTGAAAAATGCAACAGGTTTGTCTTCCTGGCTAAGTACAGCTCCAATGGCCATACGCTTGCATCACAATAGACTTGGAAGAGTTTACTAAAATCAGGGAATCTTAGGATTGGCCTCTCAGTGATCGTTTTTTTTAATAATTGGAAGCTCTTCTCTGTTGTTTTAGTCCAACAGAAAGGCTAACTCGCCTTCTTAATAGTATCCAACATAGGCGTGTAGATTCTGCTAAAATATCTGATACATTTACGATAAAAACTTGCCAACCCACGAAAAATATGAACCTCAAATAGACTCTTTGGGGATGGCCAACTAATAATAGCTGCAACTTTCTCTGGGTCCATCTTTAACTCATTTTCTGCAATCATAAAACCAAGTAAACCAATTATTTTTGAAAAAAGGTACATTTTTTTAGATATATCAGAACCTTTTTCCGCTGCAATTTCTCCAACACACTCCGAACATGTCGAAAGTGTTCCTCTTTAGTCTTGCTGAAAATTAATATATCATCAAGATAAACAATTACAAACTTCTAAATGAACTCTTTCAACATTTCGTTCATCAGGCGCATAAAGGTACTAGGGTCATTACTTAAACCGAATCGCATTACCGCCACTCATACAACCCTTCATTAGTCTTGAATGTTGTTTTC
Source organism: Pinus albicaulis (assembly GCA_034641835.2). NCBI lineage: Eukaryota > Viridiplantae > Streptophyta > Pinopsida > Pinales > Pinaceae > Pinus > Pinus albicaulis. The sequence goes on from CM076582.1 coordinate 1,286,681,988, forward strand.
CATTCATTGCCTTCTCTAATCCGGATTTGGTGGTAACCGCTCTTCAGATCGATTTTCGAGAAATATGTTGCCCCGCTTAGACAGTCCATCATATCATCCATCCGTGGTAGTGGAAACCTATACCAGATGGTAATTTTGTTGATTTCTCTCGAATCTGTGCACATTCGCCATTCTCCTCCTTTCTTGGGAGCGAGAACTGTTGGAACTGCAAAGGGGCTTAAACTTTCCCTTGTTAATCCTTTATCCAGTAATTTCTGTACATGTTTTTTGATTTCCTCATTATCTTTAGGACTCATTTGGTATACTGCCTTATTTGGTAGACTGGCTCCATGTATAAAGTCAATGTGGTGACTAATGCTTCTCTTAGGAGGCAGTTTATATGGTAAATCATCAACTACAATGTCACTGAATTCTTGCAGCATTTCCTGAATTTCCTCAAGAAAATCTGAATTTTTGTGTGCAATAGCACTGTTTTTTGCCTCCTTACCACTGCATAATGTACCTCATTGTCTTCGATCTATTTCAAAAATTCCTTTCCTCCTACCAGTAATGCTTTAACTCTGCTTGTTTCTGTTGTCTCTTCCTCCTCGATGGGTACAAGCGTGCGCTTAGTTCCATCTTTGAAAAACTTGTAACAGTTTTTGTTTCCATCATGCACTACCTTCCTATCATACTACCATAGTCTCCATAGCAGTATGTGACACATGTCCATTTGCATTATATCGCAAGTAACCTTATCCCTGTATTTTCCAATGTGGAACTCAACTTCACATTTTTCATCAAGCAATAGTTGATGTCATTTCTATAGCCACGACACCTTGTAAGGTGTCAGGTGCTTCAACCGCTTCAAACCCAACTTCTCCACCATCTCCATGGCAACCAGATTATCCGTGCTTCCACTGTCGATAATTAGTTTGCAGCACTTTCCGTGTGACTTGAAAACTATTTGGAATAATGCCTTCCTTTGAGTTGGGTCAGTTGTCTTCTTCGCTGGTTTTAGTAACACTTTATTCAAGACCAGGGCTTCCCCTGTCTCCAGCACATTTTCTATCTCTTGAGGTGGTACCTCTTTTTCCACTGTCTGGGCAACATATACTCCTCTTGCTCCAGTCTCTTCACTTTCAGGACACTCAAAGGACTTGTGCCCCCACTTGTGGCACTTGTAACACTGAACAACAGCTCCTCTACCTCGACCATTACCTCTTGCACGCTAGTATGGCCTTCCCCCTCTCGTTTTACTATCCTTCTCCGCTGCCTCTGAAGCTTTCGAGCTGCTGCCTTCATCATTGGGGTTAACAGATTTACCTTTGCCAAAACCCCATCCCCTTCCCCTGCCAGATCCTCCTCCTCTTCTGGAATTATGTTTTATGTTTACCTTCTCTTCCACCTTCAAGGAACTTTGATAGGCCTCATCTATAGTTCTAGGTGAAATAATACTTATCTCATCCAATATCTCCCACCTTAATCCATTTACGAATCTCGCTATTTTTTTTGGTGTGTCATCTATGTAACCGGCTCTTAGGTTTACCCAATAAAATTCCTCAGTACACTCTTTTACAGTCATCCCCTTCTATTTCAGATTTTGTACCTGCCTATACATGACAATCTGATAGTCCTTGGGTAAGAACTTACCCTTCAATTTAGTTTCCATCCTAGTCCATTTTTTTATAGGTTTCTTGTTCAACCTCTTCCTTTCTGCTTGTACACTCTCCCACCATAAGAATGCATGCCCTTTCAAGTTGGTGGCAGCGAATTTAAATTTTTTATCTTTGCTGATATCCTCACAGTCAAAGTACTTATTTACATCACTGAGCCAATCCAGAAGTACCTCTGCTGATAAACTTCCATTATAATTTGAAAGATGATGCTTTGGCTTATTATTGGATAGTAAGACTGACCTTAGCATTTTAAGTTCAGGAACTTCTCCATCTGATCCATCTATTGTCTCTACAACTTCTTCATCACTATCATCCCCTCCATCAGGATTCCTTCTTCTCTTGGCTTCTACCACCACTAATCAGGCATTTAGGATCCTGATTTCTTCCCTCAGTCCTTCATCTACTACTCTGCATATACCTCTTCCATGACCTCACCTTCCAACTTCAATTTCTGTCAAATTTAACAATCGCTCTGATACCACTTGATGGGTCCAGCCCCTCATCAACGTTACCCTTATGTTGATTTACAATATAGTGTATTATGATTGTTCTGATAATAGTTTAGTGAATGATTGATGGGTTGATTATATTGGTGATTGTGATGATTCAACTTACGGATAATGTATTGATGGCTTTAATGATACTATAGATATTTTTTGTGGGTGATTTAAATGTGTTGTACTCGCATTAATCTCGGATGGACATATGTCCTTGTCTCAGTAAGCATGTTCCCGCCTTTGGTAAACCCAACAACCCTAGGATTTCGCTCATTTGCACTGTTGGTATTATGTTTTAGGTGATTGAGGGTTTCCTTCGCTGGTTCTCTATGCTAGTTCTATGTGTATTTCTTTTGTGGTTAAATGCTGCTATTGCTCGACTCTGGTGTGGCCACGACCTTTACTCCGTCAGTTGGTAAGGTTATTTCACTGTTAATGTTTCAATGCTATTCGATTTCTGCATTTCTTGAGGTCTATTCGCCCATGGAAGGTATGCTAGTTGCTATGGTTCGGCTCTCTTATATGCGTGAGATGCTAGTCCTTGTTTTTTTTTAAACTATTAGGGCCTACGCCCATTCATTTTTCGTCTATTCAGTCGCTGCTGTGGTTAACTTGTTTGTGTCTTCGGCTCTGGTTGCAGGTTGTGGTCTCGGGGGTTCGTGGCTTCGGCTCTGTTCTCCAATGGCAAGGTAAACCCTCACTCTGAGCTATTTCAACCTCTGTTCCTTCCTCCGTTGCTAAGGCTGCCACTCCTCGTGAGCGGGGAACCCTCGTTGGCTGCAACTTGGCTTAGAATATGGTCTCGGCACACCGTCTTCACTATAGGTAAGTCTGCTTCCTAACCCTGCAACCTTGTCAATTTATTTTCCCATTTTATTTAACTGCAATGTTTAACCCCTGTTTTCGTTGGGTGATTACAGGTGGAGTCAGTTACGGGAACCTGCTCTCCACTACTAGGCACATTTGGAAATCTGATACAACTCGGTTGCCGGTATGAACTTATCTTAACTGTGTTTTTAATTTATTTCACTGTATTATGGTTAACAGAGACCGAATTGTTTCGTTTTGCTATCAAATATTCAGTTTCAGTTTCGATAAATACCTATTTTCTTGCAAAGTTATATTTCCTGTTGCCCATTCGCTGCTATGATGCTCCACTATGTCATTTTCTTCGATGCTTCTGGGGTTTCAATGCCTTTCAAATTTCTATGGTTTCTCCTGTTATTATGCTTTGTACATTTCTTTCCTACGGGGCCGTTAGTTTCATGCTAATATGGAAATTACTCATGTTCTGTAAAAGAAAATGATTTGCTTGCATACATTAGTTGATTTCCATAAGATAGAAGGATTGTTTAAAATGACTGCAATGTCAATTCAAATGTATGTGTTTGCAGAGATTTCTATTATGCTCTTTCTTTCTTCTCCCCCCTAAATCAAACCTGTTACAATACATTCTTCTGTCTTTTGTAAGGTTTGAAAATAGTTTAACTTAACTACTATCAGTTACACTTATTAGTTACATAGTTTCCGTAACTATTACCTTGACTTTGCTGAAAATGGTAAATTAACATATGGAAATAATTTGACAGAATAACTAATTAAGACAATTTTAAATTAACCACTCACTTTCCTAAATACTGCTTCACTAAGAAATTAAAAATAAAAATAAACTAAAATGTTTTTCCTATATTGTCTCCTCTCTCCTCTGAAAGACCAAATAACCTCCAGCCACAATGACCCGTCAGCAACATGATCCTGCATCATAATCACTAATATAATTATAGTTAAGTCCAAAATGTTCACAACTTTATCTAAAAATCTATATAAAAAATTTCCAAAAAAATAATCCCAACAAAAATTTGCATACTATCTTAAACATAAGACCGTACTAAAAAAACCTTCTCGTGGACACTGAAAGTTACACATACGACCCACGTAAACATCGTTAACTTACTCCGATAAAATAGACTAAATGGCTTATAATTTTTCCAAACAAAACATCAAAACCATTCTGAATGGATATAACATGTAACGTTAACTAAAAGCAATGGATAACGAGATTCACATCCAAAAAACCCTAGCTATGTCAGGATTCTTTAAAATTTGGCCTGAAAACATCAAAATATAGGCTAATCACATTTATTGGCAATAAAAGTACTCATAAATGAGATTAAAAGATAACACTGGTTTCTTACAATAAGAAGATTAATAATAAGATTTACGAATGACTCTCATTTTTTATGAAGTCGTTGATAATCAAATTTACATGTAAGTCGTATTTTGCAGTCTCCGTTAAAGTGATTGCATGTAAAAATTTGTTTTAGGATGTCTCTATTAAGGTCACTATCTGTATTTTTATTTACTTATGTTTTTAGATATTAATAATAAATGATGTTATTTAAAAATATTTAAAGATGGAAAAGTTTAAAAAATTGTTGAAAACATATATTATTTTGCATTGTTATATAAAATAAACATATAAGAATAATGAAAAAAAATTAAATATATAAGAATAATGAAAAAAATTGCATATAGAAATTTGAGATGAAACATATATATTAATTTTGTATTAATGATATTTAGTATAAGCAAAACAATGCTTACTTACATTTTGAGAAGTAATTTTTATTGAAAATATTAAAATAAAAAAAAATCTTGGAAAACACTTCATGGTTTTATATTTCTTTAATGGGTACAAACTACTTTAAGGATTTTTTTTATATTAGATAACTATCTAAAATTATCTAATGGGCCTTAATGCAGTGTGAATGGACACATGCAAAAAATTCATTGCATCCTAGTAGTATAGGGGGGAGGTTATGGTAGCATCTTTTAAAGTGTTGTTGGAATGTTTTTATGGACAACTTTGGATGTGTCTATCGACAACTTTGGAGGTTTTATTATATTGAGAATGGTAAAGTAGGACTTAGTTGCATTTCATAGGAGGTAGGTTAAATAAATTTATAGGTGTATCTTAATTGCAGTGGCATATTGTTGTTAGAAGTATTGTCATTGATGGAAAATGACAACAGCGGAGGCAGAGGCAGAGGAGAAGACAGTTTGGTGAATGAGGATTTGTTTAAATTTGACAGGGCAATAAAATATACATACAAATAATACAGTGAAATGAGTTTACATTTGACAGAGCAGCAGACTATACATACTGAGAATACAGAGACAGGGCAGTAGAATAGACAGAGAGTGAAAAGATCCAGAGGGGGTTCCAATGAAGAAGAGCTCACATGCAAAAGAGAAAGAAGAAAAAATTGTTATAGGAATATTCAGGACCATAGTGCGAAGTTGAAGAGCTATTGACATCTTTACATAGCTCCACCACCTTTTTTTATCTCATCCTATGGCAACTTTTATATATATAAACACAGTGAGGATTTCGGAGAATCTCAAATACAAACCTGGAATGTGCATTAAGATTTCTGATAGAGCTATTTGGTTTAGCATGCGAAAGTGATAAGAGTGCAACATAATGTGTATAAAAAATGTTGAAAGGTCAAGATGGAATCCTGAGGGTAAGAGGTGGAACCGAGCTTTGAGCATTGAAAACCTAATGGAGTTTGGATGTTAAATCTTATGGTAGTGTTGTATTAAATTAAGTTCATGAAACAAGGGTTTATATGTTAAGGCAGAAATAAGAAGTAAAACCTTTGAATGGAGTATATATATATATATATATATATATATATATATATATATATAACGAAAGCGCGAAGGATTTGAAGCAAAACCATGAATGTAAGCGGAACCCTAATTGTGAACAGTAAAACCAGAGGTAAGTAAACCGGCAGTATCGCGAAGTGTCAAAAATTGTAAGTGGATTTTTCAGTTTCAACATGATCTATGTCTTCAATCAACACGTGTCTTAAGGCGGTTTTACAAAACAACTTTTATCACATTCGTTTGAGAGGCTAAAGCTCGGCTCAATAAAAAATGTGATATGGTATGACATCCGTTGGATCATTGGAGTCGATGCGATGAACTCTCCACCATTGCATGCAAGAGGTGTGTTAATCGAGGTGGGCCACGAGAACGTATGTGTATTAAAATAAGTATCGGGTTTGATATCTATTACAATATTTGATGTATATTAAATTTGAGTGCATATATAAGAATGGTTTATGTACAAATTATATGTTTGATGCATGTTGATACATTATGTTATGCCAAGGGTTAAAAAAATGGTCGAGGATTGACTTAGGCTTTTATATATATATGCTCAAAGGGTGCTATCATTTGGAATGTATTAAAAGTGCAGACTTTATCAAACATATGTGGGCCTGTGAATAAAATACATCATAAAATATCATGCTAATGGTATAAGCCTTAGTTGGAGTATTATAAGCATTGGCATATTGGGTTAAAGACATGAACCATTGTTATAATTCTAAGTAATAAAGCTGGGAGGATGAATGTGTTTTATTATCTTTTGCCTTAGAGGGTTGGTTAAAGAGCTGTGTATATCGGGTTAATTACCATTCGATACATAAGTCAGAGGAAAAGCTCCAAATATATGTAAAGCCCTTCATAAACAAGGGACTAAGGTTAAAGTACATGGCATATATATATATATATATATATATATATATATATATATATATTATAGTTATGGATGTGCAATTAAAAATACAAAAGGTTTGTTCGGGTTTAAAACAAACAAAGTCTTATAAGGTGGGACCCGAGTCACGAATCACATTGGAGAAAAGTTAGCAGTGGAACGTGTTCACAAAATTTCCAATTGAGATGCGGACCTGATGGGTTTCTGAACCATGATTCATATGTGTTTGAGTTTCGGCATCAAAGTGAACCATCGCATTGGAGTGATTCATCGCATCGGCACAGTGAAGTGAACAGTGTTACATCGCATCGGAGCGATTCATCGCATCGACACAGTGAAGTGAATAGTGAACCATCACATCGGAGTGATTTATTGCATCGGGACTTTCATAAAGGCTCATCGCATTGAAGCATAAGTAAAGTTCGGTGAGTGGGCCCGAAAGGGCATTTTGTGTATTAAAATTATCTATTATCATTATATCGCCTAAAGTTATTTGAGTTATATAACACGACAGTTCATATGTTTAAAACGCCTTATTATTATGTCGAGAATTGAATTGCATTATATAAAAAGCGTGGTCACATATATGTAGGAGTTACACAACATAAATGAACAGAAAGGCATACAGAGAAGAAAAAGATAGACACAGTCACAGAAAAGACAAATATGCAGTGATCCAAGAGGCTGAATGAGTTGAGCTGGAGTTCTCATTGTAATTAAATGTAAATTTTTAAATTGTTTTATATTATTTGTGATGCATTGGCAAGTCTCCGAAAGAAAAAAAAAATCCCACTGTAATATTAAAATTCGTACATATAGTTATATTTTTCTGAGTGAGCTGGAAAAGAAATGAGAAGGCAGAAGGCTAAGAGGTATGGCTATCCATTTCAAATTCCCCGAGGAATACAAATAGTGATATGGAAATCTCTATAAATGATATCACCTTGATATGCATAGGAGGTTAGAGAATGCTAAGTATGAAGAATTGAGGTAGAGAAGATAAGAAAAAGGAAGAGTAGAAAGAGATGCTATAGAACAGAGTTGATATCTAAGGTAAATCAGCAGCTATTTTCTTTTGATAAATTAAGGAAGTTGGAGCTTCCCTCTCAATTTGAAGCTTGATAGTTGCCAGTTGTAGCTGACTGAGGTTGGAGCCTCCTGTAGGTTGGTGCCTGCAGAAAAATAGTGGTGAGAGGGATTTGGAGCTTGCCTTTCCACCACAACAATAATAATATGTGGTTTTCTCCCTTTATGGGTTTCCACTTATATCTGCTATCTTTGTGTGTGTTGCCTATGTGTTGATATATTTTATCCAATCTCTTTAATGTTTTTTTCTCTCATAATAATTTTGATATCACATTAACTTAATACTTGTTGCTACATATTAAGATAGTCCACATATTAAGTTGGTTATAAAATTAAGTTGTAAATAAGCTTGATGAAAAGTTTAAAAATCTCATGTATGTGTTAAACTGATTCAGCCCTCCCCCCCCCCTTTCAGTTTAACTAAGGATTCAATAATTGGTATCAAAGATAGTTCCTTTAGTACCAGTTTAACCACTGAAAGGAGATCCTAGGTCCCCAGGATGGCTAGTCAAGAAGGAAGCTCAATCAATAAAGCCCCTTTTTTCACCAGTGCTAATTATGCCTTCTAGAAAATCAGAATGAGAACATACATAATTTCTCTGGGAATAGAAGTCTGGGCTGCTGTGGAATTTGGATATGCCCCAAAGGCAACTGATCCAGAGAAAGAATCTAAACAAGAATTTGTAGCCAATGAAAAGGCCATGAATGCAATCTTAAATGGACTATGTGAGGTTGAATTTATCAAATTAATGCACAACAAGACTACCAAAGAAATGTCGGATACTATTGAAAACATCCATGAGGGGAATAAAAAGGTAAAGACAGCCAAACTTCAAGTATATAGAGCTCAGTTTGAAAATTTGAAACTGAATGATGATGAAGATATTGGAAGCTTCTTCTTAAGAGTTGCCGAAATTGTTAATAATATGAAATCTCTTGGAGAAACTATACCAGAATGTGTAATTTTACAAAAGATTCTAATATCTCTCCCATCCATATTTAACCCCAAGTTTTCTGCCATAGAATAAGCAACTGATTGGGAAACCTTGACCATGAACCAGTTACTTGGAAATCTAACAACCTATGAGATGAGACTCCCACAAAAGAAGCCAAGTGCGAGGGAGGTAAATTTTAAAACAGAAAAGAAGAAAGAAGAAAAGGAAGACATATGCTCTTGCTCTGATGAAGAAGAGGCTAAATTTGTCAAGAAACTGGATAGAGGCTTAGGGAAATATAAAGGTAAACTTCCATTCAAATGCTTTAACTGTGGAAGAGTTGGACACTATGTTTCTAAGTGTCCTCAGAAGAAAGCAAGGAATCAGGCTCAAGAATCAGAGAAAACCTCATCAAAGAACTGGCAGAAAGGAAAGAAATTTAGTAGAAAATCCTTCTATGCTTAATAAGACAGCAGTTCATCTGAAGACTCAGATGAAACCTCAAGTGAAGAAGGAATCTCTGAATTTTATTTATGGCCATAGAAGAACTTGAAGGACTCTTTCTAGAAGACGAAGAAGAAGGTGAAGTTGACCTTGAGGGACAGCTAAGAAGTGCCCTACAAAAGATTGATAGACTCAAACTGAAGTGCAGAAAACAAAAATACATTCTCCTCAAGTATGTACAAGAAGAACAAAATTTAGAAGTCCTCATGCTGCTGAAGATAAAACTTGAAGAATCGGAGAAGATAAAAGACATGTTACTTAAGAAAATCAAGGATAAAACTGAAGACCAAGAGAAGTTGGAAGAAGAAGTAGTATGTCTGAGGAAGAAACTAGAAAATGCTCAAAGGAAAGTGTCTATAAATTCTTCTCAAATGACAAGCTCTGGTAAGTTGAACGAAATTTTGGATGCTCAAATATATCCTCTGTTAAAAACTATGATAGGCTATGAAGGAGAATCAAGTAAAGGAAAAGAAAGGAAAACAAAAATATTATTTTTGTAAAGGAAAATAAGGATGATGAAGTAGCCCAAATGATTCCTTCAAAGGAAGAAACACACAATGAAGGAGACAGAAACCAGAAGAAACCTCTAATAAAAAAGAATGGAAAAATATTTAGCTTACAGAAAAAGTCTCATATATCCCTGAGTATGTCAAATTTGGAAGCCATCAAAGGATATTTTTCCCTCCTATGAAAAATGCCACCTGTTATGCCTGCCACAAGTTGGGACATATTGCTGCATACTCTCATACAAGTAGGAGTAATTCAAACCAGCAAAGGATGCAAACAGTGAAGAGATTGTCTCAAGAAAACAAATGGAGAAGATAAACTCACATTAGGTATGCAAATTGTTTCTATGGTTACTGTTTTTATTGTAAGGAATTCAGTCATAAAATCATTGAGTGTAGAAAATATGGACAAATTTTGATGCTCAACACCTTAAGGAGGTTTATAGATCATGGATATTTTACTCATACTCAAAATTCTGCAAAAATTATGATCAAATGTTGTGTATGCAATAAAATTGGACATATGTCCTCCAAATGTCCTCTCAGAGAATGGGACTCATCATCTCACAAAAGGTACCAAACAAAAGGACACTTCCAGTGGAAAAAGAAGGTGAATAAATGTGACTTGGCTCTAACTACTCAAGACCTGAAAAGTAAATGGTATTTAGACAGTGGCTGCTCAAAACATATGACTCAAGATAGAAGCAAGTTTATAACCTTTGATGAAAAGAAATCTGGAAATGTTACTTTTGGAAATGATAAAGCAGGAAAAATCAAAGGAAAAGGCTTATTCAGCCTAGATAATGGTAGAGGAAAGGCCCAAGATGTACTATTTGTGAATGGGCTGAAAGAAAATTTGTTGAGTGTTAGTCAAATGTGTCATAAAGGCTGTGAAGTTCTTCTTAGAGCATAATACTGTGAAGTCAGATCAAGCACAACAGGAAAGAATATGCTCAAAGGGGTTCAAACAGAGACTAATTTCTACATAGTGAAAGAGGAGGATGAAGCATGCCATCTTAGCAAACTTAAGGAGTCATGGTTATAGCATAGGAGATTGGGACATGTTAACTTCGACCATACCATCAGACTGAGCAAGAAGAAGGCTGTCAGAGATATGCCAAAAGTAAAAAGGCCTTCAAATACCATATGCAAATCTTGCCAATTCGGAAAATAGACCCGCACATCCTTTAAGGCCAAAGATGAGCTATCAATAAGAAGACCACTCCAGCTTGTACACATGGACCTGTGTGGACCTGCAAGAACTAAAACACCAAGTGGAGAATCCTACTTCATGCTGATAATAGATGATTTCTCCAGAATTACATGGGTTGCATTTGTCAAGAATAAATCGGAATCACTGGACAAATTCAAGATATTCAAAGAATTAGCAGAAAATCAAACAAGATGCAAGCCAAAATGCATCAGATTAGACAGAGGAGGTGAATTCACGAATTATGACTTTGCATATCTATGAAATGAACATGGGATAAAGAAACAATTTACTATTGCAGGGAACCTCAACAAAATGGAGTAGCAGAGAGACAAAACAGGTATGTACAACAAATTTCCAGAGCCATGATGCAAGAGAGTAATATTCCTCAAACCTTCTAGGTAGAAGTAGTACCCACAGCCGTGCATATCCTTAACAAAGCTCATTTAAGGCCAAGCAGTGACAAGACACCCTATGAACTATGGCATGGTAAACCAACTCCAATCAAGCACTTTAGAGTCTTTGGAAGCAAGTGTTACATAAAGAATAATGATGAAAACCCAGGAAAGTTTGATGCAAGAGCAGATGAAGGGATATTTCTAGGATATGCATCCAAGAGTAAAGGGTATATGTGCTCCAACAAGACTCTTCAGAAAATTGTAGAAAGCATTGACGTAAGATCTGATGAAGAACTTCCAAACAAGACAAGAAGTACAAACTGCAACAATCCTTCAAACAATCATGAAGAAGAAAACCAAGATGATGATGAAACAAGCAAGACAACAGAAAATTTAGAACTGAGCTCAAAAGCCCCCTCAAGTTACACTCAAAAGAGCCATCCAGAAGATCAAATCATTGGAGAGAAAAGTGTAGGAGTCCAGACAATAAGGCAGCTAATTGAACAGACAAAAGAAGTATACATAGCTATGTTATCACAAATAGAGCCAAAGAAGTTTGAAGAAGCTAGTAAGGACAAGTATTGGGTGAATGTTATGAATGAAGAATTGGACCAAATTGAGAAGAACAATAACTGGGAATTAGCTCCTAGACCCACTGAGAAAAATGTCATAGGCTCAAAATGGGTATTGAAGAATAAAATGAATGAACAAGGACAGGTAATCAGGAATAAAGCCAGACTTGTATGCAAAGGATATTCACAAATCGAAGGTCTGGAATACGATGAAACATTCGCCCCTGTAGCTAGAATGGAAGCTATCAGAATGTTTTTGGCCTTTTCAGGCTACCATGAATTCAAGGTATATCAAATGGATGTGAAATTTGCCTTTCGGAATGGAGATCTAGAAGAAGAAGTCTACATGGAACAACCAGATGGATTCTCATTAACAGCTAAGGAATACTATGTCTGCATACTAAAGAAGGCTCTATTGGATTGAAACAGGCTCCTCATGCTTGGTACTCAAGGTTGGACAAGTACTTGCAAAAACAAGGCTTTAAGAGAGGAGGAGTAGACAACAATATATACATAAAGCCCATGAAAATGAACTCTTGATTGTTGTAGTATATGTTGATGACATTATGTTTGGAAGCAACAAAGATGAGCTAGCAAAAGGATTTTCTGAAGAGATGAAATTAGAGTTTGAGATGTCTATGATTGGAGAGCTCACTTCTACTTAGGACTTCAAATTTAGCAAAAGAACATAGGTACATTCATCTCATAGGAAAAATACTTAAAAGAGATGTTGAAAAAGTTCAAAATGGAAGACTGCAAACCTGTGTCAACCCCCATGATCACTGAATGCAAGCTATGTGCTGATGATGGATCTGCTGATATAGATCAAAGACTTTACAAATCCATGATAGGAAGTCTGTTTTATCTAACAGCATCAAGACCAGACATCATGTTGGCAGTAGGACTTGTGGCTAGATATCAAGCAGCTCCAAAGAAAAATCACCTTCTATCAGTCAAAAGAATACTTACATATCTATAAGGAACTGTACAGTATGGGCTATGGTATCCAAAAGGTAAGAGTTTCAGTTTGACAACATATATAGATGCAAATTGGGCCAGCTATGTGGATGACAGGAAAATCACAAGTGGAGGTTTGTTCTACCTGGGAAAAAGTCTAGTGGCATCGCTAAGAAAGAAACAAGAATATATCTCTCTATCTACAACAGAAGAAAAATACATAGCAGTAGCAGCATGTTGCACACATGTCATGTGGATGAAACAAACCCTCCAAGACATGAAGGTAAGCATTGCTGAACCTATCTCTATCAAATGTGATAATACAAGTGCTACAAGTATTTCAAAAAACCCTGTACTTAACTCAAAAACTAAACACATCCCAATAAAGTACCATTTCCTAAGAGAACAACTAGCACAGAAGGTAGTAAAGTTGGAGTATGTGCCAACAAAAGAACAAACAACAGATATATTTACAAAACCTCTTGCTAGAGAGCCATTCGAATATCTAAGAAACAAAGTAGTGTCTCCACATACTACTCTCTGATAGAAAAAGAAAGCTTCATTCCAGGGAGAGAACAGAAAATAAGACATCATTCAAGGGGAGATTAGTCAACAAAGAGAGTTATAAAAGGGCCAGAGCAACTAAACAGAGCAGGAAACATGGACAAGATTTAAAAGCACACTCGGAAATGAGCAACCCTTTTCCATTGATGTAAATGGGGGAGGAAAAGCAAGCAACAAAAGAAAGGGTCCTAAAAGGCAAGCAGAGGAAGTGTATTGCGATCAATTCCAAAGGGGGAGACTATTAGAAGTGTTGTCATTGATGGAAAAGGACAGCAACAGAGGTAGAGGAGAAGACAGTTTGGTGAATGAGGTTTTGTTTACATATGACAGGGCAGCAAACTATACATACAAAGAATACAGTGACAGGAGTTTACATTTGACAGAGCAGCAGACTATACATACCGAGAATATAGAGACAGGGTAGCAGAATAGATAGAGAGTAAAAATATCCAGAGGGGGTTCCAATGAAGAAGAGCTCACATGCAGAAGAGAAAGAAGCACAAATTGTTAGGGGAATATTCAGGACCACAGTGCGAAGTTGAAGAGCTATTGACATCTTTACATAGTTCCACCACCTGTTTTTATCTCATCCTATGGCAACTTTTATATATATAAACACAGTGAGGATTTCGAAGAATCTCAAACACAAACCTGGAATGCACATTGAGATTTTTTATAGAATTGTTTGGTTTAGCATGCGAAAGCGCTAAGAGTGTAACAAAATGTGTATAATAAAACATTGAAAGGTCAAGATGAAACCCTGAGGGTAAGAGGTGGAACCAAGCTTTGAGTAGTGAAAACATAATGGAGTTTGGATGTTAAATATTATGGTAGTGTTGTATTAAATTAAGAATCAAACAAGGGTTTATATGTTAAGGCATAAAAAAGAAGTAAAACCTTTGAACAGAGTATGTATATATATATATATATATATATATAACTAATTTGTGAAGGATTTGAAGCGGAACCATGAATGTAAGTGAAACCCTAATTGTGAACAGTAAAACCAGAGGTAAGTAAACCGGCAGTATCACACGGTGTCAAAAATGGTAAGTGGATTTCTCAGTTTTAACGCGATCTATGTCTTCAATCAACAAGTGTCCTAAGGCGGTTTTATAAAACAAATTTTATCGCATTAGTTTGAGCGGTTAAAGCTCGACTCAATAAAAAAATGCATTATGGTATGACATCCATTGGGTCATCGAAGTCGATGCGATAAACTGTCCGTCATTGGATGCAAGAGGCGTGTTAATGGAGGTGGGCACCAGGAACGTATATGTATTAAAATATGTATCGGGTTTGATATCTATTACAATATTTGATATATATTAAACTTGAGTGCACATATAAGAATGGTTTATGTGCAAATTATATGTTTTATGCAAGTTGATACATTATGTTATGCCGAGGGTTAAAACCATGGTCGAGGATTAACTTAGGCTTATATATATATATATATGTTCAAAGGGTGTTGTCATTTGGAATGTACCAAAAGTGAAGACTTTATCAAACATATGTGGGCCCATGAATAAAATACATCATAAAATCTCATCCTAATAGTATAAGCCTTGGTTGGAGTATGATAAGCATTGGCATATTTGGTTAAAGACATGAACCATTGTTATAATGCTAAGTAATAAATCCAGGAGGATGAATGTGTTTTATTATCTTATGCCTTAGAGGGTTGGTTTAAGAGCTGCGTATACCGGGTTAATTACCATTCGATACATAAGTTAGAGGAAAATATCCAAATATATGTAAATCGCTTCCTAAACAAGGGACTAAGGTTAAAGTACAAGGCATATATCTAGATATATATATTATAGTTATGGATGCACAATTAAAAATACAAAAGGTTTGTTCGGGTTTAAAACAAACAAAGTCTTATAAGGTCAGACCCGAGTCACGAATCGCATCGGAGAAAAGTTAGTAGTGGAACGTGTTGACAAAATTTCTGATTGAGGTGCAGACCCGATGGGTTTATGAACCATGATTCATATGTGTTTGAGTTCCGGCATGAAATTGAACCATCGCATCGGCACAGTGAAGTGAACAGTGTTACATTGCATTGGAGTGATTCATCGCATTGGCACAGTGAAGTGAACAGTGTTACATCACATCAGAATGATTCATCGCATCGTCATAGTGAAGTGAATAGTGAACCATCTCATCGGAGTGATTTATCGCATCTGGACTTTCGCAAAGGCTCATCGCATCAGAGCATAAGTAAAGTTCGGCGAGTGGGCCCGAAAGGACATTTTGTGTATTAAAATGATCTATTATCATTATATCACCGAAAGTTATTTGAGTTATATAACATGGCAATTCATATGTTAAAAATTCCTTATTATTATGTCTAGAATTGAATTGCATTATATAAAAAGCACAGTCACATATATGCAGGATTTATGCCACAACAATGAACAGAAAGGCATACAGAAAAGAAAAATATAGACAGTCACAGAAAATAAAAATACGTAGTGATCCAAGAGGCTAAATGAGTTGAGCTAGATTTCTCATTGTAATTAAATGTAAATGTTTTAATTGTTTTATATTGTTTGTGATGCATTGGCAAGTCTCTGAAAGAAAACAAAAATCCCACTGTAATATTAAATTAGTACATACAGTCATATTTTTCTGAGTGAGCTGGAAAAGAAATGAGAAGGCAGAAGGCTAAGAGGTATGGCTATCCATTTTGAATTCCCTAAGGAATACATACAGTCATAAGGAAATATCTATAAATAATATCACCTTGATATGCATAGGAGGTTAGAGAGTGAGGTTAGAGAATGTAGAGTATGAAGAATTAAGGCAGAGAAGATAAGAAAAAGGAAGAGCAGAAAGAGATGCTGCAGAACAGAGCTGATATCTAAGGTAAATCAGCAACTATTTTCTTTTGATAAATTGAGGAAGTTGGAGCTTCTCTATCAAGTTGAAGCTTGATAGTTGTTAGTTGTCGCTGACTGAAGTTGGAGCCTCCTGTAGGTTGCTGCCTACAGAAAAACAGTGGTGAGAGGGAGTTGGAGCTCAAATTTGCATCACAACAATAATAAGATGTGGTTTTCTCCCTTTATGGGTTTCCACTTATATCTGTTGTCTCTCTGGGTGTTGCCTATGTGTTGATATATTTTAGCCAATATTCTTAATGTTTGTTGCTCTCATAATAGGCTTGATGTCACATTAACTTAATACATGCTGCTACATATTAAGATAGTCCACATATTAAGCTGGTTATCAAATTAAGTTGTAAATAAGCTTGATGAAAAGTTTAAAAATCTCATGTATGTGTTAAACTGATTCACACACCCCCCCCCCCCCCCCGCCCTCTTAGTTTAACTAAGGATTCAACAATTATGGATAGAATACATGTAGGTTAGCCGAAAATTTATGACAAGGTAGTACCACATGAACAAAGTGCTAGAATGGACTTTGGAAAAACTCAAGTTTGCAAAAAGAAAAAGATAGAAAGATCATATGTCCATGATAGGTGAGACTTACTTAATCCATTATAGGGGAATATAGTCATTAGGAAGTGCTTACTACATTATTAATCCTTCTGACATATTAGTGGAGAAACTCAACTTCTATGTTTTGAGGGTATAATTATGGTAGGTGTGTCCAATGGTCAATATGTTGGAATTGTTAGGTAAGAAACATAGAATTGTTTGTTTCTCAAAGGGAAGTGGATTTTATAGAAGTATTTTATTTTTATTTATATAGAAGTATTTTTTATTTATTTATCACAAGATAGAAAATGCATTCCATCTTCTACTCAATTTCTAATTCTAGAAAGTATTAATGTTCCATAATGTATGTTTTATGGACGAAGTATATAGTGTTAATTTATTTTTTCCTACTTGAGGCATATGAGGTAGATAATAGTTCAATGTAGTTGAAGATGCTTGTACGGACATGAAATGAAGGATGCAAAGACATAATAGAAAGTAATAGCTTATTTTTCTATTTAATATTTATTCTACAAGAATTAATCTTGAAGGATGATGGTCCTCCATGGTTGGTATAGACATCACATTTGTTATTTCACATGAATGTGGTTGATTAAGTTATGGCTATTCGGTCATAGCTTTAGTGAAAGTATTATGAATTTATAAGAACCATGTAGTTTCATTATTACGATTGTAATGGTAACCAATCTAAAAATTCATCATTACGAAATTACTAAATATTTATGATAATTATTATGATACTTTCACCTTAAAATGAAAAGAAAAAAATAATTATAGTACACTTTGAGGGGAAACCTCCTTTTACAAATAGTACAATGGACAAGAAAATAGTTGGTGACCCTAACACTAATTCTACTTAGTGTATATATGTAGGATACAAAGGATAGAATTATAAGAAAATGAGGCCATGAGGAATCTTAGTTGACATGAGAATATAAAAAATGTAATAATGCAATATATAGGGCTTAATAAGGGTTGTTTGGGTTCACATGCTGCTTATATAAGTCTTAACAATAGTGTAATGACTTTTGTTCTAATATTTAATATGATAGTTTATGGAAATAGTTTGATGTTGAACGCATCATGCTATAACTTGTTTAGATAATTCCAACACAAGTAAGTAATATTGATGAAGTAAGAAACTGTGAGAGCCATCATGTTATTAATAGATACGTACTCAGCATGTGATAAACATTATAGTTTAATAATAAGAATAATTTGACAAAAATATATATTTGAGACCCCTCCTTCTATGGTTACTTCCTTTTTTTCCTCATTTTAATAAATTATTTATAAATAGTAAAACCACTCAATTATATGTATAAATTTACCCATAAAAAATACATAAAAATATCAAAACATGGAAATATATAGATATATCTATTTAATACCCACAATTGAATATATATATATATATATATATATATATATATATATATATATATATATATATATATTATCAATCTAAAAAGCTAAGTAGTTTATATATATTAATAATGCATATCTCTATGCCATTGTAAGCTATGAAAAAAAGGTTTGAAGTGAAAAGGAATATTAAGGTCATGTTGCATAGGGAATACAACTATCATGTGCCAAAATAGTCCATTAAGCCCATGGCTTAGGCACTAATAGAAATGTATTTTATTATGCTAAAATAATGACACATGAAAAAGTATATATAGTAATATTGTGTTGAGATACATAAGTTTATTTTATCTTCTTAAAAAAATTAATAAAGACAAGATTTCATTCTAAGAAAAGATTAAAACTTAAGTGAAGGAACTTATAACAAGTCCTCTATAAACACAAATACATTAGTGATGTTATTCTTAATGAAGAACCTTTTTAAAATTTATGATTATGTTTTATTATTGTATAGTTAATTGGAAGAGATTATTATTATATAATATAATATATTAAATAATTACTTCTTAAATATATAATATCATGAAAAAACAAAATAATTTGATATTTAACATATCCACATTTCCATTTGTATGTGTGACGTTAATAATTAATACAAATGAAATAATAATAATGAAATCAATTTACAATAATGCAAAACTCTAATTGTTGAACAACTTGATATTAATAACAATTCTTATATAAGTGAAAATAAAAAATTAATAAATTACATCAAATCACAATATCCATATGAAATATTAAAAGAATTTAGATAGTTGGACACCATTTTATAATGAACATAGTCAAATCTCTTTTCCACGCGCATATTAAAATGACTTTCAATAATTGTGATCATATACAATCTATATGTAGTATTTTTTTTTTCACTCTCTACATTAAGTATTCCAATATATTTATAAAATTAAACCAAATAGAAAAAGAAAACCTTGATATACATAAAATGAAATATCACAAAAAAGCTACAGACAACAAATTTTTAGTTATTCACATCTAACTTACCTTAGACTAAGAATATTATACCTATTACACCATTAAATATCCTATTGAAATTTTATTATTTAGATTACCAATATCCTTATTTCAAGTAATGCATTATTCGGTTGGTTTCAATGTAGCAGTAGACATTATAGAATTTATTCTTGTAATAAGTGTCAAACCATTAAATATTATTTCTAATAAGTTAAACACATAAAAAGAAAAATTCTATGATTTTGATTTTAATTGATATAATATAATGTAACCTTTTAGAAGTTATATAATTTGGATTTTATGGACTTTCTATTTATCTCATATTTCAACCATATTTCTTTTCATAGCAATAGACTAGTGATATCAGTAAAAATATCCAACATATTTTTTATATTAAATGCTCTATTTTTATTTGGACTTAGACAATGGGAAAAACATTTTTTAGGAAAAAAAAAACTTGTCTTTGCTAAAAAAAACCCTATAAAGGTAACCAAATAACAATAACATTATATACCAACAAAATTTTAAGTTCTTACTTTATTCAACAATTCCTTTATGGACTAACCTTACGCATATCATGACTTTTGAAGTAATATAAGAGAACATATATGATATATAATATACCACTTATATATTTTTTCAATGAAATATATTTAGTTGAGGATAATTCATAAGTTTTGAGGTAGTATAGACTTACTTCATACATAATTGTTTAACAACTGTTGACATCATATAGCATATATTTCAATGGTTCTATTGCAACAATTTTTTTTGCATGTTATCAAGGCATCATAAAATATGAAATCATTATCAAATATGGTGCTAATAAAAATGAAAATGTTATTTGTTAATATTTACCCTTCCAAATTTTTTTCCAATTCTTGCACTAGTTTATGGAAATGTTGGATGTCCATTTCTTACCTTTCATCAAATTTAAACATATGGCCATCTTGTTATTATTTTTTCTTCTAATTTTAAATCAGAAAGAGTATTTATATTTTGAATTTTCCCTTGTCTAGGAAAATATATCAAGTCACTATCGTATCCCTCATATCTATGAGATATACAAATCTATCATCTAAAACATGTCATTGTGCAACAAAATTTGCACTTATGCATGTATAAATTTCGCAAAATTCCCCCCTCCAAACACTACATTTTAAGAACATTAACTACTCTATCATGGTATGATCCATTATATCACTTGGATGAATTCCATCATGGGGTTTCTCATTTATGGTACACCTTTAGCTGTGGATTCAAAGGTTGTGCAGTTGACTAAAGCTACAGGTCCATTACTTGAACTACTCCTCTAACTCTCAAATTTCTTAACAACGAGAATCCATCTCAATCTTTATGGACTGCTTGATGCTTCAAACTATGGATTTCATCCATTTTATTATTGATGGTTGATCCTTATTAATTTTTCTTCTTCGTGAGTGTATATGTCTCCATGTGACTTACTTCATGTTGAGTGATGTTGGAAATGAGATATCTATATATACATCCTCTTACTTCCTTAGTTGGTTACACATAGATCATATTTTTCATTTTCTTATGACCACTATTATAGTTTAATTCCATTCAATAAACGAAAAATGACTCAATTCATTGTGCAGTAGGACCTTGAACAGTGTCCAAAGGCTCAAATTTTTTTTGACCAAAGAGTCGAAACTTTTAAATTATATTCCCATTGTCATATACACTATTCCAGGAGTTGAAAAATCCACCAATTACAAGTTCTATCTCCTATGAAAAGAACATGATTTGAATTGTATGTCTAAGAATTATTGTGATGGCTCGATTCATCGAAAAAAAATGAGTTTGAAGGCATGCGAATGAGAAGGCATCTGGCATTGTTTCCACACTAACCAATTCTGATTCAATGGACATGAAATTTTTAGCACTAGTACTAGGGGCATATGAAAGAGGGTACACTGAATGAAATTAGTCTGTTGATCCCAAATTTACATGCATAGAAATGACAAGTATTACCAGACCATTTTTTATAATTCCACAACACTATGTGGTTTACTAGCCTAGCTATGTGATATCATTGACATGCATAGGAGTAAACACAAACACTACACTTTTGTAAAACTGGAAGGTAACACATAATCCTATGGGAAACAAAAAGGACGTAGCATCATTCACAGGAGGAGAAACAAACAGAAAGGAGACCAACAACCCCATTCTTTTTTCACTATGCTTAAGAAACAAGAAAATTCCACAAAACATTCCCACCTTCTAATTATTTGATAATACTATAGTATGACTTGACTCAAAATCAACTTGCACTGAAATAAGGTAAACCAAAACCTTTCCATTAGATGGTTCCCACTAGTAACTAAACAATTTACCAATAATATAAATTGAAACCAAAATTATTTAATTATTCATCATGAACCATTTGAGACTAACCTAAGAGCCACATCCATGCAAGGGTGGTTAAAATAGAGGGATGAAATTCTTGATAAATTATTTCTTTGAGTCAAATGGGCATGCTTGCTACTTATTCGAGAATGCTCTTACAAGTCTCTCGTGCCTTGTTCCATTTGCAATATCTCCCTTTAATTTGCAATTAAGAAAAAAACATGGTGGTGGTAAATTTAGTTTCCACCATAAATAAACCCACATCCTTGCCAATGTAGAAGGTTAAAACCATTCATCATTGCCATCACTCATATCCTTAGTAAAACAATGGTGGTTAAAAGTACTATATTAATTTTTTTGTGCTTGCATTTATCACCCTCTTAAATGAGATGAAATTTTTAGTTAATGTAAAAGTGTGTGACCCTGCTTTACAAGACCAAGGTCATTTTTCATTTCCATGATGATCCTATATGCCATAACTTTACAACCATTTTTAATACAATAATTAGTACATGTGTTATAACTATTAACCATTATTATGAAAGAATTGCCTACTCAAATTGGAAATTAATATATCTCTCCCGCCTTTCAATTTACAACCATCATTAGCAATATTGTCTGCTTCTTTGTTGTAGTCTCATAAGACATCGATGAAGTATTTCGATAATATGGTTTCTATCATTTCCTAAACTCTTTTCGGAATATTCCCTAGATATTTTCCTTATGAAACATGCCTCTAACTAGATGAACATTTATTAAAATATAATGTCATTGCACCGTGCGAAGCTGCGTGCAGCTGAAGTAAAGTATTATGCAGATCACGGTTCAACTCCCGTGCGGAAATGTATTTCCATGAGAACTTTGCTTCGTTAGTATACATTGATTGAAGAGTTGAAACAAAACTTTAATGGTTAGGTATATTTTTTTGGTGTTTGAAAATTATTATGTTCAAGTATATTTTAAAGGTTTCAAAATTTGGTATTGAACCATTTGCTGTAAAGTTCAATGTAGTTATATATTTGATATTATAACATACTTGCACAATATTTAATTTTCTTGGTAATATTTAAGGTAGAATATGTACTGCTATGTTTGCCTTTTTATTCTTTTCAGTCTTATTTCTACAAGTCATTCGATGGAGTTGAAGTGTCCATTTGGACTGCGCTGGTCAAGGATTGCTTCCCTTATGTCGAGACTATGCAGCTGTACATGTACACTGTTGAGATGAAGTGGATGACAATTTACAATTTCATGACGGTAATTCAATTTATCTTCTGCTGTACTAATTTGTAGTTGTTTATTTGAAAGGTGTTAACATAGTTCTTTTAGCATAAAGTTTTTTCTATATTTAAACAGTTAGTTAAGTGTGTTTTGAGTTAAATAGAATTAAATGATAAATGAATTTAGTAAGTATGTGTATGTAAATTATATTAAGAAGGTAATTAGTGTAAAAAATTTAAAATTCATTATAATCCATTTAAATTGATGTGATCAATAAAAAAAACATCAACCTCAACTAGTATGTGTTAATATATTATTATGTATGTAAATTATTTATGTCTTTATTCTTCAACCTTTCTAACAAAAAAAACGTTATTTTATCAATTATGTGTTTTCTTGTATAATAAATGGTGCCAATTTCGATCATGGGTTGTTAGATAATTCTTTCTGGAAAGGTTAAACACCGGCTGATCTGCTGACTAATAGGATATATTTTTTGGAAAGGTTGATTTTACATAAGGATGTCCGCTTATCACACCATCTCCACTTATTTAGTTGGACAATAGTTTGGACAGTTTCATATTTGTAGAATTTTCATAAATTATTTTTCAATTTATATGGTCAATGAGACACCATTGGATCTGTATAATAATAGAGATGGAAAGTTAGAAAATGTCTTTATATTTTTCATTAGAACAAGAAATTTTACATAAACAATTTCTCTATCAAATTTGTTTATCCACTTTTAAAATTTATCTCTAAATTCTTTTTTAATGTTTATTTCTGATTTTTTTTTCACAATTTTATAAACTTTCAATATTTTTTAGCCTTCTCTATTTAAAAATAAATAAAATGAAAATAAAAAAATTTCTCACCTATAATGACCTTCCCATTCCTTTCTACTTTTAAAAACCTTCCCATTCCTTTACACTTTTAATGTTCATGTTATAAGTGCGCCAAGACTAGTCACCGCTTGTTATGTCATCGTCGAATTAGTCAAATGAAACTATGCCAAGAAGTATCGCTCTCTACTCTCAAACACTTATTCGCATCCGAATTATCATTATAACTATCTCTCTCTGATTATGGCGTCCACACGAAATTTTCTGGTTATGCAAATTCTATGGTATGTATCTTTCGAGTAACTGTTCATTTAAATTTTGGGTCGTATTAGCTAGCGGAGGTCGATTCAATTTAGTCAGTGGAGAAAACATCTCACATTCATTCGTGTGCCTAATATGAGGTAATAATCTAATGACGTGCAACATATTTTTTGGGCAATGTAGGTATCATTCTTCTCTACTTAGTGTATATATATAAGAGACAAAGGATACAATTATAATAAAATGAGGCCATGAGGAGTCTTAGTCGACATGAGAATATAAAAAAAATTTAATGTTGCAATATAGAGGGCTTAATAAGGGTTGTTTGAGTTCACATGGAGCTTATATATAGGCCTTAAAAATAATGTAATTACTTTTGTTTTAATATTTAATATGATAGTTTATGGAAAGAGTTTGATGTTGAATGCATCATGGGGTAACTTGTTTAGATAATTCCTACACAAGTAATACACATGAAGTAAGAAAGCGTGAGAGCCATAAGGTTATTACTAGATATGTACTCTTCATGTGATAAACATTTTAGTTTAATAATAAGAATAATCTAACAAAAATATATATTTTAGACCCCTCATTCTAGGGTTATTTCCTATTTTTCCTTGCATTATTAAACTATTTATAAATAGTAAAACCACTCAATTATATTTCTTAATTTACCCATAAAAACTACATAAACGTACCAAAACATGGAAATATTTGGATATATCTATTTAATACCCGCAATTGAATATATATATAATCAATCTAAATAATTATGTAGTTTATATGTATTACCATGTTGAGGATGAATAATGCATATCTATGTGCTATTGTAGGCTATGAAAGAAAAGTTTGAAGTGAAAAGGAATATTAAGGTCATGTTGCATAGTGAATACAACTATCATCTGCCAAAATCGTCCATCAAGCCCATGGCTTAACCGCTAATAGAATTGGATTTTACTACACTAAAATAAGGATACATGACAAAGTGTATATAATAATATTGTGTTGAAATACATGGGTTTATTTTATCTTGTTAAAAAATTAATAAATACAAGATTCCGTGTTAGGAAAATAATTAAAAATTAAGTGAAGGAGCTTATAACAAGTCCTATATAAACAAAAATACATTAGTGATGTTATTCTTAATGAAGAACCCTTTTGAAATGCATGATTACTTTTTAGTATGGTATAGTTAATTGGAAGATATTCTTTATTATACATATTAGAGGGATTTCATCCTGTACATATTAGCTTCCACCCATTCGGTTGAAGGGGTCCTTATTCACGAAAATGGCACCAAAAATGAACGTGTATCTATTATGTCATTAAGAACCTTGTGGGTCCTCTTGTGTCCTACTCACATGAAGAGAAGTTGGCGTTGGTCATTGTGTTCTCGATCCAAAAACTTAGTCATTATATCCTTACGCATTCTACCAAGGCCGTGACGAATTCCAACACTATGGATTTCCTATTGAGTTGAAAAATAATCAATGGGAAGTACGCTTGTTGGATTGTTATCCTGCAGGAATTCAATATTAAATTTGTGACACCCAAGATTAAGAAAGGCTTAGCCCTTGCTGAACTCATTTCTGAATTGCCTACTAGTGTTCGAGCTCTGTCAGTTAATGATGATTTACCCATTGAGCACTTGTTATGCATTGGTTCGGATGACCCTATGTATGGTGAAATCCTCACCTACCTGCGAACCCAAAAGTTCATTTCCCACCTTCATCGTGATATCTGATGATGTATACAACACCAAGCCTCTCGTTATCCTCTCATTGGAGATTATCTATATCATCATGATGTTGATTATGTCCTTCTTCATATTCTCATGCACGTTGAAGCTGAGAAAGTCCTTAATGCCTGCGATAACGATGGTTGTGGTAGCCACCTCTCCGGTTTGGCCACTACCCAGAAAGTCATGTGCATTGGGTATCTTTGGTCTTCTCTCTTTGGTGATTACATTGAAGCAGTCAAACATTTTTCCAATTGACAACTATTCACCCCAAATGCACGAGCTCCACCCACTCCCCTTCATCCTGTCATAGCAGCTAGTCCCTTGCATAAGCGGGCTATTGAATTTATGGAGTATCGACCTCCATCTACTGGTAGCCACAAGTATCTCATTGTGGTGATTGACTATTTCACCAAATGGGCTAAGGCCATGCCAATGTTCAATACCATGATAGCTACCATAGTTCTCTTTTTCCTTAACCATGTTATCGCTCAATTTGGGGTTCCAAAACAATTGGTCTCTGCCATGGTCGACATTTCAAAGGTAAGATATGGCATGAGCTATCCTCTATGTTGGAATTTGAGATATGGGAAATAATTCACCATTTTTGGAGTAAAAAAGTAAAATGATTAAAAAATAATGAAATAATAAAACTACTTTTTCAACTTGTATTTTCAACTTATCTCCTTAACATTTTACTCAAATTTCAAGTGGGAGTACCTGTTGGATGTAAAATTTAATTCCTCATCTAGGTATTACCCATGATGCATATGTAAGATCAATTTGCTCACAGGTCTCTACTAAGCAGTAAGTATCATAGGTTACGTCGAGGTACCATTACGGGCTCAATATATACGAGTGTTATTTTGTGAAATAACTCTAATTTTGAATCATTCACTTTCTTTAACTGTCATGCTATGAATTTGGGAGCATTAACTCCATCCCTGTGGGCTTCTAAGGAGCGGGAGAGATCGTTGGAATTCCATGAAAAAGTCCCGGGAGCCAGGATGCATGCCAGTTTCATACGACCAGGTGGAGTGGCACAAGATCTGCCTCTTAACTTATGTCGAGATCTTTTTTTCTTTACACAAACATTCGCTTATCGTTGTTTCCAGATACGGTTGTCGGTTGTCAATGGTGAAGTAGATGATTACCTTACTCAATGGAAAGGGCTCATTCACTCACAACCAGGGGAATTCTTACGAACCAAAGAGATACTTACCCAAACCTTGCACTAAATTACACGGGAAAGTATACTCCCTCCCACAGGGGATCCCTACCCACATATCCACTACCGTAAGCCTCCGACTTATCCTCCAACCATAGGGGAAAACTCTAGACTCTTACCCCAAACAAGCCTTCCTAAGCCTAGGTAAACCCCTATACTTTAGTCAGACACCTAGAATCCACATCATCATATAGAATTGATTACATTAGCTATGCCCCACTCATCTTCTTTTTTTCTTCCATAGATATAGAACCACACAAATACTATACTATGCCTAGGAAACACAACCCAACAAGCCTGAATCTTACACAGCCCTACCTTCCTACCCCGCAGTGGCTTGCACACTTACCCTTTCTAAATACACTACTTTATGAGAAAAGTATTTTCCACTATGAACTTACAGGGCATCATATATAATGAGTAGTTACACCCAGTAATATAATATGAAAATTATGCCTCGATCGAGGTTTTATGGGAAGAATAGAAAAGGTATTATAACGATTCCTTTCTTGATGAGGTCAGAATTGGGATTATTCTGGTCAGAATTAGTTGGTCGAAATGGAGGGTTCGGGAGCCTCTGTTTTGATAAGGACCAAAGAGAGAGGAAAGAACTATCAAATTAATCTTTCGAATTCAGACTTTCAAGTGAGATTGGCCTCTACTTACCGAAAGATGGATATGGAGATGGAACTATATGGAGGAAATAAACCTAACCCCGATTTAGTTTCCTAAATTCCTGCCGGATGGATTTGAGATTTGGATAGGTTTTAGAGAAACTAGTCAAATTCTATTCTTGTTCATATTTCACACATAGGATCAAGGGGGGGATTATGCCCAGGTGGCCTCGGCGTCAAACCTTTCAATTATTATTACGCTTGTGCACCTTGCTGCTACTTTGCTTTCCAGGGGAAAGGGCGACGCTTACGCATTAGTCAATGGAGAGTGACTTAGTGGCTGTTTACAATAACATTGGGCCACTAGAAGCTCCATCATTTAGTTAGGGGGTACTGTAGCTTCTATTTCTAGTGGCTAGGCATGATTCGTATCCTGCGGAAGTTAATACTGTACCTGCTAGGTTCGAGCTGTTTTCGGGTGGCTTTACGGTTCGTCTGGCTAGAGCTTGGTTTGATGCGGATATTCGAGAGCCCAACCATTTCATTTAGATAATAACCATAAGCGGGAAAGGTAGTATCAGAAGTAGCGGCTAATGCAAACAAAACGCTCTGGATTGGCTCGTGTTACGCTTTTGATTGCTTGGACGGTGGGCATTACGCTGTCAATGGAACGTATCCAGTTAGTCTTCTATTTTTATAAACCTATTATGAATTTTCACATTATTCATTTTCACACTCTCCTTCATCCATTCCCCCTTAGGAATATTGAGAGTTTATGGTTGATGCCTTTCATGCTTTACTATATTAGTAGAGCTAGAACAGTATGATTAAGACCCACTATCAGGTTGATATAGTGTTTTTATGTTGAATTTATAGAACACTGCTGATCTATATGAGATCTCAATAAAATTATGCTTCAGGGTTTACAAATTACAAGTGTTAAAAACTTATTTTTTGAGGGATTTTATGTTACAATTTTACACACATAAAGCATGAATTAAACTCTGAAATAGCGAAACAACGAACAAATACACCATAAAAATAACCACACAACAATAATTAATGAAGGATTTCACCAGTCGTGGGCTAAATTTCCTTTGTCCATCTTCCAATGGCTAGGCCCTCCTTTGTTATTCTCAAAATGATGATTGCATACATTTAAAATTCTCAAATGGCTTAAAAACCTGTTCCATTAGTTTCAGAATGCCCAAAAATTATTGTCTAGCCTCTTTCTGATATGAAATTGGTCAAAAACTAAAGAATTTATGCGCATCCCTAGTTTTGATGCTAACCGCAACAAATTTTCCCAAAATCCAGACTGGTCCTACAAATTTTCCCTGAATTGTGCTAACAAGAGGACAATTTCACGAAATTTTGGGAGAAATTTTCGGAATGATAATTTCTCCACTAATGCCACAAATGTGCATTTTTTATCATATTGATATGGTTTGAATTTAAAAAAAAAATTAAATAAAAAAATCGTGCCATAAGTGTGCACTCGTGGTTCCGCACATTGGTCATATGGTGTATTAGGGGTGGGGCTCGGGCTAAGCCCTCGCTCCTTACCCCATGTCCACTGCACATATTGTTTAAATATAAAACATGGGAAATTATTTAACAAGGAATTCAGTAGTGAATTGGTAACTCTTAGCATTTTTACAAATGAGGTCATGACATCAAATCCCATAGTGGTGCAGTTCAGACTTAACCAGTTTTTGGTGGCCCCGTGCTACCACGTGGTGACCCTAGTTGGGCCACATGACAGCATGTGGTTGGCCACCAACCAACCAACCAAAATTTTCCATGATAGGACCAATCAGGGCCTGCAACTTGTTAAGAAATTGTAGGCCAAAAATTCCTAATTTTTCAACTAATCAGGAGAGGTCACATGGTAGCCTGCCACTGGTCCAAAATACACAGTTAGCTGTCCTTTTTTTTGAAAAAATTGTCTATTTGAGAAAACATAAAAAAAACATTTATGGGAGCATACGGTGTTGGTTTTCCATGAAATGAGTTGCAGTAGATTCATATTGAAAAGATCTACACTATCGTTCAGGTTCCACACCATTTCAAGAAATTTCATTTTTTATCATATTTTTTAGCACCTAATCACACCACATCACTGGAAAGTTTTGGACCCCAAAATATCTTTCATTACTGAACATGTGGATGAGGGTACAACCCCCTCACCCTTCTAGTCTCAATCCACTAGAATTTCCTTGAGTTCAACAATTTCAACTTTTGATAAAAATTGATATTTTTCCTTGATTCTGGAGACCCTGTCTTACTGTTGTAGATACCATCTTGCTGCAATTTCCAAGAATTTGCAGAATAAAAAACTGTCCTCTAGGAAACAAACATGATTCCTCCTTGATCCTCAATCAAAGGAAAATTAAACAACTTGAATTTCTTCTCACCTTGAACATTTTCAAAGTGACAATGTTTAACATGACTCGTCGTGTGCTTGACTTGACTCTTGACCAAATGTAATCGCCATTGACATGAAAATTCCCATTTCAAAGAAAAAAAATTGTGAAACCCACAAGAAGAATATTTGAACCCAATTCCCTTTTTGTCAAATTTCTTTGGCACTTTCTCTTTGATGTTTGCACTCTCTTGCACCGACATCTTGTTGACATCATTACTAAAAAATGATGCATGCTTCTGCAATTTTACCACATGTTATTGACCTATTTTGAAAGGAAACATGTTAGAATCTTGAAACATCTTCTCACAACCATTAGCAACCTTAATGAAATAAGAATTTTTGTTTGATGCATCACCTTGAAAGGCCTCATTCACAACATCTTGACGCTTGAACATTAACAACAAATTTTTTTGACTAGAATTCACAATTCCCTTCATTTGTCAAGCATGCATAAGAGACAAGCTTGTCTTCTTACTATGTGCTCTAACAATATACTCAATGCCATTCTTGAAAAAATGATACTTATTCTCATGGTGAAGAAATATTTCTCTCCTATCCTAAATATATCGCCTACCCAAAAAAATACCAAAAATATCAAGCGAAACAACATCAAGTTCAACTTCATCAAGAATTTTTTTAGTGATTTCAAATCTAAGTATGCACTTTCTCGTCACCTGAAAATTTTCATTCTTAAATATCAAACCTAACCGATAAGGTCTTGGATGAGGAATGGTTTCTAAATTCAACTACTTGACTAAGTCTTCAAAAATAAGATTTTCTTGTGAACAACTATCCAACAGGGTGTCAATCTTGGTATGATTTGAAATAACTCTGACATGGAAAAGTTCAATTCTTGTTTCATCTTCTTGAGTAATAATTTGACAAATTGAAGAAATATTACTTGCAACGTCCTTACCTTTCAAACCCACTATGATGATATTTGTTTCATCTCCAGAATCAGAACCTAAATCATGTGTTATTGTAGCAATTGTCTTCTCCTTCTCCTTGTTTTTAAGCTTGTTGGATATCATATCTAGGTGTAGTTTCCACCAATTATCTTCATCATGCTGATATTTGGAGTAGTGTTTGCATGAGACTTTTTCCTTCTCCATTTTTATGGATTCATTCTTCTTACCTTTACCCTTGAACTTACCCTTTCCTTTCTCTTCAGAATCTAAGGTATCCTCATTTGTATCATCTGAAACATATTTCCCTCTTGCTTCTATATATGAGGCCTGTACACATACTTCATCTAAATTTTAAGGATTAAATATGAGAATAATATGTCTTAGGTAACTATGCAAACCTCCAATGTACTTTAATAAAGTTTCTTGTGATGTCAAATCTACAACTAAAATTAGCGCTCTTTGCCTAAATTCTTGAGTATATCTTTGCACACTTTGACCATTTATTTCTCTAAAAAATTTCCAATCCATAATAGGCTTTTTCATTTAAGCTAATGGATCAAATTGTCTTCTAAGTGCAACAATAAAATATATCGAAGAGATGGAGACCTTACCATGATTTTTCATATCCTCTTCTGTTTTTGGCTTCTCACCAAATCAAAGTAGCAGTTTCCAACATGAATGAAGCCAACTGAATCTTTGTTTCATCATCTTTGTTCTTTTGGATCCTGTAATAAAATTCAAGCATTAGGGGAATTTCTAGGTCTAAAATAGGCCTCATAAGGAAATTATAAAATAATGGTGGAAATAATAAAATAAAATAAGGTTGCATTATCAAATTTTAGATGGAAAAAAAGTAAAAAATAAAATTCAACTCGTATTTTCAACTTATCTCTCGATAGGTTTACTCAAATTTCAAGTGGAAACACCCATTAGGATGCATAATTTGATTTATCATACAAGGATTACCTATGTTTTATACTTTCCATGGATGATGCTATAGACAAAATGAGAAATACATGAAAAACATGATTGAAATCACGTTTTTTCATGTATTTCTCATTTTCATGTAGAAAGGTCAAAGTGTCAATTATTAGCATCAAAATAGCCATTTTATGCATTGTTATACTTAGGCGAACATCCCGAATCTAGCCCCTTGGCAACCAAACCCTCGCCCATGAAGAGAAAGAGGTGCTCCTTTGGTAACAGCCTAAGACGTGAGCAAATCCATAGAGAAGATATAAGGCCTTTCTATGGTGGGCATCGTTCGTTCATTAAAGGTGCTTTCTCCTAGCCTGGATATATTGAATGGGCAGGGAAGGCACCAACACGAACCCCCGCCATTGCACCAAAGCGCCAAAAGCGAGGAAATATGCTAAAAATAGAGTGAAATTACTAAAAAGCAAAGTATTAGGTAGATTTATTTTGTTATAAGGGCGGGGACCAGTTATTTAATCCCTTGAGACCAAACCACCCCACCGCACCTCATTCTATTTGATAGGATCAATTTCTTTGACTGACGGGCTTTAGCATCTTCGGCGTCTGCATTTATAATGATAAGTGACCCTTCATAGGTGGTCTTTCCTTGCTATGTGACTAGGATGGCTATGTATGTGACTAAAGTACATTTACACCTACCAAAAGCAACGTCTTCAGCAACATTGTGAGTTCGCCTACCAAAAAAAGAACTCGTGCTATGAATCCTTACTGTAAGGGCGGGCTTTCTTTATTTCTTTTCCGGGTTAGAATTTTTATTTAGGCTTATTAAGATGGGGAGTGGGATAGATAAAATGAATCGGAAGAGAAATCAGCACATTACCTTATGAATAGATAGATAGAGAGATCAAAATAGCAATTGGAAAGACACCCGCCCCCGGAATGAAATGAGTCATTTTCTGAAGGCACGGACTATTCCGAATGCACTAAATGAGAAGAATGGATTGTCCGCCTAATGGATGAATTTAAGTAAGCTGGCGCAATTGATATCAGTATGTAATGAAGATATCCATATAGTGGAACTATGGTTTGGGACTTCCCATCCTTCTTACTGAGTCCCACCCACAATGAACACGATCTTAGCTGATCTCCATATATATATATCTATGGGCGCCAGCCCTCATTATATAGCACGTGTGAAATGATTGGACGCGGTACAATGATTGATGCTAAAGCACAGATATGTAGTTATATAAGGATCCGGACGGGCATTACTATGCCAATAGTAGCTCGATAACCTAACCACAAGGAGCCTCACTACTTGGATGAACGGTGACATGCTATGCTCATTTTTCATTCACCTTGAGATCTATCCATGATTATTATCTCGCTACTTTCACGTTCACCCGTTGACTTAGTTTGGGGCAATATGATCAGGGCAGGTTTTGAACCTAACTCTCAAAAGACTTTGAAAGGATGACATAGATCTCATTTCAGCACTGCTACAGCCTCGAACATCCATATCTCTCCCTCTCATTTAAGTCAGCGTGATTTAAGCTACAGCTAATGCATCTCCCTTATATGTCTGTCTGATAGTCGCATTATCATTGCTCCAGCGGCTTGCTTCTTCGGGTCAAAAAGTGATGAATCCTTCGAATCAAAATATTCACCATCCGCTCCTTAAAAATCCCTAACCAAAGTAGACGACTCTGTACCCGCATCTTCTTAAGGAGGTGAAACTACCCACTCGTAATCAGGTAAAATCACCCCCGATCCAAACCAGATGGATGGAACACCCATCAGATGGAACCTTATCATACTTAGATGTCACCCGATCAGCAGTGGGCACAGGCAGAGTAACCATCCGGCTAAGCATCACATCATCAGGGCGAAAACGCGAAGTTGGGAAACACTTTTTGGCATGAGATAGAATTCGGGAGAATTTTTTAATCTCTCGGCCGAGAAAAAAAGTCAACTAAATTTCTCGGCCGAGAGTTTTCAAAACTCTCGTCCGAGAGATTTTAAATATTTCGTATTTTCTCGGACGAGAGTTTTGAAAAATCTCGGCCGAGAGTTGTGTCACAAAACTCTCGGCCGCAAACTCTCTGCCGAGAGTTAGAAAAACTCTCGGCCGAGAGTTTTTAACATTCAAAAACTTTCGGCCGAGAGTTTTATTGCGCAAACTCTCGGCCGCAAACTCTCGGCCGAGAGTTTTTAAAACTTTTGGCCGGGAGTTTTCCCGCACATAAATTGGTTTAAAACTCTCGGCCGAGAGTTTTAAAAATTTCTCGGTCGAGAGTTTTTCTCGGCCGAGAGTTTCTGGTCAACAAAAAACTCATAAAACTCTGCAGTTTTGAGAAACCTGCAACTTTGGAGGGACAGAACACCTACAAAAACAAAATTTTATATGTCGGACCAAGTACCATTAGATTCGTCTCTAAATCTAGTTTTTGATGATGTGAGATTTATGGAGTTTCATTAAAAAATTCAATTTTTATTAATTTTTTACTAAACTATGTCACTATGGAATTTCATTGTTCGAAAAATTGCACTGAATGAAAATTCAATAACTTTCAAACGAGGACACCAAAAAATTTAAAAAAATCATAGTGCACTTCCTCTCCCCGTCTACTTCAAAAGGGTACTCTCATTTTTCTTATTGACGATCACATTGAAAAGAAAATCAAAGGATAATAAAATGTACCGAAACATCACTGTTTTTTTGTCTTCGTCCATTTCAAAAAATAATAAAAAATAGTGATTTGATCCGAAAATTACCAAAAAATAGTCTGTGCACTAGTGCAATATATGCAGATTATGATGCTATGGTTTTTTTCCAAAAAATGAATAACCTTCCCTAAAAAAAGTAAAGGATAATAAAGTAACTATTTATGTTTGCCTGAAAATTTCAAGTATATGTAGTTAGTAAACAACAAATTTACCCCTCTATATGTCAATATTTTTTTTAAAAAAAAATATTGGTATGGAGGTAAGACAATTCTCTACAATTCTTGTTTTTATGTCAAAGCATAGTTTGCGATAAAAATATGAGTTTAGTGGAGTTGAAGTTGAAAAACATAGAAAATTACAATTTTCAACGTCAAAATAGGGCAAAATGTGTTTCCCAACTTCACATTTTCACCCCTAAGCAAAATAATCCATGAGATTCATATCATGCTAAAATATGAATTCCATACACTCTAACAATTGAATTGAGTTTATTAAGCACTTATACATAATCATAAAAACTCCTTACTCATAATAGCACCAGCACATCCATAAATGGTTCTCCAACCTCTCATAACGATGAGGTTCATTTAGATCACTATATCATTACATACAACCAGGATTATCATATTCCTTCATTAGTAGTGCATAATAGGTTGGATGAAAACCTCTTATGAAATAATGCATATTAATTTAAATAACCTTTTAGCTCAATAAAATAACAACAAAAACAGAGGTCATTGTGCCCCACATAATAATAAAAAAATAGCAACATGAATTCGTCATGGACATACAAAGACATCAACAATTCTTTAAGAGGTGGAGCCAGTACACTCACAGTATATAATTTAAACTACTCAAGTCACACCTCACAACCATGGTTATAATAGAAAACTACCCGAAACTCATAAACACAAAATATGACTAAAACAAGAGAAATAACACATTAGTTCTGATTTTTTATAGGCCACTTTTATTAGACACATTAGGAAACTAGTGAATGAATTAATATGGTTGCAACCACATCACTCAGGATTCTCATTTTCACCATAGATACATGACTTAGTTAATGAACCCAGATAATATAATATATTAAGAATTATTACATGAACATTATGGGATGAGTGATTAGTCACAAACAAACTCAAGCATGTTTTAGCCTACAATATAGCATAAATAACCAAGAATACTTACATGTGTATAGTTATTTAGCCAAAAATTGAAGGAGAGACTTCCACTCTTCACCAAAAAATAGGCCAACTACATCATAACCCTTCTTGTAGTTGACCACCACTGAGATGGATCCAGAGTCTCAAGGAAATGATTTTCTATGGAAACGGTTCACACCAATGGTTGAAGACAAGTTTAAGAGATGGGTTCCACAATTCTAGTGCTCCACCAACATGACAACCAAAACTTATTGGTCCATTCACTCATTGAAGTTTTCCCAAGCCACATGGGAGTAAACAAGATTTTATTGGATATAAACACAACTATATGGGATATCACCTGTATCACAAAAATTAGACTATTAATGCAATATAAAAGTATAATAAAACAGGCAATACGAGTCGACTAAGGTTGACCTTAGTCCAATCTTCAAGAATCCAACACACTCTTCTTTTTCTTCTCGGTTATCGCTACATGCCTAATTTTTCTCTTCTTCTTCTCGTGCATCTGCTATAGCCTAACTTCCCTTCATTATCTTTATGATCTACTAGTAAAACACCTAGGAATGGGAACCAGTTACCCCTTTGTACCACCTAGTAAAATCATGCCACTTTACATGGAAATAGGTGGTTTGGTCAGTTATGCCACCTCCTCCTCCTTCCACTAAGGGTTGTAATTAACTTATATACATGCAATTATCATAAAAATATCTACCCACTTAATTTTATGGCTAATCACATGGAATAAAACATTTCAAATAATTGAGCCACCATGTGTAGAAGCAATCCTTGGATTTATTCAACTAGTGTGGGTACTCAATTTTCAATCAAGACAAGCGAGTATACTGACTCTAGGAGTTAAAGTGGCTTTAGCTAATGATAGGTCACCAAGCAAACTTACCCTTATGAAAACGATCTGTAAACCCATCGAGCCTTTAGTTTTGTTAATTTATGAGAAATAATTATTATTTGTTTAATTAGAGGTACAATATGTCATGGTCATTTCATGCTAGTGTTACAA
Organism: Pinus albicaulis; assembly: GCA_034641835.2. Lineage (NCBI taxonomy): Eukaryota > Viridiplantae > Streptophyta > Pinopsida > Pinales > Pinaceae > Pinus > Pinus albicaulis. The sequence goes on from CM076582.1 coordinate 1,286,718,769, forward strand.
TAAAAATATACGTTACAATAAGTTGGGGTAGAACAAAGGGGATGTTATAGTTTTTTCACTCTTTTTTTCAATAAAACTCCCAAAAATAGTTTTTTCATGCAAAATTATCTTATTTTTTAGTTAAATGTTTCCATCATGAGAGAATTTATTTTACTAGAACACCAAACTAATTTATATTGATATTTTTAAGTATGAAAATATATTTAAAAGTGGGGTCAAAACTTGATTTACAAAGAATGGTTTTAAGTTAAAATCCAACGGAATTAGGCATGGGGGGGTTTATCCTTTCCCTAGAGGAAATTTATAATTGTCATATTTTTTAGGTTCACGATCAATTTCAAATAATCAATCAGAAGCCTATGGATTGTTCCAAGTATTTATGCTTCCAAAGGCTAAAACATTCTCTTCTCTAATGATAGTTGGATACTAAGTGTCTCAATCATAATTTTGTTGTCGATTTTTTCCCAAATCATAACATATTGAATAATACTCTAAAGAGGATTTGATTTATATTATCCATATTCAAATCTATCAAAGTTTAGATTTTCTAACATATCAATAATCATTTTGTTGATGAAATGGAAAGTGAAGGAGTTAATTTAAATTTAGGTTAGGTAAATGTAAATGCGAAAGCCACTCTATGCCCAATCCCATGATTTTATCTAGTGAATTCATGTAGAAAAACACCCCTTATCAATTTGGAACAATTGTCTCATAGAGCCTCTTGAAAGGTTGTGTTATATTAAAGCCTATCATATTCAAGGAATATCATTTAAATATATGTTTTCCAAGTTGATGGTTTATTTCCATACTTCAATTGGTTTTAGTGTGATCTCCTCCATCTTGGTTGATGTAATGGAGAGGGGTTAAATTGGTGAAATGATGGTTTGTTATGCCTTTTCGAAATCAAATATTGATACAATATATAGGTTTTGGTTGGTTACGAAAATGGCCCATGTATTGACGGAGATTAGAAGTTATTTTCCCCCATATTCGTATATTCAATAATGTTTTAGCCTTTCCACAATAATAAGGAACATAGATGCCATGAAATTTATTGGATTGTTAATTGTGGAAATTTTGAAATAGGTAAATCTAGATGTAAGTAGGAATAATAAGAAGTCGTGCATATTTTTGGTAGCTTAATTTTTATTTTTAAGTATTCATTGGCCAAAGAGGCAAGGGAGTGTGTGAAGACACCCTCCTATTTTCTCATGAGTGATAATTTTTGTGACCTCTGGTCCATGTTGAGCCTACAACATGAAGATTTTGGTAGATGTCAAATTAATAGATAACAGTAGATGTCAAGACAATTTTACTACATGATTATGGTTGATAAATATGTGAATGCTTGAGGGTCGATGTATTCAAACTAAAATAATCCTTCCTATGGTAAATATCAAAAGAATATAAGTGAAATTCCATTTGTAGGGGAGACATTTTTTATGTACTATAATGTAACTCGGGCAAAAAGTGGAAATATTGGTATGTACAAATATTTTGATAATTACGTGTTTCGATGATTTGTATGATATTGGAAAGAAAGATCCAACTTGTAGCTTTGAGGCATATATATATCCTAGTGTTAAGTTTGAACATAACTCTCTCTGGATTATCATGAATGTTTACCTTTTTGGTAGCTTTGATTTCTTTCTATATTATTTTCATCTATATAGATGTATAATAAAATATTTATTTTGCAATCTTGTTTTCTCCGACCAAGGTAGTTGGTGTAGAGTTTGATTGTAACTCCGGTTGCAATAGTATCACTATTGTCTACCTTAAATTTTTTGTTGCATTTTTTCTTTTGATATCATTGTTTGTCATATTAATTGTAGTGTAGTACAAAATTGGTTTTGTAAAAATGGGGTTCAAGCTTATTCGGTGTACCAAGAAAAAAATTTGAAATCATTTATATGCCTAAAATCTCTAGAGCTTAGCAACATAAGTTGATTCAGCATATTAAAAAGATATAGAAATAAATATATGTCCTCCCACTAAATCATAACTAGATAGTGTTTTTCATCACTTCTTCCATGGATCTGATAATAAGATCCAACAAATAATTGATGACCGAAGGATGAATAATTATCCTCCATAAGAAATGTTGAGATTGAACAAGAAAATTTCAGCATCCACACCTAGTGCATTAAGCACCTAAACTAGGGTGGGGCCCACAGTGTTATTTTTGGTGCATGTCTATTTTAGTTATCCCTTAATTAGAATGGATTATGAACTATAATATAAATATCAAAATAACTTGTAATAGTTAATTGAGAGTGATAAACTCATTTAGCTAGTGGATTTGGAGTTAGAGGTAGTTGGTGAGGCATGCAGATTAATTCTAGTTGTAACAGAGTTCGAAGTGCAGTGGTGCATTAGTTAATGTAGGTTGTAATCAGTTTAACTCAGTTAAGTGAGTTAAAACTCATTTGCTCTAGTTGTAACTATTATATACACTAGTGAGAGATCAAGTGAATTAAATATTAATTAATTCACAATCATTGGGCTCACATGCAACTGAGGATTTACTATTATTAGTTGCATGCATGTTAGATCTAGTGGAGACCCAGTTAGTATCTAGGTGAAAGGGAAGTTGACTATCAATTGTAGGATTATTGGGTTGCACTCATGCGAGAAAACACCCATTGAAGTGCCCATGATACTTGGGTGGTCAAGGAAGGCCAAAATTCCTATTCTTTAGGTATTAATTTCATGAGGGATTGATAAAGCAAGGAAGGTTTTCTAGAGGCAGTAAATTGGCTAAGTATTGGTCAGTTTTTGTATGACAGTGTGAGACAATTAGCTAGTATTGGAGGGATCTTGTGAGAAGAGTTTAGTATGTAATTGTTTCATGATCCATGCTAAATATACAATATAAGATAGTGGGGTTTTGAGAAGCAAGATTTCCCGGGGAAATTATCTGTGTTGTGTTTGATTTGATTCTTCTTTACTTCATGTGATTGGCGATTGTGCTTTTAATTCTGCAAAATATTTGTAGACGCAATTCAATATTTATCTTCAGTACATTTTTAGATCAGGTGAATCCATGAAATACATGCTTGTTGTATAATTTCTATATGGTATTGGAGGACAGGAAATCACATTTGTGATCGAGGACTTGAGTTTATGACTGGATAGAATTCAAATTTGCAGAAAGAATTTCTTGGTGCTATAGCTGATTCATGATCAAAATGGATTTCAATGGCTTGAGGTTGGAGTATGAACTCGAGGGAAAAGAAAAATATATTTCTTGGAAGGATAATATGGAGGAAATACTCGAAGACATTCCTAATCATGTTGTGACAGATGTTGCAAATCTTGATGTATGGCAAAACAAAGTGGAAAAGGCCAGGAGGATCATGTTCGAGGGAGTACGAGACCACATTGTCTCAAGCCTCCATGGGAAAGACACACCATATGCAATTTTGAAGCCTTAGAAGAATCTATTCTAGAGCAACAACAGCCTTAGGAAATTGGCACTCAAAGATAAACTCAGGAAGATGAAGATGAAAAGGGTGACACCATTCCAAAATATCTGACAAAGTTTTTCCAATGTCGAGATGAGATGGGGAGCATTATAATAATAGTCACGGATGATGATTTGATGAGCCTAGCTCTCCTAGGAATTCCTAAGAGTTTGTACAGTTATGAAGACTCTATCATTGGATGGGAAAATTTTCCAGATTTGGAACGACTATGGTTAGATTTGGTGTAGGTGGATTTTAGATGGAATACAAGAGATGGACCTTCATATAATCATGAGGATGAATAATAGTGTGCTTTTTATACCAAGGCAAGGAATGCGAAGTGGAAGAAATTCGATTCGAAATCCGAGTCCAAGAGTGGCAAGAAAAATGACATGTCCAAGGTGACGTATTTTCACTGTCACGAGCATCGCCATTTTGCTACTAATTGTCTAAAAAAGAAGAAGAAAAAGAATGTTGGAGGATCTGTAGCTGGTGAGGCTTTAGTCTCGTAATTTGCGCTTAAGTTATCATTCATTGGACGAATGGTTTCAAGTGCATTGGGATCTTTGTGGTATTTGGATAGTGGTGCTTCCTTTCACATGACGTGAGACAAGGAAGTTTTCACTGACTTGGAGGAGAAGGATCTCCATATGCATATCAAAATGGGGGATGACAGATGGTATAGTGGTACCGGGATTGGTATTGTTACCTTTCAAAGAAATTCAGGTAAACCATTTCAATTAAAAGATGTAATGCATGTACCAGGTTTGAAGAAAAATTTAGTCTCAGTTGCAATGTTGGAGGATAGAGGCTATGATGTTATTTTTAGTGTAGGAAAATATTTCATGTGACATAAAACAACAGCACAAGCCAAAAGGATTTCAATTCGAGTTAAGAATCTATAAAATTTGGAGGTAGAAGGTTGCGCAACAATGACGGGGAAGGGAGACAAATTGGTGAGCCTAGATGAGGGTGAATTATGGCACAGGAGATTGGGCCGTCTTCATCATGGAGCCTTGAAATTCATGAAGAATATTTCTACAGGATTTCCAATGGGAACACTTTCTGAATTATATACATGGAAGGGGTGTACCATGGGGAAGTATGTAAAGGCCACCTTTCATGAGAAGGAGAAATAAGCTTCGGTGATCCTTAAGAGAGTTCATATAGATGTGTGTGGACCATTATCTATTGCTTTGAAAAAAAAACATAAGTACTATGTAATATTTTTTGATGAATTTTCTCGTAAGTGATGGATATTCTTCATGTAGAAGAAAGATAAGACATTCACTGATTTTCTTGAGTTCAAGGAACTAGTGGAGAAAGAGTCAGGAAAGAAAGTGAAGGCTCTTAGGAGCGATAATGGTGGAGAATACAACTCTAACAAATCCAAGAGCTTCTATAGAAAAGAAGGATTTCAAAGAGAACTAATAGCGCTTCATAACCCATAGCAGAATCGATTCGCTGAAAGAAATAACAGAACAATCGTGGGTGCAGCATGAGCGATGTTGCATGATGAGGGGCTACCATTGCGTCTGTGGGAGGAGCCATGCAACACAATGGTATATGTGCATAACTTTTTTCCTTGAATAAGATACTTGACATGAGTACACGTGAAGAGGCTTTCACTAGTAAGAAAACTGATGTTTCAAACTTTAACATTTTTAGCACATTTGTTTATGTGCATGTGACCAAAGATGCAAGGAAGAAACTCAAACCAACAGTTGAGATTGCGATTTTTTTGGTGTACACCCATATGCCCCATAATTATCGTGTTTCTTTTCCAAACATCACAATGATTGTTGCGCGACGGGATATAAAATTTGATGAGGAGAAAGCCATGCGGTTGCCCCTTGAGGGGAAGTTGGACTTGCATGCAGAAGAGGAACTATTGGTTCCTAAAGATGAGCCTCAATATGTGGATCAACCACATGCAGAGGATCATCGAGTGAAGGAAAATAATCATGTATATCCATCCATCAGAAATGGAAGAAGACGCACCATAGAAGCTGATAGATTAACACTTGATGTTGCAGAGAATGTAGGAGCCCCTACTTCACAGTGCAGACAGAGATAGTCTCCTGACTGATTTAGTAGATAGATGGCTCTTATGAGAAAATGTATTGTGACTGAACCATCTTCCTTTCAGGAAGTAGTGCAACAACCAACTTGGATTGATGCAACGATGGAGGATTATGACTCCATTATCAATAACAGTGCATGGGAGATTGTCCTAATACCAGTCGACAAATTAGTGGTTTCATCGAGATCGATATACAAAGTAAAACAAGATGCTGATGGGAGTGTGGAGAAATACAAGGCCAGATTTGTCGCCCGAGGATTATTACAGAAATAGAGGATAGATTATGATGAGACTTTTTCACCTGTTGTAAGGTACTCTTCCATAAGATCCATCCTTGCACTCTCAGTGTGGATGGGCTGGCGCATTCATTAGATGGATGTGAACATTGTTTTTTTCAATTGAATCATTGAGGAAGAGGTGTACATAGAGCAACTTGAAGGTTTCAAGATCTTCAACAATGAGTTGCATGTGTGTCTACTCAAAAGAGCACTATATAGGCTGAAGCAAGCACCCTATGCTTGGTACACTTAGATACAAAACTATTTCATTGGAATGGACTTCACCAAAAGTGAAGCAAACGCAAACATGTACCAAATTGCAGTTGAGGGTAAGTTATTGATTATTTTTCTTTATGTTGATGATCTAATTTTGACTGGTGATGAGCAGTTGGTACACTCATGCAAGGACGATATTGCAAGGGATTTCGAAATGAAGAACATGGGACTCCATTATTTCCTTGGATTTGAAATATGACAACGGGATGGTAAAATTTTTGTGTCTGAAGCCAAGTATCCAAAGGAGATACTGGGTAAGTTTCACATGGAGACCTGCAAACCGATGGAGACTTCTCTTACAGGAAATTGGAGGAAGGAGGATGATACTTCTAGAGAGGTAGTGGATGTTACTGTCTACAGAAAGTTAGTGGGTTCAATAATGCATTTGGTGGACACGAGACTGGAAATGTTCTACGTAGTTAACTAGCTAAGTCAAGCTATGGTTAATCCTACCAAGCTCTTTTGGAAGGAGGGGAAGCATGTCTTGAGATACTTGAGGTTCACATTAGAGTATGTTCTATGGTATAGACAAACAGAGGGAGTGAAGCTTCAAGGATTCATGAATGCAAATTGGGCTAGTTGTCCATCAGACAGAAAGAGCACATTAGGAGGGATCTTTAGCATTGGATCGAAAACAATTTCTTGGTACATCAGGAAGCATCGATCCATGGCACTTAGTTCAATGCAAGCACAATACATGCCAACAAGTTGGATGTGAGGCTATTTAGATGATAAAGATCTTGGTTGGCTTGTTTGGTTCTCAGATGGATCCAATAGTGATTCATTGTGATAATCACAATTGCATTAAACTCTCGATTAATCTCGTGTTTCATGATAGGTCCATGCACATATATATCTGGTACCATCATCTCAAATATTGTGTGCATATAAGAATAATGTTTCTTTAATACATTCTCATGGAAGATTAGGATGAAAATATTCTGATGAATGCGCTCACCAGGAGAAAATTTGAATACCATAGAGACAAGATCGGGGTGAAGGATAATCCCTTTCTTGTTAAGAGGGAGTGTTGAGATTCAACAAGAAAATTTCAGGACCCACACCTAGTGCATTAAGCAACTACACAAGGGTGGGGCCAACAGTGCTATTTTTGGTGCATGTTTATTTTAGTTATCCCTTAATTAGAATGGGAAATTAACTACAATATAAATCTAAAAGAAACTTGTAATAGTTAACTGAGAGTGATAAACTCAGTTAGGTAGTGGAGATTGAGTTAGAGGTAGTTGGTGAGGCATGCAGAGTAATTGTAGATGTAACAAAGTTCAAAGTGCAGTGGTGCATTAGTTAATGCAATTTGTAATCAATTCAAATTAGTTAAGTGAGTTAAACTTATTTGTGCTAGCTGTAAATGTTAGATACACTAGTGAGAGATCAAGTGAATTAAATATTAATTAATTCACAATTAGTGATCTCACATGAAATTGAGGATTTACTATTATTAGTTGCATGCATGTTAGATCCAGTGGAGACCCTGTTTCAGAGATCTAGGTGAAAGGGAATTTGATTATCTGTTGTAGGATTATTGGGTTGCATTAATGCAACCAAACACAAATTGGAGAGCCCATGATACTTTCGTAGTCAATGAAGGCCAAAATTTCTATTCTTTAGGGATTAAATTCATCAGGGATTGCACAAGCAAGGCAGGGTGTCTAGAGGCAGTAAATTGGGTAAGTATTGGTCAATTTTATGTATGAGAGTGAGAAACAATTAGTTGAGTACTCGAGGGATTTTGTGAGAATACTTTTGTATGTAATTGTTTCATGATCCATGTTGAATATAGAATAGAAGTTAGTGGGGTTTTTAGCAGCAATATTTCCTCGAGAAATTATCTCTGTTGTGTTTGATTTTATTCTTATTTACTTCATGTGATTGGAGATTGTGTTTTTAATTCTACATAAGATTTGTAGAATCCATTTAGTATTTAACTTTAGTATATTTTCAGATTAGGTGAATCCATGATATACATGCTTGTTGTATAATTTCTACCTCATATATGAATGTCCTTGACAAAATTATCTTCCTAAATTTAACATCTTTCATACGCATACTTTGAAGAACCTACAAATTTTGAAGGAATTCAGGATTTCAACATGAGTTACCATATAAATATTTATCCATGAATGTTAAAGTCCAAAAATTTCTTGAAAATTATTCGACTTCACCTTTGGAACAATTTTTTCCATATATTCAACATGTAGAAAATGTATCACTAATAAAAAAACAAATTATGATAATTCATAAAGTAATCTCCTACCCTATAATGTAATTGTACTCTTACTGCAATCAAAGAAATTAATAGCTATATTGGATCGTCTATGATTGAGTGCTAAGCTAGGTAATAAAGTTGTCATATTACAAGTTTGGGTATCAACACACTACAAACTACTTCAAGTAGTATTATTTTATATTCTTTTGGCATCCTCAGACATTTTCCAGGCATTTTTCAAAAGAACAATAGCACTAGTTTAAGTTTAATTTTGGTTTCATTGGAAGATCATTTGTGATGCTTGGGAGTGAGCTATATATTTAAAAATTAAGTGATAAATATGTAAGTAAACTAAACTCATCCCACATATATATTCAACCTAATTAGAAATTCCTCTACACACCTTTAACAAGTTCATATTTTTAAACTTTATATATATAATATTATTTGTTATTTATTCAAAAATTTAAGAAATGTAATTTTAACATAAAGTAATTTTAAAATAGTAAGTTGTGCTAAAAGTGAAAAGATGCAAGAATTTATGGTGTGGGTCCAAATGGAATAAGTAGATGGCCACCGATATCCACCTGGATCATTCCTCCCTCCTTAGGAAGAAATGGTCCCCATTGCGTTGAGATCCTCCATGAGATGAGGAAAATTCTATTTAACTAGGTATTAGATTTGTTGAAGATGTCATCGACCTATGGGCAGACATGTTGGATGCATTTAGTAAATTTGGTTTCTTTATCAGGATTAGATATTACATGTGTGGATTATATATGTTTAGTTTCAGGAGGTATGGAAACATCAGGCAACGGTGCGTTAGGGTTCAGACTAATGGAGTGCTTGTCTTGACAGTGTAGAGGAACCATTGTGAGTGAGGAAAAAAATTCCTCATATTCCTCCATGACTTTATCCATCTGCTACTGTCATGCATGGGAGCCATGTTTCGAGGTTGTGGCAACAATTTTCTTCTTTCCCTTTGAGCGAGCTGTAAGGAAAATAAATTTCCTAGTTTGGGAAATAATCTTATTGTGTATTTTTGTAGTAGTCAAAGAGATGACATGGGGCGGTACTACCTCTGGTATCCTGTAAAAGTTATTTCCCAAAAAAATAAGAACAACACAAGGTCTAAACTCATACATAGCATGTCGTCTCCACAAGTATGGTTGGCCCAATAATACATCAGCTACATCAATAGGAGCAACATCACACAATAACTCATCCGTGAATGGCTTGATATTGTACGGAAGGCGACACTAATGGAGGATGTGGAGATCCCTACCTGGTTGAAGCCACCCGATGGTATATGGTTGTGGGTGTGCTTTGGTCGATAGGAGGAGCTGCTTCATGACCTCTACTGAAATGAGGTTATCCTGGCTTTTGCTATCGAAAAGGAATTATAGTGGAGAACCCTTCACCCAGATCTGCTTATGGAAGAGGTGATCCCCCTCCTTTGGATCCTCCCTTTGGATCTTAGTGGTGCCAACAATGGCACTAGGATCTGCATCAATGATATTCTTCCCTTTATCATTGCCTTTATCTGGTTCTGACTCAGGATCAGAAAATGAATCTGATTCAGGTGCTTTTAGCTCAGCCACCAACGACTGTTTGGCCTGACACTTGTTTGTGCTATGAGTGGGGTTGTTATGAAATTCACACCACTTCCCCGTGTCTTTATTTGGATCTGAGTCACACCACTTTGGCTTTGCCTCTTGTTCTTCAGTTTGGGGGCACATTTCCCTGGCTTTAGATTCCTAGATCCAAAGTCTCGCTTCTTCTGCTTAATTTTTGCTCGATCTTAGTGGCATAGTGATGTAATGTTTAGGAACTCCATTTCTCTTGAATGTGTTTTTGTACATAGCTGCATTACCTGAGAACCAAATGTCTCTCTTAATCTTTAATACCCAACTTTGTGCATAGAGTACGGAACAAATTCGTCAGTTCATGCACATCTTGATCACTTTGCTGCTGCAACGTGGTCCATTGGATGTGTTTGTCCTCATAGCTCCCCACAGGGTGATATTGTTCCTTGATTCCATCTTGGAATGAATTCCAAGTGGGTGTGGCTGAGAACAGAGAGGGTTCCCCTTCATCCTCTTGCTCAAAATAGGTTTCCCACTAGTCTTTGACATGGGGGGCAGCTTTGAGGAGTGAAAAAATAATATTTTCTTGGTCAGAGAAATCATGGACCGAGAAATACCCTCCTAGAAAATTCAACCATATATCTGCAACGTCTGCATCTATCTGGCCTTCAAATACAAGAATGTTAAAGTTTACCTGTACCATGAAGGGAGTGGTGCCTCCAGAGTGGTTGTTGGATACAGATGCACTGTAGGTGGGCAGTCGTTGAACGATCTGAGAAAATATATCCATCATCGTATTCCTTTGTTTCTCGAGGGTATCCATGAGCAATATTTTGATAGCATCTCTTGCTCCCTTGTCCTTCTTTTCTTCCACCGTGGGAGGTCGTCGGAGTTTGCAAAGCTGACCTTGCAAGTGTTCAACCAAATCGAGCCCTAACTCCTTATACCTTGACCGCATTGGGAACATGCAAAGAAAAATAGAGAAAGAGAAGACCACTCTGATACCTATGATCCAGATTTATGTAGGAACACAATAAAATACAGAAATAGACATAAACACATAGATGCAGTGGAAACAATACTTGATTTTATTCAAATCAAATGACTCAAATATGCTTACAGACATAATGTAAATAAAAAGCTATGGCATTGGTAGGGTTATCTATGAGAAGATATGTGGTGGCTATAGGCCTCTGATCTGTGTTACAAAACAAATGAATGAAACATCCTTACATGAATAATAGAAATGAGTGGGAGAGGGCACTGGTAGCGTATCCATGAGAAGAGATGTGATGGCTGCAGGCCTGTCCACTATGTAACAATGAGGCTCACAAGCCTATTTATTTTGTAGAAACAATGTAAACCCGAAACGTCCAAAAACATAACCCTAGGAGATGAAGCGCCAAAATTGTGGGCCCTGTTTGGGTAAAATGGTGTTTCAACTTCCCGTGGACATAACTTTGGCATATGATCTCTGTTTGGCATGTTCAGTAGCTCGTTAGAAAGATATATCCGAGGAGTACAACTTTTGGTGTGGAAAACATTAACTCATGCACCCATCTTGCTCCTGGAATTTCCACAAAATGTTGTTTAGGGCGTCAAAACGGCTCCGGAAGTTCAAGACACGAAAAACTACTAAAAATAGTAAGTTGTGCTGCAACTTAAAAACTAAAAGAACTGATGGTGGGGGTTCTAATGGAATAGGTGGGTGGCCACCAATATCCACGTGGATCATCAAGGCCCCAAAATAGCTCCAGCAGTGTAGGACCCGAAAGCATGCTAAAAATAGTAAGTTGTACTGAAAGTGAAAAGTTGCAAGAATTAATGGTGCGAGTCCAAATGGAATAGGCGGTGGGCCACCAATATCCACCTCAATCACTCTCCTTCTCCTCTCACCCTTCCTCTCTCTCCCTTTCTCTTCTACCTCCCTCTTCCTTCCCCCTCCTCTCTCTCTCTCTCTCTCTTTCTCCCTCCCTCTCTCCTTATTTCTCTTCCACCTCTATATTTATGTCTCCCTCTCCCTATGTTTCCCTTCTCTACATCTCTCCCTCCTCTCCCTCTCTCTCTCTTCATTCCTCCTCTCCCATCTCCTTCAGTTTATCTCCATCTCTCCCTTGCCACTCCCCCTATTTCTTCACCTCTATCATATGTCTTTATTCTTCCCTCCCATATATATCTAGAGTTAATATATATATATATATATATATATATATATATATATATATATATATATATATATATTGATTGTATTAATCTATTAAATTTAATAATATCAATATTATAATATATTAATATGAATGTTAGGGTTAATAATATTTTTTTTTGCATGGTATTAATAATAATTTGGTCCATGGTATTTGGGCCATAGACTTCATATATAATTAGATCTGGAATTCTAATCGGATTTGATATATTTTTATCTGTTTACCTTACCTCTTTATACCTCCTTTAAATTTGTTTATTTACCATATTTATTTTATAAATATGGTATTTGGCCCATGGTATTAATAATTATTTGTCCCGTAGACTTAACCTATTTTTTGAGTTTTTGTAAATATAGAGATTTATGGAGTAAATATATATATATATATATATATATATATATATATATATATATATATTTATTTATTTATTTATTTATTTATTTAGTTTTTTTATTCCATTTTGGCTTCGGACATACTTACACTCGGGTATAGAATGGGCAACGATCCGCATTTTTTTCTTACACTAGTAGAGAACACTCTTGTTACTGACATATACAACTTGAGTGGGCTTAATGATTAAGAGCATTTGTTCCTCCCAAAAAGTGATAAGTTCAAAACCAAAAAGAATAGAGTATATATGCCTTGGTAAGGTAGGTCTCTTGTTCCAATTTTATATGGTTTCAATATATCTAAATCCAAAAGTAAACCATGAATGAATTTCGGATACATATGACTTGTGGCTTCGCTAGTTCCCATAAACCAATTAAAAAACAATAAAATTACATTAAAATTAAATAATATAACGTAAAGTTTGATTTCTACAAGCATTTCTTTAAATAAATGGAAATAATTTTATTTCAAATTAGCTATGAATGTTAATATTTTCCAATGCTAATAATGAATAAATGTTCGTATCAAATCTAATATACTTTTAAAATTCAACCTGTCTACCTTATTTTCATTTCCATAGTGCAAAGTCTCCACGCTGCAAAGTCAACAATGTTTTTTCCCTTAATTCCTAATCTGGCCCGACAAATATGGCCCGTCGTGTTCGATTAGAGAGCGGTTGGAAGATGTCTATAAAAATTTCACCGTGTCTTACCATGTTATAGAGATGGATAGGCTGGCTGCTCAGAATTTCTCTATACGTGAAACAAATGTCAAAAACAACTGGTTCTCCCGACCTTGTTAATAATTAAACGTATAGTTTGGTGGTGCAGATTCCAGGAGAGGAAAGAAATTTTAGGTATTTCAAACCCACATTTATTATTTTCTTTTTCATGGTTGATTTACCTTCCCGGGATGCAAAGCCAGCGCAATCATTCCATGTATGGATTTAAGTGGCCATTAATTACTTCCACAATTCCACTATGTCTTTCTTCCTTTGATTAAACACACTTGCCCGCATACTGAAAATAGACAATGATGCTGTCCATTAATTTGATGAAGAGACTATCACTGCCAGCCTGTACCACCTCCGAAAATCCAGTGGACTTTGCCGACAGCCTATACTAAGTAGTGTGCAGAAAAATCATTCAAGTAAATCTTCTCACACACATGAAATTCTTACCACTGGACTTTGCCGACAGCGAGAACTCAATGCCTATACTACACAGTGTGTAGGAAATTCTTTCAAATAAATCTCGGAACACACATGAAATTCTTCTTCCTGCCCAGAACTTTCCAAATAGGCAGGTTGAGTTTCAAGTTGGAATTTGAGATTTGTTTAGTTTAAATTGGTTTTTTTGACTGGATATATAGACTTAGTACTTTCAAAATTTTTGGGATATTGTTATTGTGAAGAATTCACCTAATACACTTGTGATTTCACTTATTCTAAACAAATTAATCGGAAAATAAACCAGAAAACTTTCCAAATAATAACACTGAAAGACTATTTGGAAAATGACATCCTTCTCAAGTCCATCGCAGATCCCAAATATTTGAATTCCATAAACATGAATGAGATGAGATATTCCTGTATCCTATAAACATGGCTAGGTCAAATAATTGACATCACCCATATCTTTAGAATCCAGAATATTCTGAAAATCTACAAGCTCGTCAATTCAGAGAACCAAATCAAACATGTTTTCTTTAATATGTATTTATCGGTGAATTATATTAATTTTTCATTACCCAAAAACAACCAGAGGAGACAAATAGATCAAATAATTAGATTGTCTTTTAAATTAATTACATTATAATTAATCACAAAAAACAATTTAATTATCATTATCATTATGGATTGAATCAGAAACAATCTAATTATCATTAGAGATTGAATCAGATTTTTTTGATTGCCTAATGACAACCAGAGGAGACAAATAAATAAGATAATTAGATTGTCTTTAAAATTAATCTATTATAATTAATATTAGTTGCAGTGTGACATCACTACAGTACATTACAATTTCCGATATAGATATGAAGAATATGATTGACTTGTTGACAAAACCTTAACACAGAGTTGACAATATGGACGTAATGGAGAATCAGGTTTGCTGTTGGCTGAACCCACTCAACTGCTGAGAATAAACGTGATAGTGCTGTGGCCCACATTGCTGATATTGTCATACTCCATTTGCCATTTACAGCTCTCCGGTCCTTTCGAAGGTTGCTATAAATTCATGTGATAAGCCAACTCCGTAAATCACATGGGCTTCTACCATTTAAAAGAAGGAAACGCCATGCCAATTCCTTCAGATGCCGCAGTTTGGCACGATCTGATGAACATTTATTAAAATGTAATGTCATTGCACCGTGCCAAGCTGCGTGCAGCTGAAGTATTATGCAGGTCACGGTTAAACTACCCTGCGGAAATGTGAACTTTGCTTCGTTAGCATACATTGATTGAATAGTTGAAACAAAACTTTAATGGTCAGATATATTTGTTTGGTGTTTGATAAGTATTATGTTCAAGTATATTTTAAAGGTTTCAAAATTTGATATTGACCCATTTGCGGTAAGGTTCAGTGTAATTTATATTTGATCTTATAACATATTTACACAATATTTAATTTGTTTTGTGATTTTTAATCTTAAGGTAAAATATGTACTGCTATGTTGCATTTTGTCTTTTCAATCTTATTTCTACAATTCATTAGGGGCAGTTGAAGTGTGCATTTGGACTGCCCTGGTCAAAGATGGCTTGCCTTACATCTAGGCTATGCAGCTGTACATGTACACTGTTGAGATGAAGTGGATGACAATTTACAGTTTTATGAGGGTAATTTAATTTATCTTTTGTTGTACTAATTTGCAGTTGTTTATTTGAAAGGTGTTAAAATAAGATAATTATTGTAGATTTCATGTTTTTGCGAGTATTATTTGTTGTAGTGGTGTTTTTTGGGATGTCGTATTCATGTTTTTTATTTGGGTTCATTTTCAGGAAAAAAATCTATAAGTGAAGAGTTTTTTATATTTAGAAAGTTAGTTAAAAGAGTTTATTTTCAGGAAAAGATTCTTGAGTGAAGAGTTTTTTATATTTAGAAAGTTAATTAAAGGAGCATTGAGTCAAATCGACTTCAGTGATAGATGAATTTAATAAATGTGTATATGTAAAGTTATATTAGGCAAGTGACTAATAAGTTGATTGTAATTGATTAAGTTTGTGTGATCAAAAAAAAAACTTTAACTATTTGTGTGTTATTGTGTGAATTATTTATATTATTTATTTGTTTACTCTTATGCCTTTCCAACAAAAGAAGAAACATTTTTAGATAAAAGGGTTTTTAACAATTCTATGTTTGCTTGTATAATAAATGGTGCCAATCACTATATCTGTTCTTAACTGTTTAACCAAAAGATTCTCCTTTGCCAGGAGTTGATTGGGAGAATAATGGAAGGGGAGCAACGAAGACTTCAATAACGATCGCTTTCATGTAAGAGACAGTTTTTCTTATTGAACAGAGCTTTTGGAAATATTTGCGCATTTAACACGATCTGGAGTACAAGTGAAGATCATGGGTTGTTAGACAATTCTTTCTGGGAAGCTTAAACACCGGCTGATCTGCCGACTTGCAAGATATATTTTCTGGAAAGGTTGATTTTACATAAGGATGCCCGCTTATCACATCGTCTCCACTTATTTAGTTGGACGATATGTTAGACAGTTCCATATTTGTAGAACTTTCATAAATATTTGTCAATTTATACTGTTAATGGGATCATTTCATATGTTTTTCACTTTCATTTAATATGAGCAATATGTTGGACAGTTTCACATTTCTAAAAGTTGCCTATATCATTTGTCAATTCAGACGGTCAATGGGATAATTTCATACTTAGTTCACTTTCATTTAGTATGTGTGGGTGTGGGTATTTATGGATATAATTTAAAGGATTTACGTCTAATTTCAAATGTAAATTCGTTGAGCTATTTTATTAATCTGTGTAAATACACATTTTAATGTTTAATAACATTTATGTTAAATAATAATAATAAATTAAAATATGTTTTTTTTTTTTTATAATGGGTGGAAAAACTATTTGGAACATCGATGGATCATATGTTTATACAATTCTATTTCAGAATTCTCTACCAATATAAATAAATATAAGTATGGAAGTCTCTAATCACTAATATAATTATAGTTAACTCCAATAAGTATAGAATTCTCTGATCACTAATATAATTATAGTCAAGTCCAAAATGTTCACAACTTTAAATAAAAATCCATATATTTGCGTACTATCTTAAACATAAGACCGTACTAAAAAAACCTTCTCGTGGAGACTGAAAGTTACACATACGACCTACGTAAACATCGTTTACTTACTCCTATAAAATACACTGAATGGCTTATAATTTTTCCAAACAAAACATCAAAACCATTCTGAATTTTTGGATATAACATGTAACGTTAACTAAAAGCAATGGATAACGAGATTCAAATCCAGAAAACCCTAGCTATGTCAGGATTCTTTAAAATGTGTGCTGAAAACATCAAAATATGGGTTAATCACATTTATTGGCAATAAAAGTACTCATAAATGAGATTGAAAGATAACACTGGTTTCTTATAATAATAAGATTAATAATAAGATTTACGTATGACTGTCATTTCTTACGAAGTCCTTGATAATCAAATTTACATGTAAGTCCTATTTTGCAGTCTCGGTTAAAGTGATTGCATGTAAAAATTTGTTTTAGGATGTCTCTATGAAGGTCACTGTAATTGAACTATTGATCTGTATTTTTATTTATTTGTGTTTTTAGATATTAATAATAAATGATGTTATTTAAAAATATTTAAAGATGGAAAAGTTAAAATTGTTGGAAAATTATATTATTTTGCATTATTACATAAAATAAACATATAAGAATAATGAAAAAAATTTAAATATATAAGAATAATGAAAAAATTAAATATAGAAATTTGAGATGAAACATTTATATTAACTTTGTATTAATAATATTTAGTATAAGAAAAACATTGTATTAATGATATTTAGTATAAGAAAAACAATGCTTGCTTACTTTTTGAGAAGTAATTTTTATTGAAAATATTAAAAAACTTCTTGAGAAACACTTCATGGTTTTATATTTCTTTAATGGGTACAAACTACTTTATGGGTATTTCTTTATGTTAGATAACTATCTAAAATTATCTAATGGACCTTAGTGGAATGTGAATGGACACATGCAAAAAATTCATTGTATCCTAGTAGTATAGGGTGGGGAGGTTATGGTAGCATCTTTTAAAGTGTTGTTGGAATGTTTTTATGGACACCTTTGGATGTGTCTATGAACAAGTTTGGAGGTTTTCTTATATTGAGAATGGTTAAGTATGACTTAGTTGCATTTCATAGGAGGTCTAGGTTAAAGAAAGTTATAGGTGTATCTTAATTGAAGTGGCATATTGTGGCACGAATACATGTAGGTTAGCCGAAAATTTATGACAAGGTAGTACCACAAGAACTAAAGTGCTAGAATGGACTTTGGAAAAACTCAAGTTTGCAAAAAAAAATAAAAATAAAAATAGAAAGACTATATGTCCATGATAGGTGAGACTTACTTAATCCATTATAGGGGAATATAAGATGGTAATATCATTAGGAAGTTCTTACTGCATTATTAATCCTTTTGACATATTAGTGGAGCAACTCAACTTCTATGTTTTGAGGGTATAATTATGGTATGTATGTCCAATGGTCAATATGTTGGAATCCTTAGGTAAGAAACACAAAATTGTTTGTTTCTCATAGGGAAGTGGATTTTATAGAAGTATTTTATTTATTTATCACAAGATAGACAATGAATTCCATCTTCTACTCAATTTCTAATTCTAGAAAATATTAATGTTCCATGATGTATGTTTTATGGGTGAAGTTTATAGTGTTAATTTATTGTTTCGTACTTGATGCATATGAGGTAGATAATAGTTCAATGTAGTTGAAGAGGCTTGTATGGACATGAAATGAAGGATGCAAAGACATAATATAAAGTAATAGCTTAATTTTCTATTTAATATTTATTCTACAAGAATTAGTCTTGAAGAATGATGGTCCTCCATGATTAGTATAGACATCACATTTGTTATTTCACATGAATGTGGTTGATTAAGTTATGGCTATTCGGTCATAGCTTTAGTGAAAGTATTATGAATTTCTAATAACCATGTAATTGCATTATTACCATTGTAATGGTAACCAATCTAAAAATTCATCATTACCTCCAATATTTTATAGAAAAATTTACTAAATATTTATGATAATTGTTATGATCCTTCCACCTTAAAATGAAAAGAAAAAATAATTATAGTCCACTTCGAGGGGAAACCTCCTTTTACAAATAGTACAATGGACAAGACAATATTTGGTGACCCTAACACTAATTCTACTTAGTGTATATATATAGGAGACAAAGGATACAATTATAAGAAAATGAGGCCATGAGGAATCTTAGTCAACATGAGAATATGAAAAAAAATGTAATAATGCAATATATAGGGCTTAATAAGGGTTGTTTGGGTACACATGCTGCTTATATAAGTCTTAACAATAGTGTAATGACTTTCGTTCTAATATTTAATATGATAGTTATGGAAATAGTTTTATGTTGAATGCATCATGCTATAACTTGTTTAGATAATTTCCACACAAGTAATATTGATGAAGTAAGAAAGCATGAGAGCCATAATGTTATTACTAGATATGTACTCACCATGTGGTAAACATTATAGTTTAATAATAAGAATAATTTGACAAAAATATATATTTGAGACCCCTCCTTCTATGGTTAATTCCTTGTTTTCGTTGTTTTAATAAACTATTTATAAATAGTAAAACCATTTAATTATATTTATTAATTTACCCATAAAAAGTACATAAAAATATCAAAAACATGGAAATATATAGATATATCTATTTAATACCCACAATTTAATATATATATTATCAATCTAAAGAGCTATGTAGTTTATATATATTAATAATGCATATCTCTATGCCATTGTAAGTTATGAAAAAAAGGTTTGAAGTGAAAAGGAATATTAAGGTCATGTTGCATAGGGAATACAACTATCATGTGCCAAAATATTCCATTAAGCCCATGGCTTAGGCACTAATAGAAATGGATTTTATTATGCTAAAATAAGGATAAATGACAAAGTATATATAGTAATATTATATTGAGATACGTATGTTTATTTTAAGTTGTTAAAAAATTAATAAAGATAAGATTCCATTTTAGGAAAAAATTAAAACTTAAGTGAAGGATCTTATAACAAGCCCTATATAAACAAAAATACATTAGTGATGTTATTCTTAATGAATAACCTTTTTAAAATGCATGATTATGTTTTAGTATAGTATAGTTAATTGGAAGAGATTATTATTGTATAATATATTATATTAAATAATTCTTTCTTAAATATGTAATATCATGAAAAACTAAAATAATTTGATATTTAATATATATACATTTCCATTTGTATGTGTGACATTATTAATTGATACAAATGAAATAATAAGAATGAAATCAATTTACAATAATGGAAAATTCTAATTGTTGAACAACTTGATATTAATAACAATTCTTATATAAATGGAAATAAAAAAATTAATAAACTACATCAAATCACAATATCTATATGAAGTATTAAAAGAATTTAGATAGTTGGACACCATTTTATAATGAACATAGTCAACTCTCTTTTCCACATGCATATTAAAATGATTTTCAATAATTGTGATCATATACAATCTATATGTGGTAATTTTTTTTTTTCACTCTCTACATTAGGAATTCCTCTATATTTATAAAATTAAATAGTATTCTTATGTATTTATAAAATTATACCAAATAAAAAAAAAAACCTTGATATACATAAAATGCAATATCACAAAAAGCTACACACAACAAATTTTTAGTCATTCAAATCTAACTTACCTTAGACTAAGAATATTATACCTATTACACCATTAAATATCCTATTGAATTTTTATTATTTAGATTACCACTATCCTTATTTTAGGTAATGCATTATTCCGTTGGTTTCAACGTAGTATTAGACATTATATAATTTATTCTTGTAATAAGCGTCAGACAATTAAATATTATTTCTAATTGATATGATATAATCTAACTTTTAAGTATTTATATAATTTACATTTTATAGACTTTCTATTTATCTCATCTTTCAACCATATTTCTTTTCATAGCCATAGATTGGTGATATCAGTAAAAATATCCAATTTTTTTTTATATTAAATGTTCTATTTTTATTTGGACACAGACAATGGGAAAAACATTTTTTAGGAAAAAAAAAACTTGGCTTCGCTAAAAAAAACCCTATAAAGGTAACCAAATAACAATAACATTGTGTACTAACAAAATCTTAAGTTCTTACTTTATTCAACAATTCCTTTACCACTTATATCTTCGTTCAATGGAATATATTTAGTTGAGGATAATTCATAAGTTTGGAGGTAGTATAGAATTACTTCATATTTAATTGTTTAGAGACTATTGACATCATATAGCATATATTTCAATGGTTCTATTGCAACAATTTTTGTTGCATGTTATCAAAGCATCATAAAATATAAAATCATTATAAAATATGGTTCTAATAAAAATGAAAATGTTATTTGTTAATATTTACCCTTCCAAATTTGTTTCCAATTTCTTGCACTAGTTTATGGAAATGTTGGATGTCCATTTCTTACCATTCATCAAATTTAAACATATCGCCATCTTGTTATTATTTTTTCTTCTAATTTTAAATCAGAAAGAGTATTTATATTTTGAATTTTCCCTTGTTTCGGAAAATATATCAATTCACTATCTTATGCCTCATATCGATGAGATATACAAATCTATCATCTAAAACATGTCATTGTACAAAAAAATTGGGCTTATGCATGTATAAATTTCACAAAATTTCCCACTCCAAACACTACATTTTAAGAACATTAACTACTCTCTCATGGTATAATCCATCATATCACTTGGATGAATTCCATCATGGGGTGGCTCATTTATGGGTAGACCTTTAGCCCTGGATTCAAAGGTTATGCTAACTAGTTGACTAAAGCTACCGGTCCATTACTTGAACTACTCCTTTAACTCTCAAATTTCTTAACAAAGAGAATCCATCTCAATCTTTATGTTCTCCTTGATGCTTCAAACTATGGATTTCATCCATTTTATTATTGATGGTTGATCCTTATTAATTTTTCTTCTCTGTGAGTATATATGTCTCCATGTGGCTTACTTCTACATGTTGAGCCATGTTGGCAATGAGATATCTATATCTAGATCCTCTTACTTCCTTCATTGGTTACACAGATCATATTTTTCATTTCCTTATGACCACTATTATAGTTTAATTCCATTCAATAAACGAAAATTGACTCGATCCATTGTGCAGTAGGACTTTGAACAGGGTCCAAAGGCTCAAACAAAATTTGACCAAAGAGTCAAAACTTTTAAATTGTATTCCCATTGTCATCTACACTATTCGAGAAGTTGAAAAATTCACCAATTACAAGGTATATCTCTTATGAAAAGAACACGATTTCAATTGTATGTCTAAGAATTATTATGATGGCTCGATTCATCCAAAAAAAATGAGTTTGAAGGCATCCAAATGAGAAGACATCTAGCATTGTTTCCACACTAACCAATTCCAATTCAATGCACGTGAAATTTTTAGCGCTAGTACTAGGGGCATATGAAAGAGGGTACACTATACGAAATTAGTCTATTGATCCCAAATTTACATGCATAGAAATAAATTCAACCCAATTCCTTCAAGGAAAATTATTACCCGATCATTTTTTATAATTCCACAATACTATGTGGTTTACTAGCCTAGCTATGTGATATCATTGACATGAATAGGAGTAAACACGAACACTACACTTCTGTAAAATTGGAAGGTAACACATAGATCCTATGGGAAACAAAAAGTACTTAGCGTCATCCACAAGAGGAGAAACAAACACAAAGAAAATCACCAACCCCATTCTTTTTTCACTATGCTTAAGAAACAAGAAAATTCCATAAAACATTCCCACCCTCTAATTATTTGATAAGACTATAGTATGACTTGACTCAAAATCAACTTGCATTGAAATAATGTAAACCAAAGCCTTTCCATATAGGGTTCCCACTAGTAACTAGAACAATTCACCAATAATATAAATTGAAACCAAATTCTTTAATTATTCATCATGAGCCATTCGAGGAACCACATCCATGCAAGGGTGGTTAAAATAGAGGGGTGAAATTCTTGATAAATGATTTCTTTGGGTCAAATGGGCATGCTTGCTACTTATTCAAGAATTCTCTTACAAGTCTCTCATGCCTTTTTCCATTTGCAATATCTCCCTTTAATTTGCAATTAAGAAAGAAACATGGTGGTGGTAAATTTTGTTTCCACCATAAATAAATCCCACTTCCTTAGCAATGTAGAAGGTTAAAACCATTCATCATTGTCATCGCTCATATCCTTAGTAAGACAATGGTGTTTGAAGGCACTATATTAATTTCTTTGTGTTGCATTTACCACCCTCTTAAATGAGATGAAATTTTTAGTTAATGTAAAAATGTGTGACCTTGCTTTACAAGACCAAGATCATTTTTCATTTCCATAATGATCCTATGTCTCATAACTTTACAACAATTTTTAATACAATAATTGTAAATTTTTTATAGCTATTAACCATTATTAAGAAAAAATTACCTACTAATTAAGATATAAGTCTCCCACCTTTCAATTTACAACCATCATTAGCAATATTGTCTGCTTCTTTGTTGTAGTCTCATAAGACATGAATGAAGTATTTGGATAATATGGTTTCTATCATTTCCTAAACTCTTTTCGGAATATTCTCTAGATATTTTCCTTATGAAACATGCCTCTAACTAGATTAACATTTATTAAAATATATTGTCGGTTCAACTCCCGTGCGGAAATGTCTTTCCATGAGAACTTTGCTTCGTTAGTATACATTGATTGAAGAGGTATATTTGTTTGGTGTTTGAAAATTATTATGTACAAGTATATTTTGAAGGTTTCAAATTTTGACATTGAACCATTTGCGGTAAAGTTCAATGTAATCATATATTTGATATTATAACATATTTGCACAATATTCAATTTGCATGGTAATATTTAAGGTAGAATATGTACTTCTATGTTTTCTTTTTTATTCTTTTCAGTCTTATTTCTACAAGTCATTCGATGGAGTGGAAGTGTCCGTTTGGACTGCGTTGGTCAAGGATTGCTTCCCTTACATCTAGACTATGCAGCTGTACATGTACACTGTTGAGATGTAGTGGATGACAATTTGCAATTTCATGAGGGTAATTCAATTCATCTTCTGCTGTACTAATTTGTAGTTCTTTATTTGAAAGGTGTTAAATTTTTTTTACTAATTTTTGTTGTTTATTTGAAAGGTGTTAATAAGATAGTTCTTTTAGCATAAAGTTTTTTTTATATTCACACAGTGAGCTAAGTGTGTTTTGAGTTAAATAGAATTAAGAGATTGATAAATTTAGTAAGTATGTGTATGTAAGTTATATTAAAGAAGTGATTAGTAGAAAAAGTTTAAATTTCATTGTAATCAATTCAAATTTGTGTGATAAATAGAAAATCCTCAACCTCAACTAGTATGTGTTAGTATATTATTATGTATGTGAATTATTTATATCTTTATTCTTCAAACTTTCTTAAAAACGTTATTTTATCAATTATTTTATCAATTATGTGTTTTCTTTGTATAATAAATGGTGCCAATTTCATGTTTGAAGCAAAAGATTCTCCTTTGTGAGGAGTTGATTGGGAGGATAAGGGAAGGGGAGCAACGAAGACTTCAATAACCATCGCTTTCATGTAAGTGACAGTTTTGCTTACAGAAGAGAGCTTCCAGAAATATTTGCACATTTAACATGATCTGGAGTGCAAGTGAAGAACATGCGTTGTTAGATAATTCAAGCGAAGATCATGGGTTTGTTAGATAATTCTTTGTGGGAAGGTAAAACGTTGTTAGATAATTCTTTGTGGGAAGGTAAAACACCGGCTGATCTGCTGACTAACAGGATATATTTTCTGGAAAGGTTGATTTTACATAAGGATGACTGCTTATCACATCATCTCCCCTTATTTAGTTGGACGAAAGTTTGGACACTTTCATATTTGTACAACTTTCATAAATTATTTGTCAATTTATATGGTGAATGATATTATTTTATATGTTTTTCAATTTTATTTATTATGGTTAATATGTCGGACAGTTTCATATTTACATTGAAGGTGTTTACTTTTCAATCATTTCACGAATCATTATGGTTGATTTTTTTTATTTTTGCAATTGATTTAAGTAAATAACTGTCACATTGTCCATTGTTAGATCTGTATAATAATGGAAATGGAGAGTCACAACATGTCTTTATGTTTCTCACTAAAACAAGAGATTTTACATAAAAAGTCTCTCTATCAAATTTGTTTATCCACTTTTAATGTTTATTTCTGAATTTTATTTTACAGTTTTATAAACTCTCCATATTTTTTTTAGCTTTCTATGTTTAAAAATAAAAATAAAGTCAAAATAAAAACATTTCCCATATATGATAACTTTCCTATCCCTTTCTACTTTTAATAACCTTCCCATTCCTTTCTACTTTTAATGTTCATGTTATAAGTGTGCCAAGACTAGTCATCTCTTTTTATGTCATTGTCGAATTAGTCAAAGGAAACTATGCCAATAAGTATCACTCTCTGCTCTCAAACACTTATTTGCATCCGAATTATCATTATAACTATCTCTCTCTGCTTATGGCGTCCACACGAAATTTTTTGGTTATGCAAATTCCCAGGTACGTATCTTTCGAGTAACTGTTCATTTAAATTTTGGGTCGTATTAGCTAGCGGAGGTCGATTCAATTTAGTCAGTCGAGAACACATCTCAAATTCATTCGCGTGCCTTGAAATCTGAGGTAATAATCTGATGACGTGGAACATATTTTTTGGGCAATGTAGGTATCATTCTTCTCCCAATGCTGCTATGCACTAGTTCACAAGGAATTCGAGAGACTGCTCAGCATGGCACGCTGCTGCAAGATTTCAAAGTAGAATCTATACAATTTTCCAATCTCTCTCATTTGTTAATAGTTCCGTCGGTAACAAAAATAAATGTTATTATATTACCAATGATTGATTGGATTGTTATGTAGAGTGTGTATTCGCAATTGCTTAGAAGATATTTATTTTTGAATCATTTCACCGTTTTTTTATTTTCTGCCAAAGATTCAAGTAAATTACTGTCCTATTGTCCACTATTGGATCTCTATAATAATGGAGATGGAGAATTAGGGAATCTTTTGATGTTTTTCACTAAAAGAAACTTTACATAAACAATCTCTCTATTAAATTTGTTTATCCATTTTTAACGTTTATTTCTAAAAAAATATTTCACAGTTTTATAAACTTTCCATACTTTTTTAGCTTTCTATGTTTAAAAAAAAAAAGAGTCAAAATAAAAACATTTCCCATGTATAATAACCTTCCCATTCCTTTCTACTTTTATTGTTCATGTTCGAATTCTTTCTTTCAAAATTTTATCAACTTTCCTTTCTACTTTTATTGTTCATGTTTGAATTCTTTCTTTCAAAATTTTATCAACTTTCCATAATCTTAATGAAAGAAAAAATCAAAATCAACTTTCCATTCTTTAAAAAAAAAAATCAAAATAATTTTTTTTCCAAATATATAATAACCTTCACAGTTTATGTTTAAACTCTTTCCTTCAAAATTTTATCAACTTTCCATACTTTTAATAAAAAGAAAAAATCAAAATCAACTTTCCCTCCTTAAAAAAAAAAAAAAAATTCAAAATAATTTTTTTCCCAGATATAGAATAACCTTCACTAGGTTCCAGCTATCTTCTTGCTAGAGATCCTCCTATCCATTGTGTTTATACAGTAACATAAACCAAGAAAACAGTGCGTTTCGAATTTCATCCAACTGTTCTGTGTAAAAGTCGAAAAGGTTCGATTAACTTTGGTGTACAGTATTATTCCCTAATTAAAGAGATAATGATTAGTATTTTCAAAGTTTTCGTTTTAATTTTGGTGAATTTGGTAATTATGATATATATTATTAGAGAATCTTAAATGAGAGATCTTAACCAGAAGATATATTTTGGTGATAATTCATTCAAGATGTATGCATAATCACTTCAAGCACAACCATGAAAGACAAATCTTCTCAAATCTTGATGAGATGAACTATGAACTACTTTCAGTGTATCTTTGTATCTTTAAGAGCCATTGTTAATTGTAGAAATTGCCTATATCATTAGTCAATTCAACACTCAATAAGATAATTTCATATTTATTTCACTTTCATTTAACATGTGTGAGTCTTTATGTATATAAGTTTAAAAGATTTATATTTATTTTCAAATATAAATTAGTTGAGAAATTTTATTAACTTTTGTAAATATATTTTTATAAAAAAAATAAAATTTAATAATATTTATGTTAAATAATAATAATAAAATTAAAATTAAAATGTGATTTGTTTTAGTCAACAATGCATGAAAAAACTATCCAAAAAATTGTGATCCAAATTCTCTAACCATATAAATAAGTGTGGAAGTCTCAATCACAATATAACTATAGATAACTCCCAAATATTCAAAGCTAAATAAAAAAATGTCCACAAAAGACCATCTCATCAAAGAAATTTGCATAGCTATCTTAAACATAAGGCCGTACTAAAAAAGACCTCGTGGAGACTGAAAGTAACACATACGACCTACGTAAACATCGTTAACTTACTCCTATAAAATAGACTGACACTGAATGGCTTATAATTTTCCAAACAGAACATCAAAACTATTCTGAATATTTTTGGATATAACATGTAAGGGCAACTAAAAGCAATGGATAACGAGATTCACATCCAGATAACCCTATGCCAGGATTCTGGAAAATTTGGCCACAAAACATCAAAACCTACGTTAATCACATTTATTGGATAAAACATTGCTCATAAATGAGATTGAAAGATAACACTTGTTTCTCATAATAATACGATTTATGTATTACTGTCGTTTATTATGAAGTAACCGATAATTATATTTACATGAAGTATCGGTTAAAGTGATTCCATGCAAAAATTTGTTTTAGGATGTCCCTATTAAGGTCGCTGTAATTGAACTATTTATGTGTATTTTTATTTATTTATGTTTTTAGATATTGAATAATAAATGATGCTATTTAAAAATATTTAAGGATAAAAGAAGTTGAAAAAAAATGATATTATTTTTCATGGTTACATGAGTTTAAATGTGAAATATAAAATAAACTTATAAGAATAATGAATCAAAAATATTAAATATAAGAATTTGAGATAAAACATATATATAATTTTGTATTAATCATATTTAATATAAAAAACAATGCTTACTTATTTTCTGAGAAGTAATTTTTATTGAAAATATTAAAAAAAAAAAAAATCTTGAGAAATATTTCATCGTTTTATATTTTTTAAATGGGTACAAACTACTTTGTGATGTGGATTTATTTATATTAAATAATTATTTAAAATTATATAATAGTTTTTAATGGTTTTAATAGAATGTGAATGGACACATGCAAAAGAATCATTATATCCTAGTAGTATGTGGTGGGGAGGTTATGGTGGGATTTTTTAAAGTGTTGTTGGAATGTTTTTATGGACATCTTTGGATGTGTCTATGGATAAATTTGAAGGTTTTCTTATGTTGAGAATGGTTAAGTAGGACTTAGTTGCATTACATAGGCGGTAGGTTAAGGAAACTTATAGTAGTATCTTAACTTAAGTGGCATAGTGTGGTTAGAATATATGTAAGATAGCCAAAAATCTATATTTGGGACAAGGCAGTGCACATCACCTAAAGCGCTAGAATGGACTTTGGAAAAACTCTAGTTTGCAAAAAAAATAAAAAAATAGAAAGATTATATGTCTATGATAGGTGGGTTACTTAATCCATTATAGGGGAATATGAGATGGTAATATCATTAGGAAGTTCTTACTACATTATTAATCTTTCTCACATAATAGTGGAGCACCTCGTCTTCTATGTTTTGAGGGTATAATTATGGTATGTCTGTCCAATGGTGAATATGTTGGAATCCTTAGGTAAGAAACATAGAATTCTTTGTTTCTCAAAGGGAAGTGGATTTTATAGAAGTATTTTGTGTTTATTTTAATTTTGGATTCTATGATGAACCACACTGGTTGGTTTGAAATGTGGTGACAGCATTCTATTTCATGTGAATATTACCAAAAGAATTTTAAATATTTTGTGTTCATTTATATAGAAGTATTTTTTATTTATTTATCACAATATGAACAATGAATTACAGATTCTCCTCAATTTATAATTCTAGAAAATATTACATGATGTCATTTATTAGTATTAAGATTGTATTCCATGATGTATGTTTTATGGATGAAGTAGATAGTGCTAATCTATAATGTTTCCTAATTGAGGAATATGAGGCAGATAATAGTTCAATTTAGTTGAAGAGGCTTGTGTGGACATCAAATGGAGGATGAAAAGACATAATATAAAGTAATAGCTTAATTTTGTATTTAATATTTATTCTACAAGAATTAATCTTGAAGGATGACGGTCCTCCATGCTTGGTATAGAGATCACGTTTGTTATTTCACATGAATGTGGTTGATTAATTTATGGAGTTGATTAATTTATGGATATTCCATCATAAATTTAGTGAAATTATTATGAGTTTATAAGAACCATGATATTTCATTATTACCATTGTAATGGTAACCAATCTAAAAATTCATCATTATGTCTAATTTTCTATAGAAAATTTTATTAAATATTTATGATAATTGCTATGATGCTTTCACCTTAAAATGACAAGAAACTAATAATTATAGTCCAATTCAAGGGGAAACCTCCCTTTACAAATAGTACAATGGACAGGAAAATAGTTAATGATCCTAAAACTAAGTCTACTATGTGTATATATATAAGAGACAAAGGATACAATTATAATAAAATGAGGCCATGAGCAGTCTTAGTCGACATGAGAATATAAATAAATGTAATAATGCAATATATAGGGCTTAATAAGGGTTTTTTGGGTTCACATGGGGCTTATATATAGGTCTTAAAAACAATTTAATTTCTTTTGTTTTAATATTTAATATGATACTTTATGGAAATATTTTGATGTTGAATGCATCATGGGATAACTTGTTTAGATAATTCCTACACAAGTAATACATATGAAGTAAGAAAGAATGAGAGACATAAGGTTATTAATAGATATGTACTTGTCATGTGATAAAAATTATAGTTTAATAATAAGAATAATCTGACAAAAATATATATTTTAGATCCCTCATTCTATGGCTATTTCCTATTTTTCCTCGCTTTAATAAAATATTTATAAATAGTAAAACCACTCAATTATTTTTCTTAATTTACAAATAAAAACTACATAAACATACCAAAACATGGAAATATTTGGATATATCTATTTAATATCCGCAATTGAATATATGTATAATCAATCTAAATAATTATGTAGTTTATATATATTACCATGTTGAGGATGAATAATGCATATCTCTATGCCATTGTAAGCTATGAAAGAAAATTTTGAAGTGAAAAGGAATATTAACCTCATGTTGCATAATGAATACAACTATCATGTGCCAAAATAGTCCATCAAGCCCATGGCTTAGCCGCTAATAGAATTGGATTTTATTATGCTAAAATAAGGATACATGACAAAGTGTATATAATAATATTGTGTTGAAATACATGGGTTTATTTTATCTTATTAAAAAATTAATAAAGGAAAGTTTCCATGTTATGAAAATAATTAAAAATTAAGTGAAGGAGCTTATAACAAGTCCTATATAAACAAAAATACATTACTGATGTCATTCTTAATGAGGAACCCTTTTAAAATGCATGATTAATTTTTAGTGTGGTATAGTTAATTGGAAGAGATTCATTATTATACATATCAGAGGGATTTCATCCTGTACATATTAGTGTCCACCCATTCAGTTGAAGGGTTCCTTATTCACGAAGATGACATTGAAAATGAACATGTTATCTATTATGTCAGTAAGAACCTTGTGGGTCCTCCTGTGTCCTACTCACATGAAGAGAAGTTGGCATTGGTCAATGTGTTCTCGATCCAAAAACTTAGCCATTATATCCTTACGTGTTCCACCAAGGCCATGACCAATTCCAACACTATGGATTTCCTATTGATTCGAAAAATAATCAATGGGAAGTACGAGCATTGGATCTTTATCCTGCAGGAATTCAATTTTAAGTTTGTGACACCAAAGAGTAATAAATGTTTAGCCCTTGCTGAACTCATTTATGAATTTCCTACTGGTGTGTGAGCTCTGTCAGTTAATGATGATTTACCCATTGAACACTTGTTTGGAATTACTTCGGATGACCCTTTGTATGGTGAAATCCTCACCTACCCGAGAACCCAAAAGTTTGTTTCCAACATTAATTGTGATGCCTGATTATTTATACAACACCAAGCCTCTCGTTATCTTCTCATTGAAGATTATATATATTTTCATGTTGTTGATTATGTCCTTCATCATTTTCTCACACATGTTGAAGTTGAGCAAGTCCTTAATGCCTCCCATAGATGCAGTTGTGGTAGCCATCTCTTCGGTTTAGCCATTGCCCAGAAAGTCATGTGCATTGGTTATATTTTGCCTTATCTCTTTGGTGATTACATTGAAGCAATCAAACATTGTTCAAATTGACAACTATTCACCCCAAATGCTCGAGCTCCACCCACTCCCCTTCATCCTATCATAACATCTACCCCCTTGCGTAAGTCGGTTATTGAATTTATGGAGTGTCGACCTCCATCTACTGGTAATCAAAAGTATCTCATTGTGGTGGTTGACTATTTCACCAAATTGGTTGAGGCCACGCTAATGTTTAATAACATGGCAGTTACCGCAACTCTCTTTTTCTTTAACCATGTTATTGCTTGATTCGAGGTTCCAAAACAATTGGTCTCTACCATGGTAGAAATTTCAAAGATAAGATATGGTGTGAGCTATCCTCTATGTTGGAATTTGAGATATGGGAGATGATTCACCATTTTTGGAGTAAAAATGTAAAATGATTAAAAAATAATAAAATAATAAAATAACTTTTTCAACTTATATTTTCAACTTATCTCCTTAACATTTTACTCAAATTTCGAGGAGGAGTACTTGTTGGATGTAAAATTTAATTCCTCATCTAGGTAGTACCCATGTTGCATACTATTGATCGTCCTTCTTACATGAAAATGAGAAATATATGAAAAAACGGATTTCAATCACCTTTTTCATGTATTTCTCATTTGGCGTGTAGCGTCATCCATGGAAAGTATGAAACTTAGGTACTCCTTGGATGAGAAATCAAATTATGCATCCTAATGGGTGTTTCCACTTGAAATTTGAGTAAACCTATCAAGAGATAAGTTGAAAATACGAGTTGAAAAATATTTTTTTCTTTTTTTCCATATGAAATTTGATGATGCAATCTTATCTTATTTTGTTATTTCCACCATTATTTATAATTTCCTTAGGAGGCCTATTTTATACCTTGAAATTACCCTAATGCTTGAATTTTATTGCAGGATCCAAAACAAAAAAGATGATGAAACAAAGATTCAGTTGGCTTCATTCATGTTGGAAACTGTTGATTTGATTTGGTGAGAAGCCAAAACACAAGAGGATATGAAAAAGCATGGTAAGGTCTCCACCTCTTGGATATATTTTATTTCTTCACTTAGAAGACATACAGAGAGGTCCATATGCCCCACATAATAATAAAAACATAGCAACATGAATTCATCATGGACATACAAAGACATCAGCAATTCTTTAAGAGGTGGAGCCAGTCCACTCACACCATATAATTTAAACTACTCAAGTCACACCTCACAACCATGGTTATAATAGAAAACTACCTGAAATTCATAAACAAAAAATATCACTAAAACAAGAGAAATAACACATTAGTTATGATTTTTTATAGGCCACTTTTATTAGACACATTAGGAAACCAGTGAATGAATTAATAAGGTTGCAACCACATCACTCAGGATTCTCATTTTCACCATAGATACATGAGTTAGTTAATGAACCCAGATAATAAAATATACTAAGCCTTCTTACATGAACATTATGGGATTTGTGATTAGTCACAGACATATTCAAGCATATTTTAGCCTACAATATAACATAAATAACCAAGCAAACTTATATGTGTATAATGATTTAGCTGGCAATTGAAGGAGAGACTTCCACTCTCCACCAAAACATAGGCTAACTACATTGTAACCCTTCTTATAGTTGACCACCCCTGAGATGGATCCAGAGTCTTTCGGAAATGATTTTCTATGGAAATGGTTCACGCTAATGGTTGAAGACAATTTTAAGAGATGGATTCCACAATTCTAGTGCTCCACCAACACAACAACCAACACTTATTGGTTCATTCACCCATTGAAGTTTTCCCAAGCCACATGGGAGTAAACAAGATTTTATTGGATATAAACACAACTATAGGGGATATGACCTGTATCACAAAAATCAGGTTATTAATCCAATATAAAAGAATAATAGAACATGCATTATGAGTCGACTGAGGTTGACCTTAGTCCAATCTTCAAGAATCCAACACACTCTTCTTTTTCTTCTCAGTTATCCCTGCATGCCTAATTGTTCTCTTCTTCTTCTCCTGCAGCTGCTATAGCCTAACTTCCCTTGATTATATTCATGATCTACTAGTAAAACATACAAGAATGGGCACTAGTTACCCCTTTGTACCACCTACTGAGATCATGCCACTTTACATGGAAATAGGTGGTTTGGTCAGTTATGCCACCTCCTCCTCCTTCCACTAAGGGTTTCAATTAACTTATTTACATGTAATTATCATAGAAAATATCTACCCACTTAATGTTAGGGCTAATCACATGGAATAACACTTTTAAAAAAATTGAGCCACCATGTGTAGAAGTAATATTTGGATTTATTCAATTACTGTGGGTACTCAATTTTCAATCAAGACAAGCGAGTATACTAACTCTAAGATTTGGAGTGGATTTAGCTAACGATATGTCACCAAGAAAACTTACCCTTATGAAAACGATTTGTAAACCCATCGAGCCTTTAGTTTTGTTAATTTATTAGAAATAATTATTATATTTTTAATTAGAGATACAATATGTCATGGTCATTCCATGCTAGTTTTACAATAAAAATATACATTACAATAAGTTGGGGTAGAACAAGAAGATGTTATAGTTTTTTCACTCTTTTATTCAATAAAAGCCCCAAAAATAGTTTTTTCATGCAAAATTATCTTATTTTATAGTTAAATTTTTCCATCATACTAGAATACCAACCTACTTTATATTGATATTTTTAAGTGTGAAAATTTATTTAAAAGTGGGGTCAAAACTTCAGTTACAAAGAATGGCTTTAAGTTGAAATCTAAGGGTAGTAGGCATGGGGGGGTTTACCTTTTCCCTAGATGAAATTTATATAATTGTCATATTTTTGAGGTTCATGATCAATTTCAAATAATCAATGAGAAGGCTATGCATTGTTTCAAGTATCTATGCTTCCAAAGGCTAAAAAATTCTCTTCTCTAATAATAGTTGGAGACTAAGTGTCTCAATAATAATTTGGTCTTTAGTTTTTTCCCACATCATAACATATCTAATAATACTCTAAAGAGGATTGGATTTGTATTATCCATATTCCAACCCATCAAAGTTTATATTTTCTAACATATTAATAATGATTTTGTTGATGAAATGGAAAGTGAAGGAGTTAATTTAAATTTAGGTGAGGTAAATGTAAATGGGAAAGCCACTCTATGCCCAATCCCATGATTTTCTCTAGTGATTTCATGTAGAAAACACCCTTATCAATTTGGAACAATTGTCTCATAGAGCCTCTTGAAAGGTTGTGTTATACTAAAGCCTATCATATCCAAGGAATATCATTTAAATATATGTTTTCCAAGTTGATGGTTTATTTCCGTACTTGAATTGGTTTTAGTGTGATCTCATTCATCTTGCTTGATGTAATGGAGAGGGGTTCAATTGGTGAAGTGATGGTTTGTTACGTCTTTTCCAAATCAAATATTGATACAATATATAGGTTTTGGTTGGTTATGGAAATGGCCTATGTATGGATGGATATTAGAAGTTATTTTCCCCCATATTTGTATATTCAATCATGTTTCATATTTTCCACAATAATAAGAAACAT
Source organism: Pinus albicaulis (assembly GCA_034641835.2). Taxonomy (NCBI): domain Eukaryota; kingdom Viridiplantae; phylum Streptophyta; class Pinopsida; order Pinales; family Pinaceae; genus Pinus; species Pinus albicaulis. Next base: position 1,286,753,701 of record CM076582.1, read on the forward strand.
AGATGACATGAAATTTATTGGATTGTTAACTGTGGAAATTTTGTAATAGTTAAATCTAGATGTAATTAGGAATAATAAGAATTCATGCATATTTTTGGTAGCTCAATTTTTATTTCTAAGTATTCATTGGCCGAAGAAGCAAGGGAGCATGTGAAGCAACCCTCCTATGTTCTCATGAGTGATAATTTTTTTGACCTCTGGTCCATGTTGAGCCTACAACATGAACATTCTGGTAGATGTCAAATTAATAGATAATGGTAGATGTTAACGCAATCTTACTACATGATTATGGTTGATAAATATGTGAATCCTCGAGAGTCAATAGATTCAAACTAGAATAATCCTTCCTATGGTAAATATCAAAAGAAGATAAGTGAAATTCCATTTGTAGGGGAGACAATTTTTATGCACTATAAGGTAACTTAGGTGAAAAGGGGAAATATTTATATGAAAAAATATGTTGATAATTGTGTGTTTGGATGATTTGTATGATATTGGAAGGAAAACTCCAACTTGTAGGTTTGAGGTTTCTATATATCCTAGTGTTAAGTCTAACCATAACTCTCTCTGGATTATCATGAATTTTTACCTTTTTGGTAGCTTTGATTTTTTTCTATATTATTTTCATCTATCTAGATGTGTAATAAAATATTTATTTTGCAATCTTCTTTTCGCCGATCAAGGTAGTTGGTGTAGAGTTTGATCGTAACTCCTCTTGCAATAGTATCACTATTGTCTACCTTACATTTTTTGTTGCATTTTTTCTTTTGATATCATTGTCTGTCATATTAATTGTAGTGTAGTAAAAACTTGGTTTTGTAAAAATGGGGTTCAAGCTAATTCAGTGTACCAAGAAAAAAAATGAAATCATTTATATGCCTAAAATCTCTAGAGCTTAGCAACCTAAGTTGATTGACCATATTAAAAAGATATAGAAATAAATATATTTCCTCCCATTAAATCATAACCAGATAATTTTTTTCATCACTTCTTCCATGGATCTGATAATAAGAGACAACAAATAATTGATGACCGGAAGATGAATAATTATCTTCCATAACAAATGTCGAGATTGAACAAGAAAATTTCAGCATCCACGCCTAGTGCATTAAGCACCTACACTAGGGTGGGGCCCACAATGTTATTTTTGGTGCATGTCTATTTTAGTTATCCCTTAATTATAATGGATAATAAACTATAATATAAATCTCAAAATAAATTTTAATAGTTAACTGATAGTGTTAAACTAATTTAGCTAGTGGATTTGGAGTTAGAGGTATTTGGTGAGGCATGCAGATTATTTCTAGTTGTAACAGAGTTGGAAATGCAATGGTGCATTATTTAATGCAGGTTGTAATCATTTTAACTCAGTTAAGTGAGTTAAAACTCAGTTGTACTAGTTGTAACTATTATATACACTAGTGACAGATCAAGTGAATTAAATATTAATTAATTCACAATCAATGATCTCACATGCAACTGAGGATTTACTATTATTAGTTGCATGCATGTCAGATGTAGTGGAAACCTAGTTGAGATCTAGGTGAAAGGGAAGCTGACTATCAATTGTAGGATTATTGGGTTTCACTCATACAACAAAACACCTATTGAAGTTCCCATGATACTTGTGCGGTCAAGAAAGGAAAAAATTCCTATTCTTTAGGGATTGCATTCATCACGGATTGAAAAAGCAAGGCAGGTTGTCTGGAGCTAGTAAATTGGCTAAGTATTGGTCAGTTTTATGTATGACAGTGTGAGACAATTAGCTGAGTACTAGAGGGCTCTTGTGAGAAGATTTTTGTATGTAGTTTTTTCATGATCCATACTGAATATACAATATAATATAGTGGGGTTTTGAGAAGCAAGATTTCCCATGGAAATTATCTGTGTTGTGTTTGATTTGATTCTTCTTTACTTCATGTCATTGGCGATTGTGTTTTAATTCTGAAAAATATTTGTAGAAGAAATTCAATATTTAGCTTTAGTACATTTTTATATTGGGTCAATCCATGATATACCTGGTTTTCGTATAATTTCTACATGGTATCAGAGCATAGGAAATCACATTTGTGATCGAGGAGTTGAGTTTGTCACTGGATAGAATTCGAATTTGCAGAAATAATTTCTTGGTGCTATAGTTGATTCAGGATCGAAATGGATTTCAATGGCTTGAGGTTGGAGTATGCACTTGAGGGAAAATAAAACTATATTGCTTGGAAGGATAGGATGGAGGCAATACTCGAAGATAATGGATTGAATGAATTCATTGACAATATTCCTAAAAATGTTGTGACAGATGCTGCAAATCTTTATGTATGGAAAAATAAAGTGGAAAAGGCCAGGAGGATCATGCTCGAGGGAGTACGAGACCACATTGTCTCAAACCTCCATGGGAAAACCACACCATATGCAATGTGGAAGGCTTTGATGAATATATTCCAAAGCAGCAACGACCATAGGAAATTAGCACTCAAAGATAAACTCAGGAAGATCAAGATGGAAAAGGGTGACACCATTCGAAAATATCTAACAAAGCTTTTCCAATGTTGGGATGGGCTAGGGAGCATTGAAATAATAGTCGCGGATGATTATTTGATGAGCCTAGCTCTCCTAGTAATTCCTAAGTGTTGGTACAGTTATGAAGACTCTGTCAATGGATGGGAAAAATTTCCATATTGGGAATGACTATGGTTAGATTTGGTGTAGAAGGAGTTTAGAAGGAATACAAGAGATCGATATTCATATAAGCATGAGGATGAAGAATAATGTGTTTTTTCTGCTAAGGTGAAGAAGAAGAAGGGGAATAAATTCCATTCCAAATATGAGTCGAAGAAAGGAGAGAAGAATGACATGTCCAAGGTGAAGTGTTTTAACTGTCCTGAGCATGGGCATTTTGCTACTAACTGTCCATAAAAGAAGGAAAAAAATAAGGCTGCAAAATCTATAGTTGGTGAGGCTTTGTCCTCATAATTTGAGCTTGAGTTATCATTGATCGGATGCATGTTTTCAAGTGCATTGGGATCTATGTGGTATTTGGATAGTGGTGCTTCCTTTCACATGAAGGGAGACAAAGAAGTTTTCACTGACTTGGAGTAGAAGGATCTTTAGATGCATATCGATATGGGGGATGATGGATGATACAATGCTACTGGGATCGGTACTATTACCTTTAAGAGAAATTCAGGTAAACCATTTCAAGAAAAACATGTAATGAATGTACTAGGTTTGAAGAAAAATATAGTCTCAGTCGCAATGTTGGAGGATAGAGGCTATGATGTTATTTTTAGTGAAGGAAAAGGTTTCTTGCAACATAAAACAATGGGACAATCCAAGAGGATTTCTACTCGAGTTAAGAATCTATAAAAGTTGGAGGTAGATGGTTGTGCAACAATGAAGGGAAAGGATAAAAATTGGTGAGCCGGGATGAGGGTGAATTATGGAACAGGAGGTTGGGCCATCTTCATCATGGAACCTTGAAATTCATGAAACGTATTTCTACATGACTTCCAATGGGAACACTTTCTCAGTTATATACATGCAAGGGGTGTACCATGGGGAAGTATGTAAAGGCCACCTTTCATGAGAAGGAGAACCAAGATTCGGGGATCCTTAAGAGAGTTCATACAGATGCGTGTGGACCATTATTTATTGCTTTGACAACAAAACATAAGTACTATGTAATATTTTTTGATGAATTTTCTTGTAAGTCTTGGATCTTCTTCATGTAGAAGAAAGATAAGACATTCTCTAATTTTCTTGAGTTTAAGCAACTAGTCGAGAAAGAGTCAGGCAAGAAAGTGAAGGCTCTTAGGAGCGATGATGGTGGAGAATACAACTCTAACGAATTCAAGAGCTTCTGCAAAAAAGAAGGAAATCGAAATGAACTAATAGCACCTAATAACCCACAATAGAATTGGTTCACGGAAAGAAAGAACAGAACGATCGTGGTTGCAACACGAGCGATGTTGCATGATCAAGGCCTACCATTGCATATGTGGGAGGATCCATGCAACACAATGGTACATGTGCAAAACCATTTTTCCTCATAGGATACTTGGTATGAGTACATGTGAAGAGGCTTTCACTGGTAATAAAACTGATGTTTCAAACTTTAACATTTTTGGCTCAGTTGTTTACATGCATGTGACCAAAGAAATGAGGAAGAAACTGGAACAGATAGTTGAGATTGGGATTTTTGTGGGGTACACTAAAATGCCCCATAATTATCGAGTTTATTTTCAAAATATCACAATGATTTTTGTGTAGCGAGATATAAAATTTTATGAGGAGAAAGCCATGTGGTTTCCCCTTGAGAGGAAGCTGGACTTGCATGTAGAAGAGGAACTGTTGGTTCCTAAGGATGAGCCTCAATTTGTGGATCAACCACCTGTAGAGGATCATGGAGTGGAGGAAAATACTCATGCAGAGCCATCCATCATAAATGGAAGAAGATGCACCACGGAAGTTGATAGCTTAAGACTTGATGTTGCAGAGAATGTAGGAACCCCTACTTAAAAACATAAACAAAGATAGTCTCCTGACCGATTTACTAGATAGATGGCTCTTATGAGAAAATGTATTATGACTAAACCATCTTCCTTTCAGGAAGTAGTGCAAAAACCAACTTGGATTGATGCAACGATGGAGGAGTATGACTCCATTGTCAATAACAGTGCATAGGAGATTGTCCGAAGACTGGTCGACAAATCAGTGGTTGGATCAAGATGGATCTAGAAGGTATACAAGGCCATATTTGTGGCCCGAGGATTCTTACAAAATTAGTGGATAGAGATGAGATTTTTTCACCTGTTGTAAGGTAATCTTCCCTAAGATCCATCCTTGCACTCTCAGTGAATGTGGGCTAGCGCATTCATCAGATGGATGTGAAATTTATGTTTTTCAATCGGATCATTGAGGTAGAGGTGTACATAGAGCAACTTGAAGGTTTCAATATCTTCAATAGTGAGTCGTGTGTGTGCCAACTCAAAAGAGCACTATATAGGCTGAAGCAAGCACCCTATCCTTGGTACACTAAGATACAAAACTATTTCACTGGAATGTACTTCACCAAAAGTGAGAAAATGAAAACATGTACCAGATTGTGGTTGAGGGTAAGTTATTGATTATTGTTCTTTAGGTTGATGATCTAATTTTGATTGGTGATGAGCAGCTAATACACTCATGAAAGGAAGATCTTGCAAGGTATTCCGAAATGAAGAACATGGGACTCCGTCATTATTTCATTGGATTGGAAATATGGCAGCAGGATTGTCAAGTTTTTGTGTCTCAAGGCAAGTATATAAAGGAGATACCGGGTATGTTTCACATGGAGAGCTGCAAACCCATGGATACTTCTCTTCTAGTAAATTGGAGGAAGGAGGATGCTACTTTTGGAGAGGTAGTGGATATTACTATATACAGAAAGTTAGTGGGTTCATGGGTTCACTAATGTATTTGGTGAACATGCGACCGAAAATTTTCTACGCAATTAACCAGCTGAGTCAAGATATGGTTAATCTTATCGAGCTCGTTTGGAAGGCAGGGAAGCATGTCCTGAGATACCTGAGGTGCACATTAGAGTATGGTCTATGGTATAAACAGATAGAGGGAGTGAAGCTTGAAGGCTTCATGGATGCAAATTGCGCTGGTAGTCCATTAGACAGAAAGAGCACATCAATAGGGATATTTAGCATTGGATCAAAAAAAATTTCTTGGTACATCAGGAAGCATCGATCTGTGGCACTAAGTTCAATGCAAGCACAATACATGCCAACAATTCCAGATGCATGCGAGTCTATCTATATGAGAAAGATCTTGGTTGGTTTGATTGGTTCTCAGATGGATCCGATAGTGATTCATTGTGATAATCAGAGTTGCATTAAACTCTCAATTAATCTCATGTTTCATGATAGGTCCAAGCACATATATCTCTAGTACCATCATCTTAGAGATTGTGTATAGAGAAGAGTAATGTTTCTGTAATACATTGTCACAGAAGATCGAGATGCAGATATTCTGACGAATGTGCTCACTAGGAGAAAATTTGAATACCATAGAGATAGGATTGGGGTGAAAGATAATCCCTTTCTTTTTGAGAGGGAGTGTTGAGATTCAACAAGAAAATTTCAGAACCCACGCATAGTGCATTAACCACCTACACTAGGGTGGGGCCCATAGTGTTATTTTTTGTGCATGTCCTTTTGAGTTATCCCTTAATTATAATGTGCAATTAACTATAATAAAAATCTAAAAATAACTTGTAATATTTAACTGAGAGTGATAAACTGAGTTAGCTAGTGGAGTTCGAGTTAGAGGTATTTGGTGATGCATGAAAAGTAATTATAGATTTAACAGAGTTCTAAGTGCAGTGGTGCAATAATTAATGCAGGTTGTAATTAGTTTAACTTAGTTAAGTGAGTTAAACATAGTTGTGCTAGTTGTAAATGTTAGATACACTAGTGGGAGATCAAGTGAATCAAATATTAATTAATTCACAATCAGTGATCTCACATGCAATTGAGGATTTACTATTATTAGTTGCATGCATGTTAGACCCAGTGGAGACCCTGTTGAGATCTAGGCGAAAGGGAAGTTGACTATCTGTTGTAGGATTATTTGATTGCACTCATGCAACCAAACACCCATTGGAGTGCCCATGATACTTGTGTATTCAAGGAAGGCCCAAATTCCTATTCTTTAGGGATTCAATTCATTAGGGATTACGCAATAAAGGCAGGCTGTCTGGAGGCAGTAAATTGGCTAAGTATTGGTCAGTTTTATGTATGACAGTGTGAGACAATTAGCTGACTACTGGGGGTCTTTTGTGAGAATACTTTTGTATGTATTTGTTTCATGATCCATGTTGAATATAGAATAGAATATAGTGGGGTTTTTAGCAGCAAGAATTCCCCGAGAAATTATCTATGTTGTGTTTTATTTGATTCTTATTTACTTCATGTGATTGGCGATTATGTTTTTAATTTTGCATAAGATTTTTAGAAGCCAATCAGTATTTAAATTTATTATTTTGTTAGATTGGGTGAATCCATGATATACATGCTTGTTGTATAATTTCTACATCATATATGAATGTCCTTGACAAAATCATCTTCCTAAATTTAACATCATTCATATGCCAACTTTGAAGAACCTCAAAATTTTGAAGGAATTAAGGATTTCAACATGAGTTACCATATAAATATTGATCCATGAATGTTAAAGTCCAAAAATTTCTTGAAAATTATTCGATTTCAGCTTTGGAACAATTTTTTCCATATATCCAACATGTAGAAAATGTATCACTAATAAAATAAAAATTATGATAATGCATAAAGTAATCTCCTACCATATAAAATAATTATATTCTTACTGCAATCAAAGAAATTAATAACTATATTGGATCGTTTATGAGTGAGTGTTAAGCTAGGTAATAAAGTTGTCATATTACAAGTTTGGGTATTGACACACTACAAACTGCTTCAAGTAGTATTCTTTTATATTTATTTGGCATCCTTAGACATGCTCCAGGAATTTTTCAAAAGACCAATAGAACTAGTTTAAGTTTAATTTTTGTTTCATTGGAAGCTCATTTGTGATGATTGGGAGTTTTCTATACATTAAAAAATTAAAAGATAAAGATGGAAGTAAACTCAACTCATCCCACATATATATTCAACCTAATTACAAATTTCTCTAAATACCTTTAACAACTTGATATTTTTAAACTTTATATATATAATATTATTTATTATTTATTCAAAATTTTAAGATGAAATTTTAACATAAACTTTCAACTTTATTTTATTTTACATATAAAATTTCAAATTTATTTTATTTTCTAGATTCTGTTTTTCATACTTGTACCATTACATAAATCTATTTCGCAATAACACTGCATGAAAACTTAACATACCATTTCAAATCATGTTGAAATCTGATAGTTTTCTTAAATATGTGTTTTTTCATACTCGTACCATTACATAAATCTATTTCACAATAACACTGCATGAAAACTTAACATTCCATTTTAAATCATGTTGAAATATGATAGTTTGCTTAAATATGTGTTTTTTCATACTTTTACCATTACATAAATCTATTTTACAATAACACTATATGAAAATTTAACATATCATTTCAAATGATGTTGAAATCTAATAGTTTTCTTAAATATGTGATCGACATTGCATCTTCCACCTTCAATGTTTCTTCACAATTTCACAAACGTTATGTATGTTATTCCGAAATTCTGAGGTGAGCATAGCTAAGAAATGTAATAGTTCCAGCCTAGATCCATCTGAAATTTGGATCTATCAAGTGCCGAGCAGGATGAAATCTCTCGAGGTGAAAATATTTCCTCAAGATTTTCACTCAAAAAAGAGGTTTTCACCTCGAGAGATTTGATCCCTCTCGATGCTTGATATATTTGGAGTTAAGATGGATCTAGGTTGGTTTTAGTGGTGTGTGGCCAAGGAAAATCTATCGAAAATATGAGGAACATATGATTAATTTTATCAATAATATATAAATACATCTAATATTAATATAACCATTTTAAATATGCTAAATATGTCTTATATTTATTGAGTCATTTTAATTTTAAATTTTCTTAGTAGCCTCAATTTGTTCGGATGATAAATATTGTAAAATTACTTTAATGATGGAAAATTATGAAATAAGCATTTTGAATGCAAAGTGACAATGTAATAATATTGAATGATAGAAAATGTGAATAATCAAAATGTAGTCAATTACAAATAGTCTTCATTGTGATCAATCTCAAACTATTTTCTTGTTTTATTCTTATTGTCACCCTTGTTATTTTTTTCATATTTTCATATCAATTATATGAAAAGGAAAGTTGGAATTGTAAACCATTTAAATATTTTGCTCGAGCCGTTGTAGTAAACATCGTAATTTGTCTTTCTTGCTCTCCAATATTAATAGGTTTAATTACTATAGCACGAAAATCAATGTACATTGTTAATAATTTTTTGTGCTTACACTCAAATCAATGCACACTATTAATCAAATGTCTTTAATATTAATGTACCACCATACATCCAATTATATCAAATCATAAATCAACATATACACTAAAAACAATGCATCTAATGCAAGAAATCAGATACGGTTAGAAAACAACATCTACATTGAAATCAATGCATCTAATGCAAGTAATTAAATAGGATTAAAAATAAACATCTACACTCAAATCAATGTACCTAGTGCGAGTAGTAAAATATGATTAAAAACCAACATATACCTTGAAATCAATGCATCTAGTGCAAGCAACCAAATAGGATTAGAAATCATGATCTACGTTGAAATAAACACATTTAGTTCAAGCAATAAAATAGGATTAGAAATCATCTACATTTAAATCAATGCAACTAATGTAAGCAATCAAATATAATTAGAAATCAACATCGACATTGAAAGTAATACATCTATTGCAAGCAATTAAATAGGATTACAAATCACCATCTACACTTAGATCAACACATTTAGTGAAAGAAATCAAATAGGATTAGAAATAATTTACATTGAAATCAATGCATCTACTGCAAGAAATAAAATGGGATTAGGAATCACCATCTACACTGAAACCATTTCATCTAGTGCAAGAAATATTCTTTCCTCTCTCCCCCTTACATCTATATCTATATCTACCTCCATCTCTCCTTCCTTGTCTCTTTGTCACACCTCGTGAAATACACACACTCTTTCACTCCATATCTATCAATCTCTTTGTCCCTCCCTCCTTGTCTCCATCTATGTCTTCTTTATTTTCACCTTCCATCAATATCTCTATCTCCCTCTCTATCTATATATCAAACCCAAAACATACACTCTCCTTCTCCAATCTATCTATTTATCAGTCCCTCCTCCTCTCCCTCTCCCTCCTACTGTTAGTTCCCTGTAATTTTCTAGATTGATTGAGATAAAAATGGGCAGGGGTAACATCAAACTAAGCTTTGGAATCCAAGGACCTAGCGTTCCTGGATTCGCAGAGGGATCTCTCTAGTAGATGCAAAGATGTGAACTTGTTTGTTGATTAGGGTTGATTTTAGGCTAGATGTTAAGTACAGGGTATTTTGATTGTTTTTGGTTGGATATGATGCTCAGATAGATATACATAGAAAACAAGGAAGATTGTTTAAGTCATTGGGCAATGGAGTCTAACAACGTCATGATAAGTTCATCAATGGTTTCAAGAGCATTTACAGGTAAACTTGAACTTGGTTGGTGGATATTTTAAGGTTGTGAAGGGTCATGAGATGAACATTAAGCTTGAGAACAATAAGCTAATAAAGGGAAAAAATTGAATCCTTTATGTACTTGTAAACTGAGAGAGTTAGAATATTTATAGGCATAGAAAGAGAATAAAAGGCATAAGAAAAACCCAGTCCATTTGATTTCAGACTGAAAGCAGATAATCAACCAAGACAAACATTCAGATGAAAACATAGAAAGGCAAGAAACTTATTTAACTTTCATAGATTTCATCATCAAGAGAAGAAAATATTTAAGATGCACAAAGAAATATAATCAATTGAAGGATATAAAAGCCTGATATCTGAATATATAGCTATGAAGGTCACTTGAAACAATTTTATCTAAGTAAATCCAAAGAGCATGATTGAAATAGACTTCTTTTGAAAAACCTAGGCAAAGCTGCTTTTAAAGAGATGATTTCAAGAACAGAGTATTTCAGTGGCAATAATATGCAGGGCTAGTTGTAAACCATACTTGACACTAACTAATCTAAACCATTCAAGAAATGGACAAGCTTAGAAGTACTTAGGGAGAAAGCGATGGATTCCCTAACATATCTGAATAGAAGAAAACATTGAGACAGTGAAGGACAAACAGAATTAAGGTGCCATTAGAAAACATTTCTTAATATAATTTTTTTGTCCTACTGCAAAATAACAAGATGGAAAACGAAATGGAAAACTAGAAAACATGAACATAATAAAACTTCACCATCAACCAAGCTTATGGATCCTACAAACAGTCTCTCTCCATCAACAAGCAAACCAGGGCATGCATGAGCTCCAAGACATCAAATTGTTATCAAAAACTCCAAGAGACTATGTATTGCTTCAGCATAAGTCATAAAAATGAAACTAATACCTAAGAGCCTCATGCTCTATTTATGGTGAAAATTAGGAGGTGGAATCCCTAAGAGGCTTTCAGAAACCCTAATTTAGCCATAAATTTCATAAATGTGCTTAATGACCATGCAAGGCCCAAGACACATAAGAGATAAAATAATAAATGAAAAACATCAAAACATAACTCCCAAACAAAATCAGGAGTGATTTGTCCAAAAAAAACATTAAAAAAACCAATCTGTCATTAATCAGTGTCCTTTGTTGACATTTTCGCAAAAGGTTGTCTCTGTGCGTAGCGGCATTTCAACAAAAAATAGGGTCTATTGCAGCTGATTTTTGGACTCCTTCCCAGCATCATATTTGGCCCCGTGATGGCTCGTTGGAAAGCTTGATGAGTGTAATTTCCAAAAATACTTGATTTTTGCTGAATAGATGAAATTTACGTACTCAAAAATCAAATCTCCCATGAATTCTCTGTGCGCAGCACCAGGCCTAAAAAGGAGGCAAAACTGTCTGTTTTGAGGTACTTTTCGACCTTTTGAGGGATAAAATTGCTCCAATTGACTTGAAATTTTTTGGGTAGACTATTGGTGATATGAAAAATCCAAAAATGTAAACTCCAACAGCTGAGGATGCCCCAATTTGGTGTGTAGTGCATAGGGTATTGCACTCCTAGGGGTCAAAATTTGGAAAAAAAAGTTTCCGGATTTGCCTCAAAATTGGTGTGTAGACCCCTCAAGGAGTTTTGGATACCTACTGAGAAGCATTAGTCAATATCCTGAGTCTTACATGCACTTTGGTCCTTTTTAGCTCTTCTAGCTCCATGAGGGCTTGCTTTAGTTTGGCATTAGCGAGCATGCTCTTCCTTGCATAGTGTTTGACCATTTTATTCTATAAGGCAAGGCCCCTCTTCACCTATTTGAAATATTTATGCTCCTCTTTATAATATTATATGACCCTTTGTGCCCTCTCAAATTATTTTTCCCATTCTTGAAGCTGGGCATCCTTTTCTAAGAGGATAAACTTAGTACTTATCCCTTGGTCCTCATTATCACTGTCTAGATCAACAAAAAGAGGACCTTGAGAAGAATTTTTAATCCTTTTTCTCCTTCTTACTTGTACCTTCTGCTCAACCTTTTCCATTTTTTTATTTGCCTTTGTCCAATGTTTTGGCTGTTTGAGAAGAGATGGCCCTTTGCCTTTTAGAGGCAGCAAACACATTTCTTCTCCCTATGTCATATGTGCATGTGAGAGGGGTTACAATGGAAGTTTCAAAGGTAGTGTTATCATCATTTTGACCTTTATATTGCTTGATATCTTCTACACTTGCCTCATTCTGATTTTCTTGTCATCCATGGACTGATTTTTGTCAAGCCAGTCATGACTACTTTCATGACTATGATGACTCTTTCCTTGACTGTCTGGTGTACTTTGATGGTTATTCTCTTCATCATATTTCTTCTATTCTTCATCATTTTTCCCACTAATTTCAGCTCTATTCTCCTCTTCATCAGACTCACTACTCTCATCTTTGTGGCTGCCTTCACTAATTTCATCACTTCCATCACTGCTTTCTTCATGGTTACTCCCCTCCTCTTCATTGTTTTCTTCATTTTCATCATCTTCTTTTCCACTGATCCCTTCTTTTCCATCATTATCTGTCTCATTTTCTTCCTAACTGTTGCCTTCTATTTGTTCTTCACTAGGGCTACTATCAGCTCCCTCACTTGGAAATTTAGGGGAAGAGGTAAGAGGTGAAATTATTTTTTGAGAAGGCACATGGGGAGATGATGGATGTGTGGAGGCAGATGGTTGTGAATTGGAAGGCAAGTTCTACTCGATAAAGGCCTGAGGGTTTGTAAACACATTATGTGAGATGAAAGTTTCCCAATATATTCCTTGCTGCTCTACTTGGTATAGGACAATCATTTTGATTAGGGAGTGGTGAAAGAGGCTTGGCATTTCGTGGTCATAACTTTTCTTCTTGACAACTGAGGTCGTTTTATCAATGCTTCAGAAAAGGTAGTAAGGTAGGTTCATCATCTTGACCCTAGTAAAATGCATCATCAACCTTATATGATATGAGTAGATCAGGGAGTATCTCCCTTCACATTTGAAATAAATGATAATCTATCTCATCAATGTAGCATACCTCTCCAGAAAATGCAAAAAAGGGAAAACAACCTTACAATTTTGTTGATAGCTGGATTTTAAATAGGGCTCATAATAACTCAACTCCAACTTATTTTGTTTGAACCACACCTCACCAATTTCTAATATACTATTTTCTTTGGAAATGATCTTAGATGAGAGATCAAGTTGTACCCCTGCTAGATTAACTTGATGGTTTTGTAAGCTATAGATGAATAATCTAGTTAAGTCTGAATGGCTGCTGACTTGCTTGACCCTCTCACAAAATTTGTAGCACCCTACATCCTGGAAGCATGAAAGGATCATAGGAGAGAAGTGAGTGGAGTGGTGTCTAAGGGCTAAAATATTTTTTGTTTTCCTCCATGATGTTTTGGTTTGGTAGGGGTATGACTCTCAATCACTACTGGTGTGACTATCTCCCTCTGACATGATGACTAGCCCAAAAAACAACAGTAGGACCTTTCGACTTTTCTTGAGGGCTTTTGGGAAAACTACGTTCTTTTAGTGGTTTTTAGGTCAACTCTTTGCAAAACGAAAGCTAAGGTGAAAATGATTTTTTAGAGCTTGCACTTGGGGTTTAAAGGTTAGCCTATAGTCATCCAATCTTATTTTTGTATTCAAAACCAATTTCACTTGAAAACCCTAACTCAAAGACTAAATAATTGATCTTTATATAGTCTATATTTTGGTCTAATTTTGACTATGGATGACTTCCTTATTTTTAGAAAAAGGAAATATTTGGAGGAGAAAAAAGTTTTATTAACCTTAGACTCTGTTTGCAGAAGTTTTGAAGACAAAATTTTAGATTTTGGAGCTCTTTGAGAAAATTTGGAGAAATCTGTCCAGAGTGTAGCACCTATAAGTAGTGCCAGGCAGACTGGGTAGTGTCCCAGGTGCTTTCGGTCTTTGCTGGGCCTGTGCATAGCGCCAGGCAGACTAGGTAGTGTCTCGGGTGCTTTCGGTCTTTGCTGGGCCTGTGCATAGTGCCAAGTCAGGTGCATAGCGTCGGGCTCTGAGCGTGTAGCATAGTGTATTTGTACACTGCCCGCCTCCCTCCTATGCATAGTGGCGAAGGCCAGGTGCGTAGAGCTGGCCTCGGTGCATAGCGCCCGAAATTTTTACAGTTTGGCCTGAAAACCTCAAAAAAAATTCTCCCAATGGCTTCCTCTCTTTGGAAATGGAAAAATATGCATGGGAAAGGTTCCACTGACCTTTTATGTTTTTTTTGAAAAGTAATTTTTAAAATACCAAACCCACTTTTGTAAAGTTAATGTCCCCTATATTTTTAGTGTGCCGTTTGAATAATATTTACTGTGAAACACACTTTTGACATTTTTGGCAAAAATGTTTACTTATTCCGCTGTCAACTTTTGGAGAACAATATTTTTTACATGGAAGCCTTTGTTGGTGGTCTATTGCTGAGATGCAAACTAGGGTCACACTTTCTTTTTAGGTCGTTCTGATAATAAATTATGCCCAACCTTTGATCTTATTTCAAAAACTCTGCTTTTTTACCCTTTGGTAAAATGATCCCTTTTAAACTGATGCTCTTTGTATTTTCTTCTCTTAGTGTAGGTGAAGAAATGCTATTTTTGGCAAAACCCTAAGGAGGTGGCTTCTGTCCTTGAAATCTTTGAGATGGTTTCTTTCTTTTCACCACTATTTTGTTAATCAACAAAAACAAACCCTGATTCTCTTTTACCTATAGGCATGTTGCTTTTGTCTTGTTTGTGTCTGCCTCCTAATGGTGATTACATCTTATTACCTTCCCTCTTCTTATTGCTGGTAGCCACCTTGTCTATTCATGGTAGAAATGTGAACAAGGGCAGTTGTCCCTTGCAGTGTGTGTTCTCTAAGCCAAGGAGGCTTTTCTTGAATGACTTTGGATAAAATTTCTTGATTTTATTCCTCTTTGAATACAATCTCTTCATGTAGGAAGGCATAAATTTTTGGGCACCAAATCCATCCTATGACTTAGTGAAACCTTAGGTGACCTAATGGGGGCTTTCTTGGACTTAAAATTTGGGCAGAGACTTAGAATTAGGGATCACAAAGTACAAGATAGAATCTATGATAAGCTTAGTGTATTGAAGACCTAAGATCCAACATACTTGACTATCGAAAGGGCCTGTAGAGATAATTAGTGTTAGATAATATTATGGAAGAGACAACAAAGTTATTTGATTGGTAGGTTTAGGTAGTAGTGGGGAACTCTGTAGGTAAAAAAACAAAGGATGTGGGCCAAAAAGGCAAGACATGGTGAAAAAAACGGGTAACAGGTTAGGGTTAAAATAAATGGCTTAAGCCCATGATGGGTCTACCGGGAGTAGTGGGTCAATCATGACTAGATAGGATGATAAAATAGTGAAATTTTTATCTTAGGATGATGAAGGTAGTGAGATTTCTAGAACTCACAATTTTTATGAACTTTGTTTCTAGAAATCTAGGACCAATACCTAGTCATTTTCAGATAGTGAAAATCATGGACGACTAACACCTACTATTATCTATCCCTCTCTCTCCATATTCCTTCTCTCTCTCTCTCTCTCTCTCTCTCTCTCTCTCTCTCTCTCTCCACCTTTCACTCTCTATGACTTTATTCTTACCTCCCTCTCTCTCTCTCCCTCCATCTCTTTTTCCCTACATCTCTTCAGTCTCTCTCTTCCTTTCTCTCCCACCTCTCATTCTCTCTCTATCTTCTCCTTCCAACTTTGTTACTATATGGCTCTATCTATCCTTATCTCCCCCCTTCTCTCCACCTCTACTTTTTTGTCTCTTTATCTCACCCCCAAACATTCATTCTCTCTCTCCATCTCTCTCTTGTCACTGCCTCTCTCTCTCAACTAATCACTCTTTATGTCATTCTTCTTCCCTCACTCTCTCCCCATCAAACTCCTTCTATCCATCCCTCCCTCTCCCCCCCTCCAACTCCATCTCGTTATCCCTCCTTCTATCCTTGTCTCTTTCAAGTCCCCTCTATTTGCCTTCCTCTCTCTCCCTTTCTCCTCTACCTCCCTCACTCTTCCCCCATATATCTCTCTCTTTCTCTCCCCTAAAATTCTCTCTCTTCCCCCATCAATCTCTTTCTCTCTCTCAGGTCCTCTCCCTCACTTTATCTCCTACCTCCCTCTATGTGTCCCCCCCTCACGTTGGTCATTATCTCTCTCTCTCTCTCTCTCTCTTTTCCATTCAATCATATCTCTCTCTCTTCCCTCCAATCCTTTCTCTTCCCACATCACTCTATCTTTATCTCCAAAAATGTTACTATATCCCTCCCTTTATCCTTCTCTATCCTTCTCTCCCCCTTGTCTCCATCACTCCTTCTGTCTCTTTATCTCGCCCTTAAAAATACACCGTCTCTCTCCATCTCTCTCTTGTCACCTCTCTCTCTCCACTTCTCACTATCTATGCCTTTCTTGTTCTATCCCTCTCTCCCCCTCCAAATCCATATATCTATCCCTCCCTCTCTCTGAACTGGATTTATCCAAGAACATAATAAAATAGATAAATAGACATAAACACAGAGATGTAGCAGAAACAATATTTCATTTTATTAATATCAAATGATTGAAATATGCTGACAGACATAATGTAAATAAATAGTTAGGGTGCTGGTAGGCTTATCTCTAAGAAGATATTTGGCGGCTACAAGCCTCTGATCTGTGTTACAAAAAAAATGACTGAAACATGCTTACATGAATAATAGAAATGAGTGGGCGAGGGCACTGGGAGCGTATCCCTGAGAAGAGATGTGATGGCTACAGGCCCATCCACTATGTGACAATGAGGCTCACAAGAATATTTATTTTTTAGAAACAATGTAAACCCAAAACGTCCAAAAACCTAACCCTAGGAGATGAAGCACCAAAACTGTGGGCGTCGTTTGGGTAAATTGGTGTTTCAACTTCTCGAGGACGTAATTTTGGCATATGATCTATGTTGCATGCGCTCAATAGCTCATTAGAAAGATCTATCCAAGGAGTACAACCTTCAGTGTGAGAAACATCATTCCATGCATCCATGTAGTTCTCATTTTTTCCAAAAAACATCATTTAGGATCTCAAAATGGCTCCGGAAGTTTAGGACCTGAAAAATGCTAAAAATAGGAAGTTGTGCTGCAACTTAAAAACTGAAAGAACTGATGGTGAGGGTTCAAATGGAATAGATGGGTGGACACCAATATCCACATGGATCATTAAGGCCCCAAAACAGCTGCGGGAGTGCAGGACTCAGAAACTTGCTAAAAATAGTAGGTTGTGTTAAAAGTGAAAAGATGCAAGAATTGATGGTGCAGGTCCAAATGTAGTAGATGGGTGGCCATCGATATCCACCTGGATCATTCCTACCTCCTTAGGAAGAAATGGTTCCCATTGCATTGATATACTCCATGAGATGAGGCATATTCTGTTTAACTAGGTATTAGATTTGTTGAAGATGTCATGGACCTGCAGGCAGACATGTTGGATGCGTTTAGTAAATTAGGTTTCTTTATTAGGCTCAGATAGTACATGTGTGTATTTTTTATGTTTAGCTGCAGGAGATATCGAAACATCAGGCGACGGTGCGTCAAGGGTCAGACTAATGGAGTGCTTGTCCTGACAGTGTAGAGGAACCTATGTGAGTAAGGAAAAAATTTCCTCGTATTCCTCCGTGACTTTATCTATATGTTGCAGTCATGCATGGGAGCCCTGTTCCGAGGTTGTGGCCACAATTTTCTTCTTTCCCTGTGAGTGAGTTATAAGGACAATAAATTTCCTGGTTTGGGAAAAAATATTACTGCGTTTTTTTGTGGTAGTCACAAAGATGACAGGGGGCAGAACTACTTCTAGAATCCCGTACAAGTTATTTCCCCAAAAAATATGAACAACACAAGGTCCAGAATCATACACAGTATGTTCCCTCCACAAGTACGGTTGGCCCAATAATACATCAGCTACATCAAAAGGAGCAACATCACATAATACCTCATCCATGAATGGATTGATATTGTACGGAAGGAGACACTGAAGGAAGATTCAGAGATCCCTCTCTGGGTGAAGCCACCCGATAGTATACGGTTGCAGGTGTGTTGTGGTCAATAGGCCAAGCCGTTTCACGACCTCTGCTAAAATGAGGTTCTTTTGGCTTCCGCTATCGACAAGGAATTATAGTGGAGAGCCCTTCACCCACATCTTCTAATGGAATTGGCACTCCCCCTCCTCTGGATCCTCCCTTTGGATCGTAGTGGTGCCAATAATGGCACTGGGATCCGCATCAATGATCTACTTCCCTTTGTCATTACCTTTGTTTTGTTCTGATTCAGGATCCAAAAATGAATCTAATTCGGGTGCCTTTAATTCGGCAACCAATGACTGTTTGGCCTCACACTTGTTTGTACTATGATTTGGGCTATTATGAAATTCATGCCACTTCCCCATGTCCTTCTTTGGATTTGTGGTATTGTTCAAAGTCACACCGCTTTGGCATTTCCCCTTGTTCTTCGGTTTGGGGGCACATTTCCCTGGCTTTAGATTCACAGATCCAAAGTCTCGCTTCTTCTGCTCAAAATTCTACTCAATCTTGGTGGCATAGCAATATTTCATGCCAAGCGATGTAATGTTGAGGGACTCCATTTACTCCTGAATGTGTTTGTGCAGATACCTGCGGTACTCGAGCACCAAATGTCTCTCTGAATCTTTAATACCCAACTTTGTGTGTAGGGTACATAACAAATTTGTCAGTGCGTGCACATATTGATCCCTTTTCTGCCGCGACATGGTCCATTGGATGTATTTTTCCTCATAGCTCCCCACGGGGTGATATTATTCCTTGATGCCATCTCGGAACAAATTCCAAGTGGTTGTGGCTGAGAACAGAGAGGGTTCCCCTTCATCCTCTTACTCACGATAGGTTTCCCACTAGTGTTTGACATGCGGGGTGGCTTTGAGGAGTGCAAAAATAATATTTTCTTGGTCAGAGAAATCATGGACCGAGAAATACGCTTCCAGCAAATTCAACCATATATCTACAACATCTTCATCTATCTGGCCTTCAAATACAAGAATGTAAAAGTTTATGTGTACCATGAAGGGAGTGGCACCTCTAGAGTGGTTGTTGGATGCAGATGCGCCGTAGCTAGGCATTTGTTGAAGGATCTGAGAAAAGCTATCCATCATCCTATTCCTTTGTTTCTCAAGGGCCTCCTCAAGCAATATTTGGATAGGATCTCTTGCTCCCTCGTCTTTATTGTCTTCCACCATGGGAGGTCGTCAAGGTTTTGTGAAGCTAATCTTGCAAGGGTTCAACCAGATCGAGCCCTAACCCCTTATACCCTGATCACGCTAGGGAAATGCAAAGAAAAAAATAGAAAGAGCAGACCGCTCTGATACCTTTCATCTGGATTTATGCAGGAATGAAATAAAATACAGAAATAGACATAAACACAGAGATGCAGTGGAAACAATACTTCATTTTATTCAAATCAAATGACTGAAATATGCATACAGACATAATGTAAATAAATAGTTAGGGCATTGGTATGCTTATCCCTGAGAAGATATGTGGCGTCTATAGGCCTCTAATCTGTGTTACAAAACAAATGACTGAAACATGCTTACAAGAATAATAGAAATTAGTGGGCGAGGGCACTGGTAGCATATCCATGAGAAGATATGTGATGGCTACAGGCCCGTCCACTATGTAACAATGAGGCTCGCAAGCCTACTTATTTTTTAGAAACAATGTAAACCTAAAACATCCAAAAACATAACCCTAGGAGATGAAACACCAAAACTGTGGGCCCTGTTTGGGTAAAATAGTGTTTCAACTTCCTGTGGACATAACTTTGGCATATGATCTCCATTTGATGTCCTCAATAACTCGTTATAAATATCTATCCGAGGAGTAAAAATTTCAGTCTAAGAAACATTGGTTCATAAACCCATGTTGCTCTTGGTGTTTCCAAAAAATGTCATTTAGGGCCTCAAAACGGCTCTGGAAGCTCGAGACTCGAAAAGCTGCTAAAAATAGTAAGTTGTGCTGCAACTTAAAAAAATGAAAGAACTGATGGTGGAAGTTATAATGGAATAAGTGGGTGGCCACCAATATCCACCTGGATCATTAAGGCCCCAAAACAGCTCTAGGAGTGCAGGACCTGAAAACATGCTAAAAATAGTAAGTTGTGCTGAAAGTGAAAAGTTGCAAGAGTTGATGGTGCGGGTCCAAATGGAATAGGTGGTGGGCCCCCGATATCCATCTGGATCACTCTCCTTCTCCTCTCATGCTTCCTCTCTCTCCCTTTCTCTTCTACCTCCCTCTCCTTCCCCCTCCTCTCTCTCTCTACCAGCCAATCCTCTCTCCTTCTCCCTCCCTCTCTCCTTATTTCTCTCCCACCTCTATATTTATGTCTCCCTCTCCCTATGTTTCCCTTCTCTACATCTCTCACTCCTCTCCCTCTCTCTGTCTTCATTCCTCGTCTAACCTCTACTTCATTTTATCTCCATCTCTCCCTTGCCACTCCCCCCCCTTCTCCACCTCTATCATATGTCTTTTTTCTTCCCTCCCATATATATCTAGAGTTTATATCTATATCTATATATATATATATGAATGTTAGATTTAACAATAATAATATTATTAATATTAATATTGATAATTTAATATTAATGTTAGGGTTAATAATATTTTTTTGCATGGTATTCATAATAATTTGGTCCATGGTATTTGGGCCATAGACTTCATATATCATTAGATGTGGATTTCTAATCCTATTTGATATATTTTTATTTGTTTAGCTTACCTCTTTATACCTCTTTTAAATTTATTTATTTACCATACTTCTTCTATAAATATGGTATTTGGCCCATGGTATTTGTCCCATGGTATTTGGCCCATAGGTTTCACCTAAATAAAACCTCTTTTTTTATTTTTTGTAAATATAGAGGTTTATGGAGTAAATTTGTCCGATGGTATTTGGCCCATAGGCTTCACCTATATATATATATATATATATATATACCATACTTCTAGTTTATTTATATTTTTATTTATTAACCATATATTCTTTCTTGTTTTCGTAAACCTCTTCATATTTTAATGAATTTTTAATTGTTTATTTTTATGGTTTTGTAAGTTATTGTTTAAGCCGACATTATTTACATTTTATTTTTAAAATTATATATATATATATATATATATATATATATATATATATATATATATATATATATATATATATATATTTTTTATTTTGGCTACCGACATACTTACACTTGGGTATAGAATGGGCAATGATCCGCATTTTTTTCTTACATTAGTAAAGAACACTCTCGTTAGTGACATATACAACTTGAGTGGGCTTAATGGTTAAGAGCATTTGTTCCTCCCAAGAGGAGATAAGTTCAAAACCAAAAAAGATGGAGTATGTATGCCTTCCTAAGATGGATATCTTGTTCCAATTTTATGTGGTTTCAATATGTCTAGATCCAAAAGTAAACCATGAATTTTTGATACATATGACTTGTGGCTTCGCTACTTCCCATAAACCAATTAAAAAACAATAAAACTACATTAAAATTAAATAATATAATGTAAAGTTTGATTTTTACAAGCATTTCTTTAAATACATAGAAATAATTTTATTTCAAATTAGCTATGAATGTTATTATTTTCCAATGCTAATAATGAGTAAATGTTCATATGAAATCTGATATACTTTTAAAATTCAACCTGTCTACCTTATTTTCATTTCCATAGTGCAAAGCCTCCACGCGGCAAAGTCAACAATGTTTTTTCCCTTAATTCCTAATCTGGCCCGACAAATATGGCCCGTCGTGTTCGATTAGAGAGCGGTTGGAAGATGTCTATAAGCATTTCACCGTGTCTTACCATGTTATAGACATGGATAGGCTGGCTGCTCAGAATTTCTCTATACGTGAAACAAATGTCAAAAACAACTGGTTCTCCCGACCTTGTTAATAATTAAACGTATACTTTGGTGGTGCAGATTCCATGAATACATGCGATGGAATTAATCTGGTTAAACGCTGATCACTGATCATGACTTATGAGAGGAAAATTTTTTTAGATATTTCAAAGCCACATTTATTATTTTCTTTTTCATGGTTGATTCACCTTCCTGGATGCAAAGCCAGCGCAATCATTCCATGTATGGATTTAAGTGGCCATTAATTACTTCCACAGTTCCACCATGTCTTTCTTCCTTTGATTAAACACACTTGCCCACATACTGAAAATAGACAATGATGCTGACCATTGATTTGATGAAGAGACTATCACTGCCAGCCTGTACCACCTCCGAAAATCCAGTGGACTTTGCCGACAGCCTATGCTAAGCAGTGTGCAGAAAAATCATTCAAGTAAATCTTCTCACACACATGAAATTCTTACCACTGAACTTTGCCGACAGCGAGAACTCAATGCCTATACTACAAATTCTTTCAAATAAATATCGGAACACACATAAATTCTTCTTCCTGCTCAGAACTTTCCAAATAGGCAGTGGAGTTTCTAGTTGGAATTTGAGATTTGCTTTTTCAAAACTTTTGAGGCATTGTTATTATCAAAAATTTACCCAGCACAAATTGGTCTGAAAATAAATTAGAAAACTTTGTAAATAATAACATTTAAAGACTACTTGGAATGGTCTCAAGTCCATTGCAGATCCCAAATATTCTGAATTCCACAAACATGAATGACATCAAATATTCCTATATCCTATAGACATGACTAGGTCAAATAATTAACATCACCTATGTCCCTGGAATCAAGAATATTCTGAAAATATGCAATTCTCATCAACTCAGAGAACGAAATCAAACATGTTTTCCTAAATATGTATTTATCAGATAATTATCTAAATTTTTCATTTCCCGAAGACAACCAGAGAAGACAAATAGATCATAAAATTAGATTGTTTTTAAAATTAATCACATTATAATTAATTAGAAAAACAATCTAACTATCATTATCATTATCATTATGGATTGAATCAGAAACAATCTAATTATCATTATAGATTGAATCAGATTTTTTTGATTGCTTAATAACAACCAGAGTAGACAAATAAAGCAGATAATTAAATTGTCTTTGAAAAAAATGTAATTATCATAATCATCATGGATTGAATCAGATTTTTTCCTTGTTTATATTACTTCCAGTGTGACATCACTACAGTACATTACAATTTCCGATATAGATATCAAGAATATGATTGACTTGTTGACAAAACCTTAACACAGAGTTGAAAATATGGACGTAATGGAGAATCAGTTTTGATGTTGGCTGAACCCAGTCAAATACTGAGAATAAACGTGTTAGTGCTGTGGCCCACACTGCTGATATTGTCATCCTCCATTTGCCATTTACACCTCTCCTGTCCCTTCGAAGGTTGCTATAAATTCATGTGATGAGCCAACTCCGTAAATCACATGGGCTTCTACCGTTTAAAAGAAGGAAACACCATGCCAATTCCTTCAGATGCCGCAGTTTGGCACGATCCGATGAACATTTATTAAAATATAATGTCATTGCACCGTGCCAAGCTGCGTGCAGCTGAAGTATTATGCAGATCACGGTTAAACACCATGCCAATTCCTTCAGATGCCGCAGTTTGGCACGATCCGATGAAAATTTATTAAAATATAATGTCATTGCACCGTGCCAAGCTGCGTGCAGCTGAAGTATTATGCAAATCACGGTTCAACTCCCCTGCGGAAATCTCTTTCCATGAGAACTTTTCTTCGTTATAAGTATACATTGATTGAATAGTTGAAACAAAACTTTATTATATTTGGTTGGTGTTTGATAAGTATTATGTTAAAGTATATTTTAAAGGTTTCAGAATTTGATATTGAACCATCTGTGGTAAAGTATAATGTAATTATATATTTGATATTATAACATATTTGCGCAATTTTGTTTTGGTAATATTTAAGGTAAAATATGTACTGCTATGTTTTCCTTTTTTGTCTTTTCAATTTCTACAATTCATTATATGCACTTGAAGTGTCCATTTGGACTGCCCTGGTCAAGGATGGCTTCCCTTACCTCTAGACTATGCAGCTGTACATGTACACTGTTGAGATGAAGTGGATGACAATTTACAGTTTTGTGAGGGTAATTTAATTTATTTTTCGATGTACTAATTTGTAGTTGTTTATAATTATTTTTTTATAAAGAGTTTTCTAAATTTAGAGAGTTAGTTAAGTGAGCCTTAATCAAGTTTATTAAGTGTTAGATGAATTTAGTAAATATGTATATGTTAAGTTATATTAAATTAGTGGTTAGTAGAAAAATTTTAAATTTATTGTAATTAGTTCAAATTTATGTGATCAATAAAAGAGCCGCATTGATATGTACTTGTGCGTTTAAATTATTTGTGTTATTTATGTTTTTACTCTTCTATTTTTCCAATAACAAAAAATTAGGATTCTTAACTAAAAAGGTTTTTAACAATTTTGTATTTAATTGTATAATAAATGGTGCCAATCTCTATATCTGTTCGTATTGGTTCAAGCAAAAGATTCTCCTTTGTCAGGAGTTGATTGGGAGGATAATGGAAAGGGAGCAACGAAGAGTTCAATAGCCATCGCTTTCATGTAAGTGACAGTTTTTCTTAATGAAGAGAGCTTCCAGAAATATTTGCGCGGTACAAGTGAAGATCATGGGTTGTTAGACAACTCTTTCTGGGAAGCTTAAACACCGGCTGATTTGCTGACTTACAGGATATGTTTTCTGGAAAGGTTGATTTTACATTACTCACTAACGTAAAGACAACAATGGTTAAAGTTACTGGCCCAGACCCTTTTCTTCCTTGAAAACAAAAATAACATTTGGAATTATTCTCTCCTTGACAATATGCTTTGGTTACAGTGCAAATTTCCGTGAAGGAACAAATTAATATATTTCTTATCACTCTGGAGTTTATGTTGATTTTCTAAATATTTTTGCAATGAGACAGAGAGCAATCAAATAATTAACCGCCGATGTTTATCAATTTGATTTGATTGGGGAATGTTCACAGAATCTGGATATGAACTTATCACATCGTCTACAATTATTTAGTTGGACGATATGTTGGACTGTTCCATATTTGTAAAACTTTCATCAATAATTTGTCAATTTATACGGTCAATCAGATCATTTCATACATTTGTCAATTTCATTTAATATGGACGATATGTTGGACAGTTCCATATTTGTAAAAGTTGCTTATATCATTTGTCAATTCAGACTGTTAATGGGATAATTTCACACGTATTTAACTTTCATTTAGTATGTATGAGTGTTCATGGATATAAGTTTAAAGGATTTACGTCTATTTTCAAATGTAAATTCGTCGAGCAATTTTATTAACTTTTTAAATATTTTTTTATAACAATTTTAATGTTTAAATAATAATAATAAATCAAAAATATGATCATGATTGGCTTTAGTTTCTAATGAGGAATGGAGTGTTAAGTGTGAAGCCGTATGTTGGCGCCGAAACCTAGCCGACCAATGTCGTCACTGACGGCGCCGAACCTAACACGCCACCTAGTTTGACAATGTATCCATATGTTTTTCACATGCAGAATTAGCTCTTCTATGCTGCTATAAATGGTATTCTTGCCTCTACCTGACCATGTGAAGGCAAGCAAGGCCCGTGTAATAAAATCTGTTCTGTGTTGTTTCTCCTTTTAATTTCTGTTTGTGTGTGTCAATTTCATTTCTCCATTCTTATTTTTCTGTTGCACTGCTCTGCTCTCAACAACTTGTATCAGAGGCCTTTAGACGGCACACAACGTTGTCCACCATTCTTGGTAGGTGGGAAGACGAATTGCCGTGGGTTTCGGCCATCGTGGCGAAAATCTTTATGCACTCTTTTTTGACGGCGCTCTTCTGCTGAGAATCTGTGTTGTAGAGACACGATAGGAAGGGGCCAAAGCCATCCGAATTCAAGCTCTGGGCAACTCTCTCAACAGCTTGTTGATTGTTGCAATTACTCACTGCCTCAGCTGGTGCGCTACCTGTTGTTGGATCGCTTGCTTGCCAATACTACTACTTCTGCTCGATTGCGTTTGAGCCATTTGTTTCAGCTTAAATCAACACTGTTCGATTCAAAATTAGGCACTCCAATTTGTGTGCATCGTTTGTTTCGAGTACTGCCACAATCAAGATGGTGATGGTATGAGGGCCATTGCAAGCAGCAAGCCCATTTAATTTTTTTTTTTTTTATTAGAAAAGGATATTGCCATAATATTTATTGGGTGAAAGAAAGATTATATGTTTTATAATAATTATTAGAGCTTAGAATTTTCTTTAAATAAAAAGGAGAAAAGTCAGTGTTTTAAAGAGATTGGTTTGGTATTTTTAAAATGTTGGCAATATTGTAATAATTGAAGCTTTAGTTTCTAAGGGGTGTGAAATTTTATTGAGAATGGATATTGGAATAGTTAATGATATGGAGAAGTTGAGCGGGGCTAATTTTGCCCTATGGAAATCACAGATGGAGGATATACTGATTTTAAAAGATCATTATTTGCCGATTAAGGGTGTAACAAAGAAACCCTCATCGATGACAAATGAGGAATAGGATAAGCTAGATAGAAAGGAGATTGCAACAATCCACCAATAGCTAGCAAATAATGTGTATTTCAATGTGTCCGAAGAAAAGACAGCAATAGGATTATGGAAGAAGCTCCATGATCTATATGAGAAGAACACGACATCAAACAAAGTGTTCTTGATGAAGAAGCTTTACAATCTCAAGATGAAGGAGGGTGCTTCAGTTGCTGAGCACTTGAATGAATTCAATATTATAACTATTCAGTTTGCCTCTATTAAAATAACTCTAGATGTCGTTTGTCGGCGCCGAAACTGAGCCGACCAACACCGTCACGGATGGCGCCGAACCTAACGCACCGCCGAGCTTGACAATGTATCCATATGTTTTTCACATGCATAATTAGCTCTTCTCTGCTGCTATAAATTGTATTCCTGCCTCTTCGTGAGCATGTCAAGGAAAGCAAGGCATGTGTAATAAAATATGTTATTTTGTTTCTTCATTTTTGTCTCTGTCTTTGCTTTCTATTCTGATTCTCCATTCTGAATATTTCTGATGTGCTGCTCTAACCCCATCAACTGGTATCAGAGCCAGGTTGCTGTCACAAGAGAAGAAAATTCAACAGATCTGTGGCATAAGCGTTTCGGTCACACGAGTGAGAAGGGTTTAAAAATCCTTTTTGGTAAAAATTTACTACCAGGTTTGAGATCCTACAATCTTGATCTTTGTGAACATTGTATATATGGTACACAAAGAAGGGTCTCATTTCTTAGAGGTGGTCATGATAGAAAGAAAGATGTGCTAGAATCGATACACTCAGATGTGTTTGGACCAGTTAACATCAATTCATTAGAAGGAGCATCATATTTTGTAGCATTTATAGATGATGCATCCAGGAAGGTTTGGGCCTATCCCATGAAAAGTAAAAGTGAAGTGTTTGAAATATTTCATAAATTCCATGGTGTTGTTGAAAGAGAGACTAACAAATTGCTCAAGTGCCTAAGAACAGATAATGGTGGAGAATATTACTCAAATGCATTCAAAGAATATTGTAATAGGTTTGGCATAAAGCATGAGAAGACTGTGCCTGGTACACCTCAACAGAATGGTGTTGCAGAACGAATGAATCGGACCATTATGGAAAAATTAAGGAGCATGTTGTCCAATTCCAATTGGGACAAGCATTTTTGGGCAGAGACTGTGAGGACAGCTTGCTACCTCATAAATAGATCTCCATCTACAATCTTGGATGGAGGCATCCCTGAAGAAGTTTGGACTGGTAAGAAGTTGAGTTATTCTCATTTGAAAATCTTTGGATGTGAAGCATTTGTACATATTCCCAAAGAAAATAGAACTAAGTTAGATGATAAATCTATGAAATGAATTTTTTTGGGATATGTGGATGAAGAATTTGGTTATCGTCTATGGGATCCAGTCAAACATAAAATTATTAGAAGCAGGGATGTTATATTTAGTGAGTCAGAAATGTTTAAGAGGAATGTAGGTCAGGTGGAAGTCAAGAAAGTTATTGACAGGTTTGAAGAGCAGCATGAAGACATCCCACCAATGTAGGAAAATGGGCAGCAAATTCAAGAGCAGGAAGGACAACAAGGGGAAAGTGATCAACACCAAGAAGAAGGAATATTGCAAGAACCTTTACAGGAGAATCAACCTGATAATGCACCACCACAGTTGGGTCGCAAATCTTCTAGGCCTCATAAGCCTTCACAAAGGTATCCTCCTTCAAACTATATCGTATTAACTGATGAAGGTGAACCTAGTTGTTTTCAAGAGGCTTGTAAAGTTGAGCACAGTGAAAAATGGAAGAAAGCAATGGAAGAAGAAATGAACTCTTTGTTGGAAAATAAAACTTGGGAGTTGGTAAATCTCCCAAAAGGTAGAAAGGCTTTGCAAAGAAAATGGGTATATAGAATTAAGCATGAAGGTGACGAAAAGAAGGAGAGGTATAAAACAAAGTTGGTGGTGAAAGGATTCGCCGAAAAGGAAGGTATTAAATTCACTGAAATTTTCTCACCTATTGTAAAAATGTCATCCATTAGAGTCATTCTTGGTATTGTTGCTGTTTCAGACTTAGAATGTGAACAATTAGATGTAAAAACTACTTTCCTTCATGGAGAATTAGAGGAAGAAATTTATATGAAGCAGCCAGAAGGCTCCATAGAAAAAGGTAAAGAAAACCTTGTTTGCAAGTTGAAGAAGAGTCTCTATGGGTTCAAACAAGCACCTTGGCAATGGTACAAGAAATTTGATTAATTCATGTTAGAACATCGTTTTCACAGGTTGGAAGCTCACCATTGTGTCTATATCAAGAGGTATGATCAAGGAAAGTACCTCATATTATTGTTATATGTGGATGACATGTTCATTGTTGGGAAAGATAAGAATATGATCAATAGTTTGAAGAAGGATTTGGGCAGCAAGTTTGCAATGAAGGATTTGGGTCCAGCACGACAGATATTGGGCATGAGGATCATGCGTGAGAGGGAAAACAAAAGGATGTGGTTGTCACAAGAAAAGTATATCAAGAAGGTGCTTGACAGGTTTAATATGAAAGATGCCAAACTAGTTGGTACACCCCTTGCAGGACACTTCAAGTTGAGTACTGAGTTATGTCCCAGTGATGACAAGGAGAAGGAATAAATGAACAAGGTTCCTTATGCTTCAATAGTTGGCAGCTTGATGTATGCCATGGTATGCAGACGGCCAGACATTGCATATTCAGTGGGAGTTATGAGCAGATTCCTTTCCAATCCAGGAAAACAACATTGGTAAGCAGTAAAATGGATTTTTAGGTATCTTAACGGTACTAGTCATTATTTCTTGTGTTTTGGTAATAATGATACTGTGCTTGAAGGTTTTACAGATGCAGATATGGCTGGAGATATCGACACCAGAAAGTCCACTACAGGTTATTTGTACACATTTGCAGGTGCAACTGTATCTTGGGTGTCAAGGCTACAAAGAATATTAGCTCTCTCTACAACAGAAGAAGAGTACATAGCTGCAATAGAGGCTTGCGAAGAAATGTTTTGGAAGAAATGATTTCTAAGAGAGTTAGGAATCAAGCAAGAAAAGTATGTGATGTATTGTGATAGTCAGAGTTCCATTCACTTGGCGAAAAATCTAGCATTTCACTCAAAAGCCAAGCACATTGACTTAAGGTACCATTGGATCCGACATGTGTTGGAGGAAGGGCATTTATATTTGGAAAAGATCCATACAGATAAGAACCCTGCTGATATGCTCACTAATATTCTACCAAGAAGTAAGCATGAGTTATGTAGAGGCATGATAGGTATCGGTGTGACTTGATTCAAGATTCTTCATTCGGCTTCAGGTGGGAGAATGTTAAGTGTGAAGTCGTATGTTGGCGTTGAAACCCAACTAACAAACGCAGTCACTGACGGCGTCGAACCTAACACGCCGCCCAGCTTGACAATGTATCCATATTTTTTTCACATGCAGAATTAACTCTTCTCTGCTGCTATAAATTGTATTCCTGCCTCTGCCTGAGCATGTCAAGGCAAGCAAGGCCTGTGTAATAAAATCTGTTGTTTTTTTTCTCCATTTTTGTCTCATTCTTTGCTTTCTATTTTGATTCTCCATTCTGAATATTTATGTTGTGCTGCTCTGACCCCATCATGGAGAAACCATTTGAAATTTGAGTCTACACATTTTTATTTGGGAATTCTCTACCAATATAAATAATTGTAAAAGTCTCACTAATATAACTATAATTAAGTCAGAAATGTTCAAAACTAAAAAAAAAATAGTTAAAGTCATCTCCAAGAAATTTGCATAGCTATCTTAAACATAAGGGCGTACTAAAAAAGATGTTCTCGTACTGGAGACTGAATGTTACACATATTGTTAGTACGAATCTTTCATCATAAAATATCACTTTAGCGACGCATAAAAAATAGCGCTAACATCAATTATGTTTGCCAATATCTTTAAGGCTGCAATTAGTTGATCCAAGTAATTATGCACACATCTAGATCTAAGCATCAAATACATTAAGCCGTAATAAAATATGGCTCCATACATCCAATAGACAAGACAAGAAAGATGTATTTGAAAGAGTTTTTTTTTTATATTAAAAATGGGGCACCTGAGAGGAAAACAAGAAAGGTGTTTTCCAGTTCTCCTCAATGGGATGGGTTCTTGAAAGTCCTCAGCATTTCAGATCTAAAATTCCTCTCTTGTTGGTGTAGAAAACCCAGACAAACATAGATCTCAATGGGAGATCACAAGGAAAAAATGGAAAATGTGACCAAGTGTATAGATCCATGGTGATCTAATGCAATGAAAGGTGACCAATGAATAGGGAAAACCCTTCTATTTATAAAAAAATATTAGGGTGATCTAGAACTTGGTGCATGAATAAAATATTATTAATCAAATTCTAGAACCACCCTTTTGGAATATTTTATTATATTTGTTGGAAGGAAAAGGATTTTTGACTTGGGTCAATTCCTTTATTTATAAATAATAAATAAATAAATGATTTATTTACTATTTTAAGGAAATGGTGGGAATACAATTAAATAAATAATGGTCTATTTAATTATTTATAAATGATTTAGTCAAATTTAACTAGGAATATTATTTAAATAGGATTTAAATAACTTATTCCTAGGAAATAATCAAATAAATAAGGATTTGTTTAATTGATTTCCTTGTTTGGGGTTAAATATGACCAGGAAATATAAACAAATATAGATTTGTTTATTATTTCCTTTTGGGGTTTTCTGTTTAAACCATAAAAAACTTAATAAAGGTGTTTTACTAAGCTATTTCACATAGTGAAAGAAATTTTACTTTGGGTGAAATTGGTTTTACATGGTGTACTTGTGTTCATCTAATGATAATATGTTAGATGACCAAAAAATGGTGTAACAGATTTCCCCCCAACATACGACTGTGAGGAGAAAATCGTATGACCAAAGTACGTTGTAAGATCTCAATCACTAGACATCAAGAGGGAAGTCAGAGAGAGAAATGTAAGGTAGTCTAATGTGCTAAAGGACCAAACCCTGAGGAGATGAGGCTTACAGGTGCAACAAGTCTCTAGTTTATGAAGTGGTACCTGTGCGAAAGGCAATGGGGGAGGCATACCTATGCCCACTAAGACAAAGTACAAAAGAATAGTATGTCCAGTAAACAAGGAACCGAACTATAAAGTACATGTTGGCATAAATACGAGCCAAAAAAATAGAATGATGAATCCCACAGACATGTTGTGCCTAGAATAATAGCCAAGACTTATACAATAATATTTTAGTACATGAGATACAAATACAACCCAAATGGCCCCTATACACGGGGAAGGGCTCGCAAGATCTGACTGATACATGCAAATTGAAAAGGTGCTATAAGCAACTGATGCTTTCATCATCAAATGGAAGGAGCTATATCAAAGGCTAAAAGGAAGAAGTCATCCAGGCATGTGGGGGGCTACCTACAGGGCCAGCCCCTCGTGAGGGTTGAGACATCTCACACACACCCAGGAATCACCAACAGATGATGCTGCATCACTGGACCATCAAGTATACAGATCACAATCATTCTGAAAGGAGCTCGAACCAAGGTACGCTGCCCTCTAGACCTGGCTTCTGGAGTAAATGATCTGATGTCGACAGAAGGAGGTCCGCCATAAGGGAGGCAATAAGGGATCCCCAACTAAGGCACGAGAGAAAATAGTAGAGTGACTAACAGACGAACACTAATCATGATGATGGAATGAGGGAGACTGAGTAGCAGATGGATGACTTCACTTGTTAGAGCATAAAGGGCATGAATGGATTGGCAGCGAGTGACAAAATATCATGAGGGATAGGGGACAATGGTACTGAAGGCCATAATGTGCAACACGAGAGAAGGACCAAGCAATGAAGGACGGAGGACGATAGCGGGATACAAAGGGACTTGAGATAGACTCCATGACTGATGATGACTCAACTCGGATGCTCTAAACAAGGGGGACTCGATGGTGTTGCCACACAGTAAAGGTCAAATGGGGGACCATAAAAATAGGAGTACAATAGGGTATCTCATGACGAAAATCAACACGAACAAAGACAAGTAAGGAGGCAAAGTGGTGCCCTAAGTACAAGTGTTGTAGGTGAGGAAATTCGATTTGGAGGAGAGGTGAAGAGAACCTTCGTGGAAAAAATGGGTCTTGGTGAAGTATGAAAACATGAAAAACTAACAGATACCCATTTTAGTGCTCAATGAGAGCTTTCCAATGGTCGAGACGGTGTGTCAAATGGGGCAACGGTTTGGTCGCAGTGGGCAAAAGAAAAAGCAGGGGTTTTTCTTCTAATAAGGCATTTTCCCTCCAAATTCATTCATTTTCTTAGATAGATGTGGTGGATGTGGAGAGGAGAGAAGGCCCTAAATATTTCAACGATTGTAGCAGCCAAACCGACCGTTGGAATTGAGATCCGTCAGTTGCAGGTAAGAGGCCTAATCCTACTCTTTTTTTTTTATGGATTAAAATTTCCGATTAGGATCTAAAATCTCAGTAACAACCCATACCTCATTCTTACGGTCGGTTTGCACTTTTTGTGGCCAAAACTGCGACCTGGGACGCAGTTTTGGGCCTAAAAAGTGCGACCTGGCCCAGGATTTGGCCAAAAAGTGCAACCTGTCAAATGGAGGTGGTTTTAGTGCTGCTGTGCACTAGGATTCATTGAATGTAGTTTTACCTATTTGTAGACAGACAAAGATGATGGTTTTGTGAAGATATGGCTGATATACGAATCAAGTGGATAGAGAGAGACTTGGGGATATTATGGACGGAAATCCAAGCAGATCAGGGTGTCCGTTGTGCATTGGCCAGGTTTGGGGTTCTGAAATTTGTGGAGAACCCTCTGATGAGAGCTGGGGAGCCCTTGTTGGCCCGGATTATCAGTTATTGGGATCCAGATCATGAGGTTTTTATAGTGCAGGGGCATAGGATTGAGCTGACAGTCCAGGATCTGTATTTCCTGACTAGCCTCCCACCATTAGGGATGGTGGGAAATACACAGCTAATGTTACCGCATGGGCGTAGCATCATGGAGATAGGGAATCGGCTAAGAGGCCACGTACTGCATCATATTCGACCTGATTATTGGTGGCATTACCAATCCAGACCCCATTCGAAAGAACGAGGGTATGCAAGGGGGTAAAGATGGCCCAAGTGGCCGAAGCGAGATTCTGCGAGTAGCAACTTGCCCCATCGGCATAGCCAATATAATGTGTGACGAGAGGTCTAACAGAATAGTGTCACAAGACAAGAAATGGGAGGAAGGAGAAGAATGAGGGCAGCGTGAGTATAGGGTAGACATCAAATGACTACTATGGGA
Source organism: Pinus albicaulis (assembly GCA_034641835.2). NCBI lineage: Eukaryota > Viridiplantae > Streptophyta > Pinopsida > Pinales > Pinaceae > Pinus > Pinus albicaulis. Next base: position 1,286,787,888 of record CM076582.1, read on the forward strand.
GGGAGTAGTCTGGGTAGGATGGCTAGGACTCATAGATCGATTAGAGGGTGAGGAATGAGAACTACGAGAGGAAAATCGGGAGATCATGCTGCGAAGGACATTATAGATATGGATGGTATCCTCCTGGTGATGAGAGGGAAGGGAGAGGTTAAGGAAGCCACGTGATGCTGCAAAACTACCTAAATGACCAGCATAGGAAGAAAGGCACATATACAGATTGTCACGGGGGATGACGGAAGAAAAAGTCAAAAGATGGTCAAAGCATGTAGAGTCCAAGAATGTTGTTGAAGGGGAATCAAGAAAAATATATGGAGTGGATTCGGAGGGAATGTACTCTGAGGGTCGTGAGGATGATGATAGGTATAGGAGGGGGGCATCAGGTTCTGCCATCTCAACATCGAGGGGAGGAATGTTAATGGTAGCAGGGGGATCCTCGAGTAAGCCTGATGCATACTGAGCAAGGATGGGAGAGGCGGATTGATTTTGTTCAACCTCGTACTCGCGAATGACCTCTAAAGAGGCTCAGTAATGCGTGAGGTGAGGAAAATGGTGAGAATAATGGACATGGACACCACACATAGGACAGGGTTTGTTGGTGCAAAGAGTCTTTGGGTTCTTGGCTGCGGACGAGGAAGAAACAGAGGTTTCAGGGACCGTAACTTCAGGGAACGCGACCTTAACCATGTGTTGGATACGGGGCAACTCAGGACAAGTATGGGTGGCATGACTGACACCATCACACAGGGCACAAGGCTTGGCAGGTGGAGAAGGGGTAGGGTCGGGTGTGGTGGCCTTGTCTTTGGATGCCCCCTTATGAGCTTTTCGTTTCTTGCCCGTAGCTGTTGTTGTGGATCATTATATCTGCATATCCTTTTTATGTCAAGTTTTGAAATTTTGAAAAAAAGAAAATGTTTTTGAAAAAAATATTCCTAAGGATCCGAAATATGCTATAGTATAAGGTTTTATACTTTAGTATAGGAAAAATGCGAAGAAAGAATACATTGTATTTCCATTTTCATTTCGATTTGTGGAGCGATCGACTATAGATTGTTATATTTTTATTAATCATAAAGTTCGAGCAACTCCGGAGCGGAAGTCGCGATCACGCGCGTAGCTTTTTGGATAAGCAATCAGCTGGGGGTCAACTTGCCCGTCGGTTATCAAAACCCGACCCCCCGCAGCTTGATCGGTCGTATCTACGAAAATTGTTGATCAACGGCTCGGTTGATTGCGGGGGGTATGGGTTGGAGGTCTCCGCCGTACTCATAGACCCTCCGCATTACGTCGAGCCATTGAGGTGTCAAACAGTTGGCAAACAGTTGTCATCCACCATGCGTGTCGTCCCACGTCACCCTTGCATTGATTGCGTTCTCCGTTATTTATAAATCGGGTTTTCCGTTCCGTCGTGGTTCATTTGTGATTGTTGCCTAGTTTTAAAACTGCGTCCCGCCACCTTCGCACCAAGCTGTTTTCGAAATTCTTGTCGACTGTGGCCAAGCGAGCATCCTTGTCCAGTCCGTCCACTCGAACCCTCTCCTAGATAGTGAGAAAGACGTCCGTGATACTTACTCATCCGTAAATCATCCTCTCTGCATTATCAAGTGACCTTGAACACCGACCCGCCGCCCTGTTTTTTCCGCTATGCGCAGTTTTGGAGTGTTGTCCGCTCGTATTCCTAAAACCCATGTTTTTCCCGAATTCATTTCCCTGGTTGGTTTCGTCCATGTATCCCGGCAAATTTTATGTCATGAACTCCCGTGGAGAAAGTGTTTTGCGAGTTTCGGCTCAATTAATGCGTCAAGCATTATGCTTCTCGAAGAATGATTCTCCTTTGTAATTTCTCGAAGATTCGCTGGTTCAATATTTCGAGGAGCTCTCAATTGAGGAATTTAACCGCCGCATGTCATTTTTGGTATCGAGTCCCGAGAAGACCCAGCTTTGGCTCGGGGAAAGTTTGGTTTGGATGCATTTAATGTTCAATACGGAGTCAATTCTCAATTTGTATTATGGAGATTCCGGGAGAGAAGATGATTGCGAAGTTGACAAAGCGACTCCGGGGATGTTTTCTCTCATGATGAAACCGAGGAGTGGTCTTAGATATTCCATCCTTTTGGCAAGAATTGGTGAATTCTCGCTTGCTTTCTTTCCCACTAACAAAGGTTATTTCAGATTTCCCTCATTAATAGTTTACTTGTTTTTATACCAGAATGTGGAAGAATTCATGGGTATTGGTTTGAACATAATGGATAGCAATAAAAAATAAATAGTCGGTTCTACTTTGGACTGATTTGATCGAAGAGAAGAGAATGAAGTCGGGATTATTTGAGTTTGTGGAACACTTTATGACCACCGCTTATAAAATTCTCAATGGAACTCGGCCTCCTCGTTTCTTGCCAAAGGCCCGGGAGTTTTTGCAATTAGGACCTAATTGTAGATATGGAGACTCGGTTTGTTTTTGAGGACTATTCTGAAATAAGGCTATATGGAGTCGGTGTTGAGCCTTATAGACTTCCAACATTTGTTCCCATGAGGTCGTTTTGCTTTGGAATTTATAAGGCAAAGTCTCAATGTGGATCAAATTCATTTTCTTCCAATGAAGAAGGGCTTAATGTACAAGTTTCCCATGAGTGTAGGTCCTTTTGTCGTTAACACAAGAGCGGGCTTATGAGGAGGTGTCAAGGATGTTGGAAGAAACACAGCTTATTATTGGGGGAGAAGTGGGCCTATGACCCACATGCGATTATTTCAGCAGAGAAGAGTCGAGAATGGCTATGTCGCTTTTACTCATGTGAGTAAACCCGATTTAGAAAAGTTGGCTAATCCAGGGAGGGCCGAGGTTCATCACGGATTAGTATTCAAACTCCCGTAATATTGGAAAAGATGGGCAAGAGAGTGAGAGATGATGTTATTGAGATTGATGAGGAAGAGCCCCGAGAGGAGAAAAGGACTAAATTAGCGTAAGATCATTCCTCCAATTCACCTAGTTTTACTCTCCAGTGTCGGTGAAGAACAGGGTGTTTCATCTCCTAGCGGATCGGAACTCCAGTTAGAGAAGGCTCCTTCCATGAAGCAGGTGTTCTCCCTAATTGAAGAAAAGAATCAAAGAATAAAGGCCGATGATAGAGACACAAGCGAACATCATATATCTCGTCGACCAAACAAGACTTTTGATCGTAATGGATTTGGAGAAAGACCAGTTCAAAATGGCGCTATCGCATCCGACAGGGATGTCTCCGGGACCCTCGTGCAGTTTTAAGGAGTTGAATATTGTTATGGATGTAAAGAAGATCCCCTTTGTGGAACAAGATGAATCTCCACATGCAAACGAGTCGGTTAATTGTTAATGATTTAGGAAAGACTCATGCTACATCGAGTCAAGACAGAGAGAATATGCTTGCTAAGGTTGTCAAACAGATGCAAGATGGAGAAAGCCAATGCCGAGCATTGACTATTCAAAATGAAGAACTCGAAGAAAATCATAATGAAGATTGGTGTTGATCCAAATGATAAGAGCGCAATGCACTAAACCGATGAAGGGCGCAGAAGCGTAAATATCTTCATTAAGGAAGAAGCTAAAATTGCCAACTGCAGAGCATTAGTCTGGCAGTGAAAGTAGCAGAGGTAGAAAAGGAAAAAGAGGAGCTGCGACAACAATTGATAAAGAAATATGAAGAGCTTGATAAGGTAAAGCAAACAACATAACCTTACAAAATCAAATTCAGAACCACACTTGTACTTTTGATTTTTTCTACGAAAGTGCGACTGATCCACGGATCCAAGTTGCTCAATTGAATACGAGCTAAAAATGGCGGAGAGAGATTGCAAACAGAGCCCAGCTCGAAAAGGATGCGCCTCGAGATTAATGGATGGGAAGAAAAAGGCAAGTGAAAATGAGCAGAAGCTACATAAAGTCGAAGAAGAAATTAAGGAACTCAAGGAGAAATTGAAGGGAAATATTTCCCTTATTAAAGCTAAGGATCTTATCCGGAATGAGATCATTTCGAAGTACAAGCAAGATGGGATTCCATAAGAGTAATTGCCAGAGAGAAAGACATTGTTGCTCGATCACGAAAAGGAACTGTCATCGGACAAGCCGACTACAATCAAAAGATCAAATTGGGCCAAAAGATTCATGAATTTTATTAATTCCAAAACAGAGATGAAGAGTTACAAGACATGGGGATACAGGGACAGTATTTTTATGTCGAAGAAGTAAACAAAATGGTCATTAAAAACGACCTTCGAAAGCATCGGAGAAATGCTTGCAGATAATTAAAGAGGTGATTAAGAAATTTGACATTTCGTTTGATAAATTGATAAGAACAGTTTGCCCTCATGCTGGGAAGGAGGGAGGTGAATTTATGTCTGAAGTGGTATGAAGATCAAACTCGGTGTTTGCAAAAAGCGAGAGCAGATGGCCGACATGAGAAGACGCAGATACTAAAGGGAGAAACAAGATTCAATTTCTTGCAAATACATTTCCTTCATCTGTGGATGGTAAAAACGTTGTTCACAAGCAATCCCACACACTGGTCATATTGTTGCCTTCACGAGTTGAATACCATCGTTACAAGAATGCTCCAATAACTCAAGACAAGCTCGGGAAGGAATGTAAGAAATTCACTATTGACACAGTAAAAAGGATTTCCCGCCAAGCAACGTAGTAATCAAGCGACCACAAGTAATTGTGCAAACCCACGGAAGTCATTGAGTCGGATCATTTGTTCCGGGGAACATCGATTCCTTTAGATTAGGAGTTGTCATCTTTTATTTTGTTTCAAGTCAAGTAATACAATGTAATGAAATATTTCCGAGGCGTGTGCCTCCGTTACGTAAAGTAGTTGAGTAGTTGCGTTAGTTAGAATCGAGTTTCATAATCTGAAACCGTTTTGGTTCGGATTGCATTTAAAGACATTTGAATGAAGGAAGAAGGTTACGAGTTTTGAACCTTTTGAAGGCTAATTTTGTACCGAGCAATATCAAATGAATAAAGAAGTTTTGCAAGTTTCCAATATTCCATCTATGTTGAAGAGTTTTCTTGGTTTCCATTTCATTCGCATGTCCGTGGAATAAAGTAGAGTGACTAGAGTCGTGAGTCTCTTGATATTTATATGTCTAAGAGTTAAATATCCTTAATAGGCGCTCCTCTTCTTTAACTTATATGTTTTCACTTCTTCGGATTTTAGTTTGACATTTTCTCGAAAAAGCAGCATGACAAGTTAAGATCCTTTTCTTTCTCTCGTCTTTCATCCATTCACTTCAGTATAAAGGGGAATATGGCATTGCATGGCTACTAAAGATTTGATATTTGGGAAATATATTACTAATATTTAAAGGGTTAAGAAACAGAGACGCATATATACATGTTTGTGACATAATCTTTAATTGTCTTGAGCACGGATTCTTGTACACAGCCAAGAATTGTTTCTCAAAGGACATAGCGATAATTAGCGCGGAATTCTTGGGAAGACGAAGAGTCGATGGATTCTTCCACAGGTTTTTAATTACGTATTTCACTACGGTTGTTAAGGAGAGGAGAAATAATCTGTTGTGATTTTAGAAAAATAGATGAAAACCCTGAGAAACCTCTGCCGGAGTCGAGACACCTCTTAGCAAAAAGTTCTATTTTGTAAATCTTAGAGCTTTGTTTCCAGAAGGGCCGAAACAAAAAAATAGTTGTTACCCCGCCGAACCCATTTTTGCTACTTTGGCCGGCCAGTTCACACGTTTTTTCATCCAAGAAAGCTTCCAAGAAACTCATTTTCTCGGAAGAAAAATCATCACCGTCACCCATTCAAGAACCCACATTAGAAGAGCAATCTTTGGAGTTTGTGCCTTTCCTCTTTACAGAAACTCAGTCACATACAGTTGCCAGCTCTTCTGCGATTGTTCAAAGTCCCATTCCCATATCAGTTGTCTCACCCCATTCATCTTTTCCCACAACTGGTATTCATTTTACTCCCGCTCAAGGAGCAGTTAACCCGGGCGCAAACATGGCAGTTCCTGCAGCCCCTGCTTTCTTGATGAACAGATATGCACCTTTAAATCTACCACAACCATTACATGATTTTCCGCAGGAGTACCTCAAGTTACTCCCAATATTTACTAGTGAAGATGAAATAACTGCAGAACAGCACCTGCCCCTGTTTTGCACTTTTGCAGAGAATTTAAACGTTGAACATTTGGATGTTGTCATGAGACTTTTCGTTCAGTCTCTGAGTGGAGAGGCAAGGAAGTGGTTCAAAGGATTACAGAATGGTTCTATTAATGATTGGGAAGCTCTAGAAAGACGTTTCATTGAGAGATGGGGCGAAAAAAGGGACCATGGTTATTCTTTGACAGAATTTAATGCAATTAAGAAAAAATCCGATGAAAATATGAACGATTTTGTTAGGAGATTCAACAAATTGTATAATAGTTTGCCCGCTGAAATGAAACCTCCTCCGATTGGAGCAAGGGTTGTTTTTGCTGGTGCTTTTGAACCAGATTTCAGTTTCACGCTAAGGGAAAGAAGGTCTCCTACGCTGGAACAGATTCAAACTGATGCTCTGGAGATTGAAGCAAATATGTCTGCTGCTGGTAAAGTTTCAGATAAAGGAAAAGCTAAGGAGGAAGCCTCAGTTCAGGATCAAAGAATTGAAGACATGACTAAGGTTATTAAAAATCTTTCAAATAAGTTGGTAAAGTTGGAGATAGATAGCAAGCCTGCCAGACAGAACAGAGGGGTTTTTAATCCTCAATTCAAAAAACAACCTTTGCAAATTCTACAAAGAGAAAGGAAGGATCAAGATCAGGTGCAAGCACCCTTGTACATAGAAGCAGCCCCGTCGCGCTCAGCAGACGAAGAGGATGACAGAGAAGATGATGCTCGAATTTCTGCTGTATATATGGAAGATGATGAAACAGAAGAAGAGATTGATGAAGAAGAGGAGAAGGAAGAGGAAGAAGCTAAACCCTCATTTGATCAAGAAGAGATGGACGATTATTGTAAACAATTCACAGATTTTATGCAATCCGAGTTGCATAAAAAATACGACTTGAGGTCGAAAAAGAGGATGAGGACGCAATAAAATGAAGAAAAAGAACCGAAAACAGCACCTACTCCAAAGGCGACTCCACTGCAAAAAGGTAAACAGCAAGCTGAAATATCCCAGGTGAAAGAGAAAGATTCTAACATTTTGGAGAAGGTGGTCACAGTTTCAAATCAGAGTTTAAATCCTAAAAAAGATCAAGATCCTGAAAAGTTGACAATATCAAATCAAACTTTCAGTCTATCGAAGGAGTTAGAAAAAGTGAAGATACAAGTACCTCTTCTTGAACTCATGAAAACCCCGGGTTACAAAAAAGAAATCACAGAATTTATTAGTCTGACCCAGCCCGACGAAGTGGGTGATACAGTCAATCTGCAAGAAGAAAAGCCAGTGGTGACATTTGGACCTCATGTGGAAGAGGTAGATTCGTCTGTTCCCCCTTTTTATATATCCCTTCTCTTGCATGATTTCGTTTTGCACAATTGTATGATGGATTCTGGAGCATCACACAATCTGATGCCACTGAGTGTGATGAAGGAGTTAAATTTACAAATTACCAAGCCATACAGAGATCTTTATTCTTTTGACTCGAAAAGAGTTAAGTGTGTAGGCCTCATTAAAGATATGGTTGTTTCATTGGCTCAAATCCCAGCCAAAAGTATTATGATGGATGTTGTAGTGGCAGATATTCCAGCCAGGTTTGGAATGTTATTATCTAGGTCATGGGGAGCGAAGCTGGGAGGAGTTTTGAAACTGGACTTTACGTATGCTATTATTCCCGTGTTCAATGGTGAAGAAAGAATATTGTATGGAGAGACCAGATTCCAAAAGACTGCCACCAAGAAAGAGGCCAGTAATTCACCGATTTATGGTCAAGAAAAGGATGATTTGTCATGTTTCATGTTGCAGGAGGTTGCAGAATTTGCTGAGGAATCTCAGGGGAAGCTTGATTCAGAAATTGTACATAAGGAATTACAGTCAGAAAAACCGTGGAAGTGTTATTTCGATGGGGCATTTTCCAAAGAAGGTACTGGAGCGGGTTTTATCTTTGTTTCTCCGGAAGGTAACTTGGTTCCCTTTTCTTTCAAATTGGAGTTCGAGTCTACTAATAATGTTGCAGAATATGAGGCGTTAATTATTAGTTTGCAGACAGCTAAGCAGATGGGGATTAAAGCCATGACTGTGTTTGGAGATTCGGAGTTAATTATAAGGCAGATTAAGAATTCCTGCCAAACCAAGCATCCCAGATTACGAGCATACCGGAATGAAGTATGGGATCTGATTGAAAACTATTTCGAAGCATTCAATTTGCAGTTTGTGCCGAGAGAAGAAAACAGATTGGCAGATTCACTTGCGGTTGCAGCAAGTACGTTCAAACCTCCTATCAGCGTGAAACTAAGGTATGAGATAGAAATGAGACATAGGCCGTCGATTCCTGATAATGTTAAACATTGGCAGGTCTTCGAAGATGATGAGCAGATTAAGCAGTTTTTGTTAATGACTGAGGAATTTGAAGATCATCAAATTGATCTGGAAAGTGACGAAGACGAGTTGGCTGGAAAGAATTTTAAAAAGGAAATTGGTGGTCGGGAAATTATTCAGTTAAAAGATAACGTCTTACCCAGAGGCTTAGTACCGCTTGAAAGATTGTTTGCAGTTAATGATGTTGCTGTGGATCAAAAGCAGAGGAACCAAGACGAGCCAGTGGAGGATTGCAATTTGGGTACTCCACAAGAGCCTAAGATGGTCAAACTATTCAAGGGGCTTCCGAAGGAATATAAAGAAAGGTATGTTGAGTTGTTTAAACAGTTTAAAGATGTTTTTGCTTGGTCGTATGATGATTTGAAAACATATGATAAGGACATTATACAGCATAAGATTCCACTCAAAGAGGGAGTTAAATCACATAAACAGAAGCTAAGGCAGATTAATCCATTGCTATTGGCTCCGATCGAGAAAGAAATTAAGAAATTGTTGCAAGCCAAGATAATTGTCCCACTCAGGTATTCAGATTGGGTATCTAACCTTGTACCTGTTCGAAAGAAAAATGGAGAGATAAGGTTATGCGTGGATTTCAGAAACTTGAACAGGGCTTCATTAAAAGACAATTATCCTCTGCTGAAAATGGACTTTGTCTTGTAGAAAGTGACTGGCGCTTATAGACTGTCTATGGTGGACGGGTTCTCAGGTTATAATCAGGTAGCAGTGGAGAAGGAGGATCAAAAGAAAACCGCTTTCACTACGCCTTGGGGAACGTTCATGTACGCCAGGATGCCTTTTGGCCTGATGAACGCAGGGGCCACATTTCAAAGGGCGATGGATATCACATTTGTAGGAGACACGTTTGTAGTGGTTTACTTGGATGATGTCACAATTTTTTCAAAGTCTGATGAGGAGCATTTACAGCATTTACAGAAAGCCTTCATGAAGTGCAGAAAATTTGGATTATCACTGAATCCAAAGAAGTCTTTATTTGCCCTGGAGGAGGGTAAATTGTTGGGCCACATTGTTTCGAAAGAAGGAGTGAAGATTGATCCTGCCAGAGTTGAAGCCATTCAGACAATTCCTCTGCCACGAAGTAAAAAGGATATCCAGCGTTTCCTTGGAAAGATTAATTTCCTGAGGCGGTTCGTCCCAAATTATGCTGAAATCGTTAAAAAGATTACTGACATGCTAAAAAAGAATGCTGAGGTAAGGTGGGATAAGGAGGCGAGGGAATCGTTTCAGAGAATCAAAGAGGCTTTAAAAGAAGCTCCTGTTTTGGTAAGTCCAGACTATTTGAAGCCGTTTCAAATTTTTTCATTTGCTTCTCCATCAACTATTGCAGTTGTTTTATTACAAAGAAATGAAGAGAAGCAGGAACAGCCAGTTGCATACTTCAGAAAAGTTCTCCGTGATGCAGAACTGAATTATAACATATTAGAGAAACAAGTGTACGCTCTGGTAAAGGCATTGAAAGCTTTCAGAACTTATGTTCTTCACTCTCAGATTTTGGCGTATGTCCCCAATTCGGCCGTGAAAGATGTGCTAGTACAAAGTGATGTGGAAGGTAAAAGAGGAAAATGGATCGCAAAGATACAGGAGTATGATTTAGATATAAAGCCAACGAAGCTGGTTAAAGGATTGGGATTGGCCAAATTACTGACAGAATCCAATTTCCAAGCGTTGGGAATCAATTTGCTGGCCCCCGTAGAAGAAGCAAATGAAGAAACGCGTGACAGTCAATCAAAAACAGCAGTTAAGTATAAGTTTCTCTGTTCAGAATGGTATAAAGATATTGTACATTATTTGTGCTTTCTGTCATGTCCACCTTCCATCAATAGAGAAAAATACAGAGCCCTGAAACTTAAGGCTCAGCCTTATGTTATAATCGAAGCAAAATTATATTGGAAGGATCCAGCTGGTATGTTGTTGTTGTGTCTTACAGAGGAAGAAATTCTAGAAGTAATAAGAGAGTATCATGAATGCTTGTGTGGAGGGCATTACAGCTGGAAGGTAACGGCTCACAAAATATTCAAATCAGGTTTTTATTGGCCGACTGTGTTTTCAGATGTTTACAAGGCAGTCAGAAGCTGTCAAAAATGCCAATTATTTGCAGAGAAGAAAAAGTTGGCTCCTCTACCTCTTCTTCCTGTCTTCGTTGAAGAACCCTTTAGACAATGGGGATTGGACTTCATTGGAGAGATTAATCCACCATCCAGCGGGCAGTTTAGATGGATTCTTACTGCTACGGATTATTTTACAAAGTGGGTGGAGGCAATTCCCACCAGGAAAGCTAATGATTTGGTAGTGATGAAGTTTTTGGAGGAGAACATTTTTAGCAGGTTTGGATGCCCCATGAAGATTGTGACAGATAATGCTCAGGTTTTCAGTTCACTCAGGTTTATTAATTTTTTCCAAACTTATAATGTGACATTGTCTCACTCCACAGCTTACCATCCGCAGGGCAATGGATTAGCAGAATCCTCTAACAAAACATTGGTTAGGATTTTGAAGAAAACAATCAGTGAGAATCAGAAGAATTGGGACACGAAGCTAGTCTTCGCTTTGTGGGCAACAAGGATGACCACAAGAAGGTCTACTGGCAAGTCACCTTATGAGCTTGTGTACGGCACTCAAGCTTTATTTCCCACACAATTGGTAAAACCTGTAATTTCTTTCCTCCAAGATGCCCAAGCAGAACCAAACCCCATGATACGAAGAATGAACAATGTGATGGAATTAAGTGAAAGCAGAAATCAGGTCCAGGACCGCTTGCTCACTTATCAGCAAAAGATGAAGGCAGTATTTGATAGAAAGGCAAAGGAAGTTTTGTTTCAGGAAGGAGATTTAGTTTTGAGATGGGATACACGAAGGGAAGATAAAGGCAAACATGGGAAATTTGATCCTTTGTGGTATGTCCCATTCCAAATTAATGAAGTCAGAGGAAATAACACCTTCGTGTTGGAAAATTTGGAAGGAGAAATGCTGGATATGCCTGTCAATGGGCAATATCTCAAGCATTATTTCCGACATTAAGCAGTTACTGATCCATCATTGTATATATCCGGAGTGTTCATTGTACATTTTCCATCAAGCAATTTTTGACTCCATGCCCGAGGTGAAGGCACTAATCTGCAGGTTCTTAGTGTTTCGTGGTAAAAACACTATACCCAGGTGGAGCCAAATGTTGTGGATCATTATATCTGCATATCCTTTTTTATGTCAAGTTTTGAAATTTTGAAAAAAGAAAATGTTTTTGAAAAAATATTCCTAAGGATCCGAAATATGCTATAGTATAAGGTTTTATACTTTAGTATAGGAAAAATACGAAGAAAGAATACATTGTATTTCCATTTTCATTTCGATTTGTGGAGCGGCTGACTATAGATTGTTATATTTTTATTAATCCTAAAGTTCGAGCAACTTCCGCAGCGGAAGTCGCGATCACGCGCAGAAGCTTTTAGATAAGCAACTGCGGGGGGTCAACTTGCCCGTCGGTTATCAAAACCCAACCCCCCGCAGTTGACTGGTCAGATCTACGAATATTATTGATCAACGGCTCTGGTTGATTACGGGGGGTATGGGTTGGAGGTCTCCGCCGTACTCACAGACCCCCCGCATTACGTCAGCCATTGAGGTGTCAAACAGTTGGCAAACAGTTGTCATCCGTCATGCGTGTCATCCCACATCACCCTCGTATTGATTGCGGTCTCCGTTGTTTATAAATCGGGTTTTCCGTTCCGTCATGGTTCATTTGTGATTGTTGCCCAGTTTTAAAACCCCGTCCCGCCACCTTCACACCAAGCTGTTTTCGAAATTCTTGTCAGCTATGGCCAAACGAGCATCCTTGTCTGGTCTGTCCACTCTGAACCCTCTCCTAGATAGTGAGAAAGACGTCCGTGATACTTCCTCATCTGTAAATCATCCTCTCATGCATTACCAAGTGACCTTGAACACCGACCAGTCGCCTGTGTTTTCCGCTATGCAGAGTTCTGGAGTGCTGTCCGCCTGTATTCCTAAAACCCATGTTTTTCCAGAATTCATTTCCTGGTTGGTTTCGTCCATGTATCCTGGCAAATGTTATGTCATGAACTCCCAGGGAGAAAGTGTTTTGCAGGTTTCAGCTCAATTAATGCGTCAAGCATTATGCTTCCCGGAGAATGATTCTCCTTTGCAAGTCTCAGAAGATTCGCTGGTTCAATACTTCGAGGAGCTCTCAATTGAGGAATTTAACCGCTGCATGTCATTTTTGGTATCGAATCCGGAGAAGACCCAGTTTGGATCGGGAAAGTTTGGTTTGGATGCTTTTAATGTTCAATACAGGTCAGTTCTCAGCTGTATTATGGAGATTCTGGGGAGAGAAGATGATTGCGAAGTTGACAAAGCAGCTCTGGGGATGTTTTCTCTCATGATGAAACCAGGAGTGGTCTTAGATATTCCATCCTTTTGGCAAGAATTGGTGAATTCTCAGTTGCTTTCTTTCCCACTAACAGGGTATTTCAGATTTCCCTCATTAATAGTTTACTTGTTTTTATACCAGAATGTGGAAGAATTCATGGGTATTGGTTTGAACATAATGGATAGCAATAAAAATAAACAGTCAGTTCTACTTTGGACTGATTTGATCAGAAGAGAAGAGAATGAAGCTGGATTATTTGAGTTTGTGGAACACTTCATGACCACCGCTTATAAAATTCTCAATGGAACTCGGCCTCCCTGTTTCTTGCCAAAGGCCCAGGAGTTTTTGCAATTAGGACCAAACTGTAGATATGGAGACTGGTTTGTTTTTTAGGACTATTCTGAAATAAGGCTATATGGAGTCGGTGTTGAGCCTTATAGACTTCCAACATTTGTTCCTATGAGGTTGTTTGCTTTGGAATTTATAAGGCAAAGTCTCAATGTGGATCAAATTCATTTTCTTCCAATGAAGAAGGGCTTAATGTACAAGTTGCCCATGAGTGTAGGTCCTTTTGTCGTTAACACAAGGCAGGCTTATGAGGAGGTGTCAAGGATGTTGGAAGAAACACAGTTATTATTGGGGGAGAAGTGGGCCTATGACCCACATGCGATTATTTCACAGAGAAGAGTCGAGAATGGCTATGCTACTTTTACTCATGTGAGTAAACCCGATTTAGAAAAGTTGGCTAATCCAGGAGGGCCAGGTTCATCACGGATTAGTATTCAAACTCCTGTAATATTGGAAAAGATGGGCAAGAGAGTGAGAGATGATGTTATTGAGATTGATGAGGAAGAGCCCCGAGAGGAGAAAAGGACTAAATTAGCAGAAGATCATTCCTCCAATTCACCTGGTTTTACTCTCCAGGTCAGTGAAGAACAGGGTGTTTCATCTCCTAGCAGATCAAAACTCCAGTTAGAGAAGGCTCCTTCCATGAAGCAGGTGTTCTCCCTAATTGAAGAAAAGAATCAAAGAATAAAGGCCAATATAGAGACACAAGCAGAACATCATATATCTGCTGACCAAACAAGACTTTTGACTGTAATGGATTTGGAGAAAGACCAGTTCAAAATGGCGCTATCGCATCCGACAGGGATGTCTCTGGGACCCTCAGGCAGTTTTAAGGAGTTGAATATTATTATGGATGTAAAGAAGATCCCCTTGTGGGACAAGATGAATCTCCACATGCAAACAGGTCAGTTAATTGTTAATGATTTAGGCAAGACTCATGCTACATCAGTCAAGACAGAGAATATGCTTGCTAAGGTTGTCAAACAGTGCAAGATGGAGAAGGCCAATGCCAGAGCATTGACTATTCAAAATGAAGAACTGAAGAAAATCATAATGAAGATTGGCGTTGATCCAAATGATAAGAGCGCAATGCACAAACTGATGAAGGGCGCAGAAGCAGAAATATCTTCATTAAGGAAGAAGTTGAAATTGCCAGCTGCAGAGCATTCGCTGGCAGCTGAAGTAGCAGAGGTAGAAAAGGAAAAAGAGGAGCTGCGACAACAATTGATAAAGAAAGATGAAGAGCTTGATAAGGTAAAGCAAACAGCCATAACCTTACAAAATCAAATTCAGAACCACACTTGTACTTTTGATTTTTCTGCAGGTGCGGCCGATCCACAGATCCAAGTTGCTCAATTGAATACAGAGCTAAAAATGGCGGAGAGAGATTGCAAACAGGCCCAGTCTGAAAAGGATGCAGCTCTGAGATTAATGCAGGGATGGGAAGAAAAGGCAAGTGAAAATGAGCAGAAGCTACATAAAGCTGAAGAAGAAATTAAGGAACTCAAGGAGAAATTGAAGGGAAATATTTCCCTTATTAAAGCTAAGGATCTTATCTGGAATGAGATCATTTCTGAAGTACAAGCAAGATGGGATTCCATAAGAGTAATTGCCAGAGAGAAAGACATTGTTGCTGATCACGAAAAGGAACTGTCATCGGACAAGCCAGCTGCAATCAAAAGATCAAATTGGGCCAAAAGATTCATGAATTTTACTAATTCCAAAACAGATGAAGAGTTACAAGACATGGGGATACAGGACAGGTATTTTTATGCTGAAGAAGTAAACAAAATGGTCATTAAAAACGACCTTCTGAAAGCATCAGAGAAATGCTTGCAGATAATTAAAGAGGTGATTAAGAAATTTGACATTTCGTTTGATAAATTGATAAGAACAGGTTTGCCCTCATGCTGGAAGGAGGGAGGTGAATTTATGTCCTGGAAGTTGTATGAAGATCAACTGGTATTTGCAAAAAGCAGAGCAGATGGCCGTCATGAGAAGACGCAGATACTAAAGGGAGAAACAGTATTCAATTTCTTACAAAGACATTTCCTTCTGCTGTGGATGGTGAAAACGTTGTTCACAAGTAACCTCACACACGGTCATATTGTTGCCTTCACAGTAGAATATCATCGTTATAAGAATGCTCCAATAACTCAAGACAAGCTCTGGAAGGAATGTAAGAAATTCACTATTGACACAGAAAAAGGATTTCCCGCCAAGCAGCCACCAGTAACCAAGCAGCCACCAGTAACCATGCAGCCGCAAGAAATCATTGAGTCAGCTGCTGTTCCAGGAACATCAGTTCCTTTAGATTAGGAGTTGTCATCTTTTATTTTGTTTCAAGTCAAGTGATGCAATGTAACGAAATGTTTCCGAGGCATGTGCCTCCGTTACAGAAAGTAGTTAAGTAGTTACAGTTAGTTAGAATCAGTTTTATAACTGAAACCATTTTGGTTCAGATTGTATTTAAAGACATCTTAAGGAAGGAAGAAGGTTCCGAGTTTTGAACCTTTTGAAGGCTAATTTTGTACTGAGCAATATCAAATGAATAAAGAAGTTTTGCAAGTTTCCAATATTCCATCTATGTTGAAGAGTTTTCTTGGTTTCCATTTCATTCGCATGTCTGTGAATAAAGTAGAGTGACTAGAGCTGCAGGTCTCTTGATATTTATATGTCTAAGAGTTAAATATCCTTAATAGGCGCTCCTCTTCTTTAACTTATATGTTTTCACTTCTTCTGGATTTTAGTTTGACATTTTCTGTGAAAAGCAGCATGACAAGTTAAGATCCTTTTCTTTCTCTATCTTTCATCCGTTCACTTCAGTATAAAGGGAATATGGCATTGCATGGCTACTAAAGATTTGATATTTGGGAAATATATTACTAATATTTAAAGGGTTAAGAAACAAAGACGCATATATACATGTTTGTGACATAATCTTTAATGTCTTGAGCACGGATTCTTGTACACAGCCAAGAATTGTTTCTCAAGGGACAACAACTGTCACAGTAGGATAAGGGTCTTGGTGAGGAGCGGGTGGCACTGTAGTGACAGAAGTAGCTACGGGAACTGGTTGAACTGGTGTGAAGGCAAGGTATGGTTTGGGGTGACCTGGTGGGGTAGCGGCTAGAGGGTCAAGGTACCGGACGAGAATACCGAGGGTCAAATTAGGGAGGGAAAGTGTGGCCATGATGGGGACCGAATAGACTCTAGGAGGGCGAGCGAGGAAGGGTATCTAACCAGCAGGACAATCTCCAGGAGGGGCGGCGCCAGGATGATTAAGACTGGGGGTAACCGACGCAGGACGGTAGAGAGGCTCATGGGTACCAGCTATAGGAGAAGGGCCAGCAGGAAGAGGTCCAGTTGGCAGTGGTGAAGGGCTAGGAGTAGGTAGTGGCGGGCGAGTTTGAGGTTGTTGACTAGCCGAAGTGGGTTGTGTGAGGTTGGCCCGAGACAATTGCATCATGCAAACATTCGCCGAGCAGGGATCTGAGACAAGAGGAGGAGGAAGACCAGGGAAGGTCCCAAGCAAGGAGGAGTCTTTGTAGACGTTGGGGGAGACATTGGTCAAAGAATCAATGGTTGGTTTATTGGCTACAGAAGAGATGATCGACTCAGGGGAAGTCTGAGATTTTTGCTCATGATATGTCAACTGGTCAATTGTGACTATCTTTCCATTATGAGGGGAAAACATCTTGCGGTGGACTACGGATGGGATGGCAGACATGGCATAGGTGTAACTATGCCCCAAAATAATGTTATAGTCAAGAGGGGTGTCGATAAATTCAATGTCGACACAAACAGTCTTGCACGCAAGGATGATGGGACAGTTACGGAAAAGGCCGATGGGCTGGGAGGCATGGCCATCCCACGCAGGAAGGGTGATTGTGGAAGGGGCCAACTCAGGAGATTCATGTTGTTTCCAAACTGAAGCAAACATCACACAGGTAGATTCCCCCTCATCAATAATACACCAAGCGACATTGGAATTTTGGATTTTGACGGGGATTTGGAAAGAAACAGAAGCAGGAAGGGGGGATGGTCTGACTGACAGGCGTCGAAAACAATCAATTGGTCATCAGCAGGATCTACAGCACCCACGGCTGATAGTAGAGAATTCTTTTGAGAAGGACATGACTGGAGGATTTCCAGTGTTGAAATGGCAGCAGGAGATTGTGCCAGATCATCTACTATGCTATATGAATGGGTAGCCCAACCAGAGGCAGCATTTCGGCCTAATGGGCCCTTAAAAATCTTGGTACGAACCTTAGCTTTGGGCAGAGGGATTTGCAAGGGACCATTGGGTGTCGATAGAGGCTCTGTAGGACTTGAAGATGGGGACTCAGAGACAGACGGAGTGGGAGGCATGGAGTACTGACGAGAACGAGTTTTAAGGTTAAGGTCGACGGTGAGAGATTGGTCAGAGGCCATCATGAGAATCTGGTAATCGGAGGAACCAGAAGGGGAAGATTGAGTGGTTACCGCGGCATGAGGTGGTTG
Organism: Pinus albicaulis; assembly: GCA_034641835.2. Lineage (NCBI taxonomy): Eukaryota > Viridiplantae > Streptophyta > Pinopsida > Pinales > Pinaceae > Pinus > Pinus albicaulis. The sequence continues at coordinate 1,286,805,651 of CM076582.1, forward strand.
AGTGGCCATGAATCCTTGTTGAGGGAAAGGATCAATAAACACAGCAGGTTGAGAAGTAACCGTATTGGGAGGGACAGTAGGGGAGGAATGTTGTCCCCCCATTGTGGCCTATGACTTCCACATCTGTCGCATCTATGGTAATAGGGGAAAATCATGAGTGTAATGACCATAAACACCACAACTCGAATAGGGTGTATTGGTGCAAAGAGGCCTGTCCAACTTGGGCTAGAAGCCCTGTGGTTGGTTAGCAGTGTTAGAATCAATACTTGGAGGATTGGGTCCACGATTACCAGAGGCAGGTTGATTGCCTTTCCTCTTTCTTGGAGAAGGAAGAGAATTAGTCGTGCCCTGCTTCGTAAATACTTGCCCTAGAGGGGGTATTAAGTGCAGCTACGGGGGTTGAGAAGGCAAGGGAGGGAGAGGTCAAAATGCTAGAGGAGTTGGGACACCAAGCTATAGGTAAGGATAAGGGTTAGGGTGGGAAACATTGAGGTAAGCAGGAGGGTGGGAAAAAGGAGGAGGCATGCCGTATCCTGTATACATGCTACCTAGAGGGGGGAAAGTGTTGGAGGTGCTAGCCCCTCCTGGATGGAAACCATAGCCCATAAGAGGTTGAGCAGCGGTATGTGAAAGAGCTCCAACGATACCATCAGTAGAGTGAGATGCCTCCGGGGCATTAGCGCCATCGGGTTTGGGGAGGTTAGGAAGGATGGTATAAACATAACTGGATTGAGCATAGATAAGGTCATATTTCAAGGCTATTTGGAGGGCGGCTTCTTCGGTTTGAGGGAAATGGGAGGCAACATCCTTGCCAATGGGAGGTAAGAGAGAGAAAAGGAACCAGTCCATATAAACCCGATCTTCAAAGGGAGGAGCGCAACATAACCTTCTTCTTCATCACCATTCCTGGACATGCGCAGAAAGGCGGGTCAAAGAGGATTGACGGAAAGAAGTTAAAAGCTCGATACCAGTGTCGTATCGGAGAGGTAGCTGGAAATAAGATAAAAAGTCTAGGGAAATGGTCGCAAAAGTGGTATGGGAGGAGGTGGCCTGATAACATACCATTTAGAAGCTTCGCTGGTAAGCGTGCGTTGGAACAATAAAATAAAAAGGTAGCTGGAAATAAGATAAAAAGGCTTGGGAAATGGTCATAAAAGTGGTATGGGAGGAGGTGGCCTGATCAACATACCATTTAGAAGCTTCGCCGATAAGCATGCATTGGAACAATATAAGATGGATGGAGTCGTCCATAATGGAATTGGATGAACACCACATATGTAAAGATCGGATATGGTTGCAGGGATCTTCACTAGCAAGTCCTTCGAACTTGGGAATGTCAGAGGGGAGCTTGGTTGGCATAGAAGGCCAACTAACATCGTGGCAGATAGGATCATTGATCAGCTGATTGAAATCGGGGATACTGAGACCGGCCATGTAAGGGAGAAAACGGACAGTCGAGGTAGTTCCCATAGTGGTTCCACTAGAAACGGACCCAGTAGTATAACTGGGGTTGCCGCTAGTGCTAGGCCCTGAAATAGACACGGTGAAGGTAACAGGGGGAGAACCAGGAGTAGGGGGGAACCCGAACAATCAGAAGAAGAATCGAAGTGTGGACTCGGGGGAGGACTAACTTGATGACGACGGGAAGGAGGAAGTATACCAACCAGAAACTGAGGGTGAAGGCCAAGAAGTCTCTGGGATAAACGCCTTGGAGGCGCAATGATGACGAGAAGAAGAAAAACTAACAAGGGCAAGGAGGTGAAAAATCAAGTGAGGTAAATGTCGAAACAAGTGCAGATAGGTGCAGTGTTAATTTATTTCAAAGTCTTTGCTAGGCAGTGTTAACGAGGCTCTTCTTCACTTAGGGTCTGTGTGTGGCATGTGTTGATTTTAATTTATTAAACCCAGACGTTTTGAGAGTAAAATAAAAAGCTTTTTGTGTAACTGAAAATAAATATACAAATGACAGTATATAATGCGGAAATAATAGAAAATTAATAGCTAAAAATGCATCGATCTAACCCAAGAAGGCGGGTCTCTCAAAACTAGTCTAAAAAGAGGGAAAAAATCTAGTCAAAACACGTGAAAAAGAGGCCAATAGATCTAAGGTCAGGAGGGACAGGGATCTAAAGGATAAACCTACTAGAAAGAGGTGTAGAGAACAGCAAAGAGGCAGAGGCAAGGTTGCTGTAACAAAAGGGAAAATCGACTAAAGATAGGAGGGACAAAGAGGTGGCCCTAGAGGTAAACCCAAACAAAATTATATGAGGTAATTTGAAAGGGATAAGAGCTGATCTAAAGGGATTAGAAGAGGAGGTATCAGATCTGAAAAGAAGAAGGATGAAACTCTGAAAATTCAGACGTCTGAAACAGCTAAATATCGCCCACAAAAAGTGGAGGGTACTAAAGCCCTAAGGGGAAAGATTCCAACTTAGTTGAGTGAAAAAAATCAGAAACAGGTCCAAACGGGTGGAGATGGAGGCTGGAAAACCTTGACAAAAGCTTCAGAAAAACCCAAAAAAATTGCTGCAGAATTGCAGAAAAAAGTGTAGGTCGCAGGTTCTGACCTGTTTTCAGTCCAGGTCGCAGTTTCGAGGCAGAAAAGTGCACCCTCCAGTCCAGGTTTAATTTTTTGGGCCAATAAGTGCGACCTACAGATCTGGGTCTCTCGGTGGCTGATTTCAGAAAAAATTGTCGTCTCAGCTGTGGCTGATGTCTGTCACCTGCGCAATAGGGCTAGAAACACAGAGAAGTTAAAAATTTTAATGTTTGAGTGTTTTAGAGGTGAAAGGCATCATAACAATAGGAAGAACAGAAAACTGAAGAGAAACCCTAAGGTCTGAAATAGTTGGATATGCAGGAATATATAAAATGACAACGGTCGCAAAAGAAAACCCGTGTTGAGTCGCCAATTGTTAGTATGAATCTTTCATCGTAAAAGATCACTTTAGTTACACATAAAAAATAGCCCTAACATCAATTATGGCTGCCAATATCTTTAAGTCTGCAATTAGTTGATCCAAGTAATGCTGCACACATCCAGATCTAAGCATAAAAGACATTAAGCCATAATAAAATATGGCTCCATGCATCTAATAGACAAGACAAGAACGATGTATTTGAAAGAGTTTTTTTATATATATATATATTATAAAGGGGGCACCTGAGAGGAAAAAAAGAAAGGTGTTTTCCGGTTCTCCTCAATGGGATGGGTTCATGATAGTCCTCAACATTTCAGATCTAAAATTCCTCTCTCTTGTTGGTGTAGAAAACTCAGACAAACATAGAACTCAATGGGAGCTCACAAGGCAAAAATGGAAAATGTGACCAAGTGTATAGATCCAAGGTGATCTAATGCAATGAAAGGTGACCAATGAATGGGGAAAACCCTTCTATTTAGAACAAAATATTAGGGTGATCTAGAACTTGGTGGATGAATAAAATATTATTAATCAAATTCTAGAACCACCATTTAGGAATATTTTATTATATTTGTTGGAGGGAAAAGGATTTTTGACTTGGGTCAATTCTTTTATTTATAAATAATAAATAAATAAATGATTTATTTACTTTTTTAAGGAAATTGTGGGAATATAATTAAATAAATAATGATCTATTTAATTATTTATAAATGATTTAGTCAAATTTAACTAGGAATATTATTTAAATAGGATTTAAATAACTTATTCCTAGGAAATAATCAAATAAATAAGGATTTATTTAATTGATTTCCATGTTTTGGGTTAAATATGACCAGGAAATATAAACAAATATAGATTTTTTTATTATTTCCTTTTGGGGTTTCCTGCTTAGACCATAAACAACTTAATAAAGGTGTTTTACTAAGTTATTTCACATAGTGAAAGAAATTTTACTTAGGGTAAAATTGGTCTTACATGGTGTACTTGGGTTCATCTAATGATAATAGGTTAGATGACCAAAAAATGGTGTAACACATACGACCTACGTAAACATTGTTAACTTACTCCTATAAAATAGAGCAAGAGTGGATCAAAACATCAAAATGGCAACTAAAAGAACTGGATAAGGAGATTCACATCCAGATAACTCTATGTCAGGCTTCCTTAAAATTTGGATGTTGAAAAAAATATTGTTTTTCCTTTGTTATATAAAATAAAATGAATAAAAATCAAATATAAAAATTACGATAAAAGTATATACAGTTTAAGTGGGTTTAATGGTTAAGATCATGTGTTTCTTTATAAAAAGTCACAGGTTCAAAACTAGAAGAGTAGAGTATGTATGCCTTCCTAGAAATTAGGAGTAACTATTTAAAACTATTTCATGATCCTTAATGGAATGTGAATGGACACATGCAAAAAAATCATTGTATGGTGGGGAGGTTATGGTAGGATCTTTTAAAGTTTTAGTGGAATGTCTTTATGAACATATTTGGATGTTTCTATGGACAATTTTGGAGATTTTCTTATATTGAAACTGGTTAGGTAGGACTTAATTGCATTTCATAGGAGGTAGGTTAAGGAAATTTATAGTTGTATCTTAACTGAAGTGGCATAGTGTGGCTAGAATACATGTAGGTTAAAGTTTTATTGGAATGTCTTTATGGACATCTTTGGATGTTTCTATGGACAATTTTGGAGGTTTTCTTATATTGAGAATGGTTAAGTAGGACTTAATTGAATTTCATAGGAGGTAGCTTAAGGAAATTTATAGGTGTATCTTAACTAAAGTGGCATAGTGTGGCTAGAATACATGTAGGTTAGTTAAAAATCTATCTATGGGACAATGTAGTACCACATGACTGAATGTGCTAGAATGGATTTTGGAAAACCTCAAGTTTGCAAAAAAAATAAAAAATAGAAAGATTATATGTCTATGATAGGTGGGACTTAATTAATATTTTATAGGGGAATATAAGATTTTAATATGATTAGGAAGTGCTTACTACATTATTAATCCTTCTCACATATTAGTGGAGCAACTCAAATTCTATGTTTTGAGCGTATAATTATGGTATGTATGTCCAATGGTCAATATGTTGGAATCGTTAGGTAAGAAACATATAATTGTTTGTTTCTCAGAGGGAAGTGGCTTTTATAGAAGTATTTTTCTTTTATTTATACATAAATATATTTTTTTTATTTATCAAAAGATGGACAATGAATTCCATCTTCTCAATTTCTAATTCTAGAAAATATTACGTGATGTCGTTGATTAGTATTAAGATTTTATTCCATGATGTATTTTTTATGGACAAAGTAGATAGTGTTAATCCATAATTTTTCCGACTTGTAGCATATAAGGTAGATAATAGTTCAATGTAGTTGAAAAGGCTTGTATGAACTTGAAATGAAGGATGCAAAGACATAATATAAAGAAATAGTTTAATTTTCTATTTAATATTTATTCTACAATAATTAATCTTGAAGGATGATGGTCCTCTATGGTTGGTATAGACATCACATTTGTTATTTGACATGAATGTGGTTTATTAAGTTATGGCTATTCTGCCATAACTTTAGTGAAACTATTATGAATTTCTAAGAACCATGATATTGCATTCTTACCATTGTAATGGTAAACAATCTAAAAATTCATCATTGAGCCAATATTCAATAGAAAAGTTTAGTAAATATTTATTATAATTATTATGATCCTTTCACCTTAAAATGACAAGAAAATAATAATTATAGTTCACTTCGAGGGAAAACCTCCTTTTACAAATATTACAATGGACAAGACAATAGTTTATGATCCTAACACTAGGTCTAGTTAGTGTATATATATATATATATATATCAGAGACAAAGGAAACAATTATAATAAAATGAGGCCATGCGGAGTTTTAGTCAACATGAGAATATTAAAAAAAAAAAAATGTAATAATGCAATATATAGGGCTTAATAAGGGTTATTTGTGTTCACATGGGGCTTATATAGGTCTTAACAATAATATAATGAATTTTGTTTTAATATTTAATATGATATTTTATGGAAATAGTTTGATGTTGAATGCATCATGGAGTAACTTGTTTAGATAATTCCTAGACAAGTAATACACATGAAGTAATAAATCATAAAAGCCATAAGGTTATTACTAGATATGTACTCACCATGTGATAAACATTACAGTTTAATAATAAGAATAATTTGACAAAAATATATATTTGAGACTCCTCATTCTATGGTTGTTTCCACGATTTTCTCATTTTAATAAACTATTTCTAAATAGTAAAACCACTAAATTATGTTTCTTAATTTACCCATAAAAAATACATAAAAATATCAAAACATGGAAATATTTCGATACATCTATCTAATACCCACCATTAAATATATGTATAATCAATCTAAAGTATTATATAGTTTACATATATTACCATGTTGAGGATGAATAATGCATATCTCTATGCCATTGTAAGCTATGAAAGAAAATCTTGAAGTGAAAAGGAATATTAAGGTCATGTTGCATAGGGAATACACTATCATGTGCCAAAATAGTCCATCAAGCCCATGGCTTACCCACTAATAGAACTGGATTTTATTATGCTAAAATAAGGATACATGACAAAGTGTATATAGTAATATTGTGTTGAGATGCATGGTTTTATTTTATCTTGCTAAAAAAATTAATAAAGACAAGATTCCAGATTAGGAAAAGATTGAAAATTAAATTCCTTATAATGTTGTGTTGAGATACATGGGTTTAATTTATCTTGCTAAAAAATTAATAAAAACAAGATTAAAACTTAAGTGAAGGAACTTATAACAAATCCTATATAAACAAAAATACGTTACATTAGTGATTTTATTTTTAGTAAAGAACCCTTTTTAAATGCATGATTATTTTCTAGTATGGTATAGTCAATTAGAATATATTCATTGTTATATAATATATTATATTTAAGTAATTTTTCCTTAAATGTATAATATCATGAAAAACTAAAATAATTTCATATATATCTATAGATATGACATTATTAATTAATACAAACCAAATAATAAGAATGAAATCAATTTACAATAATGTGAATTTGTAATTGTTAGAAAATTTGATATTAATAATTATTTTTAAATAAATAGAAATAAAAAATTAATAAATTATATCAAATCACAATATCTATATGAAATATTAAATTAATTTAGATAGTTGGAGACCATTTTATAATAAACATAGTTAGATTCATTTTTCAAATGCATATTAAAATGACTTGGAACAATTTTATTTCAAGTGATCATATAAATTCCATAGGTAGTATTTTTTTTTTCAATCTCTACATGATTAAGTATTCCCCTATATTTATAAAATTAAAACAAATAAAAAAAATGTTTTAGTATTCCTTGTATTTATAAAATTAAACTGAATAAAAAAAATAAACATTGGTGTACATAAAATGCAATATCACATAAAGCTGCATAAAACAAATTTTTGGTTATTATATTTATAAAATTAAAACAAATAAAAAAAATGTTTTAGTATTCCTTGTATTTATAAAATTAAACTGAATAAAAAAAATAACCATTGGTGTACATAAAATGCAATATCACATAAAGCTGCATAAAACAAATTTTTGGTTATTCAAAACTAAGTTTCCTTAGAATAAAAATATTATACCTATTACACCAATAATTATCCTATTGAATTTTTATTATTTAGATTACCATTATCCTTATTTAATGTAATGCATTATTAGGTTGGTTTCAATTTAGTGTTTGACATTATAGAGTACGTTTCTGTAATAAGTTAAACACATAAAAGGAAAAATTCTAAATTTTATGATTTTAATGTCTAATTGATATAATGCAACTTTTATTAGTTATATAATTTAGATTTTATAGAGCTTCTATTTATCTGATTTCTCAACAATATTTTTTTTCATAGTCATAAACTACTGATATTAGTAAAAATTTCCACAACATTTTTTATATATTAGATGTTCTAACTTTATTTGGACTTAGACGATGGGAAAAAAAATTCTTAGGAAAACACAACCTATCCTTGCTAAACAACCCTATCACGGTAACTAAATAACAATAACATTTTGTACCAACAAAATTCTAAGTTCTTACTTTATTCAATGCTTCCTTTATGGACTAAGCTTATGCATATCACAATTTGTGAAGTAATATAAGAGAACATATATGATAGATAATATACCACTTATGTCTTTGTTCAATGGAATATATTTAGTTGAGGTTAATTCATAAGTTTGAAGGTATTATAGACTTACTTCATACATAATTATTTACTGACTATTTTCATCATATATCATATATTTCAAAGGCTCTATTGCAACAATTATTGTTGCATGTTATCAATGCATCATAAAATATGAAATCACTATAAAAAATGGTGCTAATAAAATTAGAATGTTATTTGTTAATATTTACCTTTTCAAATTTGTTTCCAATTTATTGCAGTACTTTATGGAAATGTTGGATGCCCCTCTCTTACGATTCATAAAATTTAAACATATGGCCATATTGTTATTATTATTTTTTTCCTATTTTTAAATCAAAAAGAGTGTTTATATTTTAAATTTTCACTTGGTCAGGGAAAATATTCTAGATCACTATCTTATGCCTCATGTATATGAGATATATAAAGATATCATCTAAAACATGTCATTATGCAACAAAATTGGAGCTTATGCATGTATAAATTTCACAAAATTTCCCCTTCCAAAAACTACATTTTAATAAAATTAACTACTCTCTCATGGTATAATCCATGATATCACTTACATGAATTCCATCATGGGATGGCTCATTTATGGGTATAAATTTAGCTGTGGATTGAAAGGATGTGTTAACTAGTTGACTAAAGCTACAGGTCCATTACTTGAACAACTCATGTAACTCTCAAATTTCTTAAGAATGAGAATCCATCTCAATATTTACGGACTGCTTGATGCTTCAAACTATGGATTTCATCCATTTTATTATTGATGGTTGATCCTTATTAATTTTTCTTCTTCGTGAATGTAAATGTCTCCATTTGACTTACTTCCACACGCTGAGCCATATTGGCAATGAGAGATCTACATTTACATCCTTTTACTTCCTTAATTGGTTACACAAATATCATATTTTTCATTTCCTTATGACCACTATTATAGTTTAATTCCATTTAATAAATGAAAACTGATTTGATTTATTGTGTAGTAGGACCTTGAACAGGGTCCAAAGGCTCAACAATTTTTTGACCAAAGAGATGAAAATTTTAAATTGCAATCCCCTTGTCATCTACACTATTCCACGAGTTGAAAATGCACCAATTACAAGGTCTATCTCTTTGGAAAAGAACTAGATTTAAATTATATGTCTAATAATTATGATGATGGCTCGATTCGTCCAAAAAAAATGAGTTTGAAGACATGACAAGGAGAAGACATTTGGCATTGTTTCCACGCTAACCAATTCCAATTCAATGCACATGCAATTTTTAGTGCTAGGACTAGGGGAATATGAAAGGGGGGAAACTAGATGAAAGTATTCTATTGATCCCAAATTTACATGCATAAAAATAATTGAGCTCAATTCCTTCAAGGACAAGTATTACCCGAATTTTTTTTTAGAATTCCACAACACTATGTGGTTCACTATCGGAGCTCTGTGATATCAATGAGATGCATATGAGTCAACATGAATACTACACTTTTTTAAAATTGAAAGATAACACATATATTCTATGGGAAACAAAAATGACCTAGGGGCATTCATAGAAGGAGAAACAAACACAAAGAACACTACCAACCCCATTGTTTTTTGAGTATGCTTAAGAAACAAGAAAATTCCATAGAAAATTCCCACCCTCTAATTATTTGATAAGGCTATAGTATGATGTGACTCAAAATAAACTTGCACTAAAATAAGGTAGAACAAAACCTTTCCATCACAGGGTTCCCACTGGTAACTAGAAAAATTCACCAATAATATAAGTTGAAACAAAATTATTTAATTATCCATCGTGAGCCATTTGAGACTAACCTATGAACCACATCTATGAAAGGGCAGTTAGGATAGAGGGATGAAATTCTTGGTCAATGATTTCTTTGGGTCAAATGGGTAGGCTTGTTAGTTATTCCAGAATGCTCTGACAAATCTCTCATGCCTTGTCCCATTTGCGATATCTCCCTTTAATTTTCAATTAAGAAAGAAACATGGGGGTGGTAAAAATTTTTTCCACCATAAATAAATCCCACATCCTCACCAATGTAGAAGGTTAAAGTAATTCATCATTGTCATCGCTCATATCCTTAGTACCACAATGGTGGTTCAAGGAACTATATTAATTTCTTTGTGCTTGCATTTACCACCCTCTTGAATGAGATGAAATTTTGATTTAATTTAAACTTGTGTGACCGCTTTGCAAGAACAAGGTCATTTTTCATCTCCATGATGATCCTAAATCCCATAACTTTGAAATATTTTTTAATACAGTAATTAGTAAATTTGTTGTAGCGATTAACCATCATAAGGAAATAATTTTCTACTTAAGATGGACATTAAGATATAGGTCTCCCAGCTTCCAATTTACAGCCATCATTAGCAATATTTCCAGCTTTTATTTTGTAGTCTCATAGGACATGGTTGAAGTATTTCAATGAGATGGGTTCTATCATTTCCGAAAATATTTTCATAATATTGTCTTGATATTTTTTCGTAGGAAATATTCCTCTAACTAGATGTTGCGAAATGAGGAGTGAATGTCCCAGTATATTGAGCACTTACAACTAATTTTCCTTCGGTATCAAAAGAACTTGACTAATTCCATCAAATTCTTCCAGGTTATTTTCCATGTGACCATGTCACCATGCATATGAATACTTTATTACCCTTAGAGCTATAAATATGCTTTGACCCCTTCCTCCTACCCCTCATATGGCCATCCTATTAAAAAAAAATGATATGTGCTATTTTTTTGGTGATATTATGTACATAACCTATAAATAAGTAAATAAATAATTAACATATAACAATCCTACCATATAACTCTTAAAAATTGTTGTTGGAAATGGTTGTGCAGGTTGTTGGAGCAATCATTTCACTTGAATATTTTTTTCTTGAAATTCTAAATGGCTATGGGACTACCGAGTAGAACTCATTTATATGACATTTTTCACAGTTTTCACCGAGCAGTTCATGTCTCCAGAGATTTGAATCGACCATGGAGAGAAACAGAATTTGTGCCCCTACTTCTTGAGCTCAACTCCTTCGACAGAATTCTAAAACATTATTACAAAAAGAAATAATGTTAATTTTTTCTGTAGACATCTATTTATGAAAAATTCATTTCTTGTCTCCTTTAATTCAATTGATTTTTGGTTTTTTCATAACTTTTCTTAATATTTTGTTGGCCCGCTAACAAATACCCTACATTTTGGTTAAAATGAAGGGGTCCCATTATAAATATTGCAAAATACCCCCTTTTATTACACTTTCTCGGTCATTGGTTTCTCTTCTCTTCATTTTTTGGTTTTTATGCTCCTTATCCTTTAAGGTTTGTCATGATCACATGCTTCAATAAATTTAATTCATAATTTATGGGTTCTTTTCCATATGAATATCCTTATTTGATAATTCAATGATCACTATATTTATTTTAGGTCATTACATATCTTTACTAATTAATCCTCATGATGGACTAGTACTTACAATAAAAATTGATAAGATTTTGAGAATGACTAGAGTATGAAAATAACACAACCACTCAAATATGTTGAAATAATCTCAAATAATATGTCGTATGGAAGTTATCTTATTTCTTTAGGACAATATGTCTTGACATATTATTGGTGGTTGTAACTTTGTTTGTTTGATCATGTCTAATTTTATACATTGGTTTTGATTCTTGCTCTCGCTTTTCCAATAATTTTCTAATGAATGAAATTTTAAAGATACCAATTTATGTTTTCAAAGATTTTTTGATTTCAGGTCGTGAATTAATTTTCTTTAATAAATCCCTTCTTTTCAATTTCCGAGTTTTAGTAAACATAATTTCTATGTGAAATTATTTTCTTGATCCTATGTATATATATTAACATATTCCACATTTTTTTTTTCTAAGTAAAAGTAATCTATTAACAAAAGGAGTAAAGTACAGCGGGCCGAGGCCTGATCATTGCCGCGTATTATGGAATTTTAAACAAAAAACATGGTTTGAGGACTACCCTACAGGAGGGAAACCAGTTTGAAGAAGTTCATTTAGAAAAAATCCCGCACAGGGAAACCAGAAAATTAGAGTACTGGAAAAACAGAAGACCATAACATAGATATGAAACATAAGCATGTTCGTTTTCAGCAGGAGAAACAAAAACTTGCCCTTGAGAATGGGCAGAGCATAAGCAAAAAACCAGAGAAGAGAGGTAGACCTACTCATCAAGAGGAACGTGTTCAACTCTGCACCATAATTCATCAGGTTCCCCGTCAGCATTGTACAAGTCTGCAATAGAGTGGAAGACCTTCCCAGGAGGAGGAGGATTGTCCTTAGCCGCGCTCGCTTGCACCGGTTCATGCCTCACAGAAGGTTGACCCTCTGCATCCGTGATCGCCTTGTCCTACGTGGCCATGATCACATGACCCTGTAAGTGCTCATTATCTGGGTCCTTCAACCCAACTCCCTGCGCCGCGTCCTAGGTCTCAGAAATGCTGCAATCCATTGGAGCAGAGCTAGAGACATTATCCTGAGGCTCTTCATGAAACATGACAGTAATTGAGGCGGTCACACGAGGTCGAATGAGATTGATATTGAAAGAAAAATTAGCAGTGTGGGTTTGAGCAGGAGGAGCGGAAGGAGTGGGTGAAACAAGGCGACGACCCAAGCGAAGAATGCATCCTCTGTGAAGTGTTAGAATGGAAAGTAGACTCAGAAGAGGTAGACGCGGAGGAGGGAGAGAAATGAGTTTGGCTCCTCGTGGAACCCCTTCTGCAGCGCATTCTCTGCCTAAGGTGAGGCATAGTTGCAGATGAGTCAACAGGGCCGGGAGGCAAAAAAATGACAGAAGACTGAGGCAGGAGGGTGACAGAAGCGAGCATGCAGGAGTCAATGTGGGAGAAATGAAGATTTTCTCTAAAATACAAGCAGCAGTTGAGGCAGCTCCTTTTGCCAGTTACAGTTCACACATTAGAGAGCCCTGCTCCTGGAGCGCACCAAAGATTAATAGGCGGGGGAATGTTGTGCAGAACAGAAGAGCGCTCCATTATAACAACCCAATCTACTATGAAAATGCGAATCGAGTGCAATAATCCACCATATGTATGAACTGGGGGCTGAGACATGGCGCAACAAGCGAAGGTGCATCGAGGAGCGATATGAGAGTTGTTTCGAGTGCCTGGAGTAAATGACATTAAACCCTGTACATTTGAATTTAAGAACAGCATGACACTCTGCTTGCAGATGGGAAAGTGGCGTCCCTTTATGCCACTCCCATATCCCATCACATTAATCACTGAACTCTGCACCCGCATCCGGGAGTTAACATATTCCACATTAACTAGCACATATATAGCTTAGTATTATATATAAATGGTGTACAAATAAACATGTTAATACTCATAGAAATATATTAACCATGTACCTAATAAATATTAGGTACCATATTAATAAACATTTTTAATATATTATATAGTAATAAACGTTATAAAAACATAAAAAACCTTTTTCATATACATATTGTATATATTATAACGAAGATATATATGTGCGGCTTCATTTATTATATTATGTTACAACACATAAATACAATATTTATAAAACCAAGGATTGTATAATGTGTAATAATTGGTATCCTTTTATTTCATGTTCTATTTACCTTAGAAAAATGTCACGCCGGGCAAATTTTATGGAAAATTTATTTAAAGGTTAAAGTTTTGTATGATGTTGTGAAAACATAAAATTTTAAAATCCGTGGGACATGCAACAAAAAAATGACGGTGTTACCTGTTTCGAGCACATTCCACTAGAGCTGACTTGTATTCCACGTATTATGATTTAAAACAAAGAGGGTTACATCAACATTCATTCGTGCTACAGCAATGGTTGTTTGACTAAACATTGGCATTCATGATTCTCACATATAATTTATAAAGAAATAAATTCCACATATGTAACAAAAAAATATTTATGATATAAAGCTTTACCATGGGATCCATAAATGTCAATTGTGCTTATTGAAAGCAAACAATTATTTTCATCGGGTCAAAAAAAATATAAAAATAAATCACATGGGAAAATAGAGTGAATGAATGTAAAAATGTTATGATAAAAAGATAAAAATTATAGAGTAGAGATTGTTTTTTTTAATATTAAGAATTAGTTAAATAATATTATATTGGAGACATCAGTGATAAATGACTGCAATGAGATTGAACTCAACTCAACATGACTGAACTAAACTAAAACAGACTGTGACATTTGGATGGACAATTGTGACACCTACCATGTGGTTGGAATTAGATTCTCCAACACTTTCTCTTAATTTCAACCACTAAAAAAATTAAACTAAGATGTGTGCTAGTCTATGTCATGGCTAGGATTACAATTTAAAAATTGACATCAACCACATTTCCTTTTCTTTTTCTTCTCTTGCACACCATATAGTCTCTAAATTGTTTCACTTTATTTTTTTTGTTGTAGGCTTCAAATTTCAAATTATTCATTTGCTGGTGTAGGTTTTCGATTCTTCCAGATTTTCTAAGCATGTGTTGGACTTTTTGAAATATTTACTTGTATGTAGACTGTTGCCACATATCATATTCTATGGTGTTCTTTTTATCATCAATCTTTTGCTGCAACATAAATTAAAAAAAAAATAAAAAATCATGGACTTCTTAAAATATCTACTTGTATGTAGATTGTTGCCACATATCATCTTCTATAGTGCGCTTTTTATTGTCAATATTTTGTTGCAACATAAATTTATAACAAAAAAATATCTTCACGACTCCAATTCCTGAAAAATTCATTAATGTTATCATCATCCAAGTTGTATTCAAGGTTCATTGTTCTAACCTCTATGAAGAACTCATCCAGAAATGGTGTTGCAAGTCGTGCTTCAATAAAATTTAACTCTTCTTCGTCATCATCATGTTTACTTTCACATTGGAAATCAATGCTAAGTATAAAAATACATGCAAAACCACATTGGTTATGTTCCTTCTGCCTTGAAATGTGAAAATTCTCCTATTGTGCTTCCTCCTCTACTTCTGTTTCTGTCTGTATCTCTTCGACGTATTTACTAACATGTGTTGTTGTAAATAGGTTGTCTTCCACTTGCTTTGCAGACTCAAGTGGGCTTTTATTACTGAATAACATCATGTTGATATCATGTTTTTGTTACATCATCCACAATAATTCATCATTAGTCATCAAAGTTTACATCAAAAATATTAATTGTTGGATTTACCATAGCATTACTGCTCTAATGGAAGCTTTATTGTCATTAGCAAGCTTTGCTGCTGGATTGATCTAGATTTCTTCACTACCAAAATTAACTATGACCTTTACTTCTATGATGTTAGAATAATTGCATTTAAAAGAACATAAAACAACCACATGTGCATGCTTAAACACGAGGATACATAATGATGATCAACAAATCAATAACACAACACATTGATAATGGAGTTCACCCAGTGTGGGCTACGTCTCCGAGCCCAGTGTCAAGAGAGTGAAGGTCTCTTCATTATTTTTTGTTAATTGTGATGATGTACATGGAATTTTCTTTGTCATAATAAGGAAAAATATCCTCAACAATATTGGTGTGTCTCTCCATGAGACATTATCCCTACAAGAACTCTCACTAAAATGGGCTTTCCTTCAACGTGAAAAGCTAATGAAATCTCACATAATGTGGCAACAAGTATCCCTTAACAAGAGTGGTAATTAATGATCTCAACAATAAGACATCATATTAGCAAATTAGAAGAATAACATAACATAACATAACTACATCATATACCTCCACTTACAAAGATAGCCAAAAAATGAAAATTTCGGTTGTTTAAATGGAATGCACCACTTCCTGGTGATGAGTGGTGTAAAATTGAGTATTAACTTGTCCAATTTTGACACCACCAAATTTTGGGCTCTTAGGAATCTTGAATATTCCCCCAAAGATTCCTTCTTGAAGATGACTTTGAAATATGCTAGTCGGATCAAGATTCTGAGCACACCAGTTTGCTCATTGAGAAATTCTAAGAAAAATGAGTATAAACTCGACCTGGTTCTAAAACTGTCAATATTTGGCCCTTAGGGAATCTTTTAGATTCCTCATGATTCCAAAAATATTCCTCTCCATTAGTTGACTGGATATCTACTACTCAGATGAAAAATCTAATCGCACCACCACACTCCTCGTGAAATTCTGAGAAAAATGAGTATAAAGTCGACAACATTCCAACACTAGAAAAATTCAAGCTTCAATGGAAACTTTTAGATTATGTTTTGAAACTAGCTCCAAAAATAGAAGAAAAGAGATATGAACGCCTTAGAAATAAGCCACTTCAAGGGGGAAACCTCCAATACATTACATGAATGAACAATTCTTCGATGATACAAATTACAAAACCTCCTTTCTATATATAGGAGTCCATGGGGCCACAATGTAATCCTAGCCGACCTAACAATAATAATTTAAGGGAACAATAATAACAATATGGGGGTTACAGTAGTACAATAATAACAATAAGGTGGTTACACTAACAATAGTAAGGGACTATACTAGTAATATAGGGACCTAACACGCTCCTCTCCTTCAAAAAAGTGTTGTCCTCAACACTTGAGTAGCTCTGGGTGCTTTTGTATAAAATTATCATCCTCCCATGTAGAATCTTCAGTGGGTAAGTTATTCCACTTGATGAGATACTCTAAAATAGATCGATTTCGCAGCTGTCGAGTTCTTGTTTCCATGACCGCTTGAAGTTCCAGTATGATTTTTCCTTCCTCATCAAGTTCTGGAAATATTGTTTGAACTGGAAGATTTTCACCTATAACCTTCTTTAAGCATGAAACATGGAAAACTGGATGCACTCATGAAGAAGTAGGAAGCTCCAATTTGTATGCCATAATACCAATCTTTTGCAACACCTTGTAAGGACCATAGTACTTTGGCAAAAATTTATTATCCTTCTTAGCTTTCTTGAGGGACATTTGTTTGTATGGTTTTAGCCGTAAAAATACCCAGTCTCCTACGTCAAAACTTCTCTCACTGCGATGTTGATCTTCCTATTGTTTCATTCGATTTTGTGCTAAATTCAGGTTATCCTTTAAGAGTTGGAGAACTTCTTGTTGATGCTCGATGTGATATTCCACTACTTGAACCTTTGAATTTTCTCTTAAAGATGATTTGATGGATGGCAGATGATATCCATAAAGTGCCCTAAATGGGGTCATTTTTACTGCAGTATGGAAGGAAGTGTTATACCACCATTCAACGAGAGGTAACCACTTGACCAATTGTGTTTGTTTATCAGATACAAAACAATGAAGATATGCTTCCAAAAATTTATTTACTATCTCAGTTTGACCATCAAATTGAGGATGATAAGATGAGCTATGAACTAATTGAGTACCCAAACAAGAAAATAACTCTGTCCAAAAATTTCCAGTAAAAATGTGATCTCTATCACTCATAGTAACCCTTGGGTTTCCATGTATCTTTTGAATTGTCTCCATAAATGTACAAGCAACTATACTTGCTTTAAATGGATGAGATAATGCACAAAAGTGTGTATACTTGGTAAGTCTATCAACTGCCACCATGATGAGACTCTTTCCTTCAGACTTAGGTAAACCTGCGATAAAATCCATTGAAATATACTCCCAACGTTAACTTGGAATGGATAAAGGTTGTAGAAGTCTCGGGGTCTTAATTGTCTCAACATTATTCTGCTGGCAAACCAAACATTCTTCCACAAACTTTTGAATATCAGATTTAAGGCCATCCCAAAAAAATTCTTTCTTCACCCTGTGGTAAGTTTTTAAAAATCCTGAGTGTCCTCCTAAATGAGAAGTGTGCAATTCCAAAAGAATCTTTTGTTTTAGTTGGGAATTCTTACAAAGATATAAGCGATCTTTGTACCATAAAGAATCATTTTTCCAACTAAATGTATCAGATGTACTAGGATCTTGCTACAAGTTTTGAATGAGTGTCCATACTTCTTTTTCCTTCTTCCATTCATCTCTTGCTTCAGCTATCTAATCTGGTTGGATAATAGAAATGGCACAAAGCAATTCTTCCACCTCTTCATTCTTTCTTGAGAGTGCATCTGCAACAACATTAAACTTCCCCCTTTTTTAGATTATTTCAAAGTCATAACCCAGCATCTTTGTGACCCATTTTTTTTGTTCTTCTGAAGATAGTATTTGTTCCGAAAATTGTTTAAGAATATCATGATCAGTTTTTACCCTCAAGTGTCTTCCCATTAGGTAAGTTCATCATTTATTTAGTGCATGTAGTATTGCTAACATTTCCTTCTCATAAATAGTTTTCTATAAATTCTTTCCTTTGATTTGATGGCTTTCAAAAGCAATGGATCTTCCTTCCTGCATTAAAACACCACCAATTCCATTTCCTGAGGCATCACATTCCACAATAAAGGTTTTTGTGAAGTCTGGCATAGCTAAGACCGGTGCTAGGCACATTGCCTCCTTAAGATGTTCAAAGGCCTTAGTTTCTTCAGGAGTCCATGAAAATGCATCTTTCTTCAATAATGTTGTTAGAGGTTCTGCTATTCTCCCATAATTCTTAACAAACTTGCGATAATACCCTGTTAACTTGAGAAATCCTCACAACTTCTTTATGGTTGTGGGAACTTTCCATTCCTTAATGGCTTTAATTTTTTTAGGGTCTACCTTAACACCCTCGTGAGATACAATATGACCCAGATATTCCACCTCTTGTACTCCAAATAAACATTTGGATGTTTTTCCATATAATCGTTTCTCCTGCAATAGTTTGAGCACCCTGTTAGCTAGCTATAAAATTTGTTATATAAAATGCTAGCTAAAACATTTTTTAAGCCTTAAAGAAACAAGTTTTATTGCAAAATTGTTCTCTCTTGAAGCCTTATGAGGGCCTCATGCCTCTGTCCAAATATTCACTATTTTTTTCATTTCACACTCTGAAATTCTGTTGATTTCATGAGAAAAGACTACTGCAAAAAAACCCATTTTTCCCTCCTTCCACCACAAAACTAACCTTCATTTTTTACCCCTTTAACTCACATAAATTCCTCTATTTTTAATTTTCCCCTATTCACCTTTCATGAAATCCCCTTTACAGAGTTTAAAACTCCTTTTTAACTCTATCAAAACCCCCAAATCCATTGAAAAAATCATAAAAAATACATATTTTTGTATAAAGGCTTAAGCCCCCTTGGGCTAAGTCTTAAAACACTTCCCCTCCACGTGCCCGCACCCTAGAACCAGGTGCTAGACCCAAAAAGTGCTTATCACATCGCAAAGCCTGAGTGCATAATTCTGTTTGCCATGTTTAAAAAGTTCCGATGCGATTAAGCCCATGTACATATCCCCCGATCATATTATCATTTCATGTAACCCGTGGGCCCGCAATCGGGTGCTAAATCATTGAAATAATTCATTCCCGATTGTATCTTTCCTTTGTTAAATCATAAAACCCACTTGCCCAAATTTTTGGTCTAATGCACCCGAGTTATGTTTTTAATGTAAAAATGGGTAGATTGAAAAGACCACATCAAAACTTCCGATGCGATTAGCCCGTTATGTTAAATTCCGCACCCTCCACTTCATTCATATAACTCATGCCCAGGACCAAATGTTAAATTCCTAAGGCACTTAATCGCATCAGAGTATTTTGAATGGTTAGATTGAAAACCCCAAGCCCGACCTCCGATTGCGATTGGCCCTCATATGCATAAAGCCCCGGGCCTATTATCATTCCATATAGACCAAGGCCCCAAAGTCGGGCGCCAAACCATATCATAAACATATATTCTGCCACCAAACCTTTGTTTTCTTTTTTTTTGGTTTTCATACATTATAAAGGGTTTCCACCAGTTCGTTTTTGAAAACAATATCTGTCGGTGATCATTGAGCCGATCAATGATCCACGCATCATCGCATCGGCAATGATTGAAGGCGCATTTCGTGGATGTTGATTCTCCCCTCCGATTGACGATTCCCCCATCAGTCGTCAGTCGTTGATCTCCTCCTCCCTTTCCCTTTGATCCAATGGCCCTCGTTCGCTCCAATCACAAGTCTTTCCTTCACTTTTCGAACCCCTCTGATTCAACTCCCACCATTGATCTGATCTGTAGATCGACAAACTACATTTAATCGCATCGGATCTTTTCATCGAGTGCCTTTTTAACATTTTTTTTTCCCCGCCTATTGTGATCCTCCAATTGAATCTGGACCATCCAAGTTTCCATATTAGACGGTCCCAAATCTTTCCCTCATGGTTTCATTGCCCTCCGCCTTCAACCAAAAGGATTTTAACGTGTAATCTCCACAATTGATCTCTGCGCGATCAATGGTTCTGACTTTTTTCTCCCTCTACTCCCCTTCTAACCCTCACAAATGGATCTATACTATTGGATGATGACATCTAATGGCCACGCTCTCTCCCCATACCCTCTCAAGAAGTTTACCTCACAACGCAGGATTTCTTAATTAGTTTTTGTTTTGCAGGTGATTAATGGTTTTTCCATTATATTGAAGGAAAAGCTGAAGGTCGGGAATGATGATTCCCATGCCTTTGGTTCATAAAAGGAAACGATTCGCAGGGTTCAAACTCCATGTCTCCTCGATGCTTCATGGGCATTGATGCCTTGTGAGCCTTGCGCAGCACTGCACATCAACAAGACACAGTGAGTGAAATCACAATCAAAGAGTATCAGTGTCAAAGAAAAAACATACCAGAACAGAAGATTGAAGACAATTTGGGGGATTATGGCTAAGATTGATTATCAAAAGCCTAATCCTCCAAATTAGAACACAGTTGAAGAAAATCATAAGTGTTTTATCAGACAGAAAGGCCTCCACTGCCACATCTGAGGCGAATTGATTCCTCTCAGCTACCACAAAGCCACATCTTCTCTCAAAGCATTCAAACAGAGGCCGAAGTTATTGATCAAAATCATATATTTGCCTCAATGCAGCCAAAGAATGAATTATGCCAAAGGAATTAAATGTAAAAATATCAGCAGATTTATTACATTCATGACACAGAGCCTCAAAAGTCAATAAAAGCTCCCACCAAGATTAATCTTAAGTGTAAAACAATTAATAGAGATATAACATCTATAAACTTCGTCATCGAGCCCCTCAAAGGCGGAGAAGCCATTAAGTCTGTGTTAAATGCCTTGGGAGATCTTTTATCCTCTCCCACCTCCTCATTCCTTCTATAAATATTCTTGTAGAAGATGAAAAAATTGTTGGTTGTTGAACTTTGAAATATAGTTGAGCTTGAGATTTATACTTGTAAATAGTGTTCACTAGTTCTTGGAGCTCCACCTGTGATAGATAAGTTAGTCTGGGAAGTGTAGATGATTGCTAAACTAAAGAATTGGACTTAAAGATGTAACTGGTTTGGAACATCAATACAAGTTGATTTATGGGATCCTAGTCTATGTCGACGGTGATGTTATTTCTTATTGCGAATTGTTATTTTACTTCTGTTTTCACTTTGTTCATCTTCTCTTATAAAGAACAACATGCATAGAGTTAGGACTTCCTGTATATCAGTACCCTTCTCTGACTGAAAATATTTATCTGTATGTTTTCTTCCAAATTGTGTTATTTAGGAATGATTTTATTCAGTTTAAGCATAGGAATGTTGGCATGCCCTCGTCCTACTGTCTGAGCTAGTTGTTATTCTTAAATGTTATTTTTATTATATCTTAAGTAGAGATGAACTGAGGAAGATATGGTGTTCCCTGATCCTAGTTTTATCCCAAAAGACTATCTGAAAGTTTCCCTTGGAATGTGTTGAAAGCTGGCTAGTGTTGAAGTACTTACAAGATCTTAGGCCATTCTTTGTTATCTTTGTGTTTGTCTTGAAAGTTACCAAGTAGAGTAGAGCTAGGAGAGGATTTTTGGTGAGCCTGGCCCGCTAGTTTCTTCTCCAACAGTTGCCTTCAAGTTTCCTTTCATTTTAAAATGTATTCTATTGAAAGTGCATCAAAATCAGGCTACTTTAGAATTAATTACCTGCTCTTAGATTAATTTAATGTCTTTCTTAAGTGTATGTCAAAAGTAGGCTAGTTTATAAGTACTTACACGATCTTGGGTTGCTCTTTGTTCTTCATCTGTTTAATTCCCCTTATTTATGTAACATTTCATTCCATAAATCAACGTTAAAGAGATCCTTAGATATAGATGACTTGCCCCATGGTCCACTCTTGCCTCTTGTTGTTTCAATTAAACCCTATTATAACTCCATAGCCCAATGGACTAAAACCTGCAATTAATCTATCTTCTTGGCCAAAGCTTACTCTGATTTCTTGCAACTTCTCACCTTTGAAACTCTTTTCATTTAGGACTTTCCACCTCAAAAAATAATCATGCTCAACCATCGAAAACAAAACAAAACCCTTGGCCTTCATAACTAGCCTAATATCATTACCCAAAAATTCAAAGACAAATCCATCTTTGCACTTATTGGAGAGATCCCTCTTCGGATTCAGGAGGGCTAGATCCTAGAATCCCAAAGTGGTTGAAATAATGTTGTTTCTGTGATTGGAATTTTCCAAATTTGCTAATTACAGATTCCTAACATTTTTGGTGACTCCACTTGGGAGATTTATGAATTTATAGTTTCTTAGCAAGCATTTATAGACTCATTAGTCTCCCGAACCACTATAAAAAACTCAGAAAAAACCCAAAATATTTCATATTGGTATTCAATAAACATTGGTGGTGGACCATTAAACCTTTTACCTCCTTAGGAGTTAAAAAAATTCCACCTGGCGACTCCACACTCCGAAACTCCCAAAAGACCAAATGACTCCACTGGTAGAAAACCTTGAACTGATTGACCAGACACAGTGACCTTTGCAAACATGATTCTAAGAATACAATGAAGATATGCCCCAATGAGTAGAGATCATATCCCTGGGTTTCCACATAAGATTCCCCTGGTGAATTGGGATGACAACCTCCCTATTTTTCAAGGTGAAAATTTTGATGACCCTCTATTACATCTCATCAAATTTCATATCCATGTATGGAGGTTGAAAGTTGAATGGCAGGAAGATTGCCTAATGAAAATTTTCATGTTAACATTAGAAGGAAAAGCTAGGGATTGGTATGAATGCTTGAGATCTAGTAGTTTGTTTTCTTTAAAAAACCTTGAATATATGTTTTATGAGAACTATAAATAAAACACTACATCATTATCATGGGGTGCAATATATTATGATCCATCACAAAACATCACCAAACACATTATAGATAATGATGAAGCTTTGGAAGAAATGCATCCTAAATATGTTTTAACAGCCATTCATGAGTTTAATATCTTATTGAAAAATTATAAGAATATAGATGAATCACTTGAGGAATAAAACAACCAAGAAATAATGGACCTTCCTCAAGATATCCCTGAAAACTCAAATATTGATTCATCATCCTTTATAGCTAAGGCTCAAGAAGACATCCATCCTCAAAATCAGTCTTCGCAAGAGACAGAGAACTGTTGTAATCCTGCTCAAAGTAACATAGAAACATCTTCCCCTTTGACAGAGAAAGACATTGATCAAACTATTTATAAACAGCCAATCTTTGAAACTTTTTGCAAAACAAACACTCTTGCCCATTCACATAGAGAACTTTGTTGTACAGATTTAGAAATTTCTTTTGTAGATCAGAATGAAGGAGGACCTGTTGATAACCCAGTATGTTTGATTGGTAGTATTACTTATATTCGTGATTCTCCTAACTTTGATCTATCTAGTGATGATGCTTCCCAAACAGAAGTCAATTTTGCAGGATCATCATTAGCATATATATGGGAGGAAGATCAGTTCCTTCAAAGAAGTAATGAGCTAGTGCAGACTATTTATGATACTGAGGATGAGAGTTTTCAAAGCCTAGAAGTGAGTGAATATTCATCGAATCTTTTCTCTGCTTCATTTCAGATCATCTGTAATAGTTTCCATGTGATTGGGACTCAGCGGACTTTCAACACAAAGGATGAGGAGGAAATAAGAAAAGTAAAACCAAGGAGCCTTCTTTTGAAAAAGAGGAAGAAATTGAACATACCCTTGCTCAAGAATATAATAACCTCCTCATAGAGTACAGTACACTAAACTAGAGCTTACCAGGACTACAGGAGGACAGCCTTGCAATATCTGATGAATCCTCTAGTTCAGATAATAATGAAGATGAGGAAGTTTTTCTTTCTCAAGAGAATATTTACCTTGCTCCAGTGGAGAAAGAAGAGATAATCCTGGTTGAAACATATCTTCCAAATACTCACAACCAGGCATTTCTTCAATATCTCTATGCTTACTTCTTGAATACATTTAAAAGAGGGATAAATATCATTAGGAATAGTGTATTACCAAAGGCAAGAAGATTATTTACCACTGCTGCTAAAAAACAAAGGGAATGGCAATGGCCCTGTTTGCCCAGCCTGCCCAAAGAGATGAGGAAGGACCAATCATGGAATCATTTACGAGATTGGTTGTACTAGAAAAGAGAGTTCATCATCTAAACATGTAAATATTCGAAGTTAGATTAGGTTAGGTAGGATTGTTAATAAAGCTCAGTTATGAGCATTTAGATAGTTGTTTATTTTTTTCTCCAAAGAAAAATAAAAAATACAAAAATATAGAAACAGCAAAAGAAAGAAAAGAGGGCAGATTCTAAAAACAAGAAAGGTATAGCCCCATACCAAAAAAGAGAAACAAATCTGAAAGTGTGCAAGCCTAAATGCCACTCCTGAAAAAGCACACTTCTAATTAGTCATATAGCCTAATCTTGACCAATTGGCTTTAAATTTACTGCTGATAGGATTAGTGAATTCGATTTTCCAAACTGTTTAATCTTGGCTTATCAGTAGGTAGATTAGGCTATAAATTAAAGGTTCAAACATGCTCAAAATCTGAACCGAAATTTCCAAAGAGAATGACTCAAATCTGTTTCAAATTCTGAGTCAAAAAAGATGTAAATCTGGTTCTAATTAGCTCAAATTCTGAACCAAAGGACAAGCAGAGAATAGCTCAAGTAAGAGTCCAAAAAGTGTTGTAAAAGATGAAGGAAGTGCTTGAAATTTCAGATCCTAAGCCTTCCATTTTGTTTTAATTTTCTACAAAATAAGATCTATGTGCAACTTGTTTTTTATGCCATAGATCAGCAACAAGTTATACTGTTCAATCCTGACTTGTATGCTTTTGAATTTTTGTTTTAGAAATTAGTGAATAAAATATGTTGGACAGTTTAATCCCAAGATATGGTAGATTAGGTAGAGAAGCATATGGAATCAACTGTTTAATCTAAGTTCATGGAGAGATAAGTAGTAGAATTATATTATACTTTATGCTTTCAAAAGAATAAAATGTTGTAAAAGAGTTTGCCAATCCAAGTGCACATTAATGAAGAAAAAATGTTAGATTAGTAGGATTGGGTAGGTAGAAAGCTTGTTGATTAAAGATCCATTTTTTTTATGGCTGCTAATATGTTTTTAGAGCAAGATCGTCCTAGCCAAGGAAGGGCAACCCAATGGATGAGGCACTAATTAGCCTCCCAGAGAATGCAAGTCTAAAGTTCTTGTTGCCTTCAAGAAGGCACCATCCCCAAGCGGAGCCACTGTTAGCCAGCTATAAAATTTGCTATATCAAATGCTGGCTAAAACATTTTTTAAGCCTTCAAGAAACAATTTTTATTGCAAAATTTTTCTCTCTTGAAGCCTTATGAGGGCCTCATACCTATGTCCAAATCTTCACTGTTGTTTTCATTTTACACTCTAAAATTCTGCTGATTTCATGAGAAAATACTGCTGCAAAAAAACACATTTTCCCCTCCTTCCACCAGAAAACAAACCTTCATTTTTTACCCCTTTCACTCCCATAAATTCCTCTATTTTTCATTTTCCCTTGTTCACCTTTCATGAAATCCCCTTTACAGAGTTTAAAACTCCTTTTTAACTCTGTTTAAACCCCCAAATCCATTGAAAAAATCATAAAAAATACATATTTTTGTATAAAGGCTTAAGCCCCCTTGGGCTAAGTCTTAAATCACTTCCCTTCCACGTGCCCGCACCCTAGAACCAGGTGCTAGACCCACAAAGTGCTTATCACATCGCAAATTTTGAGTGCATAAGTCTGTTTGCCATGTTTAAAAAGTTTTGATGCGATTAAGCCCATGTACATATCCCTCGATCATATTATCATTTCATGTAACCCGTGGGCCCGCAATCGGGCGCTAAATCATTGAAATAATTCATTCCCGATTATTTCTTTCCTTTGTTAAATCATAAAACCCACTTGCCCAAAGTTTTGGTCTAATGTGTCGGAGTTATGTTTTTAATGTAAAATTGGGTGGATTGAAATGAACGCATCAAAAACTTTGATGTGATTAGCCTGTTATATTAAACTCCGCACCCTCCACTTCATTCATATAAATCATGCCCAGGACCAAAGGTTAAAGTCCCAAGGCACTTAATCGCATTAGAGTATTTTGAATGGTTAGATTAAAAAGCCCAAGCCCGACCTCCGATTGCAATTGGCCCTCATATGCATAAAACCCTGGGCCTATTATCATTCCATATAGACCAAGGCCCCATAGTCGGGAGCCAAACCAAATAATAAACATATATTCTGCCACCAAAACTTTGTTTTAGTTTTTTTGGGTTTTCATACATTATAAAGGGTTTCCACCAGTTCGCTTTTGAAAACAATATTTTTCATTGATCATTGAGCCGATCAACGATCCATGCATCATCACATCGGAAATGATTGAAGGCGCATTTCGCGGATGTTGATTCTCCCCTCCGATTGACGATTCCCCAATCAGACATGAGCCATTGATCTCCTCCTCCCTTTCCCTTTGATCCAACGGCCCTCGTTCACTCCAATCACAAGTCTTTCCTCCGCTTTTCGAACCCCTTTGATTCAAATCCCACCATCAATCTGATCTGCAGATCGACGGTCTACATTTAATTGCATCGGATATTTTCATCGTGTGCGTTTTTAACATTTGTTTTTCCTCGCCGATTGCGATCCTTCAATTGAATTTGGACCGTCCATGTGTCCAGATTGGATGGTCTCGGATCTCTCCCTCATGGTTTCATCGCCCTTTGCCTTCCACCAAGAGGATTTTAACGCGTAATCCCCACCGTTGATCTTTGTGTGATCAAAGTTTCTGACTTTTTTCTCCCTCTTCCCTCCTTCTGACCTTCGCAGACAAATCTACACCGTTGGATGATGCCATCCAACGGCCACACTCTCTCACCATACCATTTGAATCAGTTTACCTCACAACGCAGGATTTTAATTAGTTTGTGTTTTTCAGGTGATTAATTTTTTTTCCATTCTATTGAAGGAAAAGTTGAAGGTCAGAAATGACGATTCCCATGCCTTTGGGTCATAAAAGGAAACCATTCGCAGGGTTCAAACTCCACATCTTGTCGATGCTTCATGGGCATTGATGCCTTATGAGCCCTGCGCAGCACTGCACATCAGCAAGACATAGTGAGTGAAATCAAAATCAAAGAGTATCAGTGTCGAAGACAAAACATACCAGAGCAGAAGATTGAAGACAATTTGGGGGATTATGGCTAAGATTGATTATCAAAAGCCTAATCCTCCAAATTAGAACCCAGTTAAAGAAAATCATAAGTGTTTTATCAGACAGAAAAGCCTCCACTGCCACATCTGAGGCAAATTGATTCCTCTTAGCTACCACAAAGCCACATGTTGCCTCAAAGCATTCAAACAAAGGCCAAAGTTATTGATCGAAATCAAATATTTGCCTCAATGAAGCCAAAGGAATTAATTCTTCCAAAGCAATTAAATGTAAAAATATCAGCAGAGTTATTACATTCATGACACATAGCCTCAAAAGTTAAAAAAATCTCCCATTGAGCTTAATCTTAAGTGTAGAAAAATTAATACAGAAAGAACATCTGTAAAATTATTCATTGAGCCCCTCAAAGGTCGAGAAGCCATTAAGTCTATATTAAATTCCCTCGGAGATCTTTTATCCTCTCCCACCTCCTCATTCCTTCTATAAATATTCCTATAGAAGATGAAAAAATTGTTGGTTGCTGAACTTTGAAATATACTTGAGCTTGAGACTTCTACTTGTAAATAGTGTTCACTGGCTCTTGGAGCTCTGCCTGTGATAGATAAGTTAGTCTGGGAAGTGTAGATGATTTCTAACTAAAGCATTGGACTTAAAGTTGTAACTGGTTTGGAGCATCAATACAAGCTGATTTATGGGATCCTGGTCTATGTAGATGGTGATGTTATTTATTATTTTGAATTGTTATTTTACTTATGTTTTCACTTTGTTCATCTTCTCTTATAAAGAACAGCATGCATAGAGTTAGTACCTACTGTATATCGATACCCTTCTCTCATTGTAAATATTTATCTGTATGTTTTCTTCCGAATTGTGTTATTTAGGAATGATTTAATTCAGTTTAAGCATAGGAATGTTGGCGTTCCCTCGTCCTACTATTTGAGCTAGTTGTTATTCTTAACTGTTATTTTCAGTATATGTTAAGTAGAGATGAACTAAGGAAGATATGGTGTGCCCTGGTCTTAGTTTTATCCCAAAAGACTGTCTGAAAGTTTCCCTTTGAATGTGTTGAAAGCTGGCTAGTGTTGAAGTACTTACCAGATCTTAGGCCATTATTTGTTATCTTTGTGTTTGTCTTGAAAGTTACCAAGTATAGCAAATCTAGGAGAGGATTTGTGGTGAGCCTGACCCTCTAGTTTCTTCTCCAATGGTTGCCTTCAAGTTTCCCTTTGTTTTAAAATGTCTTCTATTGAAAGTGCATCAAAAGCAGGCTAGTTTAGAAGTACTTACCTGATCTTAGATTACTTTTATATCTTTCGTAAGTGCATGTCAAAAGCAGGCTAGTTTAGAAGTACTTACCTAATCTTGGGCTGCTCTTGGTTCTTCATCTGTTTAATTCCACTTCTTTATGTATCATTTCATTCCATAAATCAACTTTAAAGAGATCCTTAGACATAGATGCCTTTCCCCATGGACCACTCTTACCTCTTGTTGTTTCAATTAAACCCTATTATGACTCCATAGCCTAAAAGACTAAAACCTGCAATTAATATATCTTCTTGGCCAAAGCTTACTTCGATTGCTTGCAACTTCTCACCTTTCAAACTCTTTGCATTTAGAACTTTCCACCTCAAACAATAATCATGCTCAACCTGTTGGGTATGTGTTATATTCTTTCCACGACTAAGCATGTGTGGGGGGGTATCGCCCCCCCTTTGCGCTGGGTGCAACGCGGGGGTCACAGGGGGGGCAGTAGGCCCCCCTGTCAGGGTCTGGGGCAGCACCCCGGTGAAAATTTTTTGGTCCTTAATTTTCGGTGGGTAGTCCGCGTCCATGGTTTTGTGCATGGTTTTGCACATGGTATTGGGGTACGATGGTTTTTGGCCCCTGGTATTTTTGTAGATCCGGTCAAGGGAACTACAGTTATGTTCTAATCCAAGGTTTATGGATTGGGGTTTATGTATGCTTCGGCATGTATATATATGTGTTGTAACACTAAAAGGAATATAATGAAAAATCAAGCTGGTTGTCCCGATTTGGGATCCAGGGGAAAATCTCTGTGTTTATCTGCTTTATGTTTTATGATCTCGCTATTGTTTATTTTCTGTTATAAGATTCGTGTGTAGATAATTTCTGTTCAGGGTTAAAACCTACATTTGGTATCAGAGTTGTTTTGGCTTCAAGGGGACGCCTTTGTTGTTGAGGGTTTTTTGCTCGGGCCTGAGGTAGACCCTGTTCAGTGGGAGATCTGCGAGATCGATTCTTGCGGTGAAAGAAGATGGCAAGCAGCGGAAAGATAGAGATCGAGAAATTTAATGGTCAGAGTTTTGAGTTGTGGAAGCTCAAGATGGAGGATCTGCTGGTGGATAAAGATCAGTGGATCGCGGTAGATCTAGGTACTAAACCAACGACAATGTCAAATGAAGACTGGAAGAAACTGGATCGGAAGGCTAAGAGCACAATACGGTTGTGTGTCTCAGATTCAGTATTGTTGAATGTATCTGGGGAAGCTACGATGAAGAATTTGTGGGAAAAACTTGGGACTTTGTACCAATCTAAGTCTCTGGTGAATAAGTTGTTCCTGTGGAAAAAGCTGTATAACCTGAGGATGAAGGATGGAGACTCGGTGACAGAGCATCTGAATGCCTTCAATACCGTGGTAAGTCAGCTGTCGTCTGTTGATATTAAAATCTCAGATGAAGATAAGTGCATCAGTTTGTTGTGCTCTCTACCAGACTCGTGGGACAGTCTGGTTATTGCAATAGGTAGCAATACAACTACCTTGAATTTTGATGACATCGTCTCAGCCTTGCTATCAGAGGAAATGAGACGGAGAAATATGGAGGGTCATAATGGAGATGCCTTATTTGTACGAGGAAGGTCCCAGAACAGAAACAAGAATAAGGTTTCGAGTGGGAGATCCAAATCTAGAGGGAGATCTAAATCTCCTGGAAAGTTTGTAAAGGTGTGCTGGAAATGCGGAAAGGAAGGACACTACAAAAAGGAATGCAGATCTAAAGCTCCTGAGAAAGGAAAGGGATCTGATGAAGGTCCTTCTGCAGAGGCAAAAACCACCTCGGATGAAGGTGGGGATGTGTATTTGGATTCTTCTTCAAATACACATGTAGATCATGAGTCATGGTTGATTGACTCAGGTGCATCCTTTCACTTCACTCCCCATAGGGAGTGGTTCTATGAGTATGAGAAATATGATGGTGATGTCTACCTAGGGGATGATAGGAAGGCCAAAATCGTCGGACGTGGAAAGGTAAAGCTGAAGCTATAAGGTAGAAGGATTAGAACACTTCCTAATGTTCTGCATTTTCCTGCATTGGCTAGAAATATGATTTCTGTAAGCAAGATGGATGATGCAAGTGTAAAAACAGTGTTCGAGAAAGATGCCTGCAAGATGGTTCAGGGAGAACTGGTATTAATGCGGGGAGTTCAGACTGGAACTCTATACAAGCTACAAGGTAGCACTGTTATTGATGGATGTAATAGTTCTGTGGTTCCTGAAGGTGGGACAGAAAGCCTAGTTTTCTCTGGATAAAAGACCATGCTATGGCATCAAAGGCTTGGACATATTGGAGAGAAGGGCCTTTGGATACTGCATAGAGATGGTATGGTAGAAGGTATGTCTAATTGTTCTCTGGATTTCGATTTCTATGAACATTGTGTATGTGGGAAGAAGAATCGGGTGAGTTTTCCTTCTGGTGCTAAGAGGGCAAACAAGATATTAGAACTTGTGCACAGTGATGTGTTTGGGCCTGTGTCAGTTCCATCACTGGGAAAGTTTGTGTACTATGTTTCATTCATAGATGACTTCTCAAGGAATACATGGATATATTTGTTGAGGAAGAAATCTGAAATCTTTGACAAGTTTAAATAATTTAAGGCTCTGGTGGAAAACCAGACAGAGAAGAAGATAAAGGCGTTGAGGACAGATAATGGTGGGGAGTTCTGCAAGAAAAAATTTGAAGAGTTCTGTAAGAAGTGTGGTATAGCACGGTAGAAGACTACTCCATATACACCTCAGCAAAATGGAGTTGCAGAAAGAATTAATAGAACACTGACGGAAAAGGCAAGAAGCATGCTCAGTGGTACCGGGTTAGGACAAGAATTATGGGCAGAGGCAGTGGAGACTACATGTTACTTAGTTAACAGATCACCTTCATCAACGTTGGAGGATAAGACCCCACATGAGGTATGGACTGGTAAGAAACCCTCTCTTTCACATCCAAGGGTATTTGGATGTGATGCATATGTACATGTTCCAAAGGAGAAAAGGACCAAGTTGGATAATAAATCTGAAAGGTGCATCTTTATCGGGTATAAGGATGGTTTAAAGGGTTACAAGCTTTGGAACCCAGAAACAAGGAAGGTTGTGTACAGCCGAGATGTGGTGTTTAGAGAGGTGAAAGATGTTGTTAAACATGAAGTCCTACCAAAGGAACTTGAGAAGATAGAGTTTGAGCTAAAGGAGGATGAATCAGACTCTACAACAGAAGAAGACTCAGAAGATGAAGAGCCACAAACTCCAGCTTTGAGAAGATCAGTTCGGGAAAGAAGGCAACTAGAAAGGTATAGTCCATCTGCTTTCTATTCAGGTTTTGCCTTAACTATAATTGATGATGAACCCAGAACTGTCAGGGAGGCAGTAGATTCAGAGGATGGAAAACTCTGGAAGGAGGCCATGGTTGATGAAATGGCATCCTTGCACAAAAACGATGCATGGGATCCGGTGGAGTTGCCGGCTGGAAGGAAGCCCATTGGGAGCAAATGGGTGTTTAAGAAGAAGATGAATGTAGAAGGCAAGGTGGAGAAATACAAAGCTCGGTTGGTAGCGAAAGGTTATTCCCAGGTGCCGGGAATTGATTTTGGTGATATTTTTTCTCCCGTTGCCAAGGTTACTTCTATTAGATTACTTTTATCTATTGCTGCTGCATTTGATTTTGAGATAGAATAGATGGATGTGAAGACAACATTTCTTCACGGGGATCTAGAAGAGGAGATCTACATGAAGCAACCTGAAGGCTTTATGGTGAAGGGTAAGAAAGAATTGGTATGCAAGTTGAAGAAGTCTCTGTATGGGTTAAAACAGTCACCAAGGATGTGGTATCAGAAATTTGATACCTATATACGGGGACTTGGCTTCACCAGAAGCAAGGAGGATCACTATATTTATTTTAAATTAATTGGTGACGGTGTTATTTATTTGGTCTTATATGTGGATGATATGTTGTTGATTGGAAATGACAAAGAAATTATCCAAGATTTGAAGACTCAACTGTTCTCCAAATTCAACATGAAGGATATCTGTACTGCAAACTATATTTTGGGCATGGAAATTAAGAGAGATCGAGTAAAGAGGAAGCTCTGGTTAAACCAGAGGAAGTATGTCGAGACTATATTGCAGAGGTTCAATATGCAGGATAGTAAACCGGTGAATGTTCCTATTCCTGTAGGTGTAAAGCTGTCTGCTGAACAGTGTCCAAAGATAGAAGAAGAAGAGGAGTATATGTCCCGTGTTCCATATGAAAGTGTAGTGGGTAGCCTGATGTATGCAATGGTCTGTACTAGACCAGACATTGCACATGCAGTGGGAGTATTGAGTAGGTTTATGTCAAACTGAGGGAAGGAGCATTGGACAGCAGTGAAATGGGTTTTCAGATATTTACGTGGCACTAGTGATTATGGCTTGTGCTACCAGGGAAGACCAGGATTGGAAATAATGTTGGACATTCATGGTTTTGTTGATGGAGACTGGGCTAGAGATCTGGACCAAAGAAGATCTACAAGTGGGTATGTTTTTAGCCTATTTGGAGGCGCAGTCAGTTGGATGAGTAAAAGACAGTCTGTAGTGGCTCTTTCAACTATAGAGGAAGAATACATAGTAGCCACTCATGCAAGCAAGGAAGCAATTTGGTTGCAGAGATTGTGTTCAAGTATGGGGTTGGTATAGCAAGCTATAAGGATAGACTGTGATAGCCAAAGTGCAATTTTCTTGGCTAAAAACCCTGCTTATCATTCAAAGACAAAGCACATTGATGTTCAATATCACTTTGTTAGAGATATGGTTGAGGCTAAACGAGTGTTGCTGGTAAAGGTGGACACTTTGAAGAATGTTGCAGATGCATTAAAAAATTCTGTGAGCACTCAGAAGTTCTCTTGGTGTAGAGAAACAATGGGTGTTGAAGAATTGGGCCAATGACTAAGCTCTCTTGTGACCCCCTGTGGAAAGAAAACAACAAGTGGGAGAATGTTGGGTATGTGTTATATTCATTCCACGACTAAGCACACGCGAGGGGGTGATAGCCCCCCCCTTTGCGCTGGGCACAATGGGGGGGTCATAGGGGGGGCAGTAGCCCCTCTTGTCGGGGTCCGGGGCAGCGGCCCGGTGAAAATTTTTTGGTCCTTCATTTCCGGTGGGTAGTCCGCGTCCATGGTTTTGTGCATGGTTTTGCACATGGTATTGGGGTACGATGGTTTTCGGCCCCTGGTATTTTTGTAGATCTGGTCAAGGAAACTACGGTTATGTTCTAATCCAGGGTTTATGGATTGGGGTTTATGTATGCTTAGGCATGTATATATATGTGTTGTAACACTAAAAGGAATATAATGAAAAATCAAGTTGGTCGTCCCGATTTGGGATCCAGGGGAAAATCTCTGTGTTTATTTGTTTTATGTTTTATGCTCTCGACATTGTTTATTTTCTATTATAAGATTCGTGTGTAGATAATTTCTGTTTAGGGTTAAAACCTACACAACCATCCAAAACAAAACAAAATTGTTGGCCTTCATAACTAGCCTAATATCATTACCCAAAACTTCAAAGACAAATCCATCTTTGCACTTATTGGAGAGATCCCTCTCTGGATTCAGGAGGGCTAGATCCTAGAATCCCAAAGTGGTTGAAATAATGTTGTTTCTGTGATTGGACTTTTCCAATCTTGCTAATTACATATTCCTAACACACCCTGCCAACATGTTCGACATGATCCTTCCAAGACCTGTTGTAGATTAGTATATCATCAAAAAATACTAGCACAAATTTTCTAAGGAAGGGTTTCAAAATGGAATTCATAGACACTTGAAATGTAGAAGGTACATTGGTAAGGCCAAAAGGCATGACCAAAAATTCATAATGACCCTCATGAGTTCAAAATGTTTTTTTTGAAATATCTTTAGTCTTCATTCTAATTTTATGATATCCTGAACGAAAATCCAAGTTGGTAAAATAAATTTCTCCATGTAATTCATCCAATAATTCATCAATATAAGGAAAGGGAAATTTATCTTTAATGGTGAGCTTATTGAGCTCCCTATAATCCAGAAAAATGTGCCATGATCCATCCTTCTTGTGTACCAATACTACAGGAGCAGAGAAAGAACTTTGACTAGGTTGAGTTATACCCGCCTCTAACATTTCTGCAATCATACATTCAATTTATCTCTTTTGGACATAAGGATATCTATAAGGCCTGATGTTTGGAGGAACACTTCCTGGAATCAAATGAATAGCATGATCATGATCACGAATAGGTGGGATTTCTTTGGGAGTTTCAAACATCTTGGAATGATTTTCCAAGACTTGTTGGAGATCTGTAGAAATAGATGATTTTGATGTTGGAACTTCTAGTAAGCATAATTGTGCAATTACGCCTCGGTGTTATTTATTTAGAAGTTTTGTCATGACATTAGAGCTTATTATCTTTCTTGGCTTCCCTGCAATACCCCATAATTCAAATTCCTTTCCTTCTGAAAAAAAATTCAAGAAAATTTCTTGAAAAGTAAAAGCTACTGTCCCAAAAGATTGTAACCATTGTACTCCTAGTACAACATCAGCACCTCCCAAAGGAATGGAAAGTATTTGAATATTTAATACATATTACCCCATTGTTAGCTTGATATTATGGCATTTTCCAGAGAAATTTATAGTTCCTCCATTTGCAACCATCACTTGACATTCTGGTGCTAGGTATAGGAAACAATTCAATTCCTTTGCTACCTTACAATGAATAAAATTATGGGTGCTACCTGAATCAATCAACACTATTACCTTTTTCTTCTTGATATGTACTTCTATCTTGAGAGTTTTAGGAGTGGTAATTCCTACAAATGCATTACATGATATGATCGGACTCGTTTCTTCCTCTTCTAGGGCTGGTTCCTGGTGTATATCCTCTTCTTGTCCATTTTCTTTTTCCTCTTCACAATCTATGTAAAATAATTTCTTCTCAGCACACTTATGACCTTTAGTGTATTTTCTATCACAACTATAGCAAAGCCATTTTTCTCTTTTTTCTTCCAATTTTTGTGGTGTCAACCTTGTAGGTTGTGGAAATCTAGGCATAGCAACACTTCTTTCTTTATAGAAGTGAGTGGTAGGCTTTCTTGTTGCCATAATTTTACATTCAATTTTTCTTGCCAACCTAGATGCCTTCTCCAATGAATCAGGTTCCAAAATGCGAACTTCATGTGGGATGTTATCCTTTAAAGTACCTATGAAGAGATCAATCCTGTGTTCCTCTGGAATATCAGTTACCCTTATATTCAATTTTTGGAAGTCCTCAATGTTCTCCCCCACTAAACCCTTTTGTTTGAGATTTATCAATTGGCTAAATAAGGTGTTGCTCTTTGTATCCTCATAATGTGCTATCATTTCCTCTGTAAAAATTGACCAAGTGACAATTTTTTTACACGAGCAAAGCCATTGATACCATACAAATGTATTTTTTTCTAAATGTAAACTTTCAATGCGTACCTTTTGTGTGTTTTGCACATTATGGAGATCAAAATATTGCTCCATTTGTAGTATCCATGTTATAGGATCCTTTCCATCAAACTCCCTCATCTCCATTTTTTGAATATGGTGGTTCTTCCCAGCAACATTAGAGTTTATGAAGCCACAATTAAAATTTATTTTGTTCTCATCATGATTTTCCTCTACTATATTTTCACCATTAGGAAACATTTCTCGTATCAACTTTGTCAATCCTTACATGTCTACTTTTAGATCATTATACATGTTTTCCATGTTGTCTTTCATTTTTTCATCGATCTTAGCTTCCATGTGATCCATCTTAGATTCCATGCCAGCTTCCATGCCATCTATCTTTGATTTGATGCCTTTCTTCAAACCATCCATATTATTCTTCAAGTCATCCATATTCGCTTCCACACCTTTCTTCAAAACTTCCATTTCATTTTGTGTTGCTCTTTGCAAAGGCGAAATTTGGTGCACTTTCTCTTGTAATTTTGATAGATCATGTTGCAATTCTTCAACTTGATGAGTCATAGTAGAGCCTTCTGAAGGCTTAATCGGTGTTGAATTATTTTTACGGGGCATCGTTTAGAACCCAATACTGATATCTATTCTACAATATGCCCTTGGAACCAATTAAAATTGATTCTTCAAACAAGACTTATGCAATTTGGAAAAACAATACACACATTTTTCTTGATTTTAAGGAGCTCAATATTGAAATTGTATTATCTCTATGATTGCAGCTCATCAATATCTGAAAATTTTCATTGAGGTAGCCTTCTGACTTATCTTTCAAATGCCATAGGTCAGACTTGATTTGGATTCTCCAACGAAAAGTTATATCCAATCTCCCACAATGACCTAATTATGGTTTGGTTCAGTAGAGCGAACTTGTATGACTTGCCATGTGTCATTGTTTCATCTTTTAGCTCTGAAATTGATAGAAAAGAAACTAAATTCCATGTACTTGTGACCAATTTTTACAGCACTCCAATCCGATGCTCAGAGAGAGAGTTATGAATATTTTCCCATAATCACCTCTTTGAGATGAAATTCAGGAGCCTGAAAAAGCAGTACCTTCCATAGATCATATCTCCGAAAATGTTGCGAACCAATCTCTGAAATTTTGTGATGAATTTCCTCAGGATTTCAGCTTCGTGCCCTAAAAATTTCATATTTTGAACCTTCGTAGAAAAAAAACTTATAGCACAAAGTCCACGATGACTTGTTTAGATTAAATTGAGGAGCCTGCAAAAAGACCTAACTTTCATAAATCATATCTCGGAAAATATTGCGAACCAAGCTCTGAAATTTTGTGACAATGTTCCTCGGGATTTCTGCATCGCACCCTAAAAATTCAGCTTTTGAAACTTTGTAGAAAAATATTTATAGCGAAAATTCCACGATAACCTGTTTGGAGCAGCGAAACCCTAGAATCCAAAGCTCTGATACCAAATGTTGTGAAACTAGCTCAAAAAATAGAAGAAAACAGATATCAACCCTTATAAATAAACCACTTTGAGGGGGAAAACTCCTATACATTACATGAATGAACAATTGTTCGATGATACAAATTACAAAACATCCTTTCTATATATAGGAGTCCTTGGGGCCACAATGTAATCCTAGCCGACCTAACAATAATAATTTAAGGGCACAATAATAACAATATGGGGGTTACAAGAGCACAATAATAACAATAAGGGGGTTACACTAATAACAATAAGGGACTATACTAGTAATTTTGGGACCTAACAGATTCCTCAAGATTATTCAAAGATTCCTTGTTGTTTGGCACCTGCATTTCTACTACTCATATAGAAAGTCCAACTCCACCATTCCGCTCCCTTCAAAATTCTAAAAAGAAATGAATTTAAACTTGATAACATTATGTTAGTGTGAAAATTTACCTCTGAGGGAATCTGCTTAACACCTAAGAATATTCTTCACAGGTAATGGTTCCACCTGCTCAATGTTTTGTTGCATCTAGGTGTTCAATGTTTTTCTCCTCTTCAATCCTCCTCATTCCGATCATGGCTCCATTAGCCTCCCCATGCCCTTGTCTCTCATGTATTATCCATGATTCTCCATGGTTTCCTTTGAATCATTTGAATGGCATTTTGTAACAAAGTGTGAGTGTGAATAAGAAAAAGCGTGAGGGTAACTTATTGGTTGGGATAGTCATATTAAGATACTTATTGTTGGGAAAGTTTTGGGTTCAAATTCCATTGACTCTCAATATTGTTTTAAAGCCCAATTTTAGTTTTAATATAGTTTTTAAAACTATGTAATATATGGAAATAATATGTCCATATTGTAACTACTCTGAAAAACATGATAATAAGAAAAAAAATGGAGGTTGCTCGATCCATGCCACTTGGGTCTAATTTTAGGTATCATTTGACACCATTTGATTGGGCCATGTGGAAAACTCTCATTGGTCCACATCATATGCCATATCTACCACCTACTTGCCATGTGTCGACTTGTGGTTCTGCCACATAACCTTCTTGTGGATCCACCTAGTTTTCTAACTGGGCTACCACATTAGCTTTGTGGGTCCCACTAGGCCTACCACATGTCATTTGTATGGCCTTCCACATGGAAAAATGTTGAATTTTTTTATTTTTATTTTTGGTACAAATTTCAAACTGCCATAACTTTCTCATACGGATTTGGATTGAGGCATAATTTACGTTGTTGGAAATATTGTGATTGGCTCTTAGATATGAAAATGTTTTCATGGTAATAAAATAATATTTAATTTCGAGCTATTATGGGTCCTCTTTGACTTCTGAATGTTTATGGAGCCACCAAGATCATGGATTCACCAAAAATTCATCCACTTGTGGTTGTTCATAGTGGGATTCACGAGCATCTACATGCTCCTTCTTTTATTCTTAGGAAAATTCTTCAAAGTCATCATCCACTTGTGGTCAAGGAAAGTGGGATTCAAAAAATTCTTCATCTTCAAACAGATTACTCCCCTTTTCACCAAAATTCCTCTAAAGGGTATATCAGGCCTCCTTGGTTCTCTGTGCATCTGCAATGAGGAGAAGAATTCTAGCATCAACACATTCTTTTACACATTTCAATGTGAAAGAATTATTTTATTTCTTCACTTCCAATTCTTTCAAAAAATATTCATGCATCTCTAGTTGTTGCTTAAAATTTCTCAACCTCTTGGATTTTCCCATTTTTTTAGTCACTATGGCTCAACATGCAAATCAACTTGTAGACATAGTGGTTA
The DNA here is from genome assembly GCA_034641835.2 of Pinus albicaulis. NCBI lineage: Eukaryota > Viridiplantae > Streptophyta > Pinopsida > Pinales > Pinaceae > Pinus > Pinus albicaulis. The sequence goes on from CM076582.1 coordinate 1,286,845,380, forward strand.
TTTGAAGTTGTGCCTTTTCATTGGTTGCTCTACTACTCGAATTCTACAAGATAGACGGATGTACAAATTATCTACCATGACCATTCTTTCACAAACCCATAGAGTATTTAAATGTTTACCATTGATTTGAACAATGCCCTTTATTTAAATAAATATTTTCAAATATCACATAAAGCCTCTTAAAAACATTTGAATTCACAAATATGGAGCTCAAATAACTAAAGTTTCGACTAATAAAATACAGAGGTATTTGTATTATTAAAATGGAAGCCATTTTGAATAAATGAGAACCCGTTTTAAAATACTACTTCCTCATTTTAAAATGAGATACCCCTTTTTAAATAAAAACGTTCTAAAATTAATTAATTTTCCAAATAAAAATCGTCGCTTATCTTTAAAGCCTTTTCAACAAAGGAATTGAAACTAATATGTGTCATTTTTATACCATTGGAGCCAAAATTATATGAAACAAAACCCCTTAAAGGTGGTGAAATTTATAATACAGGTTGGAAATACTACGGATACACCAGTGAAGATCGTTGAATTTTCAGGCTGCTCTCTCCTCGCTTAAAAGCTTCATGCCTTAGTTGACGTTTTGAATTTTTTCTACGCCACGTTAAGCTGCCAATATTTGATTATACCGATAATAATTTTTTTATGAACTTGTTGTTTGTGACACTGTAGAGATTTTTCATCCTCTGATGAATCTCAATAGTGACGGTACCATCCATTCCTCAACAGTGTCCATACCCTTAAACTCTCTCTATCATTTTCTCCCCAAATTAATGTCAACGTCAACCTCGCCCCATCTCCTGGGCCATGGAAAATGGTGAAGGCTTTTCCACACTCAATCTATTCATCATATTATCGCTTTTGTTGTCATATATTAGTGACATAGTCAGAATGTTCTTCCTTTACGAGTAAGCCCTCTTTATCTTTCATGTTTCTTTCTAAAATTTTCAACGAATTCTGCTTTGGAATAGTTTTCATAGTCTGTGTTTGAAGTTTGAATATTTTTTTAAATTTCATTACCTTGAGATTTTGGTTGCAAGGGATTTTAGTAGAATTACGGTCTCGTAGATATGGCTGATATTTTATAAGGTTTCTGTACATTTTTATCACGAGAATCTTCTTAGACCGTCATATATCCTTTGATGTATATTTTTCTTCCATTTCTCTCAGAAAAAGGTCTACCAAACGCACGTTGTTTTTATAGATGTAAATTATTTTTCTCTGGGATATACTCGTATTTGTGTACTTTTTATCCTCCATGTTTCATGTGGGGAATTTCTCTTTAATATGCGGCTAAGTCCTGACCAATTAGAGATTTATCCCTTGCGAGAGTTCAAATTTCCAGCTTCTTTAAACATGTTTTAACTTTAGGGCTTCTTTCAATCCTCTATACCTATCTAAGGGTTGATTTTTTAGATGTTTTATTTTAGCAAGATTTCAAAGTTATTGCTCATTAGAGGAAATTTCAGCCTAAAAGTGGCCTCCTAAGGAAAAATAATAAAATAATAGTTAAAATAATAAAGTAAGAGTTATTAATTTTGGAGGGAAAAGAACAAAGCTATTTTTTTAACTTGTGTTTTTGGATTATCTCCTTATCTGTTTATCCAAATTTCTAGTATATACACTCGTTAGATGTGGAATTAAATTCCACATCCAACAAGTAGCCATTATGCATACTTTTGAGAATACCCACATTGAAAAAATGAAGATACATTAAAAAAATGTTGAGCACTCTTTTTTATTGTATCTTCAATATTTGTCAAGGTGGGTCTTCACAAAAGTATGCGTAATGGGTACTCGTTGGATGTGGAATTTAATTACACTTCGAACAAGTGTCTAGAATTTAAATTTGGGTAGGCCTTCGTGTTGTGGGTTCCAAATGGGTCTCCACTGGAACTGACATGCATGCAAATATTAATAGTAAATCATCAGTTTCATGTTAGATCAATAATTTTGAATTAAATAATATTTAATTCACTTGATCTCTCACTAGTGCGACAATCAGTTACAACTAGCACAACTGACTTTAACTCACCTAGATTGAGTTAATTGATTTCTCATGCATTAACTAATGCACCAACTATAATTCAAACTTTGTTACAACTAGAATCACTCTGCATGCCTCACCAACTACCCTCAACTTGAAATTCATGAGCTAACTGAGTTTATCACATTCAGTTAACTATACAAGTGATTTTGAGATAAGATTACATTTTATTGTCCAACATAATTAAGGGAAAACTAAATTATACACTGCACCAAATTTAGCCCACACCAGTGTAGGTGCTACTAAGACCTATTTGTCCCACACTAGTGTAGGTGCTCCAATTTCCTATTGGTCCCACACTAGTGTAGGTGCTCCAATTTCTTGTGGGAATTCAAACTCCCTCTCAGCAAGAAAGGGATTATTAGCCACGCTGGTCCTACCTATATGGTATTCAAATTTTCCCTTTGTGAGCACCTTCATTAGAATATCTACATCCTAATCCTCAATGGGAATGTACTGAAGTAACATTATGCATCCTTGGATGCAATCTCTAAGATGGTGGTACCAGATGTCAATTTTCTTAGACCTATCATGGCATAAAAGATTAACTGAGAGTTTAATGAAACTTTGGTTATCACAATGTATCACCTTCAGATCCATCTGAGAACCAAACAAACCAACCAATATATTTCTCATCCACATGGCCTCACATGCAGCTTGACTTACTGCCATGTATTATGCCTTAGCTGAACTGAGTGCCACGGATCGTTGCTTCCTGTTGTACCAAGAAATTGATGTCGATCCTACGTTGAAGATCCCTCCTGATGCGCTCTTTTTTTTTGATGGATTGTCTACCAAATCTGCATCTGTGAAGCCTTGAAGCTTCACTCTCTCTATCCATTTGTATCATAATCCATACTCTGTCATGCCCCTAAGATATCTCAAGACATGCTTCTTGCCTTCCAAAAGAGCTTGGTTTTCTTAACCATATCTTCACTATGTTGGTTAACTGTGTAGCAAATATCTGTTCTAGTGTTCACCAAATAAGTTAGTGAACCCACTAAATTCCTCTAGAAAGTAGCATCCACTACTTCTCCTAAAGTAGCATCCTCTTTCCTCCAATTTCCTAGAAGAGGAACGTCCATGGGTTTACAGCTCTCCATATGAAACTTACCCAGTATCTCTTTGGCACACTTGTCTTGAGAAACAAAAATTTCACCATCCCAATTCCATATTTCCAAATGAAGGAAATAGTGAAGGAGTCCCATGTCCTTCATTCCAAACTCTCTTGTAAGATCCTCTTTGAAAGACTATATCAGTTGATCATCACTTGTCAATATTAGATCATCTACATAAAGTATGATAACCAAAATCTTACCATCAACCAAAATCCAGTAAATGTCTGCATCAACTTCAGTTTTTGTGAAGCCTAACCCAATGAAATAGTTGTCAATCTGAGTGTACAAGGCATGAGATGCTTGCTTCAGCCCATACAATTCTCTCTTGAGTGGGCACACATGCGAATCACTGTCGAAGATTTAAAAACCTTCTGGATGCACTATTTACACTTCTTCATCAATAACTTCATTGAGAAATGCATTTTTCACATGCATCTAATGAATGCGCCACCCCATCTGCGTTGTGACTGCAAGGATAGATCTAATTGAAGAGTACCTCATGACTTGTGTGAAACTATCTTCATAGTCAATCCCATCAACTTGTGAGAATCCACATGCCACAAATTTGGCCTTGTACTTCTCCAGACTCCCATCAATAGCTTGCTTCATCTTATAGATCCATCTAGATCCAACCACTGATTTGTCGACCGATCTTAGGACAACATCCCATGCATTGTTCCTGACGCTGGAGTCATACTCCTATACCATAGCATCAACCCAAGTTGGTTGTTGCACTGCTTCCTAAAAGGAATATGGTTCTGTCACAATGCACTTGCCCATAAGAGCCATGCATCCAGTAAAATTGTCTGGATACTATCTCTATATCCACAGTGAAGTAGGGACTCCTACATTCTCTGTTGCATCAAGTCTCAATCTATCAGCTTCTGTGGTGGGCCTTCTGCCATTTCTGGTAGATGGCTCTACATGAGTGTTTTTTGCCACTCCATGATCCTCTGCATGTTGCTAATTCACATCTTGAGGCTCATCCTTTCGAACCAAGAGTTCCTCCTCTGCATGAAAATCTAGTTCCCTCTCAAGGGAAAATTGCACAGATTTCTCCTCATCAAATTTTCATCCCGTCGCACAACAATCATTCTTCTATTTTGAAAATACAACTGATAGTTGTGGGGAGTGTCAGTGTACCCCACAAATATCCCAATCTCAAATGTTAGTTCAAGCTTCTTCCTGGCGTCTTTGTACACATGCACATAAAGAGATGAGCCAAAAATCTTAAAATGTGAAACATCAGTTTTCTTACCAGTCAAAGCCTCTTCTAGTGTACTCATGCCAAGTATCCGATGAGGACAATGATTTTGCAAAAATATTGTTGTGTTGCATGCCTCTGCCCATAGATGCAATGGTAGGCCCTAATCATACAACATCGCTCGTGTTGCACCCACAATTGTTTAGTTCTTTCTATCTGCAACCCCATTCTGTTGTGATTTATGAGACACAATTTGCTCTCTCTGAATTCCTTCTTTTCTACAGCAGCTATTGAATTTATTAGAGATGTACCCACCACCATTGTCTCTCCTAAGAGCCTTCACTTGCTTCCCCATGTATTTATCCACCAGTGCCTTGAATTCAAGAAACTTTCAGAACATATGATCTTTCTTTTGCATGAAGTAGATTGAAAAATTACGAGAATATTCATCAACAATTATCACATAGTACTTATTATTTTTTTTTGAAGTAGTAGAGAATGGTCCACACACATCTAAGTGAACTCTCTCAAAGATTCCCGAAGATCATTTATACTTCTCATGAAAGATGGCCTTTGCATAATTCCCCATAGTACATCCCTTGCATGTGTCTGACTACGTAATTGTACCCTTGGGAAGTCCCATAGAAACCTATTGCATGACCTTCAAGGCTCCATGGTGTAGATGGCCCAATCTCCTGTGCTATAACTCACCCTCATCTTGGCTCACCACATTTTCCACCTTACCCATAAATGTTGCGCAACCATCTACATCAACTTTATAGAGTTTATTAAATCGAATCACAATATTCCTGGCTTGTATTGTTGTTTTGTGTCGCAATTTAATTCACTCAAAACAACATCATAGCCTCTGTCCTCCAACATTTCAACTGAGACTAAATTTTTCTTCAAGCTTGGTACATTCATTACATATTTTAATTGAAATGGTTTACCTAACTGTCTTTGGAAGGTAATGGTACCAATCTCGGTAGCACTGTATCGCCCTTGATCATCCATTTCAATATGCATCTGAAGGTCCTTATCCTCCAAGCTACTAAAAAGTTCCCTGTCTCCCATAATGTGAAAATAAGAACCATTATCCAAGTACCACATTGATCCCATTCCACTTGATTCCATGCATGAAATGAGTGAGAAGTCAAGCTTAAATTGCAAGGCCAAAGCCTCACCAACTGCAGATCCTGAAGTCTTCTTGATCTTCTTCTTTTATGGACAATTTGTGGCATAGTGTCCATGCTTGTGACAGTGAAAACAATTCAGTCTCGACATGTCATGCTTCTTGCCATTTTTTACCGAACTCAGATCTGGAATGGAATTTCTTTCCTTGCCCTTTCTTTGCCTTGGCATCCAAAGAACAATCTTCTTCCACTTCATTCTTAGATGAAGATCCATCTTTGGTATTCCACCTAAATTCTTCTTGCACCAAATCCGACAAAAGTCGTTCCCAATCTGGCATATTTTCCCTTCCATTGATAGAGTCCTGATAACTATGGCAAATCTTGGGAAGTCCTAGAAAAGATCGAGGCTCACCAAATCATCATCAGTGATAGTAATTCCAATGCTCCCAATCTCGTCTCGATATTGGACAAACTTTGTTAAGTATTTTTGCATGGAGTTGCCTTTCTCCATTTTGATCTTCCTTAGTTTATCCTTTAGTGTCAATTTCCTATGATCACTGATGCTCTCAAATAGATTTGTCAAAGATTTCCACATTGCATATGGTGTTGTGTTTCCATGGATACTTGAGAGAATGTGCTCTCGTACTCCCTACAGTAAGATCCTCCTCGCCTTTTCAACCTTCTTTCTGGGTACATGGGTGAAACCCAATAATCCTACAACTGATATGTAGCATCCCTTTCACCATTGTCTCAACTGGGTCTCCACTATAACTGACATGCATGCAGCTATTAATAGTAAATCACCAGTTGCATGTTAGATCATTGATTTTGAATTAAATAATATTTAATTCACTTGATCTCACACTGGTGTAACAATCAGTTACTACTAGCACAACTTACTTTAACTCGCCTAGATTGAGTTAACTAATTTCTCATGCATTATCTAATGCACCAACTGTAATTCGAACTCTGATACAACTAGAATTACTATGCATGCCTCACCAGCTACCCTCAAATCGAAATTCATGAGCTAATTGAGTTTATCACACTAAGTTAACTATTACAAGTGGTTTTGAGATAAGATTACATTTTACTATTCAACTTAAGTAAGGAAAAACTAAATTAGACATTGCCCCAAATTTGGCTCACACGAGTGTAGGTGCTGGTAAGACGTGTTGGTCCCACACTAGTGTAGGTGCTACTAGGACCTATTGGTCCCAAACTAGTGTAGGTGCTACAATTTCTTCTTGGACTTCAACAAATCTCATATGTGCATACTTTACATAAGGGAAAATCGTTAAAAAGAGCCCTTCATTTTTACATAAGAGGTTCAACAGACAAGACATCATGTTTTATAGGATTTTAAAATTAATCCAAATATTTTAGGTTCATGATTGGATAAATATTGGAACTTTAATTATTGAACATTTATTTAGGAGGGAAGTTGAATTATATTAGAAGCATGAGATAAGATGGAAATTCAATAATTTGAAATTGCAAACCCATAATGTAAGTCGAAACTATGTTATGAAATCATTAAATAGGTGATATGCGCTATGAATTCGAGATCATATATGTAATTTCCCCACAATATTACTTATACAGGTCCATAGAGGGGAATAAAACTCGTGAAACATGCCTTATTAGAGACAGAATTGATATTTAAGGAGTTTAAGGGCGGTTTTCAGAAAGGATTCAATTTGGAAATCTGCTTATGTGAGAAGAACTAGGGATTCTGATTCAAATCCAAAGAGAGACATGTTTGAAAATAGGCAGAGGCGTGTTACCAATGAATACTATATTTTGGAGTGAAAGCATCCCCCCACCTGGGGCCATATGAAATACATGGAGCTCTAGTGAAGTACATCAACCTAGTGTTTTTTCTTGTCTCTTTTTATTCCTATATTTGATATCCCTCATTGGTGATGGGTGTCATCCTATCTAACACCTCTGTCGACATCATCCATGCTTACATGGTTAAAATTTTCCTGAATAAAAAATAATAATAGCATCAGTTGCTAAATTGGCATTGAAAGCAATTCCTTGTTTCAACATTAAGAGACGATATTGGAGGGCTCCAAGGATGATAAGTGTGGAGTTTAGTGTAAATTGGATACACCTCTTCCAACAATTTATTAACTGACAAGGATTTTTAACCTAATAATTTTGGTCCCTCATTCACTCTTGCAAAATCTAATAAATTTCCCTCATTCGCTATAGCAAAAATTGAGAAATGTGAACTTAGTAATAACTTAGAGCACTTCACTGTTACTGTAAAAAGGGATAAGAAGATTCAAGTAGCTATGGATGCCTTTAAATAACACAAAGTGATCAGGAAAGCATCAACTGAGATCCCCACACCTACAAATGAATTGGAGAGAGGCTCAAGTCGTAGAAGCAAGTGATTTTTCCTCAAAATCATTGAAAGATTCAGAAGATGAAGAGACTGCCCTGTAACAACATATGAAAATATAGGTATTCAAAGTCTAATATTCCTCTATGAAATATTTTTTTCTATAGGGAAATTCATGATATGGCACAACCTCTCTCAACTTAATAGTTTTTTGGTTCTTATTTCCGCTATTTTATCTCTTTCCATAGGTAAAAATATTAATGAACCTGAATGTAATGTTATTTTATGGTTTTAAAACCTCTCTCAACTCATTATTTACTTTCTTCTCATGTCCCATATTTCATGTCTTTTGATAAGTAAAAATACTAATGGGTGTGAATGTGACGTTACTTTATGGTTGAACCATAACAAAAGTACACTTACCAGAAGGATTTCATTTATAAATGTAGAATGGGAAGTGCTAAATAAGAAGAGGACATGCAAAAAAAGAATGCTATTGTAAATATCATTCTCAGACAATGCAATGGGTTCTTTGAAAATTTATGTTTACAATGAGATTAATATATTTATTCCATTCTAGATACAGTTGTAAATAAATACTTAATGATTCCTTAATTTTCAATAGAGAAGGACACCAATTCAATTCGTTTAGGCTTTTGAGCACCCCATGAAATGAGTGTTTCTGAATTGTTATTTATTTCACCCCCATCCAGAAAACTTCTCATCATAATCTCAAGGATGTTGTTGAGAGAATATGTTAGAATATCATAGTGATGTCTCCTTGAATATTTCTTCTAGTTTAGTTACAAGTTCGGTGATATAAATTTGATATATTGCAAATTCTATAATGCACTTTTAACCACTTTGAAGTCTCTACTTTACCAATAATTTAGCCTCTTTATTCCTCATGCATCCCATGTCCACATATGTTTTTCCTACAATGCTACATTTTTTTCACTCTACATTCATCTACACTTCTATCGGCATGCCTTTGCACCCTTTTGGTACAAATGCTAGTTTAAAACTTGGCTCATCCTCTCATGTTGAATGTCATACAAAAATCATTTTCCAAAAAAATGTTTTGCATGCTCTGGTGAGTTTTACTTCTCATCACACTTCCTGAGTTAGAAAATGGAGTCAAGCAAGTTAGTGGAACAAGCTAGAATCATAAGCATACTAGATAGAGAAATAACATGCATATATAAATTAAAAATAAATTAAAAACTAAACAAATAAAACAAACACTCTTAATAGAGTCAAACGACTGCAATAATCAAAACGGTGGCTCTTTCGGCCCTTATTATTGAATGCTGGTAGGAAATGAGGATGAAATTTTAGCCCTCTTGCTAAAGGGCCCTTAGAACATGGGTTCTAAGTCCTGATGCAAGGATTTATTTACGTCCAAGCTTGCTCCAGTGCAAAGTCTCCCTCTCTCTATTGTGGTGGAATGAACTTGTTGGATGGCCAACAATTGAGTCCCCTCTATATTCAACTCTAGATCACACACTGCTAGTATTTGATGAGAAATTATGGCCAGCATAAGAATGTGCTCTCAATTTCTTCATCTCTTGGTGGTCTAATATAGGAGAATTCAAATCCTCCTTCCCTCCCTTGGTACATTGTGGATGGTGACCCAAGGGAGGGGGATGATTCCATTGTGTGCTACAAATATTCCATTTTGTGCTCCCTTGATGTCTAAGTAGGATTTGGTGGCTGTCCTTAGGTGGCTTCAAGTGTGAAATCACTATCCTAGAGTGTGCTTTTTGTGGTCCCTGAAATTGACTTTCGCCACTCCCAGGATTGCGCACATTTCATGTCAAAAGGCGCGCAAAGATGCCCTTCACAAAGGATTATGCATGAAAAAAAAATTATGACTTGCTCAAATTTTATTTTTCCTCATACCTTAGAGATTTTTAAATAGTTTCCAGATTCTCTAATGTCTTTCAGCCCTGTAAATCCTTCTAACTGACATTAAATAATGTCTTCTTTTGCTTGTACGATTTTCCAATGTTAATAGTTGCCCACTAATGTGTGAGGTCTAGGAAGAACTATATAGCCGAAATACTTTATAGTTTTCTTTCTATATATTGTGCATAGAGAGAGAGAGAGACTTTCGTGAAGCTCATAATTGGACACACCATGCACTAGTTCCAAGAATGACCATGTCGTATGGGACCCATGTAAGCAAATATATATATATATATATATATGCTACGAGGTGGGAATGTCCCATGCTTGTTATGGTATGGCTAGTTAAATAAATTTATTTGACAGATACATGTTATGTCTGTGTCACTAATATGGTAATGATCTGGTAGTTGCTGATGACGATTGTTGACACCCTCCAGGGCATGTTTTATTTTTCAATAGGTGGAATGTGGTACCCATATGCATAAAATTGGTATGGAATATAGTTGTGCATTGTACGCATAGGTGTTGGCTGGGACCTTCCCGTGTAAGCATTGCTGAAAGAGACACTTATGAAGGCACAGGTCTTCGACGAATTTGATCAAAGTGCAATGGTTGTAAGGTACGATACCATCTTGACATGAAACTTTTGTTGTAGTCAAATGTCAGGAGGATCAATGACATCTGTGGGAATGATGTCTCCCACAGTGCCACTGGAGGAAGCCCCTTTTATGGAAAAGGGTGATCCAGGGTATCGCTTCTTTTTTGGAAAATAGGTGTTCAAGTAGACAAAAAAGAATCCTCAACCAAACGAGGGATCAATGATATGGAGGGGGGACAGGGACCTAGATGTGATGGGTTTAACATAGGCATGTTGGCGAGGGGTGATTGAAAACTGATGATGGGGATTTAGTGACCCAAGGTTGGAGTATTAAGCAGCTTGGAAGTAGTCATAGTTATTTCTGATGGGGAAAATCCTTGGAGTTGGTACGACTTCCAGGGTCAGTATAAACTGGCCATGAATGTCATGGTGGCTTGCATGTGGGTGTAATATTCTAACCAAGGGTGTTCAGGGAATTTTTTCATGGGAGAAAAGAAGAATGAGAGGTTGGGGGACATAGTGCACCGTTTGTGGTCTTTGTACACTTATCAAAATAATAAAATAATGGGGTTTGGTTTGTACAAAACACAGAGACGGGTGCCCAAAAGCATGAAATTGTTCTGTCATTGACGTTGTGAGGAAGGTTTTTTTTTTTAGGGTGAGGGGCCCATTGGTTGGTCTCATGTGTGAGTTTGATGAAGTGAATGAAAAAGTATCGCAGATGAAAATATGCGGGTGGAGGTATGGTGGGCCAAATGCGAGGCGGGATAATGTGCTTTTGATATTCTTGTACAACCTGGTCATCCGAGAAGGGAGTTTTATTCTATATGCTAAAGCATGACCTTATGCATGGTGGATGGATGGGCATGAGGTGCTTCCTCGACTAAAGTGGTATGGCCATGGCATCACTTTTGCTATGATATGTGGTCTAATGTGGGTGACGAGCGCCATGGAGGGGAGGCTCTACTGACCAACGAGGATGTTTATCATGTGCTAGGTAAGGTGATGATAAAAACGATCTGATATGTTGAACCTATGGTTGATTTCTGATGGAGCAATGATGTTAGGATATGCAAAGTTTTCTGGGAATCTATCATGCTTGGGGTAGAATGATACTTGCTCTGGAACTTTTAGTGGATGGTGTTGTGAATGGTTTGTGAGATTTTCCTGCAAAAACAACTACCTCAAGTGAAAGAATCTTCTTTATCAAATATTATTGAAATTCATGAGCTTTAAAAAAGAAGATGAGAGAGGGCATACTTGTCAGCCTTGAAAATTTATTTTTTCGGGAGTGCAAATGTGTGGCATTGCCTTTGTTCGTTATGGAGTGTTGATCACAACACTTCTTATGACTCAGAGAATGGAACTTCTTATATCTCGTTATGGTCCTCTGAATTTTTTGAAAAGGGCGATATATAGGTGAATATGGCCCTAATTCAATTCATTTGTACTTGTTGAGTTCTTGAAAGGTCAGAGGCTTCTACGAAGTAGTTCTTGCCATTACGGTCAGCCTGAGCACCAGGGATTAGCAGTATCATGCTAAGGTAACCTCCATGATGTCTTGCACTTCAATTATTTTTCAGTTTGATGGTGTTGGGGTCCGTAAAAATTTATTTTGTATGGATTCTGGGTGATTTTTGCCATAGATTGTGTGGGTGATTAGGGCAAGGGCGCACCCTATATGCATATTTTATGGGGATATGCACACTTTAAGTGTTTTTTTACCCTTATTTGGTGTGCCTGAAGTGTGCCTTTGGAAAATACAAGTGCGCTTTTAGTGCGCCTATCTGAGGGAAAAACACGCAAAAGGCTGAGGAGAAATTATTTTGAGTTTTTGCTAGTTTTTAATGTTTTTCTGTTGTTTATGGGTACCTATTTGGATGATAGGTTGTTGTGGAGGGAGTGGGATTGGCCTGAGTTCCATAATGTATTGGCTACTAATGTCAAGGTGCACTGTGAGCTGGCGCAATGGGGGCTCCTTATGTTTACGCAAAACAAGCTTCTTTGGTCGAAGGATCGATTGCTTCATTACTTGATCTGGCATTAGCGCAGGAGGTGCAACATGTTTGTGTTGCATGGGACTAACTTGGCCATAAGTCTGGAGATAGATGTATATTTTTTGACTAGATTACTACCTCATGGTGAGGTGCTAAGGTATTCACTCCCTTTGGGGAGAGTGTATTTGGAGACGTTCCGGAGGCATCATTGTGGTGGGGCGCCTCTTACGGAGGGGTGCATCAACATTGCATCAGTGACAGATTTGGTAGAGTGGTGTGCCCTAGCAGTGATTTTCTGACTTGTAGGGTCATCGGCTCCGCATTACAAATTTGGCCATCAGGTTGGAGTCTTACGCTATCTAAGGGCTAGAAAATTCTTTAATTTTTCCCATTTTTGCTATGATGGGATGGTGACAGAGCTCAAAAAGGTCTGCAATGGATCAAATTTATTTGCATATGCCATCATTCTATGTAGCATTATGTACGAGAGGGTAGTGCTGCTAAGACTAGTGGTAGCAGTGCCTCCGGGGGGGCCATGGGAGCCTCGCATGAGGAGGTGGGCTCTACTGATGTTGCAGGGTGGTGGGGGTATGGTGGGGAATTACTGGAATGCCATGACGAAGGCCTGGTTCGTGGTGAACCCCCAAATGTTTCTTCCATTCCCATATGCAGGGATGGACTTCAGGGGGGATCGTGAGAAGGGTCTCCATCCCAGTTATGCTTGGAGGCCAACATGTTTTCTTCATTTATTTGAGTATATATGTGCTTATGTGTTTTTATGGTGACAATGACATATTTTTGGTTACTCTTGCAGATGTTGGTGAGGTAGGTCACCACGTGGCTCGATTGGTTGGACGCAGTCCTCTTCAGAAAGCTCGAGGCATTCAGGAAGGAGATGTTGCTAGAGGACTCGGTGGTGGTGCTGGCCCTTAACGAGAGTGTATCAGCTTGGTTGCTGCTGAGGTTGCTGTTGAGTAAGCTCATGCCGATGTAGAGGCAGCATGTGCAGATGTGGTAGAGGCTTGCAACATTGAGCTGACTACTCGGATGTAAGTTCTATAGGATGCCTGTGGTCGAGTGGACCGCTTGACCAAGGGGATTCCTTCTTGAGGTTTTATGGACGATCTCAAGGAGTTTTGACTGGAGATAGTGATGGCCTAGGAGAGGGACTATCGACCTCTTTTACGTCGGGTAGCAGTCTCAGTTATGACGGCGGCTCCAGTGGTGGTACCGAGAGCGGTTGTGGGTCTAGGTGCCCCTCCTGAGGGGGCACTGCCCTAGAGTATATGTGTACATGGGGAAAGCACCCATTATGAGGATGCTTCCCATGTTTTGGATGACTTTGGTGTATCTTTGGGTTGGCTGATGGGTCAGCGACACCATTTTTTGTACTCAGACATATACACCATGATATATATATATATATATATGCGAGATATTTTTTGTGGCTCTACATGTTGTGCCCCCTGTTTGGGTTTATGGACGATGTTATGCTGATGGATATCTATGTTTTTGGTTTTTTATCTATGATGGTTTATTCGAGATTAATTCCAGTTTAGGATATTGTTAGCTATGCGATCAAATATTTGGTCTTGACTCCTTGGTACATGTGTAAATGTAATATAGTCAAATTTTCTTCTTAATCTTTTTGCACACAAACATTTTCTAAATAGATGTGTATCTATTGTCTTAAATGTTTGGTTTAATTGCGACACTCCTAACTGGGAATCGAGGTAGACATGCATATGCCATATGCCCTGAAGGATGGCATCGCACATAAGTCCGATGGCAGCATCATATTCTTTCTGATTGTTGGTTGTTGAATCCATGCACACACCGTTTGTGCAGAGTGGTGATCGGATAGGGTGAAAGATGAACCAAGCAGGTGCGGCTAGACTTTGAGACCATCTTGATGCTCCATCAACAAATACAAATTAAGGTTCAGACTGGTAATCCATGGCGGCACTTTTAGCATGTTTTGTAATAAGTATTTTGGTAAAAAAATTACAGTTGTTGGGTTTGTGTAATTTCACTCTAGGGAAGGGCCATCTTGGCCCTTATAGGTAAAATTTCTTGAGGTAAAGGCCGTTGACGGGGTTGCTGAAATTTTTGATGACGTAGGGTCCTTTCCACAAGGTTTCAAAATTTCCTATCCCTAGGGCTTCTTTTGCGACATCATTGCGGAGATCTAGTTCTCCCTTGGTGAATGAGTGAGGGTTGATCTCATAGTTGAATGATGCTTTTACCCTTTCTTATGGGCCTCGTTATGTTGCAGTGATTGTCCTCATCTCTCATGAACAAGCTCCAGTTGTACTAGGCATTTTTCTAGAGGCTGGGTATCATCAAGGAGTTCGATAGTGGCATGCAAATTAGATATCTCACAGAAATCAATGAAAAATTGCAAGGTACCTTAATCTTTTGCTATAGGAATAAGGTGGAAATATTGGGACGTGGGGGCAGCTGCAATCCTATTTCTGATATGTAATGATACAAATTGTATGTGGTGTATCCTATTGTCGGCTTTTGGTGGGGGAAGAATATATGTGATGGGAGTTTGTGTAAATGTAAGGTTGGGTTCCCTCCTAGGATGGTCAATTTCCTGTGGGTGGAAATTGTGCCTGCTACAGACGTGCCTAAATGTTTCCATTAACAGGCATACTTCTGGTGCGTGGTTTTGGCCAGTAAAAATGGTGCATGGTACCACTGTACCAACTGAGTATATTGTATGGTAATCCACACTACTCGACATCCCAGATGTGGATGCTTGGAAAGGATCTGTTATAGAAGAGGTGGTCTTCTGCTTCCACTTCCATGTTGTTGGCTTCGATGTGTCTATCTCTTTGGGGGAGAGTAGACTCAACACTACTCTTATCTTGGGGAGATGCGCACATTTGATTGTATGATGAAATTTTGAACAAATCCAGCAATAAGTACACGTGATCTTCTCTTGGTTAGAAAGAAGTCTCCGAGAGAGTGAAGAGACTATGCGCAAAATGTTTACAAGGGGCTTCAGTTCTCTACACTGATATACCCAGTGGTCATTCAAGTCACATCATCTACATTTTATCATAGGTTTGGCCTATGTCATGCTTGGTTGGTGCGTCATCCTAGTTTTCCCATCACGCCCGTGTGGGTGTGGGGTCGCTAGCCTAGGGGTGATTTACTTTCTAAATCGCCTAAGGGTATCATCTTATTTATTCTCTATGGTATGAATCATATCGATGGTAGGAAAAACTCATGAGATATAGGTACAATGTTTTTCATAGTCATTGCCCTAACATATTAGGAAAAATAGCGTAGATATGGGGGTCCCTTCGTGCTAAGTTTGTGGTCTGGCAGGGAACCAGCATTGTAACACTGCTAAAACAGGGCAAGTGGCAACCACATGATTGGGCATTTTGCATAATGCACATGTTGGTCTTCTCTGTAGAGAGCAGTTGGGGGTAACTACGGGTTCCCCGATTGGTCACTTTTCAACTGACAAGAATGGGATGTGTTAGCCATCAATAAACTTTTTCATATCCTATGATGGCTAAAACAAGTCAATTAGACTTCAAAAAACAAATTTGGAGCAAATCTGTGAGTTCTTGAAAGCTGGCTATGCCTCTTGTCTGAAAGATCCATCACTTTGATGTCTTCACTTAAAAATCCCCCTTTTTTCCCTCATTTACCCTCATTTTCCCATGAAAAACCCTTCAAACCTTATAAAAACCCCCTTTTTTGGTTTGAAACTTCCTTTTTTGACATATCAAAACACAAAAAGGCCTTAAAAAACCTTTCTTTTTAACCCTTTCCTCTCCTTTTTTATGCTTAAGGCTTTAAGCCCCTTTGTCCTTAAGCCCTCTGTCGTTTCTTCACCATGATACCGAGGCCTATGACCACCTGCCTAAATATCAGTCCCTTTTATCACCACTCCTGGTCCTATCATTTTCACCACGGGACCTGTTCCTCTCCTTTATACTCTCGAACCTTTCCCTTTAAAACCCCTTTCCTTTATAAACTCCTCACCTCGACGATTGTGCCCTTGATTACATTCTTAACCGTTGATATAGAAGATCTAACGGCCATCGAGGCTTTCCCCTTTTTCTCTCATTCATCTACCATTCCCCCTTATATTTTCTCTTAGGTAAGATCCAACCGTCGGTCTTCCTCATTCAACGGCTCCGGCTAAACCATACCTTATCACCTCCGGTCTAAACTACCATTACATGATAGAATTTCTAATGTTACTGTCATGCCCCACCATCCTTCACCCGTGCATCTATTCAACCATCGTGCGCAACCATAATCATCGATCTGGATTGCCCAGATCAGATGGTCACAAATCTCTTTCGCACCCGATCTGCTTGAAACACTCCAACATGCATCTTCCACACAAAACAAGCAGTTCCGTGAGGGACATGGGTCACCTCCAAACTGTATCATGTTCGTTTCGACTGATACCACTTACCGTCTTGACCCAACACGAAAAATATCCCCGATTTTCCAAAACCACCTATCACGTCCCTGTGCCAAACTCAATTTTGAAACCCTGGTTCTCATATTTCCTCCATGGGAACCCTCTCTCCATGCATTTATCCTCCTCTGCATAGCTCCTTTTTCCTTGCTTAGCCTCTGTTAGTAGTTAAACCACATACGCAGGTTTTCTATAAATTGTTTGATATTTGAATTGCAAGTTTAATGGCGGATAAACTATGAAATTTGTCCCCCAGAAAAATATAGTTGTAGGGCCGAGGGTGATGATCCTATGAGGCCTAATTAAATGAAAATAAGGAAAAAAAGGGGTTGATCTCCAATTATGACCAACGCGTCATGAACGTTGGTTATTTCAGTCAAACCCTCCAATGCACCAGCCACCTGTACTTGAATAGTGAAGAACAGAGATTGAAGATGAAAATTGAAGATAAAGGTTAAGCATAAAGTTCAAAGATTAAAAATTTAATCTACAGTTTAAAGGTTAAAGACGCAGTTTTAAGACTAAAGACAATTTAATAAGGCCTTAAAGCATAATCAAATGTAATCAGTGTTTAAAGTGACAAACCGAGACAGATCAGCAGAGAAAAGGCTTCGAATAACAAATCAGTGAAGCCATTAATCCCCCAGAACCCGAAAAATGCCACCTACAGTCCTATTTAATTCAAAATCATACAAATTGAATGCACAGTCAGAGATATTTTACATAGAAAACTCAGAAGTTATTGCCAACCTACCAAATATACCTAAAAGTCAAACAAAAGTGACTAATTAGCTCGGAAGTTGGCAAAACATTCATTTAATAGAGTTAAAACATCAGATATTCTTTATCTTGGGTTATGTAAATTCCCTACGGTCGAGAAGCATTTACTCTGTCTTAAATGAACAAATTAAGACCCTTTCTTTCACCCCACCTCCTCATTCATCTATAAATACTCCATGAGGAGCACATTGTAAAGGGTTGGTTGGTTGTTAGATGAATTATTATCAAGCATAAATAGTTGTTGAAGCTGCTAAAGTGCTGTGATGTAATTGAAAAATACTAGGCTGAGAAGATAAGTTAGAGTTTTAAAGACTTGTTTGAACCTCAATAATACAAGTTGATTCATGGGATCTTGGTCTATGTTAATGGTGATGTTATTCCTCACTGTACTTATTTTTCTTCATGTTTTTCATGCTCTCCATTTTCTCTGATAAAGAACATAAAATTTAGAGTAAGATTTACTGCATAGTACCCTATTTCTATCTGAAAGCTTTATCTGTATGTTTTCTTCTAATAGTTAATTTGGGAATGGTTTAATAGAGTATAACCAGTCAAGGAATGTTGGTGAGGCCATGTCTTACTGTGTAAAACTTGAGACATTATTCTTGAAAGATATTTTCATTGCATGCTGAGTAGAGTCTAAACCAGGGAAGTCTATGATTTGCCCTATCCTCTGGTCATGTCTTTAACAGTTGTTTTGAAAGTTTCCCTTTACAGTATGATAAAATCAGGATAGATTCAAATTTCTTACCTAATCTTAGGCTACCCTTCATTCTCTTATATGTTTTCTCCTTTCTGAAGGTAGTATTTTAGATTATTGGATTGTTTTCTGAAAAGTGTGCTTTAATAAATTTTGTCCAAATAAGTCTATGGTATGCCCTGTCCTTTGGCTTACTTCAAATAGTTAATTCGAAAGGATTTTCTTGTTTAGTGGAGTTAATAGATGCTTAATTGGTTTTTAACTTTGGTTCTTTCACAACACTTTGATGTTTCATGCGAGATCCTTTGATATAGATGACTTGCCCCATGGAAACACTTGTAGAATTGTTGTACAATAAAATTATTTTGTGACTCCATATCCCAGTGGATTGATATTGTCTTTTGACTTATCCTATCAGCTGAAACATTTCTCAAGTTGCTCTCACCTTCACCCTTCTAGTGACCTTTTCCTCTTCTGATATCCATCCCAACCAATCAATCAAACAAAAATTTCCTTTGAGCTTCATAACTAGCTTAATTTCGTAATTAAGAATAAATATATATCATTTAAATACACTAATAGAGAGATCCCTCTCTGAATCCAGGAAGGCTAGATCCTAGGATTCCAAAGTGGTTCTGATGTGGCCCCTCTAGCATTTATTATTGCCACTCTCATAAATTACAGGGAGCCAACATAGTGGCGACCATACTGGGGACTATATTGAGTAATAGATAACATCAAAACTCATAAATGCCATTCTTAAAAATTAATCAAGTGTCTGCCAAGAGTTATTTCTAATTGTTGATGGTGGACAACAACCAGACCTTAGTAACAAGTAAAAATCCTCCACCTGGTGACTCCACTAGTTTTTAGTAGGCCTGCTGATTTCCCTTGGTTTTCCAAAAACTCAACTGGGAAAATATTTCATCATAACATCATACAAACTCAGCTAAGAGAACTTTGAAAATTTAGTTTTCTTTCATAAGATTAGTTGGCCTTTAAAGACCGTCATACTTGGCTGAAATTTTCTCATCATTGGGTCTAGAAAAACATAACATAGTGGCTTATAAAAGAATTCATACTAGAGCCCATCTGACCCAAATCCTCCTGAAATAGTTGAAAATCTAGAAATCATCCTTACGAAGCCTCCTAAATCCAAGAATCCAACTATTGTCAGACTAATTCATAGAGCAAACTTTGTTCCTGAAAATCTTGCAGCTCTGCAAAATACACAAGCTGACTGGCCTATCATAAGGAATCCATCTAGAACCAAGTCACTTAGTGATATAGATCAGATAGACTTTGAGCCTCTACATTCACCCCAATCTAGTGGTGACCATACTATTATTCATAATTTTGGTTTCTCTCATTCTAAATCTCCTCAACAGTACTTAGTTGGTCCAAGTACTTTTGTTACATCCATTCATACATCTAGAGTTCAAACCACTTCACTTCATCACCTTCCTCCATTAATAAAACCCCCATTCCTCCCATAGCTTCATCTCATGGAAACATGATATGCTCCCTTAGTCCTTCCTTTGCGTTTACCTGTTTAACCATAGGACTATCAGTCCAAGATTCCATTATATGATGCTAGTAGTTCTACTACAACACAAAAACATGTGGATAAAATGAATGATTACTTTGACAGAAAAGAAATAGATGATGAAACTGTAAAACTTAGAATGATTGCTCAAAGCTTAGGGGGAGAAGCAAGAAAATGGTTCAAAGGCTTAACCCCTAACAGTATCAATGACCCCCCCTCTTTTCATCAATTATTCCTAAATAAATGGGAAGTCAAGAGAAATCCCCTTCAAATCCTGTCAATACAATGATCTTAAAATAAATGCCAGAGAGAGTGTCCAAGATTATTGCACTAGATTCAATAGTGTTTATAATGCACTCCTTCCACAAATGAAACCCCCACAAGGCTTAGCCTTAATAAATTTTCCTGAAGGATTTGACCCAGACATATGTTATCAATTAAGGGATAGATAACCCCTCACTTTAGAAGACATGCGGAAAGGGACAGTAAGTGTAGAAGCTAATCTGAATGCCAGAAGAGCAAGACTGAAAGCAGAAAAAGGTTACATATAAAGATACAGCAGGAACTTCCACATCAGATGCCAAAATTGATAGTTTGGTTATAACCATGGAAATGATGATGGAAAGAATAAACATGAATGAGAGAGCTTATCCTAGATAATTTCAAACATCTCATAAAAATAAAAATCAAAATCAAAATAAGAATCAGAACTTTAGAAGGAATCCCCCTCAAATTAGACAAAGAGGCCCCAATCAACAAGTCAGACCTCCTTTCCAGCAGAATTGCGTTGATTAAGAGGGGATAATAGTAGAATAAATAGTGGAAAATCACATGAAAATGTTGGGAATAAAAAATGAGGATATTGTTTTCCTCAATGAAGAAGAAAAAGTCACATACATACATGATGAGGAAGAAGCCCTAGAATCAGAAGATTATGAACTAGGCTTTGAAAATGCCATAATGGAAGTACACAAATAATATGACTTGAGAAGGAAAAAGAACGAAGACACTCCCAAGAAAAAAACCTCTGAAAATTCTGCCAAAAATAGCCCTGTAAATACTTTAAAAGAGACAACAGAAAACAAAAATATAGTGGCTGAAATTTCTGATCAAAACAAGGGAAAAAACACCCAAATCCATGACAAACAGTGGTGACCCTAGCAGCACTAGTACCTCAGCTAATGATCCTGAAAAAACCATTCTAACTGTTGTTCATAATGAAAACCAGAAAGCTGATTTTCTTGAGAAAACAATGACTAAAAATGCTCAAATAAACATTTCCAAAACTCAAACTCCTTTCAGCATAGAGAGTGAAATTGCCAAGATAAAAATCTCTATCCCTCTTAGTGAGTTAGTCACTCAATATGTATATAGGTCCCAATTGCTAAAGGCTTTGAACATAGGAGATCACAATGATTCTGTTAACTTAAATGATGACAAACCTGAGCTTCTGTTTGGACCAAAAATTGAAGGAAAATTTCAAGGTGGATTTCCTCCATTCTATGTCAGCTTAAAAATCCATGATAAAAATTTTCACAATGCCATGCTAGACTCAAGTGCATCACATAACCTTATGACCAAAGTGATAATGGAAAGATTAGGCCTTGAGGTAACTAGACCTTATAAAGATTTATACTCCTTTGACTCCAGCAGATTCTAATGCCTAGGCCTAATAAAGGATCTATATGTCAATTTAGCACAAATCCCAACCAAAA
The DNA here is from genome assembly GCA_034641835.2 of Pinus albicaulis. NCBI lineage: Eukaryota > Viridiplantae > Streptophyta > Pinopsida > Pinales > Pinaceae > Pinus > Pinus albicaulis. Next base: position 1,286,866,950 of record CM076582.1, read on the forward strand.
GCTTAGTAATGGAAATTTTGGTGGCTGATATACCTCCCAAATATGGTACGCTTCTTTCAAGATCTTGGGGTGCTAAATTTCAAGGCGCAATGCAAATGGATATGACTTATGCCACCATCCCTGTCTTCAGTCATTCTAAAAGACTTTATAGGTAAACACACATGAAATACATGGTGAGTAGCCAAGAAAGACTAGAAAACTCCCTTTTTTATTCTATACATACTGACCTTGAATCATTCATTTTGTACAATGATGAGATTCCTAATGATCAATGATTAGAAAGTGGAACATCAGCCAAAACAGTGGCAGCCATAGAAGTAGAGGAGAACAAGGAGAAATCCACAGAATATTTAGCTAATTTAGAAAATCACAACAAACAAATTAAAGGTATTGAGCACCAAGATAGCCATAAACATAGTTCCAATCATGATAATCAAAGAGAAAATCCTCAACAAATTGAAGACTTTGAGGAACAAAACAGAAATAAACACAATTCAAACCCTAAAAAACAACACAGTGGGAACTATAATAAACAAGATGGAGGGGAAATTAATGATAAATTTGAAGACAGTCCTCTTTGGAGTATGATTTTTGATGGGTCTTGTAGTAAAACTAGTGCAGGAGCAGGCATATGGGTACATAACACTGAAATAAATCATGCAGAAGGTCATTCATACAGAGTAAACTTTCACTGCACAAATAACATAGCAGAGTATGAAGCACTCCTCATAGGACTACATTTATTGAAAAAATTAGTAGCCAAGAGGATAATAGTTCATGGAGATTCAAAATTGATAATTAGGCAAGCAATTGAAGAATATACTACTAAGCATCCAAGACTAAGAGCCTATAGAGATGATGCCATGGACCTATTAAAATCATTTGCAGAATTCGAACTAACTTTTGTCCCTAGAAACCAAAACATTCTTTCCAATGGATTAGCCTTTGCTGCTAGTACATTCTTGAAACCTTACAAAAGAAAACAATACACAGTTCAAGTCAAATATAGAACAACAGTCCTAGACAATGAAAAATACTGGCAAGTTTTTGAAGGAGACAAACAAATAGAAGACTTCCTAGAGTCTAGAAATGAATTTGAAATACCAAATTCAGATTCAGAGTATGAACAAGGTTGTCTTACTGAGGAAAAATAGCTTATTGAGGAAGAAGAAACCCATGATATTGCTAATATAAATCTGTTAACCAAATAACCCAAATAGAAAACAGAAAAATATCTAGATTCAGAAAAACAATATTTAGAAGTGTTGCAATCCAAAACTGAAAGCTTGCCAAAATGACTAGTACCATTAGAAGAATTGTTTGACTTCAATGATGTTGCCAAAACACCAAAAATAGAACCTACTAAAGCTGAAGTAGAAGAATGCAATATAGGCAGTGAAGAAAAGCCTAAAATGATTAAATTATCCAAGACACTGCCAGCTGACATTAGATAGCACATGCGTGATTGGTACGCAATGCTTTGCCTATACCTTTGGTGGCAGGTTCCTTTTTATGGGAACACGGTGTCGCGATATCTGCCTCAGAGCCAAGGAGTGGTTTTAATTCATCCAGCTCTAGGCAGATATGGGTAGGGTGTCCTATTAAGTCACATATGGCACAGACTGGTGATTTCTGTTGTATGATGGGAGTCTCCATCTTCTTTCCTCTCTTCTCGGTTTTCTTAGTCGTAACCATGGGGTTTGCAATGAAAATTTCCTTTGTAGGGATGGTTTTGGTTGTTTCTTGTATGGGTGGGGCCTCCTTGGAACTGAGGGGATTTAACCCTATGGCGTTGATGGGTGTGGCTCTTATATCTGTAGGGGGGATGAGATACCAAACGGGTAATGCAAACAATATGTTTGGTAACATCACTATTACCAAAACCTGCTGGGAGACAAAACCAGCTGGGGGGTAGAGGAAAGGGGTATGGAAAGCGACGTAGGTGAGAGAGGCTTTGTTGGACAAGGACTCGGTATCATTACTGCTCATGTCTGTGTCCTGACCAGCTTCGGTGCTTGATTTGGACATCATGCACACCGAAGCCTTTGTGACTTCGGGTGATGACTTAGGGATAATGGGGGGATCTCCTAGGAATGATCCTAGAATGACGATGGTTTGAACTGGTTGGGGCAATATTCTTGGTACCGTGACAATGCATCCGAGGGTGTATCTACATAGGGTAGAATTAAATTAGTGTTTTTTAGGGGTTTCTTCTCGCTATGCGTCGATTGGTCGACATTAATGATGCGGTCCTTGTGGGGGAACATCATGATGTAGAAGATAGAGGAGGCTACGGCTAACATGGTATACATATAACTCCAACCAAGGAGTATATTATAGTACAAGTGAGAATCGAATACTTCGATCTCTATGTGGACCGTCTTTCCATCTAAGAAGACAGGGACGTTTGGCAGAGGCCGACGGGGGTTGAAGGATGACTATCGTATGCACTAAGCGTGATGAATGAAGTTTTTAGTTCAGGAGACCATAACTTTTCCCAAACATTTTTTGACATGATGCATGTGGATGCAACCTCATCAATGACAGATGAGTGAATGGTGATATTCTGGATTGATATGATATCTGAAAGGAAACCATCGAAGGAATCCTAGGGGTGGCTTTCTCTAAGTCAAAAGCCATCAGGCGCATATCAGCAGGGTCGATAGTGCTGAACGTGGAAATTAGGGCTTTCCGTTGTTTTGGGCATGAATGCAATACTTCCAAAGCTGATGTAGCAGTGGGAGATTGGGCTAAATCATCCACGATTCCATAATTATGGGTTACTTTGGAGTAGTTTCTTGGTCGCCTATTGGGTCCCTTCACCATCTTTGGCAATGGCTTAATAGGCATATTTGAAATGGTCAAAGGTGCACTTGATGCACTGATACTTTCCCCTGATGCATTGGTGTCTAGTGGGGTGTTTTAATTGCGATTCTATGTTTGGAAAAACATCTTTTCACCAGTCATGTAGATTTTGTCACTGTTTTTCCCAGAGTCATCTAGATTTTGTTGCTGAGTGATTACCTTCCCTTTATTGGGGAAAGGTTCCTGCATCATAGTTGTTTGATGGGAAGATCCTCCTTTTCCTCGGTTACTCTGAAGCTTCTTTAGCTCAGGGAGATTGGGACAGTGGTGAGTATAATGGCCGTACTAACCACATATCAAACAAGAATGGTTTGTTCGAAGAGTTGTCCTTTTTCTCTAGTGTTGGGCATTGCTTGGCTCCTGGTTCTGATTCTGGTTAGAGTTGCCTCTAGCCTGGGATCGTGGGGGGAGTTGTTGGTTTTTTCCCCTGCTCAGGTTTCCCTTTTGGTTTGTTTTTTCATTTTTTATTCACCAAATTAGGAGGGTATTTCTCCTAGTTATATTGGTGTGGTTGATTTTGGGAAGGCTGCACAAATTTTGTTTTTGCATTGGTCTGCATTGATGGTTCTTGTGCTGGGGACTGAGCATGACACGGTCCCTAGTTTTCTTCTCACTGTTGGAGGGGAGCTCTTCCATCATTGTTTCTCGCTGCTTACTGTGTCCCCTGAGATGGAGGATAGGGTCCTCCATTGTGATACGCTGGCACCCTATTAGTCAAATTTTGCTAAGGCATATGATGACTTTGAAAATTGGGTTGTGGTACATTCTGGGTAGAACTATATGTAAAACCAGGGTTTTGACTGCTGTTGCCTAGGTAACTTTGGGTCAGTGACCCAATGAGATCATATGTAGAGTTAGATGCTCTTGGAAATTCTTGATAAGTTTGCAGGCGTAGGGCATTTGGCAAGATATTGTAAATATATCCTGACTGTGTAAAAATCATCTCAAGCTAGTGGGCTTTGCTGATGACATCGTCTTTGGATGTGGGTCTATGTTGCACCACATCCTTTGAAATCTATGCAGCAAATTTTTTTAGGAAGAAATCTAAAATAACCCGGTCGTCGAGATTTTATTTACAAAAACTACTACGTCGCCTCCATTTGTGGAGATGGTACGAGATATGGACGGCGAGGGTCTATCTAAAATGTGTCAGTAATTCCATTCTGGAATCATGGTGAATGGGTAACTAAAAATATGTTAGGAGCATAGTGGTGAGGGTGTAAAAGGTTCCATAGAGGGTTTCTCCACGTACCACTTCACAGCTACTCCTGTCATAGTGCATTGAAATAGTCTCAATCGAATGGTGTTGTCAATGATATTGTTCAATGAGCACCATAGGTGGGAGGTGATGACATGATTACCTAGGTCTTCCACTTTCTTTCCTTCAAATTTGGCAATATCTGAAGGGATATTTGTTGGCATGGGAGGCCATGTATGGTTGTGTGTGATGGGGTAATTCGTCATCTTGGTTAAATATGGTAGATTCAACGAAGCTAAGAAAGGTGACTGGGAGGTTGATGCCATTGCAACTTGTGAAAACACAAAGTTCTGATTAGGAATAGGGTTAGTCTGTGACATACCCTACTTTGTATCCGATTGGCTTCCTAAATCGGTCACACTCCTCTTCCCTCTACGGTTTTGGGAGGAATGGTGTGTGGTGTGGCATTGGGAGAGTTGATAATTTGGAGGGTTGTAGGTTAATACAAATTCTCTTCTTGATAATTACTTGTGAACTTACTTATTACTTCTCTTCTTTAGCTTAGTTAATCTTTCATCAAGTCAATATCAAAGTACATGAGACACACAAATTAGGCTCCTAGAGTGAGGGAAAAACCTATCCATCTTGGATAGGAAAAACCAAAAATAATTCTTCTTATATATCCTTAAATGACAATTACCAAGACCCAGACTCAAACCCTAGACTAAGGAATGTCTCCAAGATATTTTCACTTCCCTTTCAAAATAAATTCTTCTCTTCTTCAATGATCTGCACTACTCTGAAATTCCTTACCCTTATTCTTCTTTAATGGTGTCCTCTACTTACAGTCACCTTCTTTACTGAATTATGGCATTTAATGAAAACTCTTTCACTAGCATCCGAAATGTATGTTGTAACACATCTTCTAATCATTTCCACAAATTAACTTCAGGAATCTACAAATCAATTTCAGGTGCTTGTACTTCAAGTATGTTTCATCCTAGATATGATTCCATTCTTCATAAAATATACGAAAATATATAATCAAAATCTCTGCTAAAGTATTTCAGGTAACTGCTAATCATTATGCTTCAAACCTATGTTCATAAGTATACGCTTCACCACAGATATATGCTTCACTACAGCTGCATGGTAATCATTATGCTTCATACCTCCATAGACATACGCTTCACTGCAGAAGTACGTTAATATTTATGCTACAGACCTTCGTAGATATATGCTTTAGATTTACTTCACTGCAAATCTAATTCATCACAAACATATTATAGGTAAGCTTTAAATTACTTCTTCGCAGATGTATGCTTCACTGCAGATGTATTACAACCCTTTTTAACTTTCTAACCGAGAGGATTTTCCAGAAAAATGGCACTAAATAACATCCTTTCCTTAATCTGCAAGGCTGAATCTCAGTTGTTCCAAAACTTATGTATATCATAAGCTGGCTGAGTTCTTTTGATTGTAATTTATTTAGGAATGGAGTTACATTATTTTGACTTGAATTGATTTTCGGTTTTGTTGATCTGCGTCCAATCGAAATTGAAATTGGTTCTTTGACACTGCACATGTGAGTCTTTATATAATATATGTTCTTTTCATTTCAGCCGACAAGGAATATTTGAATGGCAGCCAACTTCCATCATCTTAGTTTATCAATACGCATAGCTTTGTAGTGTAATCTCAAGTGTAACATCACCTCTAATTTACCTTTATGACATATCTAAAGACATCAAGAAGATGTATTATAACTTGAAAACCTTCTTACTTTATGAAACCCATAAAGCAAGAAAATATATTTATACTTTTTTTCATTTACATAAAAACACTATTATAAGACATTACAAAAACCTAACCTAGTTACACTTTTCAACACTCCCTCTTAACAAGGGAGGTATTTATAATGGTACTTGGTTTCTTTCAAACTGAAGAATCTCATAAGAAGAATCGGATTATCAATCGCATCTATACAACATCATATCCACCATCATTTTCCTAGTGCAATTCCTTGATTAACAACCCCATCTCTCAACGAGACAATGGGCTACAATGCAAGCGAGACACATGACTTATAGACACCGTCGTCATTGTCTCTCCAAGGTACATACTCCACCCGGGTGTTCCCAAAGTATGACCTTCTTGGACTATTCTTCTCTTGGGTAGCTAGCCCTCAAAGAATATCGGTCCCCAACTACTCTTATCCTGAATTCCCTAATACATTTTCAAACAATATCAAATGTCAGATGATTACCCAATCTTCCATTCTATCTTCCTAAGTGAAGACTGGAACGATGTTTCTATCTCTCCCTCTCAACCAGGGAGGACCTATTCCATAAGGGAATGTACTCATTCCTATACAAGGAATTTACCTAAGCTCATTCTTAGGAATTAAAAAGTTTCTTCCAAGTAAGAAACTTATCATCAGGCTCCCTCTTTACCAGGGACATCTAGTAGCAATGGTGAGACACCCAACTGTTCATGAACAATTCTTGTCCTCAATGTCATGGATTTCGATATTGAGTAATCTTAGACTTTTAGCTTCATAGGGCACACATCATCCAAAACTTCCATCCTAAGTTATGTCAACTATCACAAAGTGATTCATCAGACTCCCTTTATCTAGTCCATTGTTATGCCATGCTTCTTTCCTTCAAATCATCTCCAAGTATCATACGTCCTTTCTCATGATTAGAAGCCCTGAACAAATTGATCCAGATAAACATATTCATATGAATTTTTAGAACAAAAGTTACCTTAGTGATGATTTTTCACCATGACATCTTCCTATAGGCATCGACATCCTTCATACATATTGACACATCTCCTAATGATATGCTTCTTCCAAGGGTATTCTTCTTTACCAGACTTCTATCAGAGTCTACATATCTTCCCAGGAGATCTCCTAGTCACATCTTCTTGGCCTCCAAATGATAACTGCCTCTTGACATGTTTGCATTTCATGATATCTTCCTCTCTTCACATTCTTCATTCCTAGGATATTACAAATTTTCCAATTTCTTGTTTATGTACAACCACCTCATATTCTATGAGGTCATATTATGTTGATTTCATCTGTCAGTGCACTGAGATATCCTTCTTCATAGATCATACTTTTAAATATGGAGGTCTTTCCTGAAACCATATGACATGACTTCACAGCATCTAATATAAAAATATATGTATGCATACCTCATACCTATATCCCTGAGTCATCCTGTAGAAGTTTCTCTTGAATGAATAGCTTCATTCCTTTGGCATGCTTTATTAATATCTCATCACATCCCAAGAATCTATCACCATGATGACCCTTAATCTGATGACTGCTTTACTTTAGTAGAGATATTTTCCAAAATTTGTTTCAATGAGAGCTCCTTTCATGCTTCTATTGAGATTCTTCTTAATATACATTTCTTTCTATTATAAAATCAATCAGAGATCACTTAAAGCAAAATATGATCTCAATCATAGTAGAGATCTCTCTCTTCCTCCTTGGACCTTTTAGCATCAGGTTCTTCTCTTTCATTAGTGACATAGGCTTCTTCCTTTCTCCTCTTTTCTTTTCAGATTTAGGAAAATATCTTTTATAATTCCCAAGTTCATTACACCAAAAGCATCGCACATTTTTCATATTATTTCTTTTATTTTGAGGGCCAAATTTTCCAAATATTCATTTCTTCCTATATGAGGCTGCAAAGGCATGATTCTCTTCACTTAGTATTGTATCAGGTTTTTCCTTTAGTCTTGTTTCCTCTATTTTACATAAATACCATAAATCATGGAATGGGGTGGCTTCTTTCTCCCCATATAGACTAGAACTGAAGTTTCCACGTTCCTCTGGTAGAGCATTCAACACCGCTATAGTCATCTCAATGTCATACATCACTTCTCCTAGTTCTTGAATTTGATCTCTTATTTCATAAATCCTCATAAAATATGGAGTGATTCCTTCTTCCCTTGATAATTTCATTTTGTATATTTCTTGTCTCATAAATATTGCTTCGCCATTTGTACTCACAGAGAATAGCTCCACCAGTTTCTTATATATTTTTTTTGTAGTCTTTAGTTTTGATACATAGTGAATGAGAGAATCTTTGATGGATTCTATGAGAATCCTTTGAGCTCTAATTTCTCCCTTCATGTACTTGGAATGGGATGGAGAATATTATTTTGTGGGTTGAATGGTAGATGCTTCGATATATTCCAGCACTTTTCCATCAATTAAATTCAAGTCTATTCTTTTCTTCCAAGCACTAAAGTTTGATGACCCAACCAACTTGTTTCTTTCTTTACAATAAGGCATATTGACTAATAGGGTCATGAATTATTACTTTAGTAGATTTGATTGCAGCTCCTTTGATGATGATCATGAATGAAGTCAAGGGTTTCCTTTCTTCAATGTTGTTGTACTTAAACACTTGATTATAAAGACTATATTCAGAAATTGAGGTTCTCTTCAAACAATGTCTTGCGTGAAAATATTTGATGGCAAAGGTTATTTTCTTGAATGAGTTGATCTTTTTAATGAGGTAGGAGATCTCACTTGAAGTATTTAGATAGTCTTCCTTGCAAACTGATTTATCTTTCCAAATCCAAACTTTGATCTTAGCTTCTTTGAGTGTCATTGTTGACAAGAAGCTCTTATTTTCAGCACCTTAGCTCTGACACCATGTTGAGAATTTGGAGAGTTGTAGGTTAATACAAATTCTCTTCTTGATAATTACTTGTGAAGTTACTTATGAATTCTCTTATTTAGCTTAGTTAATCTTTCATCAAGTCAATTATCAAAGTACACGAGACACACAAATTAGGCTCCTAGAGCTAGGGAAAAATTTCTCCCTCTTGGAGAGGAAAACCCACAAATAATTATTCTTATAGATCCTTAAATGACAAGTACCAAGACCCAGACTCATAGCCTAGACTTAGGAATGTCTCCAAGATCTTGTCACTGCCCTTTCAAACTATATTATTCTCTTCTTCAATGATCTGCACTGTTCTGCACTTCCTTACCCTTATTCTTCTTTAAGGATGTGCTCTACTTACAGTCACATTCTTTACTGAATTATGAAATTTAATCAAAACTCTTGCCCTAGCATCGCAAATTTATGTTGTAACAAATCTGCTAATTTTTTCCATTTCAGGTGCTTATACTTCAGATATGTTTCATCCTAGATATGATTCCCTTCTGCATAAAATATCTGCAAATATATAATACATATCTCCTCTAAAGTATTTCAAGTACTTGCTAATCGTTATGCTTCAGATCTCTATTAATAGCTATACGCTTCACTACAGCTGCATGGTAATCATTATGCTTCAGACCTCCGTAGATATATGCTTCGCCACAGAAGTATGTTAATCGCTATGCTACAGACCTCCATAGATATACGCTTTAGATTTACTTCATCACAAACATATTACAGGTAAGCTTTAAATTACTTCTTCATAGATGTATGCTTCACCGCAGATGTATTACAACATTTTTTAACTCTTTAACCAAGAGTATTTTCCAAAGAAAATGAACTAAATAATATCCTTTCCTTAATCCACAAGGCTGACTCTCAGTTGTTCAAAAACTTATGTATAGTGTGAGTTGGCCGAGTTCTTCCGATTGTAATTTCTTCAAGAATGGAGTTAAACTATTTTTAATTGACTTATTTTTCTATTTTATTGATTCGCATCCAATCAAAATTTGAATTCGTGGTTCTACACTGCTCACGTGAGTCTTTATATAATAGATGTTATTTTCATTTCATCCGACAAGGAATATTTTAATGGCAACCGACTTCCATTATTTTGGTTTCTCAAGATGCATAGTTTTTTAGCGTAATTTAAAGTGTAACATGACCTCTAATTTACCTTTATGAAATATCTAAAGACATCAATAATATGTGTTATAACTTGTAAACCTTCTTAATTTATGAAACCCATAATGCAAGAAAATATATTTATACTTTTTTTCATTTACATAAAAACACAATTATAGGACATTACGAAAGCCTAACCTAGTTACACTTTTCAACAGGGAGATCGAATAGGGTTCCCAACTAAGAATGCCCCAATAAAAGACGAACCAATAATGGTGACACGTTTTGTCTTTGACACCTAAACAGAAAAAGACCTGGAACGCCTCGCAGTAATGGGGGGAGGTGCAAAATATGCCTAGATCAACGAGGTCCTATTGGGTCCATTCTGATGTCGACTAAATATAGTTTTGGAAAAATTTGAGAGGATAGACTCTATTATAAAAGAAAAATTCCGATCGCATACATAAAACAAAGCAAAAATAAAATAAAATTTCCCTTTAAAGTAATTCTATGTCATCAAGCATTCGAAAAAATGGTTTTTGTTTGTTTGCGTATTATTCTCAAATCCTAGAAGAGCTATTCGACCTCATAGACTCAAATGTAACTGGGCCTTGAGAAGATATCTTGCACGTGTTGGCACAATGTCTCGTAAGAGCTGGCAACGCCCAATCGGCCGAAGAAAATCCACTAAGTTAAGGGTGGAGGAGTTAGTGCTTGCCTGCACCATCACTTATAGGGAAAGGATGCCCCAGATTTGGCCTCTAAGTACCACTATCCCACATGAGTGCTTGAGTCTTGGGCTTCTTGGTAAGTCAGCTAACAGTACCGAGTACCAGTCGGGTCAGGTATCCCCAACTGATACCACATCACTGCGCCTAAGCCTAACCCGCTATGAAACTAGTCTCTGCCACGCTCAGGTTTTCTTTTCCATGGGTTGATAGGTGGATTTAAAGCTCCCTAAAATTTAAACTTCTATGTTTCAATATGAAGAATGATCAAGATGACTTATTGGATGTCTACCCCCTTGATCGGAACTTAAACTTTAAATTCTTTTATGGCTGCTGTGGGGAGAATTTAGTGATTTTGGTTAAGTTAGTTTTAGGTGTCTTTGCTTTGCTTAGTGGGTGGATGTGTGTGAGAAAATAGTGGAAAAGCACATACTTTGAATGTGTCGAGATGCGCTGATCCTTTTCAAAATCCCCTATTAAAATATGTTGTATTGTTCCTTGCTCAAAAGAAAAACATGTGTGGATATCGACTGCTTTCTATTTTTCCTAGTTAATCTATGTGATCAACTAAAGGGAGATGTTGAGTTGTGAATAGAGAGTGTTCATATGCTTGCCTAGGATCACCAGAGGGTGAAAAAGTAGCAGATATTACTTTCTCTTATATTGACATTCAATCCCGGTCCTGAAATCCTAGTGCAAAAATTGAACTAAACTAATAAATTTTACACTAGAAAAAAGAAAATAGCTATGCATGTGTGGACTTGGGCCACTTACTTTGGCTAATTATCTAGGTGTGTTGGTACCTAAATTTGCAAAACATAATTTTTTTTCAGAATGCAAGTTCATTTTTCCTCCTACTTAAACTATGTGTGAACTTTACAAAAATCAACCTGAAATAAAATTAACACTAAGCCTCCAAAAGGCAGCTAAGAGTGAGATTTAGCAAGCTGCGGGGTACCTCAACCAGTACTGGCAGATGTATTATGTGTTTCCAAGAACTTTACATGCAGGAAAAGATAAAAATGTGGGAGACATTTCTCTTTTTGTCTTTTGTACACAAAAATCTGCAACATGCACAATGTCTGGGCGTATACTAGTACATTTGGTGGAAATTTTGACCCTTTTGTCGTATTGTCGGAAATTTCCCCAAATTTTATCAAATTTTCAAATCTCGCCAAAAACCATTGCTATACCGATGTTTAGGGACATCGTCGCTTTTGCGATTTTCATGAATGTTTTCGGTCTTGTGACATTTGGCACAAAATGTCGAAAGAGAGACGCTTGTGGGACATAACGTTGGAAATGCGAAGTTGCTAACATATTCGTCGGTCTTGCGACGTTTGGCACAAAACGTCGGAAATGCGACGTCGTTTACATTTTCGTCGGTCTTGCAACGTTTGGCACAAAATTTCGGAAATACTACGGTGCTAACATTTTCGTTGGTCTTGCGACGTTTGGCACAAAACGTCGAAAATGCAATGGTGATAACATATACGTCGGTCTTGCGACGTTGGGCACAAAACGTCGGAGATGTGACGTTGCTAACATATACAAACCCATGAAAATTATAGGTTGTATTAAATTTTATTATTTTTATTATTTAATTTTATTACTATAAGTTGTTAAACATCATTATTATTATTTTTATAATAAAATTTTATTATTATAAGTTGTTAGATATAATTATTATTATTTTTATTATTTAATTTTTAATGACTATATTTATTATTTAATCTTTTATGATCATTTTTATTATTTAATTTTATAAGTTTAATCTTTTATGATTATTTTTATTATTTAATCTTTTATAGTTATTTTTATTACATTTTATTATTTAATTTTATATAGGTTGTATGGAATTTTATTATTTTAATTATTTAATTTTATTATTATAATTTGTTAGACATCATTATTATTGTTTTTATAATTAAATTTTATTATAACACCACCATTGTAATGTTTTTCCACCATATGGTACACATTGGAATATGATTTGCCACCATAATTAGACCTTGGAACTTTGGGTTAATATATATAATGTGTGGAATTATATAATAAGGTTTGGATTAAATATGAATATATATATATATATATATATATATATATATATATATATATATATATATATATATATATATATATATATATGTTTTAATAGTTTGGAGCAAATGTCGTTAATGCATTAATATTTCATTCAAACATTTTTGTATATGGTTTTAAATTATTTCTACTTTTTAAAAATATATATATAAAATTATGTATTAAATAAATATGTAACTAATCTATCACCAAACACATACATATAATTAGCTCAAATTTTAATTTAAAATGTAAATTATATTAATATAATTTCACATTTAAATATATTTTTTCTCATTAATATATAAATATAAATTTATTTTTACATATAATGTTATAATATAGTTTCAAAATAAACATCAAATTAATAATTTCACATTCAAATATATTTTTTAAATAGAGTTTTAACTTACTTTTATATATAAATATAAAATAGAATAAAAATTTTGAAAAATAAATATCTAAAATTATTATAGAATTCACACTGCATTTCAAATATATTAACAATTATATTTTAAATATATAGTTTTTTATATAGTTTTGAAATAAGTTATTAGATTGGTGAATAAAATTAATTACATTAGAATTTTGTCTAATTTCTTTTTTGGTAAATTAATTTCATGAGGTTCACATGAAATCTCAAGTCAAATTTAAACCAGCTAAACAAAAACTCTAATAATTTCATGAAAATCATCTAAAAAATTATTGAAATATCAAACTTGACAGTAGACCAATATGGGTTAAGTTAGTTTTATGAGGATCATGTTGGAAGTTATGTTGTTAATTTTCAAAATCAAACTAGCCATTATCCTAACGAATAGTTTAGCCAATTCTAATAATAAATAAAAATAAAAATAAAAAATAATATATATATATATATATATGAAAGAAGAAAAATAAAATAAATTAATTAATTAATTAAGAATATATATATATATATTATCAAAATTAATTAAATAATTAATTAATTACTTAATTAAATAAAACTAGTCATTATTATTCAATTTTAATTTTCAAAGTCAAACTAGCCGTTATCCTAACGGCTAGTTTAGCCATAAAATATTCCAAGCTATTAGATCTAGATGTTGGTTAATAATATTTTACTATGCACCATTATTAAGGATAACTCAATATTTTGTTATAAATAAGATCAGGGTTTTCCATTCATTATTTACCTTTGATCCTTTTATCATGGTCGAACTTTGATCACTTTTTATTTTCTTTTTGCTTATTGAGCTCCCATTGAGTTCAACACGTCTTCGGTTTTCTACACCATTGAGAGAGATAATTGCTAAATATAATTATTATTTTCTTTATAGGATAATTTGCATCAATGGAAGAAAACATTAGAGGTGGAAAAAAAACTCAAAAGGGTGAAAGGGGTGATGGTAGAGTTTATTGCCCTTGCAAAAAATGTTGTATGAGAAATAATGTTAGAGTTTTAATAGCAACAACAACAATGCATTGTAGGAAATATGGGCACATTGATGGTGGATCAAATGACTATCGTCCCGTGGTAATTAATTATCTATCTTCATTTTGATTATATCGTAAAATTTTATATTATTTTAATATTTTTTATATGCGCACTAATGTTTAATTATTAATTTTTGTAATTTTCATAAAGGCACAGTTGCCCCCCAACTTTTTGCAGATGATCAACCAGCTTCCACAGCAAAATAGTAGTAGATTAGATGATGTTGCACCAGTACAAGAGAATATTGCAGCAAATATTAGTATTGGAAATGATGTTGTACAAGGTGAATAACATGAAGCGAATGATGAAGGTAATTTTAATGATCCCATGGAGGTAGATCATGATGACAGTAATGAGACAATTCACATTAATGATGGGACAAATCAAATGCTCCAAGAATTGTATGGTGAGTCAGATGATGATGGTGGAGATAGCAGTGACGGTATTTATGATGTACCTTTGATTGAAAGGTCAAGTGAACGACTTTTTGAACACTCAAATGCAACTCTTCTCTCTGCTACATTGTTGCTGGTGAACTTAAAGGTTATGAATAATTTGTCGAACAGATGTATGACACAACTCCTAAGGTATGAAATATGTATATATGATCACATATATGTAAATTTTGATTATTTTCCCTTTTTTTAGTTGTAATAAATGTGTAAAATAATAATTCAATACTTATATATATATATATATATATATATATATATATATATATATGATTAATAATCTTTACATTAACTAGTTTTTGTTTATGTTGTAGATTGTTGGGTGAATATTTGTTACCATTGCCAAATACTTTACCTTGAACATATCGAGATCTACGTGCTATTATGAAACACTTTGGAATGGAATATAACACTATAGATGCATGTCCTTAAGATCATATTATATATTACAGAGAACATGCGTCAAAAACAAAATGTCTGAAATGTGGTACCAGTAGATATCGAACATATCAACTAACCCAAAAGGTGCCTCAAAAGGTTCTTCTTCATATTTCCACAATTCCACGTTTGCAGCGAATGTTCAGGTGTAACAGCATAGCATAGTTTATGGATTACCATTCAAAGAATAGAAGTGGAGATGGTGTTCTTCGAATGCCTGCAGATGGTTCTGCATTTAGAGAAATCGAGGAAAAATATGTAGATTTTAAAAATGAACCTCGTAATGTCAGGCTTTCATTGGCAGCCGATGGTGTTAATCCATTCGAAGAGCTTAGATCTACTTACTCAGTGTGGCCTATTTTCGTTATCAACAATAACATTCCTCCTTGGATGTCAATAAAGAGGGAGCACATAATGTTGACTATGATTATTTCAGGTATTTGATACATTATTTCTTTGAATGTAACATTTTCATTTCTCTCGTTGTTTGCATAAATATATATTTTATTTATTTACTTACTTATATATACATATATCATGGTAGTAATTATTATGTACCGTAATTTTGAACAATTAGGTAAGTACCAGGTCAAAGATATGAATGTATATATTGAGCCTCTTATCGATGAGCTAATAAAGTTATGGCATGGCATCACTATGTATGACATCACTAAACCAATCAAGCAGAAGAGATTTCAATGTCATGGAATGCTTGTATGGACAATTCATGATGCCCCAGGACTAACACATGTTTGTGGTATGTAATATTTCATTGCACTTTAATATAATACATAATTATCTAAATTAGATATACCATATTACATGT
This sequence comes from Pinus albicaulis, assembly GCA_034641835.2. Taxonomy (NCBI): domain Eukaryota; kingdom Viridiplantae; phylum Streptophyta; class Pinopsida; order Pinales; family Pinaceae; genus Pinus; species Pinus albicaulis. The sequence goes on from CM076582.1 coordinate 1,286,882,832, forward strand.
TTTGAAAATGATCTCATAGTATAATTGTTATTGATCCATCTATTGCAGGTCTTCAAACAAAGGGTAGATTTGCATGTCCAGTTTGTGGCCCTAAGATGAAGTATCGTCATTCACCAGACTTAGGAAAGATGGTGTTTGATGAGTTTAGGCACTTCCTCTCTAGGAACCATAAGTATCGTACTACTGAAAAACATCTTTTCAATGATAAAGAAGAAACTGGATTAAAACCACGAAGAATGACACCTCGGTTGTGGAAGTTGGAATATAACAGAATTAATAATCGTCAAGTAGTTGGTACGTAATTTGTCTATATATATATATATATATATATATATATATATATTAATTGTTTATGTAATTTTTGGAATTTTTGTTTTAACTAATGAATTTATTTTATTGTATTTTATAATTATTGTTCTGATTTATTTTATTCTTTGATATCAAGGTCATCGTCGCGGTGAAGGTACTAATATTGTACTTCCACTTGGAATGAAATGTTATCCTTCTCAATTCGCGAGGTTTCCCTACTATGAGGACCTAAAAATAGCTCATTTTTTTGATACAATGCATGTCGGGAAGAATGTGACAGAAACGTTATGGCGAACCATAGATGGTGCACATGATAGAGATAAAATTGACAAAATTTGTGCTGACATTGAGAAATCGAATCATGCAATGAAAAGTGTGATCAACAGATCAAATAACAATGGAGGTCGAAATTATAATAATTTTCCATGGTTATTAATAGAACAACAAATAAATGATCTAAAATAGGTCGTTAGAAGAATTAAATTTCCAACAGGTTTTGCTTCAAACATATATAATATCTTAATGAAGAAAGGTGACTTCAGTGGAGTGAAAACACATGATTGGCATACCTTTGTTAAGGTAATTCTTTTGGTATATGTTTTTGTATGTTATTGCTTAAATACATCTTTTAAATTTTCCTTTTTTCTGTCTAATTTGGAAACCAATAACGATTCATTTTTTTTTTTATAGTATGTTCTACCTGTATCTCTCCCAAACGACTTCGAAAAAAATGTCAAACAAGTTATATATGGTCTTATTAAATACATGAGGTAAGTAGTTTTGATTTATACGCAAAATCTTGCTACAATTGTTTTTTGTACTTAATGACATGATGTGTTAATTTACTTATATATATATATATTATGTTTCATTGAAATAACCTTGCATAATGATTTTCAAATTGTTTTCATTGAAAGAAATCCATCAAGATGAAATAAAGTATTGGAAGAGAGAAATTCCTTGGCTAATGCGTGAAATGCAAAAGTATCTACCTCCAAAAAATTTCAATGCACAAGAACAATACTTGATACACCAAGTTGAGGAGATTGAAATGTGTGGACCAGTACACACAAGGTCAATGTGGATGGTCAAGAGGCACCTGAAATATTTGAAGGCTTTGGTTAGAAAAAGAGCACGACTTGAGGGTTCTATGGTGGAGGGATATGTGGTATATGAATCCATGGTGTATATTAGTCATTATCTTGCTATATTATCTGTGCCAGCTATGGAGGTGGTGGATTTCATTTGGTATGTGAACTCCATCAAAAATTTGAAGTGGAGCACCTATTTGGAAAAGGTAGAATGAAGAAAGTGAGAGGTAAAAGATTTATTATGCATAATACATATAATGTTTCAGTTTCTTTCATCATGTATATGATCATATTCATTTAGGTCTTATTCTTTCATAGTTTATTAATTAATATAATTTACCATGGTTATAAGTTATATTTGATATTGGTGAATTATTTTTTTTTTATTCAGGTGCTCAATATTATGAGGCACTACTTTTATACATTGTAAACAATCTTGAGTGGATGAGTGAATGGATTGGAACATGTAAAGCATGTAATGATGATAGGTTATCATGGAAACTACTGTCTGAATTGGTTAGAGAATCATATCGTAGTGGAGATGGAAACATTACAGACAAGGAAATTGATTTAGCATATGGTTTGAAAGATATAAGGGTAAGCAATTAATTCACCTATTTTTTTCATTAATTATTTTATATTATATTTATAATGTGACAAAAAGTTTGATTTTTCAAATAATTTTCAAGTTTTCTAAATCATATGATTAATTATTAATTGAGAATGCATCTTTTTCATGTTTGGCATATTGTAGTTGAAACACCACAAGGCTATGTGGTTCAATGGTCGTAAATTTCACGTTAAAAAGTTGGATGATAACAGGAAAACTTTTGATAGTGGGATAACTGTAGTATTCCAAGTCACTAATGTTTCCTCCAAGAGTGATAGACATCCTCGAGAATCTAAAAATAGATATTATGGGTTTTTGGATGATATAGTTGAGTGTGACTTTAATTCCTTCAAAATAGTTTTTTTCGACGTCAAATGGTATATATGCTATGAATGAATGGACGTGATGATGATAGAAAACTTATTCAACATGAAAATGGATTTCCAATGGTTAAAACATCGTAGTTTGAAGCGAGAAAAGATCGCTATGTTTTTCCAAGCCAATGTGAGCAAGTCCTTTACTCAGAGGTTCCAGGTGAGAACGAATGGTCATTTGCTATTAGATATGATCCAAGAGGAAGGCCAGTAGAGTATACTGTAGAGGAAGAAGATGATATTGATCAAGAAGAAGATGAGAAAGAAGATGCATTGATGGACGAAGAAGATATATTAGAAGATGAACCAGGCATAGGAGATGAGGCAGCAATTATTGATGATGATATCGATGATGATATTATTGAAAATGACATAATTGATGATGATGATGACATGGTTGATCATTTCAACACTGTTTCTAAATCAGATGTTGGTACAGATTTTGATCAGTTGGATGAAGATCAAGAAGATACAAAAGAAGAATATTGATACATATGTTATGTTCAAGTATGAGCTGGTATGTTATAACTTTATATTTTAATATGTAGGAATTATTTTCTTTAAATAATTTACTAATTATGTGGGTTTATTTCATGTTGTTTATTATTTCAAACCAATAAATAATGGCCTTACTATTGTACATGCTAAACTAAAATTATGTATTTATACAAACACATATTGAAATTTTTTTTCAACATTATTTAATTTTTGGTTTGTTTGTATTTTATTTCCTAGATTGGGTATTGAGAAAATGAGAGTGGTGTGAGGGGGATGGGAGGGGTTTTATGAGCTTCCACCTTCACGTGGTTGGCCCTTTTTAGTACAGAATAAATTATTATTGAAACCAAGAAAGGCTCATTCATCTTTATTTAATTTTCATTATCGTAAATGTCATCATTGTTGTCTGATTATTGCAGTGCCAAAATTGCTGAAATTGTTAGAAAACATTAAAAGTGCATTTATTTTAGGAATTGTGCAACGAGGCCATAATAATTTTTTCCAGATGACCATTTTCTTTCAGATATGTCATTTTTTTTTAGAGCATCCACCCAAACACGTTCATTTTGGGTCGTTTCGTTTGAGGGTGCCCGCCCAAACCCGTTCCTGTCAGGTTGTTTCGTTTGAGGGCGGCCATATCAAGTTTACTAAGTTGTGACTTCACGGGTGCCTTGTACACATTTGTGTAGCCTGTTTATCATTTTCTTTCTTGTGCCTTCGTTCGGTCAGGTGCGCCATGTCGTTTCATTTTAGGGCACCCGCCCAAACCCATTCAGGCCGGGTTGTCTTGTTTGAGGGCAGCCGTATCAAATTTGCTAAGTTGTGACCACATGGGTGCCTTGTGCACATTCGTGTGACCCATTTGATGTTTCGTTTGAGGGTTCCCTCCCAAACCCGTTCCGGTTGGGTCATTTCGGTTGAGGGCGCCTACCCAAATGCGTTCGGGTCTGGTCGTTTCAATTGAGGACACTTACCCAAACACGTTTGGGTCGGGTCGTTTTGGTTGAGGGTGGGTGTATCAAATTTTCTAAGTTGTGACTGAATTGGTGCCTTCATGTGCACGTTCATGCAGCCCATTTTTCATTTTCTCTCTTGTGCCTTCGTTCGGTCAGCCACGCCGTATGATCAGGGCACCCACCCAAATGCGTTTGGGTTGGGTTAGGTTGTTTCGTTTGAGGGTGGCCATATCAAATTTGATAAGTTGTGACCATACAAGTGCCTTGTGCATGTTCATGTGGCCCGTTTTTCATTTTCTCACTTGTGCTTTCGATGTTCGGTCAGGCATGCCATGTCATTTCATTTGAGGGCGCCCGCCGAAACCTGTTCGGGTTAGGTCGTTTTGTTTGAGGGCGGTCGTATCAAATTTGCTAAGTTGTGACTACATTGGTGCCTTGTGCATGTTCGTGCGGCCCGTTTTCCATTTCATTTGAGGGCGCCTACCTAAACCCATTCGGGTCGGGTCATTTTGGTTGAGGGTGCCTGCCCAAATGCATTCAGGTCGGGTCGTTTCATTTGAGGGCACCTGCCCAAATGCGTTTGGGTCAGGTTGTTTCGATTGAGGGTGGCTGTATCAAATTTTCTAATTTTTTACTACATTGGTGCCTTGTGCACTTTTGTGCAACCCATTTTCCATTTTCTCTTTTGTGCCTTCATTCGATCAGGCATGCCGTGTGATCAAGGCGCCTGCCCAATAGACATTTTCATCGATAAATGTAAAGCAATGGCTAACAAATACAATAAATTAATAAATAAAGAAGACATGGCAACAAGCAACAGTACTTACAAAATTGTTACATTGAGACGCAAATAATAAGCAACTAATGTGCACAAACAGATACCAATGAAACTATCATCTTAACCCCTAACCCCTTAAACACTAATTCCCAACACCTAACCCATTTAACCCCCTAAACAACAAACTTTCAACGTCAGAAGAGGGACGTCTATTTTTTTAAATATTTTTATTGTTTCGTCGGAAAAGTGACGTCTCATAAACGTCGGAAGTGAGACGCCTTAAATGTTGGAAGAAGAAACGTTGGAATTGTGACAGTTGTGTGAAAAATTGATAAATGTCGAAAGACCGATGCTTTAAACGTCAGAAGAGGTAACGTTGGAATTGTGACACATATGGATTGTCGGAAGACTAACACTTTGGAAAAAATCAGAAGAGTGACAGATTGGAAAACATCGGAAGAGCGATGGTTTGGAAAAATTCGGAAGAGCAATAGTTTGGAAATGTCAGAAAAAGTGTCGCTCTTTTGACACTTTATTGAAGTGTCGAAATTGCGACGTAATGGCTAACAACATTTTTCCCGGCCTCAAACTGTCACTCTTGCGACTCCTATGTGTTGGAATAGCGACGAAGTGGCTGTCGGAAATTGAGGAAAATATACTAGTGGTAGGTCAGCTCTGAACATGTGCCCTGGGCACGTCTATGGGAGGGAAAATCGAGAAAATTCCTGAAAAGGTAATTTTTTGGAGTTGTTCTACTTCAGCTTCTCACTTGGGATGAACTAGGGACTGCAAGAGAAAAAGGGGGAAAATTAGCTTCACTCCACAACACAGATAGGGGTCTCTACAGAAAGTCACAACCACATAAACATGGAAAAAAATGTTAGTGGAGTCGCCAATCCTATGTTAGTGTGTTTAGTGCACGCATGTATGAAATCACAACAACTTAAGGGGTGTGGTTTACCCTCTTAAGTTATTGGTCACAGGGAGAAAAAGAAGTGGAGTCAAGCAAGTTAGTGGAACAAGCTAGAATCATAAGCATACTAGATAGAGAAATAACATGCATATATAAACTAACACTAAACTAAAAACTAAACAAATAAAACAAAATCTCTGAATAGAGTCAAACAACTGAAATAATCCAAATGGTGGCTCTTTCCACCCCTTTTATTGAGTGCTGGTAGGAAATCAAAGTGAAAATTTAATCCTCTTGCCAAAGGGCCCTTAGAACATGGGTTCTAAGTCCCGATGCAATGACGTATTTACATCCAAGCTTTCTTCAGTGCAAAGTATCCCTCTCTCTACTGTGGTGTACTGAACTTGGTGGATGGCCAACAATTTAGTCTCCTCTATCTTCAGTTCTAGATCACACACTTCTGGTATTGCTTAGGAAATTCTGTCCAGGATAAGAATGTGCTCTCAAGTTCTTCATCTCTTGGTAGTCTTATATAGGAGAATTAAAATCCTCCTTCCCTTCGTTGGTACATTTTCTATGGTGACCCAAGGGAGGGGGATGATTCCATTGTGTGCCACAAATATTCCATTGTGTGATCCCTTGATGTGTAAGGAGGCTTTGGTGGTTGTCCTTAGGTAGCTTCAAGTGTGAAATAATTGTCCTGGAGTGTGCTTTTTGTGGTCTCGGAAAGTGACTTTTTCCATTCCCAAGACTACACACATTTTGGGTCAAAAGGCACGCAAAGGTGCTCTTCACGAAGGATTATGCACGCAAATGAATTTATGACTTGCTCAAATTTGATTTTTCCTCAGAACTTAGAGATTTTTAAATACTTTCCAGATTCTCTAAAGTCTTTCAGCCCTGTAAATCCTTCTACTTTACATTAAATAATGTCATCTTCTACTTGCACAATTTTCCAGTGATAGCACTCCTTTTTCTCCTTTTCCTTTTTTGTGAATGTTCACCATGAACAATAATATTTTTAAATGACTATTCTAAAAAATATCTCTTTATTAAATCATCTCCTTCCTTCTTTTTAAGTCAAAGAATGTTACTATGAAAAAAAATGAAAACTATGGAGGAGACATTGTTCTTCTCAATATTTTGAAATAGTTAAATAAGATTACATTGGAGACATCAATAATAAATCACTATAGTGAAACTGAACTGAACTCAACAGAACTAGATTAAACTAGAACAGATTGTGACACTTGGATGGAGAATTGTGACACCTACCAGATGGTTTGAATTAGATTCTCGAGCAATATGAAACTCATAATGAATTTTCAAAATTATTTAGTTTAATTAAAAAAGAATCACACACACTTAAATACATATTTTTCACAAAGGAAAAATGATAGAAAGACTAGATATTCCTAGGAGTAACACATTAATTAAATTATTTAAAAGAAATGTTCTATGCATGAATTCCATTATATAATGTGTGACGGTGCAAATTTTTAAAACCTAAGAATTACATAATAACAATTGAAACATATAAATGTCTTGGGGTTTTGTTTTACCAATATACCATGGACCACCATTTTTACCAACAAATTATCCAAGTTAACCACAAAGTATCAGTCCATGTCACTAGTTGGCGTCATGATCAATGTATTCTCCATACCCTTGATGTCTCACCCTAAATATAATCACATTTACCTCCACTTCCGACATCATTCTTGACCCACATTAGACATGAATCTAATCATAATTGAATGTTGTAGATAACCACGTGGAGGGATAGGAAAATGCAATGCATACAATCTCCACGTCATCCTATGACCAATGTTGATATGAATGGGAATATTAGTTGTGTTATGCTAATATCCTATTCAAAATATAAATATTTGTGACTAAGGTTTGTCCTCCAAATGAAAATTACAAGTAGGTGGTTTTATGTGTTTTTATTAATTTTTGTTCATGAATTCTTTTATATGAAATCAAACGTAAAATGGAAGCATGTTGTTAGTATGAATTCTTTGTCGAAGCGTACGAAAAAGAACCACTTTAGCTACGCATAACTAATAGCCCTAACAACAATAATGGCTGCAAAACATCTTCAGATCTGCAATTAGTAGTTAAAGTGCTGCAACAAACAGATCTATAAATGGAAAGATATTAAGCAGTAAAGTAAAGAGTTTGCTCCATGCATCCAATAGACAAGACAAGAACACGATTTTTTGAATGAATTTTTATATTACAGGGCACCTGGGAGGAAACAAGAAGGTGTATCCAGATCTCCTCAATGGGATGGGTTCTTTGTAGTCCTCAGCACTTCAGATCTAAGCTTTCTCTCTTGTAGATGTAGAAAACCCAATGTAGAAGGTAAAGCTCAATGGGAGCAACAATGGTAGAAAATGAGACCGAGTGTATAGATCCAGAGTGATCTAGTATGCAACAAAAGGTGAAGAATGAAGGGGAAAACCCTCCTATTTATAACAAAATATTGGGTCATTCTAGATCTTGGTGCATTATTAAAATAATGTTAACCAAATCTAGATCCACCTCTATGGAATATTTTATTATTATTTGTTGGAGGGAAAGGGTGTTTGACTTGGGGTCAAATCCCTTGATTAGTGAAAAATAAATAAATAAATGATTTATTTATCTTTTTAAGGAAGTGGTTGGGATATAATCAAATAAATAATGATTTAGTTGATTAATGGTGGTTGATTTGGTCATATTTAACAAGGAATATTATTTAAATGATTATTCCTAGAAAATAATAAGATAACTATGGGTTTATCTCATTAATTTCTTTGTTTTTAGGTTAAACATGACTGGGAATAATAATTAAATTATGGTTTAATTAATTATTCCTTTTGGGGTTTCCTAATTAACATAGTGAAAGCAGTTTTACTTGGGGTAAAACTGGTCTTACATGGTGTGCTTGGGTCCATCTAATGATGAAGAGTTAGATGACCAAAGAATGGTGTAACAGATTGCCCCCCAGCGTGCGAGTGTCGGGAGCAAATCGTATGACCGAAGTACGTTGTAAGAAGACAATCACTAGACAACAAAAGGGTATGTCAGAGAGAGAAATATGAGGTAGATAGTGTGCTGAAGGACTAGACCCTGAGGAGACGAGACTCGCAGGTGCAACAAGTCTCTGTTATGAGAGGGTACTTGTGCTGAAGGCGGCGGGGGAGGCATACCTATGCCCGCCGTGACAAAGTACAAAAGAATAGTGTGTCCAGTGAACAAGGGACCGAACCATAGAGTACAGCTGGCATAATCAAGAGCGAGATAAAAATACAATGAATAGTCTCACATACATGCTGTGCCTGGGATAACAGCCAGGACTAGTACAATATCATCTGAGTACATGAGATAAATACAACCCAAATGCCCCCTGTAAATGGGGAAGGGCTCACAAAATCTGGCTGATACATGCAAATCATAGAGGTGCTGCAAGTGGCTAAGGCCAACATCATCAAAATCTGGAGCGGCATCAAAGGCTGCAATGAAGAGGTCATCCGGGCATGTGGGGGGCTACCTGCAGGGCCACCCCCTCATGAGGGGTGAGACATCTCACACACGCCCGGGAATCATCAAGAGCTGCTGCTGGGTCACTGGACTGTCCAGTATACGAATCTCGATCATGCTGAAAGGAGCTGGAGAAGCAATCAAGTCAAAGGGAGGTAAGAAATCCCCCTGCCTGATCCGAGGCACCGGACAAAAGTGGAAGCTGGAACCAAGGTACACCGCCCTCTAGACCTTGCTTCTGGAATAAGTGTGTTGAGGTCGACAGAAGGAGGCCCGCCTTAGGTGAGGCAATGAGAGATCCTCAACTAAGGCACGAGAGAAAAGCAATAGAGTGACGGACAAACTGACACTAATAATGATGGCGGAAATGGGAAGGGTGGAGTGGCGAATGGACGACTTCCCTTGTTAGAGCATAAAGGGCATGAATGACATGGCAGCGACTGACACAATATCGAAAGGGACAGGGGACAGTGGGGCTGAAGGTCATGAGATGCGACACAAGAGAGGAACCAAGCAAAAGAATGGAGGGCTATAGTAGGGTGTAAAAGGATGCAGGATAGACTCCATGAATGCAATGATGACTCAACTCGGATGCTCTAAGCAAGGGCGACTAGATAGTGCTGCCACACAATAAAGGCCCCAATGGGGGGTCATAGAAGCATGAGTACAAGGCGGGCACTCATGACGAAAATCAACACGAACATGGACAAGTAAGGGGGCGATATGGTGCCCCAAGTACAAGTGTCGTAAGTGAGGAAATTCGATTTTGAGGAGCGGTGAAGTGACCCTTCGTGGAAAAATGTGTCCGGGTGAAGTAGCAAATCACCAAAAACTAAGTAAAACCCATTTGAGAGCTCAGTGAGATCTATCCAACGGTGCTGACGGTTCGTCGAACGGGGCTACGGTGTGGTCGCGGCAGTTGAAAGAAGAAACAGGGGTTCTCTTTTAATGAGGTTGTTTTCCCTCCAAAATCATTCATTTGCTATTGTTGCTGTGGTGAATGTGGAGAGGAGAGAAGGCCCTAAATCTTGCGGCGAACGCAGTGGACAAACCGACCGTTGGATCCGAGATCTGTCAGTTGGAGGTAAGAGGCCTGACCTTGCTCTTGCATTTGGATGGAGTAGATTTGCAGTTTAGGGCCCAACACCCCAGAAACAGCCCCTCCCTCCTCTCTACGGCCGGGTCGCACCTTTTGGGGCAAAAGGTGCGACCCAGGACGCAGGTTTTGGGGCAAAAGGTGCGACCTGGTCCAGAAATGGGCAGAAAGCTGCGACCTGGGAGGGGAGGGGAGCTTGATGCTGTTTGATGGCCGGGAGTTGGGTTTTTGTGTGTGGTTATGGGTTGCCCGATCTGTACCCTGACAAAAAGAATGTGTTTTTGCAGGTATGGCAGAGTTACGAGTCAACTGGAGAGAGAGGGATCTGGGAACACTTCGGGCAGAGATCCAGGCGGATCAGGGCGTCCGTCGTGTATTGGCCAGAGTTGGGGTTCTCAAGTTTGTGGAGAACCCGTTGATGAGAGCAGGGGAACCATTACTGGCCCGGATTATCAGTTACTGGGATCCAGATCAGGAGATCTTTGTAGTGCAGGGGCACAGGATCGAACTGACGGTCCAGGATGTGTACTTCCTGACCGGCCTCCCACCATTGGGGATAGTGGGAGCCACGCAGCCAGTGTTGCCGCGGGGGCGGCATATCATGGAGTTTGTGGAACGCCATTGTCGACCGGGGTTCCAAGTCAAGGGGACTCGGATATCGATCGGGGATCTAGAGAGGCGAGAAACCCGTGCAGTGGCCGCAGCTGTGCTGCGAATCCTGGGCACCCAGGCGTTCCATCACATCACCGGTGGGCAGATGATGATAGTGGAGAGTGTGTTGAGTGGTACCTACTTTGGGTGGGCCCAAATGATGTTGGTGTCGCTAAAGCAACAGTTGTCGCTATGCAGGCGGCAGGTGAATCATGATTGCTCATATGGGACTTTGTTGTGCGCCTTCTTCTTTGAGAAGATCCCGACCTTGAGGCCTCGCGTGCAGCTTCCAGATGGGGGCCCGAGAGAGCCCAGGATGCGTCGTTGGGGACGACTACTCTGCAAAGGAGGAGGAGGGGCGGTCGGGCGAACATTTCGACCAGAGTTCTTTGCCCATTGGGATCAGATGCCGCTGTACATAGACGACTACCCTTATAGTGGGATGAGCTACTATGGGGATCCGGATTTGCCACTTCCGGCTGGTCGAGTTTGGGGGCCCGATGGTAAGTGACAAATTGCTATTCTTATATGGGCATGTTTAAAGTTTTTTGAATAGTAAATAATGATACTGATTCATGGACTTTTGGTATGCAGATATAGCACCGGTAAAACCGACCGGATATATGGGACGACCGGCAGCGTCTGGAGCTACGGGTCCGAGTGGATCGAGAGCAGCGCAAAATGATGGTGCAGCCGCCCTACTGGAGGACATCCGCCGTAGATGTGAGCAGCTGTTGACCGGAGTATCAGAGCGCGGGTGGCGGGATTTAGACGACCAGTACATAGAGCCATGTGTTGGTCTCCCCTCGGAGTGGCGAGGTATCATGCGGCGCATGGCGATGGCCGGTCAAACTATGCGTGATCTACATGCTGCAGGGGGAGAGCCATTGGCCCGGCAGCCTCCAGATAGTGATTAGGGACATATGGTGCCCCCTTTGATGTATGTAGGGGCAGGGGGTGCCTCCTATAGTGTAGGGAGGGGCATATGGTGCCCCCAGTTTTTGTTTTTGGTTTGTAACATGCTATGGGCATGTCGGATGTATATGTGTGGGGGGCGTATGGTGCCCCCAGTTTTTGGAACATGCTATGGGCATGTCGTATGTATCAGAGTAAATGGACTCATCAATATATGGTTTGCGACACATATTATGGATATGCATCGTCTTTTGATGGTTGATTTAATGTTATTGTCTTGTATGAATTGTGTGTGATAAATGCCAGTCTAGAACATGGTTTGCAATACTATCTACGTAGTGATTCTGGTCTCTGGGTACATGGTTGAAAGTGATGGTTTCAAACGCACGTATTAAGACTTTCACTTGTAAGTAGCGTCGAAACAGCACAGGGTTATGCACACGATAAACACCATTTAGTTGCATGACAAGAAGTAAGGAATCCAAGCGAACGTGCAGGTGGCGAATGCGATGCAGCAAAGCATCAGCTAGTAGGCCACGCACTGCATCGTATTCGGCCTGATTGTTGGTGGCAGAACCAATGCATACCCCGTTAGACAGAACGAGGTCATGCAAGGGGGTGAAGATGGCCCAACCTGCCGAGGCAAGATTCCTGGAGTAGCGACTTGCACCATCGGCGTAACCGATAAAGGATGTGGACGGGGGGATGCGCAAGGTGGTGTGACAAGACAAAACATGAGGGGATGAAAGGAAAGGACGGCAGCGTGAGGGGGCAGAAGTCATCAAGCGGAAATGGCGGGGGGAAAGGGCAGGATGAGCAAAACTCAAACAAGGTGATGTATGAGGGCTATCGGAAGCATGGCGAGGACTCGGGCTGCGAAGGTCAACAAAGACACCAGTGGAGTGATCTCGAGTATCAAGGGACACAATGGGGGAGGCGGCAGACGGGCTAGGTGCCAAGTGTCGTGCAGAGGAGGACAGGTAAAGAATGGTGACTGTAGACTCCGTCATCTGGACATCAGGGGGGGGAATATGGATGGGATCAGTGGACCCCTCAGGCTGGGCTGCAGCATACTGCGCGAGAATGGGAGAGGCGGATTGATTTTGTTCAACCTCATACTCGCGGATTACCTCAAGGGAGTCACGGTAATGCGTCAGGTGAGGACAATGATGGGAGTAGTGGCCACGGACACCGCACAAAGCACAAGGCTTGTTGGTGCGGAGAGTCTTGGGGTTCTTGGAGACGGTCGAAGCAAGAGTGGGAGTTTCAGGGACCGTAGTGTCAGGGAACGCGACTTTTACCATGGGGCGAATACGGGGTAACTCGGGACAAGCATGAGTGGCATGACCGATGACATCACATAAGGCACAAGGCTTCGAGGGTGGGGGAGGAGCCGAGGTGGTTGTGGTGGTTTGGTCTTTGGTTGCCCCCCTGCGGGCTTTTCCTTTCTTCCCGGGAGCCGACTCAGCAGGAGAAGGGTCCTGTGGAGGTGCTGGGGGCACGTTAGCTATGGAGGAAGCGAGGGGGGCCGGTTGAACCGGTGTTAAAGCCATGTAAGGTTTGGGGTGACCAGGGGGGGTGGCGGCTGGAGGGTCAAGGTACCAAACCGGAATACCCAAGGTCAAATTAGGGAGAGAAAGGGTGGCCATGACGGGGACGGAATATACTCCGGGAGGGGGAGCCAAGAAGGGGATCTGTCCAGCAGGGTAATGACCGGGAGGAACGGCTTCAAGATGGTTAAGGCCAGGAGGGACCGATCCTGGAGGATAAAGAGGTGCGGGGGTGGCAGCTATAGGGGGAGGGCCAGAAAGGGGAGGTCCGGCTGGCTGAGACGGATGGCTAGGAGCGGGTTGCGGAGGGCGGGGAGGAGGGTGCGGGCTAGCTGAGGCAGGCCGTTTAAGGGCAGCCTGAGATGATTGCATCATGCAAACATTCGACAAGCTGGGATCAGTAACGGGAGGGGGAGGAAGGTGAGGAAAAGTACCAAGCAAGGTGGAATCTTTATAAACGCCGGGGGAGACACTGGTCAAGGAATCGACAGTTTGCTTGTTGGCTACAGAAGAGATGGTCGTCTCGGAGGAGAACTGAGACGATGACTCATGATACGATAGCTGGTCAATGGTGACTATCTTCCCGTTATGTGGAAAAGACATCTTACGGAAGACCGCGGATGGGACAGCAGACATGGCATAGGTGTAGCTTCGCCCCAATAGGAGGTTGTAGTCTAGAGGGGCGTCAATGACTTCGACATCAACGCAAACAGTCTTACCGGCGAGGGTGATGGGACAGTTACGAAACAGGCCAATAGGCTGGGAGGCATGACCATCCCACGCTCGAAGGGTGATCGTGGAAGGGGCCAACTCGGGGGATCCGAGTTGCTTCCAAACCGAAGCGGACATCACACAGGTGGATGCCCCCTCATCAATTATACACCGGGATACAGTGGCGTTCCAGATTTTGACTGGGATTTGGAAAGCAACGGAAGGAGGAAGAGGAGGGTGGTCCGATTGAGTGGCGTCGAAAACAATCATTTAGTCATCAGCAGGATCAACAGCGCCCACGGCAGATAGTAGAGCCTTCCTTTGAGAAGGGCACGACTGGAGGAGTTCCAGTGTGGAAATGGCAGCAGGGGATTGTGCCAAATCATCTACTATACTGTATGATTGAGCGGCTCGACCGGAAGCAGCATTTCGGCGTAATGGACCCTTTGGAATCTTTGGGTGAACCTCAACTTTGGGTTGAGGGATGTGTAAGGGGCCACTGGATGTCGAAAGAGGCTCTGTAGAACCTGAAGATGGGGGCTCGGGAGCAGACTGAGCAGGGGGCTTGGTGTACTGGCGAGACCGAGTTTGAAGGTGAAGGTCGACGGAAGGGGACGGATCGGGGTGCATCATGAGGATCTGGTAGTCAGAGGAACCAGAAATGGACGAGGGTGTGGCGGCATGGCTGTCAGGGGGGTGGGTAGCCACGAATCCCTGTTGAGGGAAAGGATCGGTGAACACAGCTGGCTGGGTAGTGGCCACATTAGGAGGAGCGTGAGGGGAGGTGTGCTGTCCGCGCAATGTGGCTTGAGACTCCCACATCTGTCGCATCTGGGGTAAGAGAGGGCAATCGTGAGTGTAGTGACCGTAAACACCGCAACACGAATAGGGCTTGTTTGTGCGAAGCGGCCTGTCCGGCCTGGGCGGAATGCCCTGAGGCTGGTTGCTAGTGTTAGGGTCTTGACCAGAATTGGGTCCTCGGTTACCAGGGGCAAATGGGTTCTGGTTGCCTCTCCGCCTTCTTTGGGAAGGGGGATTAAACGCACCCTGCTGCTTGTGATAACGCACGGAGGGGTTGTAGGGGCGCATTGCGAGTGAGCGAGGGGGAGCGAGAGGCGGGCGCTGTTGGGGCTGGCGCACCGAGCTGCGGATAAAAGTAAGGGTTGGGTTGGCGACGTGAAGTAAGCGAGTTGAGCAAAAGGAGGAAGCATGCAGTATCCACAGATTGCATGTTCTGGAGGGGGGCGAGTGCTAGAGGTGCTGGCCCCTCACGAGAGGATCATGGCGCATAGGAGGATGACGGAGGCCATGAAAGGGTCAACAATACCGTCGGCGGAATGAGATGCCCGCGGAGCGTTAGCGCCACCGGGCCTGGGGATGTCAGGAAGAACGGTATAAACATAACCAGATTGAGCGTAGATCAGGTCATATTTTAAAGCTATTTGGAGGGCGGCTACTTCAGATTGAGGAAAGTGAGAGGCGACATCTTTGCCGATGGGAGATGGGAGGGTGCGAAGGAACCAGTCCATGTAAACCCGATCTTCAAAGGGAGGGGCTCGACATAAGCTCCGTCTTCGTCGCCATTCTTGAACATGGGCAGAAAGGCGTGTGGAAGAGGATTGCTTAAATGAAGTCAAGAGCTCCGTACCAGTGTCGTATCGGAGAGGGAGCTGGAAGTACGACAAGAAGGCTTGGGCAAGAGTCTCGAACGTGGTATGGGAGGAAGTGGCCTGTTCGACATACCATTTAGAAGCTTCGCCGGTAAGCGTGCGTTGGAACAAACAAAGACGGATGGAGTCATCGGTAATGGAGTTGGAGGAACACCACATGTGGAAAGACCGGACGTGATTGGTTGGGTCTTCGCCATTAAGGCCCTCGAACTTAGGGATATCAGAGGGTAACTTGGTGGGCATAGTGGGCCGGGTAGCATTGTGGTGAATGGGGTCGTTAATCAACTGATGGAAATCGGGGAGGCTGAGGCCTGCAATGTACGGCAGCACAGGGGTGGCCGGAGTAGTGGTTGTGACGGTTCCGCTAGAAGTAGGGCCGGTATTGGGGCCGGGAGAACCGCTAGCATTAGGCCCTGATCCGGACATGGTGAAGGTAAAAGGAGTCGGAGGGGGAGAACCGGAAGGAGAAGGGGGATCCGATGAATCAGGAGAGGAGTCGGAGTGTGGACTCGAAGGTGGACTGGCTCGACGACGACGGTGCGGAGAAGGTCGATCAACCGGAAACTGAGGATGAAGGCCAAGAAGTCTCCGGGAAAGGCGCCTTGGGGGCGCAATGATGACAGGAAGAAGGAAACCGACAAGGGCAGAAAGGGGCAAAATCAAGAAGGTCAAGGGCAGATAAGGTGCAGTGACGATTGATTTTAGAGTCTTTTCCAGGCGGTGTAAACCAGGCGCTTCTTCACTTAAGGTCAGTGTGTGGTGTGCGTTAATTTTAATTTTTAAACCCTTTCCGTTGTTGAGAGAAAAAAAGTGTGCAACGTAGCTGAAAATAAACCTACAGAGAACAGAATAAAAATGCTGAAATAATAGAAAAATAACAGCTACATATGCATCTATCAAACCCAAGAAAGTGGGTCTCTCAAAACTATGCTGAAAAGAAAGGAAAAACTATGGAAACACACACAAAGGAAGCTCAACAGATCTAGGGTCAAAGGGGACAGAGATCTGGAGGATAAAGCTGCAGATAAGGGGTGCAGATCACAGCCAAGAGACAGAGGCAAGGTGGCTGGAAAAAGGGAAATCAGCAAAAAACCGGGGGGGGCAAGGCAGAGGCCTTTAGAGGAGGTCCAAACAAAATGACAAGAGGTGATTTGAAAGGAAAAGAGGCTGATTTCAATGGATCTGAAAGGGAGGTAACAGATCTGGAAAAGAGGGGGCTGAAGCTCTGAAACCGACGGCTGAAACAGCTAAAACTCTTCCACAAAAAGTGGAGGGTACTAAAGCCCTAAGGGGGCTGGGTTCCCACTTAGATGAGTAAAAACAGATCAGATCTTGGTCAAGGCGGAGGTGGCAGGCAGAGGGTACAGAAAACCACAGCGGTACGCGGCCAAACGGAAAAAAATTACAGAAAAAATGCTGGAAAAAAAGGCAGGTCGCAGGTTCTGACCTGATTTTGGTTGAGGTCGCAGGTTACAGGCTAAAAAGTGCGTCCAGGTCGCAGGTTTTGGGCCAAAGGTGCGACCCCCCCGTTCCGGCTGTTTCGGCGGCAGATTTTCTGAAAAATTGCCGTCTCAGGTGCGGCTGGTGTCGCTTACCTGCGCAATAGGGCCAGAAACACACGGAAGTTAGAAATTTTAGGGTTTTAGGGTTTTATGTGAGAAAAATGACATGAAAAGAGAAAAACTAAGCAGCTAAAAAAGAAGCCCTAGGGCCTGAAGTAGCTGGATATGCAGGAATATGAAAAACGACGGCGGTCGTAATTTAAAACCCGTGTGGAGTCGCCATTTGTTAGTATGAATTCTTTGTCGAAGCGTACGAAAAAGAACCACTTTAGCTACGCATAACTAATAGCCCTAACAACAATAATGGCTGCACAACATCTTCAGATCTGCAATTAGTAGTTAAAGTGCTGCAACAAACAGATCTATAAATGGAAAGATATTAAGCAGTGAAGTAAAGAGTTTGCTCCATGCATCCAACAGACAAGACAAGAACACGATTTTTGAATCAATTTTTATATTACAGGGCACCTGGGAGGAAACAAGAAGGTGTATCCAGATCTCCTCAATGGGATGGGTTCTTTGTAGTCCTCAGCACTTCAGATCTAAGCTTTCTCTCTCTTGTAGATGTAGAAAACCTAATGTAGAAGGTAAAGCTCAATGGGAGCAACAATGGCAGAAAATGAGACCGAGTGTATAGATCCAGAGTGATCTAGTATGCAACAAAAGGTGAAGAATGATGAGGAAAACCCTCCTATTTATAACAAAATATTGGGTCCTTCTAGATCTTGGTGCATGATTAAAATAATGTTAATCACATCTAGATCCACCTCTATGGAATATTTTATTATTATTTGTTGGAGGAAAAGGGTGTTTGACTTGGGTCAAATCCCTTGATTAGTGAAAAATAAATAAATAAATGATTTATTTATCTTTTTAAGGAAGTGGTTGGGATATAATCAAATAAATAATGATTTAGTTGATTAATGGTGGTTGATTTGGTCATATTTAACAAAGAATATTATTTAAATAATTATTCCTAGAAAATAATAAGATAACTATGGGTTTATCTCATTAATTTCTTTGTTTTTGGGTTAAACATGACTGGGAATAATAATTAAATTATGGTTTAATTAATTATTCCTTTTAGGGTTTCCTAATTAACATAGTGAAAGCAGTTTTACTTGGGGTAAAACTGGTCTTACATGGTGTACTTGGGTCCATCTAATGATGAAGAGTTAGATGACCAAAAAACGGTGTAACACATGTAATCAATAGTACACCAACCATTGTTTAAGGATTTCACCCCCCTTGGGCTACATCTCCTTGGATCAACTCTAATGGCATGATCCCTTCTCATTATGCTCAATGATTTGTAAAGAGGAGTACAACAAATGTTGAACAAAGGAATGATTAGTTTCTCCTACAAAGAAACATACTCTTACAAGAACATCATCCCATGAGCATGCTAACCTTAACTCAAGCATGTAAACAATTAGAAACAATAGGCATATACATAAAGGCCATAAAATCTAGTTTAAAAGAGCTATAATTGTACCAGAAAACACCTTATAGTACATGGACAAATCTCTTCTTCAAAGACATAAGAGGAAAGAAGAATGAGAAGTTACAGTTCTGATGTTTCAGACATAATATGGTGAATTATAACCCCTACAAGGCCATCTTCATCATCAAACTTCTCCATAAGTTGTCTCAACACCATGGTTTATCATGGAGCCCTTAGGCTTCAACCTACAAAACATAAAATATAGAGTGCTATATGGATCCTGAGAGCTATTCCATTGAGTCTAGAATAGTAAAAAATGGTACCTTAGCCTCTTTTTGCATCCAATTTGGTTGAAAACTAAAGGATTTATGACCTCTCCTAGTTTTCCCACTATTCACTCCACAAATTTCACAAAAGCTTCGGTAGTCCTACAAATCTGCCCAGAATTTGGAAAATATTCTTACAATTTCGCTGATCGGCGGGGAAAATTTTTGGATGGTTAATTTCGTTAAGAACGCCCTTAATCTGAATTAGCGCTATATAATCATGGTTAAGTGTTAATCAATCCCAGATTAATAAATTAATGGTGCATTATTGTTTAGTGCCTCCTGCACTCCTCCCTTGATCACGGATTAAGGTCACATGTGAGGTTTGTTTTGGGGGCTGGCTCCCACTCCCCCCAACAATGCTGAGGTTAAACTTCAAATATAAGCTACATCGCATATGGTTAAGTGGCACCGCATAGAGGATATGGTAGGCATATGGGTTTTTTGAGCAAAGGTCTTGTGTTCAACCCTTGCCTGGTCCATCTGTTCCTTAAACCTCAAATTTTACCATACCATGAGTATGAAACATGGTAGCCCCAGGCTGAGCCACATGCCTCATGATTCATCCTCATTGATCTTCCCAATGACCAATAGTAACATGCCATTATTCACAAACCACACTATACCACTTGGCATCCCACTATTCGATGGTGAAATGAATTGACCTACCTAGTCATTGCTATAGTGTAAAATGCTTGGGTTGTTGGCTATCATATATCCCTCTCAGGGCTTTCCAGTGCCTGAGGCAGATAGTAAGATTAGTTGTATAGTTCACAAAGATGGCATATACATGTTCATATTAACTTGGAACAACTTGATGAAATGTGATGGAAAATTACCTCTTTGATGATCTTGGAGTCCCTTGGAGAACACCAGGCAACGAAGCAAGAGTCTTCCTTCACCAGCTCCAAATATTAGTCCTGCAATCAAACAAAGCACCCGTGTAATTTCTAACAGAGCATATATCCTGTCAATTAAGCTAATATATAATGAAAATTCTAAATTATACCCATCTGAGCCATTCATATAATGTTGTGTAAACATTCAAACAATAATGACAATGTTAAGCATCGAATGGACAAAACAAATACAGTTCTATTGATATTGAAAGAAGGAGGATTACAACCGTCGGTCGTACCAAGCCCTCCTCAGCCTCCCAGTCTCTCTATCTCTTAAGTAGTGAATTCTTAGTCAACAAGCTCTCTAGGAACCTCTTTGACTCTTGGCCTTCACACTATAACACTATCCTCTACTTCACAAGTATTCAGAACATTAAAAATCCTTCGACCGTCAGCTAAGAGCCTTCAACTCCTTTTTATAGGAGAGGGAGAAAGCCATTGTTGCCTTTCTCTTTCCACTAGTTTGGAATAGGAAAAACTAAGATGTTTCTTTAATATCTATGCGTTTGCCTCCTTGGGAGTTCAGTATTTTATGGCAGTGACCAATAATTAATTGGTGCTTTGCAGATTCCTTTGTGAACTGACTCTCTTGTGAGGGAAAGTCGGAGATTCAAATCATTTTCCGCGCGTTTTTTCCATTTCAAACTCAAAACATGGGTAACGCTTCCCTCTAGTGTAAATAGAGCATTTCCCTAGCCACTAACGTGACACATTTACTGGTCCTATGCATTATAACGCTCCTTATTTGTTATAGAAAGGCGTTACTTGGCAGAAATAGGTTTAATTTAGGTCTTTGTATCCCTTCCATATTTGTCTTCTCCTCTGAGCTGATGAGGAGGTATTTTGACCTGTAACAGATGCCCCCTAAAGTGTGAGGTCAGAGATGAATATGATGGCTGAAATACTTTATACTTTGTGTAGAGATAAAGAGATTGAAAGACTGAGGAAAACCTGAAACAACAACATATGTCAGAAAATATAGTATCTGCCTTGAGTCGGGCATTCCCATGCTCAGTAGCTTAAACAACATGATTTCTCTAGAATAGAGATATGAAGAATTTTTCCACTGATAAACACAATGTGGAAGTGTCTTTCATAATAGGATCAGGCTGAAGAAGCTGTATCCATAAACAATATCGCAACTTGGGGAAGGAAACACAACTTTAATGATGTAGCCTCTGTCCCAAGGTCTTGACCACCGATTCACTTAAACTGCATATTTCTCAACATGTGAATGAAGGAGTTGTCATTGAACATGTGAGAAATCATCTGATTACCAGTTGATAATGAAAACTATTAACAGACGCGAAGGTAGCCACCGATAATGATGATGGTCCCTAAGATGCACAGTACAATCTAGCGAGTGTGAAAAACTGAGTTGAAGTCGAACACTCGTAGAATCATTAGACCAGGAGCCAATGATGAAAACCCCTGATCAAACATAAGATTACCTGCCACTAATGTTTGCAAGTATCCGAGTACTGATGGGTTTCTAGATCAACTTCCTAGATAAGATGTTGAAGTCGATAGGAAGAGATCTGTTGAAAGGTAGGCACTGAGGCGTCCTACATCAGTCAACACAAAATGGAAACCAATTGATTTTTTTTATGATTGAGATAATGAAGAGGAAATGGGGATGTTAGACGAAAAATAATTTCTGGCATAATGAGCAGTTTGGTTGATAACAAGAGTAGTAGATAGCGAAATCTGCTTGAACAATAGAAGGCACTCTAGCAGGGTACTAGGTAGTTGAAGCTTGATGAACACCAAAGAGTGTGTTAGGATTTTACCGGTGCAGGGACACTGGCAGATGAAGACTAATACTCATAGATGGTAGGGTTTGGCTAACTGCGAAAGAGTTTTCTGGGAAGTGTCATGTTCAAGAATTTTTCTGCCAAATCGACCTTTTCTGAAATGTAATAGAGGTAGTATCCATTTTGTCCAAATTTTTCCCCGTCTGATTAAGTTTAACGAGTCCAGACGAGTAAACTTGGTGAATTTTTGATATTTAGAGAGTTTTTAAAATATCATAAAAGACAACTCTATGCCCCTTCTGATTAGGTTTAACGAGTCTAGCTGGGTAAAATCGGTGAATTTTTCATGTTTAGAGAGTCTGAAAAATGTCTGAAAAGATAGCTCTGTGCTCCATCTGATTAGGTTTAACGAGTCAAGATGAGCAAACTCGGTGAATTTTTCATTTTTAGAGAGTATGAAAAATATCATAAAAGACGATTCCATTGGGGTACCTTTGTCATGTCTTGATAACCGAGCACGGCAAAGGGGTAATAGTAAGCCCGAAACAATTCATTTTCCATGAGTTAGTCCATTGAAGCCGGAAAAGTGAGAAATCTATGTTCGATGGACGTCTACCTCATTTTTTTATGAGTATGAGGAGGCGGAGTAAACTCAATACTCTTTGTGAAATTTTAACGAGTCCAACAAAGAAAAACTCAGTGCCCTCCGTGAAATTTTAACGAGTCACGCAGAGAAAACTCGATGCCCTCCATGAAATTTTAACGAATCACGCGGAGAAAACTCGGTTACTTTTTCGGTTTAAAGAGATTTTGAAACAGAGGAAAATAATAGCTCCTTTCTCTCTGTCGTGGTAGTTTAACGAGATCGACAAAGTCAACTCGGGGTTTTTTGAGTTTTATGAGTGTGAAAAAGGTTCCTAAAAAAGAATGCTCAGTGTTTCTTTATGATTTTAATGAGTCTGAAGAAGAGAAATCTAGGTTTTTCGGATTAACAAGAAAGAAAAAGACCATAAAAAGAATGCTCGATATGACATGAGTATTTCTGCATATAAATCTTTATCACTCATCATCACATCAATACCAAATCTCAATAGTTGCAACACATGCATAGCAAGAATTCATGACTTTTGCCAACTAGCGTGAGAGAGTCATGCCCCAGAATTTGCTATAAGGTCGGAAGTCCTCCATTTTCACTGTTTTGTGCTGTGAAAGAGCTCTGGGGTGAAAAGGGGTGAGATCTTCAACTGACGATTACGGTCAATCCGAGTGACAGCTTTCCTTCCTGCGAGATCCAGGTAAGAGCTCGAACCTCCTGCTATCATTTAATTATCTTTTTGTTACTTTTTGCTGGTTCAAAATTAGAAAATTTTGAGGCCCTAGAAAAATGTTTGTGCCTAACGTAGGGCAGAAGTATAATAGATGCATTAAATGCAAAAGTCGTAAAACTAGACTGCGTTAGCATGCTCTATTTTGTATGAGAGCCAGCGTTAGGCGCACCGTGTTTTCTAGCAACTTGATTTTTGCTGTTTTGAAGTGGTCCAGGGAAGTTTTGATCGATTGAAAATTTTGCATTTGCAGGTATTCAGATGTTAATCATGAGTATCTGACGAGAGAGAGAACATGAGCAGGAAGAACGAGAGATGGTGATGGATGCAGCGAGCTTGATGGCTCTCCATAGATGCGGATTGCTAAAGTATACCCGCTTAGAACTGATGAGGGGTCAAGAGGACCTCCTGAGGTGGCTAATCCAGCAGTGGGACGAACGCCACCATGTCTTTCGAATTGGGGGCAATGAGCTCTCAATCGAAAAGGATGATGTGTACTTTTTGACCAGCCTATCATGTCATGGGGTGAGGCCCAACTTGACGGGGTCCAGAGCTGACCCATGTTCCACTATTGATCTGATTCGTGCACATTGCATACATGACACTCAGGCTGTAAGCAACCAGATACCGATTGCCCAGGTGATTTTGAGACCGTTTTGGTCTATATTATGGATGATTGTTTGCTTGGAAGGCACCAAGAATCAGCATGTGGCCACCAAGGCCCAGATGCTCCTAGCCTTGGACTGTATGCAACCTCGGGTTTTCAACTGGTGTGACGGAGTTGTCCATCGGGTCCGAGCAGAGCTTACCGCATGTAAGACCCATACCCAGAGAGAGTTTGGGTATGGTACACTGATTGTCTCTTTCATACTGGAGCGAATACCACTGATGAGGCCCAGGATCGTTACAGCGCCATTGGGTCCATGTAAGCCAAGGCAGGCTCGGTGGGCCGCTTTGCTTCCACGGACTAGAGAGGTTCCTGTCCGCCACTATTTTGATGATGGATTTTTTTATTGGCTCAACTCAAATATTATTATGATTGAGGATTATCCATATGCAGGGATGAACTTCACAGGTGATCCGGAGTTAGTTTTTCCCCATGGCACCTAGTGGGGGCTCGATGATAAGAAGGAAATGATCAGTGTATTTCAAAGAAGTACTTGTTTTTGTCTTTTGAATGTTTATGTAATTTTTTTTTTCTTTTTTTGTTGAAAACAGGGTGAAAATTATGTTTTGACATGAAGCACTTGTTTTCTTGACACAGATGTGGAACCTGTTCAACTAGTTAGGGCCCCTCGTTATGCACGGCAAGGACTGCAGTTACCCAGGGATGGCGCACCAGCAGATGATGCGAAAGCTGGCGAGGATGATGATGCCCAAGTCTTACATGAACTCTCCAGAAACCTTGAGGGTTTGAATATGGGCATACCACCCCTTCTTATGCGGGAGGTTCTAGTTCGTTTATAGTGGCATACCGTCGGTGTGTCAGAGAGATACTTGTTGCCTCTGAGGAGGATAGCTAGAGCAGTTGTATGCTACCATGATCATCAGGCCTAGCTGGCAGAGTGGATGTATTAGTGTCAGAGCGTAGCTTAGTGTAGCCAAATTTTTATAAAACACCCAAGTTTTGGAAGATTTTTTAATGTAACTATTGTTTTGGACATGACATATATATATATATATATATATATATATATATATATATATATATACTTTTTGGTGATTTTGTATTTTATAGTTTTTTATGTATTTTCAATGGGATAAAAATATATATACTCATGAGTAAATCTGTAGTGTACCTAGAGGGGATAATATAGGGTACAGAGGGAGGGACCCAAGGGAATAATATGATGTATTAATATAATAATGATAAATAAATGGGCCATAGTTAATAAATAAAGTGGATAACCCACATTATGTAAGGGACCACATGTATCAAGGGAATAAAGTGATAGATACCACTTGTAATAGATCTAATAAGAAAATGTATAGAAATGGAAAATATGGCCAAGAAATAACACCATAGAAGATAAAACTTCAGATCTTCATTAATATCAAAACCCTTAAGGTAGGGCAACACCATAAATTCACTCCTTAAGGAAGGAGATCACTCCACAAGCCATATGATTTCCCATACAATAATCCTTGACCTCTCTCAATGGAGAGTCTCTAACCTCTATATAGGAGTTTGGAGACTTGTTTTTTTCATTTTTTTTGCAGGAAATTTTTGGGCGGCGAGTTTGTAGAGAAGATCTGGAAATTTTGGTGATTTTTTTTCAGAAATAAATATCCGATCTGAATTTATTACATAAAAATAGCCAATTTCAAAAAAAAAATCAGTCCAATCGGAGTCCGGATGAGGGAGTTATCACTGATTTAAAATCAAACATTTTTTCAGAAATTTTGTGACGCCGGGATAGTTGCAGCGCAAATCTGTGTTTCCAGAGTGCCTAGACCGGGATTGCAGCCATATGGTTAGATGCAGAATGGCTATTCCATTTTCATAAATAGGTTATATTAAGGATTCTGAGTTATATTGACCGAGTAATGTCCATTTTAAATTCTTGCCAAAGAAATTTTTTGGCGGCAAGTTTGTAGAGCAGATATGAAACTTTTGGTGAAAATTCTTCAGAAATAAATAACAGATCCGGATTCCTTACGGAAAAATACCCAATTTAAAAAAAAAAATCAGTCGAATCGGAGTCCGAATGAGGGAGTTATCACTGATTTAAAATCTGGCATTTTTCAGAAATTTTATGACGTCGGGGCAGTTGCAGCGCAAATCTGTGTTTCCAGAGTGCCTAGATCAGGATTTCAATTCTATGGTTAGATGCAGAATGGCTATTCCATTTTTGAAAACAGGTTATATTAAGGATTCTGAGTTATATTGACCGAGTAATGTCCATTTTAAATTTTTGCCAAAGTAAGTGATTTTCTTCAAAACCCTTACTTTATTTTATGGATTCTCGCAAGATGAAGTTTACAGAAAATATGATGGCCCTACTATTGAAGATTTTTTACAACATCTCAAGGCTCAATATGAAATTTTTTGGATATGCTCCATAGGGCTTCATATGAAAGATGAAGCAAATAAATGGTGGACCTCACTTGACAGCTCAGTGAGGAAACTTCCCGAGAAAAAACTTGAAAAAGTCCTTTTGGACAAGTGGTCTCAAGCCGGAAAGAAGGATAGCAAGATCCATAAAGACTTATTTTCTACTAATATTTCCATATTACGGATTCATGGAAGTATTTAGAAAGAGAACATCGTTGTGTCTATCATTCCTAGTTGCAAGCATCATTGTATCAATGTGAATTTGGCTAAAAAATTGCAAGTTCTGGCAAAGCATATTGAAAACACATAGGTTGATAATGAAGATGTTCAAATTTATAAAGATTTGAAGATTTCTATGGATAAGTATGTGTTGCATTCTGATTTTTATGCTTCAGATATGGCTGTTGTGGATGTTGTTTTGGGACATCCTTGGATGGAATCCATTGGTACTGTCAATTTTAATGTGCAAAAAAAATTCATGAAGCTCTGGTATAAAAAGAAGAAAATTACATTGCACGATATTTGCATTAGGAACCATGCAGAGACCGAGGAGGAAGAAGCAAAAATATCTAACGACGCAGACACATCAAATGATGAGTCTTTGATGGTAGACAGTCAAACACAGACATCAAAAAAAGTACCATTAAAGGAACCAGACACCACTCCATCACCAATCATAGAGGAATTAAGGAAAGATATTACATCATTTAAAGCTTCAACATATCACCACCCACATCACCTAGCAAGACAACAACCAGCAAGGTGGCAACGAATTAGCAACAAGGACAACAACCCCTAGACGACACATCGAGAGGTGCGACGATCCACTAACAACACATCAACAGTGAAGAACCACCAGAACCCGCTTCTATCTCAAGTGAGCAAGGCACCGACTAAATCAAGTGTTCACCTTTCCCTTGGATGGCTAGATGCACATGAATGGTACCAGTGGAATACTCTTTTGAGTAGATCTTATTATTTTTGTTCCTCTCATGTTTCGGGGACGAAACATGTTTAAGGGGGGTGTAATGTAGTGTACCTAGAGGGGATAATATAGGGTACAAAGGGAGGTACCCAAGGGAATAATATGATGTATTAATATAAGAATGATAAATAAATGGGCCATAGTTAATAAATAAAGTGGTTAACCCACATTATGTAAGGGACCACATGTAGCAAGGGAATAAAGTGATTAGTCCATTGTATTGGAT
This sequence comes from Pinus albicaulis, assembly GCA_034641835.2. NCBI lineage: Eukaryota > Viridiplantae > Streptophyta > Pinopsida > Pinales > Pinaceae > Pinus > Pinus albicaulis. Next base: position 1,286,910,058 of record CM076582.1, read on the forward strand.
GTATGGTATTGAGAGACCCACGGTAACTACCCATGCTATTGCATGTATGAAACCTATATAGAGGTTAGAGACTCTTCATTGAGAGATGTCAAATATTATTTTATGGGCAAGCATATGGCTTGTGGAGTGATCTCCTTCCTTAAGGAGTGAATGTATGGTGTTGCCCTACCTTAAGGGTTTTGATATTAATGAAGATCTAAAGTTTTATCTTCTATGGTGTTATTTCTTGGCCATATTTTCCATTTCTATACATTTTCTTATCAAATCTATTACAAAATATTTTATAGTAAATGTGACAAATGCCAATCTAACACATAGTTTGCCAAAGAATCAGCTAATGTATTAGATTCTCTAGGAACGTGCTCAAATGTGATTGTTTGAAAATGATGTTCTAGAAGTCGTAATCTTAAAAAATAACGCAACAAGACTAGATAACGGACACAGTAGTGATTATTTAACTGCATAATGAGAAGTTGGGAATCTAAGCTGACCACTCAATTGGAGATGTCACAAGAGGCCGCTTCCATGAGGAGTTGGATCACTAACATGTACTCAGCAACATTATTGGTGGCACTACCTAGAAAAATTCCCCCAGAACCGAGCCTGAGGTCTGACTCAGGAGTGTAGAGAACCCAAGCAGCTGAAGTAATGCGTCTAGTGTGACGACTAGCACCATCCGCATATCCAACGTATGATAAAGAGGGTGACGGCATCTGTGTGAAAGAAAACAAGTTCATGAGAAAACACCGCGAAAACCAAAAAAAAAATCCAGAGACATCAAAACAATAAGCAAAACTTATATACATAAAATTACAAAGCATATGCCTAGTGCGAAACTAGGCAAAATACTTCTTTAAGTAGAGCCCGTTGTGGGGCTCTGTGAGTGGAATTCCATTACAGTCCTGAAGTTCGTAAGGTCCCTTTGAGAGGGCTTTAGTGATGATGTAAGGAACAAGCCATAATGTTTGGAGTGTTCCTGCCCCCAAGAGGTCATGTTTCTGATCATAAAGTAGAACTAGATCGCCCTCTTGGGAAGAACGAGGCTTGACAGATATTTTGTATTGAGCCTTGACTCGGCGCTGGTGAGCTTCAAGTGTTAGTGTAGCATCTCGACGAGTTTCATCCAAATGATCGAGTGAGGGCAAGCGCTCTTCTATGGTGATGGTGCCGGGTAGGAGTTCAACAGCAAGTTTGAGTGATGGAATTTCGCACTCGATTGGAAGTACTTCCTCTAGGTCGAAAGCAAGTTGGAAAGGTGTGAAGCCTCTGGTAATTTTGACTAACGTTCGGTATGCCCATAATGCTGAATACAACTTCCGATGCCAAGTGGTTTTATGGTTTCCGACCAATCAACGAATCATGGTTTTGAGGACACCATTTATGGCTTTGACTTGACCATTAGCTTGAAGGTAATAAGATGAAGAATGATCTTGACGGAAACCTAGCATGGATGTTAATCCGGTCATCATGTGATTCTGGAAGTGGGATCCATGATTTGTGACAATAGATAGGGGTACGCTAAACCTACAGATTACCTGATTGAACATTTAGAGAGTGACAGTTTCGCCATCGGCCTTGAAAGTGGTAAGGGCTTCTGCCCATTTCGTAAAGTAGTCGACTGCAACCATGATGTAGTTGTGTCCATTTTCCGAAGTGGGATTGCAGGTGACAAAGTCAATTCCCCATTTAGCGAAAGGACCAATGGAGATAACCCGGTGAAGGGGGGCAGGATGAGCGCGCAATTTCTTTGTGAAAATTTGACAGGGATGACACTTTTGGACCGCTGAAATACAGTCTTTAAACAAAGTGGGCCAATAGTAACCTGCGCACAATATTTTTTGGGCAGTAGCTATGCCCAAAAGATGCCCACCACATGCCCCTGCGTGGCAGTCATTCAAAACGCGTTCCGCCTCATCGAAAGTGAGACAACGTTGGAGAATAGTATCAACACCATGACGATATAATGTATCGTTTAGCACAAGGTAGTGCTTTTCTTGGTGGCAGATACGACGACGGTCGTTGGACGTGAGAGTCGGGCGAAAGCGTTGGGTTTGTAGGTAGACCAAAATGTCTCCATACCATGGGTCTAAAGAATCGACCAAGTATACAGATTCATCAGGAAATGGATCATGAGCTACTTCTCGTGGGTTGATTTGGGGAAGATCCGATAATAATTCGGCAAAGACGAGGGATTTCCTTGCTTTGGCAGCTGTGAAAATCAAATCAAATTGCTGGAGGATTACGGTCCATTTGGAATATTTTCCTCCAATAATTTTTCTAGACAAGATATGTCGCATGGGGTTCTCCAAAGCAATGACCATAGTCTGTCGCAGCAATATATAGTGTCGGAGTCGGGTGATGGAAAAAACTACTGCCAGAGAAATTTTCTCCACATGTGAATAACATAATTCAGGTTCTATTAGACCTTTGGAAAAATAGTATATCACATGTTCACTGTTGTCATCGTGGACTTGAACCAAAACCATTCCAAGTGAGGACGGTGAGGCTGCCAGGTAGAGGAGAAAGTCGCGTGAGTAATCGGGGGCACTAAGGAGTGGGGCTGAAACAAGTTCATGTTTTAAAGCATTAAATGACCGTTGAGCTTGGTCATCCCACAAATATAGTGTTCCTTTCTTCAGTAATCGCATAAATCCTTTCATCATCTCGGCATAGTTAATGATGAAACAACGTAAAAAGTTTGCCTTCCCTTGCAAACGTTGGAGTTGAAGGATGGATTGTGGTGCTGGAAATTCGACAATCACCTTAACCTTATAGGGATCAACCCTAATCCCGTGCTTGGAGACAATGAAACCTAAAAGACATCCTGACTCGACCATAAATACGCACTTATGAGGATTCAAACGTATATTGTAGAATCTGCACCTAGCAAAAATTTCTTTTAGATGAGCCAGGTGATCATGTCATTTCTTGGAATGGGCCGGAAGGCCATCCAAGTAAGCCTGTACAATATGTCGAATGTCATGAAAAGCATAGTACATAGCCTGTTGAAAGGTTGCTCCAACATTCTTCAGACCGAATGGGAGTTTTCGATACGCAAATGTGCCCCAAGCACAAATGAAGGCAGTTTTATGTTGGTCGTCTTTTTTTATTGCAATCTGGTTATAGCCTGAGGATCCATCCATGAAGGAAAAAGATTCGCATCTGGCACAATCATCAAGAATTTGATCAATGAATGGTGTAGGATAATTGCCTTTAGGACAAGCGGTGTTCAGATCATGATAATCAACGCAAACTCGAATGGTGCCTTGTTTATTATCAATGGGAACTGGATTGGAAACCCATTCTGTTAAAGGAATGGGATAGATGAAACCAATGTTTAGAAGTTTTTCAACCTCAATCTTGATGGCGGCTGCTTTGCGCGGGTGGACGGGTCTGAGTCGTTGCCGAACTGGATTGGCATTGTCATATATCTTGATTTCATGCTCGACAATAGAAGGGTCTATGCCAGGCATTTTGTCATAAGACCAAGCAAAAACATCGCGGAATTACTTGAAAAGGGATGTGAAGCATGCAATTTCCTCAAGATTGTAGTCGGCTCCAATCTGAATATTTTCCACGATACCCATTTTGACTGAGATATCAATGTGCATTGTCTTAGAAAGATTACCCATGTTCCCTTCTGAATCGATAGTTTGAACAGTCGTATAAGCAGAGGGAACCATCTCAGGTTGGTCAAAGGATGCGATTTTAGTTTTTATCGCCTTTGAGTCAATCATCGAAGCGCGATGGTGAAACTCTCCCCAAGGTTGTTCTTCTAGAGACATGATCTCTCGAATAGCTTCGTCTGTAGGAAATACTTCATTGAGGAGATCCTTAGAGAGAACAGTTATGGGTGGGAGGTTTGTACCATTGGTCGAAACCATAGCAGTGGAGGGTTCAGATGCGGTTTGGATGGCTTGGTAAGCCAACTTGACCGATGAGATCGGCATCTGATTTCCGTAGGAATCAATGTCTAAAGGTGTCGGAATGATCCATGGGTCGATAGAGCCATCCAAAGTGGTGGATATCATTGCAACTGTGTTTGGGATTAGTGGCGGTAGGAGAGGAAAACAACCCAGTAGGGAAGATGCCTTTAGAAGACCGGTACCAATACTGACGTAAGAGTTAGGAAAGCCTCCTATTAGGGTTATAGTGCTACTTGGTAACGTGGCATAATCAGGGGTGCAGAAGGATAGCTGATCCACTGTGACTATTTTCCCATCCAATGGAAATAGGATGAGTCGGAAGACCAAAGACCCAATGGCAGTCATGGCATAAGACCAACTGTGACCAAGCAATAGGTTATAGTCTAGATGGCATTCTACGACTTCCACGTCCACGTTTACCGTTTTCCCACTCAGAGTGATGGGAAATCTAGCAAGGTATCCTTTTGCGAGGAACGTGTGGCCATCGAAAGCTTTGAGGGAATTCGATGTCGGGGTGAGGGTAGGAGAACCTAAATTGAGCTAGCAAGCTTGTGACATAACGCAGGTCGAAGCACCTTCGTCTATGACAGTGCGATGGATTGGTCTCCCTTTCGACACAACCTACACCTAGAATGCTAGTTGGTGTGAGAGGCAAGGTTTAGCCTTTTCCATATCAAAGATAGCTAGCATGGAATCCTGGGGGTCTATTCCACCAATGGCCGAAAGCAAGGCTTTCCTTTGTGCTGGACAGGTCTGTAATACTTCGAGAGCAGACATGGCTGATGGTGCTTGTGCCAAATCTTCTACAATGTTGTAGTTTTGGGCTGCATGTGCAGAGGTGTTATGAGCCGTGCGTCGAAGTGTCTCTTTGGGAGGACGAATCACGGGTTTAGCAGTAGGTCGTTCGATATACAAATCGTTGGGCGGCGGTGGATTTGAACTAGTTCCAGGTTCTTGAGCATCTATGGTAGGATTTCCATAAAGCTTGGCTCGAGTTTAAAGCTCAACATTCTCAATGCCATAAATGGCAGATGGTCCTTTTCCAGAAGGATGTGAACCACCATTGCCCCTTTGATGGGGTTGTGGCGGATTGTCAAAAATGTGTTGATGTTGTTGCTGCTGATTAGGGAAAGGATTATGAAGAATGGTAGTTGTTTGCCCATAATCCTTGTTGGAAATAAAATTGGTGCATTCCTGTAGCTGGGGACATTTGTATGTCAAGTGGTCCTCTGCACAGATCTTGCAAGGAAATTTCATGGGTTTATCCTTCCCTTTGTCATTTTTGGTAGCATTTTTCTGATTAGGGTTATTCTGATTATCCGACTGCTCTTCTAAAGAAGACGTCTTTTTCTTGTTCTTCTTATTTTTCCCGCTAGGTTTTTGTGAGGTTTGCATAGAATTCACATCAGCGGTAGGAAGAGTAGTCGTTTGGTGAGGAGCGGTGGTAGCCGAAGATGGCTGGGAGGTTTGCCCCTATGACTACTTTGTGGCCAGACCAGAGATTGTGCCAATGAGACCGTCGGCATGTGCTCCAGTTTTCTGAGTGGCTGGAGGATTTGGGTTACCAGGGGCATGGGGGAGTAGATCGTATAGCTTTCCAGATTGTGAATAGATTAAATCCAAATGTTTGGTATGGAAAATACATTGATCTTCTGTAATTGCACCAGAAAGGCCAATGTCTTTAGGGATGTGGGGTAAAAGAGACTTTCAAAACTAATTGGTTAAGAGATGATCTGGGATTGGTGCTTTGACTAGTCTCTTCCTACGTCTCCATTCATGAATATGATCAGAGATGTGGGTGGCAGTGCCTTGGTGCAACGATGTTAACAATTCCGTTCCGGTTTCCACTCTAATTGGTAATTAGAAGTTCTTTACGAACTCCGTCGCTAAAGCGCCAAAATTATTGATGGCGGCGCATGGAAATTCTATGTACCACTTGGCAGCTTTGCCTGTAAGGGTGCGGGGAAAGAGTCGAAGCCGGACAGTATCATCCACCATGGAATTGGATATAGACCATAGATGAAAGGTAGTGATGTGTGCGTTTGGTTCGTCCCCTTGTTTCTCGTCGAACTTCGGGATGTCAGAAGGAATCTTATGTGGTACAGGAGGCCAAAGCAGGTGGTCATTGATGGGGTCGTTAGTCAGTTTATGGATATCGGGGATGTCCAAAGCTGCCAAAAATGGAAATTGTGGATTTGCTCCCGAATCTAACCAAGGAAGTATGGGCTGACTACTTTGACCATAGGGTGCCCCCATCAATGTGTTACCAGGAGGATAAGTGGGACTTTGATAAAAACATCCGATAGGTGGAGGAGTAGGGGCATAGTGTTGCTGTCCATAGGGCATATTGTATTGCGGGGTAAACGATTGGTTGCCCCCAGTATAAAATTGCCCTCCCATTCCAGATGGAGGTTGGGGTTGGTTAGTCCAAATGGTTGCAATAGAGTTTCCTAGAGGCATGCTACTACTTGCATAGTTTGGCAACGATATAGACCCTACACCTATGTTTGAACCACTTAAGGGAAAAGTATTGACAATCGGTTGGCCCATTTGTCCTAAGGATTGCAGGGGAAGTGAAATGTTCCCTGCTACCTGCGTGCTGGAAACACTGCCCCCTGGTATAGTAGCCAAGGGGTTTGAACTCAGCAGAGGGTTCCAACCGAAAGGGTTGCTAAAAGGCACCGAAGTAGTCATACTCATGGGAGGAGCTACCGTGGGTCCCAACGTGGTCACGGTAGAAGTAGATGCTGAAGGATTCGGTAAAATACTGACAGTTGTGATGACCGTAGGGTTGGGAGTAGGTATATGTTGACTACTGGGGTTACCCAGTGATGGCATAGAACTGACCACTGGCGGGGAGGATGGTGGCGAACCTGGGATGGTTACCATTGGCATCGACCCAATGGATGCTTGTGGTGAAATGGATGTTTGTGCGGCCGAAGACATATTTTTCCGTGGTGGAATATGAATTATCACAGGCCCCAACGGATTAGTGAGCAGAGGATTGTAATGAGGTACAACCCCTACAGTGAAAGGGTCCTTCGGAAATTCTGGATGATATGAGGCTATGTGACAATCAAGATTAGTCAGTGGAGACTACTCTTCCGTAGAAGGCACGGGTTCACCAAGGTTCAATTCTTCCTCAATAGTTAAAGGAGGTAGACCTTGTTGTCGTCTAGACAGACGGCATGGGTCGGGGGATGCCATGGTGACCTGTTTAATTTTAACAAATTTTAATAAATTGTGATGTATTATAAAGTCTCAGTGACGGTAACCACACACCTAAAAAAAAAATAAAAAAAAAATGGACTCTTTAAAATCAATCAGCAAGCAGCCAAAATAGGGTGCCCTCTCTGAGTACTACCGTTTGCTGGTGATGAAATCCAGTATCACAATAGTATACATAGAGGGTTGGTCGAAAGTACAGTTACAGTCACTCTAGAGCTTCGCACAAACCTCAGATGATAGGTGTAAGCACTCTCGTGAGGACAAGTACCCTCCTAAAGACCGAAGACAGAGTGAGTTCGTCTATTTTAGGTACCAGGAGAGGCCGTCCCAGTCACCTTATGTAAGTCCCTAAAAATTATGGCCACTAAAGATACCTCAAATCATAGACATCATCAGGGGGGTCCATGGTCAAGGATAGTGTGCTATATGGGTAGAATACCTAGATCCCCGATCTAGTTTCGACATCCCCGAAGGGAACCCCAATATATAACACACCCACCGGATGCAGTTGAAGGCGGGCTACCTTATTGTGCACCCAAGTGTTGTCTCGCACTGAGCTCCAGTAAAGGAACGGTCCTGATAATATGAGTGCAGTAGGATTTCACTCGTTAATGAATCTAGTTTCAAGTTTTGAGATCTTGGGTAATTTTCTCACTGCTCGTAACCCAAGATCCTAGCCTGAACTACTGTTTGTGTGAGCTCAAAAAAGATTTGATTGATTTTATTATCATTTGATTCTTAGTGTACTTGATTATTATTCTTGCGGAGGGGGAGTGGACGTATGAAATGTAATGAGACTTTGACTCAAGAAACCATGCAAAACAGCTCTAAATATTCAATTCGATGAAGAGTATTTCTACAAGGAGAGGTTTATTTTCAACATCCATGCACTAACATTCAAATAACTCAGTTCAGATTTAAAGATTCAAAATTCTATCTACCTCTTCTTAATAGTCTATAAATTGAAAATTCCAGAATTAACTCAGCTAGATGCAGAAAAATTAAAAAAAAATCTTATCTAAAAAGTAAATGCTTTTGACACTAACTTTTCAAACAACAGTAAACAAACAGAAATTCCAACTTAGTAAACAAGCACAGGGATTCAGTCCAGGAGATATACTGATGGCCAAAAAATTCTGCAGCTAAAACACAATCACTGTAGTGAACAGCAAGGTTTGGCTAAGTAACGCACTGTCTCTGAGTAAAGTAAGCGTTAATCCAGAGAATAACGCATTGTTTTTAAGCAGAGCCAGCGTTAAAATGCACTGGAGAAACTACAGGTGTAGCGTTATCTAGGGAAAAATTCTTCTGATGGTCAAACAGAAACAAGATTGAACTCTACGAGCTTTTAAAATGTTTACTGGGCATATGTACTGGTCAGAAGGATCTATGAACAGAGGAGAGAAGACAGGAGGAAAGAAATAGTCTGGAAACTATGGGGAAAACTCCCCAGCGGAGTCACCAATTCTGCTATAGGGTAAAATTCTTGGGTTGTTGGTTATCTTATATCCCTCTCAGGGCTTTCCGGTGCCCGAGGTAGATAGTAAGATTAGCAGTACAGTTCACAAAGATGGCATATACATGTTCATATTAACTTGGAACAACTTGACGGAATGCAATAGAAAATTACCTCTTTGATGATCTCGGAGTCCCTTGGAGAACACCAGGCAGCAAAGCAAGAGTCTTCCTTCACCGGCTCCAAATATTAGTCCTACAATCAAACAAAGCACCCGTGTAATTTCTAACACAACATATATCCTGTAAATTAAGCTAATATATAATGAACATTCTAAATTATACCCATCTGAGCCATTCATATCATGTTGTGTAAACATTCAAACAATAATGACAATATTAAGCATCGAATGGACAAAACAAATACAGTTCTATTGATATTGAAAGAAGGAGGATTACAACCGTCAGTCGTACCAAGCCCTCCTTAGCCTCCCAATCTCTCTATCTCTTAAGTAGTGAAGTCTTAGTCAACAAGCTCTCTAGGAACCTCTTTGACTCTTGGCCTTCACACTATAACACTATCCTCTACTTCACAAGTATTTGGAACATTAACAATCCTTCGACCGTCAACTAAGAGCCTTCAGCTCCTTTTTATATGAGAGGGAGAAAGCCATTGTTGCCTTTCTCTTTCCACTAGTTTGGAATAGAAAAAAGTAAGATGTTTCTTTAATCTCTATAATTTTTCCTCCTTGGGAGTTCAGTCTTTTAAGGCAATGACCAATAATGAATTGGTGCTTTGTAGTTTCCTTTGTGAACTGACTCTCTTGTGAGGGAAAGTCGGAGATTCAAATCATTTTCCGCGTGTTTTTTCGATTTCAAACTAAAAAAAGGGGTAACACTTCCCTCTAGTGTAAACAGAGCATTTCCCTAGCCACTAATGTGGCACAATTACTCGTCCTATGCATTATAACGCTCCTGCTTTGTTATAGAAAGGTGTTACCTTGGCAGAAATAGGTATAATTTAGGTCTTTGTATCCCTTCCATATTTCTATTCTCCTCTAAGCTAATGAGGAGGTATTTTGACATGTAATAGTCATCATGCCACATCAATAGTACAAACCGTTGACTGGGCTCCCTATTTGCACAATTTTTTTCCAAATTCACTCATTTAGGAAAGTGGACAGAACACGTTTCTGAGGCCATACGAAATCCATTTCACTTGAAATGAGTTATGTTGGATTCAAAACAATAAACACTACACAGTCGTTCATGTTTCACATCATTATGAGAAACTTTATTTTTGAGAAAAAATTGGCTCTTGATCACTCTTCCCCATTGAAAATATGTTGGACTCAAAAAACTCACATTCAGTAATTTAACTTTTTAAGGTTTAGTTCCTTCATTCTTCCAAACTTGATGAAATCAATGGTTGTGATGCCTTGTTCAAGTGTTTTTTCCATTGAAACATCACATGCCTCTTGTTTTTTCTTCCTCACTAGAAGACCTTTTCACACATGTCAATCCATGCCAAGGAGCTACAATACAAGAAATATTATCAAAAAATTTCCTCCAACATTGGGATGCTCCCAAAAAAACCTCTTATTGATATTAACATCTTCAGTGTTGACCAATCCAAAATGGTGTCAAACTTGGAGAGGTTTACCTTTAAATTACCTCCTCACACATTATAGCCCAAATACATTAAAGAAGTTTTACCCAACTCATACTTTGACATCTTAAAAAACCATGTTCATGCCTTATGACATCAAGTATTTTTTCTCTCATACATGACATGTTCATAATGGATTTTTCTAAAAATTCCAATGTCATACAAGTGGATTATCACCTGTAGAGATGGCATTAAATCATCCTCCTTATGCATGAAAGTAGTAGGAGTATGGAAAATATCATAAAACATAATAAGCTATTCAAACAAACCTTGTTTGATGTGAAATTTTGTCTTCCACATACCTCTTTAAACAACTCTTCTTTGATGAAATCCACTCCTTTTGTGCCTCACTATACAATTCTTTCCACTATTTTTGGGCACCAAAACCATAGGTGCACTGTATGGTAGAAGAGATGGTCGAATGATTCCATTGTTCAACAATTTTTTTTTTTTTTTGGTACTTCTGCACTTTTCATCTTTGACATTTGATGTATGCTAATGTCATAAGAAAACATTATTGTTGCAAAATATTTACCAAGGATAACATCCAAAAATACTTTGGAAAATAAACCAAACAAGTTTCACATAGTGAATACTTGTGTAAATGAGTTCTTAACACATTATTATCCTACTACATATGCTTCTACGACTCATACAATAGTTTTAAAATTATTTATAAAAAATATAATTAGAAATGATTTTTTACAACATGGAAATAACTTGACATCCAAATTTTACATTAAAAATGAATATTCACAAGCCAAACTTAGCATGAAAATGGTAAAAGCATAATATTGTTGCATTTAATGTGATTTATTAATGAATATCACTTTTTACAATAGACCAACTATGGGACATGCAACTAGTGAAAACAAATATTTAAAACTTCAGTTGGACAAATAGTCCACCCACTTCTTACCCAACCAAGTAAGTGCACCCTCTATTTTTTCTTCCTCTTCTTTTAGAGTTGGATTAGGTATGGTTATATCTAATTCCACTCTTTCCATGGCTGCTTACTCTTCAAGTACATGCACAACATGGTTTCCCTTGCTAGGATGAAGATGTGGAAATCGTCTCCAACATTTTGCAACCCAATGTCCATTGATTTTGTAGTGAGTACAAAGCTCTTTTGAGCTCCTCTTGGCTCACATGCCTCAACTTTTGATTAACTTTTCCCTTCATGGGTTTCTTTCCAATAGACATGTACATCCTCTTGAGAATTGCTTCCCTCTTTTCACACTTATCTAAATTATGGTTATATGAAAGGAAAAAAGTACATGGAAATACAAGGCTTCAACAAGTTGTTCAAATTTGCATTTTGTTTTCCATCTTGAAAAAAATTTGATACAACATGACTTTTATACCTCTTTTTCTTGCTTTTTGACTTTCTCTTCTTACATGAAGAAATTGTATGGTGAGTAGAACTTTAATAGTGAGAATAACTTAGTTTCTTTTCTTCTTCATCTTTTCCATCTCTCTTTGGAGATAACTTAAGTCTTATTTGTTCTTGAAGAACCAAGAAGGTACTAGTTCTCAATGAAAAGTCCAACATCTTGCCTCCTCTTGTCCTCTTCTGTGACAAAAGGTACATGATACACAATAAATGTCATCAGAATACCATTATTTTGCTGCAACATAACCCAAGCTTCATAATTAGGTCTGTCCTTGGCTTCTATTGGATTCTTGATGCCTTGTTATTTCACACCAATACCTCCTCCGTTGTAACCAATTTTATACAAGAGATTGGATCAAATTCCATTACCATACTTTCCAAAAGCTACAAATGAACTTTCTTCAACACTTTGTTGAAAAGAAGAAGCATGAAAATGCTTACCGATGGTTTCATCTTTTGTTTGAGGTACAAAGATAATTACACAATCCCTTTTGATCTTGGATGTGTCCACTTTGACTCTTTGATTATCTTCCCTTAGATCCACAAACTTAGGTACTAATTGAACCTCATCCTCCACATCATGTGGAAAAAGGGAAAAAATTGTCTATCATATTCTTATAAAGGAATTTGTACACATGAATCTTTCATGAAAGTTGTAGAAAAACATAAATTTTGTGGAGAGGATTGTGGCTTGATAGCATTCTTATCTCCTTCTTTCCTTGAAGAACATTCTTTACCTGGAGGTGGTGTAGAGCTTTCACCATGCAACTTGGAGTTCCTCTCTTCATAGAGGACCCTCACCATATCTACCATGTCTATCAAAGCCTTTCTTAGAGCTTTTACATCTTCTGACATCTTGGCAGAATCTACTCCTTGGAACATAATTTTTTTTAAACCTCAATATGGAAATTTGAGGTAGAACTAGTGGTAGAGGCTTGCTCCTTTCCAAAATCTTTTTCCTCTCTTGAGCTCAAAAACACCTTCACTTGCAAAAACAAACAAAACCTTGTTGCACAAATCAAATGATGTGCTCTGATACTGACCTGGCCTGAATGGGAATATTAGTTATTCTAAGCTAATATTATTTTCATAATATAAATATTTGTGACCAAGGTTTGTCCTCCAAATGGCAAGTAGAAGTAGGTGGTTTTATTTTTTTTTGTTAATATATGTTCATGATTTATTTTATATGAAATCAAACATAAAATGGAAGCATATAATCAATGGTCTTACACCATCCATTGTTTAAGGAGTTCACCCCTCTTGGCCTACTTCTCCTTGGATCAGATCTAATGTCATGATCCATTCTTATTATGCTCAACGATTTGTAAAGAGGAGTACACCAAATGTTGAACAAAGGAATAATTAGTTTATCCTACAAAGAAACATACTGCTATAAGAGCATCATCCCATAAGCATTCTGACCTTCATTATATCATGTAAATAATAAAAAACAATAGGAATTTAGGTCAAGATCCTAAACTCTAGCTTAAAAGAGCTACAATTGAACCAAAAAACACCTTGTAGTACATGATCAAATCTCTCCTTCGAAGACATAAAAAGGAAAGAAGAATGACAAGTTACAGTTTTGATGTTTCAGAAATAATATGGGGAATAAACTACCCGTGCAAGGCCATATTCATCATCAAAATTCTCCATAACTTGTTTAAGCACAATGGTTGATCATGGAACCCTTAGGATTAAACCTTCAAAAAATCCTATCTAGAGTGATCTATGGATCTGAGACATGTTCTGTTTAGTAGAGAATAGTAAAAAATGGTACCTTAGCCTCTTTTTGCATCTAATTTGCTAACTCAAGGAGTTATGAACTCTCCTATTTTTCCCACTATTCGCTCGACAAATTGCACAAAATCCCAGCTGGTCCTACAAATCTGCCTGGAATTTACGAAATTGTCATACAACTTCATTGACTGATGGCAGTAGGTGAAAATTTTGGGACTGTTAATTTCGTCAAGAGCACCCATAATCTGAATTGGCACTATTTAATCCTTTTTAAGTGGTGATTAATATCGAATTAAGAAATTAATGGTGCATTAGTGTTTAGTGCCTCCTAGAATCTACCCTAGGTCCTCGGTTAAGGTCACATGTAGCATTTTTTTTGGGGGTTGGCCCCATTCCCCCCAATGGCGCCGACGTTAAACTTAAAATAGAAGCAATGTCCCATATGGTTCAATGACACTATGTAGAGGAGATGGTAGGCACACAAGTTTGTTTGGCAGGGGTGTTGTGTTTGACGCCTGCCATGTGCATCCTGTCCTTAAACCCAAAATTTTACCATACCATGAGGGGGAAATGTGGCGGCCCCAGGGTGAGCCACATTCCTCCTCCTCATTGGTCTTCCCAACGACCAATAATAACATAGCATTACGCATCAACCACACCATTCCACTTGGCAGCCTGTTATTCGACAGTTAAATGTGTTGACCAACCCGTTGACCTGCCCATTGACATGCCCAGTCAGCATGCTACATCAACAATACGGACTGCTAACTGGGCTCCCATTTTCCATAGTTTTTTTCCAAATTAGCCTATTTAGGAAATCGGAAAAAACACGTTTTTGAGGCCATACGGAGTCCATTTCAAACAAAATGAGTTGCGTCAGATTGAAAACGAAGAGCACTATGCGGTTGTTTAGGTTTCATGTCATTTTGAGAACTTCTTTGAGCAAAAATTTAGCTCCTGATCAAATGTTATGCCTTGTTATTTGTTCTAACATTTCCACGACCTTTGGAAAACTAGTCTTCATGAATTTGAAAATTCATTAGGGAAATATATGCATATAATGAGCATGCCATCGCTATGTTGCAACATTATATTCATATTCATATTTTATTTTACAGTAAGAAAATGAACATCATATTGTATATTTTTTACCGCTAACCCATTTCTTAAAAAATATAATAATCATATTTTTATTTTTATTTATGAGTTTTACAGGGTATTATAGGGGCGATGCCACTTGGGGAGAATATGAATTCAATTCTTACTCCAATATTTTGGCTACGTCAATATGTATCCAGTCAGCAACATCGATCAATGTATTTGCCACGTTGTTGTTGACATAAAAAAAATCAATTACCATGAAAGCACCCATCTCATTGCTTGTCTGAGGACTATAAGACACTCCACATCATACACACTTATCAGTCAAATTTTTGAAATTAATTCTCTCAAAGTTGTATGTCTCCCACCCATTTGTACAACGAGGAGTATAGATCACCAAGAAATGTGTATTTCCACATTTCGAGTAGAAATCTAGCCAAAATTTAATGGGACAACAAATGAGAAAAACTACTAGAGATCTAAAAGTGGAATTTCTATGCTTTTTTATGTATTGAATGAATATGAGAAGGAACAAAAAAAAAACATCTTAGCTTGATATCCAAGCATAATATTTCCAAGGAAGTTTCTATAATATATCGACAATATATCGATGATTTTAGTTTCTTGTTTTTGTAAATATGGGTGCAGAAAAGTTGTGGTCACAAATTGATGCCTTCCAATTCATTGACTTGTTCCATTGTCAATATGTCAAGGGTGAAGTCCTATCACATATTGTTACTCTTGATCATGAAAATAATTTAATTTTTAAATAATTTTAATGTTTGTTATGATCAGCCTTATTTTTATATATCTTCCTATTTTTGCAGGAGAAAAGAGAATGAGTGTGGTTGGATTGTAGAGTAAAATCATGTTCAAAACTGATTTTGTTGGCCCTCTCAACGTTAACTGCTGACATGAATTAAAATGAGATTGGATTCCATAGGCAAGGCATCAATTTGTTGAAGGTCGAAATTAGTTCAATGGTAACCTCAAAAGAGATTCACGGGGTATATAATATGCCTAATATATTTTGATATGAGATTGGAATTGTCATTTTCAGGGTAAATTGTTGAACTAAATCAAGATTTGTTTCTTGTGTATCATTTTAAAATATCTATTATAAGTTAGAGAAAGAGTGTAATACACACTTGAATTTTGTAGGATGCATGGAGTTAGTGTCATTTATTATAGTAGTCAAAAATCATGTTTAGTTGTTTAAATTGATTTTGGTAAAAGTGTGAAGGTTTTGATATGTTCTCTTAGATATAAAGTTATTAGTCTTTGTAATTAGTAGAAGATTTAATTTATGATGTAATTATTCTAGAGTGTCTGAAATATGATGTAAATATAGTTTACAATTGCCTAAAGGTTGAATTAAGTGAGTCCAGGTCATGTATCATACAACATCATGAGTAAGGTCATAGTGTGTCTTGTCCTCTTGTCATTGACACAAATTATTGGGGTCTCGATAGTAAGTTAAGGTGTCAAATCACATTGTGCTATGACATCACCACCATTACAAAAATTATGTGACATGCGCTATTTTTTTGACACTTGCTGCGCTTTTATGATTGAGGCTCCAAATCATGATCATTGTCTTTGAAATTCAAGTTTTTTCGCCTTGGGAGTTTAAAAACTTGTTCTAGCATCCAAAATACTAGAGATGCATTATTTCTTCCATAAAACTCTTGATATACATCACTTGGGATTCGTTGCGCAAATTTTGCAGGGGAGGCGTTACGCTTAGAGACAGTCACTATGTTTCTTCAAGACAAAGAGTTATCGCCACTTCCAGGTTTCAATTCATCATTTTCTTGGATGTTTTATCTTACACGTTGTTTAATTTGTCCTTACCAGTTGAAGAAACACTCAAAAAATCTTGTAAAACTTCAAACTTTTAGCTCACTATGTTTTGTTTATTGAGCCTAAAGAATGCACTACACTTTCATTAACTCGTTGTGCTTTATCTTGTTACATGCATCTAACATTCATAGCTATGTTTTCCATCCATATTTTGAAGCATGGAATTTCATTTAATTGGTCTAAAACCTCACATCTTGTTGTTGCTTCCCTCAAGGATCAAGAAAAAATTTTCCTCTCATGTGTTGTGCTTTCTTATTGCACCTGTGTTTTAAATTTTCCATTGTAGGCAAAAAACAACAAGTTGTTCCTTTGGGTCATAGAAATGAGTTTTTTTATTTTATTATTATATGTAGGTTTTCTCATTCTAAATTTCCATTAGTCCCTCATCTAAATCCATATTTTGATAACTTCTACCCAAGTGTTGCGCTCAATTGGAAAATATTGAAATTTCATTCAAAACCTTCAAATTTATCTTTGTTTTGAAATAATGAAAAATACAAATAGAAACAAACACAAAGTAGGAGACATAGTTAGGTTTGAGCCCCAAACAATTACTTTGATAAAGTCATACTCAACAATTAGGTTTGCATTTGAAAAGATAGGTTGCATCAGATTTTATGAGAAGATCCAAATTTATTGTGTGCAGATCACCAAGGAGTTTTCCTTCAATTTCACCAGGCTACATGTTAATATTGGAGAGATAAGGTTTCCAGTGTCAAATAGTATCATTTAAGTTGCTATAGAGATTCATCTACAATGAGAACAATGGTTTAAGGGAATGGAAAACATGGTCAAATCTACCTGGTCCAGTCCCTTCTTAGTCTCATAATTGGCATGGACACTCTCTTCCTACAAATAATCTTCCTCAGCCTATGACAAAAAAACAATCACAACTCCCACCGAACGCTTCTGCTATAACTCCTCCTCTTCACCATCAATTTCCCATTCAAACTCATCTAAATCCAAATAATAGGGGAGTCCAACAAGTTGAGACACTCAACCTTCCTGCATATGGTATTTCCATTTCATAATGTAATTAGTTGAATCTTCAATCCAGACGAGTGGTTAATGTAAGGACTTCACAATTAGTTACTGAACAAAATGAAGGAGAAGTCTTGTCTTCAGAACTAGATTTGTACACCCCTATGGGGAAGTTATGGGTAATCAACCAAAACTATTTTGGAATAGCAGCACCCAGCTAAAATAATTTTCACTCGATGGGGTCCTGTAGGGCCACCTATCCTGGGAGTTTGTCCTTGAATAAAAATATCCCTCAACCTGAATTTTATCTCTTAGGAAAGCTATAGAATCCATTTCTTAAAATCCCATTACCTCAAGCCATTAAATACGTGTCAATTTACGTGAAAAAATTAGGGATTTGTTCTTAAATAAACCCAGGAGAAAGCTTAAATACCCACCACTATTCACGTCATGGGGATATTGTTAGACATGATATTGGGAAACATTACACCCGTTAAACATGATGACCCTAGAAACTCGATACTCACAATTCAAATCAATAGTGTTGACATTCAAAATGTTCTGGTGGACCTTAGGGAAAAAATTAACATTATAAAATCGAAAATTGTGCTAACTTTGGCCTTATTCAACCTCAAAAAAACACCAAGAATTCTAGAACTTGTAGATCGATCTACTATGAGACCTGTATGAAAACTAGAGGATGTACTAATTTATGTGGATTTCTGGGAATACCCTATCGATCTCTTAGTACTACATATTAGATAATGAGTAGAGGGACATCTCCTTATCTTAGGAACATGGTAATAAAAAATGGGGAAATTTGAAGAATCTCATGCTTTATCCTCCTACAGAACCAATCTCATTAGACAAACCCGAGTTTATCCTAGCATAAGAGTAACCCTTTTGGGATGAATCTAAACCAAAAAATGAAAACGTTAGACCGATTCTTACTATTGGGAAATCTCTTTGTCTCATAGAATAAATGGAATACGATGTTATTATCATTTCTATCAATAATCCCAACTTTGTTTCTTACCCGACCCAATGACTGTTAGAGTCCGTTATGAGTTGTATTCAATCCAGATGAGTGGTTAATGTAAGGACTTCACAATTAGTTACTGAACAAAATGAAGGCGAAGTCTTGTCTTCAGAACTAGATTTTTACACCCCTATGGGGAAGTTATGGGTAATCAACCAAAACTGTTTTGGAATAGCAGCACCCCACTAAAATAATTTTCACTCGATGGGGTCCTGTAGGGCCACCTATCCTAGGAGTTTTTCCTTGAATAGAAATATCCCTCAACCTGAATTTTATCTCTTAGGAAAGCTATAGAATCCATTTCTTAAAATCCCATTACTTCAAGCCATTAAATACGTGTCAATTTACGTGAAAAAATTAGGGAGTTGTTCTTAAAGAAACCCAGGAGAAAGCTTAAATACCCACCCACTATTCACGTCATGGGGATATTGTTAGACATGATATTGGGAAAAATTACACCCATTAAACATGATGACCCTGGAAACTCGATACTCACAATTAAAATCAATAGTGTTAACATTCAAAATGTTCTGGTGGACCTTGGGGAAAAAATTAACGTTATAAAATCAAAAATTGTGCTAACTTTGGGCTTATTCAACCTAAAAAAAAAACCAATAATTCTAGAACTTGTAGATCGATCTACTATGAGACCTGTATGAAAAATGGAGGATGTAATAATTTATGTGGATTTCTGGGAATACCCTGTCAATCTCTTAGTACTACATATTAAATAATGAGTAGAGGGACATCTCCTTATCTTAGGAACATGGTAATAAAAAATGGGGAAATTTGAAGAATCTCATGCTTTATCCTCCTAAAAAACCAATCTCATCAGGCAAACCTAAGTTTATCCTAGCATAAGAGTCACCCTTTTGGGATGAATCTGAACCGAAAAATGAAAACGTTAGACCAATTATTACTATTGGGAAATCTCTTTGTTTCAAAGAATAAATGGAATACGATGTTATTATCATTTCTATCAATAATCCCAACTTTCTTTCTTACCCGACCCAATCACTGTTACAGTCTTTTATGATTTGTATTCAATCTAGATGAGTGGTTAATGTAAGGACTTCACAATTAGTTACTGAGCAAAATGAAGGTGAAGTCTTGTCTTCAAAACTAGATTTGTACACCCCTATGGGGAAGTTATGGGTAATCAACCAAAACTATTTTGGAATAGCAGCACCCCACTAAAATAATTTTCACTCTATGGGGTCCTGTAGGGCCACCTATCCTGGGAGTTTGTCCTTGAATAAAAATATCCCTCAACCTGAATTTTATCTCTTAGGAAAGCTATAGAATCCATTCCTTAAAATCCCATTACTTCAATCCATTAAATACGTGTCAATTTACGTGAAAAAATTAGGGAGTTTTTCTTAAAGAAACCCAGGAGAAATCTTAAATACCCACCCACTATTCACGTCATGGGCATATTGTTAGACATGATATTGGGAAAAATTACACCCATTAAACATGATGACCCTAGAAACTTGATACTCACAATTCAAATCAATAGTTTTGACATTCAAAATGTTCTGGTGGACCTTAGGGAAAAAATTAACGTTATAAAATCAAAAATTGTGCTAACTTTGGGCTTATTCAACCTCAAAAAAACACCAAGAATTCTAGAACTTGTAGATCGATCTACTATGAGACCTGTATGAAAACTAGAGGATATAATAATTTATGTGGATTTCTGGGAATACCCTATCGATCTCTTAGTACTACATATTAAATAACAAGTAGAGGGACATCTCCTTATCTTAGGAACATGGTAATAAAAAATGGGGAAATTTGAAGACTCTCATGCTTTATCCTCCTACAGAACCAATCTCGTCAGGCAAACCTGAGTTTATCCTAGCATAAGAATCACCCTTTTGGGATGAATCTGAACCAAAAAATGATAACGTTAGACCAATTATTACTATTGGGAAATCTCTTTGTTTCAAAGAATAAATGGAATACGATGTTATTATCATTTCTATCAATAATCCCAACTTTCTTTCTTACCCGACCCAATGACTGTTAGAGACTGTTATGAGTTGTACTACCGAGAAATCTATTCAACCAGAAATTGAAACTGAAAGTGTTCATGTAATAGTAGTTCATAGTAGTGTCCCAGTACATATTGATCCATGGAAAACCTTGAATAAAAATCCCAATGTATCACCCTCCAAAAATAAATGATTATTAAGGATTATCCGGAGGAAGAAGGAGGCCTTTGATTTGGAATACATGGATATGAAGGGAATCCATCTCGATTTATGTACCTGCCATATGTATCTAAGAGAATAATGTCGTCTTGTTCTCCAAGCCCAAATAAGAATGAAACCTACTCTTTAAAACATTGTTAAGGAATAATTGCAGAAGTTATTGAATGTTGGGTTTATTTATGCAATCTATGAGAGCCAATGGGTGTCCCCGTTAGTCATAGTCCCAAAGAAAAATAGAAAAAAAAATTTCTACATTTATTACAAGGAATTAAATAAAGCTACCTATAAATATCACTTTCCCTGACCTTTCATCGACCAAGTTCTCGAAAAACTAGCTGGAAAGAAGTTATTTTCTTTCATGGACGGATTAAGTGGATACAACCATATCGAGATAGCTTCTAAAGATTAGGAAAATACCACTTCTACTTACCCCTAGGGAAATTTTACATACCAGGTCCGACCATTTTGTATTTATAATTCACCAGCCACTTTCCAATGGGAAATATTAAGAATATTCTCTAACTTGATTAATGACAGTGTCGAAATTTACATGAATGATTTTACCCCTTATGGTGATTCTTTTGAATATGGTTTGGAAATTTTAGAAAAGGTACTTAAATGATTTAAATAGACTCATGCTTCACTTAGGACAGTGAAATTTCATATGATGATGGATGAAGGGATCATCCTAGGACATTTACTTTCAACTATAGGAATATCAGTTGACCCAGCTAAGGTCAATGTAATCTTAAATTTTCTCACTCTGAAGGGACATACAATGGTACAAAGCTTTATTGGTTATGCTAGGTATTATCGATGCTCCATAGAAATTTTTTATAAAATAGTATTTCCAATTTTCCAATTACTATCTAAAGATGCAGAATTTGTGTGGTCTGATCCTTGTGAATCATATTTTTCATGGATCAAGAAAATAGTTTGTGAGGCTCCAGTATTGTGTGGCCCCAATTGGATACTTCCATTCTATATCTTTATGTATGCTTCCCATACTGAATTCGTGTAAGTTTTGGGAAAACAGGAAGGAAAGAAACTATATGCAATCTAATATGTGTGCAATAATTTAACGCTTGTTGAGATTAATTATACGATAACTGAGAAGGAAATTTCAGCTATAATTTATTCTATTAATAAATTTTAGAATTATATTATAGGTTACCCCACCTTTCTACGTACATATCATTCAGCCATCAGGTATATGATTAATAAACCTATAACTCTTGGATGAATAACAAGATGGTTGTTATTGTTACATGAATTTGATATGACTATTGTGGGAAAACTAGGAAAGTATAATGATGTCGAATATTTAATGTCTAGGCTAAATATTAATAATGAAGATTCACCTGTAGAAGATATATTTCCTGATGAACATATTTTTGAAATTTCTACTCACGCTCCTTGGTATGCAGATGTTCCTAAATATCTTGCTGCACGTAAGGTACCTCATCATTTGTCACACAAGGAACAATGGAGAATTATTCAGCAGAGTTCCCATTATACACAGATAAATAGGTACCTATTCTACATTGTACCAGGTCAAAAAATTAGTATTTGTGTAGGTAAGGATGATATCTAGGATGTCTTGATGTATTCTCATGATGAACAATAGGGGGGAATTTTTTTTTTATAAACAGACCATTCCCAAGGTGTTGCAAATGGGATATTATTTGTCCTCTGTATTTTGATATGCTAGAAGATATGTTTAGAGGTGTGATATTTTCCAATGAATTGGCTAGCTTTTTCGATCAGATGAAATACCACTAAAGACACAACTAGTCCTCAAGCCCTTTGATAAATGGGCCATTGATTTTTTCATGGCATTTAATCCTCCATCTCACCAAAAATTCCATATCCTTGTCAGCACACACTCTGTGAAGAAATGGGTTGAAGCTAAGGTCGTTCCAAAAGCCACTGAACAAATTGTCTCAGATTTCCAGTTTCAAGAAATATTTTCTCGATATGGGATATCTAGGGAAGTATTTTGAGATGGAGGGGCTTAGTTTACATCACATTCAATAGAAGCACTTATGAAGAAATTTGGAATCAAACACCGGGTGACATCCCCATATTAGCTTCGGGTGAATGGTTAGGTAGAGAACACAAATAAGGTATTGGAAAATATTCTTACAAAGATTGTGGCTAACCATCGCCATAATTGGGTTGAAAATATCCCTAAAGCACTATGGTAAAATAGAACCACATGGCGGAATAAAACAAAATTTCAGCATATAAAATTGTGTATGGGAAGTCCCCTCTATTCCTGATTGAATCAAAGTCAAAACAGTTACAAAAACTGTTGAAGTAGGCATGGATCTTTCTACAACTTAGAAACACTGACTGAATAAAATCAACGAATTAGATTAAATATGTTCAGTATTTCTATAAAACACTGGCACCATCCAATAGCAGCAAACTAAGTGGAATTATAAATTTATTAAGTATAATGTGTTCCAAAAAGGTGATTGGGTAATACTCTACGATTCCCAATTCAATGATTTTAAACAAAATCTCTACTCAATATGGATAGATCGATATGAGGTTCACACAATGTTTAAAACTAGAGTTGTTAAACTCATGACAATAGATGATGCACATATCCCTTTACTTGCAAATGGACATTGTCTCAGGTTGTATCACTGTTCGACCTATAGGGACTCCTTCATTAGACAATTTTTTGATGATTTTAGTTTTGAAGTCATTCGTGCAAGAAATTGTTCCTCTCTACCTCTTGTTGAATAAATAAATAATAATAATAATAATAATAATAAACAAATAAAAAAATATGTAAATAATAAAAAATAAAAAATAAATAGGGAATAATAATAAAATAAAATAAAATAAAGCTAAGTTCTACTACTACTTCAGTTGCAACACCATTTTTCCCTATTACTACACCATTTTCAATGCCCTTTTTTCACTTTCCCTACTACTACTCTATTTGAAATTCCATTTTTTTTCCCTTTCCCTGATCCTATTCCTATTGCAGCATCTCAGTTTTTTCCCCTCTATAACATTGTTGACACTCCATTGGTGTTGATACTCTGCCGATGTTGATACTCCAGTAGTGTTGATACTCTGTTGATGCCATTACTCCACTGTTGTTGATACTCTGCCAATGTTGATACTCCATTGGTACTGATATTATTCTAATGTTGAGACTCCACTAGTGTTAATACACTGTCGATGTTGATACTCCACTGGTATTGATACTCTTCCAATACTGATACTCCAACGGTGTTGATACTCTGCCAACGCTGATACTCCACTGAGGTAAGTTCTTAGGTATGTCCCTGAGCGAATCTATGAATTTAATTAAAATTTTCAATGATGACATGACAAATCAGGGATGAGGGTGGCCATACCTTAGTTGGGGGGAGACAATATCACATTTAATTAATATTGATATTATTTTCATTATTACCTGTAACTCATTAATACCACTTATTACCATTAAATAACGTATCGTTACCCACTCACATCATATTTTCATGAGTGTCCTTCAAGCCTACCAACATTCATTTGAAAATACACCATGTACATACACACATGCCAATATTAAATTGTGGTTATTCCCAATATAGAGTAATTATTACCATGATTATTGTTATTTTACCATAACCTTCTCCTGGAATCACTTTCCCTATCACCATTTCTTCTACCACGTAGTTTCTTAGCTAAATTCTCCCTTAATGATTGGTTTTTACTCTGAACTCTACTACAGGGTAAATGATAGGAATAATGGGTGGCAAGCTATCAGACATGAACCTGAGAATACAAAGCATATTCAAAGAAGACCAAAAGTATGGAAGAATTTTCAAAATGTTGTATGACACACTTATTTTGAGAAATTATGCGGATTATATGAAGGGGTAACAATTGAATTTATATTGAATCTGGAGGGAAATATCTCAAGGGTCTGCGAGTTGGAAATGAAAGTGAATTAGGAATTCATTGCAACAGTCAGTAGGTTATCCAGAGAGGGACATAAGTGGTTTATTATAAAAGCAGCCCTGCCAAAGTTTCCAATGTTGTTCTTCTAGTGGGGGAGGTGGGGAATGTAGTGTAGAAAGGAAAAGGGTATGATAGAAAATAATTACCATAACCCTGGTCATATGTCACATACTTCTTAATATGATACATCACTTGTGAAGGTTAGTTTTATGTTCTTTTTAAATATCATTTTAAGCTCCTAGCTAGTCTTGAATTCTGCTAGTTGCATGCTATAAATATTCTCATCCTCCTTTTGAGAAATTTACAATTGATGGCCCCATTTTCATGTCTCTTATGCCAGGCACTGGTCATCCTTACAAATCATGGACTTATTAGATTTTTTGTAATGCATGTCTTCTTGCATACCCCTATAACTTGACAACAACTGGTAGAATTATCAAGGGAAGAAGTTGCAGCTATCATTAGGGGAATTTTGAGGTCTAAAATGGGCCTCCTAAGAAAAATGTACAAAAAAAATAAACTTTATAAGAAAAAATAGGATTCAAGATGAATATGTTAACCATGGGGGATGATTCACCATTTTCTAAGTAAAAGGGTAAAAGTATTAAAAAAATAACAAAATAATAAAACTACTTTTTCAACTCGTATTTGAAACCTGTCTCCCAAATTGTTTACTCAAATTTCCAGCGGGATTACTCGTTGGATGCAAAATTTAATTCCTCATCCAAGAAGTACCCATGTTGCATACTTTCGATGGACCCTGCTATACGAAAAATTAGAAATACATGAAAAAATGTGATTACAATTATGATTTTCAAGTATTTCTCATTTTTTGTCTAGCAAGATCCATCAAAATTATGCAACTTGGGTACTCCTAGGATGAGGAATTGAATTTTGCATCCAATGAGTTCTACCACTCGAAATTTGAGTAAAAAATTTGGGAGATAAGTTGAAAAAGTAGTTTTTTTTCCTTTTTCCCTCTAAATTTTGATGATGTAATCAAATCTTATTTTATTATTCCCACTATTATTTTATAATTTCCTTAGGAGGCCCATTTTAGAACTCAAATTCCCCTAATGGATGGCCGCAAGGCTAGGGGAGAATTTTCCATGGAAGAAGAAATGGAACAAATGTCGGAGGAAGTGGAGGACTAAGGGATGAAGAAATGCAGGATCAACAATATGATGTAGGATATGAAGGAGGAACTCAGGGGGTAGAGACAGAGGTTTTTGGCAGCATGGAAACTGAAATTACTCCCCCTTTCTCACCTCTTATGGCTTCTTTGCTGAGAGGATCTAGGAAATTCCTTTCTCCTACCTCTACAATCATGTCAACATAAGTCGATCCATCACAAATCCTTCCTCCCAATTTGAAGTTTTTAGGAGTTGTTTAAGAAGGGAGTGAGGTTGATATTGCTCCATAAGAACCAGTACCGACTTCAAAATTGATTGAAGAAATGTTGATAACAAAAGAATATGTTGGAGAATTTGTAAAAAGGAAAGGGAGGACACAGGTGGAAATTTACAGTCGATGTCATAATCGACTGTTGTTAAAGAAGAATGTTTAATTAAAGGTGTAAATTGAAAAAATAAGGAATAAGGTGACATGATTACAGAAACAAGAAAAAGAGAAACGAAAAATCAAACACTGCCGGATGACCACAACTTCCAAAACTAATGAGACAGTTTCATTGGTTATGCATACAAAATATAGAGAGTTAGTCTCTAAATCTACACATATGGAGGATGGAGAGGTAGTCTCAGCATATACATAGACAAAGGACATAGAGGTAGACTTGACATATGCAAGGAAAAAGGATAGAGAGATAATATCAGCATCTACACAGACCGAGGAACTTGTCAATATTGAAGAATCATGGGAATTTATTTTGTAAGTAGGAATTCACAAGTGGAAAGTCATTTTTTTTAGTTTTTAGTGCGGGGAAATCCCCACAAAGGCTCATAAAAAATAGGCATGATAAATTTGGGAGAATGCAGCAACGGAAGTCCCCAACTATATAACTCAATGGGAAAAATTTCAGAAACAAAGAGAAAGATTGCAGAAGAGAATTAAAGAATTGCAGGAACAAACTCAATCTCTCAATATTTATAAGAACGAGATGTTTAATTTAGCACTAGAAATGTTGGCATGCATGCCTCCTTCTAATATTTACTCTCTTTTTCTTCATCTGAAGTATTTTTTTCTCTGTTTGGAGAGAATTCAACAGGAGTTGATAGATAAAATATAGGACCCTATGAAATTGTTAAGGGATTTGAGAGCTAATAATTATATTCATAGGAAATTTCTTTGTGATATCTATATGCATGATTATATCCTAAGAAATTATTAGACATTTAATCTGATGCCATTTGTAGGAGATATCCAATTAAGGGCTTTCACATCTTTTGTAATCAATCAAGTTAAATGGAAGAAGAATTTTGACACATTTGAGGCAAATAAATCAAACTATCCATTGATGGTTAGGATGGAGAATTCCCAATTTGGGTCTATTGTTACTAAACATTATTTGTTTCTCAAGTTAGAAGGCCAAAAGGACCGGACGCTTGCGACACAACAATGGTGTGTTGACATATGTAAGAAGCATATTTATACCTTTAGGGAAGAAGATGAGGATGTCTGTAAAAAATGTTGGATACTTTCATCTTTAGGAGTACAAACATGAAAACCATTTGGGGCACCCAAATTTTCAAGAGAATTGGAAATAAATCCATAGTATATTTCCTACATGCAACATTGCAGAGTTGAGTGCTTGGGGTTAAGCTTCTGGTTTTCTATTATTTGGATACCTTCTTATCGCTGTGAGATGACTTATGAAGTGGATGAATACTCGTGGAAGGACATTATTCATGCAAATGGATATTAGTTACCTGGCACCGATATGGCCAAACAATTTGACCTCACTCAACTCCATGCTAGTCACATCAGTTCCAATCGGGATTTAGGACATAAGAAATATGCATGAGGATATGCAACCAAGACAGTTGGGGGGAGATGTTGGCTGATGAAATTACCAATTTTTACCTACTTCCTCTTATCCATTTATGTCTTCTTTATAGCTATTACGAGGTTAATTTGTATCAAAATTAATGAAAGCTATATCATGTTGTCATGTCTTCTTGAATTTTTCATTAATGAAGCGGTAGTCATAGGGGAACAATATTTAAACTAATTTCTAATGATATTCTTAGCATAATTAATCAAAAATTTGTATCATACATTTTTTTGCGGAAAAAAACCCATCATGATGCTTCCGATTTTGAAATGGTGGCGTAATTAAAGGGCTTACCCATCAACTAACCAAATTCCTAGATAGCTGGCAGATCTATCTCTGCTACTATATTTTCATTTTATTTAATATTTGAAGAACTGTTATATATTTTTGGGACACTCAAATCACAACAATTTATTGGTTTGTTGGTTGCAATGGGTTTCGACGGTGTCTCAGTGGAGCTAGAACCCTCACCTGAAGACCTTCTCACTTGCTGGGGTCTGGAAATCTCGGAGAAAAACCTCGAGCACTTCTTTCCCAAACCGATTTCTCATGATCTCGCTCCTAAAGCAGCTTTGGTAGGTTTGTCGCAAGGGGTTGGTCTTGTAGGTGAAAACCTTGTCGGTTCCAGAAGTGGGCATCATTTTCACATCCCACAGTTTCCCTGCAGCGGTCGTCCTCAAACCTTTGATGATCACTTCCAAGCATCGATTATCCCCGATAGGTCTCTGCCTTTCTCGATGCCTCAAGGTAATTATTCTCCCTTTTTTGCTACTGGAGTTTTAGAAGACATAGTGGGCTGTAATGGTTTTTAGTTTTTCCCAAGTCCTCATCTCCCTAAGGTTGACAACCCTGTTGGTATTTCTTTTCTAGGTAGACCTCCTCAGGAGGTTTTAGGGGGGCTGTGTTTGCCTGGGGTGGAGAATGTACTTTTTAAGGCCGTCTCTCATGGGGTGGTGGAGGATCTAGCACCAGTAGCGCAGAACGAAGGAGGATTGCCCTTTCCTATGAGGGATGGGGTTCCAGGCCTCTACGATCAGTCAAGGGTTTCCTCGAATGAGGCAGTCGATCTCCCTCCGAAATCACCAACCTCTGAAAATCAAGAGTATGCCCCACGATTAGAAGCTGCTATAGGAGTCTACGCGCAGCCAGGCCTAAGTAAGGGTTTTGTGCCTCCCAGATCCATTGAGGACCTTAGGCAGATCCTGCTCGAGTATTTAAAGGTTGATGTCCCTATAATCAACCCGATAGTTGAAGAGGAGGGTTTCAAGAAAGCTGTGGGAGAAAAGCGGAAGAAAGCCAAATCCATTAAAAAAAAAGAAGCCTGACCTAAATGTTTGTTGGGTGTGGATATTGGCATTGAGAAAGTTATGGAACTAACTGATATTATGATTATTGGAAGAGTAAGGGGGCGGAAATACTCGGCAGATTACATAACTAATTGGGCTCAATCAATGTGGAAAGATTATCCAAGTATGCCTGTAGATATTTCAATTCTCGTAAGAGGTTGGTTCAGTATCACGTTTGAAAGGAAAGAACAAGTGGATTGGGTTCCTAAAAGAAATTGGTTTTTTGGGAAGAGGCCCATCCTCTTAAGAAGATGGACCCCCCTCTTCGACACCCAAAAGGAAAAAATGGCAGAATCACTGGTATGGGTTAAGCACCCTAGTCTCCCTTTGCAGTTCTGGACAGACTCTATATTTGTCTCAATTGGAAACACTCTGGGAACTTTTCTAGAAGCTGATAAGTCATACATACAAACCAAGGATAAGAGTGTGGCTCATATACTGGTGAGTTTGAATCTGAGAGAAGGTATTAAGGATGCGTTGATGCTTTATTATCGAGATTTGGAGTTTCTGCAGATGCTATACTATGACCACCTTCCCTTCCAGTGCAATAGATGTCATAAGATAGGTCATTTGGCGAAGGAGTGTCCGCTCGGTCACCATCGTAGGCGCGGACAGAGAAAGCAGTACAGGAAGGAGAAGGTCATTTTTTCAGATCTGGATGAGCCTCCTAAGGATGCAGAGACTAGTCCTATGGTGTAGGAGGCTCCTTCTCCCCCTGTGGTGATCATGGAACAGGCCCAGGAGGTAGCAACAGGCCCTTCCTCCCTCCCTTTTGAGGATCTGGCAGACTCCCTGGTTCACCTACAAGTTGCTGAACTAGTTGGGGCATCTCAGGCGGGTATGTTTTCCTCATTTCCTCTCTCACTTCAGTCCTCTGCTTGTATTCCTTTTTCTGAATGTGTTAAGCCTAGTCCTTCCAGGAAAATTTTGAATGATTTATCAGCTTTAAACATCTCTTTGTCTTCCCTTGACAGTGTTATCTTATCCGTTCCCGACCACTCTCGTTTCCCTTCCTCTCTAGCTGTTGGCACTCCTCAGGTCCCTTGTTCTCGGATCTCTGATTCTGAAACTCTCCCTTATAGCCTTAGACCTCAGGAAAAAAGGGGTGGGTCTGGCCTGGCTGTAGGTGGTCTCGCTTCAAATCCTGTAGTAATAGGGGCCAGGAAAATGAGAGGCATAAAATCCAACCTTTCCAAAGCTCAATTGAAAGCTGTTGTGGATATTGTTGATGGTAAACAGATGTCTCTTACTAGGGTGCTTAGAGCAGAGTGACCACCCCCAGAAGATGTGCCACAATTTTCCTTTCTTGCAACTATAGAGGCTTAGCTAGCCAGCCTAAAAAGCTAGCCTTCAAAGAACTTGTGCGTTCATAGAATCCAAACATTGTTTTTCTATAGGAAACTCTGGGGAAAGGTGATGAGATTATCAATACCACTTCCAATTTGCTGCCTAACTGGTCCTTTTTCTCCCTCGATGCTGTAGGGAGATCAGGGGGTGTGGTTACTAGTTTTAATCCTAAGAAGCTTAATTATGTCTCTTCTTGGGGTTCTGCGAATGTTCTGGCTTTGGAGCTTTTTTCTAGGGAGCTCAATCTCTCTTTTATATTTTTAAATATTTATGGGCCCTATGTGGATAGAGAGTTCTTTTGGTCCTCTGTCTTCAGCTCCTCCTGGATTTCCAACCCAAATTTAATTATCGGTGGAGACTTGAATTTTTCTCTAGGGGAAGCAGAGTCTTGGGGTGCTTCGGCCAGAGTTGACCCCTTAACAGACTTCTTCAGGAATCACCTGGCCCTATCCCATCTGGTGGATATGCCACTTCTGAAGCTGAGACCTACTTGGAGAAACAAAAGAATTGGGCAAGATTGGGTGGGTAAGAAGATCAATCATTTTCTGTTAAGCGAATTTTTGGTGGGTAAAATTATGAACTACTGTCATTGGGTAGGTGAAGGTGGCGTCTCGGACCACTTTCCTATCCTTCTGGAAATTAAAGGTGATGGCAAAACAACTTGAATCCCCTTCAAATTTAACTCTTCCTGGCTCAAGGATGACTCATATAATGAACTCTTTTCAACAACTTGGGAGAAATATCCTCTCAGCCCTGACACTTCAAGGAGTGCCTTTCTTTGGAAAAATTTTAAGAAAATGAAAGCAGCCTCCAAAATTTGGGCTACCCAAAAAAAGGCGAAGGAAGAAGAGGAGCTCAAGAGGGTCAATTCTGAACTTGCACTGTTGGAAGAATCGGAAGGGGGAGGTTATGCCTATGTTGAATCGAGGAATAAAATCAAGGAGTTGGAGGCTTCCAGGAGAAGCATCCTCCAGCTCAGGGAAGAAATTTGGCACCTAAAAAGCAGAGCGATCTGGCTTCAAGCGGGAGATGAGAATACAAATGTTTTTCAAAACTTTGCTAAAGGTCAGAAGCTTGCAAACACTATTTGGGAAATCCCTAAAGATAATGGTGAAAAGGCTTCTTCGTTTGAGGATCTGGCTTCTTGGGGCATTTGTTTCTTTAAATACCTTTTTAAAGCCTCGACTGAAGCATCTATTGCAGAAGTTATCAGAGTGGCCCATTTTTTTCCTAGTTTCATTGATGAGGAAGGAAACGAGGCCATCATGGCTCCTGTATCCAAAAAAGAAGTCGAATATATTCTCAAAGGAATGCAAAGGGACAAAAGTCCTGGCCCGGATGGATGGACTGTTGAATTTTTCTTGCACTTTTTTGATGTGCTTGGTGATGAGCTTGTAGCTGTTGTAGATGAATCCAGAACCTCAGGATCCATTTTTCCCCCTTTCAACTCCAGTTTCCTTGCCTTGATTCCCAAATCTGACCAGCCATCCTCCTTTGCTGACTTCTGTCCAATCTCTCTATGTACTTGTGTATATAAAATCATCATGAAAGTCATAGCCTCTAGCATTAATGCTTTCCTCTCCAGTCACATTTCCCTGGAACAGTTTGGGTTTCTAAATGGCTGACAAATCCATGAAGCCGTAGGCGTAGCTCAAGAATCTCTCCACAGTCTGAAGCGAAGTGGTAGAAAAGGGGCTATTTTAAAAATAGATTTTTCTAAGTCATGTGACAGATTTAGTTGGTTATATCTGTGGCTTTTACTCACTCATCTTGGATTTAGATTTGATTTTGTTAGATGGATCATGAGCTGTGTATCCTCTTCTGCTATTGCCTTATTAATTAATGGTGCTGCAACCTATTTTTTCAATCCAAAATGTGGCCTCAGGCAAGGATGTCCCTTATCTCGTCTAATGTTTCTTCTGGCAGCAGAAGGGTTAAGTCTAATGATTCATAAAGGCAAAAGGCAAGGCAACCTCAAAGGCATTGAAGTGGCACAAAATCTTTGGATTACGCATCTCCTTTTCGTGGATGATATTTTGCTATTTGTTAATGGGAGCATGGAGGATTGTCATGCATTAAAAAATCTGTTGGATCTCTTTCTTAAAGCAACAGGCCTCCAAATTAATGATCAAAAGTCGACTCTTACTCCCTCTAGTCTTTCTGCTGAAGAGATTGGTAGAGTTAGAAGAATTTTGAATTTTGAAGTCAGACCCATGCAGGACAACTTTAAATATTTGGGCTTTTATATCAAACCTGATAACTACAGAATCCATGGCTGGAAGTGGCTTCTTTCTAAAGTTGAAAAAAGGCTTAACCATTGGAGTTTCAAGTTTCTCTCGAGGGCAGGCCATCTTGTCCTCATTAAGTCATTTTTGATGGCCATTCCAGTTTATTGGGCAAGTCTTTCATGGGTCCCAAAAGGAATTTTGACCTCAATCAATAAAATGTGCAGTAAATTCCTTTGGACAGGGTCAAAATTGGATCATGTCACCCCATGGGTTTCCTAGGACAAAATCACTAAACTCAAGGAATGGGGAGGCTGGGGGATTAAAAATCTGTCGTATTTTGCAAAATCCCTAGCAGCCATATTTGGGTATCGGTCATCAAAAGAAAATACATCAATCAGGTTTATGTTCTGGATTAGATTCGCTCTCCAGTCAAATCCTCAAAAAATGCTTCTATTGTTTGGAAATCTATTGTGGCATCTGTTCAGAAAATTGAACGAGGTCTGGCATGGAATGTTGGAGATGGTACTAAATTCCATCTAGGATGTGACCCATGGGTTGGTTGCTCTGACATCTTCTCCCTCTCTCTAGCTTTGGTAGATTTTCTCAATGAAAGAGGCTTCCATACTTTGAACTAGGTATCAGACCCTAGAACAACCTCCCTTGTAAAACAAGGCTGGCTCACAGGTGTGGACTTGCATTTAGAAGACAGGTGGTTGGAAGAACGGAATCGATATGTTTCAGCCTTAACCTTTTCTTCTGTTCGAATCTCAGATACAAGTGATGAATTGCACTGGGTGTATGTGCAGTCAGGTCTCTACTCTCCTAAATCAGGATATAAGTGGTTGATGGCTCAAGTAGGGAGGGGAGCCCCAAGCTGGTGGTATAAACCAATCTGGAAGCTAAAATTCCCAGCCAAGACCAGACTCTTTTTTTGGTGCATCCTCCAAAACAAAGTGCCAAATTGGGAATTTCTCCAAAAGAGGGGGAAATTGGGGCTGAGTTGGTGTTCCCTCTGCAAGTCAACCGAAGAAACTACTCTCCACCTATTCATTCTATGCCCCTTTAACTCCAGCCTATGGGTAGAAACATTAAGATTTGTTAATATTCCTTTCAGTTGGCACAGTGAAGATTTTCTTTAGGCTTGGAACCAATGGTGGCAGGAGGCTCCAAATGATAAAGTCAGATCTATCCCTCTTCTTATAGCTTGGGGAACATGGATTTCCCGTAACAAGGCTATCTTCAATGAGCAGTCCTTTCCTATTGCCAGATTGGCAGTAGAAGGAGCTGCCATCTATGACAACATTCCTTCTCCTTCTAGTCCAGGCCCTCCTAGAAACATTCAGCCTGAAGTTATTAATGACTTATTTCCGTGGGCTTTTTTCGACAGAGCCTCTAGTTTAAATGGTTCTTGTGGTGTTGGCTTAATTATTCATCTTTCACATGATAACTCTCTTTGTTCTTTGGTGGGCCTTGGGAAAGGGTCCAATAATTTTACTGAACTTAAAGCCCTCCATTTTCTTCTTTGTTGGTTGATTTCAAAACAGTTGAGACAGATTCAGATTTTTGGTGATTCTAGGAATGTTGTGAATTGGTTTAATGGGACCCAACAGTGCAGGAATTATATTTTGTTACCGTTGCTTAAGAAGATCCATCGTCTTAAATGTTTCTTCTTTGAGATATATATTTGTCACATTTACAGGGAAAGGAATCAGGAAGCAGATCGATTATCTAAAGAAGGTGCTTAACAAGATTTGGGGTCCTGGATAGTAACTGACGTGGTGAATGGAGCTATTCATGTTAGGGAACAACCAGCCTTTTTTTAAACTCTTCTATTTTAATTATGTTATGTACATATTTTCTCTCAAAAAAACTCTAAAACTTCTACTTTAAATGAGTCCAGAACTATTTTCCTTATGTAAGGAGGTTCTAGGCTCCATTTTTGTTATAATCTACTGTTTTTCTGGGGTCTGGGATAGTTTCTACTGCCATTTCCTCTTGCTGATCTATGGAAGGCTTGGGATTTGTCAGTGCATTCTTATCCTTTTTCTCTCATCTCTGTTTCGGTTATCCAGGAGATGATGAGCTAAAGGAGATGCATTGGCGCCTTTAGAGGTTCTCTTTTGCTTTTACTGGCTGCTTTGCATCGTCATAGGTCTTGTAAAGCATCTGTGTCACCATCCCCCTTTGAAATAAGGGAATGGCTATGTTTTGAAATGCTCTGCATATGTTCTGAGACTATCTATATATAATAGAAAGTTTGATTTTTTTCTGTGGAAAAAAAAAAAAAAATTCTTGGTTTGTTAAGTTATGCTATTCGTGTAATGATAGTTGTACATAAGTATGCCATAGTTGAGAAGAACTAGATAATATTCCTTTCACTTGTAATAGTAGAACTTCAGCTTGTAATATTTTTATGAAATAATAAGAGTAGCATAATATTGTTAACTTGATGTGATCCACAATTCTACAGCCACGACCCTAATTGAAGGGATGGGCCCACTCTTTTGATCAAGTGTTGTTGGAATATAGTTCGTGTGGTATGGGTATGTATTTTATTTGTAACGTTAAATTTTTATGATTGTTGTTTATTTTATTAATGTTATTCATAATTATTGATACTCCATATTGTTGTTACTCAGGGTTGATGTTATTTAATATTGTTGTTATTGAATTTTTTAATTTATTGTCAATTGATTTAGATCTCTTTTGGGCGAATGACTTTGTATTTCATAATTGATCAATGTTGGGTAGGGAACCTATAACCTGCATAGTCATTTCATGATAACCTTGAAATAACCAAGTGTACTCTGGGCTGACAAATAAATGTAAAGAGGGACTAAATATATAAACCGATATTAGCACCACAACAACAAATTCCTTACTTTCACTATCAAATGTGTTTTTATTCTCGTTTCTTTTTTATGGATTTGATTATTTTTGTCATGAAACACTTTGATTTTGGTTTTGAATATTTATGAAATCATTTTAATTGATACAAAATTCACAAGGTAATCACTTTGTGTTGTAATCATCATGTTTGATATTTTCATAGATTCATTTGCCATTTTTTTTCGTATGTAAGAAAAATTCTATTAATTCAAAGGAGAATTTAATACATCATTGTGATTAGTTCCTCGAATAAATTTCAACCTCACTCCTACTGAATTTTTTTCTCGAAATAAAAAAACTAAAAAAAATAGTTAGTAACAATACATTATAATTAACCACCGCTAAAATGACTAGTAAAACTAGAAAACACATAAATTAAACATGTAATCCATAACCATCAAGGATCCAAAGAGTTATCTAGAGCTATATTCTTTGGACCAGCACTGAGTGATGAGGTTGGCCTAAATTCATAGTGTACATGATTTTCCATGTGTGCATGTCTCCCTTTCAAACATTCCAGCTTCTCATATATTCTTCTTTGACCCTTTTGTAAGGTGGCTAGGCGATCCTACATTTTCCATTTATTGCATTGTAGGTAATTAAAAAAATTATAATCAAATTTTAATCACTGTGATGGTCCCTACTCGCCTTCTCTAGGAGTAGGGGCACATATCTAAGCTGGCTGTCAAAAACATCGAGAAGCAGGTGGTGGGGGTGGGGGGTAAATATATCTTCCAAGGTGACTAGGCAATATTTTGGTCAATGCTTCATTGATGTCATAGTCTCCCAACATGTATTACCCATGTTGACACTTAATGCCAATACCTGTTCTCATCTATCCACACTAGCGGTGCAATTTCCACCTCGAAAAATCGCCCTGACTCTTGTCTCTCATTGCATGTTCCTCAACCATGTAACAAAAAACCTTTGGAAAACCACATAAGAAAAAACATGACCATGCCATAACATGGCTCTAATTTTGGTTCACAATATTTCTCCCTTTTTACCACTTCGGGTGGCTAATAAATTTTCCAACCACTAGTCAAAATCCACCCCCAGAACAATTGAAGCCACTAAGCAACTAAGCCACTCCTGCAACCTCCATATTAATCTCGCTACTAAGTAGTCATTGAGGTGAACAACAGAAAAATAGAATTCCCCTGTAAACCTCAAAGAATCACACGGTCAACAATATCCCTCATATATAAAACCATTTACTTCTAGCCTATGCACTCGAAATCCCCCTGAACCACTACCATAAACCAAACATGACCATCCCAGCTAATAGTAACACTCACACATTTTTTGCCACACACTTCTAAAAATCACTTGCAGCCTCCATCTAGATTACCTAACCAATAATTGAACCTCCTAAAACCCAAGTGCATGATAAAAAATAGAAGACAATATCATAGTTTTGAAAAAATGAAATTCCTAACATTAACATTGTAAAATTGACAAAAAGATTGAGCAAGGAAGAAAAAGAATCTTACTAAGAGCCAGGGCATAGGAAAACAGTCTAATTTCATCCTATAATTGGCCATTGAGAAACCTCAAAACACCAAAATCTCGAGAAAAATATGAATTGTGCTCCAACTGGATCCTCCTATGCTAGGGTCACAAATTTTATCACCATGAGCTTGAATTATCCAATTCATTGTCCTCCCACTCAGAATTACCATACCTCTGCATCAGCCTACATAGGGATAACCAAGCCTTCATCTAACAATCTATCTCCCATTCCAAAATGCGAACAACGAGTTTTAGAACATAAATGAAAAATGGTGTCATCACCTTCTAGAGTATTCTTCCCACTCATGTGTGCATGGCATCTACTACACTTAATATTTAATGGTCAATTGGAGTAATGGAGTGGTAGAGACCACATGTGTCATGACCCTATACTTGTGGTAATATTTCAACCACTTATAGCGGGTGCGACACTAACTCAATTTTTAGTTTTATCAATATTCAAGCAAGTAGACTATGCCTATCTTCATCACTTAGTTAATTAGTCTTTAAGTGTTCTTTATCAATATGTAGAGGAAATAAATGCAACTTTAAACATCATCTTCAAATCCGCATGTACGCCCATACATACAAGGGAGGGGAAAGTCCTAAATATGAGTTTGCTCACTATTATGTTTCAATAAATGTACAAATTTACAATAATCATAAAATTTCAAGCCTTTGTAAGCCATCCACAGTTCTTTCCAATATGTGCTTCCAGCACTTGTGTTTTTTTCTGAGCTTCAAATCTCTCCAACAACCCAATCAATCATCAAGGAACTCAAAATTCCATTTTTTGTACATTTTCCAACTGCTTTCGAATATACGCTCAAATGGGTCACCCAAGTCACTAACGCCCTCGACAGGGAAACTTTTAGGGGCTAATATTCATAGGTGGGCTAATATTCCACGCTTTTCCAAAAAAATGGTTTTCCAAATTTCATTTTCTAAAAATTAATTATCCCAAAATTTATAGTATAGAATTATTTTACCTTCAAAATCGCTAATATTATATTTTTCATAATATAAAATAATCATAAATCTAAAAATTTTTACAAAATTGTCATCAAACATTTTAAAATTTGGATATTAGGGACTATTAAGATTCGCCAAGTTTTCTAAGCTTTAAGATAAACCTCCATCCTTAAATTTTCTTTGGCCCTCGGCTCTTGCACACGTTCAGAAAATGCGTTTGAGTCGTGTCCGACCTGGCCCGACCCCATGGCATGACTTCTGTAGTACTGGAACTCGAACCTACATGTTCGCACTGAACATGCCCTGAAACAACCTAAATCCACCCAAATTATTTGACTCTGAACACGCTCTTGAATGATGCCCAACTTGACCCATGGTGTTGCACGATTCCGTACCCGTGGTGCGGGTGCATGCCTGAATGATGACAACCCGACTCGACATGAGTCTACACAACTTATTTTGTTGATTTTCCTTCCGCCCTCCGACCTTTGCTCAATCTTTACGAAACTTGCGTGAAGATTCTTGAATGTGAATGATCGAATGGTTGATTTACTTGATGCCTTTCTCTATTCACTTGACCTCCCATATATATGCGTTCAAGAACATACGTTCTACTTCAAGTTTAGCTCTAGGCACCCATAAGGCGAACCATCTTCATATGCAAAGCCGCTCTATCATGGTGTGATGTTTTTTCAATAACATCAGCTCATAACCAAGGTTTTCCTATAAAGTCTCTGCGTCCCACAATTATCCAATTTTATTGCTCATTTTGTTCATCGCTCTTTTCATCGCATGGTCGCCAAACATACGTCGCAAAGTCACCAACCGTGTTTTCCATTTGTTGCGTCCATCGGAGTGTGCCCGTCCACTACGCCGTATCCAGTTTCATCGCTACCCAACCATCATTCCATTGCATTTCCTCCAAGTTGGGCACCCGTCATGCCAAGGTGTGCCCATCACACTTAGTCATCGCAACTCCATCTTGTGGGCCTTACATACTCCCCCAGTTAAAATAAGTTTGTCTTCCTCGACAACGCTATCATCATCATCGAAACATATAGTCACATTATCCAATTCCTAAACCATCAAAGCTCATGTATTTCATATCCATGGGAAATATCTCTGCAATCCATGATCATCAACACATCTATCGCAATCTCCACATGCTACTCCACAGTGGGATGTCAATCTCTCCAACGTAAGCTACATGTTGCTGCAACATATATTTAGTCGACCCATAACATATCATCAATATTGTGTGGATCGCTACCATGATACTCCATCCCAACACAACATATCTTTGTTTATCCTCAATACATCTATAAGAAATAGCTCAGTGTACCGCACTCCCCAAAAGCTCAAACTAGTTAGATGGCTAGTCTAACCATACACTCAATCCATGAGAATACTCCTCCTCATGCCACCATTGGTAAGTTTCTTCAGCATATTTTCACATCATCAACTCAATCAATAATCCATCCCATCGAATTTTAAAGTGAGCCATGTCCAGGTCCATGAAGTAGTCTCCATCCCATCTGCAACATGTTTTCCATCAAGAAATCCATATCTATTTGTAATGTGTTTCCCATGATGCTAATATCCATGTTATGTTCGAAGACAATCACAACTATCGAGCATCATCATCCATGTATGAACGGTCCTCCAAAAATCAAGCACGAACATCCTCCCATCAATCCAACGCTCATTGTGCCATATCCAGGTCCATGAAGTAATCTCCACCTCATCTGAAATATGCACTCCATCAAGTCTATCAAATGAAAAATTTTACCCTTGCCTCTTCATCATCCATGTGCAATATGCACTCCACCAACTTCCAAGTCTATCAAAGTGGGCAGTTAAGTCAAGAATACTCAACCCATTCCCAAGTGTACCTCACCAAGGCATCTACATCGCTGCAACTCCATCGACCTCCAAAGTGTCCTACCTAGATCATCTCCATCAAGTCACTCCTCACAAACACACCCCATAATGTGCTCAAAGGTATGCATCCCATAATGCATCAAAATCAAGACCTATCCTAATCTCAACTCCTCAATGAATGAGATACTAGAAAATCACCATGATATGAGGCCTCCAATGAATGCAACTCATCATGAACTCCCATGTATCATCATATCGAAAGCTTTTGAAAGAACACTTGTCTTGGCCATGAGTATCATGACAATTTTCTCCTTCCCTGCAAGTCATATGAATGTCCTCATAGGCTGATCATCCAACCCAGGTCTTGTTTCTCAAATTGAACAACATCCCCATCGGTCCTCCTATAAAAGGTCTCGATGTAGCACCAAAAAATCCATATTTCTCAACATCCTTCTTTGACACTCCTCCATGATGCTCATAAGTTGAATCTTTGTAAGTGAACCTACGTAATGTCTCTGCATGATGTATTTCCATGCACTCATGTCAATTTCCATGAATTTTGTTGTCCTTGTGTGCATTAAGAGTGGAATCAACACAAAGATAGTCATCATATAGGTAAAGTTCCCTCGGTAACTTCTACCATCATAAATCATCATGAGTTATTCCTTCAAAGAATCCTCCCTCAGTAAGGGTCAACCAAGATTTTTTTCTTGGTTTTTAGCCATGAATAACTCTACCCAAATAGTGTGCCCTTTCACCAATCGGTCCATGAGTCATTTCGGCACCTAGACAATTATCCATATGGATAAGCATGGCTCGTTCATCACAAATATCATCAAGTTCCACCCTTGTCATGGGTATTTGAACCTTCTAGCATGAGGACAAAAATTTCCCTAACAAGTTCCCCAACAGGAAATGCTCCTTTCTTCTCCAAAGTATAAGGTCCCATCATAATCATCCAAGGAGATATCATCCATGACATTGGAAAATAAGTTGTCCTTTTTCTCATCCTTGCATATGGTGCATCCTCTAAATGCTCAAATGAAACACAAGGCATACCTCCATGAAGGATCACCAAGTGAGTGTCCTCCACAATCAATACTTGAAATGTGTACGATCTTGGTTCAACCTATATATCAAGTTCCCCCTTGATCATTGACACACCTACAACATCGTTTCTTTCACATGTCCTAGTTTCCTCTTCTCCTTTTCTATAGCAACCTTCAAGTCTATCCTACTCCATTGCCCAACCAAGTTGAAGAAGTTCCACCTCAACATTCTCCTCCAATACTTCAAGCTCCGTGCAAATCTTTGGGTTCTCTTGTTTCATGTGCCTTAACTTATGTAAGGTCTCCAAGAGCCTCCCTTGGCATTCTTCCCAAATTTCGAGGTCTTATTCTGCAGCTTCGACCTTGACAAATGTCTTAACCCTGCCAAGGTATCAATAAGACCAAATATAAGTCCAAGCATCAATACC
The DNA here is from genome assembly GCA_034641835.2 of Pinus albicaulis. NCBI lineage: Eukaryota > Viridiplantae > Streptophyta > Pinopsida > Pinales > Pinaceae > Pinus > Pinus albicaulis. The sequence continues at coordinate 1,286,951,306 of CM076582.1, forward strand.
ACCTACAAGCCTGCAACTATCTTCTTGCTCTAATACCACCTGTCACGAACCAAAACTCGTGGTACTCTTTCAACCACTTATAGCAGGTGTGACACTACGTCACTTTTTCTTTTTATCAATACTTAAGAAAGTAGACTACACCTATCTTGAAAACTTAGTTAATTAATATTCAAGTGTTATTTATCAATATGAAATAGAAATAAATAGAACATTAAACATCAACATCAACTCCACATGTACACCCATACATACAAGGTAGGGGAAACTCCGGAATATTTTTTTTCCCTATATTATGTTTCAACAAATGTACCATTTTACAATAATCATACAATGCCAAGCTTCAGTAAGCCACTCACACTTCTTTCCAATATGTGATTCCAACACTTGTGTTTTGGTATGAGCTTCAAAGCTCTCCAACAACACTATCAATCATCAAGGAACTCAAAATTCCCTTTTTTGTACGTTTTCTAACTTCTGCCTGAATCTTCATTCAAATGGGTCACCGAGGTCATCGACGCCCTCGGATCTTAAATGCGTTCAGGTCGTGTTTGACCCGACCCAACCCTGCACAAGACTTCCATAGTCCTATAACTCGACTCCGCACGTCCACAATGCACCCTAAAACAACTCGACTCCACCCAAAGTACACAAATCTACACACTTCCTTAACGCGCTCTTGGTTGATGCCCGACTCGACCCACGGTGCTGGATGATGCCCTACCCGTGCTGTGGGTGCATGCCTTAATGGTTGCGACCTGATTAGACGTGACTCTGCATGACTTCTTCCGTCAGTTTTCCTTTCGCCCTCTAACCTTTGCTCAAGCTTGATGCAACTTGCGTGAAGCTTCTTGAACATGTATGATCGAATGGTTAATCTATTTGTTTCATTTCTCCATCCACATGACGTCCCATATATGCGTTCAAGCACATATGTTTTACTTCACAGTTGGGGCTCGACCCTCATAATCTGACCCATCTTTATTCGCAAAGCCCCTTAGTCATGGTGTGATGTTTTTTCAATAACTTCGGCTCAACACCAAGGTTTGCCTATAAAATCTCTACGTCTAACACTAAGCCAATTTGCTCGCCCATTTTGGCCATCACTCTTTTCGTCGCATGGTCGCAAAACATACGTCGCAAATTCACCAACTATGTTGTATTTCTGTCGCATATGTTGGAGTGATCCTGTCAACTACAACGTAGCCCGTTTTGTCACTACCCAACCATCATTTCATCGCATTACCACCAAGTTGGTAGTTTTTCGCACCAAGGTGAACCTGTCACATTTTTTCATCGCAACTCCATCTCGTGAGCCTTACAACATGGATGCCAATTTTTCTTAAGTTTCCACTCTCATTGAGGATTTATTTACAAATTTTATTAGCTTGATAATAATTTAATCTCTTTTTATTAATTATTTAGATACATAAAATAATAAATATTTATTTTAGATATTAAGATTTTGACCAGAGTTGAAAAAATCACAAAAAAGATAATAATCTTTAAAATATATTTTTACAAATTTTTGAAATATATTTTTTTGATTACTTTTAGAAAATAAAAAATGAAAATAATATATATAGGAAATATTTCACATATTTTTAAGCTATATCATAGATATTTATTTCAATTTATTCATTCAAATAAAGTTGAACTTTATTACTTTCCAATGCTAATAATGAATAAAATTTTGTATAAAATATGATATATCTTTAAAATTTTAATATCCCAAATGGGAAAATAAAAATAATAATAGGCTAAAATAAATTATGGAGACAAAAAAACAAAAACTGATATCAAAACGCTAATGGAGCCATAAAATAATACTAATCCATTTTATTAATTTTCTAGGAATGAGTATAATGGAGGTGTTGGAATGAAGGCACCTGGGCTTGCTCAAGGAAAGCTATAGAAGCCTTGTGAATCAATGCTAAAATCCCCCACAGATGGTATGTTGTATGGCTATAGCTCTGTGCTACAATCTACCAGAAATATTTCTACTACTCCCGAACAAATGCCGCTAGGGCCTGCTACACTACTCAGAAAATTTCAGGGCTTTAATCCCAAACTCTACTTAAGAAACCCACAAAAACCCATAAAGGAATTGGCCAAATTTTGAACCCAGAATTTCAGCCCAGTTTCCCCTAGCTCCTTTAGCTGCTGGCTAAGTTAGGATCTCTATTTGACACATCAAATTTTCGCTGAAAATTCTTCCAAATTAATCTTGGCTTCTCCTCAATAAACCCAGAAAAACCTGCAAAGGAATTCCATAAAGGATAACCCCAGAAATTCACCCTCTATGGATGGCTATGCTCTCCAGATAGGTACACTTGCCTCTCTGATGAAAACATTGAAGGAAGAACCTCCAACACTCTGAAACCCTCAGCTATGGAAGGGTTGACCCCCTCACAATATTATGGCTAAAATCTCATGAAGTTCTCTTCTTCGGATGTTTCTCCACTCTATGACTACGTAATCTCCCTAGAAGACTGTGCTGCCCCTGAAAGTGACTGCGTAATGCAGAGGCTAAAATGGTATTGTTGCTCTCAAAAACTGATGGTATCACTCCTCCCGTGAGCAGGCACTCGAAGTCCCCCGAGGACGAGGTTGGTATCTTTGCTCATAGAAAACCTTGTGCTAAACAACACTACAGACCCAACTAAATAGCTTGAGCATGCTCTACTCTTGACAGAAAGAAGAAAACAGGATGCAAGAATCAATGAGAAAGAATTCCTTCCTCTCCTTTTATGCTTTTTGTTAACACTGGAAAATTGTATAGCAGAAGATGACATTAATTAATGTGAAGCCAAAGGATTTATAGGGCTAGACAACATTACAGAATCCAAAAAGTATTTAAAAATATCTAAGGTTTGAGGAAAATCAAATTTGAAATAGTATTAAATTCTATTTGTGTGCATTATCCTTAGAGAAGAGCGCCTTCTGCGTGCCTTTTTTCCTGATATGAGTGCATTACTAAGAGTGATGAAATGTCACTATCCGAGACCACACAAAGCAAAGGACAAGTCACTCCTTACTTGAAGCTTCCTAAGGATAGCCACCAATGCCTCCTTAGATACTATGTGAGCACACAATGGAATATTTGGAGCACACAAAGGAATCACACCCCTCTTTTGGGTCACCATCCTCCATGTACCAAGAGAGGGAAAAACAATTTGAAATCTCCTATATAAAGCCACCATAAGATGAAGAATGGGTGATCACATTATTATGCTAGCTAAAATTTCCCAAGAAATACCAGCAGTGTGTCACCCGGAGCTGAAGATAGAGGGGACTCAGTTTTTGGCCACCAAACAAGTTCATTCCACACAGTATAGAGAGAGAGATATTGCACCAAGGAAAGATTGGGGTAAAAAGATCCTTGCATCTAGACCTAGAACCATTTTCTAGGGGTCATTTGGCAAGAGGGTAAAGTATCACTCTTCTTACTATCAGTGCTCAATAAGAGGGGCCTACAGCCACCGTTTTTATTATTTTTGTCATTTGACTTGTTCAAAGCTTCTGTTTATTTATGTTTAGTTTTAGTTTAGCTTTTAGTTTACATTTGCATGATTTTTCCTCTATATAGTATGCTTATTGACTCCACTTATTTATGCCTGTTACCAGTACTTTAATGGGGTAAAAAACACACCTTAAGATGGTGTGATTTCGTAAAAATGTGCACCAAACACACCACAATAGGATTGGCGACTCTACTAACGTTTTATTACCAAGTTTATGTTGGGTGTGGAGCCTGATTATCTTGCTTACTTTGTATCACAGCATTGGACCCCTGTACCTTAAAAGGGGTGGCAACACTGCCCGTAATTAATCGCTGCCGTGGGGGGTCTAGGGGGGGCGGTAGCGCTTTTCGGAGGCTTTTGGGGACAACGCCCTCGAAGCTAAAAATAGATGTAAAATTTCCTTGTACAAATATAGTAATTTCTAGTCAATCTGGGCCGTTCATTAGGCAAATGATCTGACGGTAGAAGTTATGTTTAGATTAGGGTTTTTTTCCCTAGAAGGTAACCACTCGCTTTTATGAGGGCATTGTATTGGGGCTGTGCATTTTATGTGTATTCTCAGAGCGAGAAACAAAGAGGGAGACTGTGAGAGAGAACAGAGGATATTACAACGGATCTGTGTAGGTTTTGTCTCTTCATTTTTGCTGGATAATAGAAAGGAAGGACTGGCTGTTCGGGGTGGACGTAGCCCAAACTGGGTGAACCACGTATATATATGTCTCTTTGGTTTTATGTGTTTTGTGTGCTTGTATTTTCCGCATATTTTATGTGTTGCATTGCTCCATAATATATAATTTTCTAACAGTTTATGTGGTTCTGCCTTATTTTGTAGGAGACCTTTGTCTATGCTGTGGAGTGGAGCTGAATGTCCCCTGATTTCTCTTGCAGTCCCTAGTTCATCCCAGGTGACATACTGAAGAATAAAAACTCCTAAAATTTTTTACTTGAAGGATTTTTCACGCGTATTTTTTCTCACATTCATGCAAGTCGCTCGTTCAAAGTTGACCCACATGTAGAGAGTGCACTTGTTTCATCCTTTTGTGGGAAAATTACAGAATGAGAAATTTATCCCTAGTTTCTAATTTTTCTGCTGGTAAGGTGCTTGGAAGCCCCTAATACACCTACCAACACTAGTTTTGGTACCCTACAGCTTGTTAAAGCTCACTTTTAGCTGTTTTTCGTAGGCTTAGTGTCAGTTTTATTTCAAGTTGATTTTTACAAAGTTCACACATAGTTTAAGTAGGGGGGGGGGAAAGTAAATTTCATTCCGAAAAATTTTGTATTTTGCAAATTTTGGTACTTACACACCTAGATAACTAGCCCAAGTAACTGGCCCAAGGCCACGCATGCATAGCTAGTTTTATTTTTCTAGTGTAAATTTTTTTAGTTTAGTTCAATTTTTGCACTAGGAATTTTGGAACTAGGATTGAATTGTTTCTAGAAGAGCAAGTAATATATGCTACATTTTCACCCTCTTGTGATCCTAGGTAAGCATATGAATGCTCCATATTCACAATTCGCCATCTCCCTATAGTTAGTCACATAGATTAACTAGGAAAAATTGAAAGCAGCCCATTATCCGCACATGTTTTCCATTTCAGCCAGGAACAATACAAAATAGTTTAAATATGGGATTTTGTAAAGGATCATTGATATCCACATGTTCAAAATTTGTGCTTTAGCACTTTTTACTCACACATAGTCAACCACTAAGTGAAGCAAAGACACCTAAAACTAACTTAACCAAACTCACTAAATTCTCCCCACTGGTGCCACAAAAGAATTTATAGCTTAAGTTAGGATCAAGGGGGTAGGCATCCAATAAGTTTCTTTGATCATAATTCATATTGAAACATAGAAGTTGTGTATTTAAGGAGCTTCAAATCCACCTATCATCCCACAACAAAGAAAATCTGAGCGTAGTAGAGACTTCTTTCAGAGGGAGGTAGGCTTAGGCGCAGTGCGGGCAGGTATCAGTCAGGGCTACTTGACTTGGCTAATACTCGGTACTGTTAGCTGATTACCAAGAAGCCCAAGACTCAAATAGTCACGTGGTACGGTGGTTTATTAGTGGCCAAAAACTAGGGCAACCTTTTCCCTATAGGTGACGGTGCAGGCATGCGCTAGACCCTCTACCCTTACCTTGGTGGATTCTCTTCGGCTGACTAGGGGCATCACTAGCTCTTACGGGACGTTGTGTCAACACTCGCAAGAAATATTCTCAATGCCTAGTTACTTTTGAGTGTGTGAGGATGCATAGGTCTTCTAAGATTTTGAGTATCACATGCAAATGAACAAAAACCACTTTTTTGATTTCTTGATCACATGGATTAACTTAAAGGGAAATTCATTTTATTTTTCACTTTGTTTTATGTATGTGATAAGAATTTTCCTTTGATCATAGACACTATCCTCTCAAAATTTTCCAAAAACCAAACTTGGGTGACACCTGATAGGTCCCAACAGAACCTCGTCAATCCAAAAGTATTTTGGACCTCCCCCCATTACTGGGAGGGGTTCCAGGTCTTTTTCCATTTAGGTGTCAAAGACAGGACACTGCCACCATTATCGGTTCATCCTTTATTGGGGCAATCATAGTTGGGAACCCTAGTCAGTCTCCCAACACCACACCACATACCACTCCTCCCAAGACCCCTAGCGGGTAGAGGAGTGCGCCCCATTCGGGAAGCCAACTGAATACATAGCAAGGTATGTCACAGACTAACCCTCGTTCTAACCAGAACTTTTTGTTTTCACACATTGCAATGACGTCTACCTCTTAGTAACCTTTCTTAGCTTCATTGAATCTTCCTGATTTAACCAAGATAATGAATGAGCCCATCACACACGATCCTACATGGCCTCTCATGCCCCCAAAGCTCCCTTCAGATATACCAAATTTAGAAGACAAGCAAGTGGAAGACCCAAGTAATCATGTTATGACCTTTCACGTGTGGTGCTCATCGAATAGTATCATTGAAGACAATATTTTTTTGAGATTATTTCAACTCACTCTTACAGGAGTAGTTGTAAAGTGGTATGTGGAGCAACCCTTAGCTTCACATGGAACCTTTAGCGCCCTCGCTATCGCGTTCCTAAAATATTTTCACTTACCAATTCACCATGATTCTGGAATGGAATTACTGACTCATTTTATACAAACCCCCATCGTCCATATCTCATACCATCTCCATGAATGGAGGCGGCATCACAGTTTATGTAAATCTAAACTCAACAACTTGGTTCTCTTATATTTTTTCTTGAAAACTATTATGACAGAGATTTCAAAGGATGTGGTGCAACAGAATCCCACAACCAAAGAGGACACCATCAGCAAAGCCCAGAAGCTTGAGATGATTTATACATAGTCAAGATACATTTACAAAATCTACCATAATGCCCCTCACCTGCAAACTTATCAAGAATTTATAGGTGCGTCGAACTCTATAGATGGGCTAATTAGGTAAATGACACAAGGTTACCTAGGCAGCAGTAGTCAAAACCCTGGTTACACATATTTTTCTACCAAGAATGTGCCTCAACTCGGTTTTCAAAGTCATCATATGCCTCAGTAAAATTTGACCAATAGGGCACTAGCGTATCACCTAGGAGGACCTTATCCTTTGACTTATGGATATCAGTACGCAGAAAGAAACATTGACCGAAGAACTCCCCTCAAATAGTCAGGTGGAAAACATGGACCGCATTACACTTAGCCCCAACACAGGACCCACCTACGCAAAACAATGCACAGGTGAGCTTTGTGCAGCCGTCCCGAAACCAACCACACCAATATAATCAAGATAAATACCCTCCTAACATGGTAAATAAAAAATCCAAAAACAAGCTGAAAGGGGTGCAGCAACCAGTAGCGCCCACTGCAATCCCAGGCTAGAGGAAACTCCAACCGGAATCAAAACCAGGAGCCGAGAAATGCCCAACGGTAGAGAAAAAGGGAACCTTTTTGAACTAACAATTCTTGTTTGATATGTGGTGAGTACGGTCACTATACTCAACACTATCCTAATTTCCCTAAGCTGAAGAAGCTACATAGTAACCGAGGACAAGGAGGATCTTCCCAACAACCAGCCGTGATGCAAGAACCTTTCCCCAACCAAGGGACGGTTAGCACTCACCAGCAAAATACATGTCATTCCTGAAAAAGCAGCCATGAAATCTACATGACTGGAGAAGAGATGTTTTCCCAAACATGAAATCGAAACTACGACACCCTAGTAGACACTAATACGTCAGGGATAAGTACCATTTCACCGTCTGCACCTTTGACCATTTCAAAGATTCCTATTGAACCATTGCCGAAAATAGCAAAGGGACCTAATAGGCGAGCATGAAACTACTTCAAAGCAGCCCATAATTATAGTATCATGGATGATTTAGCACAATCTCCCACTGCTATGCCAGCTTTGGAAGTATTGGAGTCATGCCAAAAACAACGAAAATTTGTACTTTTCGCATTAGGTTCTATCGATCCTGATGATACACACCTAATGGCTTTTGACTTAGACAAAGCCACCCTCAGCTTCCTTCCATGGTCGCCTTCTAGATACCAGTGTCAGTGCAGAATATCACTATCCACCGATTTTTCATAGACGAGGGTACATCCACATGCATCATGTCCAAAAAAATTTAGTAGAAGTTAGGTTCTCCTGAACTAAAACCCTCATCCATCACGCTTCAAGCATGCAATGATCATCCCTCAACTCCTATCAGCCTCCACAAAAATGTCCCAATATGTTTAGCCGGAAATACAGTCCACATAGACATTGAAGTTTTGGATGCTCACTTGGATTACAATATACTCCTAGTGTAGAGTTATATGTATGCCATGTCTTCCATAGCCTCCTCCGTCTTCTACATTATGATATTCCCCTACGAGGACCGCATCATTACTGTATAAAAACTAACACACATCGAGAATCATCCCTTGAAAAACACTAATGTGATCCTACCCTATGTAGGTACATCCACAGATATTCTTTCATGATACCAAGAATATGGTCCCGGCCAATTCAAACCGTCATCTGTTCTAGGGTCTTTCCTAGGAGATCCTCCCATTATCCCTGAGTCATCACTAGATGTCACAGGGGCCTCTAGTGTGCATGATTTCCACATAAAGCACTGAAGCTAGTCAAGACACTGACACAAGAATTAACGACACCAAGGCATCGACCACAATAGCCTCCCTAGCCTACGACACCTCCCAAAACCCTTTCCTCTACCCCCTAGCTGTCTTCGTCTCCCAACAGGTTTTGACAACACTAGTCTTACCCAACATATCGTTGGAATTCCTAGTTTTTTACCTCATTCCCCCTCCAGGAATAGGAACCACCCACATTACTACCACAGGTTTGAAGCCCCTCAGCCCTGAGGAGCCCCCACTCATCCAAGAAATAGTTGATACCACCTCTGCAAAGGAAATTCCCATTGAAAAATCAATGATCACAGCTAGGAAAATGAAGAAGAGAGGAAAGAAGATGGTGACCCATGCCAAACAATGGGTATCACCAATATGTGCCATATGTGACGTACTCGGTCACCCTACCCATATATGTTCTGAGTTGGATGAAATAAAACCAATCCTTGGCTCCAAGACAGACATCATGACATCACATTCCCGTAAAAAGGAACCTATCACCAAAGGTAAAGCAAAAGCGCTACGTATGAATCACGCATGTGCTCTATGCAGAAATTATGGGAATTATACCCACCATTGGCCTAAGATACCACAATATAGGGATGCCTTACATGCCATTCAGAGATCCTATGAAGAGGATCCCTCCATCCATTCTGTCAGCGATGAACCTCATATCATCTTGTACCTACAGGAAGAACGATAATCACCTGAAAGGATCCTCTCCAAAACCCCTCCCCCAATCGAAAGGTGCATACTTTGTGAAGAAATCGATCATTTCATCACTGACTACCCAGCTTTGTAAATGTTCTAACAATGGTACCCAGTCCATATACTATATCGCACCGAAATGGACGTCCCATATTCATGTCATATATGCAGTGACAACCACCTGGTACGTCATTCTCACAACATGCTATGATTCTACAAAGCTCTAACCTATATGCGATCAACCATAGTCTGCCTCTCCCAAGAAGATGGAACAGACTCGGAATCCATGAAAAGTTAGACAACTCAAGAGGATGTGACAGATAGATCTGTCCCTTTGTGGCCAACTAAAAGAAGACTAATCAAGGAGATTCATCCCCCACCAAACGCTGATGACACGACACATCATGTATCAAAACTATGACTCGAGTTCTCTGCTCATCTAATATAGTTGTTTAGTTAGCTGCAACTACAAGAGAAGTTGTTCCCATGATAGTCTAGGCCCAATCTATCTATACTCTATCGACTACGTCTGGTTCCACTGCATCCACAATTGAATCCTTCTTGTGTCTCTCAACGAGCCTCATACAGACTAACCCCATTCAACATAACCCCACATAGGAACAATCCCCCTTCGGGTCCTTGTTTCATTCATATGAGGATATCCTTGAGGCTATGACGAACCCAGATTACCTGTGGGATGGAATGCACCATTGTTCACTTTTTCTCCCCAAGAAAATGTTCATTCCTAACAAGAAAACTAAACAAGAGATCTACATGATCGAATAAAAATGTTTCTTGCCATCAAGGAAGGTAAATTGGTTCAAAAACCCCATCGTAGCACCCAATGCATTCAAGGAAGGAAATATGTCGAATAATTCACCTACCATCAAGGTGAACATGTCCTGAAATCCAAAATTTTTTGAAGAAATATCACTGGGGGTAGCATGCTCTCCAGAAGAAATAGCCTCTTACACCAAATTGTTATAAGAGTATTGAGATATCTTTGTGTGGGAATACTCAGAAATTCTTGTTATCAGTCCTACGATCGTAGAGCACCATATCAACACTTGGCCTAACATACCTCCAGTGCGCCAAAAACAACGTCAACTACACCCCTCCAAGGCAGAAGCAATAAAGCAAGAAATCAACAAGCTTCAAAAGGTTGGTTTTATCTACCCCATTGCATATATATCTTTGGTTTCCAACCCTGTTCCCTTCATGAAAAAACAAGGCACGATACGCGCTTGCACCGATTTTTGAGATTTGAACAAAAGTTGGTCCTAAAGACAATTACCACAGTCCATTCATCGACCAGGTCATCAAAGCTTGCGTAGGACACAAGGCTCTATCCTTTATGGATGGATTCTCTGTGTACAATAAAATCCAAATATGCCATACAGACCAATACAAAAATGCGTTCACCACCCCCTGGGGCAGATTCCCATATAGAGTAATGCCATTTGGCATAAAAAAAAACTGGAGCCACCTTCCAAAGGGCCATGAATTATATATTTCATGACTTGGCACACCTTATCCTCGCTTACTTGGATGACTTGACAGTCCACTCCAAGAAGTGCTCAAACCATCTTGAGGATCTGCGATTTGTATTCCAACGATGTCGTCAATACAACCTACACTTGAAGCCCCTAAAGTGTGTCTTCTACGTCAGAACAGGAAGGATTTTAGGTCTTATTGTGTCCCGGAAAGGGATTTATGTGGACACTCTCAATGTCCAAGCCATTAAATAGGTACCTCCACCTCGAACCCTCAAACAACTTCAAAGCCTGCAGGGGAAGGCCAATTTTCTAAGACGCTTCATCCTAGATTATGCCACTTGTGCTCAAGGGTTCTTGCACCTACTTCACCAAGACATTCCATTTAAATGGGATTATCATGCCTAAATAGTATTTGATGTGCTAAAAGAAACATTATCTTCAACACCACTCATTATTCCCCCAGACTATGACAAAGATTATATCTTGTATCTATTAACTTCTGAATCCACATTGGCCAGAGTATTGATTCAAGAAGGCCCAGATGGGAAGGAGCATGTAATCTACTAAATTAGCAAAACCTTTTCAGGCCTAGCTTTGAGATATGAACCTGAAGAAAATACAGCCCTAGCATTAATCCACGCAGTCCATAAACTTTGCCATTACATCATCTTAAAAACCACTATGGTTATCCCATATATTAATCCCATCAAATAACTGCTCACATTTTTCCTAATGAACCACAAGTATGCTCACTAGATAGACATTCTCCAATAGTATGACTTACAATTTTTCTCCCCCAAAATAAAAAAAGGCACTTGCATTAGCAGAGTTCATTACGGACCTCCTAGGAGATTCCAAGGGATCACTAGTAAAAGATTCGCTACTAGATGAACATATTTTCTTCATAGCAACAGATGACCCTTGGTACGGGGACATTCTCCTATTCCTACGAACCCAAAATTTACTCACCTGACGTGAGATGACCGTCGGCGCATACACCAGCAATCCCCTCGATATCTCCTTCTGGGATATGTCTTATACCAGCAAGGCATCAATACCATTTTACGCCGATGCCTTACTCAAGACCAAGTAGAACAAGCCCTTAATGACTACCACAGAGGTGCCTGCGGTGGCCACCTATCTAGAATGACCATCTATCCACACTAACGGTGTGTTTTCCACCTATCTGGAATGGCCATCTATCCACACTAGTGGTGCATTTTCCACCTCACGAAATCACCCTGACTCTTGTTTATTATTTCACGTTCCTCAACCATGTAACACAACACCTTTGGAAAACCGTACAAGCCAAAACATGACCATGTAACAACAGGGCTCCAATTTTGGTTCACAAGATTTCTCCCTTTGTACCACTTCGGGTGGCTAATAAATTGGCCAACCACTAGTGAAACTCCTCCCCCAGAACAATTGAAGCCACTAAGAAACTAAGCCAATCCTACAATCTCCATGTTAATCTAGCTACTGAGTGGCCATTGAGGTGAACAACGGAAAAAATAGAATTCCGCTGTAAACCTCGAAGAATCAAATGGTCAACAATATCCCTCATATATAAAAAAAATTACTTCTGGACTAGGCACTCGAAATCCTCCCAAACCACTACCATAAACCAAACATGACCATCCTAGCTAATAGTAACACTCACGCATTTTTTGCCGCACCCTTCTAAAAATCACCTGCAACATCCAAATAAATTTCCTAACCATTAATTGAACCTCCTAAAACCCAAGTACATGATCAAAAATAGAAGACAATATCAAAGTTCCCCAAAAATGAAATTACTACCATTAACATTGTAAAATTGACAACAAGATTTAGCAAGGAATAAAAATAATCTTACTAAGAGCCAGGGCGTAGGACAACAGTCCAATTTCGTCTTTTAATTGGCCATTGAGAAACCTCAAAACACCAAAATCTTGACAAAAATATGAATTGTGCTCCAATTGGATCCTCCTATGCTAGGGTCACAAATTTTATCACCATGAACCTGAATTATCCAATTCGTTGCCCTCCCACTAAGAATTACCATACCTCTGCATCAGCCTACATATGGATAATGGAGCCTTCATCTAATACTCTATCTCCCATTCCAAAATGTGAACAACGAGTTTTAGACCATAAATGAAAAATTATGTCTCATCCTTTCCACCTTCTAGAGTATTCTTCCCACTGGTGTGTGCATGGAATCTGCTACACTTAATATCTAATGGTCAATTGGAGTAATATAGTGGTAGATACCACATGTGTCATGACCCTATACTCATGGTACTCTTTCAACCACTTATAGTGGGTGCGACACTACCTCACTTTTTATTTTTATCAATACTCAGGAAAGTAGACTACGCCTATCTTCAACACTTATTTAATTAGTCTTTAAGTGTTCTTTATCAATATTCAGAGGAAATAAATACAACATTAAGCATCATCATCAAATCCACATGTACGCCCATACATACAAGGGATGTTAAAATCCTGAATATGAGTCTTCTCGGTATTATGTTTCAATAAATGTACAACTTTACAATAATCATAAAATGTCAAGCCCTTGTAAGCCATCCACAGTTGTTTCCAATATGTGCTTCCAAAACTTTTGTTTTGGTCTGAGCTTCAAAGCTCTCCAACAACCCAATCAATCATCAAGGAACTCAAAATTCCCTTTCTTGCACATTTTCCAATTCCTTTCAAATCTACATTCAAACGGGTCACCGGGGTCACTAACGCCCTCGGTAGGGAAACTTTTATGGGTTAATATTAACAGGTGGGCTAATATTCTAGACTTTTCCAAAAAAAAATTTACCAATTTTCATTTTCTAAAAATGATTTCTCCCAAAATCTATAGTATAAAATTATTTTACCTTAAAAACCGTTAATATTATATATTTCATAATATAAAATAATAATAAATCTAAACATTTTTACAAAATTGTCATCAAACATTTTAAAATTTGGATATTACGGACTAGTAATATTCGCCAAATTTTTTAAGCTTTAATATAAACTTCCATCCTTAAAATTTTCCTTGGTCCTTGGCTCCTGCCCCCATTCAGAAAACGTGTTCGAGTCATGTCTGACCTAACCTGACCCCGTGGCATGATTTTCACAGTCTTGGAACCCGAATCGGCATGTTCACACTGAACATGTGCTTAAACAACCTTAATCCACCCAAATTATCTGACTCTGATCGCACTCTCGGACGATGCCCAACTCGACCCATGGTGTTGCACGATGCCCTACCCACAGTGCGGGTGCATGCCTAAATGATGACGACCCAACTCAACTTGATTCTACACAACTTCTTTTGTCGATTTTCATTTTTCCCTCTGACCTCTACTCAACCTTGTTGAAACTTGCATGAAGCTTCTTGAACATGGATGATCAAATTGTTGATTTATTTTATTCCTTTCTCCAAACACATGACCTCTAATATATATGCGTTCAAGAACATACATTTTACTTCAAGTTTGGCTCTAGGCACCCATAATCTGACCCATCTTCGTCTGCAAAGCCCCTTGGTCATGGTGCGATGTTTTGTCAATAACATCGGCTCATAACCAAGGTTTTCCTATAAAATCTTTGTGTCCCACAATTATCCAATTTTATTGCCTATTTTATTCATCGCTCTTTTCATCACATGGTCGCCAAACATACATCACAAAGTCACCAACCGTGTTGTCCATCTATTGCATCCATTGGAGTGCGCCCATCCACTATGCCGTATCCAGTTTAGTCACTACCCAACCATCATTTTGTCGCATTGCCTCCAAGTTGCATGCCCTTCATGCAAAGGTTTGCCCATCACACTTAGTCATTGCAACTCCATCTCATGGGCCTTACATACACCCACACTTAAAATAAGGTTTTCATCTTCGAAAGTGCTATCGTCATCATCAAAACATATAGTCACATTATCCAATTCCTAAACCATCAAAGTTCATGTATTTCATATCCATGGGAAATATCTCCTCAATCGATGATCATCAACACATCTATCACAATCTCAACATGTTACACCATCGTGGGATGTCAATCTCTCCAATGAAAGCTACATATTGCTACAACATATCTCAAGTCAAGCCATAATATATCGTCAGTATCATGTGAATTGCTACCATGATATTCCATCCTAACACAACATATCTCTGTTTATCCTCAATACATCTATAAGACATAGCTCGGTGTACTGCATTCCCCCATAGCTCAGACTAGTTAGATGGCCAGTCTAACCATACGCTCAATCCATGAGTTAACTCCTCCTCATGCCACTGTTAGTAAGTTTCTTCAGCAACCTTTCACATCATCAACTCAATCAAGAATCAATCCCATCGAAGTTTAAAGTGAGCCATGTCCAGGTCCATGAATTGGTCTGCATCCCATATGCAATGTGTTGTCCATCAAGAAAACCATATCTATCTGTAATTTGTTGCCCATGATGTTAATATCCATGTTATGTTCAAAGATAGTCACAACTACCAAGCATCATCATCCATGTATGAATGTTCCTCCTCAAATCAGTCAATAACATCCTCCCATCAATCCAATGCTCAATGTTCCATATCTAGGTCCATGAAGTAATCTCCACCTCATCTGCAATATGTACTCCATCAAGTCTATCAAATGAACAAGTTTACCCTTGCATCTTCATCATCCATGTGCAATATGCACTCCACCAACTTCCAATTCTATCAAAGTGGGTAGTTAAGTTAAGAAGACTCAATCCATGCTCAAGTGTACCTCACCAAGGCATCTACATCGATGCATCTCCATCGACATCCAAAGTGTCCTTCCTCAATCATCTCCATCAAGTCACTCTTGAAAAACACACCCCATAATGTGCTCAAAGGTATGCATCCCATAATGCATCAAAATCAAGAACGATCCTTATCTCAGCTCCTCAATGAACTAGATACTGCAAAATCACCATGATATGAGGCCTCCAATGAATGCAACTCATCATGAACTCCCATGTATCATCATATTAAAAGCTTTCGAAAGCATACTTGTCTTGGCCATGAGTACCATCACAATTTTTTCCTTCCCTGCAAGTCATATGAATGTCCTCATAGGCTTCTCATCCAACCCAAGTATTTTTTTTTCAAATTGAACAACATCCCCATCGGTCCACCTATAAAAGGTCTCCATGTAGCACCAAAAAATCCATCTTTCTCAACATCCTTCTTTGACACTCCTCCATGATGCTCACAAGTGCCACCTTTGTAAGTGCACCTACATAATTTCTCTGTGTAATGTCCTCCCATGTCCTCATGTCAATTTCCATGAATTTGGTTGTCCATGTGTCCATTAAGAGTGGACTCAACACAAACCTAGTCATCATTTAGGTAAATTCCCCTCGATCACTTCTACCATCAAAAATCATCATGAGTTATTCCTTCAAAGAATCCTCCCCTAGTAAGGGTCCACCAATAGTTTTTTCTTTGTTTTTTCCCATGAATAAATCTACCCAAATAGTGTGCCCTTTCACCGATTGGTCCATGAGTCATTTCGGGAACCTAGACAATTCTCCATATGGATAACATGACCCATCCATCACAAATATCATCAATTTACACCCTTGTCACGGGTATTTGAACCTTCTAACATGAGTCACAAATTTCCCTGACAAGTTCTACAACAGGAAATTCTCCTTACTTCTCTAATGTACAAGGTCCCATCATAGTCATCCAATGAGAGATCAGCCATGGAATTGGAAAAGAAGTTGTCACTTTTCTCTAGCATACGGTCCATCCTATAAATTCTCAAATGAAACAGAAGTCATACCTCCATGAAGGCTCTCTAAGTGAGTGTCCTCCATAATAAATACCTGCAACGTGTACAATCTTGGTTCGACTTATATATCAAGTTCCCCCTTGATCATTGGCACACCTGCAACATACTTTCATTCACATGTTTCAGTTTCCTCTTATCCTTTTCTATAACAGCGTGCAATTCTATCCTGGTCCATTGCCTAGCCAAGTTGAGGAAGTTCCACCTCAACATTCTCCTCCAAGACTTCAAGCTCCATGGAAATCTGTGGGTTCACTTCTTTTATGTGCCTTAACTTGTGTAAGGTCTGGAAGAACTTCCCTTGGAATTCTTCCCAAATTTCCATGTCTTGTTCCGCAACTTCGGCCCTGACAAATGTCTTGCCCCTGGCAAGGTCTTAATAAGACCAAATATAAGTCGAAGCTTCAATACCACCTACAACCCTACAATTGTATTCCTACTCTAATACCACCTGTCACGACCCAATACTCGTGGTACTCTTTCAACCACTTATAGCGACTGCGACACTACCTCATTTTTTATTTTTATCAATATTTAAGCAAGTAGACTACACCTATCGTGAATTTTTTTAAATTAATATTCAAGTGTTATTTATCAATATGCAACAGAAATAAATAGAACATTAAACATCAACATTAACTCCACATGAACGGCCATACATACAAGGGAGGGGAAACTCCCGAATATTAGTTTTCCCGATATTATGTTTCAAAAAATGTACCATTTTACAATAATCATAAAATGCCAAACCTGAGTAAGCCACTCACACTTATTTCCAATATGTGCTTTCAACACTTGTGTTTTGGTATGAGCTTCAAAGCTCTCCAACAACACTATCCATTATCAAGGAACTCAAAATTCACTTTTTTGTACATTTTTCAACTTATGCCTGAATCTTCATTCAAACGGGTCACTGAGGTCACTAACTCCCTCAGCTCCTGCACAAGTTCAGGTCGTGTCCGACCCGACCCAACCCCGCACAAGACTTCCATAGTCCTAGAACTTGACTCTACAAATCCACACTGAATGCACCCTAAAACAACTCGACTCCACCCAAAGTAAGTGACTATGAACACTGCCTGAACGTGCTCTTGGCTGATGCTTGAATTGACGTGTGGTCCTGGATGATGCCCTACCCATGGTGTGGGAACATGCCTGAATGGATGCGACCCAACTCGACCCGAGTCTACACGACTTCTTCTGTCGATTTTCCTTTCGCCCTCCAACCTTCTCTCAAGCTTGATGCAACTTTCTTGAAGCTTCTTGAACGTGTATGATCGAATGTTTGATCGATTTTTTACATTTATCCATCCACATGATGTCCCATATATATGCATTCAAGCATAAATATTTTACTTCACAGTTGGGGCTCGACACCCATAAGCCGACCCATCTTCATTCGCAAAGCCTCTTAGTCATGGTGTGATGTTTTTTCAATAACTTCAGCTCACCACCAAGGTTTTCCTATAAAATCTCCGAGTCTAACACTTAGCCAATTTTCTTGCATGTTTTTTTCATCGCTCTTTTCGTTGCATGGTCGCAAAAAATATATCGTGAATTCACCAACCGTGTTATCTATCCCTCGCATACATTGGATTGAGCTCATCCACTATGACATAGCCAGTTTTGTCACTACCCAACCATCATTTCATTGCATTACCGCCAAGTTGGGAGTTTGTCACACCAAGGTGCGCCCATCACAGTTCGTCATCACAACTCCATCTCGTGAGCCTTACAACATGGATGCCAATGTTTCCTAAGTCTCCACTCTCATTGAGGATTTATTTACCAATTTTATTAGCTTGATAATAATTTAATCTCAGAATCTACTCAAGAAACCCACAAAATCCCATAAAGGAATTGGCCAAATTTTGAACCTAGAATTTTGGCCCAATTTCCCCTAGCTCCTTTAGTTGTTGGATGAGTTAGGATCTCTGTTTGACACGTCAAATATATCCAGAAAATTCTGCCAAATTAATCTTGGCTTCTCCTCAATAAACAAAGAAAAACCGGTGAAGGATTTCCAGAAAGGGTGACCCCAGAAATTCACCCTCTATGGATGGCTACGCTCTCCTGCTGGGTACGCTGGCCTCTCTGATGAAAACATTGAAACAAGAACCTCCAACTCTATGAAAACCTAAGCTATGGAAGGGTTGATCCCCTCAAAATCTCCTGGCTGAAATCTCATGAAATTCTCTTCTTTGAATGTCTCTCCTCTCTATGACTGTGTAATCTCCTTGGAAGACTGCGCTGCCCCTGGAAGTGACTGCGTAACCTAGAGGATAAAATGGTATTGATGGTCTCCAAAACTGATGGTATGCGCACAATTAGGGGACTCAATTGTTCAAATAAGACTAGTTCAAATAGGGTACTTGACCACCCAACAAGTTCAGACCACACATTAGAGAGAGAGAGGGATACTGCAACAAGGCAAGCTTGGGATAAAAACATCCTTGCATCGGGACCTAGAACCATTGGCTAGGGGCCCTTTGGCAAGAGGATAAAGTATCACTCTTCTTAATACCACCACTCTATAAGAGGGTCCTAGAGCCACCGTTTGAATTATTTTTATTGTTTTACTTTTTCAGAGCTTATTTGTATTTATGTTTAGTTTTAGTTTAGTTTTTAGTTTAAATTTGCATGATTTTTCCTCTATATAGTATGCTTATTGACTCCACTTCTTTCTGTCTGTTACCAATATTTTAATGGGGTAAACCACACCCCCTAATATGGTGTGATTTCGTACATACGTGCAACAAATACACCACAACAGGATTGACAATGCCACTAATGTTTTATTACCAAGTTTATGTGGTTCTCCTTGTTAGCCAGCTATAAAAAATTTTATATCAAATGTTGGCTAAAACATTTTTTGAGTCTTCAAGAAACAAGTTTTTATTGCTAAAAAGTGTTATCTCTTGAAGACTCTTGAAGTCCTCATGCCTCTGTCCAAATGTTCACTCACACTCTGAAATTCTTCTGATTTCATGAGAAAAGACTGTTGCAAAAAACCCCTTTTTCCCCCTCCTCCACTCAAAAAATAACCCCATTTCTTTACCCCCTTTATTTCTGCATAAAAATCCTTCATTTTCATATTCTCCCCTCATCCCTTCCATCAATAACCCTTTGATAAGTTTTAAGACTCTTTCTTTGCCTTATCGAAACCCTCAAAGTCCTTTGAAAATCTATAAAGAAAACCATTTTTTATTATAGACTTAAGCCCCCTTGGGCTAAGTCCTAAACCGCTTCCCCACATGTGCCCACGCCCTAACAACCAGGCACTATACCCATCGAGTGCTCATCACATCGGAACTTCCAAAAAAACAAAAGTCTTTTCGTGTGTAAACATTGACACCTCTGATTGCAATGGCTCGATCGCACAATCGCATCGGCTTTCCCCGATCGCGCAAATCGCATTGGCCTTCCCCACGCATTATCGCATCGCAAATTTTTCATCAAGCACATTAAAACATTTCTCCACCTCCGATTGACTCCTCCCGATTCATTTCCTGTTGTCGATCTGATCTACAGATCGATGGTCCACATGTGATCCCATCAGATTTTTCCATCGGTTGCATATAATTAGTTTACTTTTCCTCCCTCTGATGGCCGATTCCTAATTTATTCTCCACCGTTGATCTTGTGGGCCGATCCCATCAAATGGCCCATGATCATCCCAAAGCCCACTTTGATTTCTTATTCATTTCTTCTTCTACCTAAGGTTTTTTACCTTATTCCTTTTTATTTTCGCCATTTCTCTATTATACGTCACAGATCACTCCCGATCGTAGATCTTTGCGCGATCGATGGATCTGACATATTCTCTCCCTCTACTCTCCTTTCAACCTCCACAAAAGGATCTACACTATTGGATGATGCCATCCAATGGCTAGCCTCTCTCCCCACACCCTCTGCAGTAGTTAAACCCACAAACGCAGGATTTCTTAATTCTTTTCGTATTTTGCAGGTTTGAATGGTTTGTTCTGTCATATTAAAGAGAAAGTCGAAGGCTGAGAATGACGATTCCCATGCCTTTGATTTTTCAAAGCGGACCATCCACAGGGCTTTACTCCATGTCTCGTCATTGCTTCATGGGCATTGATGCCACATGAGCCCTGCGCGGCCTGCACATCAACAAGACACAGTGAATGAAATCGAAATCAAAGAGTATCATTGTTGAAGACAAAATGTACCAGAACAGAATATGGAAGACAAATTTGTGGGGATTACAGCTAAGAATTATTATCAAAAGCCTAATCCTCCAAATTAAAACACAATTAAGGAAAATCATAAGTGTTAACAGACATAAAGGCCTCCACCGCCTCAACAAAGGCGAATTGATTCCTCTCAGCTACCACAGTGCCACCTATAGCCACAAGCATTCAAATGAAGGCCAGAGTTATTGATCAAAATTAGATATTTTCCACAACGTAGCTAGAGAGTTAATTCTGCCAAAGAACTTATTGACTAAATATCTGCCGAGTTACTCCAACATGACACAGAGCCTCAAAAGTAAATAAGAGCTCTCACCGAGCTTGAATCTTAAATGTAAAACATTAGTACAGACAGAACACTTGTAAACTTCTCCATCGAGCCCCTCAAAGGCCAAGAAGTCATTAATGTGTATTAATTATCTTGGGAGATATTTTATCCTCTCCCACCTCCTCATCCTTCTATAAATAATGCTGTAGAAGATGAGAAAATGTTGGTTGCTGAACTTTGAAATACCCTTGAGCTTGAGACTTCTACTTGTAAATAGTGTTCACTGGCTCTTGGAGCTCTTCTTGTGATAGATAAGTTAGGCTGAGAAGTGTAGATGATTGCTAAACTAAAGCGTTTGACTTAAAGATGTAACTGTTTTGGAACATCAATACAAGCTGATTTATGGGATCCTGGTTTATGTCGACGGTGATGTTACTTCTTATTGTAAATTGTTATTTTATTTCTATTTCCAATTTGTTCATTTTATCTTATAAAGTACAACATGCATAGATTTAGGACCTACTGTATATCAGTAACCTTCTCTGACTGAAAATATTTATCTAAATTTTTTATTCCAATCTGTGTTATTTGGGAATGATTTAATTCAGTTTAAGCATAGGAATGTTGGCGTTCCCTCATCCTACTATCTGAACTAGTTGTCATTCTTAAATTTTATTTTCAGTATATGTTAAGAAGAGATGAACTAAGGAAGATATGGTGAGCTCTAGTCCTATTTTTATCCCAAAATACTATCTGAAATTTTCCCTTGGAATGTGTTAAAACCTGGCTAGTTTCGAAGTACTTACCAGATCTTAGACTGTTCATTGTTATATTTGTTTTTGTCTTGAAAGTTACCAAGTAAAGCAGATCTAGGAGAGGATTTGTGGTGAGCATGGCCCGCTATTTTATACTCCAACAGTTTCCTTCAAGTTCCCCCCCTGTTTTTAAGTGTTTTCTATTGAAAGTGTATCAAAGGCTGGCTAGTTTAAAAATACTTACCAGATCCTGGACTGCTCTTTGTTCTTCATCTATTTTAATTCCCCTTCTTGTTGTACCATTTCATTCCATAAATCAAGCTTTAAAGAGATCCTTTGACATAGATGAATTTCCCTATGGACCACTCTTTCCCCTTGTTGTTCCAATTAAACCCTATTATGACTCCATAGCCCAATGGACTAAAACCTGCAATTATCTATCTTTTTGGCCGAAAACTTACTCTGATTGCTTGCAACTTCTCACCTTTGAAACTCTTTGTATTTAGGACTTTCCACCTCAAATAATAATCATGCTCAACCATCCTAAAACAAAAAAAACCCTCGGCCTTCATAAATAGCCTAACATCATTACCATAAACTTTCAAAGACAAATCCAATCTTTGCACTTATTGGAGAGATCCCTCTCCAGATTCACGAGGGCTAGATCCTAGAATCCAAAAGTGGTTTAAAATATGTTGTTTTTTTTATTGGACTTTTCCAATCTTGTTAATTACGTATTCCTAACATTTCTGGCGACTCCACTGGAGAAATTTCTGAGTAATTTTCATTCTAAGGTAATCATAGGATATCAGAAATTTGTTTCAAAGAAAATTTGCTATATTAACTAGCTGAGCCACCAGCAACTAACATTTCTAGCGATTCTGCTAGGGACTAAGTTGAATTTTCATCTTAGGTTCCCTTAAAAGCTTCATAAAACCTCGTGAGTTAAAAGCTGCCTTTTCAAGCACTACCAAGCAGTGGTAATCATGATAAAACTTGTTTGAATTAGTGACAAACTAGGCAAACCCTAGGGTTCTCATAAGAGTTTATCTAACCTTGAAAAATCAACTGGGTTAGCCATAAGAGTAGACTGTCTTTGTCTCATAACCATAGCTAAGTTTTGAAACAGATCTCGGACACTCCTAGAAACCACACAACTGAAAAATAACTCAGAAAACACAAAAATGTTTCAGATTGGAATTCAGTAAACATGGTGGTGGACCATAAAACCTTTTACCTCCAAAAGAGCTAAAAACTTCCACTTGGCGACTCCACAATCCTCAACAGACCTTAAGACTCCATTGGGAAGAACCCTTATCATTTTAATATTAGTCAAACTTAGTTAGATGACTGTAGGATTAAAATTTGTGTAAACAGATTAGTTGACCTTTTAAAGACTGTCATACCTGGTTGAAATTTTCTTGTTTATTTGGGTCTGTAAAACACAACATAGTGGCTCCTAGAAAGATTCATATTAGAGCCTATCCTGACCAAAACCCACCTGAGATAGTTGATAACCCAGACAGTATCCTTAGGAAGTCTCCTTAGATAAAATTTTCAACTGTTTTCAGATCACCCTTGAGAGCTAATTTAGTTCCTGAAAATATTTCAGCTCTACAACAATCACAAGTTGACTTAGTAAATCCCTTTAGAACTAGGTCATTTGATGATATAATTCAACTAGATTCTGAGTCTCCATTTTCTTCTCCTAAAACAAGTGAACATCCTAGCAGTAGAGAAGCAACACCACCTGATTTACATATCCTTTACAATTTAGGTGTCTCTCATCCAAGATCATCTCAGCAATCTACTATTGTTCCATCCACATCTTCTCACCAATCATCCACTATCCAAACCACTCCACTTCAACCCACTTTCCCTCTTGTTAATCCACCTCTTGTAAATCCACCTCCACCTCATATCATGGCAACATGTTATTCTCCCTTAGTCCTTCCTGTACCATTAATAAATATTCCACAGGACTATCCATCCAAAATTCCATTATATGATGCTAGCAATGCTACAACTGCATCACAACGTGTGGATAATATGAATGACTACTTTGACAGAAATGAAATTGATGATGATGCTATCAAGCTTAGACTATTTGCTCAAAGTCTAGGGGGAGAAGTAAGAAAATGGTTTAAATCTTGACCCCCCACAGTATAAATCATCTCGAAGCCTTCCATCAAACATTCCTAAGAAAATGGGAAGTGAAGAAGAATCTTCTCCAAATCCTCTCTGATTACAAGAATCTCCAAAGAAACACTGGGGAAAGTGTACAAGCCTACTGCACTAGATTCAACAGTGTGTACAATGCCCTTCCCCCAGATCTAAAACCTCCACAAGGCTTAGAATTAAACAGGTTTACTAAAGGGTTTTACCCTGAGATGGCCTATCAATTGAAAGAGACAGATCCTACAACTCTTGAAGATATGAAAAAAGGGGCTCTTGTAGTAGAAGTTAACTTGATGGAGAAAAGAGCAAGAATGAAAAATGAGAAGAGAGTATCCTTCAAAGAGGAAACCACACCTTCTGCTTCCAGCTCAAATATGGAAAGAATGATGGAGGAAATGATGAAAGAAATGAGCATAATAAAGAGAGCACAAGCAAGTCAAAATCAAACTGCTCCTCAAAACAGAAACCAGAACCAGAATCATAATTTTAGAAGAAACCAACCTCCAAACAGACCTAGGGAAGATGATCAACAAATCACTCCTCCCTTTCACCAAAATTATGTGAGGGAGGTTGAGGAAATAGATGAGCAAGTAGAGGATGATGATTTCAATATGCTAGGAGTAGATGATGATCACTTTGATGTTCATTATGATAGAAAACAAGGTTTGTGCACACCTTATGATGACAAAAGAGATAATGATGAAAGTTATTATCAAGACATGGAAAAATTTATCATAGAGTCTCAAAGAGAATATGAACTTAGAAATAAAGCCAATCAATGAACTCCCAACACCAAAACCTCTGAAAAATCTTCACAAAACAGCACTGTAAACAAGCCTGAAATTGTCAAAAAGAAGGACAGAACAATAGTTGGAAATTCTGATAAAGGTAAAGAGAAAGGCACCCAAAACGTTACAAACTAGAGTGTAGACCTTAGCAGTACTAACACTTCAACTAGTACTCCTGTGAAAACAATTTTTTCAAATGTAAATAGAACAAATCAGCAAGCTGATGTTGCTGATAAACTGGTAGCTAATAATGCTAAGACAAGTTCTTCAAAGAGTCAAATTCCTTTCAGCCTAGAGCAGCAGATTTCCAAAATTAAAATCTCTGTTCCCTTGACTGAGTTAGCTTCCCATAATGTATATAAGACCCAGATTTTGAAGGCTTTAAACATTGAAGAGAATAATGACATATTCAATCTAAATGATGACCAACTAGAGCTTATTTTTGGTCCAAATATTGTAGGCAAGTATCAAGAGGGACTTGTTCCTCCCTTTCATGTGAGTTTAAATGTTCAAGACAAGATTTTTCATAACGCTATGCATGATTTCGGGGATTCTCATAATTTAATGCCAAAATATGTAATGGAGAGCCTTGGTCTAGAAATTAACAGACCTTACAAAGACCTTTACTCCTTTGACTTGAGCAGAGTAAAATTTTTAGGATTAATCAAAGACCTCTGCATTAACTTAGCCCAGATTCCAGCCAAATTCTTAGTAATGGACATTGTTGTGGCTGATGTTCCCCAAAAGTATGGAATGTTATTATCAAGATCTTGGGGGGCTAAGTTACAAGGGACTATGCAGATGGACATGACCTATGCTACTATCCCAGTTTTCAATCAGACTAGAAGACTTAATAGGGAGTCCCATATGAAATACATAGTTACAAGCTAAGACAGACCACAAAACTCTCCTCTTTATTCTATAAACATAGGCCTTGATTCTTTTATTCTATTTAATGATGAAACACTTAGTGAAAAAGTCACTTTAACAGAATTAATGGCCGACACAGAGGAAGAAGAACACAATGTAGAAGTGTCAAAACAGTTTCCTGCATTTGAAAATTTTAGCAAGCCAAAAACAGGTCTTGAGCTACAAGTCATGCGTCCTTTGCTTCTAAACCTTTATAGTCGACAAAGAAACCCTAAAGATAATGAAGAAACTGAGGAGTTAAAACAATTTCAATTAAGTGTTGATATTCAAGAAACATTTGAAAGCATTTTAGTTGAAGAGGACAAACACCAAACAAGTGAAACTGAAAATAGTCCTCTGTGGAGTATGTATTTTGACAGGTCGTGCACTAGAACTAATGCTAGTGTAGGTGTCTGGATCGACAACACTGATAACAACCATACAGAAAGAATTTCCTGCAAACTAAACTTTCAGTGTTCTAATAACATAGCAGAATATGAATCCTTGCTTTTAGGCTTACGTTTTTTGAAAAAGTAAGGAGCCAAGAGAATCAAAGTGCATGGGG
The DNA here is from genome assembly GCA_034641835.2 of Pinus albicaulis. Classification (NCBI taxonomy): domain Eukaryota; kingdom Viridiplantae; phylum Streptophyta; class Pinopsida; order Pinales; family Pinaceae; genus Pinus; species Pinus albicaulis. Next base: position 1,286,977,662 of record CM076582.1, read on the forward strand.
ATTCTGAGTTAATCATTAGACAAGTCAACAGGGAGTATAACGCTAATCATCCTAGACTTAGGGCCTATCGAAACGATGTCATGGACCTTTTAAAAACTTTTGAGGAGCACCAGATAATTTTTGTCGCAAGAAAAATAAATATTGCGACCCACAATTTAGCCTTTGTAGCTAGAACATGCTTAATGCCTTATGAAACCAAAGACTGCACAACTCAGATAAAATTTAGACCAGCCATTCCTGATAACAAAAAATACTAGCAAGTGTTAAATGGGGACAAACAAATAGAAGACTTCATACAATTCATAAATGAATTCGAACTACATTGTTCAGACTCAGATTATGACACAGACTGCAGTGAAGAAAATTTCCTTGCTGAAGAAGAACCATCTCCTGGACTTTTTAATATTAATATTTTGTCTGGAAAACTTGAAAACAAAACAAATTTGAATGTAGAATTAGAAATAGAGGATTTAGAAACCCTGCACTCTAAAGATGAAAGTTTTCCAAATGGTCTGGCAGCTTTAGAAGAGTTGTTTGATTTTAACGATGTGGCCAGGAAGCCAAAACTAGAACCTGTAGAGACTAAAGTGGAAGAGTGCAATATAGGCAGTGAACTTAAACCTATGATGATTAAATTGTCTAAGACTTTACCAGCTCACATTAAACTCAAATAGATAGAGATGTTTAAAGAATTTTCTGATGTTTTTGCGTGGAGTTACGAAGATCTGAAATCCTATGACACTAAAATAATATAGCACAAAATCCCTCTCAAGGAAAACCAAAAGCCCTTCAAACAAAAGCTAGACAGAACAAACCCTGTTCAGTTTCCTTTGGTTTGGAAGGAGATCATGAAAATGTACGATGCTGGTATTATTGTCCCTTTTAGGTATTTTGAGTGGGTGTCTAATATGGTGTTATTTAGGAAGAAAACTGGAGAGATCAGGCTTTGTATAGACTTTAGAGACTTAAACAAATCTTCACTGAAAGACAACTACCCTTTACCTAAGATGGATCATATTTTACAAAGGGTAGTAGGGTCTAGAAGAATTTCTTTGCTTGATGGCTATTCAGGGTACAATCAAATCTTAGTCCACCATAATGATCAACTAAAGACAACATTTACTACACCTTGGGGAACTTTCATGTATGTGAAAATTACCTTTGGTCTAATGAGTGCTGGAGAAACTTTTCAGAGAGCCATGGACATAGCATTCTTGGAGGAACTGGGCTTCTTCATCATTATATACCTTGATGATGTCACTGTGTTTTAAAAAATAGATGAAGAGCACTTAGAACATTTAAGAAGAGTTTTTGATAAATGCAGAAAGTTTGGGATATATTTAAACCCTAAGAAGACACTATTCGGTCTCCAAGAAGGTAAACTTCTTGGGCACATTATTTCAGAAGAGGGTATTAGGATAGATCCAAAGAGGATTCAGGCCATATTGTGAATCTCTCATCCTCGAAACATCAAGGAGTTGCAATATTTCATTGAAAGATTAACTTTTTGAGAAGGTTCATCCCCAACCTGGCTGAGCTCCTTAGAAATATCACAAACATGTTGAAGAAGGAGCAAGGGGTAAAATTAACCTTGGAAGCAAATAAGTCCTTTGAGCTAGTGAAACAAGTGTTAACCAAAACATTGGTTCTAATAAGTCCTGATTTTTCAAAAGATTTTTATATTTTTTCATTTGCATCAGAACATACCATAGTTGTTGTCCTTTTACAGAAAAATCCACAAGGACAAGAACAGCCTATTGCATTCTTTAGCAAGGCTTTGAGAGATGCTCCTTTGAAGTAAACATTATGGAAAATCAAGCCTTTTCTTTGGTTAAGGCTTTGAAAGACTTCAGAGTATACATCCTTCACTCACACATCATTGCCTTTGTCCCAAATTCAGTTGTGAAAGACATTATAACGCAGGACCCAGATGGTAAAAGAGGTAAGTGGATTGTTGTTATTCTTGAATATGATTTAGAGATAGAACCCACTAAACTTATCAAAGGCCAAGGTTAAGCTAGGCTGATGGCTGAATCCAATTTTGAAGTTCTTGATATTAATATGATTAATGCTTTAGATGATCAAGAGGAAATTTCAACTTCCATTGTTGAAAATCATTTTATGAATTCCTCTTGGTATGCTGATATTCTTTATGTTTTTCTTAATTTGAATACACCTCCTGGTTTGACAAAAACAAAGTCAAGGTTCCTAAAGTTAAAAGTTGTAAACTATTTCATTATAGATAGATGTCTTTATTGGAAAAATGAAAGTGGTATATTGCTTAAATGTTTGCCTGATTTTGATGCACAGAAGGTTAAGCATGAGTTCCATGAAGGGGAGTGTGGAGGCCACCTATATTGGAAAACAACAGCCAAAAAAATCTGGAGGGGTGTTTACTATTGGCCTACTCTTTTTAATGATGTACACAAAATGATCATTGCCTGCCATAAGTGCCAACTTTTTGAAGGAAAAAGGAAGCATAGATGGATTATCACTGCCACCGACTACTTCACTAAATGGATAGAAGACATCCCTTGTAGGCAGGCCAATGATTCTGTTATTATAAAATTTATAGAGAATAATATTCTCTCTAGATTTGGCTATCCTACCAAGATCATCACTGATAATGCAGAAACATTTGGATCAAAGAAAATGGTTGAGTTCTGTTGCAAGTATCAGATAACATTGAGGCATTCCATAGCCTATTACCCTCAAGGTAATGGACTTGGAGAATCCTCAAACAAGAGTTTAGTGAACATAATCAAGAAACTGCTGGAGAAGAACAAGAAGTCTTGGCACACAAATCTTGTGCATGCACTTTTGGCTGACAGATTGACATTGAAGAAATCTATTGGAATGTCACCCTACCAACTTGTGTATTGCACCGATGCAATTTTTCCAACCAGCCTTGGTGTGCCAGTTATGAAGTTGATTCAAGATTTTCAAATTGAAGATAATGATATGATCAGAAGGATCAATCAAAAAATTCATCTTCATCAAACCAGGGAGAAGGTATATAACAAAGCATTACAAAAGCAGAACAACATCAAAGCGCTTTTTGATAGAGGAACAAAGGCCAGAAATTTCAAATTTGGGGACAAAGTTTTAAAGTGGGACTCAAGGAGGGAAGACAAGGGAAAGCATGGGAAATTTGACAACTTATGGCTTGGCCCTTACTCTATTCATTCAGTTGCTAGTAACAATGCCTATTTCTTACAAGAGTTGAATGGAGCAGAATTGTTTGGGGGTCCTATTAATGGCAGGATGCTTAAACATTACTTCTCTTGTTCCATGTCATGTTCTAAAAGCATTTTTATCTTTTTTGTCATTATAAATATCTCATCCACCATTTCATTTGAAGTTAGAAAAATCAAAAATACAAAAACAGTGAAAGAAATAAAAGAGTGCAGATTGTAAAAACAAGAAAGGTACAGCCCCATACCAAAAAGAGAAACAAAGTCTGAAAATGTGCAAGCTTAAATGCCACTCCTGAAAACACACTTCTAATTATTCAAACAACCTAATATTGACTAATTAGATTTAAATTTACTGCTGGTAGGATAGTGAATTCGATTTGCCAAACTGTTTAATCTTGGCTTATCAGTAGATAGATTAGGCTAGAAATTAAAGGTTCAAACATGCTCAAAATTTGAACCTGAGGTTTCAAAAGAGAGATGACTCAAATCTATTTTATTTTGAGTCAAAACATATGTAAATCTAGTTATAATATTCTTAAAATATAAACCAGAGAAACAAGGAAAACAACTCACACAGTTGTAAAAACAGAGCTATAAAAAGATGAAGGAAGTATTTTGAATTTTCAGATCTTATGCATTCCATTTTGATTTGATTTATTGCAAAATAAATGTCTATGTGCAGCTTGTTTTCATGCCATGGATTAGCATCAAGTTAGACTGTTCAATCATAACTTGAATGCTTTTTAATTTCTATTGTAGAATTTAGTGAATAAAATATGTTGGACAGTTTAATCCCAACAGATGGTAGATTAGGTAGAGAAGCATATGGACTCAACTATTTAATATAAGTTCATGGAGAGATAAGGAGTAGAATTGGCTTAGTTTTATTCTTTAAAAATAATAAAATGTCGTAAAATATTTTGCCAATCCAAGTGCACTCTAATGAAGAAAAAATGTTAGATCAGTAGGATTGGGTAGGTAGAAATCTTGTTGATGAAAGATCCATTGTTTTTATGGCTGCTAATATGTTTTCAGAGCAAGATAATCCCAGAAAAAGAAGGGTAGCCCAATGGATGAGGCACTAATCAACCTCCCAAAGAATGAAAGTCTGAATTTCTTGATGCCTTCAAGAAGGCACCATCCCCAGGTGGAGCCACTGTTAGCCAGCTATAAAATTTGTTATATCAAATGCTGGATAAAACATTTTTTGAGTCTTCAAGAAACAAATTTTTATTGCTAAAAAGTGTTATCTCTTGAAGAATCTTGAAGGCCTCATGCCTCTGTCCAAATCTTCACTCACACTATGAAATTCTGTTGATTTCATGAGAAAAGACTGCTGCAAAAAACCCCTTTTTCCCCCTCCTCTACTGAAAAAATAAACCCATTTTTTTACCCCCTTTATTTCTCCATAAAAATCCTTCATTTTCATATTCTCCCCTCATCCCTTCCATCAAGACCCCTTTGATAAGTTTTAAGACTCTTTCTTTTCCTTATAGAAACCCTCAAATTCCTTTGAAAACCATTGAAAATCTATAAAGAAAACCATTTTTTGTTACAGACTTAAGCCCCCTTAGGCTAAGTCCTAAACCGATTCCCCACATGTGCCCACACCCTAAGAACCAGGCGCTAGACCCATCGAGCACTCATCGCATCAGAACTTTCAGAGAAACACAAGTCTTTTTGTGTGTAAACATTGACACCTTCGATTGCAATGGCCCGATCACACAATTGCATCGTCTTTCCCTAATTACGCAAATCACATCGGCCTTCCCCGTGCATTATCGCATCGCAACTTTTTCGTCGAGCGCGTTAAAATATTTCTCCACCTACGATTGAATCCTCCCAATTCATTTCTCGTCGTCGATTTGATCTTCAGATCGACTTTCCACATGTGATCGCATACGATTTTTCCATCGGGTGCATCTAATTACTTTACTTTGCCTCCCTCTGATCGCCGATTCCTGATTTATTCTCCATCGTTGATCTTATGGGCCGATCTCATCCAACGGCCCACGATCATCCCAAAGCCCACTTTAATTTCTTATTCATTTCTTCTTCCGCCTAAGGTTTTTTACCTTATTCCTTTGTATTTTTTCCATTTCTCTATTATACGTCCTGGATTGCTCCCGATCGTCGATCTTTGTGCGATCAACGAATCTAACATATTCTCTCCCTGTACTCTCCTTTCAACCTCCAAAAATAGATCTACACCATTGGATGATCCCATCCAACGGCTAGGCTATCTCCCCACACCCTCTGCAGCAGTTAAACCCACAAGCGCAGGATTTCTTAATTCTTTTCATATTTTGCAGGTTTCAATGGTTTGTTTCGTCATATTAAAGAGAAATCCGAAGGCTGGGAATGACGATTCCCACACCTTTGATTTATCAAAGGGGACCATACATGGGGCTCTACTCCATGTCTCGTCATTGCTTCATGGGCATTGATGCCACATGAGCCCTATGCGACCTGCACATAAACAAGACACAGTGAATGAAATCACAATCAAAGAGTATCAGTGTCGAAGACAAAACGTACCAGAACAGAAGATGGAAGACAAATTTGTGGGGATTACGGCTAAGAATGATTATCAAAAGCCTAATCCTCCAAATTAAAATGCAATTAAAGAAAATCATAAGTGTTAACAGATAGAAAGGCCTCCACTGCCTCAACGGAGGTGAATTGATTCCTCTCAGCTACCACACTGCCACCTGTAGCCACAAGCATTCAAATGAAGGCCAGATTTATTGATCAAAATAAGATATTTTCCTCAGTGCAGCTAGAGAGTTAATTCTTCCAAAGAACTTAATGACTAAATATCTGTCAAGTTACTCCAACATGACACAGAGCCTCAAAAGTCAATAAGAGCTCTCACCGAGCTTGAATCTTAAATGTAAAACATTAATACAGACAGAACACCTGTAAACTTCTCCATCGAGCCCCTCAAAGGCCAAGAATTCATTAATCTATATTAGTGAAGTCATTAATCTGTATTAATTATCTTGGGAGATATTTTATCCTCTCCCACCTCCTCATCCTTCTATAAATACTACTATAGAAGATGAGAAATTGTTGGTTGCTAAACTTTGAAATACACTTGAGCTTGAGACTTCTACTTTTAAATAGTGTTCACTGGCTCTTGGAGCTCTGCTTGTGATAGATAAGTTAGGCTGAGAAGTGTATATGATTACTAAACTAAAGCATTGGACTTAAAGCTGTAACTGGTTTGGAGCATCAATACAAGCTGATTTATGGGATCCTAGTCTATGTCGAGGGTGATGTTACTTCTTATTGTAAATTGTTATTTTATTTCTTTTTCCACTTTGTTCATTTTCTCTTATAAATTATAGCATGCATAGAGTTAGGACCTCTTGTATATCAGTACCCTTCTCTAACTGAAAATATTTATCTAAAATTTTTCTTCCAATCTATGTTATTTGGGAATGATTTAATTCAGTTTAAGCATAGGAATTTTGGCATTCCCTCATCCTACTATCTGAACTAGTTGTCAATCTGAAATGTTATTTTCATTATATTTTAAGTAGAGATGAACTAAGGAAGATATGGTGAGCCCTGGTCCTAGTTTTATCCCAAAAAACTATCTGAAATTTTCCCTTGGAATGTGTTAAAAGCTAGCTAGTTTCGAAGTACTTACCAGATATTAGACCGTTCTTTGTTATCTTTGTGTTTGTATTGAAAGTTACCAAGTAAAGCAGAGCTAGGAGAGGATTCATGGTGAGCCCGACCTACTAGTTTCTACTCCAATAGTTGCCTTCAAGTTTCCCCCCTTTTTTTAAGTGTTTTCTATTGAAAGTGTATCAAATATGGCTAGTTTAAAAGTACTTACCAGATCCTGAATTGCTCTTTGTTCTTCATATTTTTTAATTCCCCTTCTTATTGTACCATTTCATTCAATAAATCAAGATTTAAAGAGATCATTAGACATAGATGACTTGCCACATGGACCACTCTTGCCCCTTGTTTTTCCAATTAAACCCTATTATGACTCCATAGCCCAATGAACTAAAACCTGCAATTATCTATCTTTTTGGCTGAAACTTACTCTGATTTCTTTCAACTTCTCACCTTTGAAACTCTTTGCATTTACGACTTTCAACCTCAAATAATAGTCATGCTAAACCATCAAAAACAAACAAAACCCTCGGCCTTCATAACTAGCCTAACATCATTACCATAAAATTTCAAAGACAAATCCAATCCTTGCACTTATTGGAGAGATCCCTCTCCGGATTGAGGAGGGCTAGATCCAAGAATCCCAAAGTGGTTGAAACAATGTTTTTTCTGTGATTAGACTTTTCCAATATTGCTAATTACAGATTCCTAACACTACCTTCTTTTGCAAGAGACCTCTGTCTTTGCTGTGGAGTGGAGCTGAATGTCCGCTGATTTCTCTTGCAATCCCTAGTTTATCCCAAGTGAAAGAGTGAAGAAGAGAAAATCCTAAAAAAATTTACTTGCAGTATTTTGCGTGTGTTTTTTCCTCATAGACGTGAAAGGTACACGTTAAGAGTTGACCCGTGCACAGAGAGCACACCTATTTCACCCTTTTGTGTGAAAATTAGAGAATGAGAAATTTTTCCCTGGTTTCTAGTTTTTCCTACTTGTAAGGTGCTTGGCAGCGCCTAATACACCTGCCAAAACTGGTTGTGGTACCCTATAGCTTTTTAAAGCTCTCTTTTAGCTACTTTTTGTACGCTTAGTGTCAGTTTTACTTCAAGTTGAGTTTTGCAATGTTCACACATAGTTTAAGTAGGGGGGCAAAATTAACTAGCATTCCAAAAAAAATTATGTTTTGAAAATTTTGGTACTTACACACCTAGAGAACTAGCCCAAGTAATTGGCCCAAGACCACGCATGCATAGCTAGTTTTCTTTTTCTTGTGTAAAAGTTTTTAGTTTAGTTCAATTTTTGCACTAGGAATTTCGGGACTAGTATTGAATTTTTTATAGAAGAGCAAGTAATCTCTTCTACCTTTGCACCCTCCGGTGATCCTAGGTAAGCATATGAATGCTCCATATTCACAATTCACCATCTCACTATAGTTAGTCACACAGATTAACTAGGAAAAATTGAAAGCGGCCCATTATCTGCACATGTTTTCCATTTTAGTTAGGAACAATACAACATATTTTAAATAGGGGATTTTGTAAAGTATCATTGATATCCACATGTTCAAAATATTTTACTTTCCACTTTTTTCTCACACATAGTCACCCACTAAGTGAAGCAAAGACACCTAAAACTAACTTAATCAAAATCAATAAATTCTCCCCATTGGGGCCACAAAAGAAATTATATCTTAAGTTAGGATCATGGGGGTAGGCATCCAATAAGGCACCTTGATCATACTTCATATTGAAACATAGAAGTTTTGTATTTAGGGAGCATCAAATCCACCTATCAATGCATGATAAAGAAAACCTACGCATGGTAGAGACTCATTTCAGAGGGGGTTAGGCTTAGGCATAGTGTGTGCAGGTATCAATGAGGGATACCTAACTTGGCTAATAATCGGTACTATTAGCTGACTACCAAGAAGCCAAAGAGTTGAACGCTCATGTGGGATGGTGGTTCATTAGTGGCCAAAAACTAGGGAAACATTTTTCCTATAAGTGATAGTGTAGGTAACCGCTAGGCCCTCTACCCTTACCTTGGTGGATTCTCTTCGGCTGACTGGGGGCGTCACCTCCTCTTATGGGATTTTGTGCCAGCACTCGCAAGAAATATTCTCAAGTCCCAGTTACTTTTGAGTGTGTGAGGATGCATAGGTCTTCTAGGATTTTGATTGTCACACGCAAACAAACAAAAACCACTTTTTTGATTGCTTGATCACATAGATTAATTTTAAGGGAAATTTATTTTATTTTTCTCTTTGTTTTATGTATGTGACAAGAAGTTTTCTTTGATAATAGACTCTATCCTCTCAAAATTTTCCAAAAACCAAACTTGGTCGACACCTGACAGGTCCCAATGGAACCTTATCAATCTAGGCGTATTTTGGACCTCCCCCCATTACTGGGAGGGGTTCCATTTCTTTCTCCATTCAGGCGTCAAAGACAGAACGCTGCCACCATTATCATTTCGTCCTTTATCGAGGCAACCATATTTGGGAACCCTAGTCGGTCTTGCAAAATCACACAAGATACCACTCCTCCCATGACCCCTATGGGGTAGAGGAGTACATCCCATTCGGGAAGTCAGTTGAATACACAGTAGGGTACGTCACAGACTAACCCTCATTCTAACCAGACCTTTGTGTTTTCACACATTGCAATGGTGTCTATTTCTCAGCCACCTTTCTAAGCTTCCTTGAATCTACCTGATTTAACTAAGACCTAATGAGTGACCCCATCGCACATGATCCTACTTGGCCTCTCATGCCCATGAAGCTCCCTTCGGATATACCAAAGTTTGAAGGAAAGAAAGCAGAAGACAAATGTAATCATGTCATGAAATTTCAACTGTGGTGCTCATCGAATAGTATCATTGACGACACTATTTGATTGAGATTATTTTAACGCACTGTTATAGGAGTAGCCGCGAAGTGGTACGTGGAGCTACCCTCATCTTCACATGGAACCTTTAGCAACCTTCACGTTCCTAACATATTTTCAGTTACCCATTCACCAAGATTTTGGAATGGAATTACTGAATCATTTTAGACAAACCCCCACCATCCATATCTCGGACCATCTCCATGAATGGAGGCGGTGTCACAGTTTATGTAAATCTAAAATCGATGATCAGATTCTCTTATATATGTTCTTGAAAACTATTATGGCATAGACTTCAAAGCATGTGGCACAACATAATCCCACATCCGAAGAGGATGTAATCAGCAAAATCGAGAAGCTTGAGATGGTTTATACACAGTCAGGATACATTTACAACATCCTGCCTAACACCCCGCGCCTACAAACTTATCAAGAATTTCCAGGTGCGTTGAGCTCTGCAGACAGGCTAATTGGGTCAATGACCCAAGGTTACCTAGGCAGCAACAGTCAAAACCCTGGTTACACATACAATTGTACTAAGAATGTGCCTCAACCCAGCTTTCAAATTCATCATATGCCTCAGACAAATTTGACCAATAGGGCGCTACTGTATCACCTGGGAGGACCTTATCCTCTGACTCAGGCGAATCAGTACGCAGAAATAAACACTAATGGAATAAATCCCCTCCAATATTCAAGTGCAAACCAGGGACTGCATTATTCTCAGTCGCCAGGACATGACAAAAAAATGCACAGGTGAACTTTTTACAGCCGTCCCAAAACCAACCACACCAATATGATCAGGAGAACTGCCCTCCAAACATGGTAAATAAAAAATCAAAAAACAAGCCAAAAGGGACCCTAGACAAGGGGAAGAAACCAGCAGTGCCCACCGCAATCCTAGGCTAGAGGCAACTCCAACTAGAATCGAAACCAGGAGCCGAGCAAAGCCCAATGGTAGAGCAAAAGGCCACCTCTTCAAACTAACCATTCCAGTTTGATATGTGGTGGGTACCATCACTATACTCACCATTGTCCCAATCTCCCTGAGTAGAAGAAGCTACAGAGTAACTAAGGACAAGGAGGATCTTCCCAGCAACCAGCCGTGATGCAAGAACATTTCCCCAACCAAGGGACGGTTAGCACTCACCAGAAAAATACAGACGATTCTCAGAAAAAAAGCCATGAAATCTACATTACTCAAGAACAGATGTTTAACCAAACACAAAATCACAACTATGACACCCCACCAGACACCAATACGTCAGGGGAAAGTACCAGTGCGCCGATTGTACCTTTGACCATTTCAAGGATGCCTATAGAACCATTGACGAAAATAGCAAAGGGACCTAATAGGTGATCATGAAACTACTCCAAAGTGGCCCATAATTATAGTATCGTGGATAATTTAGCATAATCTCCCACTGCTATTTCAGCTTTGTAAGTATTGCAGTCATGCCCAAAACAATGAAAATCCCTACTTTCTGCATTAGGCACTATTGATCCTAACGATACACGTCTAATGTATTTTGACTTAGAGAAAGCAACCCCTAGTCTTCCTTCCATGGTCACCTTCAAGATACCAGTGTCGGCGCAAAATATCACTATCCACTGATGTGTCATAGATGAGGGTGCATTGACATGCATCATGTCCAAATTTTTTTGGCAAGAGTTAGGTTCTCCCAAACTAAAACTATTAGTCATCACGCTTTGAGCATACAACGATCGTCCCTCAACTCCCATCGGCCTCTACCTGTCCCACTCTGTTTAGCTACAAAGATGGTCCACATAGACATTGAAGTCTTGGACACTCACTTGGAATACAATATACTCCTCGGGCGGAGTTATATGTATGCCATGTCTTCCATAGCCTCCTCTATCTTCCGCATCATGATGTTCCCCCATGAGGACCGCATAATTACTATAGAAAAAGTGATATAAATGGAGAAGCATTCCCTAACAAACACTAATGTAATCCTACCATATGTAGGTACATCCAGAGATACAATTTCACGGTACCAAGAATATGGCTCCGGCAAATTCAAACTGTCATCCGTTCTAGGGTCATTCCTAGGAGATCCTCTTGTTATCATTGAGGCATCGCCAAATGTCACAAGGGCTTTGGTGTGCATGATGTCCACATCAAGCATCGAAGCTAGTTAGGACATGGACACAAGAGGAATGACATCGAGGCATCAGCAATGGAAGCCTCCCTAGCCTACGCCACCTCTCAAACCCCTTTCTTCTACTCCCCAGCTGGCAGGGAAAATTTTAAGAACCCCCCTAAATTTATATATATAATAAATAGGTGAATCCCCATGATACATAGGAAAAATGGAAGGAGATTTTATTAATAATATAATATGTATATATAATTTTTTGGCAAATCTCTCACAATATTATATTATCTTTTAAAAATATGGCGAATCACTAATACAAATGGTGAATCACTACTACAAAATGGTGAATCCTTGTCTAGTGGAGTTCGGGTTGTTGGTTCCAATGAAGATATGGTAGTTGAACCAGTAGTAGAAGGAAGAGAACCACTAAGACCAAGCATGGCACATGGTGACTCATGACGGAAGTAGTTCTCATGTAGTATGCAAAATGTGTTCTTCTAGTTTTGCTAAGCGTAGTGTTGTTGCTTATGCTACTACTAGAACTAATATTGAGGTTGGAGAGGAGTTTCAACAAATTGGGATATTTGCAGATCATTTTGTTTCAACAATCCTCCAACACAAAGGCCCATGCCTCTGTCGATTTCTTCAATGAGTAGAACAAGTCGAACAAAAATTAAAACACCAATAACTAATAAATAGATTCAATACGACAATCCCAACACACCTCCAAATCAACAGTTTTGCCTCACTGTCTTCTACGGACATCCAAACTGACGCAGATCTTGGCATAATTTTCTCATGGGAATGGATCAGGAATTCGAGGGGGAGGTATCATAAATTCATGAAGCTCAACTTACCCCTCCACAGTCCAATGCAACAATGGAGGTCGGCTCTCCTCCACACATATAATCACCAACAGGCACCAGCAGTTACACAACTATTACACAATCTAGGCCTCTCACAACAGTGGCCTCTCACAAGTTTCGCCAATGACAGTGCTTGACTAAAAAATTTAAAAATAAAAGTTTGACCAGGAAAAGTAGTATTCAAGTTTTTATCTTGTAATTAAATAATTCAACATCCCAATATATAAAAATACCATCAAACGAACATTATGCACTCCAGTCATAAAACAGTTCAGGATAAGAGAAAGTGTAACTTCTCATTCCATTCATAACACAACTCATGATAAGAGAAAGTGCAACTTCCCATAATGGTAAAACAAAAGGAGGAACTTTAATAATGATAAAACAATTCCAAAGTGTGGGGTATCCCACTTTTTATTCACACACCAAACAACCCATCAACAACTTACTTTCACTTGTCCTTTCTAGAAATCAGGAAATTGATTTTACATCCGAAATTAATGAAAAAAACTGCATATGGTAGAGAGCCTTAGTCACCGGCTAAAATTTTAATGTTGGTCGTTATGGAAATCGACTTAATGCCAACTATCCAAACCTTGAAGTGAAAATTACATTACAGTATGTACAAAAATGGACATAGTTTGAACATGTAAACTCCCCAAGTTTTCTTCTGCCCCTCATGCATGGCTGTTGTTAAGATGTAACATGGGAAACCCCCCCTCCCCTTACAGTTCGCTGCTTAGGGTTGCACAGTTTCCATATCCAACCATCAATCCAATCAGCTTCTTATTATTCAGACGTTGTTGGTAGACCGTTGGTTTTTCAAATTTGTTACCAAATTATGAAAAAAATCAAATAAATAATGAATTCATGATTATCTTTGGAGAGTATCTATGTATGATTAATTTCATTGTGACATAATAGCTAAAGAAAAAATATAATTAGGTAAGCAACCCAATTTAAATCTTGAAGATACATAATCTTCAGTGATTTCAATAACTGAACAATAATTAATTTCTCTGCACATGTTAGGGAATGGTATGAGGTGTGTAAAACCGAGCACGTTTGAAGTCAAATGTAATCTTTAGAATTTTATAACATAATACAACTCTCGCTTACTTACAAAAGAAAAAAAAAGCGTATTATAATTTCACTATCAAATATCAAATATCAAAAGTATGAATTATTTCTTTCATATGCCCCCTTCATGGATTCTAAATCCTTGAGTTGTTTACATCTTTAGTATTTTACACACATTTTTTTTCCAAGAAAAAACTGTGTTTTCTATTTCAAGTGTGAAAGCAAAATATGCATGGAAAAGTCTATGCTTTCATACAAAACTACTAGTCTAAATACATTGGAACTTAACCATTGGATTTACCCCAAATACATATCACATCCATATTTTGCAATCGGTATACACTATACATGACAACAAGAGTTTCAAGTCAATTATAGCACCTCCCATTGTTCTTCTAAGTAAATAGAGGATTTTATATCTCACTGGGAAGCTTGCTTCCCCCTTGAACTCCTTGAACAAGAGCAAACCTTTCTGTTGTGCCATAACTTTTTTTGAGAGTCCATTGGCTGATTTGTTACATTCTCTATAGAAATGTTGCAACGGACCAAAGATTGAGCCCTATCTCTCTAATTCTGTGAAGCAAAGGAGACAACACTAAATTAGTGATTTGTCACTTCTCATTAAACCAATGCAATTTTAAACTTTGAAACTCCTGGTAGTTGCAAAGATCTGATTTGACACTTCTCAATAAACCAATGCCATTTTCAATGTTGAAAATCCTGGTACCTTCAAATATTTGATATCATTTTCTAAAGAAAAATAAGACTTCAAAAAAATCTACAAGGAAAATAGTTCTATCCTCTTATTTGAACCCTTGATCAGCTCCAAACTTTAAGGTATAGTAATGGGTGAGATAAAAACAAAACAACACCATATCCACATCTTCTGGAATACCTTGCTCCATCAAAAACCCTTGCTTCATTATTATTTATCTTAAAATCCTTTGGCTTTTTATCTCTGCAACTTTCTTTATAGAAAATTATAATTATACGCGCTGCCGGATTCTCTATCTTATTCCAACCATACACTTATTCTGCCAAATCCTCAAAAGTCAACTTTTTCCAACCATCGATAACCCCCACATAATATAGCTAAGAAGAGCTCAAAATTGAGTGTGTGCAAGCCATGTCTCAAGACCCTGAAGTAGGGACCCATAATTAAATTTTCCTTGGCAATTTAAAGATTGGAGAACATCTTGCCATACAGAAATAACATATGAACACATAATAAAGAGGTGATCCACAAATTTACCTTAACATTTGCAAAAAATACAGCAATTTTGTCCTTGCCAATAGCACTTTTGTCCATTGTCGCAGGTTAGAATTCTGTTTGATAGAGATAACGAGGAGAAGGTTCTAATTTAAGAAATATTACAGATGCTTACCTACCATCAATGTCTTTCTCGTAGCAAATCCATGTAGGATAAAGCCTCATAACCAAACTTTTATGTAAGGATAGTTGTGGCCTTATTCCAAAAACATGTTGTTTCATCCCCTGAAATCTGTAAAGAAATAAAATTGTGACATAGTAATGAGCTGTAGGGAGTATATTCAACAAAAAAAGCTCCTTGTAAGTTCAGATATTCTGCTACTAACCAATTTTTTTACCATCTTCCAGGAACACCTTGAACCCCAGCATTAGCCAACACTAACGCTTGATTTGATTTGATATCGATGCTTCTACTTAGATAATAGGTTTGATCATAGTGGCTAAAGAGGGAGAAAGTTAATACTTGTCATTTACAAAATATTTGTGCAGATTTTTGCTTTAAATCACTAGATAAAAATCGGTTGAGATCTTCTTTACTACCACATTATTTTGAACTCTAGATTGTGTTGATTTTTGCTGTGTATCATGGCCACCTCCAGCTGAGGACAGTGTGAATTAATTTATTTTGAATTTCAGATTTCTTTGAGCTTAAATTCGATGCATTGACATGAACATAACAGGCATATTGCTTGATACCACTAAAGATTCAATGCAAGAAAGGCTATGCATACCCGAATGCTTCGACGAACTTAAGTTTGCTAGTGATCACGAGGAATTAATTTCCGAGTAAATAATGGTGGGGAATACCTCCTGGAGTCTCCTCCGCATTGATTTTTTGGCTGAGTGATTGAGCTTTAATGTTGGTGCACTCTTTGAGAAACATTTAAAATCTCAAATATCATGTGTCTTATATGGTTTGACCTACTATGGACGACATATTCACCTAGCTAGCTCAAGAAAAATGAGATACTTCACACCAGATTGTATTTTTTCATCTCAGGTAATTGTTCATCCAGATATTTCCCCATGAATGTTTCCCTGGTAAAATGTGAGGGTTTAATAATAGAAGCAATATATACCAAGATATATTATCGCCAATTCTGATATTGAAAGGGAATTGAATAAAATTGGAATGTATTTCGATTAAATAGTTCCAAATATAAAGATTTCTTGGAGTTGAGAATCAATAGTAAATTTAACTATTTTCACACTACAGAAACAAGTGAAGCTGGGAAATAGAGTTGGATCGATAGAACAAAATCTAGAGCTAAAGGGCAGAGTTGAGGTCCATGTTCCAAAGATGCCGATAGAAGACACATTGATCCAAAGTTTTGTTTCTTGAAGCTTTGGTTTCCAAACGTGCTCGGTTTGCCACACCTGATACGATATTGTGATTACTATACCAATAGATTAGATCCTCTCCAAGGGATTACTATACCATATTTGTACGTTCTAGAACAGAGTCTATTTGGTATGTAGATCTATCACCCTCACCTTTAAGATATGCAATGGTAGATCGTAAGATTTTGTATGTGATACCAGGTCCCACAATCAGAGATGCATTGATTGTCACCATATTCAACCCTCTGTCCATGGCCAGTGCCCATGCTACCCTATATGAAATTGTCTTGGCTAATGCGTACCATAACTGTGAACAGGAAATATTTCATAATTAGAAAAGGAATACCACAGATACCCTGACATTGGCTATCTGTTTCTACACTTTTTTCCCTTTCTTCTATCAACTATGTTGCAGATTTGAAGCATACTACAGCCCTAAAACAACACCTTATGAATGGATTGATGAGTAGCAATTTAGCCCTTGAACACTGCTTTTCTTCAACACATTTCCAGTGAGCACATAAGGATCAAATGAATACATTAGGCCCTTTTCATCTCAAGTACACACCTTAAATATGAATGTATCAATTTTTTTCTTCATCTACTAATTGGTAGAAAATGGTAAACAAAAATCTTCTACTGTATGACCTGCTTCAAAGTAGTTGTTTTTGACATACAATTTCTCTCATTTATCCAAATGCCTTATGGCTCCATTATCCCATAACTGATAGGCACCAATTTCCTTCCTTCTCATTCATTCCTTGCTTTTGTCCATTTTTGTTTCTTCATCCTATTTCATACACTACAACCACCACTCATATTATTAAATCGCCTTGTGCCCCCATTCTATAGCCTAGCAATCCTACCTTTTAGGGATGCTCCCTTCAGTTGAAGAAGAGCCAACCAAAATAGAAAGGAAAAGCTACTCAAAGTGAGTAGGTAATATTATTGCATTGTGAAAAAGCTAACACCATCGTGATTGAGACTTTATAATTTTTGCGGGTACTAGGTTTTGTTGTAACAACAAGGAATCATAGTGTAGATGAAAGATCAGATCTTAAGCCAATTTTACAGTTCAAAATGTAAATAATTATGAAAACAAGATATAATCAAGAAATTTAAAAATCATTACCAATAACAAGGCATATATAAGTAGCAGTAAATGTGTTCAATGCAAGTTTACATACCAATTCAGCTCTAGGCAATAAATACATCCCAAAATATTAAAAATATAAGGTGATAATCACTAGTGTAAGTAGGGCAGCAGCAAATTACATATACAAATTCAAAGCTCCCTCAAAACAACTAAGGAATCACACTAAAGAAGGAAATGTGTGATAATGTAAACTTACTAGAACTTTCCAAAAACTGGAACACAAATTTATTAACCAATGACTTTGTCATCAATGACTCCGATATGCTGCTGAGTAACAACATTAGTATCTGATAACATTAGGTAGTTGCAGATCCACACCATCCACTAGCTTCCACAATATCATTTAGAAAATATAATGTATTGCTGAGTATAAAAAAGCTGAATGTCTGGAGTCATGGAAAAATAAACTTAATTTTCTTCAAAATTTCGAAAATTAGACTAACAATAGTGGAATGAATAAATGGTGAAATTTCAATGCCTTGTATGAGGTCATTGACTTAATTTTGTTGCATGATCAACTTCATCTAGAAGTTAGTCAATTTATGCATGAAGAAGCTGACTCAGCATGTTATCGACTGTCAAGTGATTCAAAACCACCAATAACCAGGAAAAAACTAAAAAGGTTCACCCTAAAAGTAATTTCTTCAGTGTCAAGATTCAGTATGCAAGTGCACATAAGCAACGGATGGATGTGTGTCACAACAAAGAAAAAAAGAATGTAATTATTATGGATTAAGAGGATAGATTACTAGTCCTGCTGAAAGAATTATCATACCCCAACTAAAAAATAGTTTTAAGCCATAACCAGCAGCACAGATGCTCAAGAAAAATCGTTAATAGTTGAATTTCATGGTTCCATGGTCTGTTCATCACATTCTAAATACCATCTATAGATTTTAGTGGGTATAAAACTGTCAATACTTCAAGAAAAACTATCATACAGACATTTTTTAAGGGAACCTCATATGAATACTCGAAATGGGTTAACTAAAATGTAGGTTAGTGACTACAATAAGGCCATACTAGGAAACATGGTAACGAAGATACATAAGTGTTTTAAGCATACTTACAAAGATTAAACTTTTAGCTCCTGTATTAACTCGTAACATTAATAAAGTTGAGAAAATTGACCACAGCTAGCAGAAGATGATGTTATTTAACATAGGATGACTAGCAATTATAATACAAGTGTTTTTTTTATCACTAAATCTAAATAATTGCCGATACTACATAAAGGTTACTTAATAATAGAGAAATTGTACTTACCTCAAAGAATAGATACTGCAATTGGATTGAATTTCTCAGTCCAAACAAAACCATGCAAAAAAACAGAAAACAAGATATGTACAATGAAAAGCACTTTACGAAAGAGACATATTTCCATAATTTGGCCACATATACAAGGAATGCATGCAAGAAATATAACATGAGAAAGAAAGGAATCAACAAAAGGAAAAAAAAATACTTAGATTGTCTCAATTTGTACTTCGAGGAAGATTATATGGACTGAAAATCCGTATGCCTATTTTAGAATCAACTGACACAACTACATTTTCCAGACTTGTCTCTCTATTTCCAGGTGATTCACCTTGCTGAATTCCAGCCTAACCACACAAATCCTCATCTTGTTGATTTGGATCTAAGCACCCAACATTTACAATATCCAAATCTACATTATCACGTCTCTCATGAAATTCATAGACTTGACTAACAGTTTCTGAATTGGGCATCATAGAAATAGAATGTGATTCTCCTTCACATTCCCTCACTAACTTCAACGATAGGGAACTAGAAATTTCTAGAAATGTTGCAGCTTTATTTGTGACAGCAATATATGTACAACTATCTATTGGCATAGGAAAGTCCCTGGAATATTTTTCAGTCACTCTGAAATCAATGTTTCTTGTGTGTCTATTTGACATTGTCTTGTACTCTTTCGTATTCAATATTGAAATATTTCGTTTTATAAGGAAAGGGACATTATTAAATTGCAATGGACCTACAATGTTAGCTTGCTCTTCTGACAAGACAACTGCATCAACAGGATCCACGGGTGTGTTTGAGACATGCATTGAATTAATGCCATAAGTAAGCTCTTCTAGAGAAACTATGGTATTAAGATTTGATTCTTTTGAGAAGCCTCTCGGATCATGATCATCCATCAGTTCTGGGTCAGTGACACCATCTTTAGGTTCTGCTAAAAACACCCTAGTATTAACATCATCCAAAGGATGTTCTAAACAACCTTTGGAATTGGTATTGCATCCTAGTACCAAATAATCTGCATCCTTTACATTCACCATTGGATCTTTCACATCAAAAATTGGGCTATTTTAACTTGAACTGATAGAGTTATTCATTTTTGCATCATCTTGAAGAACCATATAAGGGTTTTATTTGTTAGTCTATGTATTATTCTTCACTGCATGTTCTAAAGGATTGGTAAACTCAATGGCTAAAGTCACATATGTTGATGTGTTATCACATACTATTGTTACATCAACATTAGCATTTGTTTCTTCGTACAATTTAGTATGACAGAAACTCTCTTTACTGCTTTTAGAAGCCACAATTACCTTGTGCGGATCATTTTCACCAGGAATTGAATAATACTTAATTTTGACATAGGAATTTTTGTAGAGTGCCAGTGCTCTCTATAAAGTAAACCAAGAAAATCAAATTAAATGAGCATCCAAGATACTTTACAATAGAAATAAGCCATTATGCCCATACTCTATTTTACTACGCAAGTGGAAATGATAGCAAACTTAATGAGCCCAAAGAAATTTTTTTTTACCTCAAATGTGTTCCTCAGTAAGCTAGGGAAGAATTTTTATTGCATATTTAAACCGTTTAAGAGAGCCTCTACATTTGCATCGACCTGCCATTAAGGACCGTACAAGCAACTCTCATTATCTTGAAAACATGGAGCAAAACATTCCCAGAAGAAACATTTTTAAAATCATGATGTTAAAAGAGCTGGTGTCAATGTGAAAAGCCATTCTACAGTATTCATATGGCCTATTTTATCCAGTCAAACTGCTAGCACAGTTCTACTAAATCTGATTATTCCATCATATAATTTATTCCAAGAGTTCCCAAAATGTTTACCTTGCACAAGCTTTCTCCTATTTAATAAAAAAATAGTAGTGACTCTCCAATTGTTAAAAAGAAATATCATCCATTTCTATGATTGGACCTGAAGGTCAAAAATTCTAGGTCATTGATTTAGTTCTTCTCTATCCACATATTCAGTGATGTCAAAAGTGTTGGTATTTCCTTTGAAAGAGTGATTGCTTTGGAATTGAGCTCTCTTAGGATATGTTTATAGATCAATAACCAATCAAATGAGAGTATTTATTCCCAGATGTCCTAAAGAAGAGATTGCAAACAAACATTTCCACCTCAATTTTCCTATTATCCCAATCAATTACTAACTTTGAATCTCTCATAACTTGTAGCTTTTTGATATTTTTTTAAAGTGGATACAAAAGAGTGTTAGCAAGGAAATAAATTTAGAATTATTATTTTTCCTGCACCCTAGGGAATATTTAACATGCATATAATGTGATTTGTTCAAAAATAATACTACTACAATTATGCAAATTGATGGATGACCCGGTGTAGCACCATCAAATAAACTCCACAGATTATCATGATCTAATGGAGGCATAATTGGGACCCTTTTTTTTTCCATTTGGATGTATCCTATATTCTTTGCATAGATTTTCAATGATTCCTACAACAATGTCCATCGAGATGTCAAATGATATGAACATACTTGAATTCCTTTCCCACCAAATAATGTAAACAAAGATGCATGGGAAAGCCTTGAAACAAGATACAAAACAATCTTCCTCACAAGCCTTTAAACAATTTCCTAGATTGGACTTTGACCATTATTGCTAAGCCTCAAATACCCAATTTGTATATGAAAAATAAATAAACAAGTGAGAAACACATTCATCTGAGGATTTGCAGAAAGAACATTGTCAGGAATTTAGCTTTGCATGTTCATGATCCATCCTTTTTGCTGACTCCAATACTTCCAATCCAAAGTTTCTTTGGTGTCAGGACTTCAGTTTTTCATGCTCATAATCCATCTTTTTTGCTGTCACTGGTACTTCAAATCCAAAATTATAAACTGAGATCATTTTGGCTTGGAAATTTTTTGACTTCTTGGTAAAAATCATAAGGAATGATGTTGTAATTATTTTAAATCTTTCAAGGTATGAACCATGAATCATTTCGATATATTTCAATAAAAATGTTAATGGAGTAGATCATGAGATACGTCCCTTGCTTGGTCCAGAAATCAGAGTCACAATTTCAAACATCTCATATAGAGAAAAATATGTGTTAGAGTGGCAGGAGAAGTCAATTGGCAGAAAATACTCCAGACGTAAAAAGGAAAAAGGTCAAAATCACCTCATCCTGCCAAGGAGGTGGACATAGTATTATTCCAATCAGGGTTGCATTCCTCCTATCTATCTTTAAAAGTTCATTAATGTTTAAAATAAACCTCATGTCCACCACTTTGATTGTGTAGGATCATGATTGAATTTTTTTATTTTCACTTACAGTTTTGGATTGGGTCTATCATTTGCAGAAAATCAAAAAAGAAGTCAAAACCAAGTGTGCATATAGGAAATAAAGTAGCAAGAAAATCTTTGTGTAGATGAGACTTTCAGATCCATTCCCAATGGTGATTGTAGCATTATTAAACCATAGCCCCATAATAGTATTTCCAGTTTGCATGACATTTATGTGCAGGGACAGAATGTTGAAATAAGTGGCGATGCTAATAAAAATGGTGCAGTGAAAAGGCCAATATTCAAGCATTTGGAGATCTTAATGCTTGAATAGAGCACTAATAAAACGATAGGAATGCAATAGAAAGATCATTTCTGAATACTCTTGTATGCAATAGTGTAATAATCCAGCTCAAAAATTTATTTTTCATTGTTTCAAACCATTTTTCGTGTTTGAGGTAAAATATTTTGTTCTATTCGACGTCTCTCACATTTTACCAATAAATTTTACCCGTTAGGCTCTAGCCCAGCCTTACTCTACATACATATAGAGTGAGCTGAGTGTGAAATAGAGTTTATGAAGTTTCTAGAAATCATTTAAAAGTAGTTTCGAGAAGAGGCTATGGCTTCCATCTCATACTAAACATTCTTTTTATAGAAGAATCTATGCATCAGAAGGATTATGTTACCACGTACAAATAATCAACAAATTTTCATACTTATTTGATTTCAATGTGGATCACCAGCAAAACCAAACACACCAATAAATTTCCACCCAATTGCAAGTAGTTTTTTGTAAAACGCCACCCCCTAGCTAGGCTATGATACCACCAGGAAGTAGGAACAATAAGCCCCTGAGTTCAACCTATTTGGAGTTTAAACTAGTGTAATTCTCATTGCCAAGTCTAAAAAAGATAGAGTAGCTCCAGGCACCTTTATGATTTGCCACTCACAACATAAGGATGACTTCCTTCCTTGTTTCTCCATCCCTCAAAAGTCCCTCCCATTAATTTTCTCTGGTGAGAAAATAAAAAGGTCTAGCTGATGTCCCAAAACTTCTTGCATATTTTCCAGCTTCCCTGGCTCTTTCAACCTGTACATTTTCTAAATTTCATGGTTGGTTAAATCTATATGATATTTGTACTTTACCTTTTTCCCTTCTACATCTAAGACTTCTATTTTCTTGTCTTTTTCTCATCCTTTCTCCTTCCACTCAAATTTTCCATGCATGAATGTGACTATTTGGCAGACCTATTTGATTATTTAGTGTGAATTTCAACAACAAACACTATTCAAATTTTGAGGGCATCCAAATCCAAACCTGATTGTCAGTGAAGGCCCCTCAGTGCTGAGGATGATCCTTGTGACCGAACAAGTTTGCAGCAGTGCCCCCTGGGACAAATTTATATCCCACTGGATTTCCAATATTTGTCTTCTTTGATGGATTGATCACATGAAACTCAGATGGCTAATAGAGGATCAACTTAATTTGGGCATCCTTCTCTGTTTTTTCTATGTGTCTCTCTACTTTCCAAAAACTTTTTCTTGGAGTTTGTCCATTCTTCACTATTTTCTTGGCCATCTTGACCTGAACAAAGGAATTTTCTATACCATCAACATCCATGTCCAGGTAGAAAGTAATATAATGGTCATGGATGACACCAATTGTATTGTGAGCAAGAAAAGTCCATTGAATCTCATCCTTAAATCTGATCTGGTTGACATTCTCATATTTGGTACCTTTGATCATCAAGATCCCACTTTGTCCAACCTGTGTGCCAAATAAAATGGTCAAAAGCTTAGCCCTTCTAATCTGCGCTTGAGTAAAAATAACTTGACAAGTTTCTTTCTCAAGGAAAGGTTTTAGAGTTTTCTACCTTAATTCAGATAAGGCCATTAGTATAAAATTCCAAATCCATAATATAATCATATTTTGCAATAGATGCTGCCATGCGGGATACTAAGGTAACCTTTGGTCTGACTTCTCAAATCTTTCACACAATAGATTTCACAAATTAGAAATAAAAACAATATGCCAGTGAAAACTGAAGCAAGAAACTTTTTCAAGGTTTATACATGTGCCAAGGAAACAATATACCAGTGCAAACAAAAAAATAATATTTTTTTCTACATTTATTCAAGTGCCAACCAAACATCTAAATGCCAAGGAGATTTTTAATGAGTACCAAGCGGTGACCTAATCTTACCCAGCAAGGAAATAATATAATAGTGCAAGCAAAATGTAGGAGGAGGAGGAAACCCTTTTCTATTCTATCTCAAAAAAAAAGCATCTCTTATAGCATCGAAGGCCAAATAATATTTGTAGGGATAGATAATTTGGAGACAGGGACATAAATCCTATGAACTTATTTGATGATAGTCCCAGTTACTCACAACAAAACTACATAGAAGACTTCAGTGCAAGTTTGGAAACAAACATTACATAGTGGAATTTATTTTAATCTGTATGAAATTGGAAAGAAATTTCAAGAAACAAAAAACTATTTACCTCCATGCTTGAAATTGGACACTCTATGTGGTGCCAAGCTATTTCGCCTTCATATTGCTCAAATATGCATACCATGTTAGGTCTTAGATAAGGTGTTCCATCGTTGCTAGCCATGACCCCGTCCATGTAGTAGGAATTTCTTGGTGTCATTGAGTGGATAAAGAGACATAGCAGTCAGTCCAAATACATATTCACATGCATCCATATAGGTTTTGAAATACCAAGCATCACTAGGGTCCATGTAAGGCATGAAGAGCTCGGAGGTAAAACCCTTGTACAAAACCCTTCTCATTTTTCCAGTGTCTGGATCCTTAATAGCTGCTTGTGATATGATCACCCCAGCACGAGGATCAGGCTTGAGATGGAACTCTCAACTCCCCCATTTGACTTGATGACCATCAACTTTAAAGCTGGGACCTTTGGGCTGCTCAATGGAGATAGGATTAAGAGGGGGCAACAATGGATACTTCTAGGCAGACAGTATATATTTTGTACCCTCTGGCTTTGGCAAGGGTATATCTTTTCCTTTGTCTGTGATTTTCAAGACCTCCTTAGAATCCATATCAACTAAAATTGTGAGACCCTCAATGGATCTCATGTAGAAATTTGATGTCCCTGTGCTTGAATAACACTAATTTTTTATCAATCTCCGGCCTTCTTCATCAGGTCCAAACCAGCCCAAAGAAATAGGCAGGCATCAAAGGTTACTTACGTTAACCCCTCTCTTCCCTATAATTTCTACGAATTTTTTTCTTTTCAGATCTACTTGAACGAAAAAATTCATATCCTCGATTTTCATAGCAGGATACCCATTTTCATGACTAATTTGATTGTCAACAATCTGGCATGATGCAAGGTCTAAAATGAGTTTATAAGCATGGCCATTAGCCCAAGCTATTATTGTGGCCTTCCTGTCTTCCATAAAAGGATTTTTTCTTTTGGAGCCTCTTCTAGGACTGTAGAGTGAAGTGCAAACTTGCCATGATTGAAAATTGAGGACTGCTACAGAATCTTCTGGAATTTCTTAATCTTTTGAAAGGTAAAAGGATCCAGTGGATGGTTTGCAACTTCTTTTTCGTGATCAAATTTCTACTACGGCTTAGGCTTTCCTTTCTAAATAAGCACACCATTACTGCTGCCTGGAACACTGTTCTTAAAGGTGCACCAGGACCCATACTGAGAGCAATCCAGTTCAACCTTTGCCTGAGAAGGAAAAAAAACCCAATTCCTAACAAAAAGCAACAACAACAAAGATCCTATGAGAATAAAAATGAATTTAAGGTATGTTGGGAAATCCATGGCTTATAGGCTAATAGGTGACACCGCAAAACTTCGTTGAATCTCTGTACCTATGAAATTATATTGGGTTTCTGGGCTTCTAGGGCTAATTAACTAAAATGACTGATCTAATAAGCTCTAGGGCTTGCTATTTGGGATGGTATCTGCCATAACCTCGCTTAGCCAGCAAGAATATTAGCGAGCCTATGCACATCGAAGGACTAACATTCAACTCCACGCCCCTTCCAAGTCCCAACCACCCCGGCGAACCAGTGAAAAAATGTGGCAAATCACTCCAAACCCTCCCTTCGACCCTGTAAACCCAGGCGAATGCCATTCAAATCTGCTCCAACCAAAGAAAATCGAGAGAGAATTCCATTGTTTCAGTTTTATGCGAATGTTTTTGGTGAGATAATATATAATAATTAATTATTTTTAAAATAATTATTGGGCTAATTTTATAAAACTATAGAAAATGGGTTTTATATAAAAAATTCGCCCTACTAAAATTTAAAATCCCTTAAAATTTGCCCCTAAAAGTTTCCATGCCAGCTGGCTTCGTCTCCAAGTAGGTTTTGGAAACACTGGTCTTACCCGACATATCGTTGGCATTCCCAGTTTGGTACCTCGTTCCCCCTCCAGGAACAGGAGCCACCCACGTTACTGCCACAGGTTTGAAGCCCCTCATCCCCGACGAGCCCCCACCCATCCAACAAACAGTTGAGACCACCTCTGCAAAGGAAATTCACATTGCAAAATCGGTCATCACAGCTAGGAAAACCAAGAAGAGGGGAAAGAAGATGGTGACCCTTGCCAAACAACGAGAATCACCAGTATGCTCCAGATGTGACGTACTCGGTCACATTACCCATATATGTTCAGATTTGGATTAATTAAAACCACTCCTTGGCTCCGAGATAGACATTACGACACCAAATTCTCGTAAAAAGGAACCTACCACCAAAGGTAAAGGCAAAGAGCTACGTACCAATCATGCATGTGCACTCTGTAGCAACTATGGGAATTATACCCACCATTTCCCTAAGATATCGTGATATAGGGACACCTTACATGCCATTGAGAAATCTTATCAAGAGTATCCCTCCATCCAGTCTGTCGGTGATGAAACTCGTATCATCATGTACCTACATGATGAGCGACAATCACCTGAAAGGATCCCCACTAGACCCCCTCCCCCAATCGAAAGGTGCGTGCTTTCTTGAACTCGATCATTTCATCATTGACTTCCCAAATTTGGAAATGTTCCAACGATGGTACCCAGTCCATATAGTATATCACGCCGAAATGGATGTCCCATATTCATGTTAGATATGAAGTGAAAATCACCCAGTACATCGTTCTCACTACATACTGCGATTTGGCACAGCTCTAGCCTAGCTGTGATCAACCATAGTCTGCCTCTCCCAAGAAGATGGCACAAACTCGGAATCCATAAACAGTTCAAAAAATAAAGAGGATGTGATAGATAGATCCGTCCCGTTGTGGCCAATTGAAAGAAGACCAATCAAGGAGATTCATCCCCCACCAAATGCCGATGACATGACACATCATATATGATTCATATCATCATGTATCGGAGCTATGACTCGAGTTGTCTTCTCATATACTATAGGTGTCAAGTCAGATGCAACTACAAGAGTAGTTGTTCCTACGATAGTCTAGACCCAATCTATATGTACTCTGTTGACTACATCTCGTTCCACTACATCCACGATGGAATCCTTCTCATGTCTCTCAACTAGCTCCATACGGACTAACCCCATTCAACATAGCCCCACACAAGAAAAATCCCCATTTGGGTCCTTGTTTCATTCAGATGAGGATATGCTTGAGGCTATGACGGAGCCATATTTCCCATGGGATGCAATGCACCACCGTTCTCTTTTTCTCCCCAAGAAAAAATTTAGTCCTAACAAGACAACTGAACATGAGATCTATGTGATCAAATAAAAATACTTCCTACCATCAAGAAAGGTCGATCAGTTCAAAAGTCCCATCTGAGCACCCGATGATTTTGAGGAAGGAAATATGCTGAATATTTCACCTACCATCAACGTGAACATATCCCAAAATTCGACAAAGGTTGAAGAAATCTCACTGGGGGAAACATGCTCTCCAGAAGAAATAGCCTCTTACACCAAATTGTTACAAGATTATATAAATATCTTCGCGTGGGACTACTCAAAAATGCCTAGGCTCAGTCCTACGATCATAGAGCGACATATTGACACTTGGCCTGACATACCTCCAGTGTTCTAGAAACAACGTCAACTACACCCCTCCAAGGCAGAAGCAATAAACAAAGAAATCGAAAAGCTTCAAAAATTTAGGTTTATCTACCCCATCGCCTATACATCTTGAGTTTCCAACCCTATTCCTATCATGAAAAAATAGGGCACAATACACATTCGCACCAATTTTCATGATTTGAAAAAATCGTGTCCTAAAGACAATTACCCACTCCATTAATTGACCAAGTCATCGATGATTGTGTAAGACACAAGGCTCTATCCTTTATGCATGGATTCTCTGGGTACAATCGAATCCAAATCCGCCATACAGACTAGTACAAAGTTGCGTTCACCACCCCCTAATGCACATTCGCATACAAGGTAATGCCATTTGGCCTAAAAAATGTTGGAGCCACCTTCCAAAGGGCCATGAATTATATATCTCATGACTTTGCACACCTTATCCTCACTTACTTGGACAACTTGACAATCTTCTCCAAGAAGCGCTCAAACCATCTTAAGGATCTGCAATTTTTATTCCCACTATGTCGTCAATACAACCTATGATTGAATCCCCTCAATTGTATATTCTGCGTCAATGCAGGAAGGATTTTAGGTTTTATTATGTCCTAGCAAGGGATTTGTGTGGACATTCTCAAGGTCCAATCCATTAAAGGGGTACCTCCACCTCGAACCCTCAGACAACTTCAAAACCTACAGGGGAAGGCCAATTTTCTGAGACACTTTGTCCTAGATTATGCCACTTGTGCTCATGGGTTCTTATGCCTACTTCGCCAGGATATTCCATTTAAATGGGATGATCACACCCAAAAATCATTTGATGCACTAAAATAAACATTATCTTCAGCACCACTCATTAGTCCCCTAGACTATGCAAAGATTATATCCTGTAACTATCAACTTTTGAATCCACATTGGCCAAAGTATTGATTCAGGAAGGCCCAGATGGGAAGGAGCACGTAATATACTACGTCAAAAAAACCTTGTTTGGCCCATCATTGAGATATAACCCCGAAGAAAATACTACCCCATCATTAATCCACGCAGTCGAAAAACTTCACCGTTACATCATCTTAAAAACCACAATAGTTATCGCATATATTAATCCCATCAAATAAATGTTCATGCGCCGCCTAATGAACCATAAGTACGCCTGTTGGATATTCATTCTCTAAGAGTACGACTTACAGTTTTTCCCCCCCACCAAAAAAAAGGCTCTTTCATTAGTAAAGTTCATTACGGACCTCCTAAGAGATTCCAAGGGATCACCAATAAAATATTCGCTACCAGATGAACGTATTTTCTTCATAGCAATCAATGACCCTTGGTACAAAGACATTCTCCTATTCCTGTGAACCCAAAATTTTAGACATAACCTCATGCAAGATGATTGTCAACACATATGCCACTAGGCCCCTCGATATCTCCTTCTGGGAGATGGCTTATACCGGTGAGGCATCAATACCATTTTACGTCGATGCCTTACTCATGACCAAGAAAAGGAAGCCCTTAATGAATTCCATGGAGGTGCTTGTGGCGGCCACCTATCTAGAATGGCTACTACCCAAAAATTCCTACGGGCAGGATATTTTTGGCCCTCCATGTTTCACGACTGCATCACAACATTCAAAAGATGTGAACAATGACAATGCTTCGCTCATAAGGCAAGAGAATCGCCCGCTCCTTTGCACCCCGTCATAGTAGCTGATCCCTTTTGCAAATGGGGGATTGAATTCATGACTTGTAACCCTAGCTCATAGGGCAACCATAAATACATCATTGTTGCTGTCTATTATTTAACAATGTGGGCTAAGGCCATGCCTACATACAACAACACAACAGAAATTGTCTCCCGATTTCTGTTCAACCACGTGATTGCCCAGTTCAAAGTACCCAAAGAGTTAGTCTCTGACCATGGGAAACACTTTGAGAATGAAGTTTTCAAGGATCTATCTCACCACCTCAGATTCACCCATGAATTCACTTCACCATACTACTCTCATTCCAACAGACAGGTAAAAGCTATTAACAAAGTACTCAAAACTATGTTACAATGCATGGTGAATAACCATAAAACCAACTAGCACCATATGCTCTTTTATGCCATGTGGGCATACTGCACGATGGTAAAGACGTCCATTGCTTTCACTCCCTTCCACTTAGTATACGAGGTCAAAGCTGTGATTCCCATAGAATGTGAGATCCCAAATTTACATGCCACCATAAAAATCCTTGATAATACCCAACCTCTAGAACAACATCTAGTAGAACTAGAGCTTGTCGATGAAAATTGACTACAGTCACTGCAACAGAACAAGGCCCACAAGAAAAGGGTAAAAGCATCATTTGATCGCCACATCACCCCTCTCTCATTCATCGTGGGAGAATTAGTCCTTTGTTGTGATGTCGCAAAAGAAGCCCTAGGCCCAGGAAAGTTCAAAACCTTGTGGAAAGGACCATACATCATTAAACATTGCCTTCGATAGGGGGCATATATCTTGATGGAACCGGATGGGACCTGCCTTAATAACCCCATCAATGGCCTTTACCTCAAGAAATTTCACCCATAAGGGCCAAGATAGCCCTTCCGCTAGAGTGAAAGTACACACAAACCTAACCACTCAAAATTTTTTACCCAAAGACTTATTTAAAAGTGCTCAAAGTATCACCATGGATCACCAACATTAACCCTATTTTGGATTTTCTGATGGAGCATCAAGATGGTATCAAAGTTTAGCCACAACTTCCTAGGTCATTTACCACTATGAACAATCACCACTCTGCTCAAACAGGGTGTGCATCAGTTTAGCAACAAACAATCAGGGAGAATATGACGTCGTCATTGAACTTATGTGCAACACCCTCCATTAGGGAATATGCCATATGCATGTATACCTTGATTCCCAGTTAGTAGTGTCACAATTAAACCAAACTTTTGAGACAAGAGATACACATATGTTTAGAAAATATTTGTGTGCCAAAAGATTAAGCAGACAATTTGACTATATCACATTTACACATGTATGAAGGAGTCAAAACCAAATAGGTGATCGCATAGATAATAATATCCTAAACTGGAATGCATATCAAATAAACCATTATACATAAAACCAAAAATATAGATATCCATCAGCATAACAGAATATATAAACCGAAATAGGTGATACATCATGTAGAGCCACAAAAAATATCTCTCATATATATATGTCACAATGTGTATATCTGAGTAAAAAAAATAGTGTTGTTGACCCAACTGCTAGCCCAAAGGTAAAAAATTCATCAAAAATAAGGGAAGCATCCTCATAATGGGTGTTTTCCCTATGTACAAAAATACTCTAGGGGGTGCCCTCTCAAGAGGGGCACTTGCACCCACCACTTCTCCCGGTAACACCACCATAGCTGCCATTGTAACTGTGATCGCCACCTAATGTAGAGTGGGCTGATAGTCCCTCTCGCAGGCCGTTATAGTCTCTAACCAGACCTCCTCAAAGTCATCTATGAAATTTCGAGCAGGCATCCCCTGGGTCAAGCAGTCCACTTGACCCTGGAAATCCTCAAGAATGGACACCTGAGCTATCAGTTTTGAAATGCAAGCCTTTACCACGTCGGCACGAGCTCGCTCGATCGCAACCTCTCCAGCAGCCAATCTTCTACCCTCCCCAGAAGGGCCAACACCACCACCAGGTCCACCAGCGCCACCACCTAGTCCACCTACATCACCTCCTCCCTAACTAGCTTGAGGTCGTCGCAGAGGATCGTGGCCCACCAGTCGAGCCACGGGGTGACCCACTTCGCCAACATCTACATGAGTAACCAAAATGATGTTAGTGTCACTATAAAAACACATAAGTACATATATACTCAAACAAATGTAGAAAACATATAGAACATACCTGCAGGCCCCCAAACATAACCAAATGGGAGACCCATGTCTGGATTTCCCTGGAAATCCATTCTTGCATACGAGTATGGTAAGAAAATCTATTGGTTGGCCTCGAACCAGGCCTCTGTCGTGGCATTCCAATAACACCCCACCATGACACCACCACTTGACGGCATCAACAAAGCCCATCTCCTCTTACATGGCTCCCATGGCCCCCCAACAGGCACCGCCACTACCGGCCTCAATAACACTACCCTCTCATACATGATGCTACACAAGATATTGGCTTACCCAAATCACTTAGATCCATGTTGGAACATATTTAGTTGCGACACCATACCATCAAAACAAAATCGAGCAAATTCAAAAAAATTCCTAGACCTCAGCTGGTGCAAAAATCGCACAGTCACTGCCAGAGCACACTTCTCTACCACATCTGTAACTGATGCAATGTTGATGCATCTCTCTGTAAGAAGTGCCCCACCATAATGTTTCCTCTTGAATCTATCGAAGTCCACTCTCCCTATAGGGAATGGATACCTCAACGCCTCACCTTGAGGCAATAACCTGGTCACAAAATATATATTTTTCTTAGGACAGATGATCAGGTTCATACCTCGCAACATGAACATGTTTCATCTTCTACGCTAGTGTTGAATAATGTACCATATTAATCGGTCCTCTAATCAAAGAAACTAATTCTTAGAAAACTTCAGAAGGCCCCATAGTGCCAACTGACAACTCACCCCAGCATCAATAGCTAATGTTGTTCAGATCTCAGGCCAGTCCCTCTCCATCCACACTAACCTATCACCAACACAGGTACACATCAGTACAGATAAAAAACCAAAAAAAAACAGTCAAAAAACAAAATACTTTGTCACCTCGGCCTTTGCACGCCTGTCCCTCAGACAGGTCCACTTAGCACGTGCCTATATTTTACACAAGCGTGGAAAAGGCACACTAAAATTGAGGAACAGAGTGCCCTTGCATGCTTGTCCCCTGAAAATGTGCAAAAAGAAGGCACACTTTTTCCCAGATCACCTGCACAATCTAGGGAAAAAGTCACCCAAAATTTGTACAAACCTAGTCTGTATAGACCCCAGCACCATGAAGCTGTAAAAAAATAAGTGCAGGATGTCATGAATGTTACCTGGGCATAGTATCAGCAATCCATGGTGCTCTCACTGACCGCAATGGAAATAAATGCTATGAAAACCCTCTGACCTCTCAAAACTCAGCAAGTACAAATGAATTGAATCAGGGCCATATTCACCTATTTGTTGCCCTTTTCAAAAAATTCATAGGGCCATAATGAGAGATCAGAAGGTCCATTTTGTGAACCATAAGTTGCACTGTAATCAGCACTTCATAATGAACATAGGCAATGCCACACATTCACACTCCCCAAAAAATAAGTTTTCATTGCTGGAAGGTATGCCTTCTCTCATATTCTTTCTAAATCTCATGAATTTCAATAATATTTTCTAAAGAAGATGCTTTCACTTTAGGTAGTTTCTTTTGCAGGAAAAGCTCATAAAAACAATCCACAACATTATCTCTTGAAATTTCTAGAGCAGGTATCATTCAACCCCCAGCATGATAGATTCCCAAAATTCTCTTCATATCGTGACATCATTTCTCCATTAGAAATAAACCATAGTGTCCTCATATCCGACCATGTTTATCGTCACCTCACCCTGCACATGATAAAAATTTGCATTGGTCGGTAGAGCCTCCCCTCCATGGTGCCCGTCACCCACAATAGACCATATATCACAACATAAGTGACACCATGTCCATACCACTTCAGTCCAAGAAGCACCTCATGCCCATCCATGCACCATGCATAAGTTCAAGTTTACCATACAAACTAAAACCCCCTTCCAAGACCAGGTTGTATAAGAATATCAAGAACATACCACCGTGCCTCGCATCTGGCCCACCATACCTCCACCAGCATAATCCCATCTACAATACTTCTACATCCACTTCATCAACCCCACACATGAGACCAACCAATGGGACCCCCACCCCCAACAAAACACCTTCCTCACAACATCAGTGAGTGAACACTTTCATGTTTTGGGGTACTCATCTCTGTGTTTTGTACAAACCAAACCCCATTATTTTATTCTTTTGGTAAGTTTACAAAGACTACAAATGGTGCACTTCATCCCTTCACTCTCTCATTTCATATTTTGTCCCATGGCAGAAGTCCATGAACACCCTTGGTCAGAGTATTTCCTCCCACGCAAAAACCACCATGACGTTCATAGTAGGCATACACCCACCTTGGAAGTCCTACCGACTCTAGGGATTTCCCCTTCAGAAATAACTATGACTACTGCCAAGCTACTTAAGTATACTCTGACCTCGGGCCACTGAATCCCCATCATCAGTTTTTAGTCACCCCTCACCAACATGCCTATGTTAAACCCACCACATCCAGATCCTCTATCCCTCTTATCGGAGACCTCGCAATCGGTTGAGGCTTTGTTTTTGTAAACTTCAACAACCATATTAAAAAAATGAAGCAGTACCTTGGATAACCCCTCTCCACGTTAAGGGGCATCCTCGGGTGGCACTGTGGGACACATCATTGTCCAAAAATGTCATCGATCCTCCTAACATTCGAATACAACAAAATATTTCATGTCAAGATGGCATCGTATCTTACAACCATTGCACTTTGATCAAATATGGTGAAGACCCATGCCTCAATAAGTGTCTCTCTCAAGAATGCTTACACGGGAAGGTCCCAGCCAACACCTATGCATACAATTCACAGCTATATGCCATACCAATTTTACACATATGGGTATCACATTCCACCTATTGTCAAATAAAAAAATCCCCTGAGGGTGTCAACAGTCATCGTCAACAACCACCAACATCACTACCATAGTAGTGACAGAGAGATAATATATAATCTGACAATTTTTCTTAATTAGAAAAAACATCCCGAGCATGGGACATGCTCACCTCGTTGAAAATTTGTATATATTGTAAGTTATATCTAGTTAAAGGGATCCCTTAGGCCTTGGTCATTCTTGGAAACAATGCAGGGTGTTTTCAATTCCAATGCTTCACGTAGGTCTCTCTCTCTCTCTCTATGCACGATACAGAAAAGAAAATACAATGTATTTCGACTATATAGTTCTTCCTAGACCTCACACATTAGGGGGAAATTTTTAACACTAGAAAATCATACAGCAGAAGATGACATTAATTAATGTCAAGCCAAAGGATTGACAGGGCTGGAAGACATTATATAATCCAAAAAGTATTTAAAAATCTCTAAGGTTTGAGGAAAATCAAATTTGAACTAGTCTTAAATGATATTTTCATGTATTATCCTTCGAGAAGAGCACCTTCTATGCACCTTTTTGCCCGATATGAGAATTACAGAGAATGGCGAAATGTCACTATCTAGGACCACACAAAGAAAAGGACAAGTCACTCCTTACTTGAAGCCACCTAAGGACAGCCACCAATTCCTCCTTAGACACTATGTGAGCACACAATGGAATATTTGGAGCACAGAAAGGAATGATACCTCTCTCTTGGGTCACCATCCTCCATGTACCAAGAGAGGGAAGGAGGATTTGAAATCTCCTATATGAAGACACCATGAGATGAAAAATGGGTGATCACATTATTATGCCGGCCATAATTTCCCAAGAAATACCAACAGTATGTGACCCGGAGCTGAGGATAGAGGGGACTCAATTGTTGGCCACCCAAAAAGTTTATTCCACATAGTAGATAGAGAGGAATATTGCACCAAGGCAAGCTTGGGATAAAAACATCCTTCCATCGGGACCTAGAACCATTGTCTAGGGGCCCTTTGGAAATATTTTAAAGTATGAATATTCTTACTACCAATGCTCAATAAGAGGGTCCTAGAGCCATCATTTGCATTATTGTTGTCGCTTGACTCGTTCAGAGCTTCTGCTTATTTATGTTTAGTTTTAGTTTAGGTTTTAGTTTACATTTGCATGCTTTTTCCTCTATATAGTATGCTTATTGAATCCACTTCTTTTTTCCTATTACCAATAGTTTAACAAGGTAAACCACACCCCTTAAGCTATTGTGATTTCGTACATACGTGCACAAAACACACCACAACACTTTTGAAGTCATAAAATCCCTTGGGCCCACATATGTTGCACTGTCCCTATGTGCTACACTGTCCCTTGCTATGTTGCGTTGCCTCTCCCACGCTACCATTACGTTGTCCTAAGTGCCTCCTCTCCTATGCTATGAATTGACCTCATGGGCCCCACATCATATTTTAATTAATCTGCCTAGTGACTTTAGGAAAGTGATTTTATTATGATATTATATTCATGGGTCCCCTCACTCCTTTATTTCCACCCAACATTAGGATTTGCCGAAATTAATCAAAATTAATATCCCAATTAGATGACTCCTAATTTGGGGATATTACAGTTCTCCTTGCCAAGAATTTTTTGTCCTAAATCAATCATTAAACAAGCCTCTTCTATAGCTGATTTTCCCCACTGTCACTACAAAATGTGCCTAGGTCCTAGATACACCACTGAGTCTTCCTTGTCCTCTACATCACCCTAATATGAAGGGATCTTTCAATTCCAGGATTCTAAGTCATCTTGTATAAAATGAAGCTCCTCCTGCTCCACTCACCATCCTGCTATGCTAATTAAGTCCCCCACTCCATCAGTGACTCGTTAAATCCGAATGGAAGATATGCATGATCTCCCCATGCAGTATACAACTCAACCATATAGTTTATCGAGTTTTGTAGAGTTGTAATGCTTGGGTCCCTTGCTAATCTCGTAGAGGTGCCGCCATGTTTTCTTTGAACCACTCTGACTATTAGGTACCCCCCATTGTGCGCGGAATGTATCCCTATCTCGTGGTGCCTTGTGGTGAAAAATATGTGAAGGAAAAGGTCATCTTTACCCGAGAATATCCATGATGCTGATATCTACCCCTCCACTATTGATCATGACCCTAAGCAACAACATAATAAGTCTGCCTCACCATGTAATGGAGGTCTCAGTTCTCTCTCCCATTTAAAAACCAAGGTGGATTGGATCACCATTTGCTTTGTCCCTACTCATCACAAAGTGTAGTGATCCACCTAGCCAATACACCATTGGATCCCCTAACCATACGGGGAGCTCACAACTTCCACTCCCTATGGGATTCTGCCGCGTAGCACTGCTACCTGCTAGAACTGATCTAGCCCACTTCTATGACCCTAATATGTATCCCCTGGGTGGACCCCAAGTAGCAGGAGTTCGTCTTATGCATGGGTACCTACCCTTCTCCTACCAGACCACGTTGTGATAACTGCTATCCCAACTCCTGCTGGTACACCTGGATATATCTTGAAGTCTGGGTACCCTCCTATAGATAAAATATATTATCCACCACCCTTGAAATGTGAGCTCATAGGTGGAACATATGCTACCTTGGAAATCAACCATGACGTCCCTAAGCTTGGATCTGTCAACTCGTGCCCCTACCAAGTGTCTCAATTGGAGAGTCTCCTCCCAACTCATGACACATGGTACCTTATCCAACGGTCTAGGGTGAGCTTGCGATACCCTGCTTCCTGAATGGGGAGTGTCGAGGGGTACAAAGCAAACACTCCACGACCATAAGAAAAACTAGAGGATGATGGATAGGTATGTCCCAAAGGGTGTGACCAAGAGTCTACCTAGATGCTTAAGAGTAATCCTCCAAATGACACTCTCTCTACCTCAAATCTGCTGATAATACACTTGTATCCCTGTCTCTGCTAAACATGGCATATTCGCATGCTCAAAAAGATCCTCATAGATCCCAAGTGAGCTACATCCCATGGTACACCTACTACCCCTGTCCATATGCCTCTTTGGAGGAAACACTATAAGAGCCCACTGCTCCACATCATGTATCACTTCATACTACCAAGTATCACTGCAATCCTCGACCTGCATCTGTATGCCACAACCTGTGCTTGCACATCAGTGGATACCCCTGACAACAACTATACTATCCTATACTGTCACGTGTCCATCTTTCGTCACCACACCTGTCACTTCCCGCATGTACTCAATGTAATGGGAAACAATCCTACTCCACAATGCAGTTTGAAATGCTACAATACACCCCCATGCATCTCCATGCCCATCTATAGACCACTTCCCAATGATGAATGCTCATACACGTCCCATGGTGTGATGGCCTAAAGCTGTATCCATATGCATTGGCCCATGCTCGATCAATACCATAACCTCCACTGCCACATCATCATACTCTCCAATGAATGGATCTCCCTTCCAATTCCTCCATGAGGGACCCAAGAAGTGAATCTCTCTAGGTACCAGTAGTGATGTCAATCCTGCTCTGCTCCTCTATGTCCTCTATGCCTGACAAAAATGCGAAGAATCCACATCTCCATACAAGGCACTATCTGGTGGCCTACCAATGGCCCCTCCTTTGTCAAATTCCTGCAAGAGTATGTTGATCATCCCATGACCTTATGTACAATCCTCATACCAAGAAAACTCAAGAATTTCGTACATAAACTGTTTGGACACTAGTGCTGGCTAAAAATCCCCCAGTGAATGTGTATGCTCAACTTCTAGGTCAAATCTACTCTCTAGGTCGTATTCAACTAGAATACCTAGGAAGTAATGGGTAGTCTTGCCTAGACCCCAATGCTAGTTAGGGCTTCCAGTAACCCTAGTGCCTGGAAGACCGTGCTGAGCTACACCTCGCGCATCACCATATTCATAGCCCACTTCACCAGGTACCAAATTAGAATTTCTCACCATCCAACCCTAATAGAGGGATCAAATGTGTGAACTCCTGCACCTAGAGAAACCCTGACATGCAGATGTTGCACCCTATGCAACTCAAGTCATCTGATACCACTATCTAAGTCAACGCGTGAGATCTGACTAGGAAGCTTTGTCTCTCTCTCTCTAATGGACAAAGGTGACCCAACTATGCTATTATCCCCATCTATGTATGCCTGAACGAGGTTGCTCTAATGCTCCAATGTGCCCTCTAGTTGTACCATAAGTTTCTCTGGATGAATCATCACAAGTGACTCATCATATTGAACATCTCCCATAGAGTCCCCTGATACCACATGTACACTGGAAAACTAAATTGGCCTACTTTCATCAACCTTTCATGACTCCTCATGCTCCCTAGAAGCATCCTCATATGACCCCATGGACTTATCGAAGGAAAATTCCTCATCCTTACATCCAAAAGAAATGTCCTCCTGCTCTACCTCTATATCTCTTAGTGCCTCATCAAAGGTGGATATATCTCCTAGCACCTCACCCAAAAACTCAGACACGACTCCAGTCATCACCTCAATTGATGGATATACTGGGGTAGGCTCAACTATCTCCACTAAGATGTCAATCGACATGGTCAAGGAGGTCTCCAAAAAGGGTGAATCCTTTGTCACATTAGGTGTATCCACGAGCTCCCCACAATCTTGTGTGCCCTCATCCTCCAAGTCCGAGGTAGCAACTTTGATGGCTTCCCCCTCTGTTATTTAGTCAAGATAGAAAGAGGTATCCAAATTTTCCTCTCGATCCCGAGCCATGTAATCAGTGGATCCATCATACATGGGAAAAGGCGTCCTCCCAATGGTATGTTGCAACTCTAAAATCTACGTGCTAAACCCCCCACTATTCCTTCCTTATTAATCCTGCCTAAGATGGCAGTAATCTCTGAAGGAAAAATCCGCTCTAAAGTTTTCTGCCATGGACTTCCATTGTCAGAAATAATCTCCCATGGGTATATGATCATTCCTCCTACCTTTCTCACTCGGTATTGGAGGTAAGAATTTAGGCATCATGATCCTGGTTGGCATACTAAAGGCTAGCAGGTGAGTGGCTGGTAAAGGGTATTAAAACGGTTGTGAGACCCCAGAAGTCTCCCCGAATGGGGATTCCTGATGGGTGCTCTCATTCCTATTTTGTTTCCTGAGTCTTTTCAACATTCCATTCTATCCTTTGGCTAAATAATTTAGGGCCTTAAAAATGTTACCAAATGTTGCTTCCCTTTTTATCCTTGACTCCCCGATATTTTCCACCTCTACTGCCTTTGGTGGGTAAGGTCTTGCCTACCCTCCTTTTTCATAGAAAAAGATCCCCATGGATGAGCCAAGAACGAAGCTCTGATACCAATGTAATATACAAAATGAGAAAATAACAATAATAACAGGCTAAAATATATTATGGAGACAAGAAAGAAAAAACTGATATCAAAACAACAATGGAGCCATAAAATATTGCTAAGCCATTTTTTTAATTTTCTAGGAATGAGTACAATGGAGGTGCTGGAATGAAGGCACCTGGGCTTGCTAAAGGTAAGACAGATAAGCACTCTAAATCAATTTTGAAATCCCTCACTGATGGTATGTTGTATGGCTATAGCTCTATGCTGAATCTACCAAAAATGTTGTTGCTAATCTCGAAGAAATGTCTCTAGGGCCTGCTAGACTGCTCAGAAAATTTTGGGACTTTAATCCCAGACTCTACTCCATAAAAC
The DNA here is from genome assembly GCA_034641835.2 of Pinus albicaulis. Lineage (NCBI taxonomy): Eukaryota > Viridiplantae > Streptophyta > Pinopsida > Pinales > Pinaceae > Pinus > Pinus albicaulis. The sequence goes on from CM076582.1 coordinate 1,287,018,235, forward strand.
TATTGGGTATGTGTTATACTATTATATTATTTCCATGACTAATCATGCGTGGGGGGCTAAGAAGGGGGGGGGGAGATAGCCCCCCCTTTACGCTAAGAGCAACGGGGGGTTCACAGTGGGCAATAGCCCCCCTTGTCGGGGTCTGGGGCAGCGCCTTGGTGAAAATTTTTTGGTCCTTAGTTTTTGGTGGGCAGTTCACGCCCATGGTTTTGTGCATGGTTTTGCACATGGTTTTGGACTATGATGGTTTTCGACCCCTATTAGTTTTGTAGATCTAGTCAAGGGAACTATGGTTATGTTCTAATCCAGGGTTAATGGATTGGGGTTTATGTATGCTTCCGCATGTATATATATGTGTTGTAACACTAAAAGGATTATAATGAAAAATCAAGATGGTCATCCTAATTTTGGATCTAGGGGAAAATCTCTGTGTTTATCTATTTTATGTTTGATGCTCTCGCTATTGTTTATTTTCTGTTATAAGATTCATGTGTAGATAATTTATGTTCAGGGTTAAAACCTACATTTGGTATCAGATTTGTTTCAACTTCAAGGGGACACCTTTGCTATTGAGGGTTTTTTTCTCAGGCCTCAGGTAGACCCTGTTCAGTGGGAGATCTGTGAGATCAATTCTTGTAGTGAAAGAAGATGGCGAGCGGTGGAAAGATATATATCGAGAAATTTAATGGTTAGAATTTTGAGTTTTGGAAGCTCAAGATGGAGGATCTGCTGGTGGATAAAGATCAGTGGATCGCGGTAGATCCAGGTACTAAACCAACGGCAATTTCAGATGAAGACTGGAAGAAACTGGATCGGAAGGCTAAGAGCACAATACAGTTGTCTGTCTCAGATTCAGTATTGTTGAATGTATTTGGGGAAGCTACAACGAATAATTTGTGGGAAAAACTTGGGACTTTGTACCAATCTAAGTCTCTGGTGAATAAGTTGTTTCTGCGGAAAAACCTATATAACCTAAGGATGAAGGATGGAGACTCGGTGACAGAGAATCTGAACGCCTTCAATACTATGGTAAGTCAGCTGTCATCTGTTTATATTAAAATCTCAGATGAAGATAAGTGCATCAGTTTGTTTTGTTCTCTACCAAACTCATGGGACAGTCTAGTTATTGCAATAGGTAGCAATACAACTACCTTGAATTTTGATGAAATTGTCTCAGCCTTGTTGTTGGAGGAAATGAGACGGAGAAATATGGAGGGCCAGAATGGAGATGCCTTATTTGTACACGGAAGGTCCCAAAACAGAAACAAGAATAAGGTTTCAAGTGGGAGATCCGAATCTAGAGGGAGAACTAAATCTCCTGGAAAGTTTGTAATGGTATGCTAGAAATGTGGAAAGGAAGGGCACTACAAAAGGGAGTGCAGATTTGAAGCTCTTGAGAAAGGAAAGGGATCTAGTGATGCTCCTTCTGCAGAGGAAAAAACCACCTCGGATGAAGGTGGGGATGTGTATTTGGCTTCTTCTTCAAATACACATGTGGATCATGAGTCATGGTTGATTGAATCAGGTGCATCCTTTCACTTCACTCCCCATAGGGAGTGGTTCTGCGATTATGATAAATATGATGGTGGTGATGTATTCCTGGGGGATGATAGGAAGGATAGAATCATTAGACGTGGAGAGGTCAAGCTAAAGTTACAAGGTGGAAGGATTAGAACACTTCTTGGTGTTTTGCATATTCTTGCATTGGCCAGAAATATAATTTCTGTAAGCAAGATGGATGATGCAGGTGTAAAAATAGTGTTCGAGAAAGATGCCTGCAAGATGGTTCGGGGAGCACTGGTATTAATGTGGGGAGTTTGGACTGGAACTCTATACATGCTACAAGGTAGCAATGTTATTGATGGGTGTAACACTTCTATGGTTCCTGAAAGTGGAGAGGAAAGCCTAGCTATCTCTGGAGAAAAAACCATGCTATGCCATCAAAGGCTTGGACATATTGGAGAGAAGGGCCTTCAAATACTACATAGAAATGGTATGGTAGAAGGTATGTCTAATTTCTCTCTAGATTTTTATTTTTGTGAACATTGTGTATATGGCAAGCAGAATTGGATGATTTTTCCTTCTAGTGCTAAGAGGGTGAACAAGATATTAGAACTTGTGCACAGTGATGTGTTTGGACCTGTGTCAGTTCCATCACTGGGAAAGTCTTTGTACTATGTTTCATTCATATATGAATTCTCAAGGAATACATGGATATATTTCTTGAGGAAGAAAGTTGAAGTCTTTGACATATTTAAAGAATTTAAGGCTCTAGTGGAAAACTAGAGAGAGAAGAATTTAAAGGCACTGAGGACAGATAATGGTGGAGAGTTCTGCAAGAAGGAATTTGAAGATTTTTGTAAGAAGTGTGGTATAGCACAGTAGAATACTAATCCATACACACCTCAGCAAAATGGAGTTGCAGAAAGAATGAATAAAACACTGATGGAAAAGGCAAGAAGCATGCTCAGTGGTACCAGGTTAGGACAAGAATTCTGGGCAGAGGCAGTGGAGACTACATGCTATCTGGTTAAAAGATCACCTTCATCAGTGTTGGAGGATAACACTCCACATGAGGTATGGACTAGTAAGAAACCCTCTCTTTCTAAGGGTATTTGAATGTGATGCATATGTACATGTTCCAAAGTAGAAAAGGACCAAGTTGGATAATAAATCTGAAAGGTGCATCTTTATTGGGTATAAGGATGGTTTAAAAGGTTACAAGCTTTGGAAATAGGAAACAAGGAAGGTTGTGTACAGCCAAGATGTGGTGTTTAGAGAGGCGAAAGATGTTGTTAAACATGAAGTCATACCAAAGGAACATGAGAATATAGAGTTTGACATAAAGGAGTATGAATCAGTCTCTACATAAGCAGAAGATTCAGAAGAGGAAGAGCCACAAACTCCAGCTATGAGAAGATCAGTTTAGGAAAGAAGGAAAATAGAAAGGTATAGTCCATCTGCTTTATGTTCAGGTTTTTCCTTAACTATAACTGATGATGATCCCAGAACTGTCAGGGAGGAAGTAGATTCATAGGATGGAAAACTATGGAAGGAGGCCATGGTTGATGAAATGGCATCCTTGCACAAAAATGAGGCATGGGATCTGGTGGAGTTGCCGGCTAGAAGGAAGCCCATCGGGAGAAAATGGGTGTTTAAGAAGAAGATGAATGTAGAAGGCAAGGTGGAGAAATACAAATCTTGGTTGGTAGCAAAAGGTTATTCCTAGGTTCCAGAAATTGATTTTGGTGATATTTTTTCTCCTATTGCCAAAGTTACTTCTATTAGATTACTTTTATTTGTTGCTGTTGCATTTGATTTTGAGATAGAACAAATGGATGTGAAGACAAAATTTCTTCACAACGATCTAGAAGAGGAGATCTACATGAAGCAACCTAAAGGCTTTATGGTGAAGGGTAAGAAAGAACTAGTATGCAAGTTGAAGAAATCTCTGTATGGGTTAAAATAGTCACCAAGGATGTGGTATTATAAATTTGATACCTATATACGGGGGCTTGGCTTCACCAGAAGCAAGGAGGATCATTATGTTTATTTTAAATTAATTGGTGACTATGTTATTTATTTGGTCTTGTATGTGGATGATATGTTTTTGATTGGAAATGACAAAGAAATTATCCAAGATTTGAAGACCCAACTGTTCTTCAAATTCGACATGAAGGATCTTAGTGCTGAAAAATATATTTTGGGCATGGAAATTAAGAGATATAGGGCAAAGAGGAAGCTCTGGTTAAACCAAAGGAAGTATGTCGAGACTATATTACAGTGGTTCAATATACAGGATAGTAAACCGGTGAGTGTTCCTATTCCTGTAGGTGTAAATTTGTCTGCTAAACAGTGTCCCAAGACACAAGAAGAAGAGGAGGACACATCCCGTGTTCCATATGCAAGTGCAGTGGGTAGCCTGATGTATGCAATGGTCTGTACTAAACTAGACATTGCACATGCAGTGGGAGTATTGAGCACATTTATGTCAAACCCAGGGAAGGAGCATTAGACAACAATGAAGCTGGTTTTCAGATTTTGCATGGCACTAGTGATTACGGATTCTGTTACCAGGGAAGACCAGATTGGAAAGAATGTTGGACATTCGTGGTCTTGTTTATGCAGACTGGGCAGTGGGTATGTGTTTAGCCTATTTTGAGGCACAGTCATTTGGATGAGTAAAAGATAGTCTATGGTGGCTCTTTCAACTACAGAGGTAGAATACATGGCAGCCACTCATGCAAGCAAGGAAGTAGTTCAGTTGCATAGATTGTGTTCAAGTATGGGGTTTCTACAGCAAGCTATACAGATAGACTGTGATAGCCAAACTGCAATTTTCTTGGCTAAGAACCCTGCTTATCATTCAAAGACAGAGCACATTGATGTTCAATATCACTTTGTTAGAGATATGGTTGAGGCTAAAAGGGTGTTGCTGGTAAAGGTGGACACTTTGAAGAATGTTGCAGATGCATTAACAAAGTCTATGAGCACTCAGAAGTTCTCTTGGTGTAGAGAAACAATGGGTGTTGAATAATTGGGCCAATAACTAAGCTCTCATGTGGCCCCTTGCGGAAAGAAAACAACAAGTGCGAGAATGTTTGGTATGTGTTATATTCTTTCCACGACTAATCATGCAATGGGGGGTGAGAGGGGGGGTGATAGCCCCCCCTGTTGGGGTGCGGGGTAGCGCCCCGGTGAAAATTTTTTGGTCCTTAATTTTCGGTGGGCGGTCCACACCCATGGTTTTGTGCATGGTTTTGCACATGGTTTTGGGGTATGATGGTTTTCGGCCCCCGGTATTTTTTGTAGATCCGGTCAAGGGAACTATGTTTATGTTCTAATCCAGGGTTAATGGATTGGGGTTCATGTATGCTTCAGCATGTATATATATGTGTTGTAACAATAAAAGGAATGTAATGAAAAATCAAGCTGGTCATCCCGATTTGGGATCCAGGGGAAAATCTTTTTGTTTATATGTTTTATGTTTGATGCTCTCACTATTTTTTATTTTCTGTTGTAATATTCGTGTGTAGATAATTTCTATTCAGGGTTAAAACCTACAAAACCCACAAAAACCCATGAAGGAATTGGCCAAATGTTGACCTTCGAATTTCAACCCAATTTCTACCATCTCCTCTAGCTGCTAGCTAAGTTAGGATCTTCGTTTGACACCTCAAATATTCCCAAAAAATTCTGCCAGATTAATCCTTTCTTCTCCTCAATAAACCCAGAAAAACCCGCAAAGCAATTCTAGAAAAGCTAACCCCATAAATTCACCCTCTAGGGATGGCTACACTCTCTTGTCGGGTACGCTAGCCTCTCTAATGACAACACTGAAAGAAGGATCTCCAACTCTCTGAAAAACTCAACTATGAAAGGGATGATCCCCTCACAATCTCCTGGTTGAAATCTCATGAAGTTCTCTTCTCCCGATGTTGCTCCTCTCTATGACTACGTAATATCCTTGGAGGACTGTGCTACCCTTGGAAGTGACTACATAATCCATAGGTTTAAATGGTATTGTTTCTCTCCAAAACTGATGGTATCACTCCTTTCTTGAGTAGGGACTCGAAGTCCCTCAAAGACGAGGTTGGGCTCTTTGCTTGGAGACACCCTTGTGCTAAACAGCACTGCAGACCCAGCTAAACAACTTGAGCGTGCTCTAGTCTTGAAAAACATAAAATCATAAGATTCAAGAATCAATGAGAAAGGTTAGCCTTCCTCTCCTTTTATGCTTGTTAACCCTGAAACTCCCTTGGTCCCACCTATGTTGCACTGTCCAAATGTGCCACGCTGTCCCTTGGTATGTTGTGTTTCCTCTCCCACGCTTCCACTACGCTTCCTAGTGCCACATTGCCACTGTGTTGTCCTATGTGCCTCCTCTCCTATGCTCTCATTTGGTCTCATGGCCCCCACATCATATTTTAATTAATCTTCCCGGTGAATTTAGGAAAATGGTTTTATTCTAATGTTTTATTTATGGGTCCCCTCACACCTTTATTTCCGCCCAACATTAGGATTTTCCCAAATTAATGAAAATTAATATTCCAATTAGCTGACTTCTAATTTGGGGATATTAAAAAAATTCAAACTGTTCAATTTTCATTTCCATGCAAAAATTCAACAATTTTCTTTTCCATAATTTTTAAACTAGCCCCACAAATATGGCCTTAGCCAATAATGTTCTTGAAAAATAGGTATGCACTTCAAGTGTATCTTCACTTTCCTCTCAACATGAATGTGTAGGACATTTTTAAAGACACACTAGAGGAATAGGATCCAAATTATTAATGAATATGGGCTATGAAGGTAAAGGATTGGGAAAACATGCACAAGGCATAGTTGAGCCAATTGTTATTGAGGAAAGGCCTAAGTATTTGGGTCATGGTTATGGACAACATGGTGGAAAAATCTCTAAATAAAAGGAGGAACATGAAGGTGTTCCAAGAATGACTTCCATTCCATGTTCATTACCTCAAGCTTGTGAAGTTTTCTTTAATGAGGAATGCAAAATTTTTACACCCACTTTGCAATAAGATGCTCATAAGCATGCATCTAATGAGAATGACGAACAAGAGGATGTTGAAAGCTCTAAATTATTTGAATGCATTGTTGGTATTATGAAGAGAGCTAGTACCTCATAAAATGCACCTCCTCGAGAATTGGACAGGGTGAATGTTCAAGGTATAAATATTCTTTTAATAAAGGTTCTTTTGATTATGATAAACATGGCAAACTCTCACATGAGATTTGGAGAAATTTTTCATGTACCCTTTTGGGTTTGGATAAGAATAATGCTTCAATATGTTGTAAGAAGATAACGATCCACAAGAAACTTTCAAAGAAAAGGAGGTAGGAATCCAAAGGTCCATTGGACAAAGAAAACCATGTTGACAAGAAGATGCATTTCTTTTGCACTCATTTCCATAAGCAAGGTCATCTTGTAGACAAGTGTTGGAATTTGTATGCAACAAGTCATCCATGAAATTTGAAGAAGATGGAGAAATAAAATGGAAAGAATGGAAAAGAATATTCCATAATTTATTTGGGTCAAGATGATTCACATGATGAAAGAAAAATAAACTATCTACTTCTACCTTATTTCTTCCCTGGGATTAGATTATGCTAATGAACTCCTTTGATTCTCTACCTATGCTATTCAAATTTCAAGCTTAAACTGTTTGACATGATTTATTCACTAAGCTACAAACATGAAATAGAAAACATGGCTAAATTAGGATTAGACAATCTGACTTACCAGGGGTTTGTGGCATAAAAACAAGCTACACACAAATGTTATTTTTGTACAAAATAAGAGTAGAAAAATCAGGGCTAGGATACATTGTTTGCTACTCATCCCTATTTTTTTCTTTGGTTCTGTTTGAAGCATGTGGAACCAATATATTTCTACTTAATATTTCTTTTAACAAGCCAAGCATTGAATAATTTGGCCAACTATATTTCACTAACTTATGAACAATAAATTTAAAACATGTTTCAGCCATGATTAGGCTAGATGACTAAAACAAGACTTCTTTATGCACTAGTAGTGGTATTTAGGCTTACACACTTTCAGTAGTTCTATTTTTTGGGTATGGGGCATTTACCTCTTTTCAAATATTCCCTCTTTTCTATTTTCTATGTTGTGTATATATATATATATATATATATATATATATATATATATATATATATATATATATATATATATATATATATATATATATATATATATATATATATATACATATATATATATTATGATTTCTCTCAATATCATTTCATCAAACAATGACATGTACAATGAATGAGAAATTCCAACTAAGACTCTAAATGGCCATGGTATTTGATTACCCTATCTTCGATAGGATCATCTACTAACCATTTTTCATTCAGCTCTTGCAAATAAGGAACATGACTATCTATTTTTGAGGGCATGGTGCAAGATTTTTGCCAAGAATTTTCAAACATGCCAAGTTCTCCTTTACATTCCTTCTTTGAGTTTTGTTTCCAAACATTGTTTCTATGAAAGAAACTGTCCAGGTGAAAAATGAATTCTTCAGCAGCTCCTAAGCAAATGAGAAGGTCATCAATGTATATCATAGTGAGAAAGTTGGTAACAGGTGCCATGGCATCCTGGAAGGTGTCTTCAACATTCATTGTTCTAGGAAAGTTTTGGTCAAGCATGTAGTCATCCCAAGGAACCTTGAAAATGTATTTTTGTTGATTAATTTGAAATAGTATCATCCCATGAAAACCTAAAACACTACCAATCAATGTCACCTTGTTAGAAATTCCTATTCTTGGCATATGATGATTTATCTTGGGAAAGGGGCCTTTGAAGTCCATGGAGGCTTTGCCTAAGTGTCTAAAGTCCATACATAGTCTGTATCCTTTGGTTTTCTTTGTTAGTAATAGAATTTTCCCAAAGGTTTCATAAGTTTTCTTGAAAAAATACCTATTTTGAATAATGTCTGTGTCTTCAGGCTTTGAGCTTTTACTTCTATATACAAGGGCATCTTGGAACTTTTTGCATAACCTCAAGTATTTGAGTTTTGTGTTTAATGGCAAGGCTTTGGATAAGTTAATCACCTTGGGTATTCTTTGGTTGCCTATATTGTATCCCTTTGTATCAGTTTCAATAGACCTATCTTTACGATTGATGGCAACATTAGTGAGAGTCAACAGTTTTTCTAGAGGAATAAGACTTTCTGATAATGAGGTGTCTAGATAAGGTAATAACATCAGACTCATTTGATTCATATCACCCAAGAATTTTGTTTTGTGAGGGAATTTTAAAATGTTGGGATAGGTAAAAGGGAAGGGTTGTGTTTCTGATGTTTGTCCCCCCTTTGAGCAACTTGGTCTATATGTCAAACTCACCATTGGTTTTTAGGTTTCACTGTTAGTTTGTAGAGAGTCAAGTTTGATTTTTTCATAATGTGTTTGTTCAAGGCTGCTATAGTTCTGAATAGTGAGTCCTTCATGTAAAGACTAGTTTGGTTTTTGTAGCTTTTCAACTTCATATACCTGCTCGTCATTATGTTCCTCATTATGTAATATGAAAGAATCAACATCTGAGTGAATAGAATAAAGAGTGTTTTCTGGTATATCCTGACTGCTAACCATATACTTTATATGTGATTCTCGGTATAATATCCTTGTAAGATTGAAAATAGGGATGGTTGCATAGGACATATCTAGTTGAGGGTTCCCCTGAAGCTTGGCTCCCCAAGATCGGGATAAGATCATGCCATACTTGGGAGGAATATCTGCCACTACTATGTCCATGACTAGATTCTTAGTAGGCACTTGTACAATGTTAACACAAAGGTCCTTAATCAGGCCTAAACATTTGACCCTACTGAAATCGAAGGAGTACAGGTCTTTATAAGGTTTAGTTATTTCTAGGGCTAACCTATCCATTACAAATTTTGGCATGATATTGTGAGAGGCACCGAAATCTAGCATGGAATTATGTAATATTTTGTAATGTATGTTTAAGCTGATATAGAAAGGGGGAATGGCTCCTTCCTGAAACTTTGATTCTATTTTGGGTCCAAACAACAACTCAAGTGTGTCATCAGCCAAGTACAAAGTTTCAGCATCATTTGCTATGTTTAGTACCTTGAAAATATGAGACCTATATATGGGTTGAGTAAGTAGTTTAGTGAGGGGCATATTTATATTGATTTTTGCAATATCTCCCTCAAAATTGAAAGGCACTAGTGTTTTGGACATATTAAAATCAGCTTTAAAAACCATGATCTTTTCTACATTCTAAATTTGTTGATCCTGATTTGGAGTTTTAGTCAAAATGGTTTTCTCAGGGTCACTGGTGGAGGTACTAGGATAGCTAAGGTATTTTCTTGGTAGGCTAATTTTTCCTTTGTTCGCTTCAACTTTCTTAACCATAGTGTTGACATTCTCTCCTATTTTCTTAGTAGTGTTTTTAGGTGTTTTCCGAATAGTAGTATCTATTTGGTATTTCTTGGCTTAATCTGGGTATTTTTTTCTCCTAAGATCATATTTCTTATGGATTTCCATGATGACATTCTCAAATCCCAAGCGGTAGTCTTCAGAATCCTCATAGTTTGTGTTAGTTTGATCTAAGGCAAATAAACCTTGCTCTTCTTCGGGGAGAAAAACATATTCTTCATTATTAGAACCTATTAGGTTTATATCGTTTTCCTCACGTTCTATAATTTCTCTTTCTTCCTCATCTACACAATTTTTTTGAAAGGGACGTCTGATTTGTTGGTCATTTTCCCTTTGTTTGATTTGCGGGGTTACTCTTTTGAAGTTTTGAGTCCTGTTTTGATTTTGGGAGTTGGCTTGGTTGTCCCTAGGAGGTGTCCTTTCATTTAAGTTTATCTTATCAATCATTCTCTCCATAGTTCTCATTAGGCTGTCCATTTTAGAATCACATGAGGAGGTTGAGGGAATTGTTTCATCCTTATAGGTTACTCTCTTCTCTGATTTCAACCTAGATCTCTTTTCAATTAATTTTACCTCTGCACTAATTGCTTCTTTTTCCATTTCTTCTAAAGTTTCAGGGTCTCTTTCCCTCAATTGGAAATTCATGTGAGGATAAAAACCTTCGGGAAATTTCACTAGTGATAGGCCTTGTGGAGGTTTCATGTGAGGAGGGAGAGCATTATACACACTATTAAACCTGGTGCAATAGTGTTACACACTTTCTCCTACTTTCCTTTTAAGTTTGTTATATTCAGACAAGATTTGGAGGGGGTTTTTCTTGATTTCCCACTTGTTTATGAAAGTTTGGTTGAGGGAAGGGAGGTCATGTATTGAATTAGGAGTTAATGCTTTAAACCAATTTTTGGCCTCTCCTCCTAAGATTTGTGTAAAAATCCTCATTTTAATGGTTTCTTCCTCTATCTCCATGTAATCAAAAGGATCATTGATTCTATCTACATGCTGTTGGGAAGTGATGGATTCAACCCCTGTGAAATGAGGGATATTAGACTAATAACCATTTGGCAAAGATACCAGGGATTGAGGTAAGTTCAAAGGTGCATACCAAGCTGCCATGATGGGAGCTAATGGAGGATTTACAAGAGGTGGATTTGTGATAGGGGGAGTATGATGAAATGGAGTGGTTTGCATAGTGGTGGTATGGATGGATGTGGTGGAAGTACTTGGACCAACAAACTGATTTTTAGTAAACTTGGTATGGAAAGAGTTGAAGTGATGGAGAACCAGAAAGTTAGGTGGTGTGGAATGAGAATCTTCTCTACTAGAACTCTGGTGCAAATATAAGGGTTCAAGGTTAGTTTGGTCAATTCATTCTAAGACTTGTTTCTAAAGAGGTTCCTGGTATGGTGCAAGTCAAAATGAGGATCTTGCCAAGCTGTAGGAGGTTCAGGTATAGAGCTTGTTCTATGGATGGTCCTAACAGTGGTTAAGTTTCCAGATCTAGAAGTTTTCCATAAAATATTCTCTGGGTCATCAACTATGTTGGTAGGGTTTGGGTCCGGATGAGATCTGGTACTGATCCTATGTGAAGCTAGATCTCAAATTTTCAAAATTCAAAGAAGCTGAAAGTTTTAGTACTGTTCCTGAAAGCTAACATATCTTAATGCTTAGTACTTATTATAGTATATGAATGGGTTCCTAAGCTTCTTAGGGCTGGTTTGAAACAAATCTATGAAGTAAATGAGTGCTAATGAAGTAATAGGCCTACCGGAGGCTAGTGGAGTTGCTAGGTGGATATTTTTTGTTTTTTTAAGGATGTATGTTTATGGTCCACCACCAATAACTAAAAAGAAACCAATATAACAGTTTTGTGGGGTTTTCTAATTTTCTTAAAGTTTGTGAGAGTGTCCTATAGTTGAGTCATCATTTTTCTAGGATGATGAAACAAATAGAGTCTACTCTTTGGCTGATAGTGTGAGTTCTCAATGATTTGAGAAGGGTATCTAAAGTCCTAAGGTTCACTTAGTTTGTCACTAACTCAGAAGGTCCATCATGATCACTGTTGAGAGTTTTATTTGGTGAACTAAATCTCTTAATATTTAATTTGTCAATCCGAGATCGTAAACATGAGCTGCATTTGCACTTCTTTATTTAGTTTGTAAGTCAGAGTTTTAATGATTCCTTATGATAATTAATTAAGAGTCAAGACATACAAATACTCATAAACATGCAAATTGCAGAAAAGAGATCATTTCATCATTCCAAGTAGGATCAATAATTGAATTTGACTTGAGCAATTAACCCTTTATTTAATTTATCTCTTGATTGAAATGAAATCAAAACCATTACCAAATTGACAAAAAATTTAATTCAATAACTCACTACTTGCAGAAAATCTCAAAACCCTAATTATAATCTTTGGAGGTCACACTTAAAAGGAATTACCTAATCCAAGTAACCTATAAATTGGTTCCACACTCACATAGTGAACTCGCGATTACTAATGGTATCCCTAATTAACTCTAATGAGAACACTTCATGCCAATTTCACTATACTGGTGTCAAGCAAAAAGGTGCACTATCACATGATTTGAATATCAATTTTACACACAAACTTCAGTCATGATAGCCATTGATATTTCATACCTAGCCGAACCATCTATATATGTATTACCCACTTATGACAGTTTTAATCCCAGAGCTTCTACTTTTCAAACCAAACTGAAATAATCTCAAGCTATCAAAAAAAAAATGCACAAATATACTGTGGAGATCAGCGTTTAATTATAGTTGTCTTTCATCCAATTACCAACTACACTTTTGAAAATTTATTCAAACTGATACAACAATCGACACTCTGTTTTCTGCAATAAGATAATGCTACCAATTCAATCAACACATGTTGCATTAAGACATAGAAATCGAAATAGATTCAATATCGAAATTAAAATTTGACAGGTTCACATAAATTACCATTGGCAGTAATCTAATCATCCTCTAAAACTTGCAATAAAATGTTTCAAAATTTAATGAATAATTTATTTTGAACCAGGTTGCAGGGGTTAAATATTCATTACTTCTATTATTATGGAATTGTGAAACTTTTACAAAACTATGACCCCTAACACACAATTTCAAGCATCGATCCAAAAGGAATGTTGGTTAATATTCTTCCATGATTGCTCTATCCTTAAGGAATATGTATTCACTCAAAAATAATCCTGCCAGTTCACCTAGATGCTACAACAGTATTTGTAAATTTCTTTCCACTCCAAACCCTGATCTTATGAAAAACAGGACAAGACTGTAAATTTCTATTTAATCACATGAAAATAATGAAGAAACCCTACTTAGAACTCTTTTATGAATCATCTACTTGCTCCTACCTGATCAACACATGGGTCTGCTAGTGACTTACCGGCTAAGACCCCAAAAGAACCTATATCTGTCACTCTTCAATGAAAAAATTTCACACTCTTATGCCATTATAAATCTCAAGTTAGAAACTCCAATTCGAATGAAAATCTGCTTCTTCAAACCAAATGCATGGAATTCAAATAGAATTATTTAATCTAAAAAAATGACATGCAACTGCTATGACAATTGAACTATGGTTACCAATCTGAGCTACACACACATGAAATGAGATGTGGATTAATTTAACACACAGAACCAATTAATCCTTAAATATGCTTGCAAATTCGAGCTATTCTCCCCTACTAAAATCGATCTAGAAATTCCACACGTACTCTAGTCCTATCTACCTATCTCACAAAAGGTTCAATTAAATGCATATAACTATGCTTTATTCATTCACACAAGAATGCATTCAACAAATTCGTTTATCCAAAAAGATGACAGAGTATATGCTTTAATCTATTTCTAAGAAAAGCTTCAATTCAAAATGATGTGTATGGGATTAGAAATGGGAAGCAATCCTTTTGGAAGGAACCAGACACACTTATAGCCACAATAACAGAACGTTTAACATGAAATTCCCAAATTGATCCTTGAAATATGAAATTTCTTCTACTACAACAATCATAAATCAAATGCCAGAAATGAAATTGATCTTCGAAACAATTAATTGTGCAATGAAGAATTGAATCAAACTCTTTTACAAATTACCTCTGCTACAACAACATGAATCAAAATGCCAGAAACAAAATCGATCTTCAAAATAATTAATTGGGAAATCAAGAATTTAATAAAACTATACTTATGAACTCCCTCTATTGCAGCAACATAAATCGAATGCCAAGAAATGAAATCGACTTTCAAGAACGAATAATTATTCAATCAGAATTTATTCAAACTAATACCTACGAATTACCTCTAGCTACATCTATGGGGTTGAACCAATTGTGGTGGGCTCTTGCCACACCCGAGAAGCATTGGCTTACAGTCCTAACTACACCTACAACAACTTAACTCTGAATTTCTTCAAATCCACAACATTCCACAACAAATTAAGAACACATCATAATAATTGCAATTCGATTTTCAACAATAGAATATGAAATCACAGTTCATTATTGATAGTTGAGAAACGAGAATACATTCACCTCCTCATCAAACCAGATATATCTGCCTTTATAGGCATCGTTACTTACATAATTAGTAGAAATTATATTACAGAGCAGGACGTTGGAAACCATGGATATGGTAATCCATGAAATCAACACTATCTGTCCTAAATTACACTATCAGTTCCTTATTTAAAACCGCATGTTTCTATAGGAAAAAAGTTCTTAATTATTGTTAACTAAACTCCATTATTTGTATAGTGGCCATCTATTCCTTTACTAATCTTTCAATTTGTCAAAGTGTTGGAAAGGGCATCGAACTTGTTGAGCTGGAGCTTTTATCTTGAGGCATGTTGGATTATCAACTGAAAGATGGTTGAAGGAACATAGTTTTCCTCCAAGTCAAGGAGCCAACCAAATAGGTCGTTTAACAATAATTGATGAAATTCTGGCCATATTAAGGATTAGGAGAGGAAAAAGGAAGTATATATGTGTCAAAACTAGGCCGAAAGAGGCAATGAAGGTAAGGAAGAAAAGACAAAAATTAGCCTCAACATCTTGAATTAGTCCTTAGGTTGATAGCTAATGATATTTATGACATATGAAGGAAAAATATGGAATAAATGAATTCATATTTGACCATAACATGGTTGTTTGGGGGATTTTGAGAAATCTGGAAAATTCTGAATTTTACATAAATTAGCCTCAAGCCCCCCTAAATATCTCCAAACCCGTAAGGTAGCTGAAAAAACTGTTATAGAGTTACTAAATTGGATATACTGTGATAAAAATACATATTCCCAAATTTATTCCTTCGCCTTCATCTGCACGGAAATGGAGGTGAAAGTTGGTAGTTCAAAAGTTTTTACAGATTTGGAAAAATTGGGTAATTTCCTTCTAGAGACCCATATGAGTGAGCTGGGCAGAATCAAACTTATGGAGAGGTATCATAATATCATTTTTTATAATAACCTCTCCCAGATTCTCCGGAAGTGCGCCGAAATTGCCAAAGCCCTAAATTAGGTATTCCCATATTTAATTGGCTTGTAAGGGATTTCAGTGATGGACTCCTGTAATAAATGTACTTCAACAAAAATGTCATCAGTAAAACATGAAAAAATCATCTTTAATAATAGAGAAGTGAATAAATTTATGATAATCAACCATACAAAATATTTTTCCAAAAGTGACAGAATTAGGGTATAGCACGGGCTAAAAACCTAGGGTTTTAGGGTATAAACAGTGATGTTTCATGATGAAAACATGGACATATACGAGGCCCAAAATCCCCCCATGCCTGAGGTTTTGCATGTCCTCATGCAAACAATGACTTTACTCATATCTAGATTTTTATGGCATCATGGATTTTAAGTACGGTTAGGTCTTGTGACACAGCATTGCATGAAGATTTGGTTGCCATAGGTTTGATTTTAAGAGCGATACAAATCAAGGGAAAAAATAGATATGGTACGAGGAAAATGATGAATAGGATGATAGGTGACAATGGAAATGGTAGATGAGATGAGGTGGTAATGGAGATGGGAAGGCATGATCTTGCATGCTCTATTTTTGTGAAGCCAATGTTTATGGATGGTTTCTTCATGAAAGGCAGCAATGAATTCATCCTCTATTGGATTCAAATGATAATATGTGTGAATGTAGGAGGGGAAGGAATTATAGTTACTACTTTTTTTTACATGAACCATTGTGATTATGACCTAGAGTAGCATGCAAATGGAGGAGGGTATATGGAAAACAAGATATACAGAATATGTGGTGGTTAATCATCAAATATTTCTTAAATATCTAATCAAGTAAAGAATCTCAAGCCACATCTACCTCAAGTTTTACGCTTGTTGTTGATGTCCTTGGTGCTACAAGATGAAGTAAATGATGAAATGGCTCAAGCTTATGTGATTACTGATATGATCTGTTGAAGAAGGCAAAAGGTATCAATATCCACGTTGTCCCGAAAATGTTTATGCATGTGTGCTTTTCATACAGCTTCCTAAAATAACACAAGGACCATCATCAATAATATTATTTATTGAAATAAAGGAAATATGTTAAATTAGAGAACAATTACCTGATCATGCTCCAAGCCTAGCAATTGTGAAAAATTATAGTGAGAACCATGAGTAAGCATAGGGTGAAAATATGAATCAAACCTAACAATTCTCATAATTTTTTCCTAACATCTCTCCCCCCCATGCCTATCATCTTGCATTTCCTCGTGCAATAAAAACCTCTGAAAGAGACCAAGACTGAAGGGCTTGCATTTCTATATTAAATTCATGCTTCATTGACTTGAACCATAGGACTAATTGTGAGAGCATGTAAGTAAGTTTCATCATATGTCATCTTCCCTTGCATCAATAAGATAAGAAAAGTAGTGACTAGGGATCCATTGACTTCAAGGCTAAGTTTTATTATTAGACTAAAAGACTAACTAATTCTAGGGCTACTAAAGGAATGCTTAACAATGTTGTTACTGCAGAGATAATGTCATCCTAAAATGACTAACCATAATAATTTCCACAAAGCATCTCAAGAGTAATCCAAAGTAGTAGGTCTTCAATTTCAATAGCCTTGTTATTACAAGTAAAAGTGACTTTATTTAAAAATCAAGGCCTTAAAATTGATCTAAAGTAGGGAAAATTAAATATTACAAAATTATACCTTCTGAGGATGATTTTCTTAACATTACCCAAACATATATTTGAAGCTTCTCTTATTCAAGTAGAGTGAATCCCCTGCACTAAGGGTCTCACATCCATAAAAAAAAAATCATCCTTGAAAGATAGAACTCCAAAGCACACTACTAAAAGATATTAAAGCCATTCTCAGAGAGATATGATAGTGAGTTCAGGGAAAAGACAAAAACAACCAATTAAATCATAGTGTAGAATTAAATTTGATACCACAGGGATGGCCCTGCTGCCAGCAGGCATCTGTAGCCTTGATAGGGATTCCTTTTAACCTAATGAAATGTCTGTGTCCCACTTACTAGATATAGATTCATAGGTAGCTTATTTTAATTTTAGATAAAGGTCACTATCTTGGTTTGGTAACTAGATGATGGAAGTGCTAATCACAAGAAATAACATGGATGAACAGGCCAGCTCGTGATGAGACCTCCTGTCTTCCAGCTTTTTAGGCTAAAAGCCATTACTTTGGCTTGGTGACCAGGAGCAGTAATTTCATGCATGTTAGGTGTCATGATCTTGGTAGGTCGACTCATTACGAGGCCTCCTATCCTCCCCTAAATATTTTTGTAGAATCCAATTATGATTAACATTAGAGGTTACTTAAATAGTGGGGAGAGAAATATACTCCTTAAGAGCATAGGATGGCATGAAATTATTTTAATTACTAATATTTACTGGTTGATCCTTCTACCCTAAAGACTCAAGAAAAGAAAATAACTCAAATAATGACTGGAATATTACTCGAGCAGGTCATGCTAGGGTTCTTATGAGAGCTCATTAGGGTTTTATAGGAGTGGTCCACCATAGGAGGCTTTTCATCAATACCTTCAAAGAGAAACTTGAAAAGATTCTTGTATGATAGTATGTTAAGCTTTATGAGTGGGAAGTATAACAATAACAATTCCCCCAACTGACCCAATGAATAATCTCGACCAATAATAAACATCACTTTATAAAATATTAGGTATTAAGAGTGAATTGATTTCGACAAGTCTTACCACAAGAGTGCATAATGACAAAAATTTCAATGGCTATTTCTTAGGAATTTCAATTTCAAGACTGATGCCATAACAAAAAATTTATTTCATATAACAATTTCAGTGATTTCTACCCTACCCTAATCTAGAGAGAGGAAGTTCTCCTTCAAGTGTACGAGTACCTCCAATGCACCCATTTTCGTAAGATCATGTTAAATATACTCACACTCAGTTTGAAAGAATAAATTTCAACACATACCAGAGTATGCGAAACCAGTTGCTTCGATTGATATAATACCAAGAGTATTTGAGAATGAGAGTGGTACTTTGGCTGGATTATGATATGGAACCTATCCTCAATGTAATCTTGGTGGTATTGGCTCATTTCTTCTTTTGGACCGCTCTGAATGTCCTCCTTGGTCATGCCAGAAGAACTTGGATAATCGGTCTCTGGAATGCACACAAGGCCTGTTGTTGGGAGTGGTGAAATATCATGTTTACCTGGATGCTCCCCATAAGATTTGGTATATGATTCATCAATATCCTTTTTAGATAGGCATGAGGAATCAAGGGAGACTTCCAAATCCTTTTCCGGCTGTGGAGAGACAGATAATTTCTTGAATGTGGTGAAGATGAACTCTTCCTGAGAGGAAGATCTCTGAGCTACTGCTAGGACTTGAGAAAGTATTCCGAGCGACATTCTTCAAGCTCTCAGTCATTCTTGAATTTCTCTTGCTGGTTGATGTTCCCTATCCACAACACGTATTAGTACAAAAGGAGGGTTCTTACAAAACCCCAAAAAAATTTTGTTGTTCAAAGCTTGAATTTTTTATCTAAATGAATTAAAAACTGCTAATTACAAGAAAACTAGCACTGGAAATAAATCTACCTTTACTTCTATGCATAAATAAAAAGGAAATAAAAACTCAAGAGCAAGCAGTAATTGGACAGACTTTGGAGCAACCCCACAAAAGTGGATCCGTGGCTCTTCACTCACGTCTTACCGTACACTCTCCACCCTCTAACATCTCTGCAAGATCTTGAAACTTTGATATAGTTGCCTGAATAAAAAATTGCAACTCCCCGGCAGTGGCGCCAAAATTTTGACAGTTTTATTTGGTGAATTAAAGCTCCTAATATTTAATTTTCCAATTCAGGCTCATAAACACGAGCTGCACTGCACTTCTTGATTCTTTACATAGGTTAGAGTTTTAATGATTCCTTATGATAATTAATTAAGAGTAAAGACACGTAAATACTCATAAACACGCAAATTGCAGAAAAGAGATCAGTTCATCATTCCAAGTAGGATCAATAATTGAATTTTACTTGAGCACTTAATCCTTTATTTAATTTATCTTGTGATTGAACTGAAATCAAAACCATTACCAAATCAACAACAACTTTAATTCAATAACTCACTTCTTGCAGAAAATCTCAAAACCCTAATTCTAATCTTTGGAGGTCACACTTAAAAGGGATTACCTAATCTAAGTAACCTATAAATTGTTTCCTCACTCACATAGTGAACTCATGATTACTAATGGTATACCTAATTAACTCTAATGACAACACTTCATGCCAATTTCACTATACTGGTGTCAAGCAAAAAGGTGCACTATCACACTGATTTGAATATCAATTTTACACACAAACTTCAGTCATGATAGCCATTGATATTTCATACCTAGTTGACCCATCTATATATGTATTACCCACTTTTGACAGTTTTAATCCCACAACTTCTACTTTTCAAACCAAAATGAAATAAAATCAAGCTATCAAAAACAAATCCACAACTATACTTTGGAGATCAGCTTTTAATTACAGTTGTCTTTCATCAAATTACCAACTACGCTTTCGCAAAGTTATTCAAACTGCTACAACAATCGACACTCTGGTTTCTGCAATAAGATAATGCTACCAATTCAATAAACACATGTTGCATTAAGTCATAGAAATCAAAATGGATTCAATCTCGAAATTAAAAGTTGACAAGTTCACATAAATTACCACTAGCAGTCATCTAATCATCCTCTGAAACTTGTAATAAATTGTTTCAACCTTTAATGAATAATTTCTTTCGAACCAAGTTGCAAGTGTTAAATCACTTCATTACTGCTATTCATATGGAATTGTGAAACTTGCACCAAACTATGAACCCTAACACACGATTTCAAGCATCGATCTAGAAGGAATGTTGGTTAAGATTCTACCATGATCGCTCTATCCTAAAGGAATATGTTTCTTTAGTGAAAAATGTTATTTTCTTGTTTGGGTACTCAATTAGCTCATAGCTCATATTATCATCCTCAATCTGATGGTCAAACTGAGATAGTAGATAGATGTTTGGAAGGATATCTTCGTTGTTTTGTATCTGATAAACAAACACAATGGGTCAAGTGGTTACCTCTCGCTAAATGGTGGTATTGATCCAGTTGGATATTGGTGGTCACCCACCTATTCCACTTGGGGCTCCACCATTGTCTATTTCAATTTTTCAGTTTCAGCACAGTTTACTATTTTTAGCAGTTTTTCGGGTCCTAAACTTCCGGAGCCGTTCTGAGGCCCTAAACGACGTTTTTTGGGAAAACGGAGGGCAACATGGGTCCATGGACCGATGTTTCCCATTCCAAATTTGTAGTCCTCGGATAGATCTTTCTAACGAGGTATGGTACACGTCAAACGGAGATCGTATGCCAAAGTTACGCCCCTGGGAAGTTGAAACACCAATTTACCCAAATGGGGCCCATAGTTTTGGCGCTTCATCTCCTAGGGTTAGGGTTTTGGCTGTTTAGGGTTTCCCATTGTTTCTAAATAATAAATAGGCCCTCGAGCCTCATTGTAACTCAGTTCAGAGGCCTGTAGCCGCCACATCTCTTCTCAGAGATAGCTACCAGCGCCCTAGCTAGTTTTATTTCCATTCTGTCTGTAAGCAAATTTCAGTTCTTTGATATTAATGAAATGAAGTGTTATTTCCGCTGCATCTCTGTATTTATGTTTACATGTTTATTCTGTTGCGTTCCTGCATAAATCCAGATCAGTGGTATCAGAGGGGTCTGCTTTTTCTCGATCCTTCTTTGCATGTCCCCAACGAGGTCGGGGTATAAGGAGCTAGGGCTCGATCTGGTGGAACCTTTGCAAGATCAGCCTCGCAAACCTCGACGGACACCCATGGGGGACGAAAAGAAAGATGAGGGAGCGGGAGATCCTATCAAAATATTGCTCGAGGAGGCCCTCGAAAGACAAAGGAACGTGATGATGGATAACTTTGCTCAGATCCTTCAACGGCTACCCACCGGCGGCGCATCTGCATCCAGCAGCCACTCTGGAGGTGCGACTCCTTTTAAGGTACAAGTAAATTTTTACATTCCCATATTTGAGGGTCAAATAGACGCAGATGCCGTAGATAGATGGTTGAATCTATTAGAAGGATATTTCTCTGTTCATGACTTTTCAGACGGGGAGAAGATTATTTTTGCACTCCTCAAAGCTACCCCCCATGTTAAGGACTGGTGGGAAACCTACTGTGAGAACAAGGACCAGACAGAACCCTCTCTGTTCTCGGCTGTACCAACTTGGAATTCTTTCCGAGACGCCGTCAAGGAACAGTACTATCCCGTAGGGAGCTATGAGGACAAGTACATGCAATGGACCACGCTGCGACAACAAAGGGATCAAGATGTGCACGAGCTGACGAATCTGTTCCATACCCTGCGCACAAAGTTGGGTATCAAAGATTCAGAGAAACATTTGGTGCTAAAGTATCGCAGCTGTCTGCACAGATACATTCGGGAGGAAATGGAGTTCCTCGACATCTCCTCGCTTGGTACGGCATCTTTGGTATCTGTTGCCAAGATAGGCAATCCATTCAAGCGAGAAGAGAGAAGGGAGACTTTGGATCTGCAAATCAAAAGCAAGGAAAAGGTGCTTCCAAACCGCAGAACAAAGGACCGAGCCAAGGCATGGCGGCTATAGACAACTCATCGAAGCCACAAGAAAAGAACAGCACCGCAAAGCCAAAGAAGGACACGGGAAAGTGGTGTGAGTTCCATAAGAGCTCCACTCACAACACAGGTGAGTGTCGGGCCAAGCAGTCGCTAGTGGCCGAGATGAGGGCTTCTGAGTCAGATGCATGCTCTGACTCCGAATCAGAACCTGAAAAGGCGAATGAAAAGGCAGTTATTGATGGGAACCCCAATGCCGCATTTGCCATTGCAAAGATCGAAAGGAGGAAGCCGGAAGATCCGGAGGAGGAACATCTCTTCCACTCCCAGATGTGGGTAAAGGGATCCCCTGTACAGTTCATTGTCGACAATGGGAGCCAAAAGAACCTCATTTCAACATACGTCGTGAAGCGGTTGGGCTTGCCGACCACAGCTCACCCACATCCATACACCATCGGGTGGCTTCACCAAGGACGAGATCTACGCGTCAGCCAGCAGTGCCTCCTTCCCTATAGCATGAAGCCCTTCACGGATGAGGTATTATGTGATGTTGCTCCTATTGATGTTCCTGATGTATTATTAGGACAACCATACTTGTGGAAGCGTCATGCTGTGTATGAGTCTCGACCTCGTGCTGTTATTGTTACTTTGGGAAATAAGTTGTACAGGATACCAGAGGTACCACCTCCTGCCGCTATCTCTTTGGTTACTGCAAAACAATGCAGTAAGCTCATTTCCCAAACCAAGAAATTCATTTTCCTGATGATCCGCCCCCAGGGCAAGAAGAAGACTGTGGCCACGACCTCCAGACAGGGCTCCTCTGCACAACAACAACAAATGGATAAGATTGTGGAGGAGTACGGGGACATATTCACCTCACCCACAGGGGTTCCTCTGCACTGTCAGGTCAAGCACCCGATTGATCTGACCCCCGGTGCGCCGCTACCTAATGGACCGATCTATCGGCGCTCTGTTCTGGAGAATGATGAAATCAGGAGGCAGATTCAGGAGCTGTTGCAGAAAGGTCACATCAGACCAAGTTCATCGCCCTGTGGGAGCCCGATCGTGTTGGTACAGAAGAAGGATGGGACGTGGAGACTATGTATTGACTATCGGGCGCTGAACAAGATCACTGTCCGGAATAGGTACCCAATCCCACGGATTGATGACCTTCTGGACCAACTCAAAGGTGCAAAATATTTCAGCAAGATTGACCTGAAGTCTGGGTATCACCAGGTACCAATTGAACCCTCCGATGTGTGGAAGACTGCCGTCAAAGCCAAGGAAGGCCTTTTCGAATGGCTGGTCATGCCTTTTGGGTTGACGAATGCTCCAGCCACCTTCATGAGGATGATGGATGACATCTTGCAGCCATTCACCAACTCATTTGTAGTGGTGTACTTGGATGATATTCTAATCTTCAGCCAGACCTGGGAAGAGCACCTTCACCACATCCGACAAGTCCTCCAAACACTGCAGCAACACAAGTTGTGTGCATATTTGGAGAAGTCAAATTTTGGCATGACCCAGGTTCAATATCTGGGATACATTATTGATGAAAGGGGGGTGCATGTGGATCCAGCCAAGATCCATGTCATTCGGGATTGGCCAGCCCCAACCACTATAATAGAGCTTCGTAGCTTTCTGGGTCTTGCTAATTTCTATCGGAGGTTCGTGTTGGGATTCTCTCATATCACTTGGCCCTTGAGTCAAGTCACCAAGGGAGGAGCGAGAGAAATTTTTTTTTGGTCGGAACCTCAACAGAAGGCGTTCACAGAACTGAAAAACCGCCTCTGTTCTGCCCCAGTGCTCACTTTACCGGACTTGCAACAGCCATTTGAGATCGAGACAGATGCCTCTGACTATGCTATTGGGGCAGTTCTTACTCAACAGGGACATCCAGTGGGATTTCACAGTGAGACATTGTCTGACACAGTTCACAAGTACCCCACATATGACAAAGAAATGTACTCCATTGTGCAAGCTTGTCGACAATGGAAGCATTACATTTTGGGGAAGGAAACAATCATCCATACAGACCACAGGCCCCTGCAGTTCATACAGACACAAGGGAAGTTGCAGAATGATCGCCATCAGCAGTGGTCTACATATCTGCAACAATTTCATTTGAACATCAAGTATAAGAAGGGTAGCACCAATCATGTTGCAGACTGCCTCAGCCGACCACCGATCGTGGCGCTCACCACTGTACTCAACGCTTGTGGGCACGAGACTTCTGATTGGCCGCTTCTCTATGAGAGTGACCCAGAATTCGGCCAAACTTACAAGGCACTCTTGGGGGGTACGCAAGTTCCAAATTTTCACCTCCAAGATGCACTTTTATGTCACATGGAACACCTTTGTGTTCCTTCAAGCGAGCGTGCCAAGATGATATGGGAAGCACACTACAGTCGAGTCGCTGGGCATTTCGGGGTTGAGAAAACAGTAGCAATCCTGCAGAAGTATTTCTATTGGCCGAACCTTCGAAAGGATGTCGAGAAGCACATCATATCCTGCACTGCTTGTGCCATTGCCAAACCAACCATCAAGAAGCAAGGCCTATATACTCCTCTACCTACCCCTAGTCAACCTTGGGAATCCATCTCCATGGATTACATGTCGGGCCTGCCTTCTACTAAGCAGGGAAATGACTGTGTTTTTGTGGTCGTCGACAGATTCTCGAAGATAGCCATTATGGCGGCCTGCAAGAAGAATATCACAGCAGAAGCCACTGCTAAACTCTTCTTTGAACGAGTGTGGGTGCACTTTGGGATCCCACAGTCTATCATATCATATCGGGATAGCAGGTTCCTCAGCATTTGGTCCGACCTTTGGTCGATGTTGAATGCCAAGCTCACCCCGAGTCCACGGCGCTGCATCCCCAAATAGATGGCCGGATAGAGGTCGTCAAGAGAATTGTTTTACACATTCTACGCATGTACAATTCAAAGCATCCCCGCATGGGACGGAGCACTCACCCATGCCCAGCTTGTAGTTGTAATCGGACTCCACGATTTCAATGCAACCATAGCCCCTTTCGGGTGGGCTTGGGATTCCAGCCACTATGTCCCATTGACGTAGCCATGCCATTTGCAGCTGCTCAGGCCAATTCAGCTCATGTCCAGTCTGAAGTTGACAAAGCCAGTAGCTTCATCGAGCGCATTCAACACATCCGCCAACAGGTTCATGATATATTGAACAGAGCCAATGCCAAGTACAAGCAACGCCATGATCAACACCGGGTGCCACACAACTTCCAGGTGGGTGACAAAGTATGGCTACATTTGCAGAAGGAGCGCCTCCGCGGGCCCCCGCAAGCACGCATCCGTCTGGATGCGTACACCATCACACCAAGAGTACAGCAAGGAACAGGCATTCGAGCTCCAATATTCCACCATTCATAATTACACACCCGATCTTAAATATGGATACTTCGTCCTTGCTTACACTCGTTTCTCGGACATTGCAGAACAACTCACACCAACTGAGTTAAATCCAGACTGCATGGAACAGGCCACCACATATTGCATTATGGACATGCAAATCAAGAACACTCGCCAGCAGAAGATCCAACTATATCGGGTTGTCAAAACTGGCCAACTCCTGCACCAAGGAAAGTGGTTCACCAGGGACCAAGTTCAGCAGAAATTTCCTCATCTCATGGAGGAACTTAACGCAATGGGGACCATTGCTTCCTAAGGGGGGAGGAATGATCCAGGTGGATATTGGTAGTCACCCGCCTATTCCACTTGGGGCTCCACCATTGTCTATTTCAGTTTTTCAGTTTCGGCACAGTTTACTATTTTTAGCAGTTTTTCGGGTCCTAAACTTCCGGAGCCGTTTTGAGGCCCTAAACGACGTTTTTTGGGAAAACGGATGGCAACATGGGTCCATGGACCGATGTTGCCCATTCAAAATTTGTAGTCCTCGGATAGATCTTTCTAACGAGGTATGGTACGCGTCAAACGGAGATCGTATGCCAAAGTTACGCCCCTGGGAAGTTGAAACACCAATTTACCCAAACGGGGCCCATAGTTTTGGCGTTTCATCTCCTAGGGTTAGGGTTTTGGTTGTTTAGGATTTCCCATTGTTTCTAAATGATAAATAGGCCCTCGAGCCTCATTGTAACACAGTTCAGAGGCCTGTAGCCGCCACATCTCTTCTCAGAGATAGCTACCAGTGCCCTAGCTAGTTTTATTTCCATTCTGTCTGTAAGCAAAATTCAGTTCGTTGATATTAATGAAATGAAGTGTTATTTCCGCTGCATCTCCGTATTTTTGTTTACATGTTTATTCTGTTGCGTTCCTGCATAAATCCGGATCAGGTATAACACTTCCTTCCATACTGCAGCAAAAATTGCCCCATTTATGGCACTTTATGGATATCATCCACCATCCATCACATCATATTTAAGAGAAAATTAAAAGGTTCAAGCAGTGGTAGATCACATCAAGCATCAATAAGAAGTTCTCCAACTCTTAAAGGATAACCTAAATTTGGCACAAAATCGAATGAAACAACAAGAAGATCAACATCACAGCGAGAGAAGTTTTTATGTAGGAGACTGGGTATTTTTATAGCTACAACCACACAAAAAAATGTCTCTCAAGCAATCTAAGAAGGATATTAAATTATCGCCAAAGTACTGTGGTCCTTACAAGGTGTTGCAAAATATTGGTACTATGGCATACAAATTGGAGCTTCCTGCTTCTTCACAAGTGCATCCAGTTCTCCATGTTTCATGCTTAAAGAAGGTTATAGGTGAAAATCATCCAGTTCAAACAATATTTCTAGAACTTGATGAGGAAGGAAAAATCATATTGGAACTTGAAACAGTCACGGAAACAATAATTCAACAACTATGAAATCGATTAATTTCAGAGTATCTCATCAAGTGGAACAACTTACCCACTGAAGATTCTATATGGGAGGATGAGAATTTTATACAGAAGCACCCAAAGTTAATCAAGCATTGAGGAAAACATTTTTTTGAAGGAGAGGGGCATGTTAGGTCCCTATATTACTAGTATAGTCCCTTATTATTGCTAGTGTAACCCCCTTATTGTTATTATTGTACCCTTGTAACTCCAATATTGTTATTATTGTTCCCTTAAATTATTATTTTTAGGTCAAATAGGATTACATTGTAGCCCCACTTGGATTACATAGTGGTCCCATGGACTCCTATATATAGAAAGGAGGTTTTGTGATTTGTATCATCCAAGAATTGTTCATTCATGTAATGTATTAGAGGTTTCCCCCTCGAAGTGGATTATTTCTAAGGCGTTGATATCTCTTTTCTTCTATTTTTAGAGTTGGTTTCACAACATGGTGTTATATTTTCTTGCCTCCAAGCTTTCATTTTCCTAAGCAAAGAGACATTTAAAGGCCTGCTTAAAGAAAACCCTAGGCTACATAAGAAATCAATTTTAAATATCTCTCGTTAGGTTTTGCAAAGGAGAAAACTATTATATAGGCCAGAGGAGACCGAGTGACAACAAAAAAACCTCTAAAACACTGAGTGCGCTCTTGGAAAGTTTCATCTTTTCCCCCATTTTCAAAATTCTCCAATCACCTCTCTCATTGTAGCCTTTTTACCTAAAGGCTCTCAAACAAAATCTAAAAATCTTGCTGTGCTAGAACTAGTCACCATGTCCGAAGGAGAAATTCATACCAACAGTGGTGAAAGTCGAAGACCTTCCAATCCTAAACACAAGGGAGGAAGGGAAAATATGTTTGAGCCATTAGAAACCATTCAAATTATTTCCTCTCCCATGATCCTTTCATGATTTCAAGATGTTGGGTGTTATCAGTTTTGTGAAAAGGTCAAGCAAGTCAAAATCCACTCAGAATTGACTAGATTGTTCGTCCTTGGCTTACAAAATCACCAAGTTAACCTAGCAAGAGTGGAGTTTTAACTCTCATCTGAATCCATTTCTAAAGAAATAGGTATAACAAACATTGGTGAGATATGGTTTAAACAAAATAGGTTGGATTTGAGCTATTATGAGCCCTACCTACAACCTAGTCATTAACAATGTTGCAAGGTTGTTTTCCCCTTCTCCGAATTGCTAGAGAGTTATGCCCCACTGATGAGGCAGATTATTAGGTATTTCACCTGTGAGGGGAGATACTCCAGGATTTACTCATATCATATAAGGTTATTGATGCACTTCACCAAAGTCAAAATGATGAACCTACTATACTACCTTTTCTGAATTATTGACAAGATGGCCTCAGTTATCAAGAAGAGAAGCTATGACCACCAAATGTCGAGCCTTTTCCACCACTCCTTGATCAAAATGATTGTCTTACACCAGCTGGAGTAGCAAGGAATCCCTTGGAAAGTCTTCATCTCACATGATGTGTTTACAAACCCCCAAGCCTTCATTCAGAAAAATATACCTTCCACATCACAACCACCTACCTCCACTCCTCCATCATCTCTCCATATGCCTTATCCACAAATAAATTCACCTCCTATCTCTTCTCCTAATGTACCAAGTGAAGAAGCTGATAGTGGCTGTAATGAAGAGAAAACAGATGACAATAATGAGGAAGAGGACAGTGAGGTAGAAACTAAAATAAATGAAGAAAAAAAAGAAGTAAATGATTTAGAAACTGAGGAAGATGAAGAAAACAAAGGAGAGGAAAATAGTGAGCAGGAAAGTGATAATAGCCACAACAAACAAGAAAGTGATGACAACAAAAATCAGGAGAAACATGCAAATGAGGTAATGGTTGAAAACATTGAGGCAAATCCAAAGCTTGGTAAAGATGATGAAAGTGGTGAAAATGATGAAGATTATGGGATGTAAATAGATTTTAAATAATAAGAACAATAGAGTGATGATGACCAAGAAGAGGAAACCTCTCAAGAAGGAAACAATGAGCAAGAAAATAGAGTTGAAATCAGTGAGCCCCATGATGAGCAAAAGGGCCAAAACTATGGGTCTTATGATGAAGAAGATGACACTGAAATCACATATGAAGAGAGTGGGGAGGAGGCATATGAAGGTAATGAAGACAATAAGAAAATAAGTGATGAATTTGAGCATGACAGTGAAACCAATCATAGTGACAAAGGTGTTGAAATAAATTGATAAAGTGAAGATGAAGAAACAGGGGATGAGGGTGAAAACATTGACCAAGATAGTGATACAACTGAGACAGTCAATGAAATTTTTCATGACTTTCATGACACTAATCTGCCTTCAAATGATCAAATAACTCAAAGTTACCATGCAGAAAATGATAGAGAAGAAGACTTCAGTGAAGGACAGAGCCAAAATGAGGTAAGTGAAGATGGTAGTGGTCAGTTTGAGAGTCAAGATGACAGTGAAGAAAACAGTGAGAAAAGCAAGGATGATGATGAGGTCAAAGGTCAAGAAATCAGTGACCATATGGAGCATCAAGTCACTCATGAAAGCCATGAAAAATATGAAAAGGCTTGTGGCACCTCCAAATGTAAAAACACCATCATCAATCCTCTCACATGCACCTATCACAAAGGCATAAGAGTTGTATTTGTTGCCTCAAAAAGGAAAAGGGCCATCTCTCCTCCAGCAATCAAGCATCAAGAAAAGGGAAAGGGAAATATGGACAAAGGTGAGTAGAAGGTACAGGTAAGAAGGAGTAAAAGGATCAAGAATACTTCTCAAGGGTCTCAATTCATTGATCTAGATAGTGACAATGAGGACCAGGAGATGAAAATTAGGTTGTTCCTCTTAGAAAAATATGCACAGCTTCAGGAGTGGGAAAGGCACTTTGATATGGATCAAAGGGTCATCCACTATTACAAAGAGGAACATAATAATTTCAAGGAGGTCAAGAGGGGCCTTGCCCTACAAAAGAAAATGGCTAAACATTATGCAAGGAAAAGCACGCTTGCTAGTGCCAAGCTAGAAAAGGCCCTCATTAAAATAGAAGACCTAAAAAGAGCCAAAGTTCATGGAACCCTTGGATTCTGGGCTGAGGCTTCTCAACAGATGTCTAAAACCTCTTGAGGGGTCTCTCCACAAATTTTGAGGCAAATTGGACAACTTTTTGTTTTTTCCAAATTTTGACCCCTAGGAGCACAACAACCTGGGCGCTATGCACACCATTGGTGCATCTTCAGATTTAAAAATTTAAATTTTTGGATTTTTCACATCACCAATATTCTACTCACCAAGTTTCAGATCATTTGGAGCATTTTTTCCCCCTCAAAATGTCAAAAATTATCAAAATTTTCACCTTTCTGCCTCCTTTTCAGACCAGGTGTTATGCGCAGAGCAGTGTTGGGAGATTTGATTTTTTAGAAAGTAAATGGCATCCAATCAGAACAAATTAAATATTTTTGGAAATTATACTTATCAAGATTTCCAACGAGCCATCAAGGAGCCAAATCCGATGTCGGGAACACCTCCAAAAGACTGTTGCAAAAAGGCCTATTTCTGCACTATGCACCTGACATTTTTTCATTGTTTGACACAGTGCACTATGCACATGTAGATGAGTGGGAAAAATTTGCATTTGGAAAGTTTTATCATGCTTTTCAGAGCCTAAAATTCAATATAATTTCTATTTTGGGCCGAAAAAGATATTTGTAGGATATTTTTGTGCCTTGGGCCTTGCAAGGCCTCAAGGAAAATTTAGGATATTTCTTTTGGGCCAATAGACTTCTAGATGCTCTAGTAGGCTCTATTCTCCTTACTTGTTATAAAAGGAATGTGGATTTATTGTAAACATTGTGACTTGATGTGTTTAAGAGAAATTCATGGTTTTATGAGCTTGGAGAAGAAATTGGTTTTATGAAGTGAATGAATGGCTTGCTTGGCTTGATGATGGAGAAGCATGTTTGCAGGATTCCATAGCTTGGTGAATGGTGATTTTTTCTTAACTTGTTAATGTTTTCTTTTCCTCATTTCTTTTTCATTCTTCTTGGTTGCTATAGATCAGAAAAGTATAGGTTGAGACATGCTCATCGAAGCAGCTCAAACCTTCTGTTTGTTATAGCCTTGATGTTTTCCTCTTTTAGTCATCTTAAGGAATTTTTCACTGCTCCTTAGGCCCACTAAAACTTGTTTTTGTTTCATGAATGGTTAGTATGCTAGCTTATAAGTATGATTTATGGTATTCTCTTCTTATTTAAAGTTTTCAAAACCCTATCTTGAAGCTTTTCTATGAAATATTGATTGATTGGGTTAAGACAAAGAGGTCTCATTTGATATTGCTCTTTGCCCATACCTACCAAATTATTATAGAGTTACCAATAAATTTATATATGTTGTTTAATATTTCCCTCTCCATAAATTGAGTTGTTTTTTTATCTTATGTGTTTTCCCAAAAGTTGAAGGTGAATTTCTAGTTCTAATGCTTCTATGTTTAATTGGAATGTTCATCTTACATGTTTATTAGTTTGAGTATTATTCGTAGAGATTAACGGTTTTACCTACCTCATGATTTATTGCTTCAGACTATTTTTTTTTAAGACCTCTTAGTTTTTTTCCAAAATTTATGTTCATTACACCTCATACATCACCCAAAGGATCCATTAACCTTGCTAAATCGGCCTTGCAATACAATTTGTTTCATCATTTAGACACCCTTGACTTCATCTAACCTCATAGCCCTATTGATTTGATAACCTCTCATTCCACCTATCCTACTTAGTCATCTTACCCCAACCCAAAACAAACAAACAAAAATACACTTAAAAACTAGCCTAAAAATCAATCATTCAAAGTGAACAAGTTCACATCCTTCTCCTAATATAGAGAGCCCTCTCTGAGTCCAGGAAGGCTAAGTCCTAGGAATCCAAAGACTGGTCTAATGTTACCTTGTCCTTTGGTTTACCAATCTTCCAAATTACGGGACACCAACATAATGGCAATCACGGTGGGACTTTATGAGTTCATAACAATCTAAATACCCCTTAGGACTCCAGAATCCCTTCATCAAATAGTATCTTATGATTTATAGCTACCTCATCACTATCACTAACATAATGGTGATCATGATGCAACCTATGATGTCAGTGACAATCTAAGTATCCCTTAGGACTTCAGAAACCTTCGTCAAATCATAGAGAAACTTAATTGATAGCCTAAGAGTAGAATCTAGCTTTTTCAACATCTTAGAAAAATGATGAATCAACTATAGGACACTCTTACATACCTTAAGGGCTGCATATAGAAACTCAGAAAACCCAAAAACATTTCTAGATTGGCTTTTTGTCAATATTGGTGGTGGACCATAGACACATTTCTTCAAAACAGCTAAAAATATCCACCTGGTCACTCCACTAGACCCCAGTAGGCCTTCTAACTTTACTAGTGTCCCTAGGCTCCTAAAGGATTGTGCCAAAACAACCCTAGGAAGTCTAGAATCCTAGTCACACTCTGTGTGAATTTATAAAATATAAAAGAGGAAAATTTTCGAAATTTTTTTAAAAACTTTCAGCCCCTCTACATTTTTGAATGTGAAATTTGGCTTCTTAGAGAATTAACACTAGATCTCACCCAGAGCCAAACCCCCCCACCATAGTTGACGACCCAGACAATATTTTGTGGAAAAATTCTAATTATAAACATTTAACTATTGTTAGCACCATTCATAGACCCTCTGGGAATGCATTGAGCAATCCCACTCATGCTGATGGTGGACAACAAAGTTCAAATCTTCCACCTGGCAACTCCACAACCCTCAATAGACCAAAAGAATCCATTGGTAGTGAACTCTAAACTAGTTGAAAAGATTCAGTAACCCTTTCTGATTTACAACATGGATCCAAGGATACAAAGGAGATATGGTCTAATGAGTAGAGATCATATCCCTGGATTCCCACACAAAATTCCTGAAATAAATTGGATGAAAAACCTACCTATATTTCGAGATGAAAAAGTTGATGACCCTTTGTTATATTTCATAAAATTTCATATACACATATGGAGGTTAAAAGTTGAATGGCGCAAATACGGCCTGATGAAAATGTTTATGGTAACATTAGAAGGTAAGGCAAGAAATTGGTATGAATGGCTAGAACCTAGCGTCTTTTTTTCTTTGAAGAATTTCCACAAGGTATTTTATAAACGCTATATAGGGCATTTCCATATCTATCATTAGCTGAAAATTGTTTTGATATATTTGAAGACCTCACAAAATACCTTGTGAAAATTGATAAAGATTTTGGAAATTGGCATCCTAAATATTTATTAGAATAAATCCATGCATTTAATTCTCAAGGTAGTTATCATGACAGCCTAGAGGAGTTAGTTGAGGAAGAACCCAATCAAGAAATAGAGGAAAACCCAAAGGATCTCTCTGAAGGAAAAAGTGATGGTTCACCATATCTTCTAGGTGAGGCTCAAGAAGACATTCAGCCTCAAAACTAGCCTTCAAAAGGCAAAGAGAACTATTGTAGTATTATCCTGAGGAAGAGAAAAATGCCTCCTCCTTTAACTGAAGAGGAAATAAATCATATGATAAATAAACAACCAGCCTCTAAACCTTCATGTGAACAAAAAATTTATGTTCCTCCTCCTGTTAATGCCATCTACCATAAATCAAAAATTAAACTTGTAGATCAATTCAAAGAAGAACAAACTAGTAACCCAATTTTGTTTGATTGGTGAGATTATTTATGTTGATGATTATCCAAATTTTGATCAGTCTGATGATGATGATGTTGTCTCAGCCAATAAAATTCACCTATGACACTGATGAGGAAAGCCTTGAAATTTTAGAAGTAAGTGAGGAGTCTCTGACTCTTTTCTCTAATTCACTTCATTCCATCAGAAATAGTTTTCATGTGATTGGAAATTAGTAGTCTTTCAGTTTTGATGATGAGGTTGGGAAAGCTAATAAGTTTCTTGAACTAGTTTTTAATAAAAAGCCTTTTCCTGAAAAGGATGAGGAAATAATTTGGGACATATAATCCTCTTTGGCTTCAGATTTGAAACCACCAAGTCCCATTGAATTTCAAATTGCAGATAAAGGCTTCAAAGTTGATAATCTCATAAGAGTTGTTGCACTTCTTTTTCAACAAGATTTACTGCCAATAAATACTCCTACTAATCAACATGATGGCCTTCACACTAAATTCATCCCACTCAATCAGAGCATATCAGGTATGCTAGAAGACAACATTGCAATCTATGATGAGTCTACTAGTTCAGATGATCATGAGGAAGAGGAAGAGTTTCTTTCCCAAAAGAGTCCTAACCTCATCCAAGTGGAGGAAGAAGTAGTCCTGGGTCAAGCTTATTTTCCAAATCTCGAGGTATTATTTCATGATCCCTTTGCTAATTTGTTAGAGACTTTTGAAGAGGGAGTAAAACATGTCAAGAGTAGTTTGATGCAGGGTTTAAAGAAAAGTTTAGGCACTAATGTTCAAGCACAAGTGAGGTGCAAGTGGCCTTTTGATTTCTTCAGCATCCTCAAAGAGTTGAACCAAGATCACCCATGCAATCATCTACTTGGCTGGTTATATTGGAAAAGAGAGTTCAAAAAATAAATTTCTATCATGTATAGCTTAGATTAGGATAGATAGGCATGAAAAATAAGCTCAGCCCTATGAAAATCTTTCTACCTTTAGTTTTAGATTATTTTTACCAAAAAGAGA
This sequence comes from Pinus albicaulis, assembly GCA_034641835.2. Classification (NCBI taxonomy): domain Eukaryota; kingdom Viridiplantae; phylum Streptophyta; class Pinopsida; order Pinales; family Pinaceae; genus Pinus; species Pinus albicaulis. The sequence goes on from CM076582.1 coordinate 1,287,052,936, forward strand.
GAAAAAGTAAAAAAAAAAAAAAGAATACTGAAAGTGTGCAAGCCTAAATTCCACTAATGGTGCAAAAAGAATGTCTTGTTCAACTATCTAGCCTAATCATGGTGGAACATGTTTTAAATTTATTGTTGATAAGTTAGTGAAAAGAATGCTGGTCAAATCATTGAAGCTTGACTTGTTGAAGAAAATAGATTAGGAAAGAAGGATACTGGTTCCACATGCTCAAAATAGAACCAAGGAGAAAAATAGGGATGAATAGAAAACTATGTATACTTTCCCTGATTTTTCTAAGTCTTATTTTGTACAAAAATAACATTTGTGTGTAGCTTGTTTTTATGCCACAAACCCATGATAAATCAGATTGTCTAATCCTGATTTAGTCATGTTTTCAATTTCATGTTTTTAGCTTAGAGAATGAAGTCTATCATACTGCTTAATCTTGACAGTCAAATAGAATAGGTAGAGAATAAGAAGAGTTCACTAGCATAATCTGATCTCTTGGAAGAAATAACTGTAGAAGTAGATAGTTTTTTTTTCTTTCAAAATAAAAAATGTCAATGGGTTCACCAGTTCAAATGCACCGAAGGAAGAGAAAATGTTAGCAAAGTAGGTTGGGTAGATAAAGGTGAAGTTGAGCTAATCATGCTTTCATATTTTTAAAATCACTACTTCAGAGAAAGAAGCAACAAAAGAAAGAAGAAAATCCACCCAATGAATGAGGTACTAGTCTTCATAAACTAAGAGACCTGAAATTATGGACACCTCCTGAAAATGAGCTTCCCTCCCCAAGTGGAGCCACTGTAAGTCATCAATAATTTTTTCTTGTTTATATGACTAAATTCTTTTTCCTGGATTTCTAGAAACATAATTCAAGAATCATGTGAGTTATAGAAATCTACTCAAAGATAAAATTTTCACTATCCCACTTCTTTGCCAAAGCATGGCTAATCTATCACCCAGATAAGACCAAATCCTGAACTGATGTCCCTCGCTCTTACTATGTTAACCACCTCTACCTATAACACTCTGTCTCTATTTTCCTAAGCCCTCTATTTTCACACCTTGTTTCGCCAAGTAAACCAAAATTTTTTCCCCACTCACTAAGTGCCTCAAGAAATGGTGTTTTAAAAACTCCCTTTCTAAAGCCCTTTGAAGAAAAACAAGGTTTTCTAGTTGTCTAGGATGGTAGTGCATAATAGAGTGTCAAAAACCCTGTCTCCTCATCCAAACCCTGATTCAAGTTTTTAGTCAAAAAACCTATTCCAAGGACATCACAATAAGTCAAATAGGGTCACCTAGGTAATGCACTATCATGGTTCTAAATTCACTATTTCCACAGATATTCAAAGGTGAAGTCAATAGAACACAAGAATGAAGCTTATCATTGTCTAAATAATATCAAAGACCTCCATAGATATCTTCTTGATCAAGCAATAAGCATGCAAAGGAGATATTTACCATGTCAAAGCATTTATGCAAGAATGTTTTGTAAATGGTCAACAAGAGAAAAAAGCCAAAGAAGAAGGCCTAAAAAGCTTATAAAGGCATCCATAGTAGGTGGTAAGATACAACAGGCTTAAGTTCACAAAGGAGATCATTCAAAAGGCATTTAGCCTGAAGAACAAGTTTTGTAGGGATACAACTGTCCCTTACTTACTTTTCTACAAAAGAGCCAAAGGGCTATCAACGTAGCAAGAGGTAAAGTAATAAGAGGCTTCATCACAAGAAAACCACTCACAACAAAGAAGAAAGCAGCAAGGTATGTGTTTTATGGGAATCAAGATTCATGACTGTTTTGACCAAGAAATAGAGAAATGATAGGGTTACAAAGGCAAAGAACCCCTAAACCCCTTCAAATGATCATTGAAGGATTTATAGACATAAATAGTGAGTTTGATAAGTGTCTCTTTGTGAACTTAGAAGATAACACTGTTTTTATTTCTAAAGTATCCCTAAAAACTTAGAAGCTTGGGAAGATAAACAAATATGGTCAAAATAGTGACAAAGAAACCTCCTTCATCACAACAGATGGTTTCAAGGGTTTTCAAACTACCTTATAGGGTTTGGTAGACAAGCAATAACTCCACCTCAGAAAAAGGTAAAATCGGAGGTTTTAAAGAAGAGCAAGAAAGGAAGACATGAAGATCAAATACTCCACTACAACAAATCCAAAAAGATGATGAAGAGTATCAGCAAAAAGAGGAAAGAAATGTCAGTCGAAATGTTTTTTACTCTGAAAAATAGTTAGAGACATCTTCAAGTGGCTAAAGGAGACAAACATGGGCATAAATTTCCAAAGATAGAAACTATGATAAGCATGGGTCATTATTTGATAAAGAAATATATCCAAGTTGAAAAGAGATAGTGATCAAAGTGACCTAAAAACAAACTGATATACCCCTGGTTTACAGCAGAGAAGTGAACTCCCAACAAGGACCTCTTTATCAAATGACTATTCTGCAAAAAATATGACTAAGACATAAATAAGAATTTACAGAGCTGACAAAGATGTTTTTCTCACATAAATAATGACAAGGTCAAAGGAAAGAATGTTTCAAATAGAGAATACTAGTCAAAAGGAGAAATGGAAAAAATGATGAGTTTGTTGTGTATAAGTGTGAAAGTCAAAAACATGTTCTTTTTCGAAAAAGGGCTGAGAGGCATAGGCTTGGTGTCTTTAGGAAGGGTGTCAAATTAAAAAGAGCCTTAAGAAGCCTCCAAAAAAGAAGAAAAACAACTATTTCAATCACGAATGCCACCTGCAAGACCAAAACAGTAAGGGACACAGTGAGAAAAAGTGAAGAAACATGAAAATTACAAAAGTTGGTTTTGGCTTAAAATTTATTTTTCAAAAAGGTTATAAAGGCCTTTTTGGGTATTCTCCTGCATCACTTTTCATCTGCAAGCAAAATAAAGCTATTGAGAGAGATTTCAAGGGTTTCTGTGCAATATCAGTGAAAATCTCCAGGCACTATGCACCGAGGTCAGCGCTACGCACCTTGCCTTCGACGCTACGCACACGAAAGGTGGCTGCAGTGTTATTTAACACTGCGCTGCACACCTAGGGCCAAGTGCTATACACCTAGGCCAATTTTATGTACAGACACAAAAAAGCGCGTGAGCTACCCAAAATTTCTTGTCGGCCACCCGACGCTATGCTTTAACGGGCCCGACTGGCCCATCTCTGGCCCGAGCTAACCCGGCGCTACACACGGACAAAGTGTGTCTAAATTTGCTAAAAGGAATCAAAAATTCAATTTTTTTTGCCTCCAAACTTCCTGCAATCAAAGACACAAGGTTGGTGGTTTATTTTCTTTCCTCCAAGCTTTCATTTTCCTAAGTGAAGAGATATTTAAAGGCCTAATTAAAACAAACCCTAGGCTACAAAAGAAATTAGTTTTAAATATCTTTGGTTATGGTTTGCAAAGGATAAAACTATTATATAAGCTATAGGAGACTGACTGACATCAAACAAACCTCTAAAACATTGAGTGCACTCCTGGAAAATTTCATCTTGGCCCCCATTTGCAAAATTCGCCAATCACCTCACTCATTGCAGCCTTTTGACCTAAAGGCTCTCAAACAAAATCTAAAAATCTTGTTGTGCTAGAACCAGTCACCATGTCTAAAGGAGAAATTTATACCAACATTAATTAAAGCCAAAGACATTCCAAGCCTAAACACAAGGGAAGAAGGGAAAATAGGTTTGAGCCCTTAGACACCATTCAAATTACTTCCTCTCCCATGATCCTTTCATGCTTTCAGGATGTTGGGTATTACCAATTTTGTGAAAAGGTCAAGAAATTCAAAAGACACTCAGACTTGACTAGATTTTTCACCCTTGGCTTAAAAAATCACCAAGTTGGCCTAGCAGGAGTGGAGATTGAACTGTCATATGAATCCATTTCTAAAGCAACAGGTATACCAGACATTGGTGATATATGGTTTAAACAAAATAAGTTGGATTTGAACTATTATGGGCCCTATCTAAAACCTAGATATAAATAAGGTTGCAAGGCTATTTTCCCATTCTCCCACCTACTAGAGAGGTATGCCCTACTGATGAGTCAGATTATCAGGTATTTCACCTGTGAGGGGAGATACTCCAGGATTTACTCATATCATATAAGGTTACTGATGCACTTCACCAAAGTCATAATGATGAACCTACCATACTACCTTTTCTGAAGTATTGACAAGATGGCCTCAGTTGTCAAGAAGAGAAGTTATGACTGCCAAATGTTGAGCCTTTTCCACCACTCCTTGATCAAAATGATTGTCTTACACGAGCTGGAGCAGCAAGGAATCCCTTGGGAAGTCTTCATATCACATAATCTGTTTATCAAACCCCAAGCCTTCATTCAGTAGAATCTACCTTCCACTTCACAACCACCTACCTCCACTCCTCCATCATCTCTTAATATGCCATCTCCAGAAATAAATTCACCTCCTATATCTTCTCCTAATGTAGCAAGTGAAGAAGCTGGCAGTGGCTCTAATGAAGAGAAAAAATATGACAATAATGAGGAAGAGGACAGTGAGGTAGAAACTGAGATTGATGAAGAAAAAAAAGAAAAAGGAAATGACTTATAAATTGAGGAAGATGAAGAAAACAAAGGAGAGGATAGTATTGAGCAGGAAAGTGATAATAGCCACACCAAGAAAGAAAGTGATGACAGAAGAAATCAGGAGAAAGATGAAAATGAGGCAAAGGTTGAAAACATTGAGGAAAATGCAGAGCTGGATAAAGATGATGAAAGTGGTGAAAATGATGAAGATGATGGGATAGAATTTTTTTTTAAAGAAGAATAATAGAAGAGTGATGATGACCAAGAAGAGGCAGCCTCTCAAGAGGGAAACAATGAACAAGAAAAGAGAGTTGAAATCAGTGAGCCCCATGATGAGAAAAAGGGCCAAAATAGTGGGTCTTATGATGAAGAGGATGAAATTGAAGGTCATTAAGATAATAAGAAAATCAATGATTAATTTGAGCATGACAATGAAACCAATCACAGTGAAAAAAGTGCTAAAATAAATGAAGAAAGTGAAGATGAAGAAACAAGGGATGAGGGTGAAAACATTGACCAAGGCAGTGATACAAATGAGACAATCAGTGACATTTTTCATGACTTTCATGACACTAATCTGCCTTCAAATGACCAAAGAACTCAAAGTGACAATGCATAAAATGACAAAGAATAAGACTTCAGTGAAGGACAAAGCCAAAATGAGGTAAGTGAAGAGGGTTGTGATCATTTTGAGAGTCAAGATGACAGTGAAGAAAATAGTGAGAAAAGCAAGGATGATGATGAGGTCAAAGGTCAAGAAATCAGTGACCCTATGGAGCATCAAGTGACTCATGAAAGCCATGAAAAGGATGAAAAGGCTTGTGGCACCTCCAAAGGTAAAAACACCATCATCAATCCTCTCACATGCACCTATCACAGAGGTAGAAGAGATGTGTTTGCTGCCTCAAAAAGGAAAAGGGCCATCTCTCCTCTAGCAATCAAGCATCAAGACAAGGGAAAGGGAAATATGGACAAAGTTGAGAAAAAGGTACAGGTAATAAGGAGAAAAATGATCAAGAAGACTTATCGAGGGTCTCAATTAATTGATCTAGATAGTGACAATGAGGACCAGGAATTGAAAACTAGGTTGCTCCTCTTGGAAAAATATGCATAGCTTTAGGAGTGGGAAAGGCACTTTTACGTGGCTCAAAGGGTTGTACACTATCACAAAGAGGAACATAAGCATTTCAAGGAGGTCAAGAGGGGCCTTTCCCTACAAAAGAAAATGGCCAAACATTATGCAAGGAAAAGTATGCTTACTAGTGCCAAGCTAAAGAAGGCCCTCATTGAGCCAGAAGACCTAAAAAGAGCCAAAGTCCATGACAGCCTTGGATTCTTGGCTGAGTCCTCTCAAACAGTGTGAAAAACCTCTTGAGGGGTCTCTCCAGAAATTTTGGAGAAAATTAGACAAATTTTTTTTTTCCAAACTTTGAACCCTAGGAGCGTAGCACCCTAGGTGCTATGCACAAAATTGGTGCATATTCAACTCTCAAAATTTACCTTTTTAGATTTTTCACATCACCAATAGTCTACTCACCAGTTTTCAAATCATTTGGAGCATTTTTACCCCCTCAAAAGGTCAAACAACATTAACATTTTGACCTTTCTACCTCCTTTTCAGACCAAGTGTTACACACAGAGGAGTGTTGGGAGATTTGAGGTTTAAGTAGGTAAATGGAATCCAATCATCACAACTCAAATAGTTTTGGAAATTAGACTCGTTAGGCTTTCCAACGAGCCATCACATAACCAAATCTAATGTCGGGAAGATCTCCAAAAGACTATTTCAAAAAGGTCTATTTCTGTGCTATGCACCTATCATTTTTCCATTGTTTGACACAGTGCGCTACACACCTATAGATGAGTGGGGAAAATGTGCATTTGGAAAGTTTTTTCATGCTTGTCAGAGCCTAAAATTCAATATAATTTCTATTTTGGGCTGGAAAATATATTTGTAGGATATTTTTGTTCCTTGGGCCTTGCAAGGCCTCAAGGACAAGCTAGGATATTTCTTTTTCACCAATAGCCTTCTAGATGCTCTAGTAGGCTCTCCTCTTCTTATTTGTTATATAAGGAATGAGGATTTATTGTAATCAAATTGACTTGATGTGTTTAAGAGCAGTACATGGTTTTATGAGCTTGGAGAAGAAATTGGTTTTATGAAGTGAATGAATGGCTTGTTTGGCTTGATGATGGAGAAGCATGTTTGTAGGATTCCATAGTTTGGTGAATGGTGATGCTTTCTTAACTTGTTAATGTTTTCTTGTCCTCATTTATATTTCATTCTTCTTGGTTGCTATAGATCAGAAAAGTATAGTGTGAGACATGCTCATGGAAGCACTTCAAACCTCATGTTTGTTATGGCCTTGATGTTTTCCTCTTTTAGTCATCTTAAGGAATTCGTGACTGCTCCTTAGGCCCACTAAAACTTGTTTTTGTTTCATGAATGGTTAATATGCTAGCTTATAAGTATGATTCATGGTATGCCTTTCTTATTTAAAGTTTTCAAAACCCTATCTTGAAGATTTTTTATGAAATATTGATTGATTAGGTTAAGACAAAGAGGTCTTGTTCGATCTTTCCCTTTTCCCATGCTTACCAAATTATTTCAAAGTTCCCAATAACTTGATATATATTTTTTAGGATTTCCCTCCCCATAAATTGAGTTTTTTGTTTATCTTATGTGTTTTCCCAAAATTTGAAGGTGAATTTCTAAAGTTAGGAGTTTTAATGCTTCTATGTTTCACTGGAATGTTCATCTTACATGTTTATCAGTTTGAGTATTATTCATAGGAATTAAGGGTTTGCCATACCTCATGAGTTATTGCTTCAGACTATATATTTTTAAGACCTCTTAGTTTTCTTCTAAACTTGATGTTCATTACAGCTCATACATCACCAAAAGAATCCATTAACCTTACGAAATCAGCCCTGCAATACACTCTCTTTTATCATTTAGACACCCTTCACTTCATCTGACTCCATAGCCCTATTGATTTGATAACATCTCATTCCACCCATCCTACTTATTCATCTTACCCCAACCCAAAAAAAACAAACAAAACTACACTTAACAACTAGCCTAAAAATCAATCGTTCAAAGAGAAAAAGTTCACATCCTTCGCCTAATAGAGAGAGCCCTCTCTGATTCCAGGAAGGCTAGCTCCTAGGACTCCAAATACAGGTCTGATTTTACCCTGTTGTTTGGTTTACCAATCTTCCAAATTACGGGACACCAACATGGCACAAGTTGAATCTGGCAATTACGATTGGGGAAATTTTGGAAAACGACCACAACAGAAAATCTACAAATATGTCCTTCAAAGAACCCTGTGTTTCTCTCAATAAAGACCAAATTTTGGAAAACTACTCATCAAAAACTATTTTGGTCTATTCTACACAAAACCCATGTTTTGGATTTTCAAGATCCTTCTTTTTTTGCCAGAAAGGTTCAACGCAAAACTCTCTTGTTATTCTAGCAAATTTCTTTGTTGGAATATTTAGTTAACAGCTGAAGATCAAATCTGCAATCTCGAAGAGATCTTGGAGGCTAAAATATTGAGTTATGTTATAAAAAAATCATTAATAAACCATAATTGGAAAAATCATGCATAATAATCATTAATTTATTAAAATAAAGAAGAAAAAGTATTAATTATCCAAAAGAGGATAAATAATTATGAAATGGAATTATATAATAAATTATGATAAATAATATGATAAAATAAAATTAGAAATGGATGAAATGGATGTTAAGAAGTGATAATAGTAATACAAATTAGTGGCCGAACATCTCCCCCAAACTGAACATGTTGCATGTCCTCATGCAACCCAATGCCTCTGTACTAACAAAGCTATAATAAAATAATCAAAATGCTCACCCCAGCGCATGATACTGATGGAAGAGAAGGCTTCTTCCTGAAATTCTTCCTTAAAATAATTTTCATGTATACTTTTAACCATATGTATATGAATTTTCAACAAAGTAGGATACAAGTAAATACAAACTTCATTACAAACCAGATTTTGCTGAAATTTTGTAAGAAAATTTATACTATATTAATGCTTCTCCAATCCGAAAATCAAATCAATGCAACGAACGGATTTCAATATATCAGCAAAATGGTTTTAGGTAATAATGCATGATTTTTTTAGAATTAACAAATTGGTTTATCTTGAAAATTTCTAGGTTTAATAATACATCTTTGTTGTCCAAAAGTCAGAAGAATCCATTTGATAGTTTTAAGGATATACAAATAAATTTTAGGATTGTATACCTTAAATGAGGAATAAATGAGAAATCATTCATCATGCATAGTAACCCTTTCCCCAAACTAGAGAATTAGCATGCCCTTATGCTACACAAGAAAACAAATTGGGGTGGTTTCTACAATCATGGCAGAAATCTTTGTTTGGTGTATAACAACAAGGAATAAGGGAGATTTTGAGAATGAATAGTGAGATCGATGGATGATAAAAAATATTAATGGCATGTTCATAATAATGAATGTAACACTCCCCCAAACTGAAATATTTTGTTTCTAAGAAGTGGGAACTGGTAAAGAAAGGGAAATAATGGTTGAAAAATATGAGTGAATAATGCTCAATGGTTTTCATGAAATTCTCCTAAAATTTTAATAAATCAAAACCTTATGCTATTTTACCTCAAGTTTTACCTACATAAAAAAAATGTGGAATGACATGTATGGATTGAAATTTTTTTAAGCCGATGTAGGCTGAGCTGATGCTGAAAGTGATGCGGAAGGTGGAAGCCATGCATGCTGATAAAAAGTAATCAAAAAGTGTAGTAGGGTTTCCCTCTACCAAACTGATTAGCTTCCCTGTCATCTATAAAACATCTCATGAATATCCTTAATTAGTAATTCATCACCTCAATTACCCCATTACATATAAAATTGACATAAACATATTGTGAATGAAATGGGATAATAATGGATAAGAAGGGAAAAGATGCATTCCCTAAACCCATAAGCTTTGGCTGTCACAAGCACAAAAATTATGAGAATTAGTTATCTTAGTGTTTTCTTCTCATGGTCTATCCAATTACATGGGATTCAAAATCAAAATCATACCTCTTAGTGGTCTTGTTAAGATATGAATAAATGGTGACTGATTGGGCAAAGCATTTATCTTTGGTTAAAGATGTGATACTTGTAGAATAAAGGAATTATAGATTACATGATACAAAATGTCAAAATAAAATAACCTAAAAGTTTCATCCCTGACATGTAAAGTAAATATTTATAACTCAATAATAGATATAAACTAGAACCACCATCATCTAAGAACTTATTAAATACTACCCCATGAACCATGAATTCAAGAAAAACTTGTATATGAAACATACAACTTTATTGGGAATTATCTTTGAGAAAACAAGGTAACCAAGTAGATTATAGTATTAAAATAGCTTCTATACCATATGCATAGCCACTGTTGCCAACATGCATCCATAGCATCGAAAGGGATTCCCTTTCAACCCATTGGGATGCAAGTGTCCCATCTATTAGAAATAAGTACATAGTTACAAAATCCTTTCAATTTAATTAGATGAAAACTAAAGATCATTGTTCTAGCATGATAACGAGTTAATAACAATGAAATTCATGGGAGCTAATAAAAGTGAAAAATTTGGCTCGTGATGAGACCTGTTGTCCTTCAGTTTTATGACTGAAGGCCATTACCGTGGCTTGGTGACCAACAGTGATAATGCCACTTTATTAGGACCTATGATCATGGTAGGCCAGCTTCTGATGAGATCTCCTATCCTTTATTTTACCATTTGTGTTTAATATTCAACTATGGTTATTGTTAATAAATAAATATTACTTAATAGATGGGGTGGCAGGTCAGTTCCTTAAGAGCTAGGGATGGCGTAAAAAGTTATGTAGTAACTATTTTCAACTTTGATAGTTTTACTTCTCAAAAAATAATAACCTTCAAATGACTGGTGATAAATATATTTTTCATTGTTGCGATTGGAGTCGAGGAATAGCTCATTAGATAATGACGGAAAAATTTAAATAAAATTCTGTCGTCATCATCATAAATTTTACAAGATCAGGGATTTGACCAATTAGGAAATTTGAAAGCTAACATGATGAGATCATATTTGCATAATTATTCCTTAAAAATATTATTATGTTTATATATAAACAAAGATAAATTGACTACCCAATCATTATGTCAAAGAGGGCCTAGACCACTAAAAGTATTTCCCATTCACCAAAGAGAAAAATAAATCAGAAAGACCTACATATGTTGAATTCAATGTGAAAATTGGCCAACAACAATAGTCGTGACTGAGGTGACAATAGCCATGACTTAGGTAATAATAGGGAAAGGAGAAAAATAATGATGTTAGGAAGGTGAAATGAAGGAGGATTGGTCACTTTACAAAATAATGAGGAATTAATAATGAATCATTCCTGACAAGGCTTACCATAATAATCATCTTTAAATATGAGACCTACCCCCAAGTAAAGTATGTCTACCATCAGTCATAGTTGATCATGTCATAAGTAAAATACCAAATAAATTGATGGAGTCAGTCGAGGACGTACCTGGCGACTTACCTTGGAAGAGTAAAAACACTGGAGGAGTAACAACACCAATTGCTTAGAAAAATATCACCATGGATTAACATCACCATAAGAGTAACAACACCGGACACTTAGAAAATTTTAGGAGTAACAACATCCAACACTTAGAAATTTTTTTTGGAGTAACAATAGTAATAGATTCATAGCATTGTTGGAGTAACAGCAGTGGCAGATTCATAGCACTGACGAGTAATAACAGTGACAGATTCACAGCATTGATGGAGTAACAACAATGACGGATTCACAACACTGGTGGAGTAACAACAGTGACATATTCACAGCACCAACGAAGTAACAACATTCGGAGTAACAAGAGTGCGAGTAAGAGCAGTGGGAGTAACAAGAGTGCGAGTAAGAGCAGTGCGAGTAACAACATCCAGAGTAACAGCAGTGCGAGTAACAACATCTGGAGTAACAACAGTGCGAGTAACATCATCCAGAGTAACAACAGTGCAAGTAACAGTATCTGGAGTAACAACAGTGCGAGTAACAGCATCCGAAGTAAAAAAAGTGCGGGTAATAGCATCCTGAGTAACAACAGTGTGAGTAACAACATTCGGAGTAATAACAGTGTGAGTAACAACATCTATAGTAACAACAGTGCGAGTAATAGCATCCAGAGTAATAGCAGTGTGAGTAACAACATTCAGAGTAATAATAGTGTGAGTAACAGTAGTGCGAGTAACAACATTCGGAGTAACAGCAGTGCGAGTAACAACATCAAGAGTAATAACATTGCGAGGAGTAACAACATCCTAAGTAGCAGCATTCAGAGTAACAAAAACCAAGGACTAACATCAGTGCGAGTAACATCATCTGAAGTAACAACATCGCAGAGTAACAACATCGCGAAGTAGTAGCATCCTAGGAGCAACAACATCCTGAGTAGCAGCATCCGGAGTAACAACAACCAAGGAGTAGTAGCATCTGGAGTAACAGCATCACAAAACTTAAGAACTCGCTCCTTTTATTTTGAGAACAAAGAAAATGTGACTTTGAAGTAAACAATACCTGAAGCATAAAAACATAAGAGAAATCAAAAAATAAACGACTCTTTATTGAAAACCAATAAATAAATAAAATCTTAAGTTACAATGATTATGATTTTTTTTTTCTTGTTGCAGCAATGTTGTTTGTGAATGGTGAATAAATGGAAATTTTTTATTTTTATTTATTTTTATTTTATTTTTATTTTTTTTTAATTTTTTTTTTCAGAAATAACTTGGATCTTGAAATATAAATAAATTCTCCATTTCTCATGTTATAAATCCATTAGTTGATGAAAATTATTCATGTTTTTTTCTCTGTGTGAAGGAACATCTTTGAAAATGTTTTTATTTTAAGAATCACTTGTTCATAAATTGACATCATTTATTCTCCCTAGACCTACAAACAAATGAGTGTGTACCTGCAATAAAACATGAAATATGTTGGGTGTGGAGCGTGATTATCTTGTTTATTGTGTATCATAGCGTTGAACCCTTGTACCTTAATGGGGCAGCAACACCGCCCGAAATTGTCCACGGGGGGCAGCTGCGACTTTATGGAGCCCCCTCCCCCTGGCAGGGGGTTTCTAGGGCAGCACTCCCGAAGATAAAAATAGATGTAAAATTGCCTTGTAAAAGTATAGTAATTTTTAGTCAATCTGGGCCGTTCATTAGGCGGATGATCTGACAGTAGAAGTTATTTTTAGTTTAGGGTTTTTTTCTCTAGAAGACAACCCCTCGCTTGTATGAGGGTATTGTATTGTGGCTGTGCATTGTATGTGTATTCTCGGAGAGAGAAACAGATAGGGAGACTGTGAGAGAGAACAAAGGATATCACAACGGATCTATTGTAGGTTGTGTCTCTTCATTTTTCTGGATAATAGAAAGGAAGGACTGCCTGTTCATGGTGGACGTAACCCAAACTGGGTGAACCACGTATATCGATGTCTCTCTGGTTTTATGTGTTTTGTGTGTTTGTGTTTTCCACATATTTTATGTGTTTCATTTCTCTAGAATATTTAACTTTCTAACAATTGGTATCATATAAGAAGGTCTATTTAGCTGATAAAATCGCAGGAAAGAAGGGTTCTTGGTTCGAGTGGGAGCAATGGCAGAAGATGGTAAATTTAGGGTCGAGAAATTTAACAGCCAAAACTTCCCACTGTGGAAGATGCATATGGAAGATTATCTGTATCAAAAATATCTGTATCTACCATTGAGTAGAAGCCAACGACTATGACATATGTAGAATGGGATATTGTTGATATAAAAGAACTCAGAATAATACGGTTTTTCCTCGCAGCATCGGTAGCCTTAAATATTTCGAAGGAAACAACAACAGAGGGATTGATTAAGGCGTTGGAAAAACTATATGAAAAAATCTTGGCATCAAACAAGGTTTTTATTATGAAACATTTATTTAATATGAATATGTCAGAAGGTGGATCTGTTGCAGACCATTTAAATGATTTTAATACAGTTACCAGTCAGTTAAGTTCTGTAGGGGTAAAATTTGATGATGAAGTTAGAGCTCTGTTATTTTTTTGCTCATTTCCAGAAAGCTAGAATGGTTTAGTTATGGCCATTAGTAACTCTGTCTCTGGATCTATTAATTTAAAGTTTGATGATGTTGTCCGTGCTATCCTTAGCAAGGAAATGCGACGGAAAAGCTTCGGTGAGACATCAGGTAATGCTTTGAGTGCAGAGTTTAGGGGAATAATAATGGAAAGAGGAAAGAGCTCGGGATATCGTAGTAAATCAAGGAAAGGCAGATCCAAGCCTAGATCGAGGATAGTGTGTTGTAAATTCAGAAATAAAGGACACCTAAATAAAGACTGTAGATCTAGGAAGGGAAAAGAAGGAGGTACACATCAAGAAAAAAATCATGAAGAAATGTGATAGGTGATGTGTTACAAGATGCTTTAATTCTTTCTTTTGAAAATGTTACTGATTCTTGGGTTTTAGATTTAGGAGCCTCATTCCATGCCACACCTGATAAGAAATATTTTCATGACTATGTTCAAGGAGATTTTGGACAAGTCCATTTGGGTAATGATAAACCTTGTAAAATTGTTGGAATGGGTAATGTTCTTGTAAAACAACATAATGGAAACCACTGGCTATTAAAGGAGGTAAGGCATGTTCCAAATTTGAAGAAAAATCTGATTTCAACAGGGCAGTTAGGTAGTCAAGGTTGTGTGACAACTTTCACAGATAAAACTTGGAAGGTCACCAAAGGAGCATTGGTAATATCAAAAGGTGAAAAGGTTGGTACATTGTACTTATGCAATGGTATTTCTAACTCTGTTAATGCTTTAACTTCCAAAGGAGAAGATGCAACATTATGGAATTATAGGCTCGAACACATGAGTGAGAAGGGGATGAAGATTCTTCATTCAAGAAATTTGTTGCCAGGTTTGAAGAATGTTGATTTGGATTTCTGTGAGAATTGCATCTATGGAAAATAGAAGAGAGTCAGATTTCTCAGAGTTGGGAAAGAAAAGAAGAGTGAAAAATTAGAACTTGTGCATGTAGATGTATGGGGACCTCCTCAGGTATCATCCCTTGGTGGCTCTTCTTATTATGTTACTTTTATTGATGATGCAACTAGAAAAACTTGGATTTATTGTATTCAGAATAGATCTGATGTATTTGATACTTTCAAGAAATGGAAATATTTGGTTGAGATTGAGATAGGAAATAAGTTTAAGTGTCTCAAATCAGACAATGGAGGTGAATATTGCAGGAAATAGTTTGACAGGTACTATTCAGAGCATGGAATTCAGAGAGAGAAGGTAGTTCCAAGAACACCACAAGAAAATAGTGTGTCAGAAAGGATGAACAGAACAATCATGGAGCGTGCAAGGTGCATGAGATTGCATGTAGGATTGTCTTTACAATTTTGGGCAGATGCTGTAGATACTATTGTTTATCTAATGAACAAAGGGCCTTCAAGTTCCTTGGATGGTGGTATTCCAGAGGAAGCATGGATAGGTAAAAAGGTAAACTACTCCTTTTTAAAGAATTTTGGTTGTGAGGCCTTTGTTCATATTAATAAAGAAAATAGAACAAAGCTTGAGGCAAAATCAAAGAAATGTACTTTTATTGGATATGGTGTTAATGATTTTGTTTATCGCTTATATGATTATGAAAATCAAAAAATAATTAGGAGAAGAAATGTAATATTCAATGAAAAGGTATCGTATAAGAATTAGTTGCAAGAATAGAAACACGAAAAAGAAAACAAAGAATACACAGTTCTTGATGAGATCACAAAAAAGGTAAAGGTGCCTAAAAATAACAATAATGAAGAGCCACAATAACAACAACCACCACAATAGAAATAGACATGTCAAACACCTGAAAGTGGTGTTAGAAGGTCTACCAGGATGAGTAGACCCCCTCAACGATACTCTCCTTCATTATATTATTTATTGTTAAATTATTCTGGTGAACGTAAATGTTATGAAGAAGCAATGTAGTTTGAAATCAGGAAGAAGTGGGAGCTAGCGATGGAAGAAGAGATGGACTCCTTAATGCATAACCAGACTTGGGACTTAGTTAGGTTTTCTGCAGGTAAAAATACATTGCAGAATAAATGGGTTTACAGGCTGAAGGAAAAATATGGAGGAAAACAGAGGTACAAAGCTAGACTTGTGGTGAAGGGGTTTGTACAAAATAATGGTATTGATTTTGATGAAATATTTTCTCTTGTTGTTAAGATGAATTCAATTAGAACTATTTTAAGTCTTGTAGTAGCAGAAGATTTACATATTGAATAGTTAGATGTAAAGACAACATTCTCCATAGACATTTGGAGGAAGAGATCTATATGCAGCAACTAGAAGGATATGAGGTCAAAGGGAAAGAAAAATTAGTGTGCAGGTTAAAGAAGAGCTTGTATGGATTAAAACGGGCTCCAAGGCAGCAGTATCTAAAATTTGACAAGTTTATGTCTAAACAAGGTTATACTAGATGTCACTCTGATCATTGTATTTATCTGAAAAGGAAAAATTATGGTAGCTATATTATATTGTTATTGTATGTAGATGACATGCTTTTTGTAGGGTCTAACATGCAAGAAATAAATATGCTCAAAATAAAGTTGGAAAATTCATTTGCACTGAAGGATTTGGGAGCTACAAAACAAATCCTTGGTATGAGAATAACTAGAGACAGGAAAAATCGCAAATTAACACTATCTCAGAATGAGTAAATACAAAAGGTGTTGAAAATATTTAATATGGAGAATGAAAAACTAGTTAGTACACCTTTTTCTAGCCATTTCAAACTTAGTAAGGAGATGTGCCCCAAGATCTAAGAAGAAATGGACTATGTCTAAAGTTCCATATGCATTAGCAATTGGAATCTTAATGTATGCAATGGTCTACACAAGGCCTGATATTGCACATGCAGTGGGATTTGTAAGCAGGTACATGAGTAATCTAGGAAAAGAACATTGGATGATAGTAAAATGGATTCTTAGATATTTGAGAGGTACCACAAATCAAGCATTATTCTTTGGTGGTTCAAACATTTCTCTATAGGGATATGTTGATGCAGATATGGCAGGTGATAGAGATAACAGGAGGAGAACAACAGGATATGTATTTACTATAGGTGGAACAACTGTCAGTTGGGTTTCCAAAATCCAAAATGTTGTTGCACTTTCAACAATAGAAGCAGAGTATGTTGTTGTTATAGAGGCTAGTAAAGAAATTATTTGGTTACAAAGGTTTATGAATGAATTCGGTAAAAAGCATGATATGGGCACGTTATAAGGTGATAGACAAAGTTCCATTCATCTTGCAAAGAACCCAGCATTTCATTCCAGGACTAAACACATACAACTCGAGTACCATTTCATACGGTCAGTATTGGAAGATGGATAGTTGAAGCTGCAAAAGATACACACTAGCCAGAATCCTATAGATATGCTAACAAAAATTGTAACCAGGGAGAAACTAAGATTATGCTCAGTTTCAATTGGTCTTCAAGGATGACGATGAAGATGAGAAACAACCAGGTCCAAAGAGGATTCATTTTCTAGCAAATGAAGCAGCGGTGCAATTGCTACAATTAGTCTCCAAATGGGAGATTGTTGGGTGTGGAGCCTGATTATCTTGTTTATTTTGTATCACAGAGTTGGACCCCTGTACCTTAATGGGGCGGCAATGTCGCCAGAAATTAAATGCTTCCTAGGGGCTCCAGGGGGGGTAGTTGCGACTTTATGGAGCCCCACTGTCGCGAGGGGTTTCGGGGGCAGCGCCCCCAAAGCTAAAAATAGATGTAAAATTGCCTTGTAAAAGTATAGTAATTTCTAGTCAATATGGGCCGTTCATTAGGTGGATGATATGATGGTATAAGTTATGTTTAGTTTAGGTTTTTTTTCCCTAGAAGGCAACCCCTCACTTTTTTGAGGGTATTATATTGCTTCTATGAATTTTATGTGTATTCTCAGAGCGAGAAACAGATAAGGAGACTGTGATAGAGAACAGAGGATATTACAACGGATCTGTTGTAGGTTGTGTCTCTTCATTTTACTGGATAATAGAAAGGAAGGACTAGATATTTGAGGTGGACATAGCCCAAACTGGGTGAACCACGTATATCCGTGTCTCTCTGGTTTTATGTGTTTTGTGGACTTGTGTTTTCTGCATATTTTATGTGTTTCGTTGCTCTGTAATATTTAATTTTATAACAAAATCATGGAAGAAGAGAGGTGATCGGGCTCTCTTAGTCCAAGAAATATGAAAAAAAATAAGTATTTACTCTATAAAACAAATCCATGGGAAAAAAATAACAAAGTAAAATTAGTTTATTACCTGCGGGAGAGTGGTGGCCAACCATACTAACCAGTAGTGTTTCAATTACAAATTCTTTATTTTTCGTTCGATTTGAGTGATTCCAAAGACAAATGAAATCGAATTTAGAAAGATATATGTGATAGAACTAGGTTTTAAAAATTCCATGTAATGGTATGTTAAATTTTCTTAGAATGACCTGCATAACAGAATCATTATTGATTTTCTAGCTCAGAACAACAATTGATAATTCAAGCATAAATTTTTCATTTGATGATGGATTGAACCAATTAAAATTGGAGATTAAATTATATTAAGTTATATATCTCCAATAGAAACATTTTTTTAAGGAAATAATAATTGATCAGTCAAATACGCTAATGAACAGTCAAGAAAACAGAGTTTCAAGAGTGTTGATCTATGATAAGCAGTACGTATTTTTGTCATAACTTCCTCATATGATATCAAAATAGAGTGATCCAATTTTTTTTGTAAACTATATTGATAGGGGAATATTCCATAGAAACAAGTTTCCAAAATATAATCATTTAAGTCTCCAAAAATGGACTGTCCCAACTCTGTTCCTTAGCTTCCTACTAGACATCCTGTCATTGTTTTAGTCATAACATTTTCATTTCAACTCGAAATCTAGTGATTCAAATTGGGTTAGAAATTATAAATGAAGGGCTATGTAGGATAGAAATAGGTATTGAAAACATGATCATTTGGTCCCTCAAAACATAACTGTCCCGACTATTTTTCCAGAATTTTCATCAAGCCCGCAAACCATAAGATATGATAATTAAGAATTTTTTCCAAGAATGTGATAAAAATGAATATGAGTGTTTCTAGGAATTTTATTTTCAATATAATGCATCTAAATAAATAAATAAATTTGAATATTGATCACTGATGTTAATTTTTATAGCGTGTTGCAACAAAAACAACTATTTGTACATCTAAAGAAATTTATTTATTTATGTCTTTACTCATTCTATATTCTATACTACACTACTCTACTTTGAAAAATAAAATATACTTACATATAAGAGTACTTCCAGTGAAGCCATTTTCGCAATAATTCCTCAAGTATGCACATGTCTGTATTTGAAAAATGTATGTTAATAAATACATGGGTATGAGAGACCAACTTACCTGTTAAAGATGGTGCCAAGAGTTGTTGAAGTGTAGAGTGATGTTGTGAGCAAACAATAGAGTGAAACTAGTCTTCAATATAGTCTTTATTTCCCATATGTGTCACATTTTGAAGTTCCATGACTGAATTCCAGATTGTGTTGATGCTTTCTTCCTTGACCTCATTGTTTTCCTTTTTGTTTAGATCTCTGTTCATAGAACTAGAGGTAGGGAAAAAAATTCACACAATTATTAAAGCTCAAGACCTAGAGCAAGGTGAAACTTCCCTCCCTAAGAGAAGAGATTGGGTTTTTAAACAGAAAAAAAAAAAAAGCAAGAAAGCATATCAAGAAATATTAATCTTAGGATCATTTCTCTCCCTCGGATGAGAGATTAGGCCCTAAGAAATCAACAGAAATAAAATCAAAGAAAAAATACTAATTCTCAAGACCTAGAACAGGGTAGCATTTCCCTCCCTAGGACAAGAGATAAGTTCCTAAGAAATCAATCAAAAAGAAGGAAAATATAACAAATAAGCTCAGGACCTAGAGCATGGTAGAATTTCCCTCCCTATCATAAGAGATTGGTTCCTAATAAATCAATCAAAAAGAAAAACAAAACAACTATGCTCAGAACCTAGAGTAGGGTAGAATTTCCCTCCCTAGGACGAGAGATGATCCTTAGATCAATATGAATCGTGTTCTTGCACCTTTGTTACCCTCCACAGAAATGGCACCAAAATGTTGGTGTCCAAATGTGAATGAATATTAAAACCGTTTCCCATGTTAATTATCAATCATGGTGCATTTGGTTATTGTAAGGCTGATGCGCATAGTATGTGCAGATATAGTAACACAATTCTGATATCAATCATGGATTTGATAATTTAAACAAAGGAAAAATCAATGTAACAACAAATAAATGAATGGAAGAAATAAATCATAAAGCTTACAATGCATTCACATCAATAATATTATCAGAAAATACATCTACTGTCATGGCAATTACGAAATATGCAAAACAAGAAATAGAAATAAAAACACACAGGAAATACGCAACACCTAATCGGAGAATCGGCCCAACTCTTTGATTAGTGTTGTGAAAAACTCACAACTTACAAATGGAATAGAAAAACACTGTGCATTCAATTAATCGAAAATGCTTCCGTTACAAATCTGTCTCTTCTTTCTTAACCCTCCATGCCTTCTCGTATGCGTTCTCTCCTCCTCTTCTCTCTGATTTGTGCCCTTTTAAATATAAAAACAACAAAGGGGAAATAAACTGATTACCAAATCTCAATAAAAAATATGAGATCTGAAAGATATTTCCATCATGATTCAGCTGGCACAAGTTGAATCTGGCAATTACAATTGGGGCACTTTTGGAAAACGGCCACAACAGAACATCTGCAAATTTTTCCTTCAAAGAACCCTACATTTCTTTCAATCAAGACCGAATTTTGGAAAACTACTCACATAAAAACTAATTTGGCTTGTTCTGCGCAAAACCCATGTTTCATATTTTCAATATTCTTCTTCGCTTGGCCGAAAGGTTCAACGCAAAACCGTCTCTTGTAATTCCAGCAAACTTCTGAGTTGGAATATTTAATTAACAGCTGAAGATCAAATATGAAATCTCGAAGAGATCTTGGAGGCTAAAATAGTGAGTTATTTTATAACTAATCCATTAATAAACCATGCATAGTAATCATTAATTTATTAAAATAAAGTAGAACAAGTATTAATTATCCAAAAGAGCATAAATAATTATGAAATGGAATTATATAATAAATTATGATAAATAATGTGATAAAAGGACATTAGAAAGGGATGAAATAGATTTTAAGAAGTGATAATAATAATACAAATTAGTGGCCCAAAAGTTGGTTTAACATCGCATTGTGACAACAATTGTCTCAATGTTTAAATCAAGCATGGTCAACCATGCTTATTTCACGGTTTATACTATTTTTCAAAGAGATTTTATATACTTCGGGTTTATAATATTAATCTATTTGGTTTATTATTATTCCCCTTGGTTTATAATATTAATAATCATGTGACTTTATGAATCCCTTTTATTTAAAAAATTGACTCCTAAGATTTATTAATCTCTTTATTAATCATGTGAGTTTCTCATTCAATTGTATTTAAAATATTTTTTCCTAGGCTTTAATAATATCTTATGTTTTTCATATGGATCCCTTGGCCTTGTTGATCTCTTATGTTAATATTTTTCCCTTGGGTTCAACAATTCCTTTGGCTTATAATATTAAATCCGTGGGTTTATGTAACATCCCTATTTTTCTGCTTTTATTTTAGGCAGTTAATGATCCTAAAGGTCAAATGTACCTATAGGAAAAGTATATGTGGACATAAATTAAGGTTGAATTAAATAAATTTGGAATTTAGTTATTTTGCAAAGACTAGAGTAATTGGAGACCAGGATTACTTATCCATGAGGATGGATAAGAATACAAATACTTTCCCAAATTCTCCAAAAATCCTTGGAGAAATAAAATAAATTAAAAATATTAGATTGGAGATAAAAATATAAAATATACCTCAGCAAAATGAAAATTTAGTTATAAGAGCATAAATAAATCTAGAAAGAGGAAAAATCTAGTTTTAAAGTGCTTTTGTGGAAAAAACAAAAGGAAATCCTAGGAAAAAAAGAAAAAAACATCCCAATTTAACTGGACGCAATTATGGAAACATGTCGCGGGAAAGAAATATTAAATAAGTTGTTCATGGGTAGACAAGAGGTTGTCTATGCGATGGAAGATAATTCCTAGGTAGACAAGAGGTTGTCTACAATTTGGAGGAATTGGTCTCTGCTCGAGGGGAGCTGTGGAGAGAAAGCTCAAGGTGGGGTGGAAAATAGTCTTACCAAAATTGATATGCACAAGAAATTCAATCATGTGTTATGATTTTTTTTGTTAATGAAAGTTAGAAATTATTTATTTGTATCGAGTAATGATTCAAGTAAGCTAGATGGAATTGTGACATAAAGTTAGTTTTATGCATGATTAATTTTCTGTAGAAAAATTGTTTATATGGTCTGATGTATTTAACATAAAACAACTATGGTAGATATAGCTGATCTGTATGGTTATACAGACAATTATAAGTTAACAAACCAACACTCAGAATGTCTAAACCCCAGTATCAAGTTTAAATCTAAGGTTAGTTTGTACACTTTAAAAATGTGTACATAGAAGAGAGAGATAAATACATGTGGAAATACGTTAAATTCGTGTATTTATCAGTTTGTAAAATAAAAAATTAAACAATAAATTTTGTACATCAATAGAAAAATCTCCTCCTCTTAGTAAACATGCGTACGAAAAATCAAAGTAGATATTCTACTGTATAATAAATAGAAGAAGTATTGACACACATAAATTATTACATTAACTCAGAAGTGTAACAATGTCATATCGCATAAGGTACATGTAGTAAGGAAATATAACTCAAAATTCTGATGATGACTACATTGTATCATATATGAAATAGTTTAAACCATGATATGATTTTGGATATAAATTACGATTTAAATATGTTATAAATTATGGATAGAGTCCATGGTCCTAAATAAATAGTTACAATAGAATTATAAAATTGAATATAATTCAGAATTCAGGAGGATGGATTTTTCAAAGCAATACAGACCAACCTATATAGAAGAAATCAAATTCTATTGTCAATGAGTGAAAAAATGAATTGCCCAAATTGGCAGAATTATTAATTAAAATGACAAATTGTAAACCTACACATACAAATTATATACATCAATTAGTATGTGTATAGATATCTTTAAAGTTAATTAAATCAAATAATATATAATATGTGACAAGAGTAATTAGATCTAGAAATTTTACCTTACTGTGCTATGCTAAACAATGATAGTAATCCTGCACCTAAATATAAGAAAAATGCTTAAGTGCAAGAATTATATTAAAAATAAGAGAAAAATGAAATTAATCTGACGAAAAATAAAGTGATTACCTTTAGTCTCATCGACCGAGTGCATATCAAAACTCTAAGAAGCTATGAAAAAATTATCAACTATTCCTACACAATTCATAGTTTTATTAATTTGAGGAAACTAATAAAATTATAAATTTATTATAGATTATTCTCAACATACATATAAATGTAAAGTTGACAAATTCATAGAGATTGCAAGTCTGTAATACTGTAATTTTAATTTCATATAAGAGGAACAAATTATAAATCCCAATTTACCACAGAAAGGTCAACTCCATAAAAGGATAATTTTATGAAGATCATTAGCAAGACAAAGTAACTCGAAATTGCTCATGAGGGAATGAGGGTTTCTGAGTTAAATCGAAAATCAATTTTTCTTCAAGAAAAACGATCATTCTTGAAATATAGTAATTCAATTAGAATTGGTTTAACTCAACACTAATGAATATATAAAAATTCGACAGATATTTCATTTGAAATTTCGAATATAGCGAAAGAGAAGATAGACATAAATTTACTCAAATTCTATTACGAAAAATGCAATATCTAAACTATCTGTAATAGTCACTTTGGAGAGAAAATAACATCGATTTGAAAACCAACAGTGAAATCTATTTAACAAGATAATTTAACAACAATAAATAGATATTGTCAAGGTAATCTAAGTCAAAACCAATACATCTATTGTGGAATGGTAAGATGGCCAAGATTAGCACTAGATTCTCAGATTTAATTGGGGAAAATAGAACTTGAGTATTAACGTTGCATATTCCACGAAAAACCAAAATTTATTCTAACTCAACATTCTACATTCCAACAGTATGGAAAAACTCAAATGAAATTACAAATTCATTGAGTTAATAGTAGCTAGAAACATTTACAATTAATTATGCATGATGGATATATAGTGAAAAAAAATGAATCTGTAAATAACTACAGAGATTTTTTTCCGGATTAAAATCACGGCTATGTTGTGGCATTAACACTGAGATAGTATGGTAGTAGTAAAACAAAAAAAACTAAGAGAAACTAAATAAAAATGAGGATTTAATCCATCGTAAATATGTAAGTAGTTAAAAATAAAACATATTGAACAAAAACGATAGTAAGGAGGTAAAGAAGTTGCAAGCGGAGTCTTCTTAAGAACACGGAATCAACAACCAACCAAGAATGTTGTTAAGGGTTGAAATTTCTTACCTTTTTATTGCAAAGAGGAAATTACCTCATGGCCTTTGGAAATTGGTGAAGGAAGACAAGTTAAAAATCTCGAATAGAAAGAAACCCTGCAAAATTAGAACGAACCATTAGTTGCAAATAAAAATAAAACCAGAATGAAACAAAAAGAAAATTGATAGAGGTATAGCTATCATATGATGGAAAAACCGTGAAAATGTATGCGTATTACCTGAAATGCAGGTATGCCTCTGAAAATTACATGTAATTTTCAAGCATGAGATTGAATGTGTAATAATATCCAACACCAATATGGACTACGATGAGACATTAACAAGTTGATGGGCTGTGTGGTAAACCAGCGATGAGGGTTGCTGGAAAAACCAGAGCCGAATGACCGAAATTCCCAAATGAAAATGAAAATCCATAATAGGGTTAGGTCTTCGTAGTTATGATGGTAGAGATATGAATAAAATCGTGACCATCAATGTGTCAATAATCCAAACCATGAACTGACTCAAAAAATCTCCGTAGCTATTTGATCATGTTAATCAATATTGATTTTAGTAAAAAATAATGAAGTCTCGAAAGGATAAACGATTAACACTTTTGTCCTGGAGATATACGAATCATTAACTCATATCAAAAACTGTTAATGCATATGTCCATAATTAAATAGGACTAGTGTATTCCTATGTTATACATTGGTAACGTAATATGATTATCACTATAGTAACTTAAGACTAGTGTAGTAATAAGTTACACTGTGATAATATGGTATAAGTTTAAATAAATAAAAAATCCAATGTAATTACCATAAATTAACAAGGTTACTAAGGGCCAATTCATATTAAATGTGAAAAGGGAAAATTAAACATGTATAGTATTGCTTAACTTTCTAAAGTAATATTTTTTTAAGTCTGGAATAGTGTGTCATACATTTGAAATATACGATAAGTAGATTATAGAAAAGGAAAATTTTGATGAACACTCTGTTATTGTCAGAATATGCATTCTGGCATAAGTGATCGAAGTCAATCTTTTCATTTTCATTTTAGGTTTCCCACTCTGAAATTTTTATATAATTCCATTAGGTCATGCAAAATATTGTTTCACTGATGGTAGCCCTACTCAATAAAAATTCACTCTCCCTCAAAAAATCACATTTGTTGGATCACCTTCATGTCTATCTGAGCATAATAACACTTTCAAAAAACTAATTTCATCGTGTCTTATCTCAGACAAAGTTAATCATAGAAGTCAGGTCATTCAAGGTCCCATTAGGTCATTAGGTTTTATTTTTTCAAGGTCCAAAAATGCACCTTTTCATCTCAATAAAGTCAGAAAAATGTGTGTGAGTGACTCAATGAACATTTTATTTTCACCTATAGAAGATCATCAGCATGTAAATATCATATTTTTAAATTTGTAATTTTTACTTTTTATGATTTTCAAATCAAAATTTCATTTTGATATGAAAATAGAGATGTAATTTATTTTTAATTTCCTATGTAATTTTATATTTTCTATATGTAATATTTTCAATCCCTTGCTACCAACTCAAAACACTCATGCCAAAATGAAGGAGATAAATGAAAAACTCCAACAATATCAATATGCAAAACAAAAATTTAGAAGTCAAAGAGCATTAGTGCGAAAATTTGAAAGGTGAAATGAAACATTAGAAAAGAGAGTTTTCAAAATATAAATCAAACCCACTCAAGTATCAAAAGCCCTCAAAGACTTCAATTCAAAGTTAATTTTCTTCCTACACCCTCAAGCATACTCAGAAAAGGAGAATGTTTTGAGTTTTTAGGTGAAATTGTGCAAAATAGG
This sequence comes from Pinus albicaulis, assembly GCA_034641835.2. NCBI lineage: Eukaryota > Viridiplantae > Streptophyta > Pinopsida > Pinales > Pinaceae > Pinus > Pinus albicaulis. The sequence continues at coordinate 1,287,079,046 of CM076582.1, forward strand.
GGCAAAGGGCACGTTTTGCACTGGCTTTGTGTGTTCTGCATTGGCATTGTGTGTTTGCCTGAAAACGCTGCGCATTTGTTAAAGGCACTGCGCCGCTATCAAGAGGAGGAAACATTTAACTTGGGTGTTGTGTGTTTGCCTGAAAACCCTTAGGGATTTCCAAAATACCACTACAACTCTCTCAAGCTTCAAAAAGTATTTCCTACACTCTCCAACAAGCAAGTAGGTCACAAATTAATGACTCCTCTTCTCCTTAACCAGTTTATGTGATTTTTAATTTGGTTTTGATGTCATATTGAGTTCAAAACACTAGTATCATTATAATAGCATCCCACTACCATTCCCAGATCTCAATTTACCTTATCCCAACTTCCCATATCATAAAACACTTTCCCATAACCCCTACATAACTATCTCCTTCCCTAAGCTTTAATCTCCTTCAAAAACCCAAGCCCTAGGTATTCATTTTCCTAGGATCCTTATACACTACCTATAATTAAATCCCCAATTCTAAAACCCCTCATCATCACTACCCCCTGTCACCTCCCTTGTATCACAAATCCCTATTCAGATCTCCTCAAACTTCTTCACACCAAATCATACTTCTTACATCCACATTCCATTCTATCATCTCCCTAGGGTTTTGACACCAAATACATCATGGGAGATGAAGAGAACATAAGTCATAGTGAGGATGAAGAAAGAGAGGAGATAAGGCCATCTAAAAAAGGAGGGGGAATCGTTAGACATGAGCCAACAAATACTAGAGAACTCATGGCATCTCCCATCACTGCGACATGCTTTAAGCATGTAGATTGTTTTGAGTTCTATGAGAAAGTACAAAGGGTCCAATACCATCATATTTTGACCATATTATTCATTTCCAACCTCCATGAAAACTAGGTAACCCTTTCTGGTGTTTCTTTCACTGTGTCCCCTACCATCATATCAGCTACCACTGTGATCCCAAATTTTGGGGGAAAATGGTTCAAACAACGAGAATTGAATCAGTTCTATTATGAGAAATTTATTAAACCAAGGTACAAGAATGAGAGAAAGAGTATTTTTCATTTCTCTTACCCCCTGGAAAGATATATCCCCATGATGAAAATCATTATAAGGTACTTTACTTGTGAGGGTAGGTTTTCTAGACTCTACTCCTATCATGTTCGGCTACTCCTGCACTTCACAAGGGTTAGAATGCTCAATATACCTTACTATCTCTACCGGAGCATTGAAAAGATGGAATTTATTTCCCAAAAGAGAGATTATAATCATCAAATGCAAAGTATCTTTCACAAATCCATCATCAAGGTGATGGTCCTCCATCACCTTGATCAGTTAAACATTGCATGGGACACCTTCATATCCAATGAGATTTTCACTATCCCTCATATTCAGCATGGCCAAGATGCACCTTAATCATCTCATCCTTCCTCATCCATTCCTCCATCTCATCCTATAGTTCACACATAATCACCAGATCAATCTACTTCACCCACCTCACCATCGTCATCTCCATTTCACATTGAGACTAGGTCACCTAGCAGAGGTAAAATTAACAATCCTAAGAGAGTTGATTCAGGCACATTGGCAAATACCTATCAAAGAGGTAGTAAGTAGGTGTTTTCCACATATATTTTGGGAGGGGCCTTACCTTCTTAACCAACCAAGCAGGTACAAAAAGGCAATGAAAAGATGGCAGAGATCGACATACATGAAGAGAAAGGCCTCTATGAGAAAGAGGAAAACTTTAAACTTGTAGACTTGGACATGATTGATGATGATGATCCTTCCTTGATCATACAAGAGAGGTAAGCCAATATTATAGAGATCCAAACTAATCTTGACAGGTCCAAGTTTGTCATTACCTTTCTCAAGCAAGAGAACCAGCAGTTGAATACCAACCACTTCATTTATGAAGTGAAATGCATAAAATCATAAAGAGAGCCAAATAAGGATAAGGTCTTGCTTTAAGAGACACTAGAGAAGTATGGTGAACCTGATGATGAGGAGGACCATCCTTCAAGAGAGAGACCTAGGACTAGAGGGCTGAAAAGAGCTCTAGAACTAGAGAGGAAAAGAGAAGATGAGATTGCTAAAGAGCTCACTTTTGATGAACAAATGGAAATCCTTGTTAATCAATACTGGGAGTATTTGTTTGATAAGGTAAACTAGCACTTGGAGAATCTCTTGGCCAAGGATCAAAATGACAAGGATATTCAAATAAGGATGGCAAAGCATTATTCCATGAGGAACACAATTGCAAGGGCCAATGCAAAAATTGAAGCCTTGACCAAGAAAGAGGAGAAAAGGAGCCTAGAGATATTTGTTGAGGTAACACTCCATGCCTCAAACACATGATCACCAATAATCCCACCAATTTTTACAACGTTTTGGAAAAATTTTCAAGTTTGTAATTTTTTTTTTGTTTTTAGGAAAATTTTTAGCACAACAAAAATTTCAAACGCACATCACCTAGGGTGTTTCGCTCTTTTTTGGGGAATCCAGTGAGAAAATGGTCACCACCATTGACTTCATAATGATGAGGACCTGTACCCTGCACATTTTCTATTCATTTTGAGGCATACTGGTTAGTGAAAAGGGGAAAAGCCTCCAAAAATTGATGTCTCTGCCTCATTTTTGGCCTTGGCGCTGCGCGTCTACTAGTCTTGTAAAAATACGTTTTTGACAGGAAAATGGGCTTCATTTTGAAAAATAAAGGCATGTATAGAAATTAGACTTGAAGTGATTTCCAATAAGCCATATTGGAGCAAATTTTTACACTGAGAAGGCACCCAAAAGCAACCCTGAACAATGAACATGTGTTTGACAAGGAGATGGCGTGTTTGGTAGTCTTCTGAATTTTTTTGAGTTTCACTCCTGTTTTGATTTTCATCTTGGGAAATGATGATTTTACCTATGTAAATGATGAAAATAAATGTAATTATCATGTTTTTACTATTACCAAGAGTAAATACATTAGGTAAATAAAACAAATGAGTTGTAATGAATCAATTCACTTAAGTTAGGAATGAGTCACTTGGACCATCCAATACTTTAGCTATCAATTTAGATTTTTGTGTAATATATTCCTCACCTCATGGAGTTGACCCTTGAGGATGAGTGCATGCCGTTTTCATGTCTATTTAGACCCTTTCTTCACAATATACAAGGGTTGGAATTAGTTTGATGTTTTCCAGTTGATCAAGGAAACTTTGTACTCAGTTTGGCCAAGCTAATAAAGAGGAGTTGCAACTAATTTTATGGGATAATTGTGGTATTGAATGTATATAGTTGTTTATTATTCAGTATCATATGTTTTAAAGTATTGTGTTCTTCTTCCCTTTCATTTATATGTTATGATATTTTACAAGTTAGATAATCGTAATACATATTTGCACATGCTATGTTTTGGTTAAGTGATCATATTTTGTTCATCTTCTTCTGTCTAATAAAAAATACATTTCCTATGCTTTTATTAGTCTTCTTACAACTTCAAGACCATTCCATAACAATTATATTCAAGTCATAAGGATTGTACCTACCTTTCCCCATTTATTCCCACAACCCTAACTCATTTTCCCTTACCTAGATTTCTTGACCTAATTCCTTCATCGAGTGATTTCCCAACCAAATCAATTCATAACAACCCCCTACACTCTATATCTAGCCTAGAAACCCTAATTTCTCTAGCCCTCCTGGTTGTGACCCTTTTTGAGAGCCCTCTCCGGCTTGATAGGGCTAGATATCAAGTAAAAATATTGGTTTTTCGTTACCTCTGTTGGGATTCCTTTTTCAACCTTGGGAATCTGGTAGAGTGATAACATTTTGGTGTCATTTCCACAGAGAAAAGAGAAAAAAATTTCCCTCATAAAGAATGACAAAGATAATATTTGATTGTTGATGGTGAGAAAAAATTAGGCATAATAAGGTTGTGCATATTTCACCTGGTGACTCTGGTGTCGAAGAAACACAATGTTCAGAATTTTTATGGCAACTCCACTCTTCAAGAACCGGTAGTTTAAAAAAGCTTCTTGGTGACTACATTTTTATCGAAATTGATTTGATTATTTGAAGGTATGCTCCTGTGAGGGACCATATCTTCACTTTTTATTCACTGTTTCCATCATTTAGGAGATTCATTGCAACATCTAGCATCAGGCTCGAGACTCTCCCTCCTTGATAGTGCAATTTTCTTCAGATGTTGTGTATTCAACAGCTACATTTAGTGGAGGAGGAATGAGGAGCTAGGTCTTGATATTTTACCTTGAGAATATAGTGAAGGGATCACCCCTTCAAGCATAGATCTGATTGCATCACATTGCAACCACCTTATGATCAGCTCATGCTTCATATCCACATACCCAACAGTGATATAGTTGTAGAGCCTAAGAGGGTGATTTTCCAAGACTATTAGATATGGAAATCCTTTTTGGGTTATCTTGGGTCATAGGGGCTTCACTTGGGGATAAATACCATACCACGTGGATTCATATTGGGGGATATATATTGAGGAAAAAATGACATAATATATTGGGGGATATATAGGGGGTAAAGGGTTTTTATATTGGTAGGTATACAACATGGATATTAAAGTTAATGAAAAAATATAAAGGGGTATAAACAATGTTAAGGGAAAAATGGATACCTACAATATTTAGTGGAAGTAGGGGTTTTTTGAATTAGGAAGGTGTATTGGGTTCATATTGGTTGAGGGTTAAATAATGTTATTTTTAGGGGTATTTTCCAACATGTAGTCAAATTAAAGGTATTGTTTAATATGCCACGAATGCACACGATAGGTCAAAGGTTCATTAAGTGAAGTCCCCGTGTCTTGGGTATTCATCATAGAGCCTGGATCTGAAATCCCAGCATCATCTGAGCTCTGGAACGACCAGATCTACATTTCTATATTTTTTTGGAAGTTGTAGTCCTGACATTTGCAGCAGGGAGAACACATTATTCCTTCTATCAGTCCAATAGTTATGGAGTCCCTCTTGTGGGAGGACCTTAGGGTCATTCTATCCTAATTGTTTGGTTTGAGTATCTCATATTTTGATCATGATTTTACTTTTATTCCACCTCCTATATAATTAAATAGTTTAGCTATTCTGTGTGTTTTTATGGTGTATTTAGATTACTTGTTCAATGCTGCAATTTCCAGCTATTGTGTTTTTTCATTACTTCATTGTCCCTTTTGAGATATTATAGTGGTATTTGAGCATGATATTTGGCTTACTTTGTGGGAACTTCACCTTTAACATCAGAAGAAGAAGCAGAAAGTAGAGATCGTCAATGACAGAGGGTTTGAGTTTTGCCACATTTTTCCTTATATCTATGCAAGATATCTCTAAGGAGGTCAATCAAATGAAGAGAGAAATGAAGAAATATACCTCAAGAAAGTTTCAAGATGAGGAAGGTCCAATCACTTCCTATCAGCAGTAGAAGAAACCGGAAATGCATAGAGCTCCACAACATTCTACTAAATCCCCTTTATTTGAGAAGGAAGGTGAATGGTATGAATATGGAGAAAACTTGGGGTATGAGATCCTAAGTAAATATCCATCCGAGTACAAATCACAACCTAGAGCACTGAATTAGAATCTAACACTCCAAAAAAAATTACAACTCAAAGAAGAAAGGAGTTCTCGCAACAGCAATAAAAGAAAGAGGCATAGATTCTTCTTGCTTACATTTGAAGGATCATCCTCAAGCATAGTAACGGCTTGGAGGAAATAGTTGGATACATTATTTCAGATATATCCAGTAGTAGAAAGAGAGGTTGTGGAAATTTCAACGATGTAGCTTGAAGGTGAAGAAATATATTGGTGGTTCAGTCACTTATCACATGCAAAAGTGACAACTTATGCAGATTTTATTCAAAGACTAAAGAATAAGTAGGTAGAAGGAAGCTGAAGACATCTCCGATTGAGATACTCCCCATCATTGATGACATACTAAATGAGGAGAAAAAGTAATATGTCATCATTATCACTCCAGAAAAGGAGCCCCTACCACCACCATCATCTGAAGTAGTACTTTCATCAGGAGGAAGAGCACTTGCATATTTGCAAGATGGTCTGGAACTATTGACATTGGAAGTCCCATGCATGATTCATGAAATGCATGATGAGGAAGAGGCATATACAAAAAATGGTACAGTAGAAGAGTTTTAGCCATCACCATTACGAGTAGTTGGAGAGGCCATTACATTGGTTGGGGGAACTCTTTTATTTGTGCAAGATGTTCCCGAGATTCAGTTGATCCAAGGTTTGCAAACACTTTCATATCATATTATTTTAGTACCTCATATTGAGATTTGTGAGAACACTCCATCAAGGAAATTGCATAACCAAGGATTGGAGCATCTTTCTGATTTGGAGCAACAAACTATCATTGCACAGAGGACCCTTGATTTTTTTAACGAGGAGATGTATAACCATTCATGTTTTTAATTTTTGAGCTATAAACAACACTTTTTTTTGAAGTGTGGAGTTTGAGAGGATGGGATTAATTTAGTCCTATTTAGTACAATGTTGGGCTATGAGTTCAGCATTTTGTATGTCCATGAGATAGCATATGTATCACCATTTAGATCTAAATCACTGTCACTAAGCAGTAGTGATGAGATGAGGCCCCCATTATTCTTGGAGCATTCCGAAGGCAACTTCACTCATGAAACATTGGAGGGACAGATGATCCATCGTAGACATCCTATGATGGAGATAATTTTCCATTATCATGATGGAGTTTTCTTGATGAGTTTCTCACAGATCAAAGAGATATTTCTACCTACAGCATGTATGGAACCTTTTGGGTTCTATTGGGCCATTGATGAGAGGATCTCATGGAGAGACCTCAAAGGAGGTTCACTTCAACATCACATGGAGTGAAAAGTTTATGAGATGGAGGAGAATGGTATTCTACCTTGGGTGGATACGAATTTTTAGCATGACATAATTCATCATCCACAGTGGGATGGATGGATGAGGAGGATGAGAAAGGAGTTGGAAACCTACATGCAGATGTATGATACATGGAAGCAAGAAGCATGGTTGCGCTAGTTATTGTTGAGAGAGTTTGGCCATCACATGATATATATTATGTCCATGTATGTACTTTTTTTTGGGATGTATCTTATTTCCATGTGTGTACTTTCGTTTGGGATGTATCTTATTTCCATGTGTGTACTTTCGTTTGGGACATGGAATAACTCTCACATGATGTGGCAGCAGGGGGCTTGTTTTTATTGTTCTGATATGACATTCCACATATTAATCAACATGTTGTTGCTCCATGAATTGCATCAAGATGATGTAATGTGGAAGAAAAAATCCTTGTTTCTCCGGTTACTCTTGGGAGAATATGGGCTGATTTTTACCCATACATTTCATGATGGTGATAGAGGTTGGAAACAAGATGCCTTAATGAGTTGGCTTATTTTGGGATATTATGCTCATTGTACTTGGTATGATGATAATGTGATGTGGAAGAAATATGCATTGCTGCGGTGGATTATTTTGAGAGATTATGGCTCTCATACTTGGGTTGATCATGATTTGGAATGGCAGAAAGAGGCATTGTTGTGGTGGCTTCTATTGAGAGAGTATGGCTCTCTTACCTGGTTAAGTGATGATTTGGCATGGTAGAATAAGGATTTGTTGTCGTGGTTGTTACTGGCAGAGTATGATTTGACATTATAAATGTTCATCCATATGTCTCTACTTCTTATTTTTCACATTGTTGGGATGATGCTTTGATCCAACAAGGCCAATAGGGCCAAGGGTGGAAGCATGAAGAGATACAATCTACTTCACGTGGTATGGGATGGAGATATATTTAATGAGTTGGGACTTTCCAATTTGGAAGAGACCACTTCACTTTATGTATCTCATGCATATAGAAGGATATTGGACATCATATGGTTGCCACTTGGAGACTTATTGATGAGGAGAGGAATCTAAATTTTCAGTTGGAGGCCATTATAGACATTCAAGAGAGGAAAATTTGGAGTTGGGAATGCATAACACATTGGAGAAAATGGGGACGCCTTCCATATAAGGATGTCGTTTGTAGGGAGATGGATTTCTATAGCATCCAATTTTGTAGTTGCTTGAGGACAAACAACATTTTGGTGGGGAGGAATGTAATATTCGAAATTTTCCATCAGTTAATTGGAATATTAGAGTTGTTACTTTTTCTAATTTATTAATTAAATAAGAGGGTGGGGGGGCCCATAAACCCCATAGATGAATAAAATCGATTTTTGATGTATGTATTGGATAATTTAGATGTATATCAACACTATGTAGTACTGGAGCATGCCTTTTAATGAAGGAAGAGTGGATATCATGCAATATTAAAGATAAGATCATGGAGATCATGGAGGAAGTGAAATGATATAATGGTGCATTAAAAGTAAGATCATAGAAATAATGATGAAATAGTGGAGGAAGTGGTGCGTCTAATGCACACATGATGGAGAAAGTGGGAATTAAATGCAGAGATGGTGGAGATGTTGGAAATGTTGTCATTGATGGCAAAGGAATTGGAAAATACAAGAGCAACACCTAAACTATCCATAAGGAAAAAGAGACAGAGAGGTAGAAGAGGCAGCAGATGAAACAGAGGAATTGAAGCAGAAGCAACAAAGGAATTAGAGACAGAGCAGTAGAATTGAATTAGGGGTTTAATACAGTTTGCAAAGGAGATGGCAAAAGGGAGAGCTGCTAGGAAGAGACAAGGTAATAGATTGAAGGACCAATTGAATATCTGGCCAAGACCAGGAGGGTTTTGTAGTTGATTTCATTTGTATATGTTGATGAAGAACTGTGGAATTGTGTTAAGTATGGTTGAGTAAATCTGGAATATATATGACCTGTGTGGCCAATTTCATAATGGGCAGAGGATACCTATGGTGCCCAGAGAAGAATGAAATCATTGTTGCAGAGTTAGGGATATGTGTATTATATGTGTATTGAATGATGTAATTCTTGTGTGGAATCCCCTAAACCTCTATGTGAATAATCTCTATAATGGAGTCGAATGATGTCTTGTGTAATTGGAAGGCTTGAATGATACTCTGTATCTGATGAAGGAGTTGATGGGAGATGGCGCAGATTAATGGAGTAGTGGAACCTTGGTGATGGAAGTGGTGGTGCTTCGGTGGCGACACTCTCTTCTGGTGGTTGCGGAGGCACCCCTCCGCTGGTTCAAAACTGTTGGGGTGTGATCCCGCAATAAATCGTGACCGTTGATCTCTGGTCAATGCCCGATGAGCAGGTCAACTATGAAGGCACCCCTCCATGTTAACCGCCGGGTTGTTTGTGCTCCCACTAACCGTTGATCTCAGATCGGACGACGGAACGCGAAGTTGGATAGAACCAGGAGTAGAAGGGTGGAACCATGAAGGAGGAACAGTACAGGTGGTTTCCGGTTTTCATCGCATCGCTCTCGATGGGAAAGCGGTATTTTAGGAGTCGGGAGCAATTCCAAAGATCATTCGACACGTGGCGTGGTGGACCCATGGAAAACCGCTTGTCACTGCATGCCATCGCACGTTAATGTTTGACCCAGGATGCCCAGTGATATTGATACATACCATTGATCTGGGAACATGCCATCGGACGGTGGCTATGGTCAGAAGATGCGCGAAGGATAACCCAAATACGGTGCGCCATCGCACATTATTACTAGTGCAAGTTGCCCGAGTGATATCCGTCGGATTGGATGTTGCGGCGCGATGAAACGTGAGCCCTTTGATCGGTTTGATTGTTAGCGCTGGACCCCAGTTTAATTTATATTGCTCATTGTTAAGGTCTTTTAAAAGCCATTTGATAAAAGCATGGGTTATTAATATAAAGTTCTATTATATAAATTTCCAAAGGTTGTGGATAATGTTTATTTATCAAATTCCATGAATTTGATAAATAAAATTCCAATAAGAGAAGGAATACCATCATCGTTTGGTGGTTTTGACTCATGGTTTTGCTAAAGGTAAAAACTATATAAGGAGAAGACGAATAGAGTATGTAGTGTGCATGCGGAGGGGTTGTAAATGAAAAAATATCTTTTAAGAGATATCTTCATGATTGAACTCTGATAGATCTGAATCTGTGATGCACCTGTGGATATGATGAAGGGCCAAAATCTCTAGATCTAGAAATGATAAATCTCTAGGAAGATCTGCAAAAGAAATAATGAAGACCTGATGCAAGTCTGATGATGAAATTGAGGAAAGTTGGTGGATCTGAGGGTTGAAGCCTTCAGTAAAAGCTGATGTTAATTCAGGGGGCTGGAGCTCCCTTCCAGTAGTGACTAGAGAACGAGAGAAGGTTGTAGCCTTCGGTAGGTAGGTGCCTGTGTGCTGGTATAAGTCTGCACCAGTACAAAATTGAATATGTTTTCTTTATAATAAATATTGAAGATAGAGACTTCAACAGCGGTGGTTTTCTCCCGAATTGGGTTTACACCTTAAATACTAGTGTTCATGTGTGTTGTTTATATGTGATGGTTTATACTGTTATTATTGCACATGTTAACTGCTCTCTAAAACATCTGATGAATACACGATGCAATGATCTAAGTAAAGAATGAAATGCATGGTAAGATCTCTGGACATTCACATGTATACGTAAGCTGGATTCAGTAAAGTAGTGTATGATTTTAAGAAAAAGTAAAAAGGTTTAATCAGCTCCAAATACTAATTCACCCCCCCTCTCAGTATTTTTCCCAACAATTGGAATCAGAGCAGGTTCTTCTGAAAAATCTTAGCCGCTAGAAGGAAGATCATTCAAGATGAGCAATCAAGATGGAAAAACATCTATTAGGCCTCTGCTCTTTAATGGAAACAATTTGATCTTCTAGAAAACAAGGATGATATCCTATCTGTAGTCTCTGGGAGCAGATTTATGGGCAATTGTTGAAGGAGGATATCAATGTCTAGCTGCAGTACCAACAGATAGGATGAAAAGAAAGAATTATGAAACAAATGCAAAGGCAGTCAATGCACTATTGGGAAGTCTAACTGAATCAGAATTTTTCAAAGTCATGCAACTAAATATAGCAAAGGAAATATGGGACAAAATGCTTCTAAGTTATGAAGGTGATGCAAAGTAAAAAAATGCTAAACTCTAAACTCTCAGAATTCAATATGAGAATCTAAAAATGGATAATGAGGAGAGCATTGCCAATTTATTTTTACATCTTGATGATATTGTAAATCGTATGAGAAATCTGGGAGAAAAAATAACTGAATCTACTTTGGTTGAGAAAATTTTAAGATCACTAACAGCAAAATTTGAGTCAAAAGTTTCTTCTCTTGAAGAAAAGCAGGATCTTTAAAATATTACTGTGGTGCAACTTCATGGCATACTAACTGCATATGAAATGAGAAGAGGAGGACCATTTGAAGTCAAAGAAGCAGTCTTTAGAGCTTCTACAAAAGGGAAGGAAGTACAAAAAAAAGAATGATCATGATATAGCTCAGAAGAAGATGAGGTAAATTTTGTAAAGAAACTTCAACTTGGCACAGGACGATTCAGAGGTAAGCTTCCTTTCAAATGTTTTGATTTTGGAAGAGTTGGTCATTATGCTGCTAAGTGTCCTCATAAAGAAACACATAAAAACGGGATGGAAGTAGCAAGAAGGAATAAGAATCGGTTTAGCACTAGAAAAAGTTACTATACTCATGAAGGCAGTGATGGGTTATCTGATAGTGAGGAAGAATGTGAACAAGATCTTAGACTTCTCATGGCATTTGAAAAAGAATATATAGAAGAAAAGGATACTTTTGTGGATTCTCTAGAGGACAATGATTTTCTTGATGAAAACAATCAACTCAAAATATGCTTAGAAGAAAGTAAAATAACCATAGAGACTCTGAAAAATCAGCTTGAAGAAAAGGAGAAACACAATGAGAAATTAGAGTGTGAAGTAGTAAGTCTAAGAAAAGAACTTGAGAAATTAAAGACTCTGAATCTTAGATTTTCTAAAGGATCTGAAACCTTAGATGATATTATCAAGGTACAACTTTCTCCTCTTATAAAAACAGGTCTTGGATATATTAGAGAATCTTCTCAGGCTTCAGCACCAAATTATCTAAAAGCATCTACAGCTGGTATACAACATGCTACCACTTAGCAAGGGAATAAAGAATATTTATAGGTAAAGCATGATCATCTCAATTCAAAGAACACTAATAGGAATATCTTTCAAAGAAACACAAATAAACAGGTAAATTCAAGTAGAATATTTCATGATCACAGAAATTTCTTCTTCAATGGACAATGTTTCTCATGTCACAATTTCAGTCATCAAGCTGTTCAATGTGTTGCATATAAAACCATCATGACAAGAGAATCTAGAAAGAAAAGGATTGATATTGAAACAAAGAAGAATACCTATAACAACTTTTCTCCTCTTCAAAATTAAGTTGAATGTACTTATTGCAATAAATTTGGCCATGAAGAATTTGAATGCAGGAGCAAAGTTCAGCCAAAAGAACATGTTCCTTCAAGCTCCAAAGTATGGAAAAAGAAGGAATCACAGGTTGAGAATTGTGGCATAGCGTTATTTTCCGAAGGTGAATAAAATCAATGGTACATTGATAGTGGATGCGCAAGACACATGACAGGTGACAAAAACAAACTTCTTGCATATAGTGCTCTAGAAAAGGAAAAGAATGTTACATTTGGAAATGATACTCCTGCGGTCATTAAGGGAAAAGGGTCTGTTCTAAAAGAAAAGTTGAAAGCTAATAATGTCATGTATGTGGATGGATTAACGCATAACATGTTAAGTGTAAGTCAAATGTGTGATCAAGGAACTGAAGTTGTCTTTAGTTCAAAAGAATGTAAAGTACGTGATCTTGATACAGGTAAAGCAATTATAAAAGGAAAAAGAACTCCAAGAAACCTGTATGTATTGAAGAACTGCAAAGAACAATGTTACTTGAGTAAAGCTTCAGAAAAATTGCTATGGCATAGAAGGTTGGGGCATCTGAGCTTCTCTCAGATCAAGAAATCAAGCAGACTTAAAGTTGTTTGTGATCTTCCCAATATTACTCTACCAGAAAATATCAGATGCAAATCTTGCCAATTCGGTAAGCAAACCAGAGTACAATTTAATGCCAAGGAAGGATCATCAAGTAAGCCTCTTGAACTCATTCATACTGACATATGTGGACCTATGAAGAAAAAGTCACCACGAGGTGAACAATACTATATCTTATTTATTGATGATTTCTCTAGAATGTGTTGGATTGGGCTGCTTAAACACAAAGATGAAGCATTTGAGAAATTTCATATCTTCAAAGCACTAGTTGAGAATGAATTAGATCTAAAAATTAAGTGTCTCAGATCTGATCGAGGAGGAGAATATACATCAGATGAATTCCTTGAATTTTGTGAACAACATGGCATAAAAAGACAGTTCTTTGTAGATGGCACTCCACAACAAAATGGTGTTGTAGAAAGAATGAATAGAACAATTCAACAAATGGCTAGAGCTATGTTTGATGATTCCAGAACACCTAACACATTTTGGGGAGAAGCATCACATATAGTAGTAAACATTCTCAACAAGGCACATGTTCGTGTAAATAGGGATAAAACTCCATATGAACTCTGGTATGGTAATCCTCCCACTGTAAAAAAAATTAGAATTTTTGGAAACAAATGCTTTATCAGGAATAATGATGAAAAACTTGGCAAGTTTGAATCCAGATCAGATGAAGGAATACTTCTTGGTTACTCCTCTAGGAGTAGAGCATATAAATGCTACAATAAAAGACTTCGGAAGATTGTTGAATGTATTTATGTTGTTATTGATGAGTCTCCTACAGCTCCAAAAGAAGAAAAACAAACAACAGATGAAAATGATGATGACATATATCCTTCTACATCAAATAGGAATGATATAGATAGTGAACCCAATGAAGAACCCGAAGATGATTTATCTGAAAAAGCTCCATCCAAATATGTTCAAAAGAATCATCCATAATCTCAAATATTGTGTGAAAAGGGATTAGGTGTACGAACGAGAAGGACTCTTGTGGGATCTTCTAGCAATCTGGCATTTCTGTCCACTATTGAACCTCACAATGTCAGTCAAGCTAGCAAAGATGAATGTTGGATTCAAGCCATGAATGAATAGCTTGATCAAATTGAAAATAATCACACTTGGGAATTAGTACCAAGACCTCATGACAAAAATGTCATTGGAACTAAATGGATATTCAAAAACAAGTTAAATGAGAATGGGGATGTTATAAGAAATAAAGCTAGACTTGTTTGCAAGGGGTATGCTCAACAAGAAGGTATAGACTTTGAAGAAAAATTTTCTCCTGTAGCCAGACTTGAAGCCATAAGAATGTTTCTTGCTTTTTCAAGCTTCCAACAAATCAAAGTTTATCAAATGGATGTTAAATCTGTTTTTCTCAATGGTGATCTAGAAGAAGAAGTTTATATAGAACAACCAGAAGGATTCATTTTGGGAAATGATGAAAAACTTGTTTGTAGACTTAAAAAGGCCCTATATGGTCTCAAACAAGCTCCAAGGGCATGGTACTATTGTCTTGACAAATATCTTCATCAACAAGGATTTTCAAAAGGGTCTGCTGATAGCAACTTATACACAAAAAATGAAAATGACAAACTATTGATTGTGGTTGTATATGTTGATGATATCATTTTTGGAAGTAATGAAGAGTCTATGAGTCAGAAATTTGCTTCTGATATGCAGCAAGAATTTGAAATTTCTTTACTTTGGGAACTAACATTCTTTCTTGGCTTGCAAGTGCAACAAGCAACAGATGGCATATTCTTATCACAAGCAAAATACCTCAAGAAAATCCTGAAGAAGTATGGCATGGAAGATTGCAAACCTATAAGTACACCAATGATAACCGGATGTAATCTCAGTTCTAATGATGATTCCCCCACGGTGAATCAACCAGAATACAGATCTATGATAGGAAGTCTACTTTATCTCACTGGGACAAGACCAAACATTATGCATGCAGTTGGGATTGTTGGACGATTCCAAGCTAATCCAAAAGAGTCTCACCTTCAAGCTGTGAAAAGAATATTAAAATATCTACAAGGAACTCAAGACTTTGGACTATGGTATCCAAAGAATGCTGATCTCACTTTTAAGGCTTACACTGATGCAGATTGGGCTGGAAATGTAGATGACCGAAAAAGCACTAGTGGTGGTGCATTTTACATGGGGCCCCGGTTAGTATCTTGGTTCAGCAAGAAGAAAAGCTCTATTGCCTTATCTACAATAGAAGCAGAATATGTGGCTGCCGCATCATGTTGCACTCAACTTCTCTAGATGATGCAAACCTTACAAGACTTTCAAATCAAATGTTTACCTCCTATCTCCATTATCTGTGACAATACAAGTGCCATAAGTATCTCAAAGAATCCTATTATGCACTCCAAGACCAAGCACATTCCCATCAAATATCACTTCTTACGTGAACAAGTGCTTGAAAAAAAGGTGAAATTAGAGTATGTTCCCTCCAAAGAATAAGTTGTTGATATATTTACCAACACTCTACCCAGGGAAGCGTTCGAATATCTCAGACAAAAACTGGGAGTAGTCTCTGCCATGTAGAAGATCAGATCTACTTAAATACAAAAGAATAAATTGGTTGTGAGGTGCAGTTGGGCATCTTTGAATACACAGGCTAAGGGGAAGCATTGGTCAGGATGCATTGTTGGCATTCTAATTATTTGTTGCAGTCTGATCTCATGTTTGAGAATTTTTTATCTTGAGAATTATAATTTCTGTTATTTCATTGAATATTATGTTTAAAGATGTAGCATGATCTCAGGGGGAGAACGATTTTGTTGAAAGGATCTTAATCCACCCTTTGCCATTGATGTCAAAGGGGGAGGAAAAGCAAAAAGGGGTGGCTTTTGTAAGAAAAACAGAAGATAAGTATTGCCATCAATGCCAAAGGGGGAGATTTTTGGACATGTTGTCATTGATGGCAAAGGAATTGGCAAAGACAGGAGCAGCACCTAAACTATCCATAAGGAAAAAGAGACAGAGAGGTAGCAGAGGCAGTAGATGAAACAAAGGAATTGAAGTATAAGCAACAAAGGAATTAGAGACAAAGCAGTAGAATTAAATTAGGGGTTTAATATAGTTTGCAAAGGAGATGGCAAAAGGGAGAGCTACTAGGAAGCGACAAGGTAATAGATTGAAAGACCAATTGAATATCTGGCCAAGACCAGGAGGGTTTTGTAGTTGATTTCATTTGTATATGTTGATGAAGAACTATGGAATTGTGTTAATTATGGTTGAGTAAATCTGGAATATATATGACCTGTGTGGCCAATTTCATAATGGGCAGAGGATACCTACGGTGCCTGGAGAAGAATGAAATCATTGTTGCAGAGTTAGGGATATGTGTATTGACTGATGTAATTCTTGTGTGGAATCCCCTGAACCTCTATGTGAATAATCTCTGTAATGGAGTCGAATGATGTCCTGTGTAATTGGAAGGCTTGAATGATACTTTGTATCTGATGAGGGAGTTGATGGGAGATGCTGTAGATTAATGGAGTAGCGGAAACTTGGTGACGGCAGTGGTGGCACTTCGGTGGCGACACTCTGTTCTGGTGGTTGCAGAGGCACCCCTCCGCTGGTTCAAAACTATCAGGGTGTTCTCCTACAATAAATCGTGATCATTGATCTCTGGTCAATGCTCGATGAGCGGGTCAACTGCGCAGGCACCCCTCCATGTTAACCGTCGGGCTATTTGTGCTCCCGCTAACCGTTGATCTCAAATTGGACGACGGAATGCGAATTTGGACGGAACCGGGAGTAGAAGGGTGGAACCATGAAGGAGGAACAGTATAGGCGGTTTCCGGTTTTCATCACACTACTCTCGATGGGAAAGCGGCATTTGAGGAGTTGGGAGCGATTCCATAGATCATTCGACACATGGCGAGGTTGACCCATGGAAAACCGCTTGTCACTACGTGCCATTGCATGTTATTGTTCGACCCAGGATGCCCGATGATATTGATACATACCGTTGATCTGGGAACATGCCATTGGATGGTGGATGTGGTCAGAAGATCCGAGAAGGATAACCCAAGTACAGTGCGCCATCGCGCATTATTACTTGTGCAAGTTGCCTAAGCGATATCCATTGGATTGGATGTTGCGGCGTGATGAAACGTGAGCCCTCCGATCGGGTCGATTGTTAGCGTTGGGCCCCAGTTTAATTTATATTTCTCATTGTTAAGGTCTTTCAAAAGCTATTTGATAAAAGTGTGGGTTACTGATATAAAGTTCTATTATATAAATTTCCAAAGGGTGTGGATAATGTTTATTTATCAAATTCCATGAATTTGATAAATAAAATTCCAATAAAAGAAGGAATACCATCAGCGTTTGGTGTTTTTTACTCATGGTTTTGCTAAAGGTAAAAACTATATAAGGAGAAGAGGAATAGAGTACGTGGCGTGCATGCGGAGGGGTTGTAAATGAAAAAATCTCTTTTAAGAGATATCTGCATGATTGAACTCTGATAGATCTGAATCTGTGATGCACCTATGGATATGATAAAGGGTCAAGATCTCTAGATTTGGAAATGATAAATCTCTCGGAAGATCTGCAAAAGAAATAATGAAGACCTGACGCAAGTCTGATGATGAAATTGAGGAAAGTTGGTGGATCTAAGGGTTGAAGCCTTCAGTATAAAAGTGAAATTTTTCTATCAGTAAAAGCTGATGTTAATTCATGGGGTTGGAGCTCCCTTCCAGTAGTGACTGGAGAATGAGAGAAGGTTGTAGCCTTCGGCAAGTAGGTGCCTGCGTGCTAGTATAAGTCTGCACCAGTACAAAATTGTAATATGTTTTCTTTATAATAAATATTGAAGATAGAGACTTCAGCAGCGGTGGTTTTCTCCCGAATTGGGTTTCCACCTTAAATACTGGTGTTCATGTGTGTTTATATGTGATGGTTTATACTGTTATTATTGCACATGCTACCTACTCTCTAAAACATCTGATGAATACATGATGCAATGATCTAGATAAAGAATTAAATGCATGGTAAGATCTCTGGACATTCACATGTATACGTAAGCTGGATTCAGTAAAGTAGTGTATGATTTTAAGAAAAAGTAAAAAGGTTTAATTAGCTCCAAATACTGATTCACCCCCCCCCCCCCTCTCAGTATTTTTCCCAATAGGAGAACATGGAGAGACAACATAATATTCATTAAGGCTAGTGGCCACATGTACAATGCAGTTAGGAGGTGGGCCAAGGCTACGGAAGGCTCACAAACCATATAAGGAAAATGAGGGAAGAAATAGAAGGAAGGCTTTGGATTATTATTTTTTGATTTATTTCGATCTCTATTTGTCATGTGACATTTCTATGCATGCTTCAGTTCTTTAGCTAAGTCTGCAGTATTGTTTAGCACATGGGTGTTTCCAGGCGGAAATCCCACCATTACCCACGGGGGACTTCGAGTGCCTACTATGGGAATGTTTCTTTGAGTTGATACATCATCAAGCATTGGTGCCACATTTAGCCCCTCTCTAAAGCACATTCAGTCTTAGGAATTACTCATTCCTGCTTGAGGGTTTCAGAGGAGGAGGTTTTTTCTAGCATTTCAACTAGGAAACTGGTGGAGGCTTCATCCTTTCACCTTGTGCTTCAAGATCAGCCTTTCAAGTGCAACATATTCATATATGGAATTCAAGCCATCATTACATACCTCCATGCAACAACAATTCCCCAGGGATCGTGCAGTCCAATCTTGTAGATCTGAAGGAGGAAGGAGGTTTCCAGTATTTCAGGTGGAAATATAGTGAGGGACCATATCCTCACTTTGTATTCATTTTTTCCATCATTCAAGAGCTTCATTTTAGCATCTATCAATAGGATTAAGACTCTCCCTCCTTGATATCACAATTTTTTTCAACTGTTGTGTATTTAGCAGTTGCATTCAGTGGGGGAGGAAGGAGGAGATAGATCTGGAGATTTTAGCTTTAGAATATAGTGAAGGGATCAACCCTTCAATATTAGATATGATTGTGTCACATTGCAGCCACCTTATGATCATCTCATGCTTTAAATATGCATACCCAACACTGATATAGTTGTAGGGCCTAAGAGGGTGATTTTCCAATATTTTTAGATTTGGAAATCCTTTCTAGGTTATCTTGGGTATTCATCATAGAGCCGAGATCTGAAATCTTGGCATCATCTGAGCTCCTTAGCGGCCATATATACATTGACATATTTTTCTGATAGTTGTAGTCCCGACATTTGTAGTAGGGACAATGCAGTATTCCTTCCAGCAATCCAACAGTTACACACTCCCTCTTGTTGGAGGACCTTAGGGTCATTCTCGCCTACTTGTTTGGCTTGAGTGTCTCATATTTTGAGCATTGTTGTACTTGTATTCCACCTCCTATATAATAAAATGGCTCAAGTATTCTATGTATTTTTATGGCTTAATTAGATTACTTATTCACTGATGCAGTTTCTAGCTATTTTGTTTTTTTTATTATTGCATTCTCCCTTTTGGGATATTAGATACAGGCTAGTTTGCAGTGGCCCACCATGCATAATGATGCACATGCATATTCATGCGGTTATGATGTGTTTTAGCGGATGGGGAAACCAGATCGCACAAGGATGAAATTCCCCTGCACCCACAAATTAATTTACAAGCTTTTGAAAAATGGGCCATTAACTTTTTCAGACCCATCAACCCTCCAGTAAAGAAGACAAGTGCATGCTATATAATCACTACGATAGGCTATGTGACCTAATGGGTTGAGGCTATGCTTGTAAAATACTGCAACGCGAAAATAGTTGTGCACTTCATTTTTGAAAATATCTTGACATGGTTTCGGTGTCCTAATATCTTGATGAGTGACCAAGGAATCCACTTTGTGAATGAAACAATTCAATATTTGATCGAAGAATTTCAGATACACCATCATAAGAGTACACAATATCACCCTCAATAGAATGGTGCAGTGGAAGCTTTTAATAGTATATTAGAGAACGTGATCACTAATATTTTCACTCCTAACCAAAATTATTGGGATGTGAGAGTACCTACTATTATGTGGGCATACAGGACCACATGCAAGAACTTGATAGGGAAGACACCTTTCGGAGTGGTGTATGGGCAAGAATTTGGTATGCCAATGGAGTATATTGTCCGAATTTTGTGCATTGTAGCAACCACTAACATCGCTGAGCAATATATTATCGAAGAATGATTATAAGAGTTGTTCATGGTGGAAGAGGATTGATTCATTACATTTTTCCATCAGCATGTACAAAAGGCGCGCAAAAATGCCTGGCGTGACAGGCACATCAAACAAAAGGTTTTTAAGGAATATGATTTGGTTTTTTTATTTGACAGCAAGTTTGCATGCCACACATGGAAGTTCAAAATGAATTGGCTCAGACCTTATGTGGTCAAGGATATTACAGAGGGAGGTGCGGTCCACTTGGCCACTTTAGGAGGTAACGAATTTCTTGGGTATGTAAACAAAAGTCAGGTGAAACCTTACAGGTATATCCCTATCCCTACATGTTCCAAATGAATATATGGCCAATGGAGTGTCTTAGCGCTCGAGACAGTTGCAAGAGGGTGCAGGACCATCAAACAGTTTTTCAAGCATTGGGGAAGTTGGTTTGCATGATGAAGATGGAAGGTGTGTAGACAAGTGTGATAGTCACACAAACATTGTACTAGGAGGGTCACCAAGTCATAGAGGTGCCAAAAAATAGTCATTAGAACAGTATATCTGGATAAGATACCTAATCCAGATTTATGCAGGAATGCAACAAAATACAAAAATAACCATAAACATAGAAATACAGTGGAGATAAGGCTTCATTTTGTTAATATCAAATCACAGAAATATGTTTAAAAACATGATGGAAATAAAAGAGCTAGGGTGCTGGTAGCGAATCTCTGAGAAGAGATGTGGCAGCTATAGATCTCTGAAATATGTTATAATGAGGCTCGAGGGCCTATTTATTATGGAGAAACAATGGAGAACTCTAAACATCCAAAAACCTAACCATAGGAGATGAAGCGCCAAAAATATGGGCCCTGTTTGTGTAAATTTGTGTTTCAACTTCCCGAGGACGTAAATTCGGCATACTATCTCCATTTGCGGCTTCAAAACGGCTCCAAAAATTCAGGACCTGAAAAACTGCTAAAAATAGTAAGTGGTGAAAAAAACTGAAAGAGACAATGGTGGGGCCCCAAGTGGAATAGGCGGGTGGCCACCAATATCAACCTGTATCATTCCTCCCCCCTTAGGAAGCATTGGTCCCCATTGCATTGATTTCCTCAATGAGATGAGAAATCTTCTTTTGAACTTGGTCCCTAGTGAACCACTTGCCTTGGTGTAGGAGTTGGCCAGCTTTGACAACCCGATACAGTTGGATCTTTTGTCAACAAGTGTTCTCGATTTGCATGTCCATGATACAGTCTGTGGTGGCTTGTTTCATGCAGTCTGGGTTTAACTCTTTTGGTGTGAGTTCTTCTGCAATGTTAGAGGTGTCCAATACAGATGGGAAGTAGGGATGAAGGCGGTCTGTATTGAATACTGGTTCCAGACCAAGGAATGGTGGAATACTGAGCTCGAAGGCATTGTTCCCTACAACCTTAGTGATGGTGTATGACCCATGTCGGAGTGGGAGAATCTTGTGGTGGGTTCCAGTGAGGTGCTCCTTCTGCAAATGTAGGCACAATTTTTCCCCCACCTGCAAGTTGTGTGACACCTGATGTTAATCATGTCATTGATTTTACTTAGCATTGGCTCTATCCAATATTTCATGAACCTGTTGGTGGATGTGATGAATGTGCTCAATGAACTTGTTTTCTTTTTCAGCTTCAGACAGGACATGAGCCGAATCATCCTGAGTAGCTGCAAATGGCATGGCTATGTCAATGGGACATAGTGGCTAGAATCCCAAGCCCACCTGAAAGGGGTTGTGGCCGGTTGAGTTGTGGAGAGCCTGGTTATAACTGTGTTGTAGATAGGGAATGATCTCATCCCATGTGCATGGATTCTTTGAATTGTACATGTGAAAAATGTGTATAATCATCTTGTTGACGACCTCTATCTAGCCATCAGTTTGGGGATGGAAATTTGTGGAATTGGTGAGCTTGGTGTCCAAAATTGACTAGAGGATGGACCAAAATGTGCTAAGGAACTTGTTGTTGTGATCTGATATGATAGACTATGGGATCCCAAAGTGCACCCAAACTCATTCAAAGACAAGTTTATCAGTGGCTTCTGCTATGATATTTTTCTTGCAGGCCGCCATAATGGCCATCTTTGAGAATCTATCGACGACCAAAAAAACACATTCATTTACATGCTTAGTAGAAGGAAGGTCTAACATCTAATCCATGGAGATGGATTCCCAAGGTCGACTAGGGGTAGGTAGTGGAGTATAGAGCCCTTTCTTCTTGATGGTCGGTTTGGCAATGGTGTAAGCAGTGCAGGATCTAATGTACTTCTCGACACCCTGTCAAAGGTTCATCCAATAGAAATACTTCTGTAGTACTGCCACTATTTTCTCAACCCCAACATGCCCAACGACTTGACTGTAGTGCGCTTCCCAAATCATCTTGGCACGCTTGCTTGAAGGAAGACAAAGGTGTCCCAGGTGCAATAATAGTGCATCTAGGAGGTGAAAATTGGGAACATGAATAACCCCCAAGAGTGCCTTGTATGTGTAACTAAATTCAGGATCGCTCTTGTAGAGAAGCGGCCAATCAGACGTCTGATGCCCAAAAGTGTTGAGAACAGTGGTTATGGCCACGATCGGTGGTCGGTTGAGGCAGTCTGCAACATTATTGGTGCTACCCTTCTTGTACTTGACATTCAAATGAGATTGTTGCAGATATGTGGACCACTTCTGATGGTGATCGTTCTGCAACTTCCCTTGTGTCTGGATAAACTACAGGGGTTAGTGGTCTGTGTGGATTGTGTGTATGATTTTCTCCTTACCCAAAATGTAATGCTTCCATTATTGACAAGCCTGGACAATGGAATTCATTTCTTTGTCATAAGTGGGATACTTTTGAAGTATGTTGGACAATGTCTCACTATGATATGTCACTGGATGCCCCCATTGAGTAAGATATTCTTCAGTAGCATAGTTAGAGGCATCTGTCTTGATCTCAAATGGTTGTTGCAAGTCTGGTAATGTGAGCACTACGGAATAAAAGAGGTGATGTTTCAATTCTATGAATGCCTTCCGTTGGGATTTTGACCAACAGAATTTCGCTTTCACTCCTCCCTTGGTGACTTGACTCAAGGGCCAAGTGATATGAGAGAATCCCAACATGAACCTAGAGTATAAATTAGCAAGGCCCAGAAATTTGTGAAGCTATGTTAGGGTGGTTGGGGCTGGCTAATCCTGAATGACTTGGATCTTGGCTGGATCCACATGCACCCCCCTTTCATCAATAATGTATCCCAGATATTGAACCTGGATCATGCCAAAAGTTCACTTCTCCAAATTGGCACACAACTTGTGTTGTCGTAGTGTTTGGAGGACTTCTTGGATGTGGTGGAGGTGCTCTTCCCAAGTCTAGCTGAAGATCAAAATTTCATCCAAGTATACCACTACAAATGAGTTGGTGAATGGACACAAGATGTCATCCACCAACCTCATGAAGGTTGTGGGAGAATTTTTCAACATGAAGGCATGAAAATCCATT
Organism: Pinus albicaulis; assembly: GCA_034641835.2. Lineage (NCBI taxonomy): Eukaryota > Viridiplantae > Streptophyta > Pinopsida > Pinales > Pinaceae > Pinus > Pinus albicaulis. The sequence goes on from CM076582.1 coordinate 1,287,102,795, forward strand.
CGAAAAGGCCCTCTTGGCTTTGAAGGAAGTCCTCCACACATCAGAGGGTTTGATTGGTACTTGGTGATACCCAGACTTCAAGTCAATCTTACTGAAATATTTTACCCCTTTGAGTTCGTCCAGAAGGTCATCAATCTATGGGATCGGGTAGCTATTCTGGAAAGTTATCTTGTTCAGCGCCTGATAATCAATACAGAGTCTCCATGTCCCATCCTTCTTTTTTACCAACATGATCGGGCTCCCACGGGCTGATGAACTTGGCCGGATGTGACCTTTCTGTAGCAGCTCCTAAATCTGCCTCTTGATTTCATCATTCTCCATAACAAAGTGCCTATAGATCAGTCCATTGGGTAGCGACACACCTGGGGTCAGGTCAATGGGGTGCTTGACCTGACAGTGTAGAGGCATCCCTATGGGTGAGGTGAAGATTTCCCCATACTCCTCCACAACCTTGTCCATGTGTTTTTGTGATGCATAGGAACCATGTTTAGAGGTCGTGGCCACAGTCTTATTCTTGCCCTTCGGGCGGATCATCAGGAAAAAAAATTTCCTTGTTTGGGAAATGAGCTTACTACATTTTTTTGTAGTAACGAAAGAGATAGTGGGAGGCGGTGGTACCTCTCTTATCCTGTACAATTTATTTCCAAAAGTAACAATAATAGCATGAGGCCAACACTCATACACAACATGTCGCTTCCACAAGTATGGTTGGCCTAATAATACATCAAAAACATCAATAGGAGCAATCTCACACAATACCTCATCCATGAAGGGCTTGATGCTATAGGGAAGGTGGCACTGCTAGCTGATGCGAAGATCCCGTCCTTGGTGAAGCCACCTGATGGTGTATGGTTGTGGGTGTGTTGTGGTCGGCAAGCCCAACTGCTTCATGACATCTACTGAAATGAGGTTATTTTGGCTCCCATTGTCGAAAATGAACCATAGCAGGGAACCCTTTACCCACATTTGGGAGTGGAAGAGACGCTCTGCCTCCTCTAGATCTTCTGGTTCCTTCTTCTGGATCTTCGTAGCAGCAATAGTGGCGTTGGGCTCTGCATCAATAATCTGCTTCCCTTTGTCATTCACCTTGTCAGATTTTTATTCAGAGTTGGAGCATGCATCTGATTCAGAAGCCCTCATCTCGGCCACCAGTGACTGCTTGGCCTGGCGCTCACTTGTGTTGTGAGTGGAGCTCTTATGGAACTCACACACTTTATCGTGTCCTTCTTTGGCTTTGTGGTGTTTTTCTTTGCTTGTGTCTTTGGCAGGATGTCTTGGGCTACCATGCCTTGTCTTATTCCTTTGTTTTGTGGTTTGGAGGCACCTTTCCCTTGCTTTTGATTCATAGATCCAAAGTCTCACTTCTTCTGTTTGAATTTCTGCTCAATCTTGGCAGCATACCGATATGTCATACCAAGTGAAGAAATTTCGAGGAACTCCATTTCTTCCTGAATGTATTTGTGCAAACAACCATGATAAATTAGCACCAAATGCTTCTCTGAATCTTTGATGCCCGACTTTGTGTGAAGGGTATGAAATATATTTGTTAGCTCATGCACATCTTGATCCCTTTGTAGCCGCAACATGGTCCATTGTATGTACTTGTCCTCATAGCTCCCCATGGGATAGTACTTTTCCTTGATGACATCTCAAAAATAATTCCAAGTGGGTATGGCTGAGAACAGAGAGGGTTTTGTCTCGTCCGTTTTCTCACAGTAGGTTTCCCACTAGTCCTTGACATGGAGGGTAGCTTTAAGGAGTGCAAAAATAATATTCTCCTAGTCATAAAAGTCATGAACCGAGAAATATCCTTCTAATAGATTCAACAATATATCTACGACATCTACATCTATTTGACCTTCAAATATGGGAATGTCAAAGTTTTCTTGTACCTTAAGGGGAGTCGCACTTCCAGAGTGGCTGCTGGATGTAGATGCGCCGCTGGTGGGCAGTCGTTGAAGGATCTGGGAAAAGTTATCTATCATTGCGTTCCTTTGTTTTTCGAGGGCCTCCTCGAGCAATATTTTGATAGGATCTCCTGATCCCTCATATTTATTTTTGTCCCCCATGGGCATCCATCGGGGTTTGTGAGGATGATCTTGCAAAGGTTCCACCAAATCGAGCCTTAACTCCTTATACCCTGACCTCATGGGGGACATGCAAAGAAGGATCGAGAAAAAAAAGCAGACTGCTCTGATACCACTGATCCATATTTATGCAGGAATGAGAAAAAATATAGGAATAACCATAAACATAGAAATACAGTGGAAATAAGGCTTCATTTCGTTAATATCAAATCACAGAAATATGCTTACAAACATGATGGAAATAAAATATCTAGGGTGATGGTAGCGAATCTCTGAGAAGATATGTGGCAGCTACAGACCTTTGAGCTATGTTACAATTAGGCATGAGGGCCTATTTATTATGGAGAAACAATGGAGAACTCTAAAAGTCCAAAAACCTAACCCTAGGAGATGAAGCGCTAAATCTATGGGCCTCGTTTGGGTAAATTGGTGTTTCAACTTCCCGGGGACATAACTTCGGCATACTATCTCCATTTGGGGCTTCAAAACGACTCTGGAAGTTTAGGACCCGAAAAATTGCTAAAAATACTAAGTTGTGAAAAAAACTGAAAGAGACAATGGTGGGGCTCCAAGTGGAATAGGTGGGTGGCCACCAATATCCACCTAGATGAGTACCTTTATTACCATTTGGAGGAGTGGATAAACTACATTTAATGAGGATATTATGTCGTATTTGGAGCCATTTTATCATTTATGAGGCTATATTAACGAACATCAGACCTTTTAGGCCATGTCAACAATATAAATATGACAAGAAGGGTCACATTAGTTCCCTTTGCTTTCCATGTGATTTGTGCTCTTTACCATCTGTGAGTTCCTTGAAGCTTATGTTTGGAATCAACCCGATTTTCTTTGAAGAGTTGCACAACCAAGGGTTGGGATATTTATTTCCACCAAGTATGACTTCTAGTAATCCCACCCCCTTTGCGACACTCGCCGAAGAGACCCCTGTGGAGGTTTCTGAAATCCATACATTGGCTACTAAAACCCCTGTGCCTGTACTGTAGGTGCAAAAATATAAGAAGGGGAAGTCGTCGAAGTCCTGAAAATATTCATGGTAGAAGAACCTAAAGCCTCGATAGACCACTATCGAGCAAAAAAATATACCTATGGCTGACCTGACTAAAAAAATTATGGGGGAAGATGAGGTCATGGAGGTAGATCCTATTTCAAGGTTACCCAAGTATATGGCACTGTGCAAAGTGTCTATAAATATCTTGAAGGACTTGGAGAAGGTTCGGTCATATATCAACTCACCGTTGCTCCCTGAAGATTTTCCATTTGAGGGGGAAATGTTTGAAAAGGTCCCCATGCTAAATATGGAAGACTAGGACCTCTCTGAATAAGATAAATTCCTTGATCTCGTACCCTCAATCTATTTAGAGTGAGTCCCCTATGATGAGGTTGTAACCAAGGTCGAGCCAAAGCCTTGGGCATTTGGTCTGCAAAAGTCAGGGCTATTGAATTTTTTGAACATCCCAAGCTTTGGATGTAGTGCAGTGAATGAAATTTGTGTGCAACAAATGCTTGCCCTGGTGCATGACAACTATTTATGGCTCAGAGAGTGCATTCCTATTGATGTCGATCAGATACATCAAATTAACAACCTGCCCAGTCAGGGGGCAGACCCTGTGGTGAACTTTGGAGGAAAAGGATAGGGGAATAAAGTAGCGAACAAAGTCAATAATGATTAAAAGATATCGCGCAACACTTAGGGATTCCTTTTCAGTGAAATTATTGACCCCATGGTGAAATTTGGTACAATCATCATCGCTTGCAAGTTGATGGGGAAGTGTCGGCTAAAGGAAGTCCCAACCCATGTAATTGAGTTAGTTGAGTAGTTTCAGAAGGGATTATAGTATTGTTACACCATTTTTTGGTCGTCTAACCTATTACTATTAGACGGAGCAAAGTACACCATGTAATAGAAATTTTACCCTATGTAAAATTGCTTTCACTATGAAAAGTAACTTAGTAAACCACATTTATTAAGTTTTTTATGGTCTAAACAGGAAACCCCATGAGGAAATATTGAATAAATCCACCTTTTTTTGGCTTTCATCAAGGAATAATTAGTTAAACAATAGTTTAATTAGTGTTCATGGTCATATTTAACCCAAAATAAGAAAAATTAATTAGATAAATCCGTGTTTATCTTATTATTTTCTAGGAATAATTATTTAAATCTTATTTAAATTATATTCCTTATTAAATTTGACTAAATCATTTATAAATAATTAAATAAATAATTATTTATTTGATTATTACTCAACCACATCCTTAAAATAATAAATAAACCATTTATTTATTTATTATTTACAAATAAAGGTATTTGACCAAAGCCAAATTCTTTTTCCCTCCAATAAATATAATAAAATATTCCATAAAAGTTGGATCTAGAATTGGCTAATAATATTTAATAATAAATAAATAAATAAAAATTAAATAAATAAATAAATAATGGATTATTTACTTTTTCTAAGTCAAACTAGCCGTTATCCTAACGGCTAGTTGAGCCTTTTCTTCTATTTATACTTAATGTTTGGATCTGATCTCTCATATAGTCCTGATGATGAACCACACTGGTTGGTTCGAAACGCATCGACCACGTTCTTTTGCATGTGATTATTACCGAAAGAATTTCTACTAATTTATATTATGGATCACAGAAGCTTAGATTCCAAAACTATTTTAATTATGCACCAATATATAGACAAACTCAATATTTTGTTACAAATGGAAGGTTTTTTCTATTCACTCACTACCTTTTGTTGTCTAAAGATCACTCTGGATCTATACTTTTGGTCTGAATTTGATCCACCATCGTTGTCATATTTTTCTACCATTTTTCTTAGGATCCCCCTTTGAGTTCCATTTTTTTCTGGGTTTTCTACACCATCAAGAGAGAGAGATTTTAGATCTGAAGTGCTGAGGACTTACAAGAACCCATCCCATTGAGGGAGAATAGTGACATCTTTCTATGTTCCCTTCCTAGCTGTCAAAAAATACAAAAATTCTTTAAAACATTCTTATCTTGTCTATTGGATGCATGGAGCAACTCTTGCTTTTATTTACTACTTAATTTCTTTTACTGCATAGATCTAGAATTTGCAGCATTTCTCTTGGTCAACTAATTGTAGATCTAAATAAATTGGTAGCCATCTCTCCTGTTAGGGTTATTTTTTAGGAACAACTAAAGTGAGCCCTTTTCATACGCTTTGCGATTAAGATTCATACTAACAGCTGGCGACTCCACAAGAGTTTACGATTATGACCTATGTCATTTTTCAGATCCTTGCATATCCAACTAATTCAAACCCTAATATTTCTCTTCAACTTCTTTTTTTTCTTTTCTTGATGTTGTTTTTAACCTATAAAACCCTAAAACATTAAAAATTCTAACTTTTGTGTGATTTTGGACCTATTACACAGGTGACAGGCATCAGCCGCAGCTGAGATGAATTTTTTTTCTGAAACCTGCTCCCGAGAGTGCCGAAAGTGCAGGTCACACTTTTTGGGCTAAAACCTGTGACCTGGAGCTTCAGGGCACATAAAATAGGCCAAAACCTGTGACCTCTCCAGAAAACAGGTCAGAAACTGTGACCTGAACTTTTTGTGGGTATTTTTCTGATATTTTTCTGGGTTTTTCTGGGCCTCTAGTCAGGGTTGTCTGACCTTCGTCTCTACTCCTTTTGGAACTATACCTACTGTCTTTTACTCATCAAAGTGGGAACCTAGCCCCCTGGGGCTTCAGTACCCTCCACCTTTCTTGGAAAAGTTTTAGCTACTGCAACTCATCTGAAATTTCAGTGTGTTCAGGCATTTTTGAGATCTGATCGCTTAACTTCAAATCCACTTCAGATTGGTTATTTATCCATCCAAAACACCTCCTTTTAGTTTTTTTTGGGTCCTCCTCTAGGGTCCCCTCCACTTCCCTCCAAGTTATACCCTTTCTTCACCTCATTTGCAACAATTTTTCCTCTGATTTTTTGTTGTTTTTTTGCACCTATTTCCAATAGATCTGACCTTTAGATCATTTTCCCTCACAACTTTAGATCTATTGGTAATTTTGGTGTGTTTTTACTAGATTTTTTCCCACCCATAGACTAGTTGTTGAGATACCCACCTTGTGGGGTTTAGATTAATGCATAATTAGCTGTTTATTTTCTATTATTTCAGTTTCATATACTGTTATCTACAGGTTTATTTATATTTATACAACACACTTTTTATTTTTCTCTACAAACTTCTGGGTTTAAAAATTAAAATTTACACACTTAACACACACACCCTAAGTGAAGAAGAGTCTGGTTAACACTGCCAGGAAAAGACTTTAAACATTGTAATCAATTGATCCTACACCACTCTGCCCTTGTTTCGACATTCTAATCAGTTGATCCTACACGTCCTTGCCCTTGTTGGTATCTCTTCCTTCGTGTCATTTTTTTGCCTTCATCATTTCACCCCTAAGGCATTTTATCCTAGATATTTCTTGGCCTTCACCCTAAGTTTCCGATAGGAATATTTACTCCTCTATGTAGGATTAGAGTTAGTACTCCATTGAGTCCACACTTTGAATCTTCTTCTGGCTCATTGGGTTCCCCTTCTGGTTCCACCCTCGGTTCTCCACCTGTCACCTTCACCATGTCTAGTTCAAGATCTAACACTGGTGGTAGCCCCAACCCTAATGCTAGGAATACTACTAGTGGGACCGAAACAGTAACTATCCCAGTTGCTCCCTTGCTTCCCTATATGGAAGGCCTTAGTCTTCCCGATTTTAACTAGTTGATCAATGAACCTGTACACCATGACATTGGTTGGGCTTCTATGCTAACCAAGCTCCCTTCCAACATCCCAAAGTTTTAAGGTCTTGCTGGAGAAGATCCTACAAATCATGTTTGATCTTTCCACATGTGGTGTTCGTCAACCTCCATTACCGATGACTCTGTCCATCTTTGGTTGTTCCAACGTACCTTACTGGTGAAGCTTCTAAGTGGTATGTTGATCATGCCTTCTCCTCTCATACCACCTTTGCGACTCTTTCTCGGGATTTTCTATCTTATTTCTAGCTTCCCCTTCGTTATGACACTAGTACCGAACTTCTGACTTCTTTCCATCAAACGTCTGCGACTTGTCTATCCGATCATGTCCAGGAATGGCAGAGAAGAAAGAGCCTATGTCGAGTCCCTACCTTTGAAGACCATGTCTACATGGACTAGTTCCTTAGATCCCTTTTTCCTGCTATCGGAAAATATGTCGCATCGCATTTCCTTTAAATCGAAGATGTTGCTCTCTAGATTGCATTAAAATACGACTTGATCTATGCTTAGTCTGGTTATGTTTATACCATATTACCTAATCTCCCTAGACTTGGTGGTGCCAACGCACGAGGGGCATCCCATGCTACCTATGGTATCATTGAAGCTCTTTATAATCCATACGCTCAGCCTCCCATGGGCTATGGTTTCCCTGAGGTAGGGACCAACACCTCCAACACTTTTCTCCCTCCCGGTAGCATGTATCCAGGATACGCCATGCCTCCTCCTTTTTCCCAAAATTTTTAGCACAATATTACCCAACCTCCTTATTATTTGTATCCACCACCTGGTTTTCCATCTCCTCAAGAATTACTGCCCCCGCATCCCTTGCCTTCTCAACTCCTACAATAGCAGCCACCGCCCCCTCAGGGGAAGTTGTATGCATAGGAGGGCGCGACTAATCATCCTACTTTCAAAAACAAGAGAAAAAGCAGCCAAAATCAATCTGCCCCCAGTAATCTTGGACCTAATCCCCAAATTAATGTACATAACATTGCTAACCAGTAACAAGGCACTCAACCCAAGAAGGACAACGTTACACCAATTTCTGGTCATCTAACCTATTATTATTAGATGAACCTAAGTACACCATGTAAGACCAATTTTACCCTAAGTAAAATTGCTTTCACCATACAAAATAACTTATTTGTTTATATTTCCTGGTCATATTTAACCCAAAACAAGGAACTTAATTAAATAAATCCTTATTTATTTAGTTATTTCCTAAGAATAAGTTATTTAAATCATTATTTAAATAATATTCTTAGTTAAATTTGACTAAATCATCCATAAATAATTAAATAAACCATTATTTATTTAATTATATTCCCATAGTTTCCTACAATGATAAATAAACCATTTATTTATTTATTATTTATAAATAAAGGAATTGACCCAAGTCAAGAATCATTTTCCCTCCAACAAATATAATAAAATATTCCTAAAGTGTGCTTCTAGAATTCGATTAATAATATTTTATTCATGCACCGAGTTCTAGACCACCCCAATATTCTATTATAAATAGGAGGGTTTTCCCCATTCATTAGTCACCTCCATTGCATTAGATCACTCTGGATCTACTCTTGGGCACCATTTTTCCATTTTTGCTTTGTGAGCTCCCACTGAGTTCTATGTTTGTTTTTCTACACCAATAAGAGAGAGGAATGTTAGATCTAAAACACTGAGGACTTCCAAGAACCCATCCCACTAAGGAGAACTGGAAAACACCTTTCTTGTTTTCCTCTCTAGTGCCCCATTATTTAATATAATACAAAGTTCTTTTAATTACATTGTTCTTGTCTGGTCTATTGGATGCATGGAGCCATATTATATTTTATTTGTTTAATGCCTTTTGTGCTTAGATCTGAATTTGTGCAAAAAAATTAAAGATATTTTGGAGCCATAATCGATGTTAGGGATATTTGTTATGCGTAGCTAAAGCGATCTTTTACGACGAAAGATTCATACTAACAATTGGTGACTCCACATGGGTCTTCTTTTGAGACCACTATCGTTTTATATATTCCTACATATCCAGTTGTTTCAGACCCTAGGGTTTCTCTTTCATTTTCTGATTTTCCTATTTTTATGGTGTTTTTCACCCCTAAAACCCTCAAATAGTCAAATTTTTAACTTCTTTGTGTTTCTGGCCTTATTGCGCAGGTGACAGACATCAGTCGTATCTGAGACGAAATTTTTTCTGAAATCTGCCGCTGAGAGAGCCGGATCTACAGGTCACACTTATCGGCCCAAAAAGTGCAACCTGGCCTTGAGGTCACACTTTTCTGCCCCAAATCTTCGTCCTAGACTACAATCAGGTCAGAACCTGCGACCTACACTTTTTCTGCAAATTTTCCAGCACATTTTCTGGGTTTTTTTGAAGCTTCTGCCAGGGTTTTCTAGCCTCTGTCTGTGCCCGTTTAGACCTGTTTCTAATCTGATTCACCCAAATAAGAGGGAATATTGCCCCTTAGGGCTCTAGTACCCTCCACTTTTTGTGGGAGAGACTTTACTGTTTCAGAAGTCTGAATTTTCAAAGTTTTAGCCTTATTTTTCTTAGATTTGATACCTCCTTTTCAGATCCCTTTAAATCAGCTCTTCTTCCTCTCAAATCACCTCATATAGTTTTTTTTGGGTTCATTTCTAGTGTTGCCTCCTTGTCCCTTCTATTTTTCGCTGATCTCCTCCTTTTTTGCAGCAACCTTGCCTTTGTCTCTTTGTTGTTCTCTGCACCTCTTTTCAGCAGATTTCCCATTTAGATCCCAATCCCTCCCGACCTTAGATCTATTGGCCTCTGTTTAGCGTGCTTTGCTTAGTTTTTCCCTCTTATAGCCTAGTTTTGAGAGACCCGCCTTCTTGGGTTATTTTGATGCATTAGTAGCTATTAATTTTCTGTTCTTTTAGTCTTATTTACTGCAGATTTATTTTCAGTTACACAGCACAATTTTTATTTTACTCTCAAAACATCTGGGTTTAAACAATTAAAATTAATGCATGCCACACACTGACCCTAAGTGAAGAAGCACCTAGTTAACACTGCCTGGCAAATACTTTAAAATCAATTGTCACTGCACCTCTCTGCCCTTGACCTCGTTTGATTTTTTCACTCCCTACCCTTGTTGGTTTTTCTTCTTCTCGTCACCATTGCGCCCCCAAGGTGCCTCTCCCGGAGATTTCTTGGCCTTCACCCTAAGTTTCTACTTGGTCGACTTCCTCCTTCCCGTCGTCATCGAGTAAGTCCTCCCCCGAGTCTACACTCTGACTCTTCTTCTAATTGTTCGGGTTCTCCCCCTCCTTTTGGTTCCCCCCCTATTACCTTCACCATGTCTAGTTATGGACCTAGCCCTAACCCCAGTTCTACTACTGGGTCCGTTTCCAGTGGAACCCCTACGGGACGTACCTCAACTTCCCCATTGCTCCCTTATATGGCTGGCCTCAGTCTCCTCGATTTCAATCAGCTGATCAATGATCCTATTCGACACGATGTTAGTTGGCATGCTATGCCAACCAAGCTCCCCTCTGACATTCCCAAGTTCGAGGGCCTTACTAGTGAAGATCCCTCTAACCATATTTGATCTTTTCACATGTGGTGTTCCTCCAATTCCATCACCGATGACTCCATCCATCTTTGACTGTTCCAATGCACACTTACCGAAAAAGCTTCTAAATGGTATGTTGACCAAGCCACCTCTTTCCATACCACCTTTGCGACCATTGCCCAAGCCTTTCTATCTTATTTCCAGCTCCCCTTCCGATACAACACCGGTACTGAACTCTTAACTTCTTTCCATCAATCCTCTTCGACCCGCCTTTCTGCTCATGTCCAGGAATGGCAGCAAAAACGGAGCTTGTGTCGCGCTCCCCCCTTTGAAGATTGGGTTTACATGGACTGGTTCCTTCACTCTCTCTTACCTCCCATTGGAAAATATGTCACATCCCATTTTCCCCAAACCGAAGAAGCCGCCCTCCAAATAACCTTGAAATATGACCTTATTTACGCCCAATCCGGTTATGTTTATACCGTCCTTCCTGACCTTCCCAAGCCTGGTGGCCCTACTGCCTCGGGGGCATCTCACTCTGCCAACGGTATCGTTGGAGCCCTGTCACATACCTCTGCCCAACCTCTTTCGAGCCACGGTTTCCCTCCAGGAGCCAGTCCCTCCGGCACTTTTCCCCCTACAGGTAGCATGTATTCAGGCTATGGCATGCCTCCTCCTTTTTCCCACCATCCTGCTTACCTTATTACTACCCACCCTACCCCTTATCCTTATCCGCAACCTGGTGTCCCAGCTCCTCCAACATTTGGACCTCCCACTCCCTTGGCTTTTCCACCCTCACAACTGCACTTACTTCCCCCTCCAGGGCAAGTATCTTCACAACAGGGGGAACCTAATTTTCTTCCTTCTCCAAGAAAGAGAAAAATCAACCAATCTGCTCCTAGTAACCAGGGACCCAATCCTTCCAGTATCGACTCTACCACTTTCAACCAGCCACAGGGCTCTCAGCCCAAGCCAGAGAGATCACTTCGCACCAATAAGCCATGTTCATGTTGCGGTGTTTATGGTCACTACACACACGATTGTCCCTTATTACCACAAATGCGGTAGATGTGGGAGTCTCAAGCCACCATGCGGGGACAACACTCCTCCCCTATTGTCCCTCCCACCCCAGCTAATTCTCACCCCGTTGTGTTTACCGATCCTTTCCCTCAACAAGGATTGGTGGCCACTCAACCCCCTCATGCCCCGGTAACCAATCAACCTTCCCCTTCTAGTTCATCTGATTACCAGATTCTCATGATGGCCTCTAACCCTCCTCTTGCCATCGACCTCAACCTTCAAACTCGGCCACGTCAGTATTCCACACCTTCTGTTCCATCTATCTCCGAGTCTCCATTGTCAGGTCCTACAGAGCCTCTATCGACACCCAATGGTCCCTTGCAACTCCCTCCGCCCAAAGACGAGGTTCATCCCAAGCCTCCTAAGGGACCATTACGTCAGAATTCTACCTCTGGTCAGGATGCCCATTGATACAGCATAGTCGATGATCTGGCCCAATCTCCCACTGCCATTTCAACACTGGAACTCCTCCAGTTGTGTCCTTCTCAAAAGATGGCTCTAGTATCTGCCGTGGGTGCTATAGATCCTGCTGATGACCAATTGATTGTTTTCGACACCTGTCAATCAGACCATCCCTCTCTTCCTCCTTCGGTTGCTTTCCAAATCTCAGTGAAAATTTGAAACACCAATGTTTCTTGGTGTATTACTGATGAGGGGGCATCTACCTGCGTAATGTCCACATCGGTTTGGAAACAACTTGGATCCCCTAAACTGGCCCCTTCCACCATCACCCTTCGCGTGTGGGATGGCCATGCTTCCCAGCCCATTGGCCTATTTTGTAACTATCCTATCACCCTTGCCGGCAAGACTGTTTTTGTCGACGTTGAAGTTATCGACGCCCCTCTTGACTACAACATCCTTTTGGGGCATAGTTACACCTATGCCATGTCTGTCGTCCCATCCACAGTCCACCGCAAGATTTTTTTCCCTCATAATGGCAAGATTGTCACCATTGACCAATTGACCTACCATGAACCAAAATCTCAGACCTCCCCTGAGTCCACCATCTCTACTATCACCAATAAACCAACTGTCGATTCTTTGACCAGTGTTTCCCCTAGCATCTACAAAGAATCATCTTTGCTTGGAAATTTTCTTGGCCCTCCTCCTCCTCCTGTATCTGACCCTAGCTTAGAAAATTTTTTCATGATGCAATCGTCTCAGGATGGCCTTCGACAACCTGCTCCGGCTAGTTAGCAACCTCAATCTCGCCCACTGCCTCCTGCTCCTAGCCCTTCACTTCAGTCAATCGACCCTTTTTCACCTAACCCTTCCCATCACACTCAAGAACCCCCTACCCTCCCGAGTCAGTTCCCTCAGGTCTCCACCATATGGGAGCCGTCCCCCCTGGTCATTACCCCGCCAGTCAAATACCTTTCCTTGCCCCCCCCCCCCCCCCCCCGGGCGTCTATTTGGTCCCCGTCATGGCCACTCTTTCCCTCCCTAATTTAACCTTAGGAATTCCCGTATGGTATCTTACTCCTCCAACCGAGACCCCACCAGGCCACCCAAAATCATACATAGCCGTGACACTAGTGCAACCGATTCCCTTTGCTCCTTCCACCACCACAGTGCCCCTAGCCCCTCTACAGAACCCTCCTAATGATGTGATAGCTACAGGAAAGAAACGAAAAAATCGCAAGGGGGCATCCAATGACAAGGCCACCACAGCTGACCCTACCCCTCCCCCACCCACCAAGCCTTGTGCCTTGTGTGATGGTATCGGTCATCCCACCCATACTTGTCCTGAGTTGCCCCATATCCAACCCATGGTTAAAGTCGCGTTCCCTGAATCTACGATCCCTGAAACCTATATTTCTTCCTCATCCGTAGCCAACAACCCAAATATTCTTTGCACCAACAAACCCTGTGCTCTGTGTGGTGTCCATGGGCATTATTCTCACCATTTTCCTCACCTCACGCATTACCAGGCCTCTTTAGAGGTCATCCATGAGTACAAAGTTGAACAAAATCAATCTGCCTCTCCCATCCTTGCTGCATATGCGTCCAGTCTATTCAAGGATCCCCCTGCTACCATCGACATTCCTCCCCCTGATGTTGATATGTCGGACCTTGCTGCTTCCCTTCTATACTTATCATCATCCGCGTTCTCCCCGGAGTACATTCCTTCCGAACCCACTCCACCTATTCTGCTTGATTCTCCTCCAAACACGGGTTCTTCATATTTTGACCATCTTTTTACCTATTCTTCTATCATTCCTCGTGATGACCCATATCTACACATCTCTTCCCATACTGATGATTTAGGTACCTTTGCAGCGTCATATGGTCTCCTTGACCCTTCCATTCCCTCTCTTAATCATGATCATACCATCCACATATTCTATGTCCGTTGCAACCTAAGTGCCTGCTCTTCATCCCATAGTTCTCATTCATTTCCCTCTCGTCAATCTATGAGTCCTTGACTTCCTACCTAGACCGCTCCTTCCCGTATCCTTCAATGGATGTCTATCCTCTATTCACGCTGCCATCCTTTTTCTCATCCCTCCCATTTCTTGTCTGATGACACTATTCCATCGGCCCTCTCGTCCACACCTTATCTGGGCTATGCTGATGGGGCAATTCGTTATTCCTGCCATCTCGATTCAGCAGCATGGGCCATCTTTACCCCCTTGCATACCCTGGTCCTTGAAAATGGGGTCTAAATTGGTAAGGCCACCAATAAGCAGGCCGAATATGATGCAGTTCGTGGTCTCTTAACCAATGCCCTCTCTCATCACATCCTCCATCTGCATGTTCATTTAGATTCCCTGCTTCTTGTCTTACAACTTAATGGTGTCTATCGTGTGCATAACCCTATCCTGTTTAGAAAATATTTACGAGTGAAACTTTTGATCCGAGAATTTAGATTCATTACATTTAGCCATATACCCAGAGATCAAAATCACTACGTAGATCAAATTGCAAATCATGTTCTAGACTGGCATTTAACAACATCAATCAAATGCATATACATCATATATATTATACAACATGTGTTTTTAGAGTCCATCAACTCTGAAACATACGACATGCCCATAGCATGTTACAATAACAAAACTACAAAAATGGGGGGCACCACTCGCCCCTACATAGACACTGGGGGGTACCACCTGCCCTACATCTAATCACTCTCTAGAGGATCCCGAGCCAATGGCTCTACTCCTGCAGCTCGTAGATCATGCACAGCCTGACCGGCCATCTCCATGTGTCGCATGATACCTCGCCACTCCGAGGGTAGCCCAATACATAACTCTATGTACCGGTCGTCTAAATCCTACCAACCACGCTTCGATACACCGGTCAGTAGACCCTCACATTTACGACGAATGTCCTCCAATAGAGCAGCCATATCCTCACTCTGCGACGTCCTTGATCAACTTGCACCTGTAGCTCCTGTCGTTGCAGGTCGTCCCATATATCAAGCCGGTTTTACTGGAGCTATATCTTCATTCCAAAAAACATAACGATTAGCACCATGTATACTCATCACAAACTCTATAATAAACATAATAGATTAGTTTCTTTTCACTTACCATTAGGCCCCCACACTCGACCAGGCAGAAGTGGAAAGTCCGGATCTCCCCAATAACTCATCCCACCATAGGGATAGTCGTCTATGTATAATGGCTTATGATCCCAATGCGCGAAGAACTCTGGTCGGAACACCCGTCCGACCGCCCCTCCCCCTCCTCTACACATTAGTCATCCCCACCAATGCATTCGGAGCTCTCTCGAACCTCCATCAAGCAACTGTACATGAGGTTGTAAGGTCGGGATCTTCTCAAAGAAGAAAGAGAACAACACCATCCCATAGGCGCAATCATGATTCACTTGCCGCTTGCATAGTGACAGTTGTCATTTCACCGATACCAACATCATCTGGGCCCACCCATAGTAGGTCCCACTTAGCACACTCTCCAAAATCATCATCTGCCCTCCAGTGATGTGATGGAATGCCTGGCTACCCAAGATCCGCAACACTGCTGTGGCCACTTCCCGGGTCTCCAACCTCTCTAGATCACCAATGGATATCCAAGTCCCTTTGACTCGGACACCTGGTCAACAATGTCGCTCAAAAAACTCCATAATGTTACGACCTCGTGGTAACACTGGCTATGTATTTTCCACCATCCCTAATGGTGGGAGACCAGTCAAGAAATACAAATCCTGGACCGTCAGCTCGATCGTGTGCCCCTGTACTACAAATGCCTCATAACCTAGATCCCAATAACTGATAATCCGGGCCAACAAGGGCTCTCCAGCCCTCATCAAAGTGTTATCCAAAAATTTCATAACCCCATGCCCAACCAGTGCATGACAGACACCCTAATCTGCCTAGATTTCTGTCCGTAATTTACCTAAGTCTCTCTCTCTCCACTTGATCTATATATCTGCCATATCTGCACAAAAACATCATTTTTGTCAGCCTCCAGATCACCAAAACTACATTAACATACACCAACATAGAATCTCATCCCATAACAACATTGAAACCCCCCACATATAATAGGGCGCACTTTTTGGGCAAAACCTAGGCCAGATCGCACTTTTCAAGCCAAAACCTGTGTCCTAGGTTGTAGCTTTTGCCCCAAAAAGTCGACCCAACCATAATGATGAAGTAAGGGCAGTTACTGAGATTTAAAGCCCTAATCTACAATTTGAATCCATAAAAAACAAAGCTTAGGATTAGGCCTCTTACCTGCAACTGACGGATCACAATTCCAATGGTCGGTTTGTCCGCTATGATCGCCGCAAGATTTAGGGCCTTCTCTCCTCTCCACATTCACCACAGCTACACAAGAAAATGAATGATTTTGGAGGGAAAATGCCCTATTAGAAGAAAACCCTTGTTTTTTCTTTCGCCCGCTGTGACCAAACCATAGCCCCGTTTGACACACCGTCCACACCGTTGGAAAGCTCTCACCGAGCTCTCAAATGGGTCTCTGTCAAATTTTCATGTTTTGATACTTTACCAGGACACATTTTGTCCAGGAAGGATCTATTCATCTCTTCTCAAAATTGAATTTCTTCACTTACGACACTTGTACTTGGGGCACCACTTTTCCTCCTTACTCGTCTTCGTTCGTGTTTATTTTTGTCACGAGTTATCCTATTGTACTCATGCTTTTATGGTCCCCCATTAGACCCGTATTATGAGGCAATACCATTGAGTCACCCTTGCTTAGAGCATCTGCATCGAGTCACCATCAAATTCATGGAGTCTATCCCAAGTCCGTTTGTACCCCACTATCATACTCCATCCTTTCCTGCTTGGTCCCTCTCTCGCATCGCACATTATGGCCTTCTGTACCCTTGTCCACTATCCCTCAGGATATTGTGTCCGTCTCTACCAAGCCATTCATACCATTTATTCTCTAACAAGGGAATTCGTCCAACCACTCCTCTGTTTCTCTCATTCCATCATCATCATCAGTGTCTACTTGTTCGTCACTCCACTATTTTCCCTCGTGCCTTAGTTGGCGTTCCCTTATTGCCCCACCCAGGGCGGAACTACTTCTATCGACATCAGCTCATTGACTCCAGAAGCCAGGACTAGGGGGCAGTGTACCTTGGTTTGAGCTTTTCCTAGCATGATCGTGATATATACACTGGATGGTCCAGTGACGTAGTAGCAGCTATTGGTGATTCCCGGGCATGTGTGAGATGTCTCAACCCTCATGAGGGGGTGGCCCTACAGGTAGCCCCCCACATGCCTAGATGGCTTCATTTCCGCCCTTGATGTAGCTCCTCTCATATGATGATATCGGCCTCAGGTGCTTGCAGCGCCTCTTCGATTCGCATGTCTTTGTCAGGTCTTATGAGCCCTTCCCTGTGTGCTGGGGGAATTTGGGTGTCTTTGTATCTCATGTACTACCATATTATTGTATAAGTCCTGACGATTATTCTAGGCATCACATGTATGTGGGATTCATCCTATTATTTATTTGGCTCATGTTTAGGCCAGCACATGCTTCATTATTGCGTTCCATGGTTTTCCAGGCACCCGATTCTTTGTACTTTGTCTCGGCGGGCATAGGTATGACTTCCCCGCTGCCTTTAGCATAGGTACCACTTCATAACTTAGAGAGTTGTTGCACCTGTAATTCTCATCTCCTCAGGTTCTAGTCCTTTAGCACATCAGACAACCTTATATTTCTCTCTCTCACTTCCCTCTTGATGTCTAGTGATTGAGTTCTTACAACATACTTCGGTCATACGATTTGCTCCTAACACTCGTACGTTGGGGGGAAATCTGTTACACCAATTTTTGGTCATCTAACCTATTATTATTAGATGAACCTAAGTACACCATGTAAGACCAATTTTACGCTAAGTAAAATTGCTTTCACCATATAAAATAACTTATTTGTTTATATTTCTCGGTCATATTTAACCCAAAAAAAAGAAATTAATTAAATAAATCCTTATTTATTTAATTATTTCCTAAGAATAAGTTATTTAAATCATTATTTAAATAATATTCTTAGTTAAATTTGACTAAATCACATATAAATAATTAAATAAACCATTATTTATTTAATTATATTCCCCTCATCTCCCTTAAAATAATAAATAAATCATTTATTTATTTGTTATTTATAAATAAAGAAATTGACCCAAGTCAAAAGCCCTTTTCCCTCCAACAAATATAATAAAATATTCCTAAAGGGTGCTTCTAGAATTCGATTAATAATATTTTATTCATGCATCAAGTTCTAGGCCGCCTCAATATTTTGTTATAAATAGGAGGGTTTTCCCCATTCATTAGTCATCTCCATTGCATTAGATCACTCTGGATCTACTCTTGGTCACCATTTTTCCATTTTTTCTTTGTGAGCTCCCAGTGAGTTCTATGTTTGTTTTTCTACACCAATAAGAGAGGAATCTTATATCTGAAACACTGAGGACTTTCAAGAACCCATCCCACTGAGGAGAACCGGAAAACACCTTTCTTGTTTTCCTCTCAGGTGCCCCATTCTTTAATATAATATAAAATTATTTTAATTACATTGTTCTTGTCTTGTCTATTGGATGCATGGAGCCATATTATATTTTATCTGCTTAATGTCTTTTGTTCTTAGATCTGAATTTGTGCAGCAAACTTAAAGATATTTTTCAGCCATAATCGATGTTAGGGCTATTTGTTATGCGTAGCTAAAGTGATATTTTACGATGAAAGATTCATACTAACAGACAAGCTTGTTTGCACGAATAAGCCTTCTTGTTGTTTTGGTGTTTATGGTCATTACACCCACGATTGTCCTCTTTTACCATAGATGTGGAAAATATAGGAGACACAAGTAGCACCGCGAGGACAACAATTATCCCCTTCCTTCTCTCTCAATGTGCCCCTAGTTATCCAGTGTGTTTACTAATCCTTTCCCTCAATAAGGATTTGTGGCTACCCAACCACCTGAAGGTCAGGCGACGACTCAACCTCCTCCATCTCGTACCTCCGATTACCAGATTTCCATTATGAACTCTGACCAACCCATTACCATTGACCTCAATCTTTAGACTCAATCACGTTAGTACAACAAGCCTCCCACTACGTCTTCCCTCGAGCCCCCTTGTTCAGGTTCTACAAAGCCTCTTTTGACAACCAATGGTCCTTTGCAGATCCCTCAGACTAAGGCAGAGTTTCATACCAAGATCCCTAAAGGACCATTATGCTGAAATGTTGCCTCTGGAAAATCTACCCATTCGTATAGTATAGTAGATGATTTGGCGCAATCTACTGCTACCATCTCAATGCTAGAACTCCTCCAGACACGCCCTTCACAACAAAAAGCTCTAGTATCTGCCATGGGTGTTATAGATCCTTCAGATGATCGTTTGATTGTCTTCGATGTTGACCGGTCAGAACATCCTCCCCTTCCTGCTTCTGTCGCCTTCCAAATCCCCGTCAAGATCCGGAACACCAACGTTTCCCATTGTATCATTGATAAGGGGGAATCCACTTGTGTGATTTCCGCTTCAGTTTGGAAGCAACTCGGATCACCTGAGTTCGACCCTTCTACCATCACCCTCCGAGCGTGGGATGGCCACTCCTCCAAGCCCATTGGCATGTTCCGCAATTGTCCTACTACTCTTGCAGACAAGACTATTTGCGTTGATGTAGAAGTCATTGATGCCCCCTTAGATTACAACATTCTCTCGAGTCGTAGCTACACCTATGCGATGTTTGATGTACCATCTATAGTTCACTGCAAAATTCCCTTTCCCCATAATGGAAAGATAGTCACCATTGACCAGTTGATGTATTACGAATCGAAGTCCCAGACCTCCCCTGAGTCCATCATATCTTCGGTGGCCAATAATCAAATCATCGACCCCTTCTTTACTTGGTTCATTCCCTGGTATTCTTCCTCTTGTCTGTGATCCCAGTTAATCGAATGTTTGCATGATGCAATTTTTTCGAGCTTCCCTCAAGGGGCTTACTTTGGCTAGTCATCAGCCCCGCCCTCTACAACCTGCTCCTAGCACTTAGACTCAGCCTTCAGGACCCCCTCCTCTAGGCCCTTCATTTGTAGCTGGTACTCCTGAGCCTCTCTACCCTCCGGACACAGTTCCCCCTGGCCTTAACCATCTTGGAGCTATCCCATCTGGCCATTACCCCTCCGATCCGATACCATTCCTATCTACCCCTCCTGGAGTGTTTTTGGTACCTAATAAGGCTGCCTTACCCCTTCCTAACCTAACCCTAGGGTTTCCCATATGGTACATCGATCCCCTAGCTACCACCTTGCTTTTTCAATCGGTCCCCATCACCCCTCCCGCTGCTATTGTGCCTCAGCCACCTCAACAGAAACCTTCTCTTGTTGCAACAACTTCGGATAAAAAGGGAAACACTCCCAAGAAGGAATCAAAAGACGAGGCTACCGTGACTAACCCTTCTCCTCCTTAGCCTACAAATCCTTGTGATTAGTGTGATTTTGTCCGTCACGCCACCCATCATTACCCCGAGTTGCCTCGGATCAAGAACATGGTTAATTTTGTGTTCCCTAATTCTATGGTCCCTAAAGTCTCTATTTCTTCCTCAACTGCAACCAAGAACCCTAAAACTATTCCCACCAACCAACCTTGCACTTTGTGTGATCTCCATGGCCATTATTCCCACCGTTGTCCCTACATCATGCATTACCGTGCCCCTTTGGAGGTAGTTTGGGAGTATGAGATTGAACAAAGCCAATCTGCCTCTCCTATCCTTATGTAGTATGCTTCGGGCCAGCTTGAGGATTTACCCGCTCCCATTTACATTCCCCCTTCGGATGTTGAGATAACGAAGCCTATGGCCACCATCCTCTACCTATCATCCTTCATGAGATCCATGGTGGACGCTCCCTCTGAGACTTCCCCTTCTATTTCACTCGACATCCCTTCAGCGATCACCCTGGGCTCAACAGTACTTGATCCCTTATCTTATTGTTCTTCCATCACCCCTGATGATCATTTGAATGTGAATTTTTCTTCTCATGATGATGAGTGAAGTAGCTTCCTCGGGTCATGTGGTCTCCCTTCCTCCTGTCACCCCTTCTTCTACTATGATGATGACATCATGGAAGCCTTTTCCACCCCTGACTTCATATTTCTTTCCCATAAGTAGAATGGAACCATATGTGTGTCTGGTGACTTTCATCTCCTAAACACAAGCTTCCCCCAAGGTAGCTCCCACACACCACCTTCCTTTCGGTGTGCAGGTGGTAGACATCCTACCCGGATCACTCCCTCTAGTAGTGTTTGTTCGATTTCTACTTTGCGCTCAGGTTGCCAGAATTTTTTATCATCCTCCCATTTATTGCCTTGTGGAACCTTTTAGATGGACCCCTCGTCCACACCTTAAATTGGTTATGTTGATGGTGCAAGTCGCTACTCCCGGAATCTAGCCTTGATAGGTTGGGCCATTTTTAACCCCTTACATTCGCTTGTGTCTTTTGAACAGTGTATGCTTTGGTACTGCCACCAATAACTAGGCCAAATTTGATGTAGTGAGAGTTTTATTAGCCGATTCCCTTTACCATCACATCCTCCACCTTCATGTTCGTTTAGATTCCCTGTTTCTTGTCATGCAATTGAATGGTGTCTATCGTGTGCATAACCCTATCCTTTTTAGAAGATATTTGCGAGTGAATATTTCGATGAATGAATTTGAAATCATTACATTCATTCATGTACCTAGAGAAAAAATCACTATGTAGATATCATTTCAAACAATATTCTAGATTCGCACTTAGCACATGCATTTAGCACAAGAAAATAACATAAAAACCTCAAATTGATGCATATCCATTATATGTGTCGTATAAAATTTTTTAGAGTTCATTAACTCTGATACATATGACATGCCCATAGCATGTTACAAAAACTCAAAAGTGGGGGCACCACCTGCCCCTACACCTAATCACTATCTGACAGATCCCAAGCCAATGGCTCTGCTCCTGTAGCTCGCAGATTGCACATCCCCTATCTAGCCATCGCCATGCACTGCATGACCCCTATCCACTTTGAGGGTAGGGCAATACATGGCTCTATGTACTGGTCATCTAAGTATTTCCAGCTGCACTCTGAAACACCGTTCATAAGCCTCTCACATCTACGACGGATGTCCTCTAGAAGGGTTTTTGCATCCTCATTTTGTGGCGCTCCCGATCCACTAGGTCCCGCAGCTCTTGATACTGCAGGTCGTCCCATATACCTGGCGAGTTTTACCAGTGTTGTATCTGCATACCAAAAGTGAAAGAATCAGTACCATTTATAATATTCTAAAACTTTACAATGCACACAAAATATTAGCAGCTTTTCACTTACCATCAGGCTCCCATACTCGACCAGGCAGCAGTGGCAAGTACGGGTCCCCACGATAACTCATCCCACTATAGGGATAGTTGTCTGCGTACAATGGCATATGATCCCAATGAGTAAATAATTCAGGTTAGAACACCCATCAGACTGCCCCACCTCCTCCTTTGCATAGTAGCCACCCCCACTAGCGCATCCTGGGCTCCCTCGAGCCCCCATCCTAGATCTATATGAGAGGTCAAAGTGTCGGGAACTTCTCAAAGAAGAGCGAGCACAACACTGTGCCATATGCATAGTAATGGTTCATTTACTGCTTGCATAGGACAACTATCATTTCAACGAAAAAAATATCATCTGTGTCCACCCATAGTAGGTCCCACTCAACACACTCTCGACAAGCATCATCTACCCTCCAGTGACGTGGTGGAGTGCCTAGTTTCCCAGGATCTGCAGAACCGCTGCGGCCACAGCACAGGTCTCTAACCTCTCTAGATCCCCAATAAATATCTGTGTCCCCTTGATATGGAGACCTGGTCGAAAATAGCACTCTACAAACTCCATGATATTCTGCTTTCATGGTAACATTGGCTGAGTATTCCCCACCATCACAAGTGGTGGGAGACCAGTGAGAAAATATATATCCTGGATTGTCAAATCGATCTGGTGCCCCTGAACTATAAAGACCTCATGGTCTGGATCCTAATAACTGACAATCCGGTCCAACAAGGGCTCTCTAGCTCTCATAAAATGGTTCTCCACAAACTGCAGAACCCTAAACCTAGGTAATGCACTGCGGACACAATGATACTCCCAGATCTTCGACCGTAATATGTCCAAGTCTCTATCTCTCCATTTGATACGTAATTTTTTCCATATCTACATAACACCATCATATTTTTTAGTGTACAGAAAGGAAAGACTACATTTAACCATAAAAAATTGAGCTCTCAACCAAAAAACAACACATAAAAACCCCTCTTTGTTAGGTCGCACTTTTCAGGCAAAATCCTGCTACAGGTCACACTTTTCTACCCAAAACTTGCTACCCAGGTCGTAGATATTTCCCCAAAAAGTGTGACACAATCGTGAAGAGGAGCTGGGGTCTGTTCCTAAGCTCTAAGCACCTGAACTGAAATTTCAATCCATTGAAATGAAAGAGTAGGGTTAGGCCTCTTACCTGCAACTGACGGATCTCAATTCTAACAGTCGGTTTGTCTGCTATGATCACCACAAGATTTAGGGCCATCTCTCCTTTCTACATTCACCACAACTACACTTGCAAATGAATGAACTTGGAGGAAAAATGCCTTATTAAAAGAGAAATTCCTGATTTTTATTTTTCCTGCTATGGCCAAACCATAGCTGAGTTTGACAAACCGTTTGTACCATCAAAAATATATCACCGAGATCTCAAATGGGTATCTCTTAGTTTTTTGTGATTTTATACTTCACTAGGACACATTTTTTCCAAGAAGAGTCACTTCACTTCACTACTCCTCAAAATTGAATTTCTTCACTTTTAACACTTGTACTTGGGGCACCACTTTGCCTCCATACTTGTCCATGCTCTTGTAAATTTTTATCAGGAGTAACCATCTTGTACTCATGTCTTTATGGTCCCCACCATACCTTTTCTGTGTGGCAGCATCATTGAGTCTCCCTTGTTTAGATCATCCAAATTGAGTCATCATCACATCCATGTAGTCTATCCCGAGTCTCTTTGTATCCCGCTATAGTCCTCCATCCTTCATTGCTTGGTTTCTCTCTTGTGTCGTACATCATGTATTTTAGTCCTACTATCCCCTGTCCCCTTTGATATTGTGTCAGCTGCTGCCAGGTCATCCATGCCCTTTATGCTCTAACAAGGGAATTCATCCGTCTGCTACTCAATACCCCCATTTCATCATCATCCCTAGTGTCAGTATGTCAGTCGCTCTACTATTTTCTCTCATGCCTTAGTTGAGGATCCCTTATTGCCTCACATATGCCGAACCTCCTTCTATCGACATCAGATCATTCATTCCAGAAGACAAGTCTAGAGGGCGGTGTACCTTGGTTCCAGCTTCGACTCTTGTTTGGTTCCTCAGATCAGGAAAAGGGACTCCTTATTACCCTTTGACTTGATTGTTTCTCAGCTCCTGCTCCATACATCATGCTCAAGATTTATATACTTGATGGTTCAATGGTGTAGCAAATTGTAGAGGTGATTCTCGGGTGTGTGTGAGATGTTTCAGACCTCATGAGGGGGTCGCCCTTCAGGTAGCCCCCACATGCTCGTATGACCTCTTCATTACAACCTTCGATGTAGCTCCATATATTTGATGGTGTCGGCCTCAGCAGGTTGAAATGCTTTTTAGTTTGCATGTATCAGTTAGATTTTTAGAGCTCGTTCCTTTTTACAAGGGAAATTTGGTTGTATTTATATCTCATGTACACATATATTATTGCATAAGTCCTAGCTGTTATCCCAGGCACAGTATGTATGTGGGATTCATTATCATGTTTTTATCTAGCTCTTTCTTATTCCAGCAAGTACAATATTGTTCAATCCCTTGTTTACTAGACACATTATTCTTTGTACTTTGTCTCATCGAGCATAGGTATGCCTTCCCCACTGCCTATAGCACAAGTACTCACTCATAAAAGATACGTGTGGCACCTGTAAGTCTCACCTCTTCAGGGTCTATTCCTCGAGCGCTTTGGTCTACCTTATATTTCTCTCTCTCTGACTTCCCCTTTGGTGTCTAGTGATTGAGTTCTTACAACGTACTTTGATCATACAATTAGCTCCTAACGCTCGCACGCTAGGGGGAAATCTATTACACCAGTTTTTGGTCATCTAACATGTTACTATTAGATGGACCAAAGTACACCATATAAGACCAATTTTACCCTAAGTAAAATTTCTTTCACTATGAAAAATAACTTAGTAAACCATATTTATCAAGTTGTTTATGGTCTAAACAGGAAACCCCATGAGGAAATATTGAATAAATCCACATTTGTTTGATTTTACTCAAGGAATAATTAGTTAAAAAATAGTTTAATTAATATTCCTAGACATATTTAACCCAAAACAGGAAATTTAATTAGATAAATCATTATTTTTCTTATTATTTTCTAGGAATAATTATTTAAACCTTATTTTAAATAATATTCCTTGTTAAATTTGACTAAATCATTTATAAATAATTAAATAAATCATTATTTATTTGATTATTAATCACCCATATCCTTAAAATAATAAATAAATCATTTATTTATTTATTATTTACAAATAAATGGATTTGATGAAAGTCAAATTCTTTTTCCTTCCAACAAATATAATAAAATATTCCATAAAAGTTGGATCTAGAATTGGTTAATAATATTTTAATTATGCACCAATATCTAGACTAACTCAATATTTTATTATAAATAGAAGGATTTTTCCATTCACTCACTACCTTTTATTGCCTAAAGATCACGCTGGATCTATACTTTTGGTCTGACTTTGATCCACCATCATTGTCATATTTTGCTACCATTTTTCTTGGGAGCTCCCTTTGAGTTCCATTTTTGTCTAGGTTTTCTACACCATCAAGACAGATATTTTTGGATCTGAAGTGTTGAGGACTTAGAATAACCCATTCCATTGAGGGGGAGTGGTAACATCTTTCTATGTTCCCTTCCCAGGTGTCAAAAAATACAAAAATGCTTTAAAACATTGTTGTCTTGTATATTGGATGCATGGAGAAACTCTTGATTTTATTTACTACTTAATGCCTTTTACTGCGTAGATCTAGATTTTGCAGCATTTATCTCGGTCAATTAATCGTAGATCTAAAGAAATTGGCAGCCATCTTTGTTATTAGGGTTGTTTGTTATGCATGGATAAATTAAGCCTTTTTCGTACGCTTGCAATTTAGTAACAAGTATAACTGGGCTCATTACATGTGCAATGAGTTACTGGAGAATGTGCACGAGGCTTAGGAGGAGGGGGAACATTTCTATTATGGATGGTTGCTACTTTTGATTGCCCTCGTCGGTTGGAAGACGCTCGCTGAAGCCCAGTTATGAGATATTGAGCCAAATATGTATGAAGTTGTGCACTATGCAATAGTTTGGAACTCAAGGGTTCCTTCTCGCTGTTATAGCATCATTTATCGCCATCGTATACTTGATGACTTATTGATTGGCCTTGGGCAAACATTCCCTTCAGACTTGGAAATATTTCTCAAAAAATAGTTTCTCAAAACCCATACGCGACTCTGCCCAGACTTTTCCACATATACACGCGAGTCCATACATAGAGAATTGCGTATACCTTTTTAAACATTAGAAATATATAATTTCCATAATTTTTATGTGGGTTTTAGAGTTGTTCTTGTAACTTAACTACCCTAGCCCATGGCCTAACTGTTCCCAACTGAAAAAACTAATTTCGGGGTGTATAAAATCCCCTCAATGGAATGGCCTAAGGGAGAAAGAGAGAGAATTATAGATATTATACTTTTTTATAGCCCTATCCAAGTCTGATATATTCCCTGTGCCTTTTTCACTTCCCAAATATTTTCAGGAAACCCTTGTTTCATTAAGATGTTCACTCACCCTATGTGACATCCATTGTGCACTATTCATGGAAGAAGTTTTGCAAGTCTAGGGCTCGACGGATCTAGAGGATGGTATGCTCGAAGGCCATGGCAGATTTCAGGTGATCCCTCCACATTTGTTTACTATACATGTCATTAATAAAAGAAGTGACATCTTGCTCCTGATATTCACATGTCATTTATCTCTTATACATGTGTAATGATCTTAAATCATTCATTTAATATTGTTTCTATGAGATTATGCATGCTTTTCACTAACATCTAGAACATATATATCATGTACAACTAGGTTTTTGTGTTTTTTCTTTGCTGGTTTGCAGGTTCTAGAGCACAAAGAGCTGCAGGGGGTTTTCACCCCACAATATCTACTACAACCGAAGGATATACGGGTAAGGCGTGCAACCTTTAGTTTCTAGTTTAAGGCATAGAAGTTGGCTAATTGAGTCCTTCTTGTGATGACGTGCCTGTGATTTGTGAAGGTTTATCAACCCAAGAGATTAGGGTAAGATTGGCCATAACAGAACTGACGACTCCACTGGGGATTACATCCATGTAATTCATAGTTTGGGTTTTTTTATCTGTCTTGTAGTTTCCTTGATAGGTTTATCACTTTTTATAGTCTAGTAAGTCTTTTTTCAATCAGAAAGAAGACTTGGTCCCTTGATTAGGCTTGAATTTTTATTTTTTCCTTATTTTTGTTTCCATATGCAACTTGGTGTTTTCATAGTCGCGTATACCTCCTATATTTTCCAAAGGGATTTGCGTATACGCGAGTTTCCTTGGTTACAACTGCGTATACACGCTTGTTACATACTACAAAATCGCTTATGCCTAGAAAAAATTGAAAATTTGAATTTCTAGCCTCTATATTATTTTTTGTCTATAGTGAACCATTCCTGTGGTGTCTTTAAGGTGTCTGGACTGTATTTATTGTTGTTGCATATCCATTTCTCTCTTACTCTTGTGAAAACCTACCCATTTGATAAAATTTTCTGTTTTGTGTGATTGCAATTGTGGCTAAAGCACCAAGATCTTTTCCTAAAATTCTTGGTTGTTCTGACCATTCAGAACAGTGAGCCCCTGCTTGTTTGCTCTTCTTGGCCCTATGCATTGCTTCACTTTTGGTTTTTTCCCTTTTGGACTATCTTTTTTTTCCTGATTTCTTAGACTAGCCTTGTTTTGAATCTTGAAGAATCTCTTTTTCATTTTTTGATTCATTGTGCACTGAAATATTGTGCTACTGTACTAAATCAATTTTTTGATTTCTATGCTTCTTCTTACTCATTTGAATCCCCCTGCGAAAGTAACACAGTTGGTTTAAGCACTTTGAAGCTTTGTTGAGACTCATTTTTCATGATTCCAGTTCTTGGGTAGTTTATGATTATCTTCTTCAAATCTTTCTCCTTTCATTATAAGTGAAAAACCCAAAAAAAATTATGTTTTCCATATCTCTTTCTTTGATTTTGTTTTTACGGTCTCATCATATCTTTTGAAGCTTTTTTGTTGGTTTCTAGTTTTTGGTTCTTGGCTTGATTTTGAAGAAATTTGTTTCTTGATTTCTCTCTTTTGTGTTAAGTAAATTTTGGCATTTTTATGCATAGGTGTTCTGCTTGGAACTAGCATTAATTTTCTGTCAAAAGTGATCGAAACACTGTCTTTCTAGTGACTCTTTTTTCTTCTTCAAAGTTAGCATCTTATAATTTTCATATCATTGGTAGTTTACATTAAGTGCATTGAAGCATTTTAGTCTTTTTCATAGTTTTTTGAATCATGTGAAGTGTGAGTAACTGAAAATAAAAATAATTATTTTTCTTACGTAGTTTCGTAGAACCTATGTAGAGATCTCTTTTCATTGAAAGGAAATTGTTGCATTCGCATGTAACTAGGTTTTCATTGATTTCTTCTACGTCAACAAACACCATCAATTTCACTTCCATATACCCTTGACTTTAAGTAACGACCAATTTAGAACAAGCGCTATAATTAAAAGAAACTAGAAGTTGTTGTATCATTGTTATTAATCATACACCAACTAGCTAGGCTGTAGGGCCTTGGATTAGGTGAGTGGAGTGAAATCCAACTGTTAAAAATAGAATGTTTATTAAAGAGTGAAATCCAACACCATTAAATGGACCAAGAAATCTCTCCTCCAGAGATTGAAGCGTGAGGGATAGTGCAGGTAGAGAAGAGAGATACCCCCTCTCCTATTTTCTGAATCTTGACCTAACACCAATCCGCCCAGCTGCCAATACGGATTTGTTCCCTTAGTTGCCTCTCCTAGGGATCACACAAGTAACTGCGGGGGGGAATACCCATGGTACCTGTGACAAACGTTGCATCACTTCCATCAGTACTTCTAGAGGGTGCCCTTGTGAAGCTTGGGGACTTGCAGCAACAAAGGCTATTGTAAAGTGGTCAACGTAATTATTTCTGATACCTTCGCTAGTAGGCCTGGGACATAATTACCCCAGACTATTTTCATAAGGTCATATTATTTCACTTTCTTGTATTTTGGTGTCTGATCCTCATCACCCCAAGCAGAAATACCTAAGAGTTGCTTGTATGGCTATATCTTAGGAACTTTTTAGAGTGTGATATTTTCTCCTAGATTGCTTAGCTTCTTATATTTTTTTTAGTCTAAACTTAATCTCTTAAAGTGGCTGACCGATCACCTCGTTGATCGAGGAGGCTTCATGGGATTTCTCCTGTGAGTGTAGAGCCTTCTTCAAGAAGGCATAGGAGTAATTTGGTGGGTGATTTTCACCTGCTGGTTTCGAATGCAGCAGAGAGTGATCCTCCGTTGGGGCTTATTGTTTCTATGGGTGGTTTTGGTGTCAGTGTCAATTTAGAGAGGACTGCTCAACTCATCTCTAGATTTTTATTTCCAGCAGAAGAAGTTGATGTAAAGGAATTTCCTTAGCCTATTGAGTCTCTTCCATCTCCTCTTCCTACTATTTTTCCTCGCATTCTTCAGTACATCGGGCCTGAGTCTCATAGACTGGCTAGTGCTTTTCTTTCATATCCCTTTCTTTCGATGGCCACGATTGGGAACACATTTTTGGCTATGAGCACTACAAGTGTTCAGTCTCCTCTTTCAGTTGAGGGAGGAGGAGCTATTTCCATATCGACAATCACTTCTAGTGATATTTTTCATGGCTCTTGAAACACCCAGGAACATGCTTCTCAATCTGGTCCCTTTTCTTATGGAAATCCCACTAGTGGAATTCCTACTTTCTCCTTTTCTGCTGCTTCAGCTATCTCTACACTGATACCTTCTATGGATAGTGGGTCAGCTTTGTTTCAAGGGTTCCCCTATAGAAGTGGGAATATCCCTCATTCAAACCCTTCCTTAGGATCCATTCCTTTCACCTCTCAGAATCAAGGTGTTAATACTTTTTCTAGAGGTCAAAGCTATAATGTATTTTCGGGATGGAACCATCCTTTTACAACATTAGGAGTAGGGAGTCAGTTCTTTGCTGGTCAATAAGGAAATGCTCCTTTCCCTTCATCGAGTACTTCTCAATATTTCTCTCCTTTTGCGAATGCTTGGAACCCTTATCAAGGGGTCTCTTCTTTATTCAATACCTTTGTTGGAGGGAATGTTCCTATGTATAGTAACTCTATGTTGGGAGGGGGTTCTTCTCCAAATTTTGGGTCACAAGAATTTTATTATTGCCCAACATTTTCTACAAACAACATCTAGCAATCTGGTGGCTCAAAAAATATAGGTTATTTTTTTTCAGAATGTGGGGAATCCTTCCTATGGGGGATGGAATTCCCAAGCTCCTCCACACTTACCATTTCTAGCAACATTAAATTTGCCATATCTATCAAAATTGACTAATGATCCTATTAGGTATATTTTGGGTTGGTCTTCGGTCCCCACCAAACTCCCCTCAGACACTCCAAAGTTTGAAGGGAAGACTGGTGAGGATCTAGCAAATCATGTCACCACTTTTGATTTATGGTGTTCGTCGAACTCCTTGATCGATGATTAGATTAGGTTGATATTATTTCAATGAACCTTAACTGGAAATGTGGCCAAATGGTACATTGAGTTAACTAGGGGTAGTTTTTCTACTTTTGGAGAGTTGGCTACCATGTTCTTAAATTATTTTCATTTACCTATCTGTTATGATGTCGAGACTGACCTCCTAGACAATTTTCAGCAGGACAAGGCAAATCACATTTTTTACCATATTTAGGAATGGAAAAGAAGGAAGAGGCTCATAAAAGCCAAGTCCCGAATGAATTCCTTCTTGAATGGTTTTTGAAATCTTTATAGCCAGAAATTTCTAAGGATGTATCCCTTTCAGGGGTATTCTATGAAGAGTAGGCTATTTTTAGCGCTCAACAGCTAGAACTAATTTATTCTCAGTCTGGAGTCTTTAATAAAAAAAATTTGGATGATCCTCACTCTAAATTAGACTTAGAAAAAACTAAACCTGGTCCTCATGCTGAGGGGATTATCGGTTCGATTGGTAGTGGTACGGCTAACCTGCTAAGTCAATTGCAACAATTATCTCTACAATCTGCTCCTTCTGGTCAGGTTGTGCCTTCAGTGTCAACTTCTTCTCAACCCTTGGATTAATGTTGTTCAA
Source organism: Pinus albicaulis (assembly GCA_034641835.2). Classification (NCBI taxonomy): domain Eukaryota; kingdom Viridiplantae; phylum Streptophyta; class Pinopsida; order Pinales; family Pinaceae; genus Pinus; species Pinus albicaulis. The sequence continues at coordinate 1,287,134,314 of CM076582.1, forward strand.
ACATCTAACCCCAAAGGAAATCGAAAATCTGATGGGAAGAAGAAGGGACAGAATAACAAGAAAAAGGACAAGGATGGGAAGGGGAATGTGAACAAATCCAACGATCATGTCGGAGAGGGTAAGAAGGATAATAAAAATAAAGTGAAGTTTACATGCAAGTTTTTCATTGGAGACCATCTTACGCACCTCTGCCCTAAAATTAAGGATGTGCAATGCTTGTTAGCTCAATAGGGTTCTTCTAGTTCCCAGGCTCTACTAAAAAACCATTTTCCCCAAGGGAAACAATTACTTTTTAGCACAAATCCAAATACTGGGGCTCCCTCTAGGGGCACCCAGGAAGGGGAAAATCCATAAAACATATACATGATGAGTGGTCACGCAGATATCACTACGAGATCTCATGATTATGGCAAAGCTGAGTCTTCGAAAGCTAAGGGTGCTCCCAATAGTGCTGAGCTGCTCCATATTGAGAGGCCTGCAATTGAGCCTATACCTCAGATGTTGAAAGATTCTACAAAGCATATGACATTCAATCCTAATTCCAAGGCTACCCAGAACAACTATATTGTAGAAGACGTGGCTCAAATTCCTTGTGTCATGTATGTGTTAGAGGTGCTCCAGTCTTGTCCTTCATAAAGGAGTGCATTACTCACCACCATTGGGACTATTGATTCGAAGAATTATCTGATGATCAAATTTGATATGTTGAATTTTGAAAAGAGACTTCCTCATCATATGGCTTTCCTATCAGGTCAACTTATTAGAAAATAAATATCTTTTGAACGGTTGTTGATGAGGGCGCTTCCACATGTGTAATGTCTCTTGCATGCTAGAAAGGTATTGGATCACCCTCAACTGTCCCTTCAACCACTCTCCTGACTCTGTTTGATGGTATTCTCATAGGCCACATGGTATTTTTCTAATTTTTCCCATCTGTATTGGGGGAAAAACTATTAATATTGAAGTTGATATAGTCGATGCAACCTTAGAATACAAAATTTTGTTGGGTAAAAACTGGATCTATGAGATGGATGCTATTGCATCCTAATTATTTCGTATTGTATGTTTCCCTCACGAAGAGAGAATTGTCACAGTTGACCAACTGGATTTTTCTCCTGTAGATCCGAATGCATCCTTGATTGGTACTTTTTATCTTCCACCTCCTTTGGTTCATATCAATGCTATTCCATCCTCCAGGGTTACTATTCAGAGAGAGTTATTCAAAACTCATTATTTTTCAGACCCTTGGAACTTACCTTCTCCTACATCCACATTAGAATAAGGTAAAGTGGGTGGAATGGAATTTCCTATGTCTGCAGCTGAGATTTCTTGTAGATCTATTTTTGACTCTACATATTCCATTCCAGTTTCTCTTTCGCCAGATGAATTGGATGGAGATATAGCTCTGGCTTAGACTCATAGTTCATCTTCTGCTCAGGATCTCCTTGATACCACTCTTCCATATGAAGAGGCTATCCTCGAAGCAGTGACCAGTGTAGAGAGACCGTGGGATGATTTGCATCATCGGTCTTACCTTCTACTGGACTTGTGAGAAATTGAATTCATTTTCCCTAGCATTAAGTCTTCTGGACTTGTTCACCCAGTCCTGAACCCTTAAGCACCAGCACAGGTTTTTTTTTAAGGGAACATGGCTGTTATTTCTGCTACTACCCCGATGAACATCTCTAGAGACCCCAACATTATAGAGAATGTCTTCATTGGAGCTGATTGTTCCCCTGAAAAAATTCAGACTTACACCGATATATTTCGATAATTTTGGGACATGTTAGCTTGGTCTTATGAGTAAATTCTTGGTATAGATCCATTTATTTTCTAGCATGAGATCAAGGTATATGAAAATTCTAAGCCTATTAGGCAAAAGCTTTGCCTGGTCAACCCTAAGAAGGCAGCAGCTACCAAAGCTGAGGTGGAAAAGTTACTTAAGGCAGTTTTTATTTACCCTGTTCCTTTAACTAAGTGGGTTTCAAATCCAGTACTTGTGGACAAGAAAAAAGGAACGATTCGAGTTTGCATCGATTTCCAAGACCTAAATAAAGCATGTACTAAAGATAATTATCCCACACCACTTATAGATCAGATCATCAATGAGTGTGTAGGGAATGAGATTTTCTCCTTCATGGATGGTTTCTCTGGATATAATCAAATCACTATCCATCCTGAAGATCAGCATAAGAATGCATATATTTGTCCCTGGGGTACCTTTGGTTACAATAATATTCCTTTTTGCCTTAAAAATGCTGGAGCTACTTTTCAATGGGCCATTTCTTATGCCCTCCATGACAACAAGCATATTATTGAGGCATATTTGGATTATTTAGTTGCTCGTTCTCGCAAGAGAATTGATCATCCTTCTCACCTCCGTCAATTTTTTGAATGATGTAGGTATTAGAAAATATGGCTGAACCCTAATAAATGTGTTTTCACTGTCACATCCGATAGATTTTTGGTATTAATCATGTCTATGGAAGGGATTTAGGTAGATCCCTTCAAGGTTGAGGCAATACTTCAGTTGCCTCCCCTGTCTTCAATCTATCAACTTCAAAGTCTACAAGGAAAAACTAATTTCCTGTGGAGATTTATCGTAAATTATGTCGAGATTACAAAGGGATTTATGAGATTATTAATGAAAGGAGTTCCATTCTTTTGGGATGAGTTTTATCAATGCTCATTTGATGTTTTGAAAAAGGCATTGGCCTCTGCTCCTTTATTAAGTCCACCTGATTATAGTAGGGATTTCCTCTTGTATCTCACGGCAGTAGAATCTACCATTGATATGGTTCTGGTTTAGGAATATGATGTTCTTTCTGAGAATCTTATATACTACCCTAGTCGAGGCTTGGTAGGTCCTGAACTCTAGTAGAGAAACTTGCTTTGGTAGTTTTTCATGCTATTCAGCAGCTTAGACATTACATTCTCCTTCGCAAAACATATGTTTTGGTAGAAATCAATCCATTTCATTTTTTTCTCAGTAGGTGAGTGATGGGGGGAAAATACAATCAATGGATTGTGATTTTTCAGGAATTTGATCTTGAGTTTATGTCTTCCAAGTCAAATAAATCATTATTTTTTGCAGAATTGACTTTTGAGTTTCCCTATGGAGAAGAGATTGTTTATGACAAATAATTTTCTGATGAACATCTTTTTCTCATTTCTTCACAGGATCCTTGGTATGGGGATCTCATAGTTTATCTGCATATTGCGAAGTTCCCCTCAGCCTTTTCAAAATATGAGCGCCGAAAGTTACGTCACTTAGCCAAAATTTATTTTATTATTAGTGACACTTTATATAGTCGCGGGGTTGATTTGATCCTTAGACGCTGCTTAACTCTTGAAGAATCTAAGGTTGTGTTGAATTATTTCCATAGTGGAGCTTGTGGTGGTCATTTATCTAGACTTGAAACAACCCAAAAAATCTTGCGTGCCAAATACTTTTGGCCTTCGATTTTCAAAGGTTGTATTGAATTGGTCAAAAATTGTCATTCCTATCAGGTTTATACTTGAAAGATGCATGTTCATGCAGCTCCATTGTTTCTTTTCATCACTGTCAGTCCATTCAAAAAGTGGGGTATTGATTATACTACTTGTAACCCACTTTAAAGTAAAGGTCACAAGTACATTATTCTAGTTTTAGACTACTTCAACAAGTGGGTTGAGGCTATGCCTACTTTTGGGAATGACGGTGAGACAACAACTTTGTTCCTCTTCAATCAAGTAATTTCTTGCTTTGGTATCCCGAAAGACATTGTCACCGATCATGGCAGTCATTTTTAGAACATCATGATGGTTGAATTGGCTCTGAAATTAGGTTTTTGGCAGGAGCATTCATCTCCTTATTATCGTCAAGCCAATGGGCAAGTTGACGCCGTAAACAAATCCTTGAAGACAATTATTCAACAGACAATTGATAAAGCTAGATCCAATTGGCATATCGTGTTGTATCGTACACTTTGGGCATACCAGATGTTAGTCAAAACTGCAACCAGTTTTACTTCATTTCAACTAGCTTATGGGTTGGAATCCATATTTCCTATTGAATGTGAAATTCCCTCTCTTGAGTTAGCTATTGAGCTTCTTCCTGGCACTTTCAGTCTAGAAGAATGCCTTCTTCATCTAGAACATCTTGATGAGCAGCGTCGAGATGCAACTATGATGAATGAGGCACATAAGAAATGGGTAAAGGTTCAGTACAATAAGGCGGTCAAACCTATGGTTTTCTCTGAAGGCGACCTTGTCTTGGTTTATGCCCAAGAGAAGGATGCCTTGGGGGCAAGCAAGTTCAAATCTATGTGGTATGGGCCCTTCATCATCAAAAAGGTCTTGAAGAAAGGAGCCTATGCCTTGTTTGAATTTGATGGGAACGAGTTGGTGGAGCCTAGAAATGGGTTGTATTTGAAAAAGTACTATGCCTAGGCTTTGGCCTAGAACCTTGCTTTGTTGTATATATATACTTTTTTTTATGCATATCTCGATTTCAATTTTTGGTGTGATTTTGATGAATTTGATCTCCTTTGGCAGGTAATATTGAATGAAATGAGTCATTTTGGTTTCACCTATGGTGCTGGTGGACATACCCAGAACTTCGCTTCTACGGTTTGGGTAATCCATTATCCATCCAGTCAGTTGTTACTTTCAAGAGGTACCTGCATTGGTCCTGCTTCGAACAATGTAGCAGAATACACTGGAGTGGTCAACCTAATCTCGGAAGAAATATCTTTGGCTGCTAATTCATTAGAAGTTTACTTGGATTCACAGATGGTGGTTTCACAGTTGAACAACACATATCATGTCCGAGACCCATTTTTATATCGATTTTTTTTTTTTAGGTTACATTTGTTACAATGATCATTAAAATTTATTACATTCATTCATATTCCTCGATCTGACAATTGGATGGCAGACCTTTTAGCTAATAAAGCACTTGATTGGCATATTAATCATTCAATACTTTAAAAAATATATCAAATACATCATTCACTATCATACATTTGAGACATCACATCATCTAAATCATTATATATATATATATATATATATATCAGAGTGTTCAAGAATATGCAAAATTTGGACCATCATGTCCTACAAAATTGGGGTTTATGCCCGATCATGTTTATCATCAAAAAATATTATAGTCATATGATCATATCTATAATCTACTCCTGAGGTTCCTACCCAACATTTTTGTTCCTATATAACATAATGGAAGTCACTACACGGTGGAATAACCACACCCAGTCTCATGGTACTCCTACCACCCATCTCTGGACAACCTCCCGTAAGTCCTCTATAGCGGCCATAGGCACTTGCTGAGTCAAAATCTCCAGGTTTCTATGTACTGCATGGAGTGTCTTGCCAGGGTCTTCTGCATCCGCCTCACCTCTATGGAACTTATGCCTTGGGTACCCCTTTGGTATGACTGGTCCTCCATCTACATCATGATCATCATAATTGTGTAAGACTTTTTGTCCAATCAAAAACATTTTTTCATTTTCCATATAATTTGAAAAAATAATATATATATAATCAAAAATAAAAAATTGCAATCTCACTGATTGCACCCAATGCTACACCGAGTGGATGGACTAGATCTAGATCTGCGCAAAAGTTCATCCTAGCATAGGGATAATATTCCACTGCAATGACTTGTTCTTCCCACCATTGGAAGAACTCATCATCCCAGGTGGTTCGGGGAACCTCACTTCCCCCTAATCTCTTCATTAGATCTTCCCATTGGGCTATTCTTGGATCTCTCGGGCTGTTGATAGTTGAGATGACCTTGGACCGAAGCCCTGAGACCTTCTTGAAGAAGAATGTTAGAAAGATTTTACCATATCCAAAGTGTTTCTTCTTTGCCTTTCGGATTGAAGTCAATTGTTTTTTCATATTGCTCAGCAAGGCTATGTAGCAATCAAAAAGTTGAATCAAACATTCCACTGCTATGCTCATTTGTGTACGTGAAGCGTGATGGAGAGAAGATGATCCTACTACTTTTCCAATGGTAAAGAGAAGGATCTTTATATAAAAATATTTCATATCTCTAATGGGAATCTGTGTTCTCACCTTCGTTTCATTGTCCATGCAGTAGACTTGGACATAATATTCCACGTTAAGCCCTCCCACAAGATTTCCGTGCAAATCTATTGGGTCTCCTCTTTGAGAGAGTCTAGTAATGAAGTATATGTCTTCCACTTATATGCATAGTGGAATATGATCAATTATGAAACAATATTCTACCATTTCCCAATGATCAACCACCATCTAAAGCAAATGAACATTGCTTTTCATATTGGGCATCTTAAAAATTTTGAGCAATCTGCAATTCTGGAGAATATCTAAGGAAGTTTGATCCTCCATCACCTCATTGTCAATTACACTATGCTCACACTCTCTCCAGCTATTGGACATCCATAGAAAAATAGTTAATTGGCTAATTAGATACAAGTTTTAAATTTTTTATTTGCCCATACGTGACCTTGTTTGTACATAGTCGCGTATCATACGCAGGTTCGTCCACATGAACCCACGTATGCGCAGAGGGTTTCAATGAAAATATATTTTCTATGGTCAAAAATCAAAAAAATTTCTTCAAACAGGAACAAAATGTTGAAAATGCAGCAAGATGATGGAGCTTAGTGAAATGAATTCGCCTTCACTAAGTGGGCCCGCAGGAAAATTCTGGCGCAAAGTCTATTTTTAGACTATGTCTATTTTTAGACATATGGAGCATGGTCCAGGGGTTGCAGTATGTTATTCTTGGAGTATTGGTCATGTTGGTAAAAATAGATGGACCTCTATTTTTTGACCTATAGGTCGAAGTCTATATTTAGACTGCCTATCCTAAAAATAAGGAAGTCAAATATTATTTACCCTTAATAATATTTGGACTATAAACTTCAGTTTACTCTCTTGGAGCACTTCAGTTCGAGCCTTGGAAGTGGCTCATGCATCTGACAGAGGAATTATGCTATTCCTAAGGGTTTTTTGAGCACATGCATGGTTGACTTCAGTTAGGACTTCAGTGGCAGAAGTTTGGTGGAGTCAATGAGACAGCTAGTGGAGTTGTGTTCAGTTTAACTTAGTTGAACTAGTTGAGATTAGTTTAACTAGCTAATCAACTAGTAATGAGTGGAGTGAATTAAAAATTATTTAATTAATTAATTAGTAACTCATTATTCAACTCAAGAACACATCAGTTCACTACAGTGCATGGACATTTCAGTGGAGACTAGTGAAAGAAGTAGATGAAAGGGTGGAGTTAGCTATCAGTGGCGACATCAGTTGTGCATGAGATTTGCACCACACTTGGAGGAATTTCCCATGATGATTGTGCTGTCAAGCCAAGGATATTCAAACCTTGGATCTCTATTTAGACAAGCCATGATTGTGCAATAGAGGCAAGGCAATTGGTGGTGAGTTTTGAACCAGTAACCTGTTCAAAACCAAGCTAGTTTGTGTGTAACTTCATGAGATAGTACTGACTACTTGTGAGGAGTATTGTACTGATTTTTTTACATGTTTTCTCCATTATAATATACACAATAGCTGTGGGGTTTTCAGCTATAAGCTTTCCCCATACATACTGTGTTAATGTGTATGATGAATTGATGTGCTATCGCTTGTTTTATTTTCCGCATGTGTGATGATTTGAGTGGAAGAGATTATGTGTTGCATATAAATTCGAATTGTATGTGATCAGGATAGTCTCGGTGGATAATTGATCATTATTCAGCAAATTTATACATGGTATCTGAGCTATTGAAGCAGATATTGATCATCACAGTGATTACAAACTTATTTTGGTAGACAGAGTCTCCATGTGGGCCAGGTAGCCTCTGGATCCATCCTTTCCTTTGAAAGGTGTTATATCCAGTAAATTCCCCTGCAGTCGATCTCTGTGCTAGAAATAATTTGTTCTCACAGGTCAAGGGCGGTTGAGCTTTGAGTTGGAATTCGAATTTTGCAGCAGTTTTGTTTTCTTGGTGCCGGTGTTGAAAATGGTTTTCAACGGTTTGCGACTCGAATATGCTCTTGAAGGTAGTTCGAATTATGTTGCATGGAAGGATCGCATGGAGGTAGTATTAGAAGATAATGGATTGAAGGAGTTCATGGATACGGATGTCCAAAATCCCACTGATCCTGCTGAAGTCGAAGCATGGCAAAAGAAGATGGTGAAATGTCGAAGGATCCTGTTGGAGGGCGTCAAGGATCATATTGTATCCAGCCTGCATGGAAATGCTTCTCCATATTTAATGTGGAAAGCTTTGATGGATCTATTCCAGAGTAAGAGTGACCAAAGGAAGCTGGCGCTCAAAGATAAGCTCAGGAACATCAAGATGGAGAAAGGCGACAGTATCGCCAAATACCTCACAAAGTTCACTCAATGCAGAGATGAGCTGGGAAGTGTGGGGGTGACTGTCGAAGACGAGGACATGGTCGACCTGGCTCTCCTTGGTCTTCTGAAGGCTTGGCACTCATATCAAGATAGTGTCAATGGTCGGGAGAAGCTGTTGGGATGGGAGATCCTTTGGGCAGATCTCCTGCAGGAGGAGATAAGGAGGACTACTCGAGATGGATCTTCATCAAAGGGAGCTGATGAAGAAAATTGTGATTTGGTTGCCAAAGAAAAGAAGGGGAAGGGTAAGAAAACTTCTCATTCTGGTGCAAAGGGAAAGAAGCAGGATATGGTGAAAGTGAATTGTTTTCACTGCCATGATCATGGACATTATGCTACCAATTGTCCAAAGAAGAAGAAAAACAAGCAAGCGGGAAGATCTGCAGATGGAGAAGCTTTGGCTTCACAGTTCGAGCTTGAATTTTCACTGATCGCATGCTTGGTCTCAAGTGTGATGGGATCGATGTGGTTCTTGGACAGTGGTGCATCATTTCATATGACGGGAGATCGGGATTTGTTCTCAGATCTGGAGGACAAAGATTTGGGTGTGCACATCGAGATGGGCGATGATGGTAGATACAGTGCGACTGGTATCGGTACCATATCCTTTTAGAGGAAGTTTGGTAAACCCTTTGTATTGAGGGATGACATGCATGTACCTGGATTGAAGAAGAACTTGATCTCTGTGGCGATGTTGGAGGATAAGGGGTATGATGTGGTCTTTAGTGAAGGAAAAGCCTTTCTACGCAGTAACACTATTAGAGAGACCTAAAAGATAGGGGTTCAAACCAAGAACCTTTATCCGTTGCAGGTAGATGGCTGCGCATCAATAGCATGCAAGGCGGGAGAAGTGGTGAGCCGGGATGATGAGGGCAAACTGTGGCATAGGAGATTGGGCCACCTTCACCATGGAGCTTTGAAGATCCTACAGCAGATTTCTACTGGGCTTCCTAAGGGCACTCTTGCGCAGTCAGATCAGTGCAAGGGGTGTACTTTAGGGAAGTATGTGAAAGCCACCTTTCATGAGAAGGATAGTCGGGCCACGACGATCCTTGAGAGAGTTCACACAGACGTGTGTGGTCCTTTCTCAGTTGCTCGACAACAAAGCACAAGTATTATGTGATCTTTGTTGATGATTTCTCTCGAAAGTGTTGGATCTTCTTCATGCAGAAGAAGAGCGATACATTCGTGAAGTTCTGCGAGTTTAAAGCACTGGTCGAGAAGGAATCGGGGAAGAAGGTGATTGCTCTAAGGAGTGATAATGGTGGTGAATTCATCTCGGCTGAATTCAAGGAGTTCTACAGCATAGAAGGGATTCGGAGAGAGCTCATCGCACCCCATAACCCACAGCAGAATGGGGTGGCTGAGCGGAAGAACAGAACAATCGTGGGTGCTGCACGGGCGATGTTGCATGTTTTGGGCCTACCCCTTCACTTGTGGGCTGAGGCATGCAATACAGCAGTGTATGTGCAGAACCGTTGTCCTCACAAGGTTCTTGGCATGAGTACACCAGAGGAGGCTTATTCTGGCAAGAGGCCTGATATTTCCCATTTGTGGATTTTTGGTTCTCCTGTCTACATGCATGTGATGAAGGATGCGAGAAGGAAGCTGGATCCAACCGCTGAGGTTGGAATATTTGTGGGGTACATTGATACACCTCACAACTACCGGGTGTATTTTTCAGACAGTCAAAAGACTGTTTTGCGACGGGATATAAAATTTCAGGAGGAGACAGCCATGCAGTGTTTGCTTGAGAGGGAGCTACACTTGCATGCAGATGAGGAGATGTTAGTTCCTAAGGAGGAGCTTCCAGATTTGGATCAACCACAAGAGGAAGTTCAGGAGGTGGAAGAAACCACCCATGCAGCGCCAACCATCAGAGGGTGCATGCGCACTACAGAAGCTGAGCGACTGGCTCGAGATGCAGAGAAGGTTGTAGGACCACCTACATCATAGTGCAGACAGAGGCAGTCACCGGATCGGTACACTGGATACATGGCTCTTGTGATTCAATGTGTCGTGATGGAGCCATCCTCTTTTGAGGAAGCTGTGGAGGAACCTGCATGGGTTGATGCCATGATCAAAGAATATGATTCGATCGTCAGGAACAGTGCATGGGAGATTGTCCCAAGACCGGAGGGGAAATCAGTGGTGGGTTCGCGATGGATCTACAAAGTGAAGCAGGCGGCTGACGGGAGTGTGGAAAAGTACAAGGCGAGATTTGTTGCCCGTGGCTTCTCATAGATCGAGGGGATCGATTATGAGGAGACTTTTGCACCTGTCGCAAGGTACTCTTCCATACGGACGATCCTTGCTCTCTCAGCGCAGATGGGGTGGCACATTCATCAGATGGATGTGAAGACTGCGTTCCTCAACGGAGTCGTTGAGGAGGAGGTGTACATAGAGTAGCCTGAAGGTTTCGAGATCTTCAGCAGTGAGTCACATGTGTGCTGACTCAAGAGAGCACTATACGGGCTGAAGCAAGCACCTCGTGCTTGGTACACTCGGATAGACAGCTACTTCACCGGGCTTGGATTCTCCAAGAGTGAGGCGGATCCAAACCTGTACCAGATTGTGGTGGAGGGGAAGCTGTTGATCATCGTACTGTATGTGGATGATCTGATTTTGACTGGCGATGAGCAGTTGATACTTTCATGCAAGGAGGATCTTGCACGAGAGTTTGAGATGAAGGACTTGGGCATCCTTCATTATTTCCTGGGATTGGAGATTTGGCAGCACAGTGGAGGATTGTTTGTTTCTCAGGGCAAGTATGCCCGGGAGATTCTGGAGAGGTTCAACGTGCAAGGCTGCAAGCCTGTTGACACTCCTCTTCCTGGTGGTTGGAGGAAGGAGGATGCTACTTCAGCGGAGGTAGTGGATGCCACTGTCTATCGACAGTTGGTGGGGTCACTTATGTATTTGGTCAATACACGACCCGATATATGCTATGCAGTTAACCAGCTTTCGCAAGCTATGGTTAAGCCTACCAAGCTCTTTTGGAAGGCAGGCAAGCATGTATTGCGCTATATCAGAGGCACATTAGGATATGGTCTATGGTACAGACAGGAGGATGGAGTGAAGCTTTCTGGCTTCACTGATGCAGATTGGGCAGGGAGTCCAACGGACCGAAAGAGCACTTCTGGAGGGAGTTTTCAGCATTGGGTCGACAGCAGTTTCCTGGTATAGCAGGAAGCAAAGATCCGTGGCACTCAGTTCAGCAGAGGCCGAGTACATGGCAGCTAGCTTGGCTGCATGCAAGGCTATTTGGATGAGGAAGATCCTCGCAGGATTGTTCAGGTTGCATTTGGAGCCTATAGTGATCTACTGTGATAACCAGAGTTGCATTAAACTCTCGGCTAATCCAGTATTTCATGATAGGTCCAAACACATCGACATCAGGTACCATCATATCAGAGATTGTGTTCAATGGAGAATCATGATGCTTTCATATGTTCCCACGGAGGATCAGGATGCCGACATCTTGACGAAGGCGCTCACCAGGAGCAAGTTCGAATTCCACAGAGGCAGGATAGGGGTTGCAGATAATCCATATCTTGCTGAGAGGGAGTGTTGAAAATGCAGAAAGATGATGGAGCTTAGTGAAATGAAGTCGCCTTCACTAAGTGGGCCCGCAGGCAAATTATGGCGCAAAGTCTATTTTTAGACTATGTCTATTTTTAGACATATGGAGCATGGGCTAGGTTACAGATATTCTCATATTGTTTATAGAAGAAAGAAGGACTCTCATTTTTTGATGACCTATAGGTTGAATTCTATATTGTCTATATTTAGACCGCCTATCCCAGGCTGAGGGTGTCAAATATTACCTTGACAGATTTTCCAGTTTATAAACCCTGCCACTCCTCTCTCAGAGAGGACCCTGGCCTGAGCCTCCTGTAGTGTCTTCATGAGCATCTGACAGAGGAATCACGTGATTCCCAAGGGTTTGATGGCACATGCATGGTTGACTTCAGTTAGGACTTTAGTGGCAGAAGTTTGGTGGAGTTAATGAGACAGCTAGTGGAGTTGTGTTCTGTTTAATTTAGTTGAACTGGTTGAGATTAGTTTAACTAGCTAATCAACTAGTTATGAGTGGAGTGAATTAAATATTATTTAATTCATTAATTAGTAACTCATTATTCAACTCAAGAACACATCAGTTCACTATAGTGCATGGACAGTTCAGTGGAGACCAGTGAAAGAGGTAGATGAAAGGGTGGAGTTAGCTATCAGTAGCGACATCAGTTGTGCATGAGATTTGCACCACACTTGGAGGAATTGCCCATGATGATTGCACTGTCAATCCAAGGAGATTTGAACCTTGGATCTCTATTTAGACAGGCCATGATTGTGCAATAGAGGCAAGGCAATTGGTGGTGAGTTTTGAACCAGTAACCTGTTCAAAACCAAGCTAGTTTGTGTGTAACTTCATGAGATAGTACTGATTACTTGTGAGGAGTATTGTACTGATTTTGTTACATGTTTTCTCCATTATAATATACACAATAGCTGCGGGGTTTTCAGCTATAATCTTTCCCCATACATACTGTGTTAATGTGTATGATGAATTGATGTGATATCGCTTGTTTTATTTTCCGCATGTGTGATGATCTGAGTGGAAGAGATTATGTGTTGCATATAAATTTGAATTGTATGTGATCAGGATAGTCTCGGTGGATAATTGATCATTATTCAGAAAATTTCTACACGAAATTGATGAATAGGATGAGTTTAAGGCTTAACTAACTGATTTTGCATGATTTGGTGGCCGATTGCTCCGTATTTGAGAAGAGGAATTTTTCCCCAAAGCTCTTTCTCCACTTCTACAATGTGAAAATGATCAAAATGTGAGTCAAATTGTGTATTTATGCCCAGAATTTGAAATTTTTTCACAAATTTCGTTTCTAATTATTTTTTGAATTTTACTAAGATTATCTAACTGTTTGGCTTATAAGCGTTGGGAAAGGTATTTTTCAGGTACATTTTGCTGATTTTGAGATATTCCTAGTTTTCCTTCATACCCATGACCGCTGACCTATCATGGCATGTATTTGATTTCGAACTGGTATATAGGTTAGGGAATTCACTTTCCGTTTCATATTTTCATACTAGCCTCCATTCTGTTCACTTTCTATAGGGTCGATCCCATCATTTCATGAGTACTTAACCCATTTTACTCACCAAATTTTTAATCACGACTTGATGGTAGAACCATCCTTTACATGGGCTTCCTAGTTAGTTCCTCGCTAGCATTTATTTCCCATGCTACAATTTATGTAGGATCGGGAGTCCTCTTTAGTCCTACCATGACTTATGCATTGAAGCTTCATTCTTATTCTTCTTCTTTTCTATCTTTCTTCTGGCCATTTACCCTAGAGGCTCCCATATGTTGTCGAGTTGTATTACTGCATTGCATATTGACTACTTGTATATCTTGGTCTTTAGCCGGCTTCATTTGGACTCATGTTTAAGCCATATTTTGAACATGTCTTTATGTACAAGTTAACCATGCAATCACTTACTTGACACCTTTACCCATGGATGGAACATTCCTTTGACTGTCACTTACTAGTTTTTGCCACCTTGCATTGAGCATAGGATCGTTCCTATCCCAAGAACTAGTGCATCTGTTTCTCAACAATAATTCTATCCATTGTACTATAGCATTATTTTATTCCTTTTTAGGCTTTGAAATATAAAAAAGACAAAAAAATTGAATATGTTGAAAAAGAGTAGGAACGGGATATTACTTCCATACTTGATGGCAACTACAGTGTCAGTTGTGTTTCCCTCGAACAAAGCACAAAAAAGCTAAGTATTTTCTCCATTTGGGATTGTTTTAGTTTTTGACTTAGGAGAAGCCATAACCTTTTTTCATGAATTAGTTCTCTTCCAATCATATGGAGGGTTTTTTTATGCCTCCTGTTTGGTCAATTTAGTGTGTCCTAAATTGTTGCATTTAATTTTTCAATCTGGGATTCGTAAGCTGATGAAGTGCGGCGCACTATATGTGCAAGATAACCTATTTCTTAACTTTTTGTCGTTTTTGGTTTTCTAAGATGAAATGGAAATTCTAAAATGAAAACAAGTATGGTTATGTTTGTTCAAGGAAAAGATATCCTCTATAATGATTTACCAACTTGAAACTTAAAAAGGAATTTGAAAATTACAATGACAAAACTTGAAAGGAAATGAAAATGCGCTGCTGAAATGAAAAGATGCTGCTAGTCTAATGAATCAAAATAGTGAACTAGTGAGCATGAAACCAAACTATTCTTGCTGCTGTCTAAACACAAAATAAATTATGCTGAAAGAAATTCAAAAGTTGCAATAAAGTAAATCTAAATCAATTTACATCAACTTGTCTTCTGATCCCTCATCATTAGTCCAGCTATGATTTTCGGAAGTAACCATAAAAAACTTGAGTAACTGATATCTAACTTGCAGAAAGTAAACTAATATCAAACCATACATTCATTATTCAATCCCTCATCATCAGTCCAGCTGTGGCTTTCGGAGGTAACTGAAGATGTCATGCACAATTTAATATTTCTAACTTGCAGAAAGGAAACTAATACCAAACTACACATTTCATAATACAATCCCTCACCATCAGTCCAATTGTGGCTTTCGGAGGCAACTGAAGATGTTATGAGCAGTTTAATATATCTAAATTTGCAGAAATGAAACTAATATCAAACTACACATTTCATAATACAATCCCTCACCATCAGTCCAGCTGTGGCTTTCGGAGGCAACTGAAGATGTTATGAGCAGTTTAATATATCTAAATTTAACTACTGAAGCAAATGAGAAAAACTAAATTAAACAAAGCAGTACTGAAATTAAACAGAAACTAAGAAAAACAAATTAGCAGCAGAACAATGTTAATTCCATGTCATTAGTCAAAAAGCTATGAAAATTCCCGGGCTTCCTATCTATAACCTGAAACAAGAACACTGATCAGTGATTAACAACATAAAACATGAAAGACAGAAGTGAAATGGAAAACATGAAAGTTTATAAACAGAAATGAAGCATATGTATCATGAAAAATGCAATGTATAAACATGTGAATGGATTATGGCACAATGAACTTTAAAGAAATAAAACAAGAACTATACACTAATGCACAAAACCTCAGCTGAGCAGGGGCCCTCTACACCAGCCTTGGCAACAATATTCAAGTACGAATTACGTTGGAAAACAGAGTCTTCTTATATTAAAATGTAGTCATAATAGTAAGGTAGTATTACGGCTCAAAGGCAGCGTAATTACATTACAGAGCAGACTAATAAAAGATAACAGAGACTAATCGAGACTAACTCTATATGCGTATGCAAACACATTATATATAACAAAAGAAATATAACTGTCTCCTAAAGTTTATGCTGGTGGAGAACACGTAGACCATTACGTCCACGGATCTAGGATCATGGCCGTATTGCAAAGTAAATCTATGAGGAGTGGATGTTTGAATTCGGCTATGGAGCCATGTACAGATGTCGACTTGTCCTCTGCAACTCAGAAACGGCCATATGAACCTTCACGTGACACGAAACAGAGTCCTGTCACCGTGAGACTCTATGGTTGACTTCCATTTGGACGCCTTTGACCGCAGCTTCTTTAGATGAGTTTGCTCGAACCAATAGGACACGAACCATGTCCACATCATTTTTTACTTTCCCATGTGGCCCATTTTTCCTGTAGACACCTGTAACATAGAGTTTCACAAAATGGCTACGGAAAGTTGCAGCAGCTGCGAAAAGTGGCAAGATTCCGCAGCTAAATGAACAAAATCTAAATCAAACAGCAGACACAAAAATATAGTTAAAAACCATGTTAGATGCTCTTTTGCAATTAACATACAATGATATTGACAACTTGGGAGGTTCAAGTGAGTGAAAAAGGTATAGAAAAGTGTATGGAAAAGATGCAGAATTGAGACTCAACATACCCCCACTCTGAAGGTGTTGCATGTCCTCATGCAACCAAAATTTTGATATTCCTTCCTTAGTTCATGTGCCTTGACACTTCAGCCAGCACGTCTAATCCTCTCCTCCTCTTCCTTGGTGCTGCCAACATTCTGGGTTTCTTCATTAAGCACCTAAATTTGATATTAACCAG
Organism: Pinus albicaulis; assembly: GCA_034641835.2. Lineage (NCBI taxonomy): Eukaryota > Viridiplantae > Streptophyta > Pinopsida > Pinales > Pinaceae > Pinus > Pinus albicaulis. Next base: position 1,287,150,851 of record CM076582.1, read on the forward strand.
TGCTCTGTTCAACTTCTGGCATTTTCTTTTCAATTTCTTGTTCTTCTTCTGCCATATTACCGGATGTAGCATGGTATTATCATGGATGATTTTTTCCAGTTTTCCTTGTTCTTTCAATGTCTCATTTTCATTTTTGATGTGCCTATTTAAAAGCTCTAGCTCAAAGAATTCTTGTTTTAGTGATTGGACTAAATCATCCTGTACTGTATGAGGTTGAATGGATGAAGTATTGGGACCTGTAGCTGCCTTTTCCAAATATTCTATATAGTCATATACTTCCTGCTGCTTGGGGTCTATTTCAGGTGTCATTTTTGTTGGGCTGTCCCCAAAATGCCGTGAAGGAGAGTCATCTTCAAAATCTCGCTGAGAAGGGCTCACATCAACATCTTGCTGAGAATGGGATGGAGTATGTTCAATGTCTGACTGAGAATGAAATGAACCAGGTTCACTAACTGACTGAGATGGACTATGGTCAGCTGGGGACTATTCAGATGTTTCCTCTCCCAAGTCAATGAAATGAGGACCCTTCATTTGCATTTTCCTCAATTTCCCCTTAAGTCTGCTGCTTCTTCTCACACGCTGTGGTACACTGTCCTTTTGTTTTTGTTTTCTTTTCTCTATCTTCTTGGCCAAAGATGATTTTTTTTGAAGATAAACTAATCTTTCAGATAACACTTGATGATCTTCTTCTTCAGAAGAAGGGGTTTTATGTATAGCTTCAATAGTTTTTCTCTCTTTTGGTGTTATTGGCTTCTTACCCTTGATTTCTTTCTTCTTCCTCTTTGACAGTCTCTCTTCCCTATCAGTTCTTTCAATTGCAGTAGTAGGAGTATTTTGGATTTCATCAATTGTTCTTTTCCTCCTACTTCTTCTTGCTGTGCTACCTTCAGGAATTTCCTGAGTAGGAGTAATTTGGGTTTCATCATTTATTCTTTTTCTTCTACTCCTTCTTGCTGTGCTACCTTCAGGAATTTCCTGAGGTTCCTCAAAGAAATTTCTAACCAGAAATTGTTCCCATGTGTCTTTATTTTCCTTTAACTCCTTTTCAATCAAAATTTTTACAAGGCCATGGTGATATAGATGGGGTTCTACATCTCCTAAATGTTTCTGAACAGTCACAGACATTTTCTTCAAACTATTGAATAGAAAATATGGGAGATTGAGAGTTTGATTATCTAGAAAATTCATCAATAACCTGGTATGGTACATATACATGGACCCAAAATGGCCTTCACATGTAATGAATTTCTGAACAACTAGCAGCAAAGTAGCCCATTCCTCTTTCAATGCATGCACAAGAATTCCTCTTTTAAAAACAGTTATGTCCATACCTTGATTTCGTAAGATTGTTCTCCATGCTTCATCACTGATGCTTTTATTTTTAAACCAATGCTCACCCTCTTGAAGAAGTTCCGTGGCTGTTGCTATAGATGCTTCATTGACCGCAAAATTAAGGTCTCCAATCTCTGCTTCCAAGCCATTAAACGACCTTGTGAATGCCTTCGTCACTTCTTTATGATAACCTCTGAATTTCTGGATAAACCACAGCCAATTTGATTTCTTCAATATATCCCTTACTTGCGGATATCCCTCCATAAACTTAGGTCCTTCCAGTTCTGCTCTTAGCAATTTACCCATTTTTTCTTTCTGCTCTTCACAAATTTTCCTGCATGAGGGTTCAAATGGAAATAGAACGGCTGAATGCACAGAGATAAGCGCAATGACTGTGGGTAAATGTCAGAGAGTGGGTATATAGATTATAACGTAATAGAGAGCAGAATGGAGTGAACAGAGCAGAGAGGGGTTTTCGTGAGCACAACAGAGAGCACGACAGAGAGATTAACAGAGTATAACACATCCGGCAGCGTTTTGAATTTTGGTGGCTGCACAATAAATATGAGCACGTTTCAACAACGGTTATGGATTTATGTGGCTGTAAGAGTCCGTGGTCAAATCAAATACGTCTCATTGTCACCGATGGAATATTGGAACATGAGTGAAGATCGGGGGTTTTAATGATGGAACCGTTTCAAAATGAATGCGAGAGGATAATATGGAGATCGTGAAAGGTTACGGAATTGCCAATATAGTCATTGCACATAATGGATAGAGCTCATGGTTCAGAACTATATAAAAATGTGTTTTTCAATGCTATTTGAAATAAATTTTATTCATACCTTTGGAATCTTTGCCTTTTCCCTTGGTTTTCAACTAATTGCTCTTTATTGGTGTCTTGAATGCTCCAGGTCTTCATTTTTTGATTCTCACCTGCATTTTATTTCATGATTATGGAAATAACTTCTGACTGTACATTCTTTTGAAAACAGAGTAGTAGCTGCGGAATCTGCTTCTGGCTGTGGAAACTGGAGTCAGCTGCGGAAACAGATGTCAGCTGTGGAAACTGACACAGCTATTACTTGGATGAATGGAGATGAACAGATGACAAATGACCAAATGGAAATGGTCATGAAAAATATTTTTATTGATGAAATGGATAAAAATGAAGTGGAATGGAGTGAAATGAAGTGAAATGAAATGGAATGAAGTGGAATGGAATGGAGTGAATGGTCACAAAACTTGTGAAATGAAAGAGAGATTTTTTTTATTTTTTTTTTGGAAAATATAGTGTCAGGTGTTCCTGATTTTCACCCTATATTTTCTGTATAAGACTGCCAATCAGTGATTGGTTTTCAGGCTTATACCATTTTTTTATTTATTTTTTTTTAACTGAAAAGAACAAAAGCTAGGCTGGTGGAGAAGAAGAATTCTTCCGTACCAGCCTGATTGCAAAACTTTCTTGAAATTTTTTGACAAAATCCTCTTTTGAGAGTGGCTTATGATAAACTTTCAATCTATGGCCATTCACAATAAGAGGAGTTTGAAACTCATCAATGGTCTTGATTCTTACCGCTCCATTGCTAAAGATCTTGTCAATCTCATATGGCCCAAGCCAATGAGTCTGAAATCTTCCTTGGAAATATTTAAACTTGGAATCAAATAACAATGCCCAATCTCCTTCTTGAAACTTCTTCTCTTTGATGTACTTGTCATGTCATTTAGCTCTTTGATACTGAACTAGATCAGTTCTTAAAATTTCTTCTTGTCTGATCTCATCTAGCTCATTCAACTGCTCCATTCTATGCTTTTGGGCTTCTGATAAGTCCATCCCCAACTGAACTGCTATCTTGAAGGTCTTGACTTGGAACTCAATGGAGAGCAAGACTTCTTTCCCATAAACAAGTTCATAGGGAGAATGTCCTGTTGTATTCCTCCATGTAGTTTTGTAGGCCCACAAGGCTTCTGGAAGCCTTTCTGCCCAATCTCTTCTATGTAGATGAACAGTTTTGGTGATGATACTTTCAAGAACTTTGTTTGTGGACTCCACTTGACCATTTGCTTGTGGATGGTAAGGAGTAGATCTTCTGTGCTTCATTTTGTATTCTTCCATCAACTTCTCCACCAAATTGGATGTGAATTGGCTCCCCTGATCTGTCACAATTTCTCTTGGAACACCAAAGCGAGTAAAAATATCCTCATAAAGAAAATGAACAACTGAATTTTTAGTAGCAGATACTAATTCTTTGGCTTCTACCATTTAGTAACATAATCAGTACAAACCAATATAAACTTCTTTTTCTTAGATGGTGGATTAATAGGTCCAATGAAATCTAAAGCCCATTTTTCAAAGGGTTCAATGAGTACCTGTGGTTGCAATGGCATTTCACTTGAAAGGGTAGGTTTCCCTACTCTTTGGCAGCTGTCACACCTTTTGACATATTGTTTTGCATCTTTGAAGAGGGAAGGCCAATAATATCCTAAAGAGAGGATTTTATAGGCTGTCCTTTTGTCTACAAAGTGTCCGCCGCATGGTTCATCATGACATGCCTTAAGGATATCAGGCATTTCATCTTCCCTGACACATCTTCTGATCACAAGATCTGGCCCTGTTTTAAACAATTCGTTAGAAATCCATGAATATTTTGAACTCTCCTGAATAATTTTTCGTTTTTCACTTGGAAATAAATGTGAAGGTAGTTTCCCCGTAACCAAATAGTTAGCAATATATGAATACCAAAGGGTCTTAATAGTTACTGCAAACAAGTATTCATCAGGAAACTTATCCTCTACAGGAGAATCTTCTTTAGTATTCTAAATTCTAGACAAGAAATCAGCTACTGTATTATGTTTTCCTGGTCTATCCAACACAGTAATATTTAATTCTTGCAAAAGTAAAATCCATCTTTTCACTCTGCCATTAGTAACAGGTTTGTTCATCAAATATCTAATTTCAGAATGGTCAGTATGAATAAAAGTTTCATAGCCTGTTATGTAATGTCTAAATTTATTAATTTCATGAACAACAGCTAAAAAATCTTTTTCAGTCACAGTATAGTTCAACTCTGTGGGAGTCAAATTTTTACTGGTGTAATAAATGGCATAAGGAACTAAATCTTTTTGACCCAACACAGCTCCTAGAGCTGTATCTGAAGCATCCGTAGAAATATGGAAAGGGAGTTTCCAATTTGGTCCTCTCAAGATAGGTGCTTCGGATATTCTTGTTTTCAAAGTTTCAAAAGCTGATTGACAATCAGGATCCCATTTAAATTCACAGTCTTTTGTAAGCAATTTGAAGAGTGGAGATGCTATTTTAGTGAAGTTTTCTATAAATCTTCTATAGTAACCAGTAAATCCTAGAAAACTTCTAACATCTCTTTGAAAATTTGGAATAGGCAACTTGGAGATGACTTCAACTTTTGATCTATCAACCTTAATCTCATCTCCTGAAATATGATGCCCCAAAACAATCCCTTCAGTAAACATCATAAAGCATTTTTCATGGCTTAATGAAAGGTTTGTTTCTTTACATCTTATAAGGACTTTTTTCAAATTTTCTAATGCCTCTTCAAATGAATTACCATAAACTGTAAAATCATCCATATAAACCTCTACACAATCATGGATTAGATCAGAAAAAATTCCTAGTACTGCTCTTTGGAATGTTGCGGGTGCATTACATAACCCAAAAGGAAGCACTCGGTAGGCAAAAGTTCCCCATGGACAAGTAAATATGGTCTTATCTTGATCTTCAGGTGCTACCTGAATTTGATTATAGCCACTAAAACCATCCAAAAATGAAAAGTACTTTTTACCTGCTAATGTGTCTAATACCTGATCGATAAAAGGCAAAGGAAAGTGATCCTTCAAATTTTCTTTGTTCAATTCCCTGTAATCAATGCATACCCTCCATTTACCATTCTTTTTAGGTACTATGACCAAAGGAGAAACCCATCGGCTATCTGAAATTGGATAAATGAAGTTTACATGGAGAAGTTTTTGGAGCTCTTCTTTCACTATCTCCCTAAGATTTGGATTCATCGTTCTTTGAGGTTTTCTGATTGGTCTATTGTTTTCCTCAATATAGATATGATGGATGCAAGTCTTAGGATCAATACCCTTCATGTCAGTATACTCCCATGCAAATGCAGTAGAATGTTTTTGCAAGATTTTGGTTAGTTCTTCTTGTTGTGATTCTTCCAAAAGTTTGTTGATATTCAATGTTTTCCTGGAAAAATCTCAATAGTAGAACTACCAAACTCTTCCATAGTGTAAAGAGACATTTGTCTTGATGATAAATATTCTATGTCAGATTCCAACTGAAATTGTGTGGGGTCATATTCTGAAGATGTCTCAAAATTTTCTAATGTGTTCAGAATTTGACTATCCTCACTCATTTCAGAAATGGTAAAGACAGGTTGTATAGTGTCCTCATCATCAACCCATTCATTGTCTCCTACTTCTGTGATTGCTCTTGCTGGAGGATACAAATTGAATTTCTTTGTCGAATTACCATTAGAAATGTACATGTCCCCAGATCTACAACTAATAAAAGCATCAGCTGTGGCTAGCCAAGGTCTTCCTAAGATAAGTGGGCACCCTCCTAGATTATTCTTGGGAGTCAAAATCATAAAATATACTGGATATTCCCAAGAATCTAAGGAGACTGAAATATCTTCTAATACACCATCTGGTTTAATAATTGATCGATCTGCAAGTTGCAGTAAAGTAGGTGTAAAAAGAAGGTTAGAAAGTTTTAGTTGGTCCATAGTCTGTCTACTCATAATGTTGATAGCAGCCCCTAAGTCAATCAATGTGTTTGGAATTTCTATCCCATTTATATGTGTCTTGACAATTGGACTTCCTGGATCTACATACTTCTGCATGGTAATTTTCCCATCATAATATCTGCAATCTTTCCTACCAGGTGGATTCTTCTTGTGTCTTTTAGTTTCCTTCCTGGTCTTTTGAAACTCAACTCCTTTATGGTTTTTGCTAGGATAGGAATCTCTCGAATGGCTTGTAGCAAGGGAATATTGATACAAACATTCTTCAATTCATCTAGAAAGTCATAGTTAGGCAACAAGATTTGTTTTTCCACCCCCTTGTCAATTTGTAGTCTTTCAGGAAAAGGAGGTGTAGATGAAGATGCGGGTTGCTCAACTATAGGAGTTGTGGATGTTAACTTTTCTTTTTCTTTTTGAATGTTTGAATTTTGAAGAGATTCTTCCTCATAACCCTTATTGACTTGAAGAGAATCCTCCTCAGAGGTATCTTGCTCTTGAATATCTATAGAAGGTTTTTCTAAAACTCTAGCAGATCTGAGTTGTACATCGTTGAGAGGAACAATCATATAGGTAGGAAATTTTTGTCCTTCTACCATGTAAGTATTCTGAGGATTCTTATTATTAGGATTTGGCAATGGCTGAGCTGGAAGTTGACTTGTCTTTTGTTGGTATGAGAGCATGAGTTGAGGATTTGAATTTTGTTGAGAAGGTTGTTGTTGTGGAAATGGCAATGAAAGTTGTGGATTTGAATTTGGAAGTTGTGGAGCTTGTTGATTTTGAAAAGATGGAGGATATTGATAAAATTGAGTAAATCTCCCATAAGGATTTTGCATCCCTTGTACCCATGGTTGATATGGATTCTGATGATGGGGCCAAGGTTGTTTCCAAGGATTCCAATTTGGTGGGGTTTGAAAATTCATAGGGTTGTTAAACCCTTGAGTTTGTTGTCCCTGCCAAGGTCTCCTTGCAACAAAACAGAGAGATTCTACTGAATTTGGGTCTTCTTGAAAGACAGTTTTGAGTCCAGGAATTGAAGGAAAATCCTTGATCTCATGATTCTCTGAGCAAATCATACATTTTTCTACAACTTTTTCATCCAAGGGACATTTCCTTAAATCATGTTTCTTCCTACATTTCGGACAAAAGATGGCTAAAGCGTCTGTTTCTGCTTTCTGCTTGTTTTGGATTTTAAGGGTGTCTAGTTGTTCACTAAGGCTCCCTAAGATATCAGTTTTGAACTCATCAATCATATTACCAATCTCTACCCTACTTACTGATCCAGTTGCAGATTTGTTAGCCCTAATAAGAGAAGGATCCCTAGGCCCTTTTCCTGTTTTAGATTTTCCTCTTGAGAGATGGACACATAGTTCTGTTATGTCACGAAGTGGAAGTTGAGAAATATCTCCTTTCCCCATCATGTTTAAAATATATATCCATTCATCTCTAATGGATTTTAATATGAGGGCTTTCAAGGTTTCATCATCTAAGTTGCTCATCTTTGCTCTTTTCAAGTTTTATTGAAATCTTTCAAGTAAGTCTTCCAAATTTTCATCTTCTTTTTGCATCATTTTGAATACCTCATCCTTGTGATTGGTGGGCATGCAATAGTCCAAGTATCTATCCAAAAAAATTTGTTTCATATCATTCCAAGTCCTAATAGATTGAGTGGCTAATCCCATGAACCATTTCAAAGCAGATCCCTTCAATGTTGAAGGAAACAGTTTGAGTTTTTGAGAGTCTTCCATATAATCATAGGTTTGGCACACAACTTCAAACTCAAATAGAAATGTTTCAGGATCCTCACTTCAAAATCCATAAAAGTTAGGGAGAACAGATGGTGAGATATTTTTCATTGTTGCATGAGTTTCCTCATCAACTATAGGGAATCCAAACAAGTTGTTTCCTTCCCTATTTATACAATTATTTCCTTCACCATTGTTGTCTCCATTATTTCCTCCTCTTCTACCTCTACCTCTACCTCCATCTATTACTTCCACTGCCATGATAGTTTCTTTAGAGTCCTTAAAGTCCTCTAGTTCTTCTACCAAGGGAGGATGAGAGAGATTCTCTTTGTTTTCTAAATGGGATTGAGTAGATGGTATAGGAGAATCCTCTAATTCAGCTGCTCCTTGAGTTCCAAAAATCTTAAGGCTATGGGTAGATGGTGGTGAATCTGGTCTATGCCTTGAAGAAGATGGAGTTGTGAAAATCGAACTCTTGGCTTTAGCTATAAACCTTCCCCTAGAATCTCTTGCTCTATGCATGTCATTTTTTATTTTTTATTTTTTAAAAATTTGGGCTAATAATTCTCTTTCTGATCTTCCAGGTCACACTAGGTGTAAGAGGAGAGCATACTTAAGAAATTACTGAACCAATAACTCTCTTTTCTGATCCTCCAAATCACACTAGGTGCAAGAGGAGAGCATACTTCAAGAAGTTATCAATTTTTCCCTTCTTTTATGATTTTGTGTTTTTTTTTTTTTTTAAGAAATTGGCTACCTAGTTACACTTCCCCGGCAACAGCGCCAAAATTTTTGGTCAATTTAGTGTGTCCTAAATTGCTGCATTTAATTTTTCAATCCGAGATTCGTAAGCGAATGAAGTGCGGTGCACTATATGTGCAAGATAACCTATTTCTTAACTTTTTGTCATTTTTGGTTTTCTAAGATGAAATGGAAATTCTAAAATGAAAACAAGTATGGTTATGTTTGTTCAAGGAAATGATATCCTCTATAATGATTTACCAACTTGAAACTTAAAAATGAATTTGAAAATTACAATGAAAAAACTTGAAAGGAAATGAAAATGCGCTGCTGAAATGAAAAGATGTTGCTAATCTAATGAATCAAAACAGTGAACTAGTGAGCATGAAACCAAACTATTCTTGCTGCTGTCTAAACACAAAATAAATTATGCTGAAAGAAATCCAAAAGTTGCAATAAAGTAAATCTAAATCAATTTACATCAACTTGTCTTCTGATCCCTCATCATTAGTCCAGCTATGATTTTCGGAAGTAACCATAAACAACTTGAGTAATTGATATCTAACTTGCAGAAAGTAAACTAATATCAAACCACACATTCATAATTCAATCCCTCACCATCAGTCCAGCTGTGGCTTTCGGAGGCAACTGAAGATGTTATGAGCAGTTTAATATATCTAAATTGCAGAAAGGAAACTAATATCAAACTACACATTTCATAATACAATCCCTCACCATCAGTCCAGCTGTGGCTTTCGGAGGCAACTGAAGATGTTATGAGCAGTTTAATATATCTAAATTTAACTACTGAAGCAAATGAGCAAAACTGAATTAAACAAAGCAGTGCTGAAATTAAACAGAAACTAAGAAAAACAGATTAGCAGCAGAACAATGTTAATCCCATGTCATTAGTCAAAAAGCTATGAAAATGCCCAGGCTGCCTATCTATAACCTGAAACAAGAACACTGATCAGTGATTAACAACATAAAACATGAAAGACAAAAGTGAAATGGAAAGCATGAAAGTTTATAAACAGAAATGAAGCATATGTATCATGAAAAATGCAATGTATAAACATGTGAATGGATTATGGCACAATGAACTTTAAAGAAATAAAATAAGAACTATACACTAATGCACAAAACCTTAGCTGAGCAGGGGCCCTCTACACCAGCCTTGGCAACAATCTTCAAGTACGAATTACGTTGGAAAACAGAGTCTTCTTATATTAAAATGTAGTCATAACAGTAAGATAGTATTACGACTCAAAGGCAGCGTAATTACATTACAGAGTAGACTAATAAAAGATAATAGAGACTAACATCGACTAACTCTATATGCGTATGCAAACGCATTATATATAACAAAAGAAATATAACTGTCTCCTAAAGTTTATGCTGGTGGAGAACACGTAGACCATTACATCCACGGATCTAGGATCATGGCCGTATTGCAAAGTAAATCTATGAGGAGTGGATGTTTGAATTCAGCTATGGAGCCATGTACAGATGTCGACTTGTCCTCCACAACTCAGAAACGGCCATATGAACCTTCACGTGACACAAAACAGAGTCCTGTCACCATGAGACTCTATGGTTGACTTCCATGTGGACACCTTTGACCGCAGCTTCTTTAGATGAGTTTGCTCGAGCCAATAGGACACGAACCATGTCCACATCATTTCTGACTTGCCCATGTGGCTCGTTTTCCCTGTAGACACCTGTAACATAGAGTTTCACAAAATGGCTGCGGAAAGTTGCAGCAGCTGCGGAAAGTGGCAAGATTCTGCAGCTAAATGAAAAAAATCTAAATCAAACAGCAGACACAAAAATATAGTTAAAAACCATGTTAGATGCTCTTTTGCAATTAACATACAATGATATTGACAACTTGGGAGGCTCAGGTGAGTGAAAAAGGTATAGAAAAGTGTATGGAAAAGATGCAGAATTGAGACTCAACACCTCCTACATGACAAAATTATACAAAGTTATCATTTCCTGTCATAGTCAACATGAGTCATGTTTTTTTTCAAGGGAAGTTAACTTGAGTCGGCCTTTCTGCAGTGTCTCTTGACTCATTTTTTAGTCGGCCTTCCTGGTCTTGTCAGTATCTTGTTCTATCGCATAGATATTTGGTCCTTTTCTCATGCTGGTTTGAGAAGGTCTCCACCGACTTATTGTTGGCGGGTTTGTCTCTTATCGACTACGAAATATTGCTCTAAGAGTAAACCTAGAGCCGCACCCTGGCCCTATTTACATCATTGATAGGTGACCTTGTGCTCAACATTTGATCCACATCATGGGTATTTGATTGAGTGGTTTCCATTGTGTTCGAATTCATCTTACATTATCAGACCTAGGATTCGACCAGTACCTTGATTTCCATTTGACCCTATCAATGGATATCTCACTTCTTTGTCAGCTTTCATTATTGGTTGGGTCAAAGGGTTTCTGCCGTGCGCTAGCTTCATCTTGTGAATGTTGGAAATGTATTTCATGTTGGTTACTTCACTTTACTTCGTTTGATTCCTTCCAAATCTTGGCTTGTGGGTTACACTCACGCTACACTGATGTGGGATGCCTTAATGCCTTCCTTCCAGCATATATTTTCCCAATTACTTTAACTCATTGCTTTGGGAATAAGGTCTAGAATCCTTTTTTCAATACCTTAGGGTTTGCAGTCATTAGTGGCAGACTCTTCACTATCGACAATGAGGATACATCATTGCCTCTTGATTGAAATATTCTTTCTAGTGTTTGACTTCAACTCATTCATTTACACTTTCTAGATTGTACTGGGGCACCTTGACACTCATCATCATTATTGGTGGGTTTTCTCGCATTTTTTAATGGTATACATCAATGACTAGTAATCAAACGATTTCTCACATGGTTGACTTCAGCTCATTTATTTCCATTATGTATAATTGTGCCATAGTGATCGGTGCAGACCTCGGGTTTGCATCAACATGCTTTGGGTCACTTTGAAAGCTCCTTCATTTTTTTTCCAGTGGACCCATCCACTCTTATATGTTGTAGTCTCATCACAGTAGCATCCTCTATGTTGGCTCCCAAGTTGCGTGTTTTACCATTTATTCCACCCCTTATGGTTTTGTATTTGGAGATTCAGTTGTGACTTTTGTGATTAGATATCTGTTGCAACATTATTGATCAGTCTTCTATATCTAATACTTGGACATGATTTTGACATATACTTCTGGGTAGTGATCAGATGATTCACTATTTACTTTACATTTCAGCTATACTTGTATACATATTGTATCTGCTCCATAATTCATATGCAAACATGATTTTCTTTCATTGAGAATGGGTATGCCCACCTTAGACATGAGCTATCTTTCTGATCCCTCTCACTAGTTTTTCGCAGGCTGCAATCTGGTGAAGTCCTCTCTAGTCCTCCGAAGGTTTTTTCTATGCACATAATACATTTTGGCCATCATGTACCCCTTCTGACCTCATATATTAGGGGAAATTTTTTATAGCATCATTTATCACCATCATATACTTGATGACTTATGCATTGGCCTTGGGCAACCCTTCCCTTCAGACATGGACATATTTCTCAAAAAAAAAAATCTCAAAACCCATACGCGACTCTGGCCAGACTTTTCTGCGTATACATGCGAGTCCATACATAGAGAATTGCGTATGGATTTTTAAACATTATAAATATATAATTTCCATAATTTTTATGTGAGGTTTAGAGTTGTTCCTATAACTTAACTACCCTAGCCCATGGCCTAACTGTTCCCAACTGAAAAGACTAATTTCGGGGAGTACAAAATCCCCTCAAGCGAATGGCCTAAGGGAGAAAGAGAGAGAATTATAGATATTATACTCTGTTATAGCCCTATCCAAGTCTGATATATTCCCTATGCCTTTTGCACTTCCTAGATATTTTCAAGAAACCCTTGTTTCATTAAGATGTTCACTCACCCTATGTGACATCCATTGTGCTCTATTCATGGAAGAAGTTTTGCAATTCTAGGGCTTGACGGATCTAGAGAATGGTATGCTTGAAGGCCGTGGTAGATTTCAAGTGATTCCTCTACATTTGTTTACTGTACATATCATTAATAAAAGAAGTGACATCTTGTTCCTGATGTTCACATGTCATTTATCTCTTATACATGTGTAATGATCTTAAATCGTTCATTTAATATTGTTTCTATGAGATTATGAATGCTTTTCACTAACATTTAGAACATATATATCCTGTACAACTAGGTTTTTGTGTTTGTTCTTTGCTGGTTTGCAGGTTCTAGAGCACAAAGAGTTTCAAGGGGTTTGCACCCTGCAAGATCTACTACAACCGAAGGATATACGGGTAAGGTCTGCAACATTTAGTTTCTAGTTTAAGGCATAGAATTTGGCTAATTGAGTCCTTCTTGTGATGACATGCCTGTGATTTGTGAAGGTTTATTAACCCAAGAGCTTAGGGTAACGTTGGCCATAACAAAACTGATGACTCCACTAGGGATTACATCCATGTAATTCATAGTTTTGGTTTTTCTATATATCTTGTAGTTTCCCTGATAGTTTTATCACTTTTTATAGTCTAGTAAGTATTTTTTCAATCAGAAAGAAAACCTGGTCCCTTGACTAGGATTGAATTTTTCTTTTTTCCTTATTTTTGTTTCCATACGCAACTTAGTGTTTGTAAAATCATGTATACCTCGTGTATTTTTCAAAGGGACTCGCGTATACATGATTTTCCTTGGTTAGAACCGCGTATACACCCTTGTTTCATACTACAAAACTGCTTATGCCTAGAAAAAATTGAAAATTTGAATTTCTGGCCTCTGTATTCTTTTCTGTCTGTAGTGAACCTTTTCTGTGGTGTCTTTAAGGTGTCTAGACTATTTTTATTGTTGTTTCATATCCATTTCTCTCTTACTCTTGTGAAAACCTAGCCATTTGGTAAAATTTTCTGTTTTGTGCGATTGGAATTGTGGTTGAAGCACCAAGATATTTTCCTGAAGTTCTTGGCTGTTTTGAACATTTAGAATAGTGAGCCCCTGCTTGTTTTCTCTTCTTGGCCCTATACATTACTTCGCTTTTGGTTTTTTCCCTTTTGTACTATCTTCGTCTTCCTGATTTCTTAGGCTAGCCTTGTTTTGAATCTTGAAGAATCTCTTTTTGGTCAAGCCTAGCACCAGAGATCTCTCATCAAAAATGGGATCGAAACACCCTAAAAAACCTCCACTGAAAACAACACAGTCCCTAGAGGGAAACTGCACTATGGCTTGAATAACTGAGTTGGCCTGATGCCAATATACAAATCTGAGGCTCCCTAGCTAATGCACTCTTACAGGAGGTTAAAAGATACACTCACTGAGAGGAGGAACTTGTAAATTCTAGATCTGAGAAGATCTATTATTTCCACTTGCTGCAGCTTGCAAAAGCAACCGAACCCTCACTGGATCTACGTTGCAGTTGGAAGTAGAGCTTGGCCAAATGCCTAATGGTGGAAAAAATCACTAAGACTCCTCCAATAAATCCTCAAGGGAAGAGATAGAATCCTTGCATAGGAATCCACAAGTGCTAAGCAGCACTATCCTCAGCTAATCCGCAGAGGATGGTATTTTTCTAAACAGACAAGATACTTAGAAAATAAGCATAATCAACAACCTTCTCTTGCTACCTTCCCCTTCCTTTTATAAGATGAAAGCCTTGAAAAACCCTAAACCACCTTGATGAGTTAGCTCCTTTCACATGAGGGGCCTCCTTCTATAACTGAATTGTCCCTTCATGAGGTGCATTGTATCTGGAAAATGCTATATATTTGGCCAAGTTTGACCCAGTCTCATAGCTCAAACCCATTTCACACCTGTAAGTGATTTATTTACATGGCCTAGATTTATCCTTGTTCATATGGGCATTGATTTATTCATTATTTTTAGGAGTTTTACATGTCCTCCTTCATTCATTTATTCATGCAATATAAAATGAAACAAAAATGTGTATTCTTCATAGCTCTGGTTAAGTAGGAATATTACATTCCTCCCCTCCAAAATGTTTCTTGTCCTCAAGCAACTGATAGGGTGAGTGCTGCAATACATCCCTTCCTCCATTGGTGACACTGTTACACTAAAAATTGTCATCCTGACATTATGCTATGTGTATGAGATAATTATTACTTATACTTCCTCCTTTTCAAGTCTAACATATCATTTCCTCATGTCAAGCCTTGAAAATTAGAGAAAAGTTCCTAAAAATCTCCTTAACTTTGGTGTCACACTTTCTCTATATCTTGCCTGCGATCCCGCACCTAATGTTCATGTCTCCTATGTACCTGAATGCACTTTCTCTATGTTATGGGTGTGGACCCCTGTAAAGATTTAAAAAGCACAAGTAAAGTAAAAAAATCTCACTTTCAGTAAATTCTAGAAGCCTCTAGAAAGAATATTGCGGTGGCAGAACCGCTCTTTTGAGGTTCATGTATCCCTTACCTTATGGAGCTAACCCCTTGATGTGAGGAGCTTATCCCTTTGAAGGATGATTCTATCCCTTCATATTTGGAACTGAAACCTCCTCTTTTCCATTATAAAAATAAGCATTGGGTAGCCTCGAGGGGATTTCAAGCTTTAGGTTATTTGAGGTTAAGTGATGTTGGGATTCAGACTCATTTAACTGAGATTTTTGTGAGGAGAGATTGCATACCTCTATTTTTCTTGGTTGGAGGAGTGCAGAGCTTATCAGAGTAGAGGAGATTGCTGCTTCAGACCCTGGGAAGGCCAGTTCAACATCAAGGCTAAGGTTGTAAGGTTTTCCTTCTTTTAAAGTTAATACAAATGAATTCATTTTTCTCAATAAGCTGTTAGTTAACTGTTTATTTCATGGATTCCTTGATCACTATGATAAGCATGATTTACGATGCTTACTATACAGGTGCTATTTAATGTTTGCTTATTTGTGACTGTAGGTTTACGAAGATAACTCCTTCAAGTGCATGAGGGATAACAACGACTTCGAACAAGTGTTGGACCTACGGTAATTCTTTTACACCTCTATAGTGATGTTTGTAAATCATATATGCTTAGAGAAAGATTAGTTCATTTGGCTTCTTGTTGCTAGATTACCTTTTTGGTAATAGGGAGATCAGTCTTGTCCACAAAATTGATTAATTCGTACAATAGAAACCATCAAAAATAAATTCCTCCTCATTATCCAAGTGTTCACCAATCCAACACATCATGAATTGTTCCTCCAAGTTTATCATAAGATGTGCATAGTCCATCCCACAAGGAGTGAAAAATTCAATAGAAATGAACATGGCTGGAGCAATGCCTTCTCTAAAACATGTATCATGAGGTAGAGAAGTTCCATCCCATGTGGTACATAAAAACTACCCATCCTACCTCCATACAATCCCATAAACAATCCAACTATGTCATCCAAGTATGGAAGAAAAGCTACATATATGCACACGTAAATTTGAGCTTGAGGAGGTGGGTCAAAGTTCCATATGTGATGCCACTGCAGTGCATCTCCTGCCCGCATCAGATCAAGGTGTGGCAAGTGGAATTCCCACCACACATTTGCTGCATGAGTCATCTTAACATAGCTGAAGATTTCAGATATGTTTGGTTCCTTTGGGAAGAACCCATCATGAAAAGGAATCTCCCTTTGCACAAAAAGGGGGTGGCCAAGTTCAGAATTCCTACTGGCCCTCCAAAAGCCATGAGATCCACATGCTCTCTCACTTCCTTTAGGTGTCATAACCTACAAAAACATGGTAAAAGAATATGATAGATCAGAAAATAAAACTTTATTTTCATGATTAGACCCTTTACCATCATAGTTCCTCATACACATGGAGTTGTGCATGGGCATTTCTCTTCTCTCCAAAGAAGGAAGAATTGGCTGAAATGAATCTTGAAAAGAGTCCATTGGCTATACCTATTCCTCATATCTGATGCACTCTTGAAAGTGATGATGTAAATTCTCTCTCATCCCTTCCTAATCAAAGCTCCTCATGATTAGGGTGTAGATGTTCATGGATTGCATATGGCCGAGAAAGAATTCTTTGTGTGCCCCTTGTAGTATCTTATGCTTGAGCTTGGAAGCTCTAGATAGGAAGATCCTACCATGAAAGTAGATGACTCCCCCTTGGACTAAGTAGCCCTATTCTTGCTGCAGGTCATCTAGTATCATACAAGTGTGGAGATCTTTGGAGTACTCTACAAGCAGTTGAGATTTCTAGTACATATCCAAACTGCTCAAAAAAGACAGTGCTGATGATACCTCCATGGAAGTGCCTATCATGTTGTTGATTTCTTCTCTGACATTTCTCATGCCAAATACGTGTGTTGGAATGCTAATTCTCCCATTCTCCTCCTCCCTCAGCGCAGATCTGGAAATTAGAGGGTGTGGTAGTGATGAAGGGAGAAGATCCCCTTTACTCTTGAGCTATCCCAAGCCTCCCAGCACTATAGCCTAGTCTTCCATTTCCCCAATCCCTCTTGGATCTAATTTTGGAGTAGCAATTTGTGAGGCCTCCCCCACAAGATCTGAATCTGGTGGCCTCCTAGGTGGTTTGCCACTAGATAGGAATGTCCCATGCAGAATGCTCATGAACATGAGAGAAGGGAATGTGAGATCCTTGCTTCCACTACGCAAATCCATCTTTGTTGTTTGGGTGGAAGTGCTAGGTGAAGGGTAATTATGCATCCCTTGGATCATTTAAGGTTTACCACTCCTCATGTCCACCCACTTCATCTTCAAAGCCTTCCAATCAGTGGTGACTTTCCCCAATGTAATGAACCATTGGACACCCAAAATGATATTGGTGTCTGGTATGTCAACTACAAAAAATTGATCCACCAAAGTTTAGGACCCCATAGTAATTGAAAGCGATGGGACATAATGCATGCATTTCATTTTCATATCTCCTAGGACCAAAACAGAGAATCCCTCAAAATTATCAGTGGGGATTTCTCTCCTCTACACAACATGAGCATCAATAAATTTGTGGGTTGCCCCACTGTCAATCAGTATAGATATCCTCTGATTCATGATTGAACCTTGTACTCCTGTCAAAGATGCAATAGTTCCTCTTATTGGAGCAAAGGCTCCATCCCCATCTCCAAATGGTGTAGGATCTCCCTCAACATTATCAGCGCTGTGACCCCTTCTTGGTTCATCATCTTCATCTTTGTCCTCAAAATATGAGAAGACTTCTATGTAGTGTGCTTTCCCAGCAACACATCTATGTCCAGGTGCCCATGACTCTTGGCAAGTGAAACATAGTATCTTCTTTCTCAAATCCCTCCTGACTTCAATATCAAGAGGTTTCTTGAATGAGCTATCCTTTTAAGGAGAAAATTTCTCTTCCTTCCCTTTAGAAAGGTGAGGGGTCTTGCTCTGGAAAGTTTCCTTTGCTTTTGGCAAGGCATCTTGGAGGTCTTTCGCCCTATCAATGGCATCATGCAAAGTGATGGGCTTGTTAGATTTAACCAACCCATGCAAGGGTTCATCCAAGCCATCAATGAGGATGTACACCCTCCTTGCTGCAGATAGATCAGGAACCATAATAGATAATCTCAGAAACTAAGAGATATAAGTTTCTGCATTTCGTGATAGATTTAACTTTTCAAGGCTCATGAAAGGTGATTTTGGATCCTTTCTGTCAAACATCTCCACAAATATTCTAGTGAATTCATAATAGGCAGTCACATTGGCATGACCCAATGTAGACAATGCATGGAACCACAAATTGTGTGTTTCACCTTCAAAGTGTAGCACTGCAATCTTGATGGCTTCAATCTCAGGGAATTTGTTCAACTAAAAGTAGATGTCCAAATTTTCTACCCATGCCTTGGCAGAACTGGTGGATGACCCATCAAACTGGGGCAAAAAGATTCTACCCATAGAGTGATGTCTATCATGATTATGGAAGAACCCACCATCTCTATATTGATGCCTTGGTCTTATTTTGTCTTTTATGTGACAAAAATCTTGAAAACTCAAGTGGTCCTTGAATATCTGATTCTAAAATTCATATTCCAAAAAGTATAATTCAAGGGATGCATGCTCTTGTGGTCTTTCATTCTCCACAACGAAGAAGGTAGGCATAATGGACCATTGTGGGGCTTGTGGCTGGTTCATTGGTTGACCAGTCCAATGGCGAGACATGCCATAGCTTTCCCCAGGATGAAATATCCCACGAGATTCCCTCATTCTGTCCATTCTCATCTCTTTGATATGTCTAGCAAGATCTTCCATGGCTACCAAAATATTCCTTGCAAACTCTTGACCTTCTTTATCATTTCCAGTTTCAGGGGCTTTACCGTTGTCTTGATCCTCAATGGTGTAGTCAAACTTATTGTGGATTCTATTCTAATACCTCTTCTCCCTCTCAGTAAGAGGCTCATATTCTTCTAAATGAAACATGGTTGTGGTTCCCCAGTGAAAGCACAGGCTATGCCAAGAAAGGAGCTTTGATACCAATGTAATATCCCAAAATGGGATTGCACAGCAGTGCCTGCTGAAATAATGTACTTCTGGGAAATTTGTGAACATAAATGAGTTTTCAACTCCTAGATCCCTTATATCAGTAGATCTGGGGTCTAGATCCGAAAGGAGATAAAAAAAAAATCAAAATAGGAGTGGTAAACAAATTTCCCACCACCTAGTCTAGCTGGAAAACCCCCAAAGAGAGGAGCTGCAGCTATGTAATAGAAACTACTTCAGAAATAACGCAGTATTGGAAAGCATGAGAAGGATGCCATCAAATAAGATCAATTTTTGAATATACAGTAGCAATCAGATTTATATTGATGCTCTTACATTATACAACATAATACAAAAGCCAAGAAAGAAGGAAATCTTCTGAAAAGAAGGCTACAACACATATGTATACTGCAAAATGGCTTAATAGTGTTATTTAAAGGAGCTGCAGTAGTTTAATGTTACAATTTAGATCTAGAGAAGATCTCTGTACAAAATATCAGATCCATTTCAGATCTGTACACTAGAAAGGCTCTATTACAATATCCCATTGGGGTTTTGAACAAATCATGCAATACAAAGAGTAGATCTCAGTTTTAAGTAGAAGATATGCAATATTATTCAGAAATTTCTGAAGATTATTTTATAGTAAAAAAATATCAGATATATACATAACATGGATTAGCAAGATAATACATGGATCACCAAAGTGAAATGAAGCCTAGCACCAGAGATCTCTCATAAAAAATGGGATCAAAACACCCTGCAAAATCTCCACTAAAAATAACGCAATCCCTGAAGGGAAACTGCATTGTGGCTTGAATAAATAAGTTGGCCTAATGCCAATATACAAATCTGAAGCTCCCCATATAATTCACTCTTCCAGGAGGTTAAAATACACAATCATTGAGAAGAGGCACTAGTAAAGTCTAGATGTGAGAAGATCTATTATTTTCATTTCTTGCAGCTTGCAAAATCAACCAAAACCTCACTGGATATGCACTGCAGTTGGAAGTAAAGCTTGGCCAAATACCTAATAGTGGACAAAATTAGCAAGAATCCTCCAAGAAATCCTCAAGGGAAGAGATAGAATCCCTGCATAGGAACCCACAAGTGCTAATTAGCACTATCCTCAGCTAAACAACAGAGGATGGTATTTGTCTAAACAGACAAGATACTCAGAAAATAAGCATAATAAACAACCTTCTCTTGTTGCCTTCCCCTTCCTTTGATAATATGAAAGCCTTGAAAAACCCTAAACCACCTTAATGAGTTAGCTCCTTTCACATGAGAGCCTCCTTTTAGAACTGTGATGTCCCTTCATGAGGTACATTGTATCTAGACAGTGCTATAGATTTGGTCAAGGTTGACCCAGTCTCATAGCTCAAACCCCTTTCACACCTACAAGTGATTTGTTTACATGGCCCAGATTTATCCTTGTTCATATGGGAATTGATTTATTCATTCTTTTTAGGAGTTTTACATGTCCTCCTTTATTCATTTATTCATGCAATAGAAAATGAAACAAAAATATATATTCCTCTTAGCTCAGGCTAAGTAGGAATATTACAGTCCTCCCCTCCAAAATGTTGCTTGTCCTCAAGCAACTGATAGGGAGAGTGTTGTAGTACTTCCCCTCTGCATTGGTGACTCCATCAAGGATCAAGTCCTCCTCATTAGCCAAGTGTTCACCAAGCCAACACATCATGAATTGTTCCTCCAAGGTTATCATAAGATGTGCATAGTCCATCCCACAAGGAGTGAAAAATTAAATAGAAATGAACATGGTGGGAGAAATTCCTTCTCTAAAACATGTAGCATGAGGTAGAGAATTTCCATCCCATCTGGTACATAAAAACTACCCATCCTACCTCCATACAATCCCATAAAAAATACAACTATGTCATCCAAGTATGGAAGAAAAACTACATATATGCAAACATAAATTTCAGCTTGAGAAGGTGGGTCAAAGTTCCATATGTGATGCCAGCGCAGTGCATCTCCTGCCTGCATCAGATCAAGGTGTGGCAAGTGGCATTCCCACCACACATTTTCTGCATGATTCATCTTAACATAGTTGAAGATGTCAGATATGTTTGGTGCCTTTGGGAAGCACCCATCATGTAAAGGAATCTCCATTTGCACAAAAAGGGGGTGGCCAAGTTCAGAATTCCTATTGGCCCTCCAAAAGCCATGAGATCCACATGATCTCTCACTTCCTTTAGGAGTGATAACCTACAAAAACATGGTAAAAGAATGTGATAGATCAGAAAATAAAACTTTCTTTTCGTGATCAGACCCTTTACCATCATAGTTCCTCATACACATGGAGTTGTGCATGGGAATTTCTCTTCTCTCCAAAGAAGGAGGAACTAGCTGAAATGACTCTTGCAAAGAGTCCATTGGCTGTCCTAATTCCTCATAGCTAATGCAATCTTGAAAGTGTTTATGTAAATCCTCTCTCATCCCTCCCCAATAAAATCTCCTCATGATCAGCGTGTAGATCTTAATGGATTGCATATGGCTGAGAGCGAATTCTTTGTGTGCCCCTTGTAGCATCTTCTGATTGAGCTTGGAAGCTCCAGACAGGAAGATCCTACCATGAAAGTATATGACTCCCCCTTGGACTAAGTAGCCCTTTTCTTGCTGCAGGTCATCTAGTATCATACAAGTGTGGATATCTTCAGAGTACTCTACAAGCAGTTGAGATTTCTAGGAGAGATCCACACTACTCAATAAAGATAGCGTTGATGATACCTCCATGGAAGTGTCTGTCATGTTGCTGATCTCTTCTCTGACATTTCTGTGCCAAATATGTGTATTGGAAGGCTGATTCTCCCATTCTCCTCCTCCCTCAACATATAACTAGAAATGAGACGGGGTGGTAGTGATGAAGGGAGAAGATCCCCTCTACTCTTGAGCTATTCCAAGTCTCCCAACGTTGTAGCTTGGTCTGCTATTTCCCTAATCCCTCTTGGATATAAGTTTGGAGTAGCACTTTGTGAGGCCTCCTCCACAAGATCTGAATCTGTTGGCCTCCCAGGTGGTTTGCCACTATATAGTAATGTCCCATGCACAATGCTCATGAACATTAGAGAAGGGACTGTGAGATCCTTGCTTCCACTGCGCAAATCCATCTTTTGTTTTTGGGTGGAAGTTCTAGGTGAAGGGTAAGTATGCATGGCTTGGATAATTTGATGTTTAACACTCCTCATGTCCACCCACTCCATCTGCAAATCCTTCCAATAAGTGGTGACTTTCTCCAATGTAATCAACCATCAGAAACCCAAAATGATATTGGTGTCTGGTAGGTCAACTAAAAAGAAGTGATCCACCAAAGTGTAGGACCCCATAGTAACTATAAATGATGAGAAATAGTGCATGCATTGCATTTTCCTATCTCTTAGAACCAAAATAGAGAATCCCTCAAAAGTATTAGTTGGGATTTCTCTCCTCTGCACAATATTAGCATCAATAAAGTTGTGGGTTGCCCCATTGTCAATCAGTACAGATACCCTCTGATTCATGATTGAACCTTGTACTCTTAGGGTCAAATACTTAGGTACTCCTCTCAAATATGCATGAGTTTCTCCTATTGGAGAAAAGGCTCCATCCCCATATCCAGATGGTGCAGGATCTCCCTCAACATTATCAGCATTGTGACTCCTTCTTGGTTCATCATCTTCATATTCCTCCTAAAAATTTGAGAAGAGTTCTATGTAGTGTACTTTCCCAGCAGCACATCTATGTCTAGGTGCCCATGAATCTTGGCAAGTGAAACATAGCATCTTATTTCTCAGATCCCTCCTGACTTCAATATAAAGAGGCTTCTTTAATGATCTCTCCTTCAAAGGAGTAGCTTTCTCTTCCTTCCATTTAGAAAGGTGAGGGGACTTGCTCTGGGAAGTATCCTTTGCTTTTGGCAAGGCATGTTGGAGGTCTCTAGCCCTCTCAATGACATCATGCAAAGTGATGGGCTTGGTAGATTTAACCAACCCATGCAAAGGTTCATCCAAGCCATCGATGGACATGTACACCCTCCTTGCTGCAGATAGATTAGGAAACATAACAGATAATCTCAGAAACTCAGAGATATAAGTTTTTTCATTTCCTGATTGCTTTAACTTTGCAAGGCTCATGAAAGGTGCTTCTGGATCCTTTCTTTCAAACCTCTGCACCAATCTTCTAGTGAATTCATAATAGGCAGTCACATTGGCATGACCCAATGTAGACAACCCATGGAACCACCAATTGTGTGCTTCACCTTCAAAGTGCAGCGCTGCAATCTTGATGGCTTCAATCTCGGGGATTTTGTTCAATTGAAAGTAGATGTCCAGCTTTTCTACCCATGCCTTGGCAGAACTAGTGGATGACCCATCAAACTTGGGAAAAAATAATATGTCCATATAGTGATGTCTATCATGATTATGGAAGAACCCACCATCTCTATACTGATGCCTTGGTCTTATTTTGTCCTTAAGGTGACAAAACTCTTGAAAACTCTAGTGGTCCTTGAATATTTGATTCTTATATTCATATTCCACAAAGTAGTCTTCGAGGGATGCTTTCTCTTGTGTTCCTTTATTCTCCACAGCCAATAAGGTAGGCATAGTGGAGCGTTGTTGGGTTTGTGGAGCTTGTGGCTAGTTCACTAGTTGACCAGTCCAGTGATGAGACATGCCAGAGCTTTCCCCGAGATGAGATCTCCCAGGTGATTCCCTCATTTTTTCCATTATCATCTCTTTGATATCTATAGCGATATCCTACATGGCTACCAAAAGAGTTCTTGCAAACTCTTCTCCTTCTTTATCACTTCCAGTTTCAGAGGCTTTACCCTTGTCTTGATCCTCAGTGGTGTAGTCAAACTTCTTATGGCTTCTGTTCTGATACCTCTTCTCCCTCTCAGTAAGAGGCTCATATTCTTCTGACTTCAACATGGCTATGGTTCTCCAATGAAAGAATAGGATGTGCCAATAAAGGAGCTTTGATACCACTGTAATATCCCAAAATGGGATTGCATAGCAGTGCCTATTGAAATAAAGCACTTCTGGGAAATCTGTGCACAGAAGTGAGTTCACAGCTCCTGGATCCCTTAGATCAGTAGATCTGGGGTTTAGATCCAGAAGGAGAGCAAAAAAAAATCTAAATAGGTGTGGTAAACAAATCTCCCACCACCTAGTCTTGCTGGAAAACCCCCAAAGAGAGGAGTTGTAGCTATGTACTACAAATTGTTTCATAAATAATGCAATCTTCGAAAGCATGAGTAGGAGGCCATCAAATAATATCAAATTTTGAATATATAACAAAAATCAGATTTATAATGATTCTCTTACATTATACAGCAGAATACAGAAGACAAGAGAGACAGAAATCTTCTAAAAATAACACTACAACACATATATATACTGCAAAATGGCTTAACAGTGTTATTTAAAGGAGCTGCAGCAGTTGAATGTTACACTTCAAATCTAGAGTAGATCTGTCTACAAAATATTAGATCCATTTCATATCTATATGCTAGAAAGGCTCTATTACAAGATGCCCTTGGGGTTTTGACCAAATCATGCAATATAAAGAGTAGATATGAGTCTTAAGTAGCAGATTTGCAATATTATTTAGAAATTTGTAAAGATGATTTTACATTAAAAAAATATTAGAGTTATACATAACATGGATCAGAAAGATAATCCATGTATCACCAAAGTGAAAGGAAAGCCCAGTGCCAAAGATCTCTCATAAAAAATGGGAACAAAACACCCTGCAAAACCTCCACTGAAAATAACGTAGTCCCTGAAGGGAAACTGCATTGTGGCTTGAATAACTGAGTTGGCCTATTGCCAATATACAAATCTGAAGATCCCCAGCTAATGCATTCTTCCAGGAGGTTAAAAGACACACTCACTGAGAAGAGGCACTAGTAAAGTCTAGATCTGAGCAGATCTAGTGTTTCCACTTGCCGCAGCTTGCAAAAGCAACCAAACCCTCACTGGATCTGCGTTGCAGTTTCAATTAGAGCCTGGAAAAATGCTTGATAGTGGAAAAAACCAGCAAGAATCCTCCAAGCAATCCTCAAGGGAACAGATAGAATCCCTGCATAGGAATCCACAAGTGCTAAGCAACACTATCCTCAGCTAAACAACAGAGGATGGTATTTGTCTAAATAGACGAGATACTTAGAAAATAATCATAATCAACAAAATTCTCTTACTGTTGTCCCATTCCTTTTATAAGATGACAGCCTTGAAAACCCTAAACCACCTTGATGAGTTAGCTTCTTTCACATGAGGGGCCTCTTTCTAGAACTACAGTGTCCCTTCATGAGGTACATTGTATCTAGACAACGCTGTAGATTTGGTCAATTTTGACCCAGTCTCATAGCTCAAACCCCTTTCACACTTGTAAGTGATTTGTTTACATGGCCCAAATTTATCCTTGTTCATATGGGCATTTATTTATTCATTCTTTTTAGGAGTTTTACATGTCCTCCTTTATTCATTTATTCATGCAATAGAAAATGAAACAAAAATGTATATTCCTCTTAGCTCAGGCTAAGTAGGAATATTACAGGATCAACGTGCAACACTAGAATATGCTAGCATAGTTATATGCTAAGTCATGAGTGTGTTTTAAATTTTTTATTTTTATGTTAAAATTTTGTAAAAAAAAAGAAAATTAGAACACTACCAAAATTTCCAGTAGCACCTGTTTAGCTCTATCGGATAGTCTATTTTAATTATGTTTTATATTTTTTTTTCTTTAACTTGATGTTACTAAAAATTATGGTAACTTCCCATGTTTGTTTTATAAAAAAAAAATGCATTTTCTTTTCTATTAAGCCACGTGTTCTCGTTATCAACTACATTTTAATTTCTTTTTATCATGAGTTAGGTCACATGATAGGAAAGTTTTACATTGATTGATGTTAATTTGATTCATGGTTATACGTGGAGCAAGCTAGGTGTTAATTCGTGGTTTTTAAAGCCAACCATTGTTTGTCCTCTTTGTTAGATCGATCTATACTTTTAATCTGATGACCATTTGGATTGATCAAGCATGAACGCTGCTAAATTTTTTTCCCTGTCATAATGATATGATGGAGGTGACTGTTAGCTCCATCTCCATTCATCTCTAGCCACCTGTAGCATATCATCTAAAACTCCGCAGCCAACTGAAGTTCATCATGACTACCACATGGTGTATTCCATAGTCCAAGATATCTCTTATTATGAAAATTATCATGCATACAAAGGTGAACCAAAATATCTTTTTAAACCACCAAAAATAAGGGAAAACCATTATTTTTGAGTTTAAGTGTTGGTGAATGAGAAGCTCCAGTGAGCAGCCTGAGGAAGGAAACCTAGATTTCAGACAAATTGTATTGAAGACACAACAACACTTGTTAGGTGAGCTCCCCTAATTTTGACACCTATCAAATTTCAGTAGGTAGCCTTCTTTATTATTGAAGATGGTTAAGAAAGGAGGAAAGCTAAAATGAATTGAACCCCAAGGATCTGATCTAGTGGATGATAATCCAAATGAGAGAATGTTCTTTGTTCAGGTAGGGTGGTACCATTGTGTTCAAGACTAGGAAGGTCTCATTCAGGATTAGATAAGGAATTTGGACATTATTTAAATGGGCTAGAAGCAAATGTATATGGCCTCAGATTTTAGGTATCAGAAGAGTCTATTGTTGAAGCTTTCAACCTTCAACATGAAGGAGAAAAATGGTTCAAAGGCTAAGTCATCATTGGATGAGACCTCAACAGTTTCATCAAAGATGATCACAGTAACCCTAACTGGGCTAAGGGGATTCCCAATAGTTACCTCAAGAATGAATGGGATGAGACTGTCCAGCTCATCAAGATTTGCCTTACTTGTGAGAGGAGGTATACTATTGTTTTTATTTATCACATGAGATTTTTGTTTCACATTGCAGGTATGAAGACCCTCAACCTACCATTCTTTCTGCTAAAGATCTCGACAAAGATATCAGCTAGGATACAAACACATACAACTACATCAGATTATATCTTATATCATCAGGCTCTTATTAAAGTATTGGTTGAGGAAGAACTCAAGAAAAGAATCCATTCATGGGAGAATTTTATGTTTTACAGGGCAGGCCAACCTGCACCTACACCAGATATTCCAGCTTGGGTATTTGTAGCTTCACAGCAACATCCTTAGCCTGTTAAGAAAAAATGGAAATTCCAGAATCCAATTACTTTAGCAGTTGGTAAGATTACTAAAAGAAAGGCTAAGAAGGAGAACATCTAGAAAAAGGCTAAAGGAAGAAAAGAAAATGATCCTTTAACCAAAGTTGAATAGAAGTTGGAGAAAGGAGAAGGCTCATCAAACAACAAACCCAAATCCATGAATATTTCGCTTCCCATTAGTCATTTTCCTAATGTTTATACCAGAGCACAGAGAGGAAACTCTATGACTACAGAAAAATCCAAAACATAGGTGCTATCAGAAGTTTCAGAAGAAAACATTCAAAAAAATATTCATAAGGAATATCAACCCACTAAGTCTAATGAGGAGCTCCTGAAAGATCTAGGGTATGATATTAGCAGAAAAATAAGGAAAAAGGATGCAAAACCTATTGCAAGTGTTAGCCATATATAAATTATGTTATATCTCATGATGGCTAAACATCCCTTTAGTTTTCAAGAAACATTTTTTTATGAAAATCTTGTGTTTTCTTGAAACCCCATTGTGTTCAATATATTTAAGAACTCACTTCACTAATAAAATTCACTCAATCCTGCCCTACTATTACCAAAGAAGATTGTTTTCAAGCCACATTTTTCCATCATTTCACCTTCATAATTTCCTCTCAAAATTCCTCCATGTCACTCTTTATTTATTCCTATCCTAACATTCATTTCCCCAATTAAAAAGGGCTTCTTTCCCTTCAGTTTCCCTTCATTCCACCCAAAACTACCTCCCAAACCCTTTAAAACCATGGAAAACTCCTTTTTCTTGGTTTAAATCCACTTATTTACTCTATTAGAACTTCTTAAAAGGCTTAAAAAGCCCTCTTTTAGCCTTATTTTCTGACCTTTTATCAAATCAGGCTTGAAGCCCCTTTTGGCTTAAACCTCCCACCCCTTTTTGATCATATGACCAAGGCCTATGAGCAATCACTAAGTCTCGACCCTTCTTCATTCCCACCCCTGGTCATTTCCATTTCTCCACTTAACCTGTCCTATGCACTATATCTCCCCTTGATAAATCTCGGTCATCAATCTCATTGATCCAATAGTGGTCCTTTTCCCCCTCATCATCCTTCCTCCCAGTGATATCTTTTTCGCTCGCCCCTACATTAAATCTTCAAAATCCAATGATCAACATTCTTCCCAACACGTCAACCCCACCCATTAGACACTCCGCTACATGACACCTTTGTTGACCTTAGCACCCGGTCCCACTACCATGCATCTTCCCTGTTACATGCACCCTCCGCTATAGATCTAGATCCCCCAGATCTAATGGAACACGTTCATTTTCACTTCCAATCCATCATAACATTTTAACGCCCAAATTCAACGCAAAATGGGTTGTTTATTTGGGACATGTGTCACCCGACTAATGGTATCGCGTCTGTAAGGGCTGAAACCATTAACCACCCGTCCTCTATGTGAATACCACCCCAGTATTATGAAAAACCACCTTAATCATTTCGTGAAAATATTTAAATTCACTCATGTTTCTTTGTGATTGTGTCATGGAACCCTCCTCTGTTCATATTCCTTCCTCTGCATTGCTCCATAACCACTCCCCGAGCCTCTGTAAGAAGTTTTAATCCAAGGCGCAGGTTTTATTAATATGTTCTATGTTTGAGTTGCAAGTTGAATGGTGCCCAATTATTCAGGCCGTCCCATAGCTAGAAATAGTGGCAAAGCCCAGGATGATGATACTCCGGGCTAGATAATCAGAAAAGGGACACAAGGTTCGAGTTCAAAGGTTTGATCAGTGTCTCATGAGCATTGGTCAATGAAATCCTGCAGCACCAAAAGAAGCCACCTGTACACCAAAAACAACGAAGAATAGTGAATATTAAAGCACGAAAATCAAATATTAATGTTTAAAGCATAAGCCAGAAGATTAAAATCTTAACTAAACATATTAAAGACAAAAAGCACAGTTAAAGATAAATTAATTAAATGATAAAATAGTCAGCAAAGTGACAGAGACATAAGATGATAAAGGAAGGCCAAAAATCATTATCAGAGGCCTAAACAGAGTTTAAAGAGCTAATCAGATAGATCATCAAGAAAGAAAGCTTCGAATGACACATCCATAGAAGCAATTACTCCTCCAAAAGATTAAAATGCCACCTACCCGCCTATTTTCCCCTAAGATACACAAAGTTATTACAAAACAGAGATATTTTGTATAGACAGCTCATAAGTTATTTCCAGCCTACCAAATAAAGCCTGAAAGTCAACAAAAACAACTAATTAGTTTAAAGAGTTAATGTAATATTCATTATGCAGAGTTAGACTTAAATACATTTTTGCCATGGGCCTTGCATGGTCTCAAAGGTCAAAAAACATTTACTCTATCATTTATGAAACATTTCACGACCCATTCCTCACCCCACCTCCTCATTTCATCTATAAATATCATATGAGGAGCTCATTGTAGTTGTTTTTGGATTATTATTGAGTGTTGGGTTGTGGTTGATTTTTGTTGAAGAGCTACTAAGTAGTTGAAGAATACTAGGTTGGATAGAGAAGTTTTGAGCTATAAAAACCTGCTAGACTTGGAGTATGTAACTAGCTTTAACATCAATAAAACAAGCTAATTCATAGGATCTCGGTCTATGTTAATGGTGATTTTTTTCTTCTCTATATTTGTCTTTTCTTATTTTTTACATGCTGTCCATTTTATCTGATAAAGAACATAAAATTTAGATTAGGATTTACTGTCAAAGTACCCTATTTCTGTCTGAAAACCTTATCTTTATGTTTTCTTCTGATGAGGTTTTATTGGAGGATTCTTAATTGCCTCCCGTTTTATCCAACTTGTTGTTTTAAGAATGATTTGATAGAGTATAACCAGGCAGGAATGTTGGTGAGCCCATGTCTATCTGAGTACAACTTGAGATATTGTTTTTAAAAATATCTTCTTCAAATTTTTCTAATTAGAGTCTCAACCAGGGAAGTCTATGGTATGCCCTGTCCTCTAGCTAGTCTTTAACAGTTACATTGAAATACCCCTTGAGAGTATGCCACAAGCAGGCTAGATTCATAGTTTCTGTCTGATCTTAGGCTATTTTCCTTGTTCTCTTATATGTTTTCTCCTTTCTGAAAGTAGTCTTAGGATTACTGGATTTGTTGTCTTAAAATTTTGCTTTATTACAAGTCTTCCCAAAGAATTCTATTGTTTTCCCTATCCTTTGGCTTGCTTCAAACAGTTACTTTGAAATGATTTTCTTGTTTAGTGGAGTTAATAGATCCTTAATTGATTATTAACTTTTCTTCTTTCACAATAATTTAATGTTCCATTTCACAACTTAATCTAAAAGATCCTTTGAGATAGATGACTTGCCCTATAGAAACCCTTGAAGAATTTTTGTACAATTAAATCCTTTTGTGACCCCATAGCCCAATGGGTTAAAACTATTTCATGACCTATCTTTTTAGCAGAAACATTCTTTCAATTTACTCTCACCTTCACCCTTCAACAAACCTCTTCAGTTAATGATATCTATCCCAACCAAAAGAAACAAGTTCCTAAGAGCTTCATAACTAGCCTAATATCATAAACAAAGTATAAATATAAATCCTTTGAAAGCACTTAATAGAGAGATCCCTCTCTGAATCTAGGAAGGTTAGGTCCTAGGATTCCAAAGTGGTTATGATGTGGCCCCTGCAGTGTTTATTACTGCCATTCTTTTAAATCACAGGGAGCCAACATAGTGGCGACCATAATAGGGAACTACTGAGTAATAGATAACTTCACAACTCAGAAAACCTCTTTCCTAAATGAATCAAGTGTCTACCAAGAGTGGTCCCTGATTGTTGATGGTGGACAACAACCAGTCCTATAAAACAAGAAAAAATCTTCCACCTAGTGACTCCATTGGTTTTCAGTATACTTGTTGTCCCCATTGGTGGTCCAAATA
This sequence comes from Pinus albicaulis, assembly GCA_034641835.2. Lineage (NCBI taxonomy): Eukaryota > Viridiplantae > Streptophyta > Pinopsida > Pinales > Pinaceae > Pinus > Pinus albicaulis. Next base: position 1,287,182,065 of record CM076582.1, read on the forward strand.
CTCCACTAGGAAACATATTTTATCATTAGAACATCACAAAAACACAGTTAAGAAGACTTTGTGGATTAACTTTTCTTACACAGATTAGTTTTCCTTCAAAATATTGTCATACCTGGCTAACTTTTCTTATTTTTTGGGTCTAAATCCTAGCTTCCAAAAGAATCCATACTAGAGCCTATCTAGACCCAAATCCTCCTGAAATAGTTGACAATCCTGAAAGCATTCTTAGGAAGTCCTCGACACCCAAAAATCCAACTGTTATCAAACAAATCCACAGAGAAAATTATGTCCCTGAAAACCTTACAGCTCTGCAAAATACCCAAGTTGACTTATCCTATAACAAAAACTTATCTAGAACTAGTTCATTAAGTGGTCTAGATTAGATAGACTTTGAGCCTGAAAATTCACAACACATGAGAAGTAGAGAATCCTCCCCATCCACTCCTCCTGATAGCCATTTCATTCACAATTTTGGTTTCTCTCATACTGAATCTGCTCAACAGTACTTAGCTAGTCCTAGTATTTCTATTACACTCACCCATACATCCACAGTTCAAACCACTTCATCTCATCATCAACCTTCTATCACAAATCCTCCTCTTGTAAATCCCCCATTGTTTCCACAACAACATATCATGGCAACATGGTATGCTCCCTTAGTCCTTCCTTTACCTTTAGTTGTTTTGCCACTAGACTATCAGTCCAAAATTCCATTATATGATGCTAGTGGTTCTACCACAGCTCAAAAACATGTGGATAGAATGAATGAATACTTTGACAGACAAGAAATAGATGATGAAACTGTGAAACTTAGAATGTTTTCTCAAAGTTTAAGCAGGAAAATGGTTTAAAGGCTTAACCCCTAATAGTATAAATGACCTCCCTACTTCTCATCAATTATTTTTAAACAAATGAGAAGTCAAGAAGAACCCTCTCCAAAATTTATCAAAATATGAGAACATTAAAAGGAATGTTGGAGAAGGAGTACAAGAGTACCACACTAGATTTAATAGTGTGTACATCGCTCTACCTATCCATATGAAACCACCAGAAGGCCTAGCTCTAATGAAATTTCCTGATGGGTTTCACCCTGAAATGGCCTACCAATTGAGAGAAAGAGAACCCCTCACCTTAGAATATATGTAGAGAGGGGCAGTAAGTGTTGAGGCAAATCTACTTGCCAAGAGAGCTAGGATGAGAAGTGAGAAAAGGGTGACATATAGAGATGAGGCTACACCTTCCACATCTGATTAAAAACTTGATAACTAAGTAAAAAATATGGAAAGGATGATGGAAAGGATGAATGTAAATGAGAGAGCTTATCCTAGAGAAAACAAAACAACTTCTCAAAACAGGAACCAAGCCCAAAATCAAAATCAAAACTTTAGGAGAAACCCTCCTCAAATTAGACAAAGGGGTCCTGATCAGTAGACCAGATCTCCCTTTCAGGAAAATCATGTTAATGAGGAGGGGGGGATAATAAAAGAGGCAGAGGAAAATCACATGAATATGTTGGGAGTAAATAATGGGGATACCGGTTTCCTCAATGAAGAAGAACAATTCACGTACATACCTTATGAGGAAGAAAGACTAGAATCAGAAGATTACAAACAAGGCTTTGAAAATGTCATAAGGGAAGTACACAAACAATATGACTTGAGAAGTAGAAAGAACCAAGAGACTCCCAAGAAGAAAGCCTCTGAAAATTCTTCTAAAAACAGCCCTGCAAGTACTTCCAAAAAGACAACTGAAAACAATAAAAGAGTGGCTGAAAGTTCTGATCAAAAAAAGGGAAAAAACACCCAAATTCATGAAAAAAATAGTGGTGACCCTAGCAGCACTAGCACCTTGGCTAATGCTCCTGAAAAAACATTTTAACTATTGTAAATACTAAAAACCAGCAAGCTGATTTTGCTGAGAAAATAGTGACTAAAAAGGTTGAATTAAACATTTCCAAAACTCAAACTCCTTTCAACATAGACAGTGAAATTTCCAAGATGAAAATCTCTATCCCTCTCACTGAGTTAGTCACTCAAGATGTATATAGGTCCCAATTGTTAAAATATTTGAACATTAGAGATCACAATGACTCTGTTAACTTAAATGATGACAAAACCTGAGTTTCTGTTTGGACCAGAAGTGGAAGGGAAATTTCAAGAAGGAGGTGTTCCTCCATTTTATGTTAGTTTAAACATCCATGATAAGATTCTGCATAATGCCATGCTTGACTCAGGAGCATCACATAACCTCATGCCCAAAGTAATAATGGAAATATTAGGCCTTGAGGTAACTAGACCTTATAAATATTTATACTCCTTTGATTCCAGCAGAGTCAAATGCCTAAGCCTAATAAAATATCTCTGTGTCAACTTAGCACAAATCCTAGCCAAAAGCTTCGTGATGGACATTGTAGTGGCTAATATATCCCCCAAATATGGCATGCTTCTTTCATGATCTTGGGGTGCTAAACTTCAAGGCACTATGCAAATGGATATGACTTATGCCACCATCCCTGTCTTCAGTCAACCTAGAAGACTCTATAGGGAAACCCACATGAAGTACATGGTGAGTAGTCAAGAAATACCAAATAACTCCCCTCTTTATTCTATACATATAGACCTTGACTCATTCATTATTTACAATGATTAAATTCCTAATGAGAAAGGGTTAGAAGAGGAAAGATCACCGAACATAGTGGCATCCATAGAAGGAGAGGAAAAAAGGGAGCAATCACCAAAACAATTTGCTAAATCAGAAAATCACAGCAAACAAAATGAAGGTCTTGAGCATCAAAACAGTCATCAACATAGTGCCAATGATAACAATCAAAGAGAAATTCCTCAACACATTGAAAACCTTGAGGAACAAGACAACAACAAATATAGTGCAGAACCTCAAAAAGAACATAGTGGCATTCAAAATAAACAAAACAGAGAGCACATAAAGAAAATTAATGAGGAATCCAAAAACAGTCCTCTTTGGAGCATGAGTTTTGATGGGTCTTGTACTAAAACTAGTGCAGGGGCAAACATATGGGTTCACAACACTGAGAACAATCATGCGGAAGGTAATTCATACAGATTAAAATTTCAGTGCACCAACAACATATCAGAATATGAAGCACTCCTCTTAGGACTACACTTGCTGAGAAAACTAGAAGCTAAGAGGATAAATATTCATGGGGAATTAGAATTGATAATTAGGCAAGTAAATGGGGAATACACTGCTAAACATCCCAGACTAAGAGCCTGTAGAGATGATGTCATGAACCTATTGAAATCATTTTTTGAATTCCAACTCACTTTTGTCCCTAGAAACCAAAAAATTTTGGCCAATGGTTTAGCCTTTGTTGCTAGTACCCATCTAAAACCTTATGAAAGAAAAAAATACATAGTTCAAGTCAAATATAGACTATCAGTCCCAGATAATGAAAAATACTGGCAAGTTTTCAAAGGAGATAAACAAATAGAAGACTTCCTACAGTCCAGAAATGAATTTGAAATGCCAAGTTTTGATTCAGAGTATGAAGAAGACTATATTACTGAGGAAAAACCACCTTTTAAAGAAGAAGAATCTCTTGAGGGTGCTGATAGAAATCTGTTAACCAAATAATCCAAACATAAAACAGAAAACTACACAGATTTAGAAAAAGGAGATCTAGAAGTGCTGCAATCCAAAACTGAAATATTACCAAAAGGACTGGTCCCTCTAGAAGAATTGTTTTACTTTAATGATGTTGCAAAAAGGCCAAAAATAGAACCTACTGAAGCTGAAGTAGAAGACTGCAATATAGGCAGTGAATAAAAGCCTAAAATGATCAAATTATCCAAAACACTGCCAGCTCACATTAAACTGAAATACCTTGAGTTTTTTAGAGAATTTTTTGATGTGTTTGCATGGAGTTATGAAGATTTAAAATCATATGATACAGAATTAGTTCAACATAAGATACCCCTCAAAGAAAAACAGAAGCCTTATAGAAAAAAATTGCGCATAATCAACCTTGTTCAATTACCTCTAGTAGAGAAAGAAATCAAAAAAATGTATGATGTTGGAATTATAGTCCCTGTGAGATACTCAAAGTGGGTATCCAATCTTGTATCTATTAGGAAGAAAACAGGAGAAATAAGGCTTTGTATTGACTTCAGAAACTTAAATAAACCCTGGTTAAAAGACAACTATCCCTTGCCTAAAATGGATCACATCTTACAAAGGGTAGTATGTTCAAAAATAATTTCTTTGCTAGATGGCTTCTCAGGATATAACCAAGTTTTGGTACACCCTGATCATCAAATTAAAACAACCTTTACCACTCCATGGGGTACTTTCATGTATGTGAAAATGCCCTTTGGTTTAATGAATGCTGGTGCCACATTCCAGAGAGCCATGGATATTGATTTCTTAGAATAAATGGGATAATTCATCGTGATTTACTTAGATGACATCACATTCTATTCCAAAACATATGAAGAACACCTAATACACCTAAAAAAAGTATTTGAGAAATTTAGAAAATATGGTTTATCCTTAAACCCAAAGAAAACATTATTTGGTCTCCAAGAAGGTAAAATTCTTGGTCATATCATATCTGAAGAGGGGATAAAGATATACCCAAAGAGGATTGAGGGTATATTGCAAATCAATCATCCTAGAAACATCAAATAAATTCAATATTTCATTGAGAAGATTAATTTCTTGAGAAGGTTCATACCCAACATAGCTGAACTCCTTAGAAACATGACAAATATGCTTTAAAAAGAAGAAGGAGATAATTGGACCTTAGAAGAAAAGAAATCATTTGAGCTAGTAAAACAGGAACTTACCAAAACACTAGTTCTTATCAGTCCTAATTTTACAAAAAATTTCTTCATTTTTTCATTTGCATCAGAACATACGATAGTTGCTATCCTATAAAGAAAAACATAAAGGGACAAGATCAACCTATTAAATTTTTCAGCAAAGAGATGCACCTCTGAAGTAAAATATAATGGAAAAATGGGCTTTTTCCTTGATGAAAGCCTTAAAAGACTTCAAATCTTACATTTTACACTTAAACATCATAGCATTTGTGCCTCACTCAGTGATAAAAGACTTCTTGACACAGGATCCTGATGGAAAAAGAGGAAAGTGGATTGTTGTAATATTAGAATATGATTTTGAAATCAACCCCACTAAGCTTACCAAAGGTCAAGGACTAGCAAAACTTATGGCTGAATCCAACTTACAAGCACTTGATATAAACATGTTTAATGCATTAGATGAATAGGAAGAGTTGGCAACTCCACTTATTTAAGATCAGTTCCTAAATTCCTCTTGGTATGCCGATATTTTTTATGTACTGCTTAATCTTAATTTTCCTCTTGGTTTTTCTAAAACAAAGGCAAGGTTTCTGACGTTAAAAGCTGTTAATTACTGCATTTTAGATAAATTTTTATATTGGAAAAATGATAGTGGATTATTTCTTAAATGTTTTCCTAAGAATGATGCAGATAAGATCAAGCATGAGTTCCATGAGGGAGAATGTGGAGGCCACCTCTATTGGAAAACTATTGTTAACAAAATCCTCAGAGCTGGTGTTTCGAGGAATTAACACCCTAGAGGTTGGTTGGGATACAACCTCCACAGAGCAGGGGCGTACTACTTAACAGAGACTCACACAACCATGCACGTTCATAAAAACTAAATAGAGCAGAATGAGAGATTTACCCGTTGGTCCTACGTTTGAAGTAGATCCACGTGGAGTCCAAACTCCCCGCAACCGTCCTTCCTCCTTAACCTGAAATACAAGAAGAAACCAGCACAAAGGACAAGTTGTACAGCATATATCTACTCTATATGTTAGTGAGATTCATATAAAACATTAAATAAATCATAATGAATGCTTGTATAAAAAATATTCTCATACATAAAAGCACACACTAACACATTTATTTCGGGAACAGCATGATACTTCTGTATTATAAATAGTACGTACAAAAGTAATCAAGTGGAGAGATCACCTGATCCTTCCAAGGCCTTCGCAGACCGTCGTCCGGATCCGTCCAGCCCTTACCTCGCTAAGACTCCTTCCAAACTGGTGCATACGAGATAAGATATAAAGGGATGTGTATCTCAAGGAAACAAGGGTTTCCTACAATGAACTGGGAAAGTGCAGGAGGCACGGGGAATCAGACTTGGATAGGGAATACCAACAGAGTATAATATCAATAATTCTCTCTCCCTTAGGCCATACACATGAGGGCTTTTTATAGTCCCTCCAAGTAGTTTCAGCAGTTGGAAACAGTTGGCCACGGGCTGGGGTGGTTGAACTACCTGAGTAACCATCAACCCAACGCGAAATTAGGGATTTTTTTATATATATTTTTAATCATTTTAATGGCATACGTGGAAAATTCTAGCTGTACTCGCGTATACACGTGGAAAAGTATGGGCATAGTCGCGTATGAGGGATTTTACACTGTTTTTAAGTGAATTTGTCCAAGTCTGTAGGAATGAGTGCCCAAAATCCATGAAGCAATCATGAATCATGTCAAGGTGAGAAATGATGCTATAACAGCTGGTTATTATTGGCCCACCCTTTTTCAAGATGTCCATAAAATGATAATTTCCTGTCACAAATGTCAAATATTTGAAGGCAAAAGAAAATTGCTACCCTTACCTCTGCATCCAATCATTATTGAAGCTCCTTTTCAACAGTGGGGTCTAGAATTCATTGGGGAAATCCATCTTGCTTCATCTACCCAACACAAAGGGATCCTCACAGCAACTGATTAATTTACCAAATGGATAGAAGCCATCCTTTCTAGGAATTCCACAGACTCAGTCATCATTTATTTTCCTGAAAATCATATCCTATCTATATTTGGCTGTTATAAGAAAATTATCACTGACATTGCTGTTGCATTTGGATCCAAAAAGATGGTTGATTTCTATCATAAATATCAGATTACATTGGGCCATTCCATAGCTTATTACCCTCAAGGTAATGGGTTGGAAGAATCCCCAAACAAGAGTTTGGTAAACATAATCAAGAATTTGTTGGAAGAGAATAAAAAATCATGGCACAACAAGCTAGTACATGCACTTTGGACAGACAGATTGACAGTTAAAAAGTCAATTGGGATGTCCCATAATCAGCTAGTTTATGGGGCAGATGCACTATTTCCAACCAATTTAGGAGTGCCAGTCATGAATTTTATCCAAGAAGTACAGTCTGAAGAAGATGATATGATGAGAAGAATAAATCAGATTGTCCAGTTGCAGCAAGCTAGAGAGGAGGTCTATAATAGAGCATAGCAAGTACAAGAAAACATCAAGAAGTTGTTTGATAAAAGAACAAAAGCAAGTTATTTCAACATTGGTGACAAAGTTTTGAAATGGGATTCCAGGAGAGAATATAAGGGCAAACATGGAAAGTTTGAAAACTTATGGAAAATCCCTTATCTAATTCAGTCTGCTATAGGTAACAATGCATTCTTCCTTCAAGAGATGGATGGAATAGAACTTTTTGGAGGTCCTATCAATGGCAGGATGCTCAAGCATTATTTTTGTTAAAAATATTTGTTCAAAACTTTTTAATTCATTGTAAATAACATTGCTTGAAAGAAATTTTGAAAAATGAAATACAAAAATAAGAGAAAAAGAGAATAGAGGGCAGATAAGAGAAAAGGTACAACCCCATACCAAAAAAGAAGAAAAACATGAAAGTGTGCAAGTCCAAATGCCACTGCTCGAAAAGAAAAGATGATTATTCAGTCAAACAGCCTAATATTGATTGAATAAATTTGAATTTATGTTGATAAGTTAGTGAATGAAGATTTTTCGAATTGTGTAAACTTGGCTTGCCAGTACAATAGATTAGGAAGGAAAGAAAATGGTTCTAACAAGCTCAAAATCTGAAGCAAAGAAAGAAAGAAGGATGCTTAGAAAATTTCAGATCTTAAGCCTTAACAAGTTTTGTTTTAAATTTCTGCAAATAAAGTCTATGTCCAGCTTGTACAAAATGCCATAGCCCCATAGCAAATTAGACTGTTTAATCCTAATTTTATCTATGTTTTGAATTTCTTGTTTTAGAACTAGAGAATAAAAATTTTTCAAACAGCTCAATCTTGACAGATAGTTAGAATAGGTAGAGAATAATGAGTTCATCAATTTAATCTAAACTCATGGAAGATATAAAGGTAGAAATATATTAGTTTCCTGCTTTAAAATAAAAGAAATAAATGTTGATGTCAAAAGGGTTGCAAGTGTAAGTGTACTCACTAAAGAAAAAATGTTAGGAAAGTAGGTTGTGTAGGTAGATGTTTGGGAGAAAAATCATCTTTTTGTGATTATGTAGATCATATTTTTAAGTAGCATGATCATCAAAGGAAAAGAGGAATGTCAAAAGCAAGGAACACGGCACTGGTATACTTTCTAGAGATTTATTCTCTGAGGTTCTTGACACCTCCAAGGAGTTGCCCTCCCAAAGTGGAGCCACTGTTAGCCATCTATAGATTCTATTATATCTCATGATGGCTAAATATCCCTTCATTTTTCAAGAAACAATTTTTTATGAAAATATTGTTGTTAGGTCTCTGTAATTTATTAGCAAGATTGGGAGAGTCCAATCACAGAGTTAACATCATTTCAACCAACTTTGGGATTCTAGGATCTAGCCCTCCTGAACCCGGAGAGGGATCTCTCCAATATGTACAAAGATGGATATTGTCTTTGAAAAGCTTAAGGTAATGATATTAGGCTAGTTATGAAGGCCAAGGGTTTTGTTTTGTTTTGTATGGTTGAGCATGAAATGTTACTTGAGGGGGAAGTCCTAAGTGCAAAAGTTTCAAAAGTGAGAAGTTGCAAGAAAATAGAACAGCTTTGGCAGATAGATAGATATAACGCTGGTTTTTAGTCCATTGGGCTATAGAGTCATATATGGGCTTTAATTGAACAACAACATCAAGTGTGATCCAAGGGGCAAGTCATCTATACCACAAGATTATTGAGATTAAAATGATGAAATGGAAACATTAAAATTTTGGAGGGGTGGAAACTGATAATAATTTCTCAGAGGATTTATAGTCAGTCCAAACAAGAAAAGCCTCTTAAGTAACTATTTTAAAACCAACCAAGGATAGGGCTAACCATAGAATTCTTGGGCAAGTTCTTATTAAAGTAGCTTAATTGACAAACAATCCAGTAATCCACATAATTACCTTCAGAAAGTATGAAAAAACATAAGAAAAATAGAGTGTAACTTAAGATCAGATAAAGTACTTTTAAGCCTAATCTGCTTTTAGTCAACACCAAGGGAAACTTTTAGAATCTGCCTTTGGAGAAAAGAATCTAGGAATCAGGGCAAACCATATCTTCTCTAGTCTAACTTTAATAGAAAATAATGGAAATAACATTCGAGAACAATGTTTGAGCAAACAGAAGGATGAGGGAACACCAACATTCCTAACTATTTAAACTGTATTGAATCATTCTTAAATAAACAATTTTGAAGAAAACATTAAGATAAAGATTTCTCAGCCAGAGAAGGTTACTACTATATAGAAAATCCTAACCCTGTTTAAACTATTCTTTACAGAGGGAAAATGAACAATATGGCATACATAGAAGGAAAACGATTAACAAAGAAAGAAGCACTTCACCAGTGATAAAGACCAGGATCCCAAGAAATAGCTTTTATATTGATGTCAAACCAGTTACAATCTTCAAGTCCAATGTTTCAGTTCAACAATCATCTTCACTATTCAACCTAACTACTCTAGCACAAACAGAGCTTCAAGGGCCAGTGAACACTATGTAAAAATAGAAGTCTCGAGCTCAAGTGTATTTCAAAGTTCTGCAACCAACGATTTCTCATCTTCTTCTGAGATATTTATAGAAGAATGAGGAGGTGATCTGAGAAAAGATCTCTCAGGATAATTAATACAGGTTCAAGACTTCGTGGCCTTTTGAGGGGCTCGATGAAGAAGTTCACAGGTGGAACACTGTATTAACTGTTTTACATTTATGAATTAAGCTCAGCAGGAGCTTTATTTGACTTTGAGGCTCTGTACGCTGTGTGGAGTAATTTCTTGGCTGTGCTGGAGGCGAATATCAGATTTTCTTCAATAACTTCGGCCTCTATATGAATGCTTTGAGGCAACAGGTGGCTCGGTGGTAGCTGAGGAATCAATTTGCCTCAGATGTGGCGGTGGAGGATTTCTGTCTGATAAAACACTTTAGGTTTTCCTTTAAACTGTGTTTTAGATTGGGGATTAGGCTTTTGATAACTGTCTTAGCCGTAATCCCCATAAAAACTGTCTTCAATCTTCATCTACTGTGCTCTGTCTTCAAAACTGATACTCTTTAACTGTGTTTGAATTAAAACAGTGTCTTGTCGATGTGCAGACCCGCACTGGGCTTTACGGCATCAATACTCATAGAGTACTGACGAAACATGGAATAGAGCCCCGTGGATGGCTTCTCTATAATGAAACGAGGGCATGAGAATCGTCATTCCCAGCCCTTGGCATTTCTTCGTTATACAATGGAAAACCATTTAGAACACCTGCATCAAACACAAAACAATTAAGAAATCCGGCGAAAAATAGGTTTAAACTGCTTTAGATAGTGGGGGAGGAGCGTAGCCGTCGGATAAAAATATCTAACGGTGGAGATCGGCGCAAAACAGAAAAATGAGAGCGGGGAGAAGAAATAAGGCGGGGTGGTTTTGGACCGTCCGATCTGGACACGTGGACGGTCCTGATCTAATCGGAGGATCTCAATCGGGGGTGGCAGGCAAGTGCATGCGATGTAAATTTCCAATGCGATTAAGCGCTGGCCGTTGATCTGCAGATCAGATCGACGGCGGAAGGTGAATCGGAGGGTTTTCGAAACGGGGCAAGACTTGTGATCGGAGGGAATAAGGACCGTTGGATCTTCGGGAGGATGGACGGCTCAGATTGGATCGGGGATCGACAATCGGGAGTGCAACAAAAACGCATGCGATTTGAAACTTGCGATTAGAAACTTGCGATTGAGCGCTGCCCGTCCGATCCTCAGGGAGATGGACGGCCCAGATTTAATCGGAGGATCACGATCGGGGAGGGAAGAAAAGGGGATGCGATTGAAATGCAGCGATGCGATTGAGCGCTGTCCATCCGATCATCAGGGAGATGGAGGCCCAGATTTAATCGGAGGATCGCAATCGGGGAGGTCACACAACAACATGCGATTGAAACTTTGCGATTGAGCCCTTTGCGATTGGGCTATAGCCATCGGATCGGGTCTAGATCGACAGTCCAGATCCTTTGATTTCTTGCACCGGCGGGACCCTTATACTTTGCGAGAAACCCAAAAAATTTCGATAAACACCAAGGTTTTGAGTGGATCGGGCAGAAAATATATATGATACGTTGGCGCCCGATTGCGGGGCCACTGGGTGTATGGAGTACCATGGGCCCGGGGCTTTATATAACTAGGGCTAATCACAATCGAAACATTCGGGCCTGGTCTTTCAATCGACCCATTTGTAATTTCTTCGATCGCGATTGCACGATTGGTCTTTTTGATCAACCCATTTTCATTTATCACGTGTTCTTAAGTTTTTAACTTAAAACTTCGGAAAGTGGGTTTTTGGGTTTACAAAGGAAAAAATTGATCAGAGAGGGATTTTTCAATGGTTTAGCACCCGATTGTGGGCCTATGGGTTTAAACGAAATAACAATATGATCTGTGGTTTATGACAAATGGGTTGATCGCAATCGGCATTTTGAAATGGCTCACAAACATGCACACTTGAATCTTTCCGATGCGATTAGCGCCAAAAAGCTTTGGCGTTTGGTTTCGACGCATGGGCATGTGGGGGGAAGTGGTTTAGGACTTAGCCCAAGGGGCTTAGGTCCATAGCAATAAAACTTTGTTTTTTATGAAAAATTTCAAGGTTTTTTTTTTTAAATGGATATTAGGGGTTTCGGCATAGCTCAAAAAATAAGTTTTAAACCATGTCAGGAATATTTTCAGGGATGGAGGGAGAAACTTATGAAAAATAGAGGAATAATATGGAGAAAAAAGGGAGGAAAATGATGGCTTCTTCAGCAGTTTGTTATACGAAATCAGCAGAATTTTCTGAGTATAAAATGGGACAGCAAATGAGGATTTGGGACAGAGGCATGAGGCCTTAAAGAGACTTCAAGAGCCAACAATTTTTAGTGATAAAATTTGTTCCTTGGAGGCTCAAAAAAGATCTTAGCCACCTTTTGGTATAACAAAATATTATAGGTGACTAACAGTGGCTCCACTTGGGGATGGTGCCTTCTTGAAGGCATCAAGAATTCAGACTTGATTTCTGGGAGGCTGATTAGTTGCCTCATCCATTGGGCTGTCCTTCTGTGATTGAATGATCTTCTCTAAAAACATATTTGGCAGCCATGAAAACAATGCACCTTTATCAACAAGCTTGCTACCTACCCAATCCTACAAATCTAGCATTTTTTTCTTCATCAGAGTGCACTTGGATTGGCAAACTTTATTCACAACATTTTATTCTTTTGAAAGCAGGAAATATAAACTATTTCTACTCCTTATTTCTCCCTGAACTCAGATTAAACAGTTGAGCTCAGATATTTCTCTACCTAGTCTACTGTCTGTTGGGATTAAACAATCCAACAAACTTTCATTCTCTAAATTCTACAACAGAAATTTAAAAATAGTCAAGTCAAGATTGAGCTGTTTTACTTTCTATGATCTATGGCATAAGAACAAGCTGCACATAGATTATTATTTGCAGAAAATTAAATCAAAATGGAAGGCTTAAGATCTGAAAGTTTCTCATTATGGCCTTCTTTTTCTTTACAGCTCTGTTTTTAATTTTGTTTTGAGCTGTCTCTTTCTTGATATCTGATTCAGATTTTGGGAAAATTAGAACCAGTTTTTCTCTTTTATGACTCAGAAAAATAAAACAGTTTTGAGTCATCTCTCTTTGGAAAATTTGGTTCAGATTTTGAACATGTTTGAACCTTTAATTTCTATCCTAATCTATCTACTGATAAGCCAAGATTAAACAGTTTGGCAAATCAAATTTACTACCCTATCAGCAGAAAATTTAAAACTATTTAGTCAAGATTAGGCTATTTGACTAACTAGAAGTGTGTTTTGCAGGAGTGGCATTTGAGGTTGCACACTTTCAGATTTATTTCTCTTTTTGGCATGGGGCTGTGCCTTTCTTGTTTTTCATTTCTGCCCTCTTTTCTTTCTTTCCTTGTTTTTGTATTTTTTGATTTTTCATAACTTTGAATGCAATGGTGGATGAAATATTCATAATGAAAAAAAGAAAAAAGAAGGCTTAAAAACATATCATGAATCAAGAGAAGTAATGCTTGAGCATCCTGCCATTGACAGGACCCCCAAACAAATCTGTTCCATCCAACTCTTGTAAGAAGAATGCATTGTTTCCAGCAACTAAATGAATAGAGTAAGGGCCAAGCCATAGATTGTCAAATTTACCATGCTTTCCTTTGTCTTCCCTCTTTGAGTCCCACTTTAAAACTTTGTCCCCAATCTTGAAATTGCTGGCCTTTGTTCTTCTATCAAAAAGCTTCTTAATGCTGTCCTATTTCTGCAATGTTTTGTTGTACACTTCCTCTCTGATTTGCTGAAGATGAATGGTATGATTTATTCTTCTGGTCATGTCATTATCTTCAGTCTGCAATTATTGGATAAAATTCATAACTGGTACACCAAGGCTATTAGGAAAGATTGCATCTGTACCATACACAAGCTAAAAAGGTGACATACCAATAGATTTCTTCAAAGTTAATCTGTCAGCCCAAAGTGCATGGACTAGCTTTGTGTGCCAAGACTTTTTATTGTCCTCCAACAGTTTCTTGATTATGTTCACTAAGATTTTATTGGAAGATTCTGCAAGTCCATTACCTTGAGGGTAATAGGCTGTGGAATGCCCTAGTGTTATCTGGTATTTATGACAAAAGTCAAGCATTTTCTTTGATCCAAATGCTGCTGCATTATCTGTGATGATCTTGGTAGGATAGCCAAATCTGGAAAGGATATTGGTTTCTATGAACTTTATAATAACTAAATCATTGGCTTGCCTACAAGGAATGGCTTCTATCCACTTAGTGAAATAGTCTGTGGCAGTAAGGATCCATCTATGCTGGGCAGAAGATGAGGGATGGATTTCACCTATGAACTCAAGTCCCCACTGTTGAAATGGGGCTTCAACAGTGATTGGATGCAGAGGAAGGGGTAACAATTTTCTTTTGCCTTCGAATAGTTGTCATTTATGGCAAGTAGTGGTCATCTTGTGTACATCAGGAAAAAGAGTAGGCCAATAGAAACCAACCCTCAAAATTTTGTTTGTTGTTGACTTCCAATATAAATGACCCCCACACTCTCCTTCATGAAATTACTGCTTAACCTTCTCTGCATCAAACTCAGGAAAACATTTAAGCAATATACCACTAGCATTTTTCCAATAAAGACACCTATCTACAATGCAATAGTTTACTGCTTTCAGTTTTAAGAACCTTGCCTTTGTTTTCTATAAACCAGGAGGTGTATTTAAATCAAGCAAAACATAAACGATATCAGCATACCAAGGAGAATTCATAAAATGGTTTTCAATAATGGGAGTTGAGAATTATTCTTGGCTGTCCAAAGCATTAATCATATTAATATCAAGAACTTCAGAATTGGATTCAGCCATTAATCTAGCTAGACCTTGGCCTTTGATGAGTTTAGTGGGTTTTATCTCTAAATCATATTCGAGAATAACAGCAATCCACTTACCTCTCTTACCATCTGGGTCCTATGTTAGAATGTCTTTAACAATCAAATTAGGGACAAGGCAATGATGTGTGAGTGAAGGATGTATACTCTGAAGTATTTCAATGCTTTAACCAAAGAAAAAGCTTGCTTTTCCATAATATTGTACTTCAAAGGGGCATCCCTCAATGCCTTGCTAAAGAATGCAATAGGCTGTTCTTGTCCTTGTGGATTTTTATGTAAAAGGACAGCAGCAATAGTATGGTCTGATGAAAATGAGAAGATATAAAAATCTTTTAAAAAATCAGGGCTTATGAGAACCGGTGTTTTGGTTAATGCTTGTTTCACCAGCTCAAAGGATGTCTTTGATTCCAAGGTCCATTTTATCCCTTGCTCCTTCTTCAACATGTTTGTGATATTTCTAAGGAGCTCTGCCAAGTTAGGGATGAACCTTCTCAAAAAGTTAATCTTTCCAATGAAAGACTGCAACTCTTTGATATTTCGAGGATGAGAGATTTGTAATATAGCCTCAATCCTCTTTGGATCTATCTTTATACCCTCTTTTGAAATAATGTGTCCAAGAAGCTTACCTTCTTGGAGACCAAATAGTGTCTTCTTAGTGTTTAAAGATATTCCAAACCTTTTGCACTTCTCGAAAACTTTTCTCAAATGTTCTAAATGTTCTTCATCTATTTTTGAAAACACAGTGACATCATCTAGATAGATAATGATGAAGAAGCCCAATTCTTCCGAGAATGCTATGTCCATGGCTCTCTGAAAGGTTGCTCCAATGTTCATTAGACCAAAAGGCATCTTCACATACATGAAAGTGCCCCATGGAGTAGTGAAAGTTGTCTTTAATTGATCAGCAGGGTGAACTAAAATCTGATTATACCCTGAATAGCCATCAAGCAACGAAATCCTTTTAGACCCCACCACCCTTTGTAAAATGTGATCCATTTTCGGTAAAAGGTAGTTGTCTTTTAACAAAGCTTTGTTTAAGTCTCTAACGTCTATACAAAGCCTGATTTCTCCAGTCTTCTTCCTAATGGACACCAGATTAGATACCCACTCAGAATATCTATTAGGGACAATAATGCCAGCCTCATACATTTTCATGATCTCCTTCTGAACCAATGGCAACTGGACAGGGTTTATTCTGCGCAGTTTCTGTTTAAATGGTTTTTGGTTTTCTTTAAGAGGGATTTTGTGCTGTATTATTTCAGTGTCATAGGATTTAAGATCTTCGTAACTCCATGCAAAAACATCAGAAAATTATTTGAACAGCTCTATGTATTTGAGCTTAATGTGAGCTGGCAAAGTTTTGGACAGTTTGATCACTTTCGGTTTTTCCTCACTGCCTATATTGCACTCTTCTACTTCAGTCTCTACAGGTTCCAGTTTTGGTTTATTGGCCACATCGTTAAAATCGAACAACTCCTCTAAAGGCGTTAGACCACTCGGCAAATTTTCATCTTTAGAATGCAGAGTTTGTAATTCTTCCGTTTCTAACTCTGCACTTAATTCTGTTTTGTTCCTAAGTTTGCTAGAAAATAGGTTAATATTGGCAGGTTGAGGAGACGATTCTTCTTCACCAAGAAAGTTTTCTTCACTGCAGTCTGTATCATAATCTGAATCTGAACTATGCAGTTCGAACTCATTTCTGAATTGCATGAAGTCTTCTATTTGTTTGTCATTGTCAAACACTTGCCAATATTTTTTGTTATCAGGCACTGCCGGTCTAAATTTTATCGGAGTTGTGTTGTCTCCAGTCTCATATGGCGTTAGACATGTCCTGGCCGCAAAAGCTAAATTGTGGGCCGCAATGTTCTTTTTCCTTGGGATGAAACTCAGGTTTGACTCCTCAAATGTTGTCAAAAGATCCATGACATCATTCCGATAGGCTCTAAGTCTGTGATGATTCGCATTATACTCCCCATTGACTTGCCTAATGATTAACTCAGAATCCCCGTACACATTAATTCTTCTGGCTCCTAATTTCTTCAAGAGATGCAAGCCTAAGAGAAGGGATTCATATTCTACTATGTTGTTGGAACACTGAAAGTTTAATTTGCATGAGATGCATTCTGTGTGGTTGTTTTCAGTGTTAGTGATCCAAACACCTGCACCAGCATTATTTCTAGTGCATGACCCATCAAAATACATACTCCATAAAGGACTGTCTTTGGTTTCGTCTGTTTGGCGATTGTCCTTTTTAACTATGGTGCCTTCTGACTGTTCATGATTAGCAACACCCAATTGAATTTGTTTTGACTCCTCAAATTCTTCAATAGATTGAGGGATGATGCCAAAAATGTTAGGGGTATTTTCTGGGTTGTTAAGTCCTAAAAACAATGGACTCATAACCGGTAAATCAAGACCTATGCTTTGTTTACTAATGTTTTCACATGTGGCAAACTGTTTGGACACTTCTGCGTTATTATACTCTTCTTCCCTATCGGCCTTTAATTCTGTTAAAGTGACTTCCTCACTAGGAGTTTCATTGTTAAACATGATAAAAGAATCAAGGCCTGTATTGACAGAATATATAGGAGAGTTTCGTGGTCTGTCTTGACTTGTAACTGTGTATTGCATATGAGACTCCCTGTAAAGTCTTCTGGTCTGATTGAAAACCGGGATGGTCGCATATGTCATGTCCATCTGCATAGTCCCCTGTAACTTAGCTCCCTAGGATCTTGATAATAGCATTCCATACTTTGGGGGGACATCAGCCACAACAATGTCCATGAGTAAACATTTGGATAGAATCTGGGCTAGGTTAACACAAAGGTCTTTGATCAATCCTAGACATTATACTCTATTTGAGTCAAAGGAGTATAGGTCTTTGTAGGGTCTGGTAATTTCTAAACCAAGGCTCTCCATCACAGCTTTAGGCATTAAATTATGAGAAGCCCCGGAATCATGCATAGCGTTGTGTAGAATTTTGTCATGAATGTTCAAACTCACATAAAAGGGAGGAACTGGTCCTTCTTGAAACTTCCCTTCAATCTTAGGGCCAAAAATCAACTTTGGTAGGTCGTCACTAAGATTAACTGTATCTCCATTTTCCTCTATATTTAAAGCCTTCAAAATTTGGTTCCTATATACATGTTGGGCAGCTAACTCAGTTAACAGAAAAGAGATTTTTATCTTTAAGATTTCTTGTTCCAGGCTAAAAGGGGTTTGATTCTTTGAAGCACTTGTTTCAACCTTATTAGCTGTCACTCTATCAACAATTACAGCTTGTTGATTTGTTTTATTTGACACAACTATTGTAGAAGGAGTACTAGCTGAAGTGTTAGTACTGCTGATGTCTTCACTCTGTTTTTCAGAATTTTGAGTGTTTTTCTCCTTATCCTTATCAGAATTAACAGCCACTGTTTTGTCTTTTTGTTTGGTTGTTTTGGGTTTGGTTGTGGTGCTGCTTTGAGAGGATTTGTCAGAGGTTTTGGTGTTGGGGGCTTGTTGACTGGTCTTGCTTCTAAGCTCATATTCTCTTTGAGGTTCTATGACGACATTTTCCATGTCTTGATAATCATTTTCATTACCATTTCTTTTGTCATCATAAGGAGTGTAAAGACCTTGTTTTCTATCATAATGAACTTCCAAGTCATCATCTTCTTCCCCAAACATGTTGATATCCTCTTCCTCTGTTATGTCTTCTGTTTCGTCAACCTCACTTACACAGTTTTGATGAAAGGGAGGGGTGATCTGTTGATCATCTTCCCTAGGTCTGTTTGGGGGTTGGTTCCTTCTAAAATTCTGATTCTGGTTTCTATTTTGAGGAGCAGTTTGATTTTGATTTGCTTGTGCTCTCTTAATTATGCTCATCTCTTTCATTATTTCTTCCATAATTCTCTCCATTTTTGAGTTGGAAGTAGAAGGTGTGGATTCCTCTCTAAAAGATACTCTCTTCTCGCTCTTCATTCTTGCTGTTTTCTCCATCAAGTTCACTTCCATAGAAAGAGCACCCCTTTGCATGTATTCAAGAGTTGCAAAATATCTCTCTCTTAGTGAATAGGTCATGTCTGGATCAAACCCTTCAGGAAATTTGTTTAAAGCTAAGCCCTGAGGAGGTTTTAGTTCAGGGGAAAGTGCATTATAGATGATGTTAAATCTGGTACAATAAGATTGTACACTTTCCCCAGGGTTCCTATGGAGATTGTTATAGTCAGCAAGGACTTGGAGAGGATTCTTTCTCACTTCCCATTTGTTTAAGAATGTTTGATGGAAGGCTTGGATATCTTTAATACTATGGGGGGTTAAACCTTTAAACCATTTTCTTGCTTCTCCCCCCAAACTTTGAGCAAATAGTCTCAACTTGACAGAATCATCATCAATTTCATTTCTGTCAAAGTAGTCATTCATCTTGTCCACATGTTGAGATGCTGTTATAGTATTACTAGCATCATATAATGGAATTTTGGACTGATAGTCCTATGGAAGATTTACTAATGGTACAGGAAGGACTAAGGGAGCATACCATGTTGCCATGGCAGGAGGTGGAGGTGGATTTACAGAAGGGAAAGTGGGCTGAGGTGAAGTGGTTTGAACAGTGGATGTAGGGTGAGTAGAAGTGGATGGACCAGGAGTAGACTGTTGAGATGATCTTGGATGAGAGACACCTAAATTGTGAAGGAAATGTAAATCAGGAGGTGTTGTTTCCCTGCTACCAGGATGTTCACTTGTTTCAAGAGATGGAAGTGAAGATTCAGAGTCTAACTGGATTATATCATCAAATGAACTAGTCCTAAATGGGTTCACTAAGTCAGCTTGTGGTTGTTGCAGAGCTGAAATATTTTCAGGGACTGAATTAGCTCTCAAGGGTGATCTGAAAACAGTTAATAATTTAACCTTAGGAGACTTCCAAAGGATAATTTCTGGATTATCAACTATCTCAGGCAGGTTAGGGTCTGGATGGGCTCTAGTGTGAATCTTTTTAGAAGCCACTATGCTATGTTGTTTAGACCCAAAACAAGAAAATTTCAACCAGATATGACTATATTGGAGAGGTTAACTAATTTGTTTTTACAATTTTAATCCTACAGTCCTTTAACTGAAATTGAATGATACTATAATGATAAGGGTTCTTCTCAGTGGAGTCTTAAGGTCTGTTCAAGGATTGTGGAGTCGCCAAGTGGAAATTTTTAGCTCCTTTCAGAGGTAAAAGGTCTTATGGTCCACCACCATGTTTATTTAATTCCAATCTGAAATATTTTTAGGTTTTTCTAAAACATTTTCTAGTTTTGTGGTTGTTAAGAATATCCTAACTTTGTTTCAAAACTTAGCTAAGGTTGCGAGACAAAGGCAGTCTACTCTTATGGCTAAGCCAGCTGATTTTTCAAGGTTAGATGAAGTCTTAAGAGAAACCTAGGGTTTGCCTAGTTTGTCACTAATTCAAACAAGTTTCATCATAATTACCTATGTTAGGCAGTGCTTGAAAAGGCTACTTTTTACTCTGGTTAATAAAGCAAATGCTCTATGAATCAAATCTCTGACGTCGTATGATTATCTTTAAATGAAAATGATTCTGGGTTCGATAGTCCCCAGCGGAGTCGCCAGAAATGTTAGGTCTTTGTAATTTATTAGCAAGATTGGGAGAGTCCAATCACAGAGTTAACATCATTTCAACCAACTTTGGGATTCTAGGATCTAGCCCTCCTGAATCCAAAGAGGGATCTCTCCAATATGTACAAAGATGGATATTGTCTTTGAAAAGCTTAAGGTAATGATAATAGGATAGTTATGAAGGCCAAGGGTTTTGTTTTGTTTTGTTTTGGATGGTTGAGCATGAAATGTTACTTGAGGGGAAAGTCCTAAGTGAAAAAAGTTTCAAAAGTGAGAAGTTGCAAGCAAATAGAACAGCTTTGGCAGACAGATAGATATAACGCTGGTTTTTAGTCCATTTGGCTATGGAGTCATATCTGGGCTTTAATTGAACTACAACATCAAGTGTGATCCAAGGGGCAAGTTATCTATGCCACAAGATTATTGAGATTAAAATGATGAAATGGAAACATTAAAATGTTGGAGGGGTGGAAACTGATAATAATTTCTCAGAGGATTTATAGTCAGTCCAAACAAGAAAAGCCTCTTAAGTAACTATTTTAAAACCAACCAAGGATAGGGCTGACCATAGACTTCTTGGGAAAGTTCTTATTAAAGAAGCTTAATTGACAAACAATCCAGTAATCCACATAATTACCTTCAGAAGGTATGAAAACACATAAGAAAAACAGAGTGTAACTTAAGATCAGATAAAGTACTTTTAAACCTAGTCTGCTTTCAGTGAACACCAAGGGAAACTTTCAGAATCTACCTTTGGAGAAAAGAATCTAGGAATCAGGGCAAACCATATCTTCTCTAGTCTAACTTTAATAGCAAATAATGGAAATAACATTCGAGAACAATGTTTGAGCAAACAGAAGGACGAGGGAACGCCAACATTCCTAACTGTTTAAATTGTATTGAATCATTCTTAAATAAACAAATATGAAGAAAACATTAAGATAAAGATTTCTCAGCCAGAGAAGGTTACTGCTATACAGAAAATCCTAACCCTGTTTAAACTGTTCTTTACAGAGGGAAAATGAACAATATGGCATACATAGAAGGAAAACGATTAACAAAGAAAGAAGCACTTCACCGGTGATAAAGACCAGGATCCCAAGAAACAGCTTTTATATTGATGTCAAACCAGTTACAATCTTCAAGTCCAATGTTTCAGTTCAGCAATCATCTTCACTATTCAACCTAACTACTCTAGCACAAAGAGAGCTTCAAGGGCCAGTGAACACTATGTACAAATAGAAGTCTCGAGCTCAAGTGTATTTCAAAGTTCTGCAACCAACAATTTCTCATATTCTTCTGAGGTATTTATAGAAGGATGAGGAGGTGATCTAAGAAAAGATCTCTCAGGATAATTAATACAGTTTCAAGACTTCGTGGCCTTTTGAGGGGCTCGATGAAGAAATTCACAGGTGGAACACTGTATTAACTGTTTACAATAAATATCAAAGCTCGGTGGGAGCTTTATTTGACTTTGATGCTCTGTACGTTGTGTGGAGTAATTTCTTGGCTGTGCTGGAGGCGAATATCAGATTTTCTTCAATAACTTCGGCCTCTATTTGAATGCTTTGAGGCAACAGGTGGCTCGGTGGTAGCTGAGGAATCAATTTGCCTCAGATGTGGCGATGGAGGCTTTCTGTCTGATAAAACACTTTAGGTTTTCCTTTAAACTGTGTTTTAGATTGGGGATTAGGCTTTTGATAACTGTCTTAGCCGTAATCCCCATAAAAAATATCTTCAATCTTCATCTGCTGTGCTCTGTCTTCAAAACTGATACTCTTTAACTGTGTTTGAATTAAAACATTTTCTTGTCGATGTGCAGACCCGCACTGGGCTTTACGGCATCAATACTCATAGAGTACTGATGAAACATGGAATAGAGCCCCGTGAATGGCTTCTCTGTAATGAAACGAGGGCATGCGAATCGTCATTCGTAACCCTTGGCATTTCTTCGTTATACAATGGAAAACCATTTAGAACACCTGCATCAAACACAAAAAAATTAAGAAATCCTGCAAAAAATAGGTTTAAACTGCTTCAGATGGCGGGGGAGGAGCGTAGGTGTCGGATAAAAATATCTAACGGTGGAGATTGGCACAAAATAGGAAAATGAGAGCAGGGAGAAGAAATAAGGCGGGGTGGTTTTGGACCGTCCGATCTGGACACGTGGACGGTCCAGATCTAATCAGAGGATCTCAATCAGGGGTGGAAAGCAAGTGCTGCGATGTAAATTTCCAATGCAATTAAGTGCTGGCCGTTGATCTGCAGATCAGATCGACGACAGAAGGTGAATCGGAGGGTTTTCGAAATGGGGCAAGACTTGTGATCGGAGGGAATAAGGACTGTTGGATCTTCGGGAGGATGGACGGCTCAGATTGGATCGGGGATCGGCAAACGCGAGGGCAACAAAAACGCATGTGATTTGAAACTTGCGATTAGAAACTTGCAATTGAGCATTGCCCATCCGATCCTCAGGGAGATGGACGGCCCAGATTTAATTGGAGGATCACGATCGGGGAGGGCAAAAAAGGGGATGCGATTGAAACGCAACGATGCGATTGAGCGTTGTCTGTCTGATCATCAGGGAGATGGACGGCCCAGATTTAATCGAAGGATCGCAATCGGGGAGGTCACACAACAACATGCGACTGAAACTTTGCGATTGGGCGATAGCCATCGGATCAGGTCTAGATCGATGGTCCAGATCCTTTGATTTCTTGCATCGGCGGGACCCTTATACTTTGCGAGAAACCCAAAAAAATTTCGATAAACACCAAGGTTTTGAGTGGATCGGGCAGAAAATATATATGATAGGCTGGCGCCCGATTGCGGGGCCACTGGGTGTATGGAGTACCATGGGCCCGGGGCTTTATATAACTAGGGCTAATCGCAATCGGAACATTCGGGCCCGGTCTTTCAATCAACCCATTTGTAATTTCTCCGATCGCGATTGCGCAATTGGTATTTTTGATCAACCCATTTTCATTTATCACGTGTTCTTAAGTTTTTAACTTAAAACTTCGGAAAGTGGGTTTTTGGGTTTACAAAGGAAAAAATTGATCAAAGAGGGATTTTTCAATGGTTTAGCACCCGATTGCGGGCCTATGGGTTTAAACGAAATAACAATATGATCTGCGGTTTATGACAAAGGGGCTGATCACAATCGGCATTTTGAAATGGCTCACAAACATGCACACTTGAATCTTTCCAATGCGATTAGCGCCGAAAAGCTTTGGCGTTTGGTTTCGATGCATGGACATGTGGGGGGAAGTGGTTTAGGACTTAGCCCAAGGGGCTTAGGTGCATAGCAATAAAACTTTGTTTTTTATGAAAAATTTCAAGGTTTTTTTTTTTTAATGGATATTGGGGGTTTCGGCACAGCTCAAAAAAGAAGTTTTAAACCATGTCAGGAAGATTTTCACAGATGGAGGGAGAAACTTATGAAAAGTAGAGGAATAATATGGAGAAAAAAGGGAGGAAAATGATGGTTTCTTCAGCAGTTTGTTATACGAAATCAGCAGAATTTTCTGATTATAAAATGGGACAGCAAATGAGGATTTGGGACAGAGGCATGAGGCCTTAAACAGACTTCAAGAGCCAACAATTTTTAGTGATAAAATTTGTTCCTTGGAGGCTCAAAAAAGATCTTAGCCACCTTTTGGTATAACAAAATATTATAGGTGGCTAACACTTGTGTTTTCTTGAAACCCCACTATGTTCATTATCTTTAATAACTCACTTCATTGATAAAATTCAGTCAATCCTTCAAGTAGCCCTGCTGTTACCAAAGAAGATTGTTTTCAAGCCACCTTTTTCCATCATTTCACCTTCATAATTTCCTATCAGAATTCCTCCATGTCACTCTTTATCTATTCCTATCTAAAAAATTCATTTCCCAAATTAAAAAGGGCTTATTTCCCTTCAATTACCCTTCATTCCACCCAAAAATTCTTCCCAAACCCTTTAAAACCATGGAAAAATCCTTTTGTATTGGTTTAATTCCACTTATTTACCCTATCATAACTTCTTAAAAGGCTTAAAAAACCCTCTTTTTAGCCTTATTTTCCGACCTTTTATCAAAGTAAGCCTTAAGTCCCTTTTTGGCTTAAGCCTCCCACCCCTTTTTGATCATACGACCAAGGCCTCTGACCATTGGCTAAGTCTTGGCCCTTCTTCATTCCTACCCCTGGTCATTTCCCTTTCTCCACTTAACCTTTCCTCCGCACTATATCACCCCTTAATAAATCTCGGCCGTTGATCTCATTGATCAAATGGTGGTCCTTTTCCCCCTCATCATCCTTCCTCTCGACAATCTCTTTTCCGCTCTCCCCTACATTAAATCCTCACCATTGATATTCAAAATCCAATGATCAACATTCTTCCCAATGCATTAACCCCACCCATTAGACGATCCACTACATGACACCTTTGCTGACCTCAGCACCCGGTCCCACTACCTGGCATCTTTCCTATCACGTACAGCCTCCGTCGTAGATCTGGATCCCCCAGATCTGACAGCCCACATTCATTTTCCCATCTGATCCATCATAATAGTTTAACGCCCATATTCAACACGAAATGGGCGGTTTCTCTAGGATACGTGTCACTCAACTAATGGTTTCGTGTCCGTAAGGGTCAAAACCATTAACCGCCCATCCTCTATGTGAATACCACCCTGGTATTGCACAAAAAAACCTTCGTAATTCTCGACCAATATTTAAATTTTCTCATGTTTCTTCGTAATTTTGACATGGAACCCTCCTCTGTGCGTATTCCTTCCTCTGGATTGCTCCATAACCACTCCTTGAGCCTCTGTAAGAAGTTTTAATCCAAGGCACAGGTTTTATTTATATGTTTTATTTTTGAGTTGCAGGTTTAATGGCGACCAATTATGCTGGCCGTCCCACAGCCAGAAATAGTGGGAAATCCCAGGATGACGATCCTCAAGAATAGATAATCAGAAAAGGGACCCAGGGTTCAAGTTAAAAGGTTTGATCAATGTCTCATGAGCATTGGTCAACGAAACCCTCCAGCACTGAAAGAAGCCACCTGTACACCGAAAACAATGAAGAATAGTGAATATTAAAGCACAGAAAGAAAATATTAAAAGTTAAAGCATAAGCCAAAATATTAAAATATTAACCAAACAGATTAAAGACAAAAAGCACAGTTAAAGATAAATTAATTAAAGGATAAAATAGTCAGAAAAGTGACAGAGATAGAAGATGGTAAAGGAAGGCCAAAAAGCATTATCAGAGCCTAAACAGAGTTTAAAGAGCTAATTATACAGATCAGCAAGAAATAAAGCTTCGAATTCCACATCCACAGAAGAAATTACTCCTCCAAAGGATTAAAATGCCACCTACTAGCCTATTTTCTCCTAAGATACACAAAGTTATTACAAAACTGAGATTTTGTGTATAGACCACTCAGAAGTTATTGCCATCCTACCAAATAAAGCCTGAAAGTCAAAAAAATAAACTAAGTAGTTCAAAGAGTTAATTTAATATTCATTATGCAAAGTTAGACTTAAATACATTTTTTCCTTGGGCCTTGCATGGTCTCAAAGGTCAAAAAACATTTACTTGTCATTTATGAAACATTTAAGGAAACATTCCTCACCCCACCTCCTCATTTCATCTCTAAATATCATATAAGGAGCACATTTTATTTGTTGGTTGGATTATTATTGAGTGTTGGGTTGTTGTTGATTGTTGCTGAAGAGCTGCTGAGTCGTTGAAGAATACTAGGTTGGATAAAGAAGTTTTGAGTTGTAAAGACCTACTGGAATTGGAGTATGTAACTAGTTTAAGCATCAATAAAACAAGCTGATTCACAAGATCCTAATCTATGTTAACGGTGATGTTTTTCTTCTCTGTATTTTTCTTTTCTTATGTTTTACATTCTATCCATTTTCTTTGATAAAGAACAAAAAATTTAGATTAGGATTTACTATCAAAGTACCCTGTTTCTATCTGAAAGATTTATCTTTATGTTTTCTTCTGGTAATGTCTAATTGGAGGATTCTTAATTGCCCTCCAGTTTTATCCAAAATTTTGGTTGAAGAATGATTCGCTAGAGTATAACCAAGGAGGAATGTTGGTGAGCCTATGTCTATCTGAGTACAACTTGAGATATTGTTTTTAAAAAGATATTCTACAAAGTTCGCTAAGTAGAGTCTCAACCAACGAAGTGTATGGTATGCCCTATCCTCTGGCTAGTATTTAACAGTTACTTATAAATATCCCTTGAGAGTATGCCAAAAGCAGGCTAGATTCATCATTTTTGTCTGATATTAGGCTGCTTTCCTTGTTCTCTTATATGTTTTCTCCTTTCTAAAAGTAGTCTTAGGATTACTGGATTTGTTGTCTTAAAAATTTGCTTTATTACAAGTCTACCCAAAGAATTATATGGTTTTCCCTATCCTTTGGCTTGCTTCAAACAATTACTTTGAAAGGCTTTTCTTGTTTAGTGGAGTTAATAGATCCTTAATTGATTATTAGCTTTGCTTCTTTCACAATACTTTAATGTTCAATTTCACAACTTAATATAAAATATCTTTTGATATAGATGACTTTCCCTACAAAAACCCTTGAAGAATTGTTGTACAATTAAATCCTTTTTTGACTCCATAGCCCAATGGGTTAATTCTGTTTCACGACCTATCTTTTCAGCCGAAACATTCTTTCAATTTACTCCCATGTTCACCCTTCAACTGACCTCTTCAGTTAATGATATCCACCCCAACCAAAACAAACAAGTTCCTAAGAGCTTCATAACTAGCCTAATATCATAAAAAAAGTATAAATATATATCCTTTGAAAGAACTTAATAGAGAGATCCCTCTCTGAATCTAGGAAGGCTAGGTCCTAGGATTCCAAAGTGGTTCTAATGTGGCCCCTATAGTGTTTATTCTTTCCATTCTTGTAAATCATAGGGAGCCAACAACAAGTAGTGGAAAAATACACACCAGAGACGACAACAAGTTTAGGCTCAAATCTAAGGCCCTGCATAATCCAATTTTGGTAACAGAACTCATAGATATAGAAGAACAAACTGAAGGGTTAAAAATTGTAACACCTTCAATTTGTAGAGTCTAGTGGACCCAAAAAGAAAGATAAGGGTAAAATCCTTCCAGACCAACAAACAGAATACTCAAAAAGAAGAAAAATTCAAAAAGGTTCAGTAGAGAAAAATACCATTGTCAAAGAAACAACCTCTAGGACCATAAGGTCAAGATCAGTTGTTGAAAAAAAAATAGACGTGAACAAGCTTGCAAATGTTGCAGCCCATATGGAAGAAAGGTAAAAGGATGTACTAATAAAATACATTTTTTTCTTACTAAGTAAATTTTTGAACAAAAGCTCAATTTTTAGAGTGTATAATTTTGCATAGGATTTTCAAGTATTTTTTGTGAATTTTTCAAAAAGAAATAGAGCACTACCATCAAATCTGGTAGCATTATAGTTTACGCACAGTTACAGGTTTTTACTAGAATTTTTGGTGGCGCCTGTTTTAAATGATTTTTTTATAGTTGTCAGTGGAGTTTCCGAGCAAGTTCAGGAATGATAACGACTCATAAAAATATGGGTATGTCAATTGATGTTTGATAAGTGGTTATCAGGTTGTTGAAAGTCACATTTAATGAAGACACATGGCTATTAAAGAATCAAGGTAATGAAGAGACAAATCAGCAGAAAAAGGAGAAACATGTCAGTACACTTAGCAACAGACTCCAAACTGTATTCTCTTCTCTCATCTACATTTGTCCTGTTAGTTAGATTTCAATAGGATATATATTTAATGTCCTATAACACCTATGTAATGTGAGGAAGACTGGTTCCTATTGTTTAGGAGAGATGGAGTTGGTGCCTCTCTCTCTATATATATCATTTGTAAATACCATTTCATGGTTGGATATCGGTCAGCCTGAAGACTTATTATAATAAAGGAAACTTTTTTTTTCACTTCAACTTGGAGGATTTTATGATCCAAGGACTATATAATGTATGGTGTGTTTCTCTGATTTTTTTATTATTTTTATTTATGAGCTGCAGCAGCTAGTAAGGTGCGAGTAAGATAATTGTTAGAGGATCTATTAGTTAATTATTTGTTGTTTATTTTCCTGCAAATATTATATATGTTTTGTAGAGCATGTTAGTGAAGCTTTCATGAAATATTTATGAAATAATTTATGCATGTACTCTTCTTTCTAAATGTTATTTCCTTTACATAAAACAGAGTTTTTGTAAAAGGATACTCTTACGGCTGTGTGGTTGATTTAGGATATGCATATTTTATATTGAGTACCAGTTATCTATCATCTTTCATTTGTTACAATCTACTCCCTATACTACCAATTTATGCATACAATTTAGGCTTTCCACAACTTTCCAAATGCATTAAAGTCTGAAAGAGAAAATTTCATTTCAAACTATTTAAGAAGCCATCCCACCACTCAAAACCTTTTACTTTGAAATGAACTATGATGTGTAAGGCTTACTCATTTGTAGTGAAGGAGTGACTCCTTGTGTTAACATATTTGGCACCATTTTCAGGGAGGAGAATTTCCCTAGGTGAATGACAAAGTTATAAGTATGGTTCTGAGGTGTACAATTCCAACTATATTTTTAGAATGCTCTACACCTAGCAACTCCATTATTGAATTTCTAGCTTGTAGAAGGGCTAGAAACAGGTCTAACCCATATTCGAATTTGACAATCCTAGTCCTTGACCCTAAGAAGCTAATCAATAAAAAGAGTTAATGAAATTTTGTTACCTCTACTATTGTTTTCTCAAAGGTTGTCCCTAAAGAAGTGTCGCACACTCTTTCCGCTTATTTTGTAGAAAAGTATGTATCTCCCATGTTTTCTAGCCAAAAAATAGTCTTTACATCAAGTGTTGGTGCTTCATCATCTGTTGTTAAAAATCCAACAATCGTTGTTCCACAAATCATAGCGACTCATACCATGGTAGGTTAAAACCCACCCCCTAACCGAATGGATGCAATTGTTGTGAAAGGTATGCCCCTTTGGTTTTACCTCAACCTATGAATGCATTAGCTACACGAGATTATCTCAAATATATGCCCAAATTTAGTGGTGAGGGAGAGGTAACAGCTGAAGAAAACCATGTTGACTTATATGCCTATGCTCACAATCTAGATATTGAGCATGGATATGTCTGGATGAGATTTTTTGTTGAGATCCTTGAGGGTGATGTTAGGAAATGGTTCAGATCTTTAATAGCTGGTAGCATCACTGGAATTGAAACCCTAGATGATACAATTTTAAGGAAATGAGGTGATAAGAAAGATTTTTTATATTATATCACTGAATTTGGTGTGATAAAAAAAAATAAGGAAAATGAGTTTCTGATTTTTCTAAGAGATTCAGTAAGATGTATAGTAAAATACCTACTGAATCTTCAACCAAAATCACTTATGTTGATGCCTTTGACCCTAAATTTTGTTTATTATTGAGAGAAATAAGTTTTACAACAATAAAAAAAATGTATGACAATTCACTTGAGGTAGAATCTAATGTATTAGCAGCTGATAGGCTTCGAGGAGGGATTGACAGAGAAAAAAGGAAGAAAAAAGATGAAGTTTCCTCTTCTGGAACTTTTGACATAGATCATAGTCTAGATGAGCTCACCAATATGGTCAAGTCATTAATCACTAAGATTTCCAAAATCAAGATGGAAGCAAGACCAACCACTACTAGTAATTTTTCATTTGATCAGCATAATAGGCAGTAGTGTAGAAGACCTAATGTTCCTCAAATCTTGCAGTGAGAAATAAGAGATGTTGATGACAAAAATGTCCACCCCCCTTTTCAAAATTCAAAATTTGAAGATGAAGAGGAAGTTGAAGGGTTGGAGAAAGGTGTTGATATAAACTATCTAAGAGATAAAGAAGGGACAATTCATTTTACACAAGCAGGGTATGAATACTTCACGTCATATATGAAGAATAATGAAATGAGTTATAATAATTCCATGATTGCAGTTGATCATCAAATTAGATACAATATCATATCAATGAATATTGATGATAACTCCAAGCATGTTTAAAAGCCAAAGAAGAATAAGGATGCAGTTAAAATTCCAGCAAAAAATCAAGTGGTTGAACCAAGCAGACCAGAAATTTCGGTAGCAACTAACCCTCCTTCACTTGGGGAAAAAATTTCTCACAAGCTTCCCCATGTTTTCAATTTTTTGAATGAGATAGAAAAGATTAAGATTCTTGTTCCTCTTGTAGAACTCATGAAGAATGAGTTTAATTATCAAGATACTGAAAATTTCAAAAAACAGATTCTTAACCAGCCTATCATATAACTGCCTAACTATCATATTCCCAAGGGGTTAATCCCACTTGAGCAGATTTTTTATTACAATTATATTTTAGTTAAACAACAGTTAGTTGAAACAAATGGAAAATTTAAAGATTTCAATTTGGTTATAGAAAGTAGAACCAAGGTATGTTAAGTTTTCAAAAGCTTTATCAGAAGAAAGAAAGACTGAATACCACAAGATGTTTTATGAATTTGTTGATGTTTTTTCTTGAAATATGAGGATATTAAGACATATGATACTACTATCATTAAGCATATAATACCATTGAAATATGGCACTAAGTCATCCGGCATAAATTAAGACAAATCAATCCATTATTGTTACCAGTGATGGAGAAGGAAGTGAAGAAACTTTTGGATGCTAAAGTCGTTAATCCATTGAGATACTCAAATTGGGGGCCTAATATAGTTCTAATAAGAAATAAGAGTGGTGAAGTTAGATTATGTGTATATTTTAGAAATATTAGCAAATTATCAAAGAAATAAAATTATCCATTGTTGAAGGTGGAGCATATTCTTCAAAAAGTAACTGGGTCAGAAAAAATTTCCATGTTGGATGGGTTCTCTGGATACAACCTAGTATATGTTTGTCTAGAAGATCAAGAGAAGACACCATTCACTACTCCTTGGGGAAATTTCATGTATGCAAAGATGCCATTTGGAATTATGAATATTGGGGGTACTTTCAACGTGTTGTGGACTTTGCAATCATAGGAGAAAAAGATAAATTCTTGGTCATCTATTTGGTCGATATTACTATTTTTTCAGCTTCAGATCAACTGCACCTTCAACACATGAGACAAGTATTTGTTAAATGTAGTAAATATGGTATATCATTGAATCCAAAGAAGTGTCATTTTTCTCTTAAAGAAGGTAAGATGTTGGGTCACATAGTTTCTAAAGATGGAGTGAAAATTGATCCCAAAAGAATCATTTCAATTCAGGACTTAACATTTCCAAGATCCAAGAAAGAGATTCATTCTTTCCTTGGTAAGATCAATTTTTTAAGAAGGTTCATTCCCAATTTTTCCTAAAGTGGTGAAGCATATTACTTGCATGCTGAAGAAGGACAAGGAAGTCAAGTGGACATTTGAAGCAAGAAATTCGCTGATAAAAAAAATTATCATTGAAGCACCTAAGCTGGTAAGCCCTGATTACTCAAAGCCTTTCTTGATCTTCTTATTTGTCTCTCAAGATACTATTGATGTTGTTTTATTAAAAAAATATGCAGAAAATAAGGAAGCTCCCATAGCAATTTTCAGTAGAGCTCTTAGAGATGAAAATTTGAAGTATGAAATTTTGGAAAAGCATGATTATGCATTAGTGAAAGCTATGAAGGCTTTTAGAGTTTATACTATGCATGCTCAGATTATTGCCTATGTACCTTCATCTCCTGTTAGATAAATATTAGTTTTTTCTGATATTGATGGAAAAAGAAGTAAGTGGGTGACTAAATTTCTTGAATTTTCTTTAGAGATAAAGCCTACCAATCTAATCAAAGGTAAGGGATTAGCAAAACAAATAGCTGAAGAAAATTATAGAGTTTTGGAATTGAATTTCATGGATGAAAATATAGAATGGAAAATTTCAGAATCTATTGAGAACATGGAAGTAGATGTAAATACTTTTGAGTGCAGCTGGTATAAGGATATCATTTATTTTCTGCAACATTTTAAACCTCCTCCAAATTTTGATAAAAACAGAATGAGATCTTTGAAGCTTAAAACCATTAAATTTTTCATAAAGGATAATTGTTTATATTTCAAAGATCTTACAAGAGTTTTGTTGAGGTGCATTGACCCAGATGAGTCTATGAGGGTTATGTTTGATATGCATAGTAGTGTGTGTGGAGGTCATCATTATTGGAGAACTACTGCATACAAAATACTGAGAGTTGGCTATTTTTGGCCTAGTGTATTTTTTGATGTATTTTCTTAGGTGAAAGCATGTGAAAAATGTCAGAATTTCACTGGTAAGAAGTATTTGAACTCTTTTTCTCTCAAGCCCATAGTTGTTTCTACACCTTTCCAGCAATGGGGATTGGATTTCATCAAGGAAATTCATCCACCTTCAAGTGGTCAACATCATTGGATTCTTGTTTCAATTGATTGCTTCACCAAATGCATTAAAGCAATACCTACCATGAATGCTACTCATCAAGTGATCATTAAATTTTAGGAGGGGATCATAACCATATTTGGATGTCCATCAATATTAGTAGTAGATAATGGAGCTTATTTTAAAGCTACACAATTGGTAATTTTTTGTGAAGATTGTGATAAGCTTCCTCAATCTAGAGCTTACTATCCACATGGGAATGCTTTAGTCGAATCATCTAACAAAATTTGGGTAACAATCATCACCAAGATATTGGAGAAAAATAAAAAAGCCTTAGACTCTAAACTGAAATTTTATCTATGGGATGACATAGTGACAATAAAAAATATCTATTAATAAATCACATTTTCAAAAGATTTATGGAACTAATGTTGTTTTTCCAATCCAATTAGCCATTCCTGTAGCTAAATTTCTGCAAGATCATGAACCTGAGCCAAATGACATGACAAAAATAATTTATCATATCATAGAAGTGCAGAAAAAGTGAGAATATCAATATGATTTGGTAAGAAAATATCATAAATATGTAAATCAAGTTTTTGAAAAAAGGGACTAAAAAGGAATATTTTCATATTAAAGATCTGGTGTTGAAATGGGATGCGCAACATCAAGACCCAGGTAATAGTTCCAAATTTGATGCTTTATGGCTTGGTCCTTTCAAAATCTCCAATATTTTACAGAAAATTACTTTTGAGTTGCAACAGCTTGATGGGATAGGACTATCTGGAGGCGCATTTAATGGGTGCTTCCTTAAACAATTCTTTTACTAAGGTTGTTGATGGCCTAAATTCATTGTAAATATTGGTTTGTTTCATAATAAGACTCAATAGCCCAATGAAAAGTTACTGAAAATGAAAAATATTTCCAGGGCGTCATAGAGAGATCTCTATCCCGTGTGGATCCAATTTTAGCACAATTATATGCTAAGTCATGAGTCTATTTTAAATATTTTGTTTTAAGGATACAACTTTGTAAATTTCAAAAAAAATTAGAATGCTACCGAAATTTCCTGTAGCGTCTATTTTATCTCTGTCGGACAGTCTGTTTTAATTGTTTTATGTATGTTTTTCTTTAACCCAATGCTTCCGGAAATTCTGGTAACCTCCCCTGTGTAGAGCTATAAAAAGGGTCTCTTTCACCTCTAGTTACCTCACATTAATATGTCAATCCGGGAGCGTTTTGTTATTACAAAGAGTGACTCAATCTGAGGCTATCACTTGTCAGAGTAATGCTAGTAGTACAGTGCTTAAGAAATACAAGAGTAAACAGATGCTTGTCTGTAACTAAATCACTTCAAAGAATAAATCACACATTCAGAAAACTCAGCAGCTTATCAGTCAAGGGTTCGGAAGTGATAACCCATCCCTTCGGAAACTGATGGAAAGGAAACTAGAGCATAGACCACGAGCCTGGGAGCTAGACAGTGACTGCCAATTCTCTCTACAGCCTTAGATCATCTCTCACACCAAAGCAACAAATGCGATAAAATGGAACAGCAAATAAAGAATTGAACAGCAATTCTTGGAATAGAACAGCAAATCTAAAATGGAACAACAATTGAATAACTAAGTCCCGCGGGTTGTAACCAAGCTTACTCTTCGCAATCAAATAACATTCTCTCACTCTTAACGCAAATCACGCAAAACACAATAGTGAAACAGCGTTAACTATTTATAAATTATAGAACAGCACTAATAAATCAGAAGCGCACACAACACACTGGAATAATAATATGATCAACCTGAATCGACAGGAATACGACTGTGCTTCCAAACAGAACACTATTATTTCTGAATCCAACGATTATGAAGAACACTACCTCAACGAATGTATGACACGAATGTTCAATATAACAGCTCAAATAACAATAATAAACAAACCACGCAGAAATCAAGTCGTAATGGTACAGAAGCAAGTGTCCTCCAGGGCCGGGCCCTTAGCCTCCAAGGATACACCGCTTTAAGTTAATCCAGACACAGGGATGAAATAATCACCAAGCTTTTATTAATGCATCGGTCAAAAATACAATGAACCAGTTCTCAACGAGACTTAATCAGAGCTGATGTTTAACAGAAAATTACATAAAAGCGTATCCTCCTCTCTCTATTAAGCTAATAGTGTTGTCCCTTTATATAAAAGTGACGGCGGAGATGTCCAAGTAACAAGATAAATAAAGCAGCGATCCCTCAAGATCGAAGATCCTGAGGGATTCGCCAAACTATTAATTCTTCATCCTTTCCTTTCTTTTGCGCCGAGCTGGTGTCTTCTCCTTCTTTTCTGGGCCGACTTGCTTTAATCTGTTTAGCCTTGTTTGCATTCGGTTCACCTTCAGAGGGACAGCAGTTATCTCGACTTTGTCTCTTCCTTTGGAGCAGCAATTCCTCGTTTTCTCCTTTTCCTGTACAGAAAATAACCTTTATCAGTGGTTAAGTCTTGCATATAAATTCTCACATGTTTTGTTATAGTTCCTTATTACTTTCCAAATTCATGATACAAAAAGGTTTACAAATTCTACTAAAAAGCCACTGAAATAATCATCAAAAGCATACCTTTTTAGTACTCCACACACCCCCCTGCTTACCTTGTTTCATGTCCTCATGAAAACATTGTAGTTGACATGAAATGAAGTGAGAGAATATGCTGGAGAAGGAGTCTCATGTGGAGGCCTACAGCCATGATGAGTGATTAGATAGTCAAAGAACTGACCTGTTTGCCCCTCAGGCATCTCATACAGGGCCTGGTATCCGGGTGCAGGGTGCCAAATAATTGGAGTGCGAAATCTATATCCTAACCAGGATGACCCTGCTTTCAAAATGCTCTCACCATAGAGGTTCAAACGGTTGGAAGCTAATTCAAAATTCTCATACTTAAATGGTTCCCTGAGCTGGATGTTTGGATCAGAGATTCGGTACCGAAATTTGGCTGCATTAATGGCCAGGTCTTTGATGGAAAGAAAATACTCTAAACTCTCTCGAATAAGTGCCTCATGCATGGGTCCTAATGTTTCATTGACACCCAGAGTATTTATGAGGTTTCTATGAGCTTTCCACAACTGCACTGGGTTCCTAGGCTCAGCCCTTACCCGTAAATCTAGACCATTTTCCTGACTCTGGAAAGTATCATAGGCTTTGAGCCACTTAATTTGATTAACCCCGAATGAAATGAATGCTTGTAATTGGATGTCTCCAATGAAAGGGCTAGGGTTTAACTCAGTCTCCTGATTTAGCACAAGGTCATGCAAATAAATTTCACACAACAATCTCTGGACTTTCACTCCATAATGTTTACAACAGTCTATGAAGTCATTGATGGTGTGGATTTGTATAGGGGCGCCTGCTTTAACAGCTTTTATTTTTAATTGTAAATACCGTTCTAATAAAAAAAGAGCATAGTTTTTAGCAGGGGCCCTACATGCTAAAACATCATTGTATAAAGAACACAAGGTATTCATCTGCTTGATAACAGTATCTAGTCTACGGGTTACCTGTGCAACTTCCTCTTGTTCCTTTTTCCACCCTTCAAAGGCCTGGTTTTTGGATTGATTGACGTCCCTTAGTTGCTGCTGTAACTCTTCATATTTTTCTCGGGGACCGTTTGCTCTCTAAGTTGTTCGGCTTTCTGCTGGGCTTGCTTCATCATCTTATGCATGGTTTTTGTCTTCGGATCTTTCTTCCATAGGTCGGTGGAGGCCAGGAGTTTTACCTGAACTTTCTTATTATGCTGTTTGGAGTTCAGAACCCTTATTACCCCTGAGGGTGGTGCCTCTGTCTGGATTTTCTTGTCGCTGGTCCTTATATCATCCCTTTCTATTTTAATGCGAATATCAGTCTGTTGCTGTTCCTCAGCAACGTTTCGAACGACGACTGGATTTTCAGTAGGGTTTTGAACAGTAGGGCGATTGTTGGCCTTCTTTTTCTTCCCTCTGATCTTTCTTACCCTATGGTTTGCTTTTAGAACCCTAATTTTCTGTCTGAGCTGAGTTATTGTATTCAATAATTTCTGCCGTTCCATTCGTAATTTCTTAATTTCCATCGTTTCATTAGAAGGAACAGCAGGCTGTCTGCTGCGGTTTGGACCATGACTGGTTTCTAGCTCTTTCTCTTGGGGTACTTCCTCGCTGTTCTACGCTGGCTGTTCTGGGGTAGGTTCTGTCTCTTCCTGGGAAACTCCCTCTGGAATTTCCTCTGGTGTCTTGGGAACAGAGTGTTCCCGTTCAATCTCTCTTATCCCCTCTTCATCATGAACAGGCAGATTTCCTTCTTCTGCCTCTATTGCATATGATTTTTCAGATGTGTTTTCTTCTTGGGGTTTGTCGTGGAGGTCTACTGAATTAGAAGGTTGGCCATACTTACCCATATTGGCCGGGACTGTGGCCAATTCATCTTCTCCCATTAGGTCTTGTAATGGGCTACCTCCCTACTGTCCCATTTCCTCCTCCTGTTCAGTTTCTACTTCTATTTATGTTTCCCAATGCTCGGCTGCTTCTTCTTCGGATTGCTCGTCCTCAATTACCACTGGTTGGCTGGTGCTTTCCTGGAGTTTTTCCAGCCTTCCTTTCATCCGAGCTAACCGGGCTGATTTTCTGGGCTTCTCTATCCTTCCTCGCATCCTAGGTAGCTGGGATGATTTTCTGGGCTTTTCTAGCCTTCCTCTCATCCGAGCTAACCGGACTGATTTTCTGGGCTCCTCTGGCTGCTCGGGTGGATTACTGGCATGCTTGTGCTTTGCCGATTCCTGGTGTATCTCTGGTCGTTCTTATGCACTAGCAACATGTTCTTGTGTTACTAATTCTCTGCGTTTTGCCGGACGTTCTGGTGTGCTTGTAGAATTCTTGCGTTTTGGGGATGGTGCTGTCAATCCCCCCTCAATCATTACAATCAGCTCTTCCCAGCTGCTCTGCTGATGGGTGAGACTATGAATAACTATTAATCGTATTAACCCATGGTGACTGACAACTGACTCTACATGCTGTGCCTTTTTTATGCTTCGTGCAGCATCATGCAGTAATGAATTCAGAAGTGCAGGTAGGTTTACAGAGCATTTCTGCTTTAAAACAGCTAAGAGTTTAAGATGTCGTGGTCTTACCACGTCTTTCCTTCCTTCGTAGCTGATGTAGCTCTGCACTGTTCTTGCTAATTCCATCCAGGGTTCTCCTAGCGTTGCTGGCAGAATGCCCTTCCCCTTAATTGTTAAGCTCTGACCTTCGTCCTGGAAAATTTCCATGATCTTCTGTAATCTTTCCTTCTTTAATGTCCATACTGGTCCGGTGGCTGGTAGTCCCGAAACTTCTGCAATTATATCGTCGGTGACTGCTATCCGCTTCCCCCTTACTGTGGAGTGATCATCCTACAGGTTCTGCAAAAATTCCATCGCTACTATTTCATTGGACTCCTGCAGGCGACTGAGATAATTCAACCAGTCTGCTCTTTCTAGGATCTCTCGGGCAGCAGCGGAGATTGTCAACTTCTGAGGTTCTCTTCGAATTGCCCTTCCTCCCATGGTTTCACTGTGGATTTCCAATGGAACAGCAACTACTTGTGCTGTTTGAAACACAGAGAGGGTGATAATCACAAAAAAACACAGAGTATGCAACAATGCAATGGAAATGGATTATGAACAGCAACTTGTGTAAAAATAGAAATTCCATGCCGTTAAACCATGCCAAACCGTCGTACACTATTTTTCCCGAATGGTGAGCTGACACGTAATTCAGGGAATCATGAGGTTAAGCTCCCCCCCGCAATGTGATAGGTTGTCCCAGCTGGAAAATAAAGGAGCAGCACCCGATCTGCAACCGAGTCAGAAAGGAACAGCATATGGAATTATGCCATGATTAGACGGACAACGAATTACCAAAATCGAGGCAGAGAGTTAATCGCGTATTATGTAAGAGGCTACTGTGTTATGATATGAGGCTGGTGGGTAGGACATCTATCGTACTTGTCAAATCTTAAGTGGTCATGGTCACTTCCTTTGCCATGATTGGTGATGATAATTGTTCATGCGATGTATAAATCGGGAAATAATATATGATTAGTTCTTTAGGATATAAGAAACAAAAGAGTATTAGTATCTTACCCATTGGTGTAACCAAGGTGACTTCAATACCATTAAAAGTGCTTTGCTGCCAACAGGTGTCCATAACCTTGGCAGAGTTGTTTTTCACCCTCAGAACCATGATCCTTTGTGTATACTTAGGAATGTTGTTATGTCAAAATGTATACCATTATGCTGGCTTGGTGACCAGTTAACCATAATGCCATTCACGGGGAAGGAGTGAAACGTGGGCAGGCCGGCTCGTGATGAGACCTCCTGTTCCAAGGTTCGTTTATTTGATATACCTTCTGGACCATATCCCTGGTGTGGTGGCCATAATGGGAATGCCACTTCACTTCCATCCTCATGATCATGGTAGGCTGGCTCTCGATGAGACCCCCTATCCTACATTTGACATCTCACATATCATGTTCAGATATATTTTTTCATAGTGTACTTTTCCTTATTTATACAGAAAGGGTGGTTCAACACTCCTTAAGAGTAGGAATGGTGGAAGAAGTCTTATTATCTCAATAGGAATATATAAGCCCTTTGCTCTTATTTCTAAATACTAATCAAAGAGGGTTAAAGAAATCAGCATGATAAAGATAACCAATCAGGGCAAAATTAGTAAAACAATGACAACAAAAGATAAGAAATAAATATGTCCTTCCTTTTGTCCTCTTACTAATGCAGAGCCTTATAAATATAGTGATTTATGATTTGCGGATTTCGGTATGTTGTGATTTTATATTCATTGCACAAGTACATAGCTGTATCTTAAAGACTAGAAAGAATACGGGCAAGAAGCATCCTCAATTTAGATCAGCAAAAGGAATAAGTTGTTTCACAAGGAGAGAAAAAGTATGCTAGTGGTGTTCTTTTGAAAAAGAAACAACGACGGATGATAGAAAAAGGGACAGCAAAAAATGCAAATGTCGTTCCTTTGGAAAAAGGAACGGCAAAGATAAAAATACTATAAAAACACTCAAAATGCCATTCCTTTGAAAAAGGAACAACAACAAATAAAAGAACGATGTTTCTTTGAAGAAAAAGGAACAGTGGTAACCAAAAGGAACAGCAGAAAACGTAACAATGTCGTTCCTTTGGAAAAGGAACAGCAGAGATCTAGAATGTTGTTCCTTTAGAAAAGGAACAGCAAAAGGAACAGCAAAACAAGCAAAGCGAACAGCATAAAAAAAACACGCAGATACTATTTTTAGAACGGCAAAAATCGAACTTTGTGAAAGAAAAGGAACAGCAAAAAAATGATAAGAAAACATTTAATTCAAACTTATGTACAAGAACCACTCGAAAACAAGAACTTATGTACAAATTGTAAAAATAAATGAACCCTTAATGAATTACAGGTGAGGAAGATTTCTCTTCCTCTCCTAAAATCTCCATATCAGTGTCTCGGCGTAGCTGTTGGCAGAAGGATTCCTGAGTGAGTGGTTTGCGATAGAGACGGACTCGGTGACCATTTACTTTGAATGCATATCCAGAACCGTCAATGGTAATTAGAGTAAGGGTTCCGTTGTCATGCACCTTCTGGATTTCGTATGGTCCCAACCATCGAGTCTGAAGTTTTCCAGGGAAGTCCTGAAACCGAGAGTCATATAACAGAGCCCAGTCTCCCTCGTGGAAGACTTTGTTTTTGATGAGCGCATCATGCCATTTAGCTCGCTGTTGTTGAATCAATGCTGTATTTTGTAGTGCAGAGAGCCTAATTTCGTCTAATTCATTGATCTGCTGTAGTCGATTGATTTGTGCCTCGCTTAGATCTAGGCCAACTTCCTGTGTTGTCCATAATGTTTGGATTTCGAATTCTATGGGAAAAATGGGTTGTTTTCCAAACACTAATTGATAAGGTGAGTAACCGGTGGTGCTCCTCCATGTGGTTCTATAGGCCCAGAGTGCTTCAGGTAGTCGGGTAGCCCAATCACGCCTATGTGACGCAATGGTTTTCGTTAGAATTGATTCTATTATTTTATTGCTACTTTCTACCTGCCCATTCGCCTGTGGGTGATATAGAGTAGTGATTTTATGCTGGACGTGATAATTGTTGAGTGTTGCAGCTAATTTATGCCCAACAAATTGTGGTCCTCCATCTTTAATTATTTCCCTGGGAAGGCCATAACGAACAAATAGATGGAACAGGAACTGTATGACAGATTCCTCTGTGGCTCTTGGCAATGCTTCTGCCTCAACCCATTTGGTGACATATTCTGTTGCCAGCAAGATATATGTTTTCTGATTTGATGAGGGGTTGATGGGTCCAACAAAATCAAGAACCCATCGCTCAAATGGTTCGATGACTAACTGTGGTTTCAGAGGCATCTCGTCAGCTTGACCAGGTCGTCCTACTCGCTGGCAGCTGTCACAGGCTTGGACAAACTTCTTCGCATCTTTGAAGATCGTAGGCCAGTAATATCCTGTCTGCAATACTTTATGTCTAGTTCTACGCTCAGCGAAGTGCCCCCCACACGGTCCATCGTGACAGGCTTTTAGGATGTCAAAGATTTCATCCTCTCTAACACATCGCCTGATATGCATGTCTGCTCCTGTGTGAAACAAATAGCCCCCAATCCACGAGAATCGAGAACTTTTCTGAATAATCTGCTTGCGCTCATTAGGAGTTAAATGTTTTGGTAGTTTACCTACTGCGAGATAGTTGGCAACATCAACATACCAGGGTGTTTGAACGGCAACAGCAAACAGGTGCTCATCCGGAAATTGATCTTCAACTGCTGCTGCATCGCTTGATTTTGGTATTCTCGAAAGAAAATTGGCTACAGGGTTTTCTTTGCCAGGCCGGTCCTTGATTGTGATGTCGAATTCCTGCAATAAGATTAACCATCGAGTTACTCTGGCATTTGTGACAGGCTTGTTTGCTAAATATTTTATAGCAGAATGGTCTGTGTATAAGATAACAGGATAGCCCGTAATATAATGTCTAAATTTATTGACAGCATGTATTACAGCTAGGAATTCTTTTTCAGTAACAGTGTAATTTAATTCAGCAGGGGATAAATTCTTGCTGATGTAATAGATAGCATATGGTTTTTTATCCTCTTCCTGCCCAAGGACTGCGCCAATAGCTGTATCTGAGGCATCAGATGATATATGGAACGGTAGGTCCCAGTTTGGTCCTCGAAGGACTGGGGCTGTGGATAAAAGCTTCTTTAAATCCTCGAAAGCATGGTCACATTTTTCTGTCCAAAAAAAATCAATGTTACCGGTTAATGCATATAAAGGAGCCGCAATGTGCGAATAATGCTCTATAAATCGTCTATAATAACCAGAAAATCCAAGAAAGCTGCGTACCTCTGTTTGAGTAGTAGGAGTGGGAATGAGCAAAAGTATTTGGATTTTGGCTGGGTCTACCTGAATGCCGGCTGCTGAGACATAATGTCCTAGGATAAGTCCTTCAGTCATCATCAAGAAACATTTTTCGTGGCTTAAGAAAAGCCTGGTAACAATGCAGCGTTGTAGGACTTTTTCTAGGGTGTCTAGAGCTGGATCAAAATCATCTCCATATGGTGTAAATTCATCCATGTAAACTTCAAGTCCATCATTTATTAAATCTGCAAAAATGCTAAGGATAGCCCTCTGAAATGTGGCAGGAGCATTACATAGGCCAAAAGGTAGAACTCGATAGGCAAATGTTCCCCAGGGACAAGTAAAAGTAGTTTTATCCTGTTCTTCAGGGGCAATCTGAATCTGATTGTATCCACTGAAGCCATCCAGGAAAGAAAAGAATTTCTTCCCTGTTAAAGTATCTAATACTTGATCTATGAATGGGAG
The DNA here is from genome assembly GCA_034641835.2 of Pinus albicaulis. Lineage (NCBI taxonomy): Eukaryota > Viridiplantae > Streptophyta > Pinopsida > Pinales > Pinaceae > Pinus > Pinus albicaulis. The sequence goes on from CM076582.1 coordinate 1,287,224,709, forward strand.
AGGAAAATGATCTTTCTGTGTTGCCTTGTTTAGTTCCCTATAATCCACACAGATTCTCCATTTTCCATTCTTTTTTGGTACCACCACCAACGGAGAGACCCATTTACTATCAGAAATAGGATAGATAAAGTTGACATCTAAAAGTTTCTGAAGTTCAGCTTTTACCACATCCTTTAGATGAGGATTAAGTCTCCTTTGCGGCTGACGAACAGGTCTGGCGTCTTTTTCCGTATAAATGTGGTGTGTACATAACTAGGGATCAATTCCTTTCATGTCAGGGTAATCCCATGCAAATGCTTCTTGATATTTTGTTAACAATTGGATGAGCTTAGTTTCCTGTTCAGGTGTGAGATTAGCATTGATGTTTAAATTTTTCCCCGGTGCAATTTCCACAGTTTTACTATTTGTAATAGAAGTAACAGGTATCGTTTGGTCATGCGTATCTTTCAGAGGATCTTCATCCAATTCATTATCAAATGCTGCTTCTATCATGTGACACTATGTGCGAGGTTCAGTTTGACTAATGAAATTATTAATGGCATCATCTTCTGTTTGGTCTTTAAAATCAAGCGCCTCTTGTATAGTTAATGGAGATCTGATGTTATCAGTAAGGTATGATACAGGGTGCTTATTAGTTTTGATCATTGTGACACTTGGCTGCGCTGGAGGATATAGAACTAAATTTTTGCTATTCGGTCCTCTAGTTATGGTCATGTTTCCCTGCCGGCAGCCAATGTAGGCATCGGCAGTGGCAAGCCAAGGTCTACCTAAAATTAGTGGATGTCCATCAAGTCGGGTTTTTGGTTTAATTATCAGGAAATCGGTTCAATACTCCCAGGATTCTACAGAGACCATGACATCATGTAGAGTACCCTCTGGCCTAACCACAGATCGGTCAGCCAATTACAACAGAGTAGAGGTGGGTTCTACAGATGTAATGCCGAGCTTTTGGCAAGTAGTGGTTGTTAAAATATTAATTGCAGCCCCTAGATCAACTAAGGCATTAGACAGGGTCTGACCATAAATTTGAACAGTTATAATTGGATTCCCAGGGTCTTCATATTTAAGGGGTGTTTCTCTCCCAAACAATAGGTCAGATAAAGTACCGACTACTTGGACTCTTGGATTATTTGTTATATTCCTCCTTGGTTTCTTTATGCACAATTCTTTGATAGTTTTTGCGTATATGGGAATGTCTTGAATGGCTTGGAGGAATGGAATTTTTATGTAAAAATTTTGTAATTCTCCCAGAATGTCAAAGTCAGGATATTGTATGGATCGAGGTATGGCTAATCGTTCTGGGAACGGAGGAGAGGATGTGGTTGCTTGATTATGAGTTTGTTGCTTGTTTACATCCCCTTGTTGTAACTGATGTTCTCTTGGTAACTAATCTTCAATATGAACTGTTTTATCTCCCTCGGTTTCAATTATACGTCCAGATCTTAACTGAAGGTCATTGCACTCCCTCGGGTCGGGTCCTATTTCTGGTGTTTCTACGATTTGAATAGATTGGACCTGTCTGTTATTTGGATTGGGATCGGGTTGGGATGGGAGTTGCGGTCTCAGGTTAGACTGGGGATTTTGTTGTAAGGCTGGCAGAGTAGGTTGAGGGAGCGGAATAGTTCCAGCTGGGTGGTACATCGGTCTTTGCTAGCTTGTCTGCCAGGGTGAACTTTGTGAAGTAGAGGGAGTCCATTGTGAAGGATATGGGCCATTTTTCCAATATCGTGGAGTGTAAGGGAAATTTGGCCAACCTGATTGGCTTGTTTGATTCAGCCATGGATTTGAAGAAGGAAACGATTGTGGTGACCAGTTTGTAAATGGGGGTTGGGATTGATTTTGCCACATACCATATTGTTGAGCATTATATTGTGGGGGTTGAAAGAAAGAGGTTGAGTCCGGAAACATACCAGGTTGTCTCGGCTGCCACTGGCGGCGCTGGTTGATTGAATTCACCGATTTTGGTTCTTCTTCTGCTTCCTTATATACCGCTTTCAATCCAGGAAGTGAGGGGCAGCTCTCCGTAAGGTGATCTTTTGTACAGATGGCGCATGTTTGGACTTTATCCAGTGGACATTCCTTGTGGCTATGTTTTTTCTGCATCGGGGGTAGAAGATTGCCAAATTCTGTTCTGCCTCCAACTGCTTCTGTTTAGCCTGCACAATATCAAGTTGTGTAGTTAGTGTCCCCATAATATCAGTTTTAAAATTTTCTAATAAATTTCCAATTTCTGCACGTGTTACTCCTTCTGTTGATACTTTGTTATCTCGTGCAAACCGATCATATTCTGTCGGTTTTATTCTTGTGCTGCCTCTCGAACTCCTGATACATAAATCAATGATGTCAGCAAAATTCTCTTGATAAATGTCCCCTTTTCCCATAATGTTTAATGTTTCAATCCATTGTTCCTTCATACCGTTTATTAATGCAGTTTTTAACACATTATCAGGTAAAGGTAGCGATGCATAAGGAGATCTTTGTAGATTGTACTAAAAACGTTCCACATACTCTTCCAATGTTTCATTCGGTCTGGCTGACATTTGAAATATTTCGTCTTTTAATTCTCTAGACCTACAATAATCCTGATATTTTTTTAAGAAGGATTCTTTCATTTGATCCCAATTATTGATAACCCCGCCACCTAGCCCCATAAACCATCTTAAAGCAGCCCCTTTTAATGTAGAGGGAAATAATTTCAATTTTTGGGGATCGGTGGTGTAATCATACCCCCTACATAACACATCGAATTCAAATAAAAATGCATCCGGATCTTCTGATGTGAGACCGTGAAATGTAGGGATATGCTGAAGAGGGATAGCTTTCATGGGTGCATTAGCTGCAGAATCCACTATAGGATATTGTAATGTAGAGGTTTGAGCATTTGGCTGGTTTTGAGCCATGGTATCGAATATATGTCAATAACCTTCTGGGATATCTAGGAGGGTATTCCTAGGTTGAGAGGGAACGGTTTTGACAGGGATATTTTTAACAGCGCTTCCCTTATCTGGAATAACGAGAATTCCTGAAGATTGGATTCCTTCAACAATGATTTTCGCAGCACTCCCCTTATCTGGGCTATCTAATGGCTGATTTGTTTCAATAGGAGATTTTAGTTCCTTGGTTTCCCCTGTTTCTCCTTCTCCTTCACAAAAGTTGCTGGAATTCCCTTCCTGCAATAGTTCTGGAGTAGAATTTTCAATTTCTTGAAAGTCCTGCTCTTCAGTTTGACTATGCACCTCAGCACAGGCTACAGATGGTGATCTTGTGGCCTGAAGGGAACTAGTAGGCGGTTTAGAAATGTTTTTCCTGGGGCCTACTGATGGCTGAGATTCTGTGTTCTTATAGATTTTGTCTATGAAGGTCGTTCGGCCAAGGGTCACCGGCCCCTTAGCTTTTTCAGGTTTGGATGGGGGTTTGATGTTCTTTTCTGGTCTTTTCTGCTTAGTCATGCACTCAAATGAACTACCAACTTCTATTCAAACAAAGAAAAAAAACAACTCTGTTAGGAAAGAGGATAGTGGAGCAGGGTTTTTACATGCTCCGCACGTAGGTTCTTACCTTCCATTTTTAGGATCCAACTCCTCCCTAGCAGGCTCGTACACTACTCTGAAAAAAGACAAATGGCTACACTCTTTCCCCGGCAACGGCGCCAAAATGTAGAGCTATAAAAAGGGTCTCTTTCACCTCTAATTACCTCACATTAATATGTCAATCCGGGAGTGTTTTGTTATTACAAAGAGTGACTCAATCTGAGGCTATCATTTGTCAGAGTAATGCTAGTAGTACAGTGCTTTAAGAAATACAAGAGTAAACGGATGCTTGTCTGTAACTAAATTACTTCAAAGAATAAATCACACACTCAGAAAACTCAACAGCTTATCAGTCAAGGGTTCGGCAGTGATAACCCATCCCTTCGGAAACTGATGGAAAGGAAACTAGAGCATAGACCACGATCCTGGGAGCTAGACAGTGACTGCCAATGCTCACTACAGCTTTAGATCATCTCTCACACCAAACCAACAACTGCAAGTAAATGGAACAGCAAAGCAAATAAAGGATTGAACAGCAAGTCTAAAATGGAACATCAATTGAATAACTAAGTCCCGCGGGTTGTAACCAAACTTAATTAACTCAAATACTCTCTTTGCAATCAAATAACATTCTTTCACTCTAAAGGCAATTCACACAAATCACACTAAAGGAACAGCAATAACGATTAATGAATTATGGAACAGTACTGATAAATTAGAAACGCACACAACATGAACGTTTAGTATAACAACTCTGTAACATAACAGTAAGAATATGCAATGAACTCTTGAAAGGATTAATAACTTGATACGGAGTCAACACACGATTCTATCTGAAAAAACCTCAATGATTCAATCTTTTAACAGAGCATGTAATATGAACTTATAAAGCATATCAAATTACCAAATAACAATAATAAACAAACCACACAGAAATAAAGTCGTAATGGTACAGAAGCAAGTGTCCTTCGGGGCCGGGCCCTTAGCCTCCAAGGATACACCGCTTTAAGTTAATCCAGACGCAGAGATGAAATAATCACCAAGCTTTTATTAATGCATCGGTCAAAAATACAATGAACCAGTTCTCAACGAGACTTAATCAGAGCTGATGTTTAACAGAAAATTACATAAGCGTATCCTCCTCTCTCTATTAAGCTAATAGTGCTGTCCCTTTATATAAAAGCGACGGCGGAGATGTCCAAGTAACAAGATAAATAAAGCAGCGATCCCTCAGGATCGAAGATCCTGAGGGATTCGCCAAACTATTAATTCTTCATCCTTTCCTTTCTTTTGCGCTGAGCTGGTGTCTTCTCCTTCTTTTCCGGGCCGACTTGCTTTAATCTGTTTAGCCTTGTTTGCATTCGGTTCACCTTCAGAGGGACAGCAGTTATCTCGACTTTGTCTCTTCCTTTGGAGCGGAAATTCCTCATTTTCTCCTTTTCCTGTACAGAAAATAACCATTATCAGTGGCTAAGTCTTGCATATCAATTCTCACATGTTTTGTTATAGTTCCTTATTACTTTCCAAATTCATGATACAAAAAGGTTTACAAATTCTACTAAAAAGCCACTGAAATAATCATCAAAAGCATACCTTTTTAGTACTCCACACCCTGTTTTCTAAAAATAAAAAATAAAAGTGCATTCACTTTTGTGTTAAGCCATGTGTTCTCATTATCAACTACATTTTAAAAACTTTTATCATGATTTAGGTCACGCGATAGGAAATTTTTACGTTGAGTGATGTTAAGTTTAGTTGTGGTTATATGTGAAGCAAGGTAGGTGTCAATCCACAATTGTTAAAGCCAATTGTTGCTTGTCCTATGTGTCAGCTAAGTCATTACAACCACATTTCGAGGTACATATTAAGTGTTAAAGTAGATCATGGAACTACAATTTTAATGTGATGACCATTTTGATTGAACACGCATGAATGCTGGCGAAATTGTAAGACTGTCATAAAGATACGATGGAGGTGGCTGCCAGCTCCAGCTCCATTCATCTCCAACCACCTATAACATATCATCTAAAACTCTGCATCCAACTTAAGTTCATCATGACTACCACAGGGTGTATTCTATGGTCCAAGATATTTCCTATTATGAAAAATCTCATGCATAGAAATGTGAAATAACATATATTTTTAAACAACCAAAAATAAGGGAAAACCATTAGTTTCGAGTTTAACTATTGGTGAATGAGCAACTTCAGTGAGCATCTTGAGGAAGGAAACCCATATTTTAGACATATTGTATTGAAGACACAACAAAACCTATTAGGTGAGCTCCCCTAATTTTTACACCTATCCTATTTCAGCAAACATAATTCTTTATTACTGAAGATGACTAAGAAAGGAGGAAAGCTAAAATGAATTGAACACTAAGGAGTTGATCTAGTGGATGCTAATCCGAATGTGAGAAGGTTCTTTTTTTGGGCAGGTTGGTATTCATTGTGTTCAATACTAGGAAGCTCTTATTTAGGAGTAGCTTAGTAATTTGCACATTATTTCATTGGGGAGGAAGGAAATTTATATGGCCTCATATTGCAGGTATCAACAGAGTCTATTGCTAAAGATTTCAACCTTCCGTGGGAAGGAGAAAAATGGTTCAAAGGCCAAGTCATCTCTGGAGGATACCTCAATAGTTTCATCAAAGATAATCGTAGAAGCCCTAACTAGGCTAAGGGGATTCCCAATAGTTACTTAAAAAATGAATGGGCTGAGATTGTCAAGCTCATCAAGATTTACCTTACATGTGAGTGGAGGTATATTGTTGTTTTTATTTAACAGATGAGTTTTTTGTTTCACATTGTAGGTATGAAGACCCTCAACCTAACATTATTTATGTTGAAGAGCTTGAAAAATATGTCATATAGGATACAAAATCATACAGCTACATCATAATACAGCTTATATCATAATGATCTTATTAAAGTATTGGTTGAGGAAGAACTCAATAAAATAATCTAATCATGGGACCATTTTTTGTTTTACAGGTCAGGCCAACCATCACCTACACTAGACATTCTAGCTAACCTATCCCCAGATTCACAAGAACATCCTTAGTCTGGCAAGCAGAAAGGGAAAATATAGAAGCCAACTTCTTCAGTAGTTGCTAAGAGGAATAAGAGAAAAGCTAAAAATACAAACATCAAAAAAAAGGTTAAAGGGAGAAAAGAAAAGTCTCCTTCAAAAAGGGTTGAAAAAAAGTTGGAGAAAGGAGAAGGTTCATCAACCAACAAGCCCAAATCCATGAGGATGGTCCCTCCCATTTCTCATTTTCCTAGGATTTATCCCAAAGCATGGAGAGAAAATCCTATGACTGTGGAAAAATCCAAAACACAGGTGCTACTGGAAGTTTCAGAAGCAGATATTCAACAAAATATTCAGAAGGAATATCAGCCCACTATGTCTGATGAGGAGATCCTAAAATATGTAGGGTATGATATTACCAGAAAGAGAATGAAAAAGGATGCAAAACCTTTTGTTGGTGGCAGAAAAAGACACACTAGAGACAACAACAATTTTAGGCTCAAATATAAGGCCCTACATAATCCAAGTTTTCTAACTGAAGTTATAGATGTAAAAGGACAATTTGAAGGGTTATTGACTATAACCCCTTTAATTGTAGAGTCGAGTGGATCAAAAAATAAATATAAGGATAAAACCCTTCTAAATGAGAAAACATAATCATGAAAAGGAAGAAAAATTCAAAAATGTTCAGGAAAGAAAAATACCATTGTCAAAAAATCAACCACCAAGACCACAAGATCAAGATCAATTGTTGAAAAACAAACAGACTTGGACAAGCTTGCAGAAGCTACAATCCATATGAAAGAAAGGTAAAAGAGTGTCCTAATAAAATACATTTTTTCTTACTAAGTACATTTTTGAACAAAAACTCAATTTTCAGAGTGTATAAGTCTGCACAGGATTTTCAAATATTTGATGTGCATTTTTGAAAAATAAACAGAGCACTACTAGAAATTTCGATAGCATTACAATTTTTACGCAGTTATAGGTTTTTACTAGAATTTTTGGTAGGGCCTATTTTAAATTTTGTTTGACATATTTCAGTGGAGTTTTCGAGAAATTTTATGAATGATAAGGACTTATAACGATATGGATATGTCAAGTGATGGTCGATAAGTGGTTATGAGGTTGTTGAAGATCAGATTTAATGAAGACACATGGTTATTAAAGAATCAAGGTCATGAAGAGACAAATCAATAGACATTTGGGTAGCATGTCAACACACTTAGTAGCATAGTCCAAACTGTCTTCTCTTCTCTCATCTACATCTGTCTTGTTAGTTATATTTCAATAGGACATGTCTTTAATTTCCTATAACACCTACTAGCTAATGTCTTTTATTCTTCTGATTTATGATTTGCAGTAGCTAGTAAGGCGTGAGTAAGAGAACTGTTAAAGGATCTAATAGTTAATTATCTGTTGTTTAGTTTCCTGAAAATCATATATGTGTTGTGTAGAGCATGTTAGTGAGGGTTTCATAAAATATTTATGAAATACCTTATGTATGTACTCTGCTTTCTAAATATCGTTTCCTTTACATAAAACAAAGTTTGTGTAAAAGGATACTCTTACAGCTGTGTGACTAATTCAGGACATGCATATTTCTTAGATTGAGTGCCATCTATCTGTCTTATTTCATTTTTTACAATATTTTCCCTATACTACCAATTTACCCATGCAATTTATACTTGCCACAGCTTTCCAAATGCATGAAATTCTAAAAGAGAAAAAATAATTTCAAAATATTTAAGAAACCATCCGACCACTCAAAACCTTTTACTTTGAATTGAACTATGATATGTAAGGCTTACTCCTTTGTAGTCACGAAGTGAATCCTTGCACTAATATATTTGTCTCCATTTCCAGTTAGGCGAATTGAAGTTTATCCATAGGTGAATGACAAAGTTATAAGTCTGGTTCTGAGGTGTATATTTCCAACTGTCTTTTTAGGCTGCTTTACACTTGGCGACTCCATTGTTGAATTTTTGGCTCCTAGAGGGCTAGAACCAGGGCTAACCCATATTCCCCTTCCAGAATCTTAGTCCCTAACCCTGAGAAGCTCATCAATAAAGAGAGTAAACGAAATTTTGTTGCCTCTGTTACTGGTTTCTCAAAGTTTGTCCCTAAATAAGAATTGCAAATTTTGTCTGCTGATTTTGAAAAAATAATTATACCTTCCTTGTTTTCTAGCCAACAAACAATCTTTACATCAAGTGTTGGTGCTTCACCATATGTCGGTCAAAATCCACCAATTTTTGTTCCACAAATACCAGCAACTCATACCATGGCAGGTCAAAACCCACCCCCTAACCAGATTGATGAAATTTTTGTTGCAAGATATGCCCCTTTGGTTCTACCTCAACCTATGAATGAATTATATGCACGAGAGTATCTCAAGTATATTTCTAAATTTAGTGGTGAGGGAGAGGTAATAGCTGAAGAACACCTTGCTTATTTTTATGCCTATGTTGACAATCTAAATATCGAGCATGAAGATGCCTGGATGAGATTTTTTATTCAAAGCCTTGAGTGTTATGTTAGGAAATGGTTCAGATATTTGATAGCTAGTAGCATCAGTAGAATTGAAACCCTAGATAATACATTTTTAAGGAAATGGGGTGATAAGAAATATTTTATGTATTATATCACTGAATTTTGTGCAATAGAGAGAAAAGAAGGATAATTAGTTTCTTATTTTTCTAAGAGATTAAATAAAATGTATAGTAAAATGCCTATTGAAATCAAGCCTACTAAATCTTCATCCAAAATCACTTATGTTGGTGGCTTTGATCCTGATTTTTGTTTATTATTGAGAGAAAGAAGATCTAGAACACTAAAAAAAATTTAGGACAATGCACTGGAGGTAGAATCTAATATATTAATAGTTGATAGGCTTAGAGGAGGGATTGACAAAGAAAAAAGGAAGCAAAAATCCTAAGTTTCATCTTCAGGAACTTCTGACATAGATCCTAAGCTAGATGAGCTGACCAAGATGGTCAAGTCATTGACCACTGAGATGTCCAAGCTCAAGATGGAAGCAAGATGAGCTATTACTAGAAATGTTTCATTTGATCAGCCTAATAAGCATCATTTTAGAAGACATAATGTTCCTCAAATCTTGCAGTGAGAAAGAAGAGATATTGATTATCAAAAAGTGCATCGCCCTTTTTCAGAATGCTATATTTGAAGATGAAGAGGAAGATGAATGGTTGGAGAAAGGTGTTGATATTAACTGTCTAAGAGATAAAGACAAGTTGATTCATCTTACATAAGTACAATATGAATACTTCATGTCATATACTTAGAATAATGAAGTGAGCTCTAATGATTCCATGATTATAGTTTAACATCAAAGTAGATACAATCTTAGATCAAAGAATATTGATTATAACTCTAAGCCTGTTGCAAAGCCAAAGAAGAATAAGGATGCATTTAAAATTCGAGCAGAAAATCAAGTAGTTGAACCAAGCAGACCGGAAATTTTGGTAGTAGCTATCCCTCCTTCACATGAGGTAAAAATTGATCACAATTTGCCCCCTATTTTCAATTTGAGAATGAGATACAAAATATTAAGATTCATGTTCCTCTTGTAGAACTCATGAAGAATGATCCTAATTATCAAAATACTGAAAATCTAAAAAAACAGATTGTTGATTATCTTATCATACAACTTCCTACCAATCATATTCCCATGGGTTTAATCCCACTTGAGAAGTTTTTTTATCGCGATGATGTTTCAGTTAAACCATAGTTATCTAAAACAAATGCAAAATTGGAAGATTTCAATTTGGGTATAGAACTAGAGCCAAGGTATGTTATGTTGTCAAAATATTTATCATAAGAAAGAAAGATTGAATACCATAAGTTGTTTTGTGAATATTTTGATGTTTTTGCATAGAAATATGAGGATCTTAAGACATATGATGCAGCTATCATTGAGCATAGAATACCATTGAAATATGATACTAAGCCATTCCATCATAAATTAAGACAAATAAATCCACTATTGTTACCAGTGATAGAGAAGGAAGTGAAGAAACTTTTGGATGCTAAAATCATCATTCCATTGAGATACTCAGATTGGGTTTCTAATATAGTTCCATGAAGAAAGAAGAGTAGTGAAGTCAGATTTTGTGTAGATTTCAGGAATCTTAACAAATGTTCCAAGAAAGATAATTATCCATTTCCAAATATGGAGCATATTCTTCAAAATGTGACTGGGTCGGACAAAATTTCCATGTTGGATGGGTTCTCCAGATACAACCAATTATTTGTTTGGCCATAATATTGAGACAAGAAAACATTCAATACTCCCTAGGGAACATTCATGTATGAAAATATGCCATTTGGGCTTATATATTTCGAGGCTACTGTTTAGGGTGCTATGGAATTTCCACCCATAGGAGAAAAAAAGAAATTTGTGTTCATCTATGTGGATGATATTATTGTTTTTTCAGCTTCAGATGAAGAGAACTTTCAACACTTGCGACAAGTATTTTTTAAATGTAGGAAATATGGTATATCACTGAATCCAATGAAGTCTCATTTTTCTCTTAAAGAAGGTAATATGTTGGGTCACATAGTTTCTAAATATGGAGTGAAATTGATCCCAAAAGAGTGATTGCAATTTATGACTTAACATGTCGAAGATCCAAGAAAGAGATTCAATCTTTCCTTGGTAAGATCAATTTTTTGAGAGGGTTCGTTCCCAATTTTGTTGAATTGGTGAAGCATATTACTTGCATGCTAAAGAAGGAAAAGGAAGTCAAGTGGACATTTGAAGCTAGAAATTCATTTGAGCTGATAAAAAAAGCTATCATTGAAGCACCTCAATTGGGAAGCCATGAATACTCAAAGACTTTCTTGATCTTCTCATTTGCCTCTCAAGATACTATTGGTGTTGTTTTATTAGAAAAATATGCAGAAAATAAGGAAGCTCCCATTGCATTTTTCAACAGAGATCTTAGAGATGCAGAATTGAAGTATGAAATATTGGAAAAGCATGATTATGCATTAGTGAAGCTCTAAAGGCTTTTAGATTTTATATTTATCATGCCCAAATTATTTCATATATACCTTCATCTGCTTTTAGAGAAATATTAGTTCAGCTTTATATTTATGGAAAAAGAAGTAAGTGGGTGACTAAAGTTATTTAATTTTCTTTAGATATAAATGCTAGCAAATGAATCAAAAGGCCAAGGATTAGCCAAACTACTAGCTGAAGAAAGTTGTATAGTTTTGGGCTTGAATTTTATGAATGAAAATATAGAAGAGAAAATTTTAGAAGCTATTGATAGCATGGTAGTAGATGTAAATATTGATTAGTGTGACTCGTATAAGGATGTCATTTATATTTTGTAGCATTTTAAACCTCCTCCAAATTTTGATAAAAGTAGGCTGAGATCTTTGAAGCTCAAAAACCATTAAATTTTGCATCAAAAATAACAATTTATATTAGAAAGATCCTACAGAATTTTTGTTGAGGTGTGTTGACCCAGATGAGTCTAAGAAGGTTATGTTTTATATGCATAGTAGTGTGTGTGGAGGTCATCATTATTGGAGAACTACTGCATACAAAATACTGAGAGTTGGATATTTTTGGCATAGCTTATTTTATGATGTATGTGCTGAGGTGAGAGCATCTAAAAAATGTCAATTTTTCACTAGTAAGAAGTATTTGAAATCTTTGCCTCTCAATCCCATAGTTGTTTCTGCACCTTTCCAGCAATGGTTATTGGATTTCCTCGGAGAAATTCATCCACCTTCCCGTGGACATCATTGTTGGATTAATGTTGCAATTGATTAATTGACTAAATGGATTCAATCAATACCTACTAGGAATGCTACTCATAAATTCATCAGTAACTTTCCGGAGGGAATCATAACCAGATTTGGATGTCCATCAAGGTTAGTAGCACATAATGCAGCTGATTTTAAAGCCACACCTTTGGTAAATTTCTGTGAAGATTATGGTATTCAACTTACTCACTCTACAACTTACTATCCACAAGGGAATGCTTTAGCTAAATCATCTAAAAAAAATTTGGTAAGAGTAATCACCAAGCTATTGGAACAAAAAAAGAAAGCCTAGGACTCTAAAATTAAATTTTATTTACGGGCTGACAGGGTGACAATCAAAAAATGTATCAATACATCACATTTTCAAATGGTTTATGGAACTCATGTTTTTTTTCCAGTCCAATTATCCATTCATGTGGCTAAATTTCTACAAGATCATGAATTTGAGCCAAATGAAATGACCAAAACAATCTATTAGATCACAGAAGTACAACAAAAGCAAGAACTACAATATGATTTGGTAAGAAAATTTCAACAAGCTATAAAGCAATTTTTTGATAAAGGGACTAAAAAATAAGATTTTCAGATTAGAGATCTGGTGTTGAAATGGGATGAAAAACATCAAGACCTAGGTAAGAATTCCAAATTTTATGTTTTATGGCTTGTTCCTTTCAGAATCTCCAATATTTTGTAGAACAATAATTTTGAGTTGCAACATATTGATGTGAAAGAACTGTTTAGAGGACCATTTAATGGGCGCTTCCTCACAAAATTATTTTACTAAGGTTTTTGGTGGCTTAAATTCATTGTAAATGCTAGTCTGTTTCATAATAAGACTCCATAGCCCAATGATAAAGCACTAAAACTGCAAATGATTCTTAGAGCCTCGCAGGGAAATCTCTATCCCCTGTGGAGACAATGTTAGCACAATTATATGCTAAGTCGTGAGTTTGTTTTAATTTTTTTTTTTAGGATAAAAATTTGTAAATAAAAAAGAAAATAGAACTCTATCGAAATTTCTGGTCGCGTATGATTTATCTATATCGGACAATATATTTTAATTCTATTTTATGTATGTTTTTCTTTAACTCGATGCTACCGAAAATTCCTGTAACCTCCCCTATTTAAAAGAAAAAGCATATGCTTTTGTGTTAAGCCACATGTTCATGTTATCAATAATGTTTTAAGATTTTTTATCATGAGTTAGGTCACATGAGAGGAAAGGTTTACGTTGAGTTATGTTAATTTGAGCCATGGTTGTATGTGGAGAAAGCTAGGTGTCAATCCACAGTTGTTAAAGGAAACTATTATTTGTCATGTTTGTTAGCTCAGTCGTTACATCCACATGTCAAGGAATGTATTTGTTGGGAAAAATACTGAGAGGGGGGGGGGGTGAATCAGTATTTAGAGCTGACTGAAAATTTTTACTTTTTCTTTGAGCAGATTTTCATACGCGGTTTTTATGAACTAAACTAGCGTATGCACGCAGAAATATAGAAGGAAACTAGCGTATACTGATTTATCTTTCAGATTTAGAGAATCAATCTTTTAAATAGATTTATCAGTTATGAATAAGGCTATATAATTAGAAGTTATGAGCAGTAAATAATAGTATAAAGCATCACACACATGAACACCAAGATTGAAGTTGGAAACCCAAATCGGGAGAAAACGACCGCTGCTGTCGTCTCTGTCTTCAATCTTTATTATATATAAAACCTTTTACAACATTGTACTGATGCAGACTTATACCAGTATGCAGGCTTATACCTGCAAAAGGGTGCAACCTTCTCTCGTTTTCCAGCTACAACTGGAAGGGAGATCCAACCCCCTGATCTCGTTTACCAGCCTCTGCTGGAAGGGAGCTTCAATCCCCTGATTTCAACACCAGCTTCTACTGGCTGAAAGATTCTACTGCCATACTAAAGGCTTCAACCTTCAGACCCAATGTAGACCACGTTTCATCAATTTTCATACTGGATCAAACAGCTTCAACACAACCCTTAATTTAACATCAACAAACATATTTTGCCCAATACTTCAAACAGAACAGTGAGACCACTGTAACCAGAATATCAGAAATAACCTAGACTTCAGAATAGATATGCAGATACAAAATCAACCCTGAAAATTCATTAATTCAAATAGCATATGCTACTTTTATTCACTGAAGCCGCGTGTATACGCGCTTTCCTGCTCACCAACCTGCGTATGCCTCTGTGCATGTTGTTTTTCATAACATGAAATGCATACGCCACTTCTATTCACCTAAGTTGCGTGTATACGCATTTTTCTTCGTATCAACCTGTGTATACTTCTGAGAATACTAATCTTCATAATGTGATCAATCTCAGATTCAAATCTGAGGCTTTCAGTCAGACACCTCTTCGGCAATGCAGAACCTTTAGACAGTCAGTCAGATTTAACCATGTTTTCTCACTCATTGATTAGATTTTTTCATTATCAAATCAATAACATACTCCATATTCAATCAACCCAGAACTTCAAGTACACTTCATTGACTGACAGCAGAGAGAAAACAGAAATCACAGAAGTAATATCTGTAAATAAGCTTCAGAAACACTAACTGCCATACGCGCTTTTAATGAAGCGAACCCGCGTATATACGCCCTTTTACCGAGACAAACTAGTGTATAGATCTGAAAAATACAAACTTTGCAGAACAGACCATATCTATAAAATTACCCAGATTTCTTCAATTTCTTCATCAGACTTCCGCGAGGTCTTCATCATTTCTTTTGCAGATCATCCTAGAGATTCATCATTTCTAGATCTATAGATATTGAACCTTCATCATATCCATAGCTGCATCATAGATTTAGATCTAACAATTAAGACCAGAGTTCATCCATGCAGATATTCCTTAGAGAGATTTATTCATTAACAACCCTTACACATGCACACCTTGCACTATGATCCTCTTCTCCTTATATAGTTTTAGCCTTTACCAATACCATGAGCCAAAACCACACAACTTCTGATGGTATTCTTGGACAGAATCAAATAAACCATACAGCGCTCAATAATGTGTGCCAAAACCATGGTAATGCCCCTTGGTATTATAATTTTGGAGTGCAAAATGGCATACGCGACTTGGGAAGTACTTATTCGCGTGCATACGTGACTTGGCCTTTAAAAACTCGCGTATACATTGTGACATATTATATTTATCATTTCTCTACCATTTACTGGAATTATTTTCTCTGTCACATCTAAACTGAACTGTATATACATCATTCTTACATCTGTAATACATAGGTTGCTATCCAAAGACAACTTCATCAAGTAGGTTTCCATCAAGGACAACTCATTGCATCATATTGCCAACAATCTCCCCCTTTGGTCTTGATGGCAACCATGACTAGAAATAAATTCAACAACAACATTCTCCCCATTTGACATCAAGGGCAAAGGGTAGATCAAGATCCTTTGTACCAACAATACCATGCTCCCCCTGAGATCATGCTGCATCTTCAAACATAATTTTTCAATGAAGTACATGACTCTATGACCTTCCCTATCACCAAGGACTCATACTTACATCAATGATCCAACCAAGTGGATTTACATATGTGACTCAAGTACCCAACCAAGTGGGTTTACACATTTTGACTCGACTACCCAACCAAGTGGGTTTACAAATTTGAACAAGTCCTTACATGACTGAATATTACAATTTTTAATCATAGGTATCAACATGAACTTTTTCATCAAATTACAGAAATGACTTATACAATCAAGATCAAATATTCTCAAGCATGAGATTAGACTACAACAAATAAATAGAATGCCAACAATGCATCCTTTCCATATGACCAATTCTCCCCCTTAGCCTGTGCATCCTGAACTGCAAATTATCAAGGAATCTTCATCAGAAGCATTAGAGAATGAAACAGAAGTATGAGAGCTGTAACATCACCAGAGATACCCAACAGCACCACAGCTGTGCTGAAGAATGCTGACCCAAAAAAAAAAAAAATTGTCAGCAAACACCCATATGTGGTTTTCTATGTATAAACTCGCGTATATACGCGACTGTCCTTCAGGAAATCCACGTATCTAATTTAATATTCTGAATTTAAGCAGATCTGATCCTTTGAGAGGCAGAGACAAATCCCAGCTTTTGTATGAGATATTCAGACGCTTTCCTGGGTAAAGGTTTGGTAAATATATTAGCAACTTGTTCTTTGGAGGGAACATACTCCAACTTCACCTTTTGTTCAAGCACTTGTTCATGTAAGAAGTGATACTTGATGGGAATGTGCTTGGTCTTGGAATGCATAATAGGATTCTTTTAGATACTGATGGCACTTGTATTATCACACATAATGGAGATAGGAGGTGAACATTTGATTTGAATGTCTTGTAAGGTTTTCATCATCCAAAGAAGTTGAGTGCAACATGATGCAGCAGCCACATATTTTGCTTCTACTGTAGATAAGGTAATAGAGCTTTGCTGCTTACTGAACCAAGATACTAACAGGGGCACCATATATAATGCACCACCACTAGTGCTTTTCCGATCATCAACATTTCCAGCCCAATCTGCATCAGTGTAAGCATGAAGAGTGAGATCAACATTCTTTGGATACCATAGTCCAAAGTCTTGAGTTCCTTGTAGATATTTGAATATTCTTTTTACAGCCTAAAGGTGAGACTCTTTTGGATTAGCTTGGAATCTTCCAACAATCCCAACTACATGCATAATGTCTGGTCGAGTCCCAGTGAGATAAAGTAGACTTCCTATCATAGATCTGTATTCTGGTTGATTCACCACGGGAGAATCGTCATGAGAACTGAGATTACATCCGGTTATCATTGGTGTACTTACAGGTTTGCACTCTTCCATGCGATACTTCTTCAGAATTTGCTTAAGATATTTTGCTTGTGATAAGAATATGCCATATGTTGCTTGTTGCACTTGCAAGCCAAGAAAGAATGTTAGTTCCCCAAGTAAAGACATTTCAAATTCTTGCTGCATAACAGAAGCAAATTTCTAACTCATAGATTCTTCATTACTTCCAAAAATGATATCATCAACATATACAACAACAATCAATAGTTTATCATTTTCAGTTTTTGTGTATAATTTGCTATTAGCAGACCCTTTTGAAAATCCTTGTTTATGAAGATATTTGTCAAGACGATAATACCATGCTCTTGGAGCTTGTTTGAGACCATATAGAGCCTTTTTAAGTCTACAAACAAGTTTTTCATCATTTCCCAAAATTAATCCTTCTGGTTGTTCTATATAAACTTCTTCTTCTAGGTCACCATTGAGAAAAGCATATTTAACATCCATTTGATAAACTTTGATTTGTTGGAAGCTTGAAAAAGCAAGAAACATTCTTATGGCTTCAAGTCTAGCTACAAGAGCAAAATTTTCTTCAAAGTCTATACCTTCTTGTTGAGCATACCCCTTGCAATCAAGTCTAGCTATATTTCTTATAACATCCCCATTCTCATTTAACTTGTTTTTGAATATCCATTTAGTTCCAATGACATTTTTGTCATGAGGTCTTGGTACTAATTCCCAAGTGTGATTCTTTTCAATTTGATCAACCTCTTCATTCATGGCTTGAATCCAACAATCATCTTTGCTAGCTTGATTGACATTATGTGGTTCAGTAGTGGATAGAAATGCCAGATAGCTAGAAGATCCCACAAAAGTCCTTCTTGTTTATACACCTGATTCCTTTTCTCCCAAAATTTGAGATTCTGGGTGATTCTTTTGAACATATATGGATGGAGCTTTTTCAGATAAATCATCTTCGGGTTCTTCATTGGGTTCACTGTCTATATCATTTCTATTTGATGTAGAAGGATATGTGTCATCTTCGTCTTCATCTGTTGTTTTTTTTTCTTATTTTGGAGCTGCAGGAGACTCATAAGTAACAACATCAATACATTCAACAATCTTCCGAAGTCTTTTATTGTAACATTTATATGCTCTACTCCTAGAGGAGTAACCAAGAAGTATTCCTTCATCTACTCTGGGTTCAAACTTGCCAATTTTTTCATCATTATTTTTTATAAAGCATTTGCTTCCAAAAACTCTAAAATGCTTCACAGTGGGAGGATTACCATACCAGAGTTCATATGGATTTTTATCACTATTTACACAAACATGTGCCTTGTTAAGAATATTTACGGCTGTATGTGCTGCTTCTCCCCAAAATGTGTTAGGTGTTCCAGAATCATCAAGCATGTCTCTAGCCATTTGTTGAACTATTCTATTCATTATTTCTTCTACGCCATTTTGTTGTGGGGTGCCAACTACATAAAACTATCTTTTTATGCCATGTTGTTCAAAAAATTCAAGGAATTCATCTGATGTATATTCTCCTCCTTGATTAGATCTCAGACATTTGATTTTTAGATCTAATTCATTTTCAACCAGTGCTTTGAAGATCTGAAATTTCTCAAATGCTTCATCTTTGTGTTTAATCAACCCAATCCAACACATTCTAGAGAAATCATCAATAAATAAGATATAGTATTGTTCACCACGTGGTGATTTTTTCCTCACAGGTCCACATATGTCAGTATGAATGAGTTCAAGAGGCTTACTTGATGATCCTTCCTTGGCATTAAATTGCACTCTGGTTTTCTTACCGAATTGGCAAGATTTGCAGATGATAATTTCAGGTAGAGTACTACTGGGAAGATCACGAACAACTTTAAGTCTGCTTGATTTGTTGATTTGAGAGAAGCTCAGATGCCCCAACCTTCTATGCCATAGCCAATTTTCTGAAGATTTACTCAAGTAACATTTTTCTTTTAAGTTCTTCAATACATACAGGTTTCTTGGAGTTCTTTTTCCTTTTATAATTGTTTTACCTGTATCAAGATCACGTACCACACATTCTTTTGAACTAAAGACAACTTTAGTTCCTTGATCACACATTTGACTTACACTTAATAGGTTATGCCTTAATCCATCCACATACATGACATTATTAGCTTTCACCTTTTCTTTTAGAAAAACAGATCCTTTTCCCTTAATGACAGTAGGAGTATCATTTCCAAATGTAACATTATTTTCCTTTTCTAGAGCACTATATGCAAGAAGTTTGTTTTTGTCACCTGTCATATGTTTTGAGCATCCACTATCAAGTTACCATTGATTTTCTTCACCTTCTGCAAATAAAGCTATGCCACAATTTTCAACCTATAATTCCTTATTTTTCCACACTTTGGAGCTTGAAGGAAACTGCTCTTTTGGCTGGACTTTGCTCCTGCATTCAGATTCTTCATGGCCAAAGTTATTGCAATAAGCACATTCAACTTCATTTTTAAGAGGAGAAAATTTGCTATATGTATTCTTCTTTGTTCCAATATCAATCCTTTTCTTTCTCGGTTCTCTTGTCATGATGGTTTTATATGCAACACATTGAACAACTTTATGACCAAAATTGTGACATGAGAAACATTTTCCATTGAAGAAGAAATTTCTACGATCATGAAATCCTCTACTTGAATTTACCTGTTGATTGGTGTTTCTTTGAAAGGTATTCCTATTAGTGTTATTTGAATTGAGATGGTCATTCTTTACCTGTAAAGATTCTTTATTCCCTTGATGAGTGGAAGAATGTTGTATACTAGTTGTAGCTGCTTTTAGATAATTTGGTGCTGAAGCCTGAGAAGATTCTCCAATATATCCAAGACCTGTCTTTATAAGAGGAGACCGTTGTACCTTGATAATCCCATCTAAGGTTTCAGATCCTTTAGCAAATCTAAGATTCAAAGTCTTCACTTTCTCAATTTCTTTTCTTAGACTTACTATTTCACATTCTAATTTCTCATTGTGTTTCTCCTTTTCTTCAAGCTATTTTTTCAGAGTTTCTATGGATATTTTACTTTCTTCTATGCATATTTTACTTTCTTCTAAGAATTTTTTTAGTTGATTGAATTCATCAAGAAAATCATTGTCCTCTAAAGCATCCATAAAAGTATATTTTTCTTCTCTAGATTCTTTTTCAAATGCCATGAAAAGTCTAAGATCTTGTTCACATTCTTCCTCATTGTCAGATAACCCATCACTGTCTTCATGAGTATAGTAACTTTTTCTAGTGCTAAACCGATTTTTATATCTTCTTGCTACTTCCTTCCCTTTTTCATGTGTTTATTTATGAGGACACTTAGCAGCATAATGACCAACTCTTCCACAAGTAAAACATTTGAAAGGAAGCTTACCTATGAACCGTCCCGTGCCAAGTTGGAGTTTCTTTACAGAATTTACCTCATCTTCTTCTGAGATGTACCCTGAACCTTCTGTCTCTTATACCTATTTTCCTTTTGTAGAAGCTCAAAAGACGGCTTCTTTGAATTCAGATGGTCCTCCTCTTCTCATTTCACATGCAGTTAGTATGCCATGAAGTTGCACCACAATAAGATTTTGAAGATCCTGCTTTTCTTCAAGAGCAGAAACTTTTGACTCAAATTTTGCCGTTAGTGATATTAAAACTTTCTCAACCAAAGTAGATTTGGTTATTTTTTCTCCCAGATTTCTCATACAATTTACAATATCATCAAGACGTAAAAAGAAATTGGAAATGCTCTCCTCATTATGAATTTTTTAGATTCTCATATTGAATTCTGAGAGTTTGGAGTTTAGCACTTTTTACCTTTGCATCACCTTCATAACTTAGAATGATTTTGTCCCATATTTCCTTTGCTGTATCCAGCTACATGACTTTGACAAATTCTGATTCAGTTAGACTTCCCAATAGAGCATTGACCGCCTTTGCATTTGTTTCATAATTCTTTCTTTCCGTCGGATCTGTTGGTGTTGCAGTTGGATATTGATATCCTCCTTCAACAATAACCCATAAATATGCTCCCAGAGACTAAAGATAGGGTCTCATCCTTGTTTTCCAGAATATTAAATTGTTTCCGTTGAAGAGCGGAGGCCTGATAGATGCTATTCCATCTTGATTGCTCGTCTTGTTTGATCTTCCTTCTAGCGGCTCAACTTTTTCAGAAGGACCTGCTCTGATACCAATTTTTGGGAAAAATATTGAGAGGGGGGGTGAATCAGTATTTAGAGCTGACTGAAAACTTTTTACTTTTTATTTGAGCAGATTTCCATACGTGGTTTTTATGAACTAAACTAGCATATGCACGCGGAAATATAGAAGGAAACTAGCATATACTGATTTATCTTTCATATTTAGAGAATCAGTATTTTAAACAAATTTATCAGTTATGAATAAGGCTAGATAATCAGAATTTATGAGTATTAAATAACAACATAAAGAATCACACACATGAACACCAAGATCTAAGGTGGAAACCCAAATCGGGAGAAAACCACCGCTGCTGTCGTCTCTGTCTTCAATATTTATTATATATAAAACCTTTTACAACATTGTACTGATGCAGAGTTATGCCAGTACGCAGGCTTCTACTTGCAGAAGGCTACAACCTTCTCTCATTTTCTAGCTACAATTGGAAGGGAGCTCCAACCCCCTGATCTCGTTTACCAGCCTCTCCTGGAAGGGAGCTTCAACCCCCTGATTTCAACACTAGATTCTACTGGCTGAAAGCTTCTACTACGATACTGAAGGTTTCAACCTTCAGACCCACTGTATACCACGTTTCATAAATTTTCATACTGGATCAAACAACTGCTATAGGGTAAACTACTTGGGTTTTTGGTTTTCGAATATCCCTCTCAGGGCTTTTCGGTGCCCGAGGCAGACAGTAAGATTAGCTGTGCTGTTCATAGAGATGGCATGAGAATGTTAATATTAACTTAAAATAACTTGATGGAATGCGATAGATAATTACCTCTTTGAAAATCTTGGAGTCCCTTGGAGAGCGTTAGGCAGCGAAACAAGAGTCCTTCTTCACCGGTTCCAAATCTTAGTCCTGCGATCATTCAAAGCACCCGTGTAATTTCTAACATAACATATATCCTATCGATCAAGTCAATATATAATGAAATTCTAAATTATACACATCTGAGCCATTCATATCATACTATGTAAATGTTCAAACAATAATGACAATATTAAGCATCGAATGGACAAAACAAACACAGTTATATTGATTTTGAAAGAAGGAGGATTACAACTGTCTATTGTACCAAGCCCTCCTCAGTCTCCCAATATCTTTTATCTCTCAAGTGAAGAAATCCAAGTCAACAAGCTCTCTAGGAACGTCTTTGACTCTTGGCCTTCACAATAGAACACTATTCTCTATTCCACAAGTATGAAAAAACCTTTAGCAATCCTTCGACCTTCAATTAAGAGCCTTTAGCTCCTTCTTATAGGAGAGGGAGAAAGCCATTGTTGCCTTTCTCTTTCCACTAGTTTGGAATGGAAAAAAATAAGATGTTTCTTTAATCTCTATGCTTTTTCCTCCCTTGGAGTTCAGTCTTGTTATAGCAACGATCAATAATGAACTAGTGCTCTGTAGTTTCCTTTGTGAACTGACTCTCTTGTTGAGGGAAAGCCGAAGATTCAAATCATTTTCCACGCGTTTTTCCCATTTCAAACTTAAAACATGGGTAACACTTCCCTCGAGTGTAAACAGAGCATTTCCCTAGCCAGTAACGTGGCTCATTCACCGATTAGTTGCGTTATAACTCTCTTTTATTATTCTAGATAGGCGTTACCCTAGCAGAAATAGGTTTAATTTAGGTCTTTGTACTCCTTCCATATTTGTCTTCTCCTCTGAGCTAATGAGGAGGTATTTTGACCTATAACAGATGCCCCATAAAGTGTGAGGTCATAGATGAAGACGATGGCCAAAATACTTTATAATTTGTGTAGAGATAAAGAGATTGAAAGACTGAGGAAAAAATAAAACAACAACATATGTCAGAAAATATAGTATCTGCCTTGAGTCAGGCATTTCCCTTGCTCAGTAGCTTAAACAACATGATTTCTCTAGAATAGAGCTATGAAGAATCTGTCCACCAATAGGCACAATGTGAAAGTGTCTGTCATAACATGACTAGGCTGAAGAAACTATCTCCATAAACAGTATCGCAACTTGGGGAAGGAAACACAACTTTAATGATGTAGCCTTTGCCCCAAGGTCTTGACCGCTGATTCACTTAAACTACATATTCCTCAACATGTGAATGAAGGAGTTGTTGTCGATAATAAAAACTGTTAATAGACGTGAAGGTGGCCACCGATAATGATGATGGTACCTAAGATGCACAGTACAATCTAGCGAGTGTGAATAAAATGAGTTGAAGTCTAACACTTGTAGAATAATTCGACCAGGATCTGATGATGAAGACCCCTGATCAAACACAATATTACCTACCACTGATGTCTACAACTATCCGGGTACTGATGGGTTTCTGGATCAACTTCCTAGATAATATGTTGAAGTCGATAGAAAGTGATCTGTTGAAAGGTAGGCACTGAAGTGTCCTGAATTATTCAACACGAAATGGAAACCAACTGATCTTGTTTACAATTGAGATAATGAAGAGTAAATGGGAACGTTGGACGACAAATAATTTCTGGCATAATGAGCGGTTTGGTTGATAACATGAGTAGCAGATAGCGAGATCTGCTTGAACAATAGAAGACACGCTAGCAGGGTACTAGGAAGATGAAGCTTTATGAACACCAAAGAGTGTGTTAGGATTTTACCGGTGCAGGGACACTAGGAAATGAAGGCTAATACTCATAGATGGTAGGGTTTGGCTAACTGCGAAAGAGTTTTCTAGGAAGTGCCATGTTCAAGAATTTTGCTGCCAAATCGACCTTTTTGAAAATGTAACAGAGGTAGTATCCATTTTGTCCAAATTTTTCCCCATCTGATTAAGTTTAACGAGTCCATTCAAGTAAACTCAGTGAATTTTTCATGTTTAGAGAGTCTGAAAAATGTCAGGAAAGACAACTTTGTGCCCCATATGATTAGGTTTAACGAGTCCAGATGAGCAAACTCGGTGAATTTTTCAAATTTAGAGAGTCTGAAAAATGTCAGGAAAGACAACTTTGTGCCCCATCTGATTAGGTTTAACGAGTCTAGATGAGTAAAATCGGTGAATTTTTCATATTTAGAGAGTCTAAAAAATGTCAGGAAAGACAACTCCACGTCCCGTCTGATTAGGTTTAACGATTCCAGGTGAGCAAACTCGGTGAATTTTTCATTTTTAGAGAGTCTGAAAAATGTGATAAAAGACAACTCCATTGGGGTACCTTTGTCATGTCTTGATAACCAAGCATGGAAAAGGGGTAATAGTAAGCCCGAAATAGTTCATTTTTCGTGAGTTAGTCCATTGAAGCCGGAAAAGAGAGAAATCTATGTTCGATGGACCTCTACCTCATTTTTTTATGAGTACGAGGGGACGGAGTAAACTCAATACTCTTTGTGAAATTTTAACGAGTCCAACAAAGAAAACTTGGTGCCCTCCGTGAAATTTCAACGAGTCATACATATAAAACTCAGTTTCATGCTCGAAAATAGAAGGGTCTATGCCGGGAATTTCTTCATAAGACCAAGCAAACATGTCGAGGAATTCCTTAAAAGGGGATGTGAAGCATGCAATTTCCTCTGGGTTGCAATCGGCTCCAATCTGAATATTTTCCACGACACTCGTTTTGACCGAGATGTCAATGAGCATTGTCTTAGAAATATTACCCATGTTCCCTTCTGACTCGATAGTTTGGACAGTCGTGTAAGTAGAGGGAACCATCTCAGGTGGGTCAAAAGATGGGATTTCAGTTTTTATCACCTCCGAGTCAATCATCGAAGCGCGATGGTGAAACTCTTCCCAAGTTCATTATTCTAGAGACATGATCTCTCGAATAGCTTCGTCTGTAGGCAAGACTTCATTGAGGAGATCCTTAGAGAGAACAGTGATGGGAGGGAGGTTTGTACATTTGGTCGAAACCATAGTAGTGGAGGGTTCAGATGTGGTTTGAATGGCTTGGTAAGCCAACTCGGCTGGTGAGAGTGGCATCTGATCTCCATAGGAATCAATGTCTGAAGGTGCCAGAATGATACATGGGTCGATAGAGCCATCCAAAGTGGTGGATATCATTGCAACCGTGTTTGGGATCAATGGCAGTGGGAGACGAAAACAACCCAGTGGGGAAGATGCCTTCAGAAGACCGGTACCGATACTGACGTAAGAGTCAGGAAAGCCACCTATTAGGGGTACAATACTACTTGGTAACGTGGCATAATCAGGGGTGCAGAAGGATAGCTGATCCACTGTGACTATTTTCCCATCTAATGGAAATAGGATGAGTTGGAAGACTGAAGACACAATCGCAGTCATGGCATAAGACCAACTGTGACCAAGAAATAGATTATAGTCTAGATGGCGCTCTATGACCTCAACGTCCACATTTACCATTTTCCCACTCAGAGTGATGGGAAAGCTAGCAAGGTATCCTTTTGGAAGGAAAGTGTAGCCATCGAAAGCTTTGAGGGAATTCAATGGTGGGGTGAGAGTAGGAGAAAATTGAACCAGCAAGCTTGTGACATAACGCAGGTCGAAGCAACTTCATCTATGACAGTGCGATGGATTTCTCTCCCTTTCGACACAACCTTCACCTGGAATGCAAGTTGGTGTGAGAGGCGAGGTTTAGCCTTTTCCATATCAAAGATAGCTAGCATGGAATCTTCGGGGTCTATTCCACCAATGGCCGAAAGCAAGGCTTTCCTTTGTGCTAGATAGGTTTGTAATACTTCGAGAGCAAACATAGCTGACGGTGCCTGCGCCAAATCTTCTACAATGTTGTAGTTTTGGGTTGCACGTGTAGAGGTGTTATGAGTCGTGCATCGAAGTGTCCCTTTGGGGGGACGAATCACGGGGTTAGCAGTAGCCCGTTCGATATGCAAATCGTTTGGCGGTGGTGGATTTGAACTAGTACCAATTTCTTGAGCATCTATGGTAGGGTTTCCATAAAGCTTAGCTCGAGTTTGAAGGTCAACACTCTCAATGCCATAAATGGCAGATGTTCCTTCGTCGGAAGTATATGAACCACCATTTCCCCATCTATGGGGTTGTGGCGGATTTTCAACCATGTGTTGATGTCGCTACTATTGACTAGGGAAAGGATTATGAAGAACGGAAGGTGTTCTCCCAGAATCCTTGTTGGTAATAAAATTGGTGCATTCCTGCAGCCAAGGACATTTGTATGTCAAGTGGTCCTCCGCACAGATTTTGCAAGGAAATTTCATGGGTTTATCCTTCCATTTGTCAGTTTTGGCAGTCTTCTTTTTATTAGGGTTATTCTGATTATCCGACTGCTCTTTCGAAGAAGATGAATTTTTCTTGTTCTTCTTATTTTTCCTGCTAGGTTTTTGTGAGGTTTGCATCGAATTTACCTTAGCGGTGGGAAGAGTAGTCGTTTGGTGAGGGGCGATGGTAGTTGAAGATGGCTGGGAGGCTTGCCCCCGAGAATACTTTGTGGCTAAGCCAGAGATCATGCCAACGAGACCATCGGCATGAGCTCCAGTTTTATGAGTAGCCAAAGGATTTGGGTTTGCAAGGGCATGGGGGAGCAAATCATACAGCGTGCCATATTGTGAGTAGATTAAATCTAAATGCAAGGGCATGGCGAATGCATTGATCTTCTGTAACCACACCAGAAAGGCTAATGTCTTTAGCTATGTGAGGTAAGAGAGACTTGCAAAACCAATTGGCTAAGAGATGATCCGGAATTGGCACTTTGACTAGAGTCCTCCTACGTCTCCATTGATGAATGTGATCGGAGATGTGGGTGGCGGTGTCTTGGCGGAGCGAGGTTAATAGTTTCGTTCCGGTTTCAAATATAATTGGTAGTTGGAAGTTCTTTAGAAACTTTGTTGCTAAA
This sequence comes from Pinus albicaulis, assembly GCA_034641835.2. Taxonomy (NCBI): domain Eukaryota; kingdom Viridiplantae; phylum Streptophyta; class Pinopsida; order Pinales; family Pinaceae; genus Pinus; species Pinus albicaulis. The sequence goes on from CM076582.1 coordinate 1,287,251,887, forward strand.
GCACCAAACGTATTGATGGTGGGCATGGTAATTCAATGTACCACTTGGTAGCATTTCCTGTAAGCATGCGGGGAAACAGTCAAAGTCGGACACTATCATCTACCATGGAATTGGATATAGACCATAGGTGAAAGGTAGTGATGTGTGCGGCTGGGTCGTCCCCTTGTTTCCCGTCGAACTTCGGGATGTCGGAAGGAATATTATGCGGTACTGGAGGCCAAAGCAGGTTGTTATTGATGGGATCGTTAGTCAGTTTATGGATATCGGGGATGTACAAAGCTGCCAAGAATGGAAATTGTGGATTTGCCCCTGAATCTGACCAAGGCAGTTTGGGCTGACCATTTAGACCATAGGGTCCACCCATCAATTTTTACCAGGAGGATAAGTAGGAATTTGGTAAAAACTTCCTATAGGCAGAGGAGTAGGGGCATACGGTTGTTGTCCATAGGACATGTTGTATTGTGGGGCGAACTATTGGTTGCCCCCAATATAAAAGTGCCCTCCCATTCTAGATGGAGGTTGTAGTTGGTTAGTCCAAATGGATGCAATAGAGTTTCTCGGAGGCATGCTACTACTTGCATAGCTTGGCAACGACTTAGACCCTACACCTATATTTGAACCACTTAAGGGAAGAGTATTAACAATAGGTTGTCCTATTTGTCCTAAGGATTGCAGAGGAAGTGAAATGTTCCCTGCTACCTGCATGCTGGTGACACTGCCCCCTTGCATAGAGGCCAAGGGGTTTGAACTCAGCAGAGGGTACCAATAGAAAGGGTTGCTAAAAGGTACCGAAGTAGTCATACTCGTGGGAGGAGCTATCGTGGGTCCCAATGTTTTCATGGTAGGAGTAGATGCCGAAGGATTCGGCAAGTAACTGACAGTTGTGATGACCGTAGGGATGGGAGTAGGTATATGTTGACCACTGGGGTTACCCAGTGATGGCATAGAACTGACCACCGGCGGGGAGGATGGTGGCGTACCTAGGATGGTTGCCATTGGCATCGACTTTGCCGATGCCGGTGGTGAAATGGATGTTGGTGCAGCCGAAGACATATCTTGGCGTGTTGGAATCTGAATTATCACAGGCCCCAACAGATCAGTGAGCGGAGGATTGTAATGAGGTACAACCCCTTCAGTGAAAGGGTCATCCGGAAATTCCGGATGATATGAGGCTACGTGATAATCAAGATTAGTCAGTGGAGACTGCTCTTCCGTAGAAGGCACTGGTTCACCAAGGTTCAATTTTTCCTCAATAGTTAGAGGAGGTAGACCTTACTGTCGTCTAGACAGATGGCGTGGGTTGGGGGATGCCACAGTCACCTACTTAATTTTAACAAATTTTAATAAATTGTGATGTATTATAAAGTCTCAGTGACAGTAACCACACACCAAAAAAAAGAAAATAAAAAGGACTCTCTAAAATCAATCAGCAAGCAGCCAAAATAGGGTGCCCTGTCTGAGTACTACCGTTTTCTAGTGATGAAATCCAGTATCACAATAGTATACAGAGAGGGTTGGTTGAAAGTACAGTTACGGTCACTCTAGAGCTTCGCCCGAACCTCAAACGATAGGTGTAAGCACTCTCGTGAAGATGAGTACCCTCCTAAAGACCGAAGACAGAGTGGGTCCGTCTGTTTGAGGTACCAGGACAGCCTGTCCCAGTCACCTTATGTAAGTCCCTAAAAGTTATGGCTACTAAAGATACCTCAAATCACAGACATCATCAGGGGGGGCCATGGTCAAGGACAGTGTGCTATATGGGCAGAATACCTAGATCCCCGATCTAGTTTCGACATCCCCGAAGGGAAACCCAATACATAACACACCCACTGGATGTAGTCGAAGGAGGGCAACCTTCTTGTGCACCCAAGTGTTGTCTCGCACTGAGCTCCGATAAAGGAACGGTCCCGAAAATATGAGTGTAGTAGTATTTCGTTCGTTAATGACTCTAGTTTCAAGTTTTGAGATCTTGGGTAGTTTTCTCACTGTTCCTAACCGAAGATCCTAGCCTGAACTTCTATTTGTGTGAGCTAAAAAAAGAGTAATGTGATTGATTTTATTATCGCTTTATTCTTAGTGTACTTGATTATTAGTCTTGCAGAGGGGGAGTGGACGTATGAAATGTGATGAGACTTTGACTCAAGAAACCATGCAAAACATGCTCTAGATATTAAATTCGATGAAGAGTGTTTCTACAGGGAGAGGTTTCTTTTCAACATCCATGCACTAACATTCAACTAGTACAGTTCAACTTTTAAATATTCATACTTCTATCTACCTCTTTTAAATAGTCTATGAATTGAAAATTTCAAAATAAACTCAGCTAGATGCAGAAAAATAATAAGAAAAAAAAAATTCTCTTAAAACTTAAATGCCTTGGACACTGAATTTTCAAACAAGAGAAACAAATAGAAATGCTAGCTTAGCAGACAAGCACATGGATTCAGTTAGTGAAAGGTACTGATGGCCAAAAAACTCTGCAACTAAAAGACCATCACAGCAGTGAACAACAAGGTTTTGGTTGACTAATGCTATGTCTGTGAGAAAAGACAGCGACTAACGCACTGTATTTAATCAAAGACAGCGTTATAACACACCGGACAACCTACAGAGGTAGCATTAGCCAGGGAAAAGCTCTTCAATTGGTCAAACAATAACAGGATTGAACTCTGCGAGCGTTTGATATATCTACTGGGCATCAAAAATGGTTGTAAGGGTCTGTGAACAAAGGAAAGAAGAGAGGAGGGAAAAAATAGCCTGGAAACTATGGGGAAAGTCCTCAGTGGAGTCGCCAATTCTGCTATAGGGTAGACTGCTTGGTTTGTTGGTTTTCGAATATCCCTCTCAGGGCTTTCCGGTGCCCGAGCCAGACAGTAAGATTAGTTGTGTTGTTCACAGAGATGGCATGAGAATGTTCATATTAACTTAAAATAACTTGATGGAGTGTGATAGAGAATTACCTCTTTGACAATATTGGATTCCCTTGGAGAGCGCTAGGCAGCGAAACAAGACTCCTTCTTCACCGGCTCCAAATCTTAGTCCTGCGATCAGTCAAAGCACTCGTGTCATTTCTAACATAACATATATCCTATCAATCAAGTCAATATATAATGAACTTCTAAATTATACACATCTGAGCCATTCATATCATACTATGTAAATGTTCAAACAATAATTACAATATTAAGCATCAAATGGACAAAACGAACACAGTTCTATTGATTTTGAAAGAAGGAGGATTACAACCGTCGGTTGTACCAAGCCCTCCTCAGTCTCCCAATCTCTTTTATCTCTCAAGTGAAGAAGTCCAAGTCAACAAGATCTCTAGTAACCTCTTTGACTCTTGGCCTTCACAATATAACACTATTCTCTATTCCACAAGTATGCAAAAACCTTTAGCAATCCTTCGACCATCAATTAGGAGCCTTCAGCTCCTTCTTATAGGAGAGGGAGAAAGCCATTGTTTCCTTTGTCTTTCCACTAGTTTGAAATGGAAAAAACTTAGATGTTTCTTTAATCTCTATGCTTTTGCCTTCTTTGGAGTTCAGTCTTGTTATAGAAATGACCAATAATGAACTGGTGCTTTGCAGTTTCCTTTGTGAACTAACTCTCTTGTTGAGGGAAAGCCAGAGATTCAAATAATTTTCCGCGCGTTTTTCCCATTTCAGAATTAAAACACGAGTAACGCTTCCCTCCAGTGTAAACAGAGCATTGCCCTAGCCACTAGCGCAGCTCATTCACTAATTAGCTATGTTATAATGCTCTTTTATTGTTCTAGATATGCATTACCCTGGCATAAATAGGTTTAATTTAGGTCTTTGTACTCCTTCCATATTTGTCTTCTCCTCTGAGCTGATGAGGAGGTATTTTGACCTGTAACATATGCCCCCTAAAGTGTGAGGTAAGAGATGAAAACAATCGCTGAAATACTTTATAATTTGTGTAGAGATAAATAGATTGAAATACTGAGGAAACCCTGAAACAACAACATATGTCAGAAAATATAGTATCTGCCTTGAGTTGGGTATTTTCCATGCTCAGTGCTTAAACAACATGATTTCTCTAGAATAGAGATATAAAGAATCTGTCCATTGATAGGCACAATGTGGATGTGTCTTTCATAACATGATCAGGCTGAAGACACTGTCTCCATAAAAAATATCGCAACTTAGGGAAGGAAACACAACTTTAATGATGTAGCCTTTGCCCCAAGGTCTTGACCGCCGATTCACTTAAAATGCATATTCCTCAACATGTGAATGAAGGAGTTTTCGTCGAACATGTGAGAACTCATCTGATTACTAGTCGATAATGAAAGCTGTTAACAGACGCGAAGGTGGCCACCAATAATGATGATGGTCCCTAAGATGCACAGTACAATCTAGCAAGTGTGAATAAAATGAGTTGAAATCGAACACTCGTTGAATCATTTGACCAGGAGCCGATGATGAAGACCCCTGATCAAACACAAGAATAGTTGCCACTGATGTCTATAAGTATCCAGGTACTGATGGGTTTCTGGATCAACTTCCTAGATAAGATGTTGAAGTCGATAGGAAGTGATTTGTTGAAAGGTAGGCACTGAGGCGTCCTACATCAGTCAACACGAAACGGAAACCAACTGATTTTTTTTATGATTGACATAATGAACAGTAAATGGGAACATCCGATGACAAATAATTTCTGGCATAATGAGTGGTTTGGTTGATAACATGAGCAGTAGATAGCAAGATCTGCTTGAACAATAAAAGGCACTCTAGCAGGGTACTAGGCAATTGAAACTTGATGAACACCAAAGAGTGTGTTAGGATTTTACCGGTGCAGGGACACTGGGAAATGAAGGCTAATACTCACAGATGGTAGGGTTTGGCTAACTGCGAATTTTTTTTTTGGGAAGTTCCATGTTCAAGAATTTTTCTGCCAAATCGACCTTTTTGAAAATGTAACAGAGGTAGTATCCATTTTTTCCAAATTTTTCCCCATCTGATTAAGTTTAGTGAGTCCAGATGAGTAAAATCGGTGAATTTTTCATGTTTAGAGAGTTTGAAAAATGTCAAGAAAGAAAACTCTGTGCTCCATATAATTAGGTTTAACTAGTCTAGATGAGTAAACTCGATGAATTTTCCATATTTAAAGAATCTAAAAAATGTCAGGAAAGACAACTCTGTGCCCCATCTGATTAGGTTTAACGAGTCCAGATGAGTAAAATCGGTGAATTTTTCATATTTAGAGAGTCTAAAAAATGTCAGGAAAGATAAATTCACGTCCCGTCCGATTAGGTTTAACGAGTCCATACGAGCAAACTCGGTGAATTCTTCATTTTTAGAGAGTTTGAAAAATGTCATAAAAGACAACTCCATTGGGGTACCTTTGTATTATCTTGATAACCGAGCACGGAAAAGGGGTAATAGTAAGCCCAAAACAGTTTATTTTCCGTGAGTTAGTCCATTGAAGCCGGAAAAGTGAGAAATTTATGTTTTATAGACGTCTACCTCATTTTGTTATGAGTATGAGGAGACGGAGTAAACTCAATACTCTTTGTGAAATTTTAATGAGTTCAACAAAGAAAAAATCAATGCCCTCCGTGAAATTTTAACGAATCACACGGAGAAAAATTGGTTTCGTGCTCAACAATAGAAGGGTCTATGCCAGGCATTTCGTCATAAGACCAAGCAAACACGTCGCAGAATTCCTTAAAAAGGGATTTGAAGCGTGCAATTTCCTCTGGGTTGCAATCAGCTCCAATCTGAATATTTTCCATGATACCCGTTTTGACTAAGATGTCAATGAGAATTGTCGTAGAAATATTACCCATATTCCCTTCTGACTCTATAGTTTGGACAGTCGTGTAAGTGGAGGGAACCATCTCAGGTGGGTCAAAAGATGGGATTTCAGTTTTTATCGCCTCTGAGTCAATCATCGAAGCGCGATGGTGAAACTCTCCCCAAGGTCGTTCTTCTAGAGACATGATCTCTCGAATAGCTTCATCTGTAGGCAAGACTTCATTGAGGAGATCCTTAGAGAGAATAGTGATGGGAGGGAGGTTTGTACCTTCGGTTGAAACCATAGCAGTGGAGGGTTCAGATGTGGTTTGGATGGCTTGGTAAGCCAACTCGGCTGGTGAGAGCGGCATCTCATCTCCGTAGGAATCAATGTATGAAGGTGTTGGAATGATCCATGGGTCAATATAGCCATCTAAAGTGATGGATATCATTGCAACTGTGTTTGGGATCAATGGTGGCGGGAGACGAAAACAAACCAGTAGGGAAGATGCCTTCAGAAGACCGGTACCGATACTGATGTAAGAGTCAAGAAAGCCTCCTATTAGGGGTACAGTGCTACTTGGTAACATGGCATAATCAGGGGTGTAGAAGGATAGCTGATCCACTGTGACTATTTTCCCATCCAATGGAAATAGGATGAGTCGAAAGACCGAAGACACAATGGCAGTCATGGAATAAGACCAACTGCGACCAAGCAATAGATTATAGTCTAGATGGTGCTCTAGGACTTCAACGTCCACGTTTACCGTTTTCCCACTCAGAGTGATGGGAAAGCTAGCAAGATATCCTTTTGGGAGGAAAGTGTGGCCATCAAAAGCTTTGAGGGAATTCAATGGCGGGGTGAGGGTAGGAGAACCTAAATTGAGACAGCAAGCTTGTGACATAACGCAGGTCGAAGCACCTTCGTCTATGACAGTGCAACGGATTGGTCTGCCTTTCGACACAACCTGCACCTAGAATGCGAGTTGGTGTGAGAGGTGAGGTTTATCCTTTTCCATATCAAAGATAGCTAGCATGGAATCCTGGGGGTCTATTCCACCAATGGCCAAAAGCAAGGCTTTCCTTTGTGCTGGACAAGTTTGTAATACTTCGAGAGCAGACATAGCTAACGGAGCCCATGCCAAATCTTCTACAATGTTGTAGTTTTGGGTTGCATGTGCAGAGGTGTTATGAGTCCTGCGTCGAAGTGTCCCTTTGGGGGGACGAATCACGGGGTCAGAAGTAGGCCGTTCGATATGCAAATCATTTGGCGGTGGTGGATTTGAACTAGTACCAGGTTCTTGAGCATATATGGTAGGGTTTCCATAAATCTTAGCTCGAGTTTGAAGGTCAACACTCTCAATGCCATAAATGGCAGATGGTCCTTCGTCAGAAGGATATGAACCACCATTGCCCCGTCTATGGGGTTGTGGCAGATTGTCAACCATGTGTTGATTTTGCTGCTGTTGATTAGGGAAAGGATTATGAAGAATGGCAGTTGTTCACCCAAAATCCTTGTTGGCAAGAAAATTGGTGCATTCCTCTAGCCGAGGACATTTGTATGTCAAGTGGTCCTCCGCATAGAATTTTCAAGGAAATTTCATGGGTTTATCCTTCCCTTTGTCATTTTTGGAAGCGTTTTTCTGATTAGGGTTATTCTGATTATCTGACTGCTCTTCCAAAGAAGATGATTTTTTCTTATTCTTCTTATTTTTCACGCTAGGTTTTTGTGAGGTTTGAACTGAATTTACCACAGTGGTGGGAAGAGTAGTCATTTGGTGAGGGGTGGTGGCAGCCGAAGATGGCTGGGAGGCTTACCCCCGAGACTGCTTTGTGGCTACACCAGAGATCGTGCCAATGAGACCATCGGCATGAGCTCCAATTTTCTGAGTAGCCAGAGGATTTGGGTTGCCAGGGGCATGGGGGAGAAAATCATACAGTGTGCCAGATTGTGAGTAGATTAAATCTAAATGCTGGGCAAGACGAATGCATTGATCTTCTGTAACCGCACCAAAAAGGCCAATCTCTTTAGCTATGTGGGGTAAGAGAGACTTGCAAAACCAATTGGCTAAGAGATGATCCGGAATTGGTGCTTTGACTAGCCTCCTCCTACGTCTCCATTCATGAATGTGATCGAAGATGTGGGTGGCGGTGTCTTGGCAGAGCAAGGTTAATAGTTTCGTTCTGGTTTCAAATATAATTGGTAGTTGGAAGTTCTTTAGAAAATCCATTGCTAAAGCACTGAACGTATTGATGGTGGCACGTGGTAATTCAATGTACCACTTGGCAGCATTGCCTGTAAGCGTGCGGGGAAACAGTCAAAGTCGGACACTATCATCTACCATGGAATTGGATATAGACCATAGGTGAAAGGTAGTGATGTGTGCAGCTGGGTCGTCCCCTTGTTTCTCGTCAAACTTCGGGATGTTGGAAGGAATATTATGCGGTACTAGAGGGCAAAGCGGGTTGTGATTGATGGGATCGTTAGTCAGTTTATAGATATCGGGGATGTTCAAAGCTGCCAAGAATGGCAATTGTGGATTTGCCCCCGAATCTAACCAAGGCAGTATGGGCTGACTATTTAGACCATAGGGTCGACCCATCAATGTGTAACCAGGAGGATAAGTAGGACTTTGGTAAAAACTTCCTATAGGCTGACGAGTAGGGACATACGGTTGCTGTCCATAGGGAATGTTGTATTGCGGGGCGAACTGTTGGTTGCCCCCAGTATAAAAGTTCCCTCCCATTCCAGATGGAGGTTGGGGTTGGTTAGTCCAAATGGATGCAATAGAGTTTCCCGGAGGCATGCTACTACTTGCATAGTTTGGCAACGGCATAGACCCTACACCTATATTTGAACCACTTAAGGGAAGAGTATTAACAATAGGTTGTCCTATTTGTCCTAAGTATTGCAGAGGAAGTGAAATGTTCCCTGCTACTTGCATGCTGGTGACACTGCCCCCCGGCATAGAGGCCAAGGGGTTTGAACTCAGCAGAGGGTTCCAACCGAAAGGGATGCTAAAAGGTACCGAAGTAGTCATACTCATGGGAGGAGCTATCGTGGGTCCCAACATGGTCACGGTAGGAGTAGATGCCGAAGGATTCCATAAGCTACTGACAGTTGTGATGACCGTAGGGTTTGGAATAGGTATATGCTGACCATTGGGGTTACCCAGTGATGGCATAGAACTGACCACCGGCAGGGAGGATGGTGGCGTACCTGGGATGGCTGCCATTGGCATCGACCCTGTGGATTCCAGTGGTGAAATGGATGTTGGTGCAGCCGAAGACATATATTGGCATGGTGGAATCTGAATTATCACAAACCCCAACGGATAAGTGAGCGAAGGATTTTAATGAGGTACAACCCCTTCAGTGAAAGGGTCCTCTAAAAATTCTGGATGATATGAGGCTATGTGATAATCAAGATTAGTCAGTGGAGACTGTTCTTCCGTAGAAGGCACAGGTTCACCAAGGTTCAGTTTTTGCTCAATAATTAGAGGAGGTAGACCTTGCTATCATCTAGACAGATGGCATGGGTTGGGGGATGCCTCGATGACCTTCTTAATTTTAACAAATTTTAATAAATTGTGATGTATTATAAAGTCTCAGTGACAGTAACCACACACCTAAAAAAAGAAAAGAAAAAAGGACTCTCTAAAATCAATCAGCAAGCGGCCAGAATAGGGTGCCCTGTTTGAGTACTACTATTTGCTGGTGATGAAATCTAGTATCACAATAGTATACAGAGAGGGTTGGTCGAAAGTACAGTGATGGTCACTCTAGAGCTTCGGCGGAACCTCAGACGATAGGTGTAATCACTCTCATGAAGACGAGTACCCTCCTAAAGACCAAAGACAGAGTGGGTCTTTCTATTTCAGGTACCAGGACAGCCCATCGTAGTCACCTTGTGTAGGTCCCTAAAAATAATGGCCACTAAAGATACCTCAAATCACAGACATCATCAGGGGGGTCCATGGACAAGGACAGTGTGCTATATGGGAAAAATACCTAGCTCCTCGATCTAGTTTCGACATCCCCGAAGGGAACCCCAATATATAACACACCCACTATATGCAGTCAAAGGCAGGCTACCTTCTTGTGCGCCCAAGTGTTGTCTCGCGCTGAGCTCCAGTAAAGGAACAGTCCCGATAATATGAGTGCAGTAGGATTTCACTCGTTAATGACTCTAGTTTCAATTTTTAAGATCTTGGGTAGTTTTCTCACTGTTCCTAACCCACGATCCTAGCCTGAACTACTGTTTGTGAGAGCTCAAAAAGAGTAATGTGATTGATTTTATTATCGCTTTATTCTTATTGTACTTGATTATTAGCCTTGCGGAGGGGGAGTGGACATATGAAATGTGATGGGACTCTGACTCAAGAAACCATGCAAAACATGCTCTAGATATTAAATTCAATGAAGAGTGTTTCTACAGGGAGATGTTTCTTTTCAACATCCATGCACTAACATTCAACTAGCACAGTTCAACTTTTAAATATTCAGACTTCTATCTACCTCTTTTAAACAGTCTATGAACTGAAATTTTCAGAATAAACTCAGCTAGATGTAGAAAAATAATAATAATAATAAAAATTATCTTAAAAAGTAAATGCCTTGGACACTGAATTTTCAAACAAGATAAACAAATAGAAATTCCATCTTAGCAGACAAGCACAGGGATTCAGTCAGCGACAGGTACTGATGGCCAAAAAACTTTGCAACTAAAACACCATCACAGCAGTGAACAATAAGGTTTTGGTTGAGTAACACTCTGTCTGTGAGTAAAGACAGTGACTAACGCACTGTATTTAATCAAAGACAGTGTTATAACGCACTGTAAAACCTACAGAGGTAGCGTTAGCCAGGGAAAAGTTCTTCAGGTGGTCAAACAGAAACAGGATTGAACTCTTCGAGTGTTTGATATGTCTACTGGGCATAAAAAATTGTCGGAAGGGTCTGTGAACAAAGGAAAGAAGAGAGGAGGGAAGAAATAGTCTGGAAACTATGGGGAAAGTCCCCAGTGGAGTCACCAATTCTGCTATAGGGTAAAGTGCTTGGGTTGTTGGTTTTCGAATATCCCTCTCAGGGCTTTCCGGTGCCCGAGCCAGACAGTAAGATTAGCTGTGCTGTTCACAAAGATGGCATGAGCATGTTCATATTAACTTAAAATAACTTGATGGAATGCGATAGAGAATTACCTCTTTGAAAATCTTGGAGTCCCTTGGAGAGCGCTAGGCAGTGAAACAAGAGTCCTTCTTCACCGGCTCCAAATCTTTGTCCTGCGATCAGTCAAAGCACCCGTGTAATTTCTAACATAACATATATCCTATCAATCAATTCAATATATAATGAACTTCTAAATTATACACATCTGAGCCATTCATATCATACTATTTAAATTTTCAAAAAATAATGACAATATTAAGCATCGAATGGAAAATACGAACACAGTTCTATTGATTTTGAAAGAAGGAGGATTACAACCGTCGGTTGTACCAAGCCCTCCTCAGTCTCCCAATCTCTTTTATCTCTCAAGTGAAGAAGTCCAAGTCAAAAATCTCTCTGGGAACCTCTTTGACTCTTGGCCTTCACAATATAACACTATTCTCCATTCCAAAAGTATGCAAAAACCTTTAGCAATCCTTCGACCTTCAATTAAGAGCCTTCAGCTCCTTCTTATAGGAGAGGGAGAAAGCCATTGTTGCCTTTCTCTTTCCACTAGTTTGGAATGGAAAAAACTTCGATGTTTCTTTAATATCTATGCTTTTGCCTCCTTTGGAGTTCAGTCTTGTTATAGCAATGACCAATAATGAACTGGTGCTCTGCAATTTCCTTTGTGAACTAACTCTCTTGTTGAGGGAAAGCTAGAGATTCAAATCATTTTCTGCATGTTTTTCCCATTTCAAACTTAAAACACGTGTAACGCTTCCCTCCAATGTAAACAGAGGATTTCCCTAGCCACTAACGCATCTCATGCACTGATTAGCTGCATTATAACACTCTTTTATTGTTCTAAATAGGCATTACCCTAGCAGAAATAGGTTTAATTTAGGTCTTTGTACTCCTTCCATACTTCTCTTCCCCTCTGAGCTGATGAAGAGATATTTTGACCTATAAAAGATGCCCCCTAAAGTGTGAGGTCAGAGACGAAGACGATGGCCGAAATACTTTATAATTTGTGTAGAGATAAAGAGATTGAAAGACTGAGGAAAACCCGAAACAACAACATATGTCAGAAAATATAGTATCTGCCTTGAGTTGGGCATTTCCCATGCTCAATAGCTTAAACAACATGATTTCTCTAGAATAGAGATATGAAGAATCTATCCACCAATAGGCACAATGTGGAAGTGTCTGTCATAACATGATCAGGCTGAAGAAGTCATCTCCATAAACAATATCGCAACTTGGGGAAGGAAACACAACTTTAATGATGTAGCCTTTGCCCCAAGGTCTTGACTGTCGATTCACTTAAACTGCATATTATTCAACATGTGAATGAAGGATTTGTCATCGAACATGTGAGAAATTGTGTGATTACCAGTCGATAATGAAAACTGTTAACAGACTTGAAGGTGGCCACCGATAATGATGATGGTCCCTAAGATTCATAGTACAATCTAGCGAGTGTGAATAAAATGAGTTGAAGTCGAACACTCGTAGAATCATTTGACTAGGAGCTGATGATGAAGACCCCTGATCAAACACAAGACTACCTACCTTTGATGTCTGCAAGTATCCAGGTACTGATGGGTTTCTAGATAAACTTCCTAGATAAGATGTTGAAGTCGATAGGAAGTAATCTGTTGAAAGGTAGGCACTGAGGTGTCCTAAATCAGTCAACACGAAATGGAAACCAACTGATTTTGTTTATGATTGAGATAATGAAGAGTAAATGGGAACATCGAACGACAAATAATTTCTAGCATAATAAGCAGTTTGTTTGATAACATGAGCAGTAGATAGTGAGATCTGCTTGAACAATAGAAGGCACTCTAGGAGGGTACTAGGCAGCTGATGCTTGATGAACACCAAAGGGTGTGTTAGGATTTTACCAGTGCAGGGACACTGGGAAATGAAGGCTAATACTCATATATGGTAGGGTTCAGCTAATTGCAAAAGAGTTTTCTAGGAAGTGCCATGTTCAAGAATTTTGCTGCCAAATCAACCTTTTTGAAAATGTAACAGAGGTAGTATCCATTTTGTCCAAATTTTTCCCTATCTGATTAAGTTTAGCGACTCCAGATGAGTAAACCCGGTGAATTTTTCATGTTTATAGAGTCTGAAAAATGTCAGGAAAGACAACTCTATGCTTCATTTGATTAGATTTAACGAGTCCAGATGAGTAAACTCGGTGAATTTTTCATATTTAGAGAGTCTGAAAAATGTCAGGAAAGACAACTCTGTGCCCCTTCTGATTAGGTTTAACGAGTCTAGATGATTAAACTCGGTGAATTTTTCATATTTAGAGAGTCTGAAAAATGTCAAGAAAGACAACTTCATTTCCCGTCTGACTAGGTTTAACGATTCCAGACAAGCAAACTCGGTGAATTTTTCATTTTTAGAGAGTGAAAAATGTCATAAAAGACAACTCCATTGGGGTACCTTTTTCATGTCTTGATAACCGGGCACAGTTCATTTTCCGTGAGTTAATCCATTGAAGCCGAAAAAGTGAGAAATATATGTTCGATGGATGTCTATCTCATTTTGTTATGAGTATGAGGAGACAGAGTAAACTCAATACTCATTGTGAAATTTTAATGAGTCCAAAAAAGAAAAACTCGGTGCCCTCCATGAAATTCTAACGATTCACGTGGAGAAAAATCGGTTTCGTGCTCGACAATAGAAGGGTCTATGCCGGGCAGTTCGTCATAAGACCAAGAAAACACATCGTGGAATTCCTTAAACAAGGATGTGAAGCTTGCAATTTCCTCTGGGTTGTAATAAGCTCCAATCTTAATATTTTCCATGATACCCATTTTGACCAAGATTTCAATGAGCATTGTCTTAGAAATATTACCCATGTTCCCTTCTGACTCGATAGTTTGGACAATCATGTAAGCAAAGGGAACCATCTCAGGTGGGTCAACAGATGGGATTTCAGTTTTTATCGCCTCCGAGTCAATCATCGAACCACGATGGTGAAACTCTCCCTAAGATCATTCTTCTAGAGACATGATCTCTCAAATAGATTCGTCTATATGAAAGACTTCATTGAGGAGATCCTTAGAGAGAACAGTGATGGGAGGGAGGTTTGTACCTTCGGTCGAAACCATAGCAGTGGAGGGTTCAGATGTGGTTTGGATGGCTTGGTAAGCCAACTCGGCTGGTTAGAGTAGCATCTAATCTCTGTAGGAATCAATGTCTGAAGGTGTCAGAATGATCCATGGGTCGATAGATCCATCCAAAGTGGTGGATATCATTGCAACCGTGTTTGGGATCAATGGCGGTGGGAGAGGAAAACAACCTAGTAGGGAAGATGCCTTCAGAAGACCGGTACCGATACTGATGTAAGATTCAGGAAAGCCTCCTATTAGGGGTACAGTGCTACTTGGTAACATGGCATAATCAGGGGTACAGAAGGATAGCTGATCCACTGTGACTATTTTCCCATCCAATGGAAATAAGATGAGTTGGAAGACCGAAGACACAATGGCAGTCATGGCATAAGATCAACTGCGACCAAGAAACAGATTATAGTCTAGATGGCGCTCTACGACTTCAAAGTCCACGTTTACCGTTTTCCCACTCAGAGTGATGGGAAAGCTAGCAAGGTATCTGTTCGAGAGGAAAGTGTGGCCATCGAAAGCTTTGAGGGAATTCGATGGCGGGGTGAGGGTAGGAGAACCTAAATTGAGCCAGCAAGCTTGTGACATAACGCAGGTCAAAGCACCTTCGTCTATGACAGTGCGATGGATTGGTCTCCCTTTCGACAAAACCTACACTTGGAATGCGAGTTGGTGTGAGAAGCGAGGTTTAGCCTTTTCCATATCAAAGATAGCTAGCATGGAATCCTGGGGGTCTATTCCACCAATGACTGAAAGCAAGGCTTTCCTTTGTGCTGGATAGGTTTGTAATACTTCGAGAGCAGACATAGATGATGGTGCCTACACCAAATATTATACAATGTTGTAGTTTTGGGTTGCATGTGTAGAGGTGTTATGAGTCGTGCGTCGAAGTGTCCCTTTGGGGGGATGAATCACAGGGTCAGCAGTAGGCCGTTCGATATGCAAATCATTTGGCGGCGGTGGATTTGAACTAGTACCAGGTTCTTGAGCATTTATGGTAGGGTTTTCATAAAGCTTAGCTCGAGTTTGAAGGTCAACACTCTCAATGCCATAAATGGCAGATGGTCCTTCGTCGAAAGGATATGAACCACCATTGCCCCGTCTATGGGGTTGTGGCAGATTATCAACCATGTGTTGATGTTGCTGTTGTTGATTAGGGAAAGGATTATGAAGAACGACAGTTGTTCGCCCAGAATCCTTGTTGGAAATAAAATCGATGCATTCCTACAACTGAGGATATTTGTATGTCAAGTGGTCCTCCACACAGATTTTTCAATGAAATTTCATGTGTTTATCCTTCCCTTTGTCATTTTTGGGAGCATTTTTGTGATTAGTGTTATTCTGATTATCCGACTGCTCTTCCGAAGAAGATGAATTTTTCTTGTTCTTCTTATTTTTCCCGCTAGGTTTTTGTGAGGTGTGCACCAAATTTACCTCAGTGGTGGGAAGAGTAGTCATTTGGTGAGGGGCGGTGGCAGCCGAAGATGGCTCGGAGGCTTGCCCCCGAGACTGCTTTGTGGCTACGCCAGAGATCGTGCCAACGAGACCATCGGCATGAGCTCCGGTTTTCTGAGTAGCTGGAGGATTTGGGTTGCCAAGGGCGTGGGGGAGAAAATCATACAGCGTGCCATATTGTGAGCAGATTAAATCTAAATGCTAGGCATGGCGAATGCATTGATCTTCTGTAACCGCACCAGAAAGGCCAATGTCTTTAGCTATGTCGGGTAAGAGAGACTTGCAAAACCAATTGGCTAAGAGATGAACCGGAATTGGCACTTTGACTAGCCTCCTCCTACATCTCCATTGATGAATGTGATTGGAGATGTGGGTGGCGGTGTCTTGGCGGAGCGAGGTTAATAGTTATGTTCCAGTTTCAAATCTAGTTGGTAGTTGGAAGTTCTTTAGAAACTCCATTGCTAAAGCACGAAACGTATTGATGGTGTCGCGTGGTAATTCAATGTACCACTTGGCAGCATTGTCTATAAGCATGTGGGAAAACAGTCGAATTCGGACACTATCATCTACCATGGAATTGGATATAGACCATAGGTGAAAGGTAGTGATGTGTGCGGCTGGGTCGTCCCCTTGTTTCCTGTCGAACTTCGGGATGTCAGAAGGAATATTATGTGGTACTGGAGGCCAAAGCGGGTTGTGATTTATGGGATCATTAGTCACTTTATGGATATCGGGGATGTTCAAAGCTGCCAAGAATGGAAATTGTGGATTTGCCCTCGAATCTAACCAAGGCAGTATGGGCTGACTATTTAGACCATAGGGTCGACCCATCAATGTGTTATCAGGAGGATAAGTAGGAATTTGGTAAAAAATTCCTATAGGATGATGAGTAGGGAGATACGATTGCTGTCCATAGGGCATGTTGTATTGCGGGGCGAATTATTGGTTGCCCCCAGTATAAAAGTGCCCTCGCATTCTAGATAGAGGTTGGGGTTTATTAGTCCAAACTGATGCAATAGTGTTTCCTGGAGGCATGCTACTACTTGCATAGTTTGGCAATGGCATAGACCCTACACCTATATTTGAACCACTTAAGGGAAGAGTATTAAAAATAGGTTTTCCTATTTGTCCTAAGGATTGCAGAGGAGGTGAAATGTTCCCTTCTACCTTCATGCTGGTGACACTACCCCCTGGCATAGAGGCGAAGGGGTTTGACTCAACAGAGGGTTCCAACCCAAAGGGTTGCTAAAAGGTATCGAAGTGGTCATACTCGTGGGAGGAGCTACCATGGGTCCCAACGTGGTCACGGTAGGAGTAGATGCCGAAGGATTCGGCAAGCTACTGACAGTTGTGATGACTGTAGGGTTGGGAGTAGGTATATGTTGACCACTGGGGTTACCCAATGATGGCATAGAACTGACCACTAGTGGGGAGGACGGTGGCGTACATGGGATGGTTGCCATTGGCATCGACCCTGTGGATGCCGGTGGTGAAATGGATGTTGGTTTGGCCGAAGACATATCTTGGCGTGGTGGAATATGAATTATCACTGGCCCCAACGGATCAGTGAGTAGAGGATTGTAATAAGGTACAACCCCTTTAGTGAAAGGGTCCTCCGGAAATTCCGGATGATATGAGGCTATGTGATAATCAAGATTAGTCAGTGGAGACTGCTCTTCCGTAGAAGGCACTGGTCCACCAAGGTTTATTTTTTCCTCAGTAGTTAGAGGAGGTAGAACTTGCTATCGTCTAGACAGACGGCGTGGGTCGGGGGACCCCACGGTGACCTGCTTAATTTTAACAAATTTTAATAAATTGTGATGTATTATAAAGTCTCAGTGACAGTAACCACACACCTAAAAAAAGAAAAGAAAAAAGGACTCTCTAAAATCAATCAACAAGCAGCCATAATAGGGTGCCCTGTCTGAGTACTACCATTTGCTGGTGATGAAATCCAGTATCACAATAGTATACAGAGAGGGTTGGTCAAAAGTACAGCTATAGTCACTCTAGAGCTTCGCCTGAACCTCAGATGATAGGTGTAAGCACTCTCGTGAAGATGAGTACCCTCCTAAAGACCAAAGACATAGTGGGTCCATTTGTTTCAGGTACCAGGATAGCCCGTCCTAGTCACCTTGTGTAAGTTCGTAAAAAGTATGGCCACTAAAGATACCTCAAATCACAGACATCATCAGGGGGGTCCACGGTCAAGGAAAATGTGCTATATGAGCAGAATACCTAGATCCTAGATCTAGTTTCGATCCCCAAAGGGAATGCCAATATATAACACACCCACTGGATGCAGTCGAAGGTTGGATACCTTATTATGCACCCAAGTGTTGTCTCACACTGAGCTCCAGTAAAGGAACGGTCCCGATAATATGAGTGCAGTAAGATTTCACTCGTTAATGACTCTAGTTTCAAGTTTTGAGACCTTTGGTAGTTTTTTCATTGTTCCTAACCCAATATCCTAGCATGAACAACTGTTTGTGTGAGCTCAAAAAAGAGTAATGTGATTGATTTTATTATCGCTTTATTCTTAGTGTACTTGATTATTAGTCTTGTGGAGGGGGAGTGAACGTATGAAATGTGATGAAACTCTGATGCAGGAGCATCAAGGGCATTTTTTTTTATTTTGTAAATATGTTAAAAGGGGGTGTGATGAATTTTAATATTTTATTAATTAATTTAAATAAAATAGGAGAAGGTGAGGATTTTTGTAAATATCTTTTTATTAATAAAGGGATATGAGGGAATTTAATTAGTTGAAGGATTTTAGGGATAAAGACCTATCCTTTAGGGATGTTGAGAGATTTAGGGGTTTGTTGAGGAATTGAAGGGATTGAGCATTTAATTAAATGATTTTTAAAAATTGTATAAATAGGAAGGGTTTTGAGAGCAAAGCACACGAGAGATTGTGAGAGAGTGTGTGATTGAGAGCAGGCTTTAACAGCCAAGGCTATAAGCCTATGGCAGTTTGTAAGGGCCAACGGAATTGTAAATCAGGCCACGGAGAAATGTTGCTGTAAGTAAATTCACTTTTATGAAAGTGTTAGTTTTGTGTTATGCACCTTAATTTGGTAAATTCGGTGTGATTCAATTTCTGTAGTGAATCTGCTGGTATTTAATTTACTGGTTTATAAGAGAGGAATGGTATGTATGCTTTTCAAACGTGAACAACAATCTGCTGTGTGTTTATGAGAAAGATCCCATAATCAAACTGTGTTTTCTAGAGATCGATTTCAGTATTAAAAAGTTGCACGCATCAATTTTAAATGAGTACTATTTCCGCTTTGAATCGAATATCAAACGTTAGTTTGGTATGGTCATATCCATTTTTATTAAGTTGATTTGCTGAAGGTCACGGATTAATACCAGAAGCAGTGCAGTAGAATCTTAAGTATAAGAACTTAATGAATACAGCTTTCAGGATTGTATTTTACATTGGGTTGAAAGCGCAGATTTGAATTCAAATCAACAAAAACAAAATCCAGATTGATTTCTTATGTTGATCTGTATAGTTTGATGATAAATCTTAGTGCAGAAGGTCTGAAAAGAGAGGCGCAGAATTTATTTGATGCATTGTTATGTTCTGTCCAGAAAACAGTGGATCGACATTATAAGTGGAAATTGGTTAAGTCTGTTGGATAAAATCTCTTATTAAATGTCAGATTCATTGTGAATCGATTCCCATTGTTGAAATCTCTTATTAAATGTCAGATTCATTATAATTGATCCCCATTATTTAAGATCCTAGCGCTGAATGAGTAATCAATTTGCGTACAGGACGTAGATGTTCAAACGGATCTAAATTAGACTTGGAAACTCGATTCAGAAAGGTGGAATTGTTTAATGGAATGTTAATTGAATTGTTGTGTGGAAATCGTGTTTGAATTCAGTTGCAGGTTCAGGGTTTGTAAAGCTATGTTCCTGATTGGTGAAAAGCGATTGAATGAACTGGTTTAAATCCAACGCAAAGTTGAAAGCGTTGTTGATACAGCAAAGGAACTTCTAACAAAGACTGTAGTTGAGACATCACTGCACTATGCCATTCATTTAATCACAGCAGCTGCGCTAGCTTGCCAGAAGAGGAAGGGGAAATTTGTTGAACTTGAGGATGTTAGCAGCATTTTACCAGTTATTTGTGGATGTCAACGCAATTCCTTATGGAGTAACAAGAGAAATTCATGTTTAATGAGGTCTCCGGTGAGATTGAAGAAGATAATATGGTTGTTTAATTGCTTTTTGCAGAACTTTATATTTCGTAACAAAAACTATAATTCTGTATTTGGAACTGATAGCAAAGGATCAGATTGAATTGAAATGTGAGTCCAGAGTGCATATTGTGCAGCGCTAAAATGAATTCACGGAGTTTTGATCATAAAAACTCGATTGCAAGGGGTCAAATTCTCAATGAAGGTGTTGAGAAGCTTGGTAAGCTGAAGGGCGCAGTTCAAGTCTTTCATTGCTTGAAAATAATGTCAAATTAATATTAAAATATGGCACATTGAATTTTGGTCATATATGAATGATGTCTATTGAATTGATGAGCATGCTCAATATTTGGCATAGGGATTGAAATGAAGTCTCTAAATTGAATGAAGAATGCAGATTGTAATTGGATAAACACGCTTGAATGTTGGTAACTAAATGAATGAGTGAATGTTGGCATTGATATGATTTAAGGAGGCACTTGAACATTGTTTGAAGGTTCAAAAGTTATGAAATTGCTTGAAGGTGAGTGGATGTGAGATTGATAATATATAAAATGAGATGGTGTTAATTTGCCAATTATTGAAATTGATTTGGGCATATGATGATGATGCATTTGTATATAGCAGAGATAAAAGTTCCTGGGTAATGCAACTCTAGGCTTGCGTCATTTTTGGTATCAGAGCTTGGCTCTGTATGAAGGTTTTTTAAAAGCATTGAAGACTGAATTTGACTTTATATCAAATCATCTGTGGAGAGATGTGTATGTAGGTAAGGGAGATCAGATTCTAATCTGGCAGTCAAGAAACCAGAGTACAGCTGGGAGAATGGAGAAGAACAATTAATTTCTTAGAGGCAGGTAAAGCAGAATTAAACAGAGATTGCAGAGACAGAAAGAATCCACAGTGATGTTGGTGAATGGAAATTCACTTGGGTCATGCAGGTATTGTGTTTGGTTAATTTTGATTTGAGTTTTACTGACAAAGAAATGGAATGAGGATTTATGGTTGCAGCAATGAAGAAACTCAGCAAAGAAGGGATTATTGCTGACAGCTGAAGTTTGCCAGATAAAGCAGAAGATTGGAAGAGAGGATCAGATTTTAAAATCTGATTGACAGTAGATGAATATCGAGAAATTGTGCAGAGGAAGCAATGAAGATTTGCTGAAACAGATTTGCAGGTGAGGTGAGATTCTGAAGGTAATTGAAGTGCAGGAGAATGGAAGGACAAGATCAGACGAGATCTTGGAGGTAAGATGATATGTTTTTGAAGAATATAATATTGTAGTCTTTGCATTGAAATATTATTGCAACTCCCAAAAGGAAATTGCTAACAGATAAAGGAAGCTGGTGAAAGTTTCTAGGTGAAAACATAGAGGTGGCAGAACCTTGAGGAAATCCAATAGAGATTGGATAAGGAGGACAGTTGTGAATAGGTAGATGAGTTAAAGCCCAGGAAGAGCAAAGAGAAGTGCTCAAAGGAGGTTCCGTAGATAGAGAACCAATTTCTTGCCAAAAGACTGAGTGAGGAGAGCTTGGTGAGGTAAGTGGTGGTAGGACAGGACTTGCTGCTGAAGAGGCTTTAGTGCAACTCATAGTAAAGTGAGTGAGGAACTCATAGAGATGGAAAGGATGATGACTAGTGACAGTCGTAACAGAGGTTCTGAAATAAACCACAACAGAGGACAAAAGAAGAAGGATGCCAAGGCAATTGGCATACATAGACAGTTAAGCAAAGAGGAATATGAGAGGGAGAAGGCTGAGATAGCAGTTCAGCTTGAGGTGTTAATGGAGATGTTGCAAAGAAATGAGGAAGACCAGAAGCGTGGTTATGTCATGAGAAAGAAGCTGAAGTGGCAGAGGCTACAAGAGATGTGGAATCATCAGGTAAATATGCAGTTGATAAAGGTACTAAGGGAATTTGAATAGGTTATTGATGCCAGACAGAGGATAGAGAAGTTCGAAACAGTTGAGCTACAGCAAAAGGAAGATGTTAAAGAAGATGTTGAAGTTTCGATATGTTACCCAGAAAGTGGACCATTACTTTCTGAAAGTGATGAAGAGCTAGAGGAGTTGAATCATATGAATGATTCGAAGCAGCCCGAAGACTTGATGACTAAAACATCAAATAAGACCGTAAGGTCTTGTGATTTTAAAACTAATGATTTGTGTATGATTGCAGGTTTGGAATAAGAGGAAGAACATCTACTGAAGGATGTTAAGAAAGATTTAGCAGAAGAAAGACCATGTGAGGAAATGGAAGATCGCGTAAAATTTCCAAAGTCCACTCCAAGTAAAATCATTGAGTTATATAGAGAATTAGACTTTCAAAGGAGGAAATTGGAAGAACAGAGGATGAATGTCCGGGATAGATTGCTGAAGAAGGATGACAAAGCGGTTGTCATAAATAATAATCAAAAAGAAATTGCAGATGGTGAGCAAAGGAATGTTGCAGAGGGAAAGGAAGTTTGGAAGGCCGCAACATTTATAGTAGCAGCAGCAGAAAAGGTGCAAAACAACAGTAAGGGTGAAAAGGAAGCAAAAAAAACAAGTGAAGAACAAGCAAGAATGAGAGTTCAACGATCAAGAGATGGAAACAATCAGCAGACAGAGGACATACTGGACAGAGAAATTGAGTTGATAAGGAGGTTAATGATAAAAACATCCCAGAGAAAGACAGCTGAAAGAAAGAAAAGGAGCGACAACAAGAGAATGACAGTGAAAGATTGCAAGAGCAGAGCAAGTGGAGCATTACAACACAAAATATGGAAACCGGGAAGACAACAGCAGATAACAACAGTAGTAAAGCAATCGACAAGCACGAAAAGATTACAAAATAAAATTTGGGATCCAGGAGGAAATATCCAGACTTATGACCAGGTGGTCATGAATTTTATTACATGGGGAGTCTGATGCAGGAGCATCAAGGGATTTTTTTTTATTTTGTAAATATGTTAAAAGGGGGTGTGATGATTTTTAATATTTTATTAATTAATTTGAATAAAATAGGAGAAGGTGAGGATTTTTGTAAATATCTTTTTATTAATAAAGGGATATGAGGGAATTTAATTAGTTGAAGGATTTTAGGGATAAAGACCTATCCTTTAAGGATGTTGAGAGATTTAGGGGTTTGTTGAGGAATTGAAGGGATTGAGCATTTAATTAAATGATTTTTAAAAATTGTATAAATAGGAAGGGTTTTGAGAGCAAAGCACATGAGAGATTGTGAGAGAGTGTGTGATTGAGAGCAGGCTTTAACAGCCAAGGCTGTAAGCCTATGGCAGTTTGTAAGGGCCAACGGAATTGTAAATCAGGCCACGGAGAAATGTTGCTGTAAGTAAATTCACTTTTATGAAAGTGTTAGTTTTGTGTTATGCACATTAATTTGGTAAATTCGGTGTGATTCAATTTCTGTAGTGAATCTGTTGGTATTTAATTTACTGGTTTATAAGAGAGGAATGGTATGTATGCTTTTAAAACGTGAACAACAATCTGCTGTGTGTTTATGAGAAAGATCCCATAATCAAACTGCGTTTTCTAGAGATCGATTTCAGTATTAAAAAGTTGCACGCATCAATTTTAAATGAGTATTGTTTCCGCTTTGAATCGAATATCAAACGTTAGTTTGGTATGGTCATATCCGTTTTTATTAAGTTGATTTGCTGAAGGTCACGGATTAATACCAGAAGCAGTGCAGTAGAATATTAAGTATAAGAACTTAATGAATACAACTTTCAGGATTGTATTTTACATTGGGTTGAAAGCGCAAATTTGAATTCAAATCAACATAAACAAAATACAGATTGATTTCATATGTTGATCTGTATAGTTTGATGATAAATCTCAGCGCAGAAGGTCTGACAAGAGAGGCGCAAAATTTATTTCATGCATTGTTATGTTCTGTCCAGAAAACAGTGGATCGACATTATAAGTGGAAATTGGTTAAGTCTGTTGGATAAAATCTCTTATTAAATGTCATATTCATTGTGAATCGATTCCCATTGTTGAAATCTCTTATTAAATCTTAGATTCATTATAATCGATCCCCATTATTTAAGATCCTAGCGCTGAATGAGTAATCAGTTTGCGTACAGGACGTAGATGTTCAAACGGATCTAAATTAGACTTGGAAAGTCGATTCAGAAAGGTGGAATTGTTTAATGGAATGTTAATTGAATTGTTGTGTGGAAATCATGTTTGAATTCAGTTGCAGGTTCAGGGTTTGTAAAGCTATGTTCCTGATTGGTGAAAAGCGATTGAATGAACTGGTTTAAATCCAACGCAAAGTTGAAAGCGTTGTTGATACAGCAAAGGAACTTCTAACAAAGACTCTAGTTGAGACATCACTGCGCTATGCCATTCATTTAATCACAGCAGCTGCGCTAGCTTGCCAGAAGAGGAAGGGGAAATTTGTTGAACTTGAGGATGTTAGCAGTGTTTTAACAGTTATTTGTGGATGTCAACGCAATTCCTTATGGAGTAACAAGAGCAATTCATGTTTAATGAGGTCTCCGGTGAGATTGAAGAAGATAATATGGTTGTTTAATTGCTTTTTGCAGAACTTTATATTTCGTAACAAAAACTATAATTCTGTATTTGGAACTGACAGCAAAGGATCAGATTGAATTGAAATGTGAGTCCAGAGCGCATATTGTGCAGCGCTAAAATGAATTCACGGAGTTTTGATCATAAAAACTCGATTGCAAGGGGTCGAATTCTCAATGAAGGTGTTGAGAAACTTGGTAAGCTGAAGGGCACAGTTCAAGTCTTTCATTGCTTGAAAATAATGTCAAATTAATATTAAAATATGGCACATTGAATTTTGGTCATATATGAATGATGTCTATTGAATTGATGAGCATGCTCAAGATTTGGCATAGGGATTGAAATGAAGTCTCTAAATTGAATGAAGAATGCAGATTGTAATTGGATAAACACGCTTGAATGTTGGTAACTAAATGAATGAGTGAATGTTGGCATTGATATGATTTAAGGAGGCACTTGAACATTGTTTGAAGGTTCAAAAGTTATGAAATTGCTTGAAGGTGAGTGGATGTGAGATTGATAATATATAAAATGAGATGGTGTTAATTTGCCAATTATTGAAATTGATTTGGGCATATGATGATGATGCATTTGTATATAGCAGAGATAAAAGTTCCTGGGTAATGCAATCTCTAGGCTTGCGTCAGTTTTGGTATCAGAGCTTGGCTCTGTATGAAGGTTTTTGAAAAGCATTGAAGACTAAATTTGACTTTATATCAAATCATGTGTGGAGAGATGTGTATGCAGGTAAGGGAGATCAGATTCTAATCTGGCAGTCAAGCAACCAGAGTACAGCTGGGAGAATGGAGAAGAACAATTAAGTTCTTAGAGGCAGGTAAAGCAGAATTAAACAGAGATTGCAGAGACAGAAATAATCCACAGTGATGTTGGGGAATGGAAATTCACTTGGGTCGTGCAGGTATTGTGTTTGGTTAATTTTGATTTGAATTTTACTGACAAAGAAATGGAATGAGGATTGATGGTTGCAGCAATGAAGAAACTCAGCAAAGAAGGGATTATTGCTGACAGCTGAAGTTTGCCAGATAAAGCAGAAGATTGGAAGAGAGGATCAGATTTTAAAATCTGATTGACAGTAGATGAATATCGAGAAATTGTGCAGAGGAAGCAATGAAGATTTGCTGAAACAGATTTGCAGGTGAGGTGAGATTCTGAAGGTAATTGAAGTGCAGGAGAATGGAAGGACAAGATCAGACGAGATCTTGGAGGTAAGATGATATGTTTTTGAAGAATAGAATATTGTAGTCTTTGCATTGAAATATTATTGCAACTCCCAAAAGGAAATTTCTAACAGATAAAGGAAGCTGGTGAAAGTTTCTAAGAAAACATAGAGGTAGCAGAACCTTGAAGAATTCCAATCGAGATTGGAAAAGGAGGACAGTTGTGTTCTTAGAACAGGTAGATGAGTTGAAGCCCGGGAAGAGCAAAGAGAAGTGCTCAAAGGAGGTTCCGGAGATAGAGAACCAATTACTTGCCAAAAGACTGAGTGAGGAGAGCTTGGTGAGGTAAGTGGCGGCAGGACAGGACTTGCTGTTGAAGAGGCTTTAGTGCAACTCATAGTAAAGTGAGTGAGGGACTCATAGAGATGGAAAGGATGATGACTAGTGACAGTCGTAACAGAGGTTCTGAAATCAACCACAGCAGAGGACAAAAGAAGAAGGATGCCAAGGCAATTGGCATACAGAGACAGTTAAGCAAAGAGGAATATGAGAGGGAGAAGGCTGAGATAGCAGTTCATCTTGAGGTGTTAATGGAGATGTTGCAAAGAAATGAGGAAGACCAGAAGCATGGTTATGTCATGAGAAAGAAGCTGAGGTGGCAGAGACTACAAGAGAAGTGGAATCATCAGGTGAATTTGCAGTTGATAAAGGAACTAAGGGAACTTGAACGGGTTATTGATGCCAGGCAGAGGATAGAGAAGCTCGAAACAGTTGAGCTACAGCAAAAGGAAGATGCTGAAGAAGATGTTGAAGTTTCGATATGTTACCCAGAGAGTGGACCATTACTTTTTGAAAGTGATGAAGAGCTGGAGGAGTTGAATCATATGAATGATTCGAAGCAGCCGGAAGATTTGATGACTGAAGCATTAAACAAGACCGTAAGGTCTTGTGATTTTAAAACTAATGACTTGTGTGTGATTGCAGGTTTGGAAGAAGAGGAAGAACATCTACTGAAGGATGTTAAGGAAGATTTAGCAGAAGAAAGACCATGTGAGGAAATGGAAGATCGTGTAAAATTTCCAAAGTCCACTTCGAGTAAAATCATTGAGTTATATAAAGAATTAGACTTTCAAAGGAGGAAATTGGAAGAACAGAGGATGAATGTCCAGGATAGATTGCTGATGAAGGATGACAAAGCAGTTGTCATAAATGATAATCAAGATGAAATTGCAGGTGACGAGCAAAGGAATGTTGCAGAGGGAAAGGAAGTTTGGGAGGCCGCAACATTCATAGTGACAGCTAGAGCAACATGTGACGCAACATTTATAGTAGTAGCAGCAGAAAAGGTGCAAAACAGTAGTAAGGGTGAAAAAGAAGCAAACAAAACAAGTGAAGAACAAGCGAGAATGACCGTTCAGCAATCAAAGGATGGAAACAATCAGCAGACAGAGGACATACTGGACAGAGAAATTGAGTTTATAAGGAGGTTAATGACAAAAACATCCCAGAGAAAGACAGTAGCAAGAAAGAAAAGGAAAGACAACAAGAGAATGACAGTGAAAGATTGCAAGAGCAGAGCAAGTGGAGCATTACAGCACAAAATATGGAAACCGGGAAGACAACAGCAGATAACAACAGTAGTAAAGCAATCGACAAGCACAGAAAGATTACAAAATAAAATTTGGGATCCAGGAGGAAATATCCAGACTTATGACCAGGTGGTCATGAATTTTATTACATGGGGAGTCTGATGCAGGAGCATCAATGGCGTTTTTTTTTATTTTGTAAATATGTTAAAAGGGGGTGTGATGATTTTTAATATTTTATTAATTAATTTGAATAAAATAGGAGAAGGTGAGGATTTTTGTAAATATATTTTTATTAATAAAGGCATATGAGGGAATTTAATTAGTTGAAGGATTTTAGGGATAAAGACCTATCCTTTAGGGATGTTGAGAGATTTAGGGGTTTGTTGAGGAATTGAAGGGATTGAGCATTTAATTAAATGATTTTTAAAAATTGTATAAATAGGAAGGGTTTTGAGAGCAAAGCACATGAGAGATTGTGAGAGAGTGTGTGATTGAGAGCAGGCTTTAACAGCCAAGGCTGTAAGGCTATGGCAGTTTGTAAGGGCCAACGGAATTGTAAATTAGGCCACGGAGAAATGTTGCTGTAAGTAAATTCACCTTTATGAAAGTGTTAGTTTTGTGTTATGCACCTTAATTTGGTAAATTCGGTGTGATTCAATTTCTGTAGTGAATCTGCTGGTATTTAATTTACTGGTTTATAAGAGAGGAATGGTATGTATGCTTTTCAGGAAATCATGTAACACCAACTGTGTGTTTATGAGAAAGACCCCATAATCAAATTGCGTTTTCTGGTGATCGATTTCAGTATTAAAAAGTTGCACGCATCAATTTTAAATGAGTACTGTTTATGCTTTGAATCGAATATCAAAAGTTAGTTTGGTATGGGCATATCCTTTTTTATTAATTTGGCTTCTGTCAAGGTCACGAATTAATACTCCGAAGAAGGCAAGAGAATCTTAAGTATAAGAACTTAATGAATACAGCTTTCAGGATTGTATTTTACATTGGGTTGAAAGCGCAGATTTGAATTCAAATCAACAGAAACAAAATCCATATTGATTTCTTATGTTGATCTGTATAGTTTGATGATAAATCTCAGTGCAAAAGGTCTGAGAAGAGAGGCGCAGAATTTATTTGATGCATTGTTATGTTCTATCCAGAAAACAGTGGATCGACATTATAAGTGGAAATTGGTTAAGTCTGTTGGATAAAATCTCTTATTAAATGTCAGATTCATTGTGAATCGATTCCCATTGTTGAAATCTCTTATTAAATGTCAGATTCATTATAATCGATCCCCATTATTTAAGATCCTAGCGCTGAATGAGTAATCAGTTTGCGTACAGGACGTAGATGTTCAAACGGATCTAAATTAGACTTGGAAAGTCGATTCAGAAAGGTGGAATTGTTTAATGGAATGTTAATTGAATTGTTGTGTGGAAATCATGTTTGAATTCAGTTGCAGGTTCAGGGTTTGTAAAGCTATGTTCCTGATTGGTGAAAAGTGATTGAATGAACTGGTTTAAATCCAACGCAAAGTTGAAAGCGTTGTTGATACAGCAAAGGAACTTCTAACAAAGACTGTAGTTGAGACATCACTGTGCTATGCCATTCATTTAATCACAACAGCTGCGCTAGCTTGCCAGAAGAGGAAGGGGAAATATGTTGAACTTGAGGATGTTAGCATCGTTTTACCAGTTATTTGTGGATGTCAACGCAATTCCTTATGGAGTAACAAGAGAAATTCATGTTTAATGAGGTCTCCGGTGAGATTGAAGAAGATAATATGGTTGTTTAATTGCTTTTTTCAGAAATTTATATTTCGTAACAAAAACTATAATTCTGTATTTGGAACTGACAGCAAAGGATCAGATTGAATTGAAATGTGAGTCCAGAGCGCATATTGTGCAGCGCTGAAATGAATGCATGTAGTTTTGATCATAAAAACTCGATTGCAAGGGGTCGAATTCTCAATGAAGGTGTTGAGAAGCTTGGTAAGCTGAAGGGCGCAGTTCAAGTCTTTCATTGCTTGAAAATAATGTCAAATTAATATTAAAATATGGCACATTGAATTTTGGTCATATATGAATGATGTCTATTGAATTGATGAGCATGCTCAAGATTTGGCATAGGGATTGAAATGAAGTCTCTAAATTGAATGAAGAATGCAGATTGTAATTGGATAAACACACTTGAATGTTGGTAACTAAATGAATGAGTGAATGTTGGCATTGATATGATTTAAGGAGGCACTTGAACATTGTTTGAAGGTTCAAAAGTTATGAAATTGCTTGAAGGTGAGTGGATGTGAGATTGATAATATATAAAATTAGATGGTGTTAATTTGCCAATTATTGAAATTGATTTGGGCATATGATGATGATGCATTTGTATATAGCAGAGATAAAAGTTCCTGGGTAATGCAAGCTCTAGGCTTGCGTCAAACTCTGACTCAAGAAACCCTGCAAAACATGCTCTAGATATTAAATTCGATGAAGAGTGTTTCTACAGGGATAGGTTTCTTTTCAACTTCGATGCACTAACATTCAACTAGCAAAGTTCAACTTTTGAATATTCAGACTTCTATCTACCTATTTTAAACAGTCTATGAAGTGAAAATTTCAGAATAAACTCAGCTAGATGGAGAAAAATAATAATAATAATAAAAAATCTCTTAAAAAGTAAATGCTTTGGACACTGTCTTTTCAAATAAGAGAAACAAATAGAAATTCCAGCTTAGCAGAAAAGCACAGGGATTCAGTCAGCGGAAGGTACTGATGGCCAAAAAACTCTGCAACTAAAACACCATCACAGCAGTCAACAACAAGGATTTGGTTGAGTAACTCTCTGTCTCTGAGTAAAGACAATGACTAACGCACTGTATTTAATCAGAGATAGCATAATAATGCACTGGAAAACCTACAGAGGTAGCGTTAGCTAGGGAAAAGTTCTTTAGTTGGTCAAACAGAAATAGGATTGAACTCTGCAAGCGTTTGATATGTCTACTGGGCATCAAAAATGGTTGGAAGGGTCTGTGAATAGAGGAAAGAAGAGAGGAGGGAAGAAATAGTTCGGAAACTATGGGGATAGTCCCCAGTGGAGTCGCCAATTCTTCTATAGGGTAAACTTCTTGGGTTGTTGGTTTTCGAATATCCCTCTCAAGGCTTTCTGGTGCCCGAGGCAGACAGTAAGATTAGCTGTGTTGTTCACAGAGATGGCATGAGCATGTTCATATTAAATTAAAATAACTTGATGGAATGTGATAGAGAATTACCTCTTTGACAATCTTGGAGTCCCTTAGAGAGCGCTAGGCAGCGAAACAAGAGTCCTTCTTCACTAGCTCCAAATCTTAGTCCTGCGATCAGTCAAAGCACCCGTGTAATTTCTAACATAACATATATCCTATCAATCAAGTCAATATATAATAAACTTCTAAATTATACAAATCTGAGCCATTCATATCATATTATGTAAATTTTCAAACAATAATGACAATATTAAGCATCGCATGGACAAAATGAACATAGTTATATTGATTTTGAAAGGAGGATTACAACCGTCGGTTGTACCAAGCCCTCCTCAATCTCCCAATCTCTTTTATCTCTCAAGTGAAAAAGTTCAAGTCACAAGCTCTCTAGGAACCTCTTTGACTCTTGTCCTTCACAATATAACACTATTCTCTATTCCACAAGTATGCAAAATCCTTTAGCAATAATTCGACCTTCAATTAAGAGCCTTCAGCACCTTCTTATAGGAGAGGGAGAAAGCCATTGTTGCCTTTCTCTTTCCACTGGTTTGGAATGGAAAAAAATTAGATGTTTCTTTAATCTCTATGCTTTTTCCTCCTTTGGAGTTCAGTCATGTTATAGAAATGACCAATAATGAACTGGTGCTCTGCAGTTTCCTTTGTGAACTGACTCTCTTGTTGAGGGAAAGCCGGAGATTCAAATCATTTTCAGCGTGTTTTTCCCATTTCAAACTTAAAACATGGGTAACGCTTCCCTCCAGTGTAAACAGAGAATTTCCCTAGCCACTAACGCGTCTCATTCACGGATTAGCTACATTATAACGCTCTTTTATTGTCCTAGATAGGCGTTACCCTGGAAGAAATAGGTTTAATTTAGGTCTTTGTACTCCTTCCATATTTCTCTTCTCCTATGAGCTGATGAGGAGGTATTTTGACCTGTAACAGATGCCCCCTAAAGTGTGAGGTCAGAGATGAAGAAGATGACCGAAATACTTTATAATTTGTGTAGAGATAAAGAGATTGAAAGACTGAGGAAAACCTGAAACAACAACATATGTCATAAAATATAGTATTTGCATTGAGTCGAGCATTTCCCATGCTCAGTAGCTTAAACAACATGATTTCTCAAGAATAGAGATATGAAGAATATGTCCACCGATAGGCACAATGTGGAAGTGTCTGTCATAATATGACCAGGCTGAAGAAGCTGTCTCCATAAACCATATCACAACTTGGGGAAGGAAACACAACTTTAATGATGTAGCCTTTGCCCCAAGGTCTTGACTGTCAATTCACTTAAACTGCATATTCCTCAACATGTGAATGAAGGATTTGTCATCGAACATGTGAGAAATCGTCTGATTACCAGTCGATAATGAAAACTGTTAACAGATGCGAAGGTGGCCACCGATAATGATGATGGTCCCTAAAATGCACAGTACAATCTAGCGAGTGTGAATAAAATGAGTTGAAGTCAAACACTCGTAGAATCATTCGACCAGGAGCTAATGATTAAGACCCCTGATCAAACACAAGACTACCTGCCACTGATGTCTTCAAGTATCTGGGTACTGATGGGTTTCTGGATCAACTTCCTAGATAAGATGTTGAAGTCGATAAGAAATGATTTGTTGAAAGGTAGGCACTGAGGCATCCTACATCAGTCAACACGAAACGAAAACCAAATGATTCTTTTTATGGTTGAGATAATGAAGAGTAAATGGGAACGTCAGACGACAAATAATTTTTGACATAATGAGCGGTTTGGTTGATAATAGGAGCAGTAGATAGCAAGATTTGCTTGAACAATAGAAGGAACTCTAGCAGGGTACTAGGCAGCTGAAGCTTGATGAACACTAAAGAGTGTGTTAGGATTTTACCAGTGCAGGGACACTAGGAAATGAAGGTTAATACTCATAGATGGTAGGGTTCGTCTAACTATGAATTTTTTTTCTGGGAAGTGCCATGTTCAAGAATTTTGCTGCCAAATCGACCTTTTTGAAAATGTAACAGAGGTAGTATCAATTTTGTCCAAATTTTTCCCCATCTGATTAAGTTTAGCGAGTCCAGACGAGTAAACTTGGTGAATTTTTCATGTTTAGAGAGTCTGAAAAATGTCAGGAAAGACAACTTTGTGCCCCATATGATTAGGTTTAACGAGTCCAGATGAGTAAACTCGGTGAATTTTTCATATTTAGAGAGTCTGAAAAATGTCAGGAAAGACAACTCTGTGCCCCATCTGATTAGGTTTAACGAGTCCAGATGAGTAAACTTGGTGAATTTTTCATATTCAGAGAGTCTGAAAAATGTCAGGAAAGACAACTCCATGTCCCGTCTGATTAGGTTTAACGAGTCTAGATGAGCAAACTCGGTGAATTTTTCATTTTTAGAGAGTCTAAAAAATGTCATAAAAGACAACTCCATTGGGGTACCCTTTTCATGTCTTGATAACCAGGCACGGAAAAGGGGTATTATTAAGCCCGAAATAGTTCATTTTCCATGAGGTAGTCCATTGAAGTCGAAAAAGTGAGAAATCTATGTTCGATGGACGTCTACCTCATTTTTTTATGAGTATGAGGAGACGAAGTAAACTCAATACTCTTTGTGAAATTTTAACGAGTCCAACAAAGAAAAACTCGGTGCCCTCCGTGAAATTTTAACGAGTCACACGGAGAAAACTCAGTTTCGTGCTCGACTATAGAAGGGTGTATGCTAGACATTTCGTCATAAGACCAAGCAAACATGTCGCGGAATTCCTTAAAGAGGGATGTGAAGCGTGCAATTTCCTCTGGGTTGCATTTGGCTCCAATCTGAATATTTTCCACGATACCTGCTTTGATCGAGATGTCAATGAGCATTGTCTTAGAAAGATTACCCATGTTCCCTTCTGACTCGATAGTTTGGACAGTTGTGTAAGCGGAGGGAACCATCTCAGGTGGGTCAAAAAATGGGATTTCAGTTTTTATTGCCTCCGAGTCAATCATCGAAGCGCGATGGTGAAACTCTCCCCAAGGTCGTTCTTCTAGAGACATGATATTTTGAATAGCTTCATCTGTAGGCAAGAATTCATTGAGGAGATCCTTAGAGAGAACAGTGATGGGACGACATTTTCTACCTTCGGTCGAAACCATTGCAGTGGAGGGTTCAGATGCGGTTTGGATGGCTTGGTAAGCCAACTCAGCTGGTGAGAGCGACATCTGATCTCTGTAGGAATCAGTGTCTAAAGGTGTTGGAATTATGCATGGGTCGATAGAGCCATCCAAAGTGGTCGATATCATTGCAACCATTTTTGGGATCAATGGCGGTGGGAGAGGAAAACAACCCAGTAAGGAAGATGCCTTCAGAAGACCGGAAATGATACTGATGTAAGAGTCAGGAAAGCCCCCTATTAGGGGTACAGTGCTACTTGGTAACATGGCATAATCAGGGGTGCAGAAGGATAGCTGATCCACTGTGACTATTTTCCCATCCAATGGAAATAGGATGAGTGGGAAGACCAAAGGCACAATGGCAGTCATGGCATAAGACCAGCTGCGACCAAGCAATAGATTATAGTCTAGATGGCGCCCTACGACTTCAACGTCCACGTTTACCATTTTCCCACTCAGAGTGATGGGAAAGCTAGCAAGGTATCCTTTTGGGAGGAAAGTGTGGCCATCAAAAGCTTTGAGGGAATTCGATGGCGGGGTGAGGGTAGGAGAACCTAAATTGAGATAGAAAGCTTGTGACATCACGCAGGTCGAAGCACCTTCGTCTATGACAGTGGGATGGATTGGTCTCCCTTTCGACACAACTTACACCTGGAATGTGAGTTGGTGTGAGAGGCAAGGTTTAGACTTTTCCATATCAAAGATAGCTAGCATGTAATCTTGGGGGTCTATTCCACCAATGGCCGAAAGCAAGGCTTTCCTTTGTGCTGGATAGGTTTGTAATACTTCGAGAGCAGACATAGCTGACGGTGCCTATGCCAAATATTCTACAATGTTGTAGTTTTGGGTTGCATGTGCAGAGGTGTTATGAGTCGTACATCAAAGTCTCCCTTTTGGGGGATGAATCACGGGGTCAGCAGTAGGCCGTTCGATATGCAAATCATTTGACGACGGTGGATTTGAACTAGTACCAAGCTCTTGAGCATCTATGGTAGGGTTTCCATAAAGCTTAGCTCGAGTTTAAAGTTCAACACTCTCAATGCCATAAATGGCAGTTGGTCCTTCGTCAGAAGGATATGAACCACCATTTCCTCGTCTATGGGGTTGTGGCGGATTGTCAAACATGTGTTGATGTTGCTGCTATTGATTAGGGAAAGGATTATGAAGAATGGCAGGTGTTCGTCCAGAATCCTTGTTGGCAATAAAATCGGTGCATTCCTGCAGCCGATGACATTTGTATGTCAAGTGGTCCTCCACACAGATTTTGCAAGGAAATTTCATTAGTTTATCCTTCCCTTTGTCATTTTTGGCAGTGTTTTTCTGATTAGGGTTATTCTGGTTATCCGACTGCTCTTCCGAAGAAGATGACTTTTTCTTGTTCTTCTTGTTTTTGCCGCTAGGTTTTTGTGAGTTTTACACCGAATTTACCTCAACGGTGGGAAGAGTAGTCATTTGGTGAGGGGAGGTGGCAGCCAAAGATGGCTGGGAGGCTTGCCCCCAAGACTACTTTGTGGCTACGCCAGAGATCGTGCCAACGAGACCATCGGCATGAGCTCTAGTTTTCTGAGTAGCCGGAGGATTTGGGTTTCTAGGGGCATGTGGGAGCAAATAATACAGCATGCCAGATTGTGAGTAGATTAAATCTAAATGCTGGGCACAACGAATGCATTGATCTTCTGTAACCACACCAGAAAGGCCAATGTCTTTAGCTATGTGGGGTAAGAGAGACTTGCAAAACCAATTGGCTAAGAGATGATCCAGAATTGGCGCTTTGACTAGCCTCCTCCTACATCTCCATTGATGAATGTGATCGGAGATGTGGGTGGCGGTGTCTTGGCGGAGCGAGGTTAATAGTTTTTTTCCAATTTCAAATCTAATTGGTAGTTGGAAGTTCTTTAGAAACTCTGTTACTAAAGCACCAAACGTATTGATGGTGGCGCGTGGTAATTCAATGTACCACTTGGCAGCATTGCCTGTAAGCGTACGAAGAAACAGTCAAAGTTGGACACTGTCATCTACAATGGAATTGGATATATACCATAGGTGAAAGGTAGTGATGTGTGTAGCTGGGTCGTCCCCTTGTTTCCCGTCAAACTTTGGGATGTCGGAAGGAATCTTATGTAGTATTGGAGGCCAAAGCGAGTTGTGATTGATGGGATCGTTAGTCAGTTTATGGATATCGGGGATGTTCAAAGCTGCCAAGAATGGCAATTGTGGATTTTCCCTTGAATCTAACCAAGACAGTATGGGCTGACTATTTAGATCATATGGTCCACCCATCAATGTATGACCAGGAGGATAAGTAGGACTTTAGTAAAAAATTCCTATAGGCTGAGGAGTAGGGACATATGGTTGCTGTCCATAGGGCATGTTGTATTGCGAGGTGAACTGTTGGTTTCCCCCAGTATAAAAGTGCCCTCCCATTCCATATGGAGGTTAGGGTTGGTTAGTCCAAATGGATGCAATAGAGTTTCCAGGAGGCATGCTACTACTTGCATAGTTTGGCAATGGCATAGAACCTACACCTATATTTGAACCACTTAAGGGAAGAGTATTAACAATAGGCTGTCCTATTTGTCCTAAGGATTGTAGAGGAAGTGAAATGTTCCCTGCTACCTGCATGCTGGTGACACTACCCCCTGGCATATAGGCTAAGGGGTTTGAACTGAGCAGAGGGTTCCAACCGAAAGGGTTGCTAAAAGGTACCGAAGTAGTCATACTCATGGAAGGAGCTACCGTGGGTCCCAACGTGGTCACGGTAGGAGAATATGTTGAAGGATTCAACAAGCTACTGACAGTTGTGATGACCGTAGGGTTGGGAGTAGGTATATGTTGACCACTGGGGTTACCCAGTGATGGCATAGAATTGACCACGGGTGGGGAGGATGGTGGCGTACCTGGGATGGTTTCCATTGGCATCGACCCTGTGGATGCCGGTGGTGAAATGGATGTTGGTGCGGCTGAAGACATATCTTGGCGTGGTGGAATCTGAATTATCACAGGCCCCAACGGATTAGTGAGCAGAGGATTGTAATGAGGTACAACCCCTTCAGTGAAAGGGTCCTCCAAAAATTCTGGATGATATGAGGCTATGTGATAATCAATATTAGTCATTGGAGACTGCTCTTCCGTAGAAGGCACAAGTTCACCAAGGTTCGGTTTTTCCTCAATAGTTAGAGGAGGTAGACCTTGCTGTCGTCTAGATAGATGACATGGGTCGGGGGACGCCATGGTGACCTACTTAATTTTAGCAAATTTTAGTAAATTGTGATGTATTATAAAGTCTCAGTGACAGTAACCACACACCTAAAAAAAGAAAAGAAAAAAGGACTCTCTAAAATCAATCAGCAAGCAGCCAGAATAGGGTGCCCTATTTGAGTACTACCGTTTGCTAGTGATGAAATCTAGTATCACAATAGTATACAGAGAGGGTTGGTCGGAATTACAGTTACGGTCACTCTAGAGCTTCGCCTAAACCTCATACGATAGGTGTAAGCACTCTCGTGAAGACGAGTACCCTCCTAAAGGCCTAAGACAGAGTGGTTCCATCTGTTTTAGGTATCAGGATAGCCTTTCCTAGTCACCTTGTGTAAGTCCCTAAAAAGTATGGCCACTAAAGATACCTCAAATCACAGACATCATTAGGGGGGTCCACGGTCAAGGACAGTGTGCTATATGGGCAGAATACCTAGATCCCTGATCTAGTTTCGACATCCCCGAAGGGAACCCCAATATATAACACACCCACTGGATGTAGTCAAAGGCGGGCTACCTTCTTGTGCACCCAAGTGCTATCTATCGCTAAGCTCTAGTAAAGGAACAGTCCTAATAATATGAGTGCAGTAGGATTTCCCTCGTTAATGACTCTAGTTTCAAGTTTTGAGATCTTGGGTAGTTTTCTCACTATTCCTAACCCAAGATCCTAGCCTAAACTACTATTTGTGTGAGCTCAAAAAAGAGTAATGTGATTGATTTTATTATCACTTTATTCTTAGTGTACTTTATTATTAGTCTTGCGGAGGGGGAGTGGACGTATGAAATGTGATGAGACTCTAACTCAAGAAACCATGCAAAACATGCTCTAGATATTAAATTCGATGAAGAGTGTTTCTACAGGGATAGGTTTCTTTTCAACATCCATGCACTAACATTCAACTAGCACAGTTCAACTTTTAAAGATTCAGACTTCTATCTACCTCTTTTAAATAGTATATGAACTGAAAATTTCAGAATAAACTCACCTAGATGCAGAAAAATAACAATAAAAAAATAATTTT
Source organism: Pinus albicaulis (assembly GCA_034641835.2). Classification (NCBI taxonomy): domain Eukaryota; kingdom Viridiplantae; phylum Streptophyta; class Pinopsida; order Pinales; family Pinaceae; genus Pinus; species Pinus albicaulis. The sequence continues at coordinate 1,287,289,591 of CM076582.1, forward strand.
CCTGAAAAATTAAATGCTTTGGACACTAAATTTTCAAATAAGAGAAACAAATAGAAATGCTAGCTTAGTAGACAAGCACAGGGATTCAGTCAGCAAAAGGTACTGATGGCCAAAAAACTCTGCAACTAAAACACCATCACAACAGTGAACAACAAGATTTTGGTTGAGTAACGCTCTATCTATGAGTAAAGATAGTGACTAACGCACTGTATTTAATCAGAGACAGTGTTATAATGCACTGGAAAACCTACAGAGGTAGCGTTAGCCAGGGAAAAGTTCTTCAGTTGGTCAAACAGAAATAGGATTGAACTCTGCAAGCGTTTGATATGTCTACTGGGCATCAAAAATGGTCGGAAGGGTCTGTGAACAGAGGAAATAAGAGAGGAGGGAAGAAATAGTCTGGAAAATATGAGGAAAGTCCCCAGTGGAGTCGCCAATTCTGCTATAGGGTAAATTTCTTGGGTTTTTGGTGTTTGAATATCCCTCTCAGGGCTTTCCGGTGCCCGAGGGAGACAGTAAGATTAGCTGTGCTATTCACAAATATGGCATGAGCATGTTCATATTAGCTTAAAATAACTTTATGGAATGTGATAGAGAATTACCTCTTTGACAATCTTGGAGTCCCTTGGAGAGCGCTAGGCAGTGAAACAAGAGTCCTTCTTCACCGGCTCCAAATCTTAGTCCTGCAATTAGTGAAAGCACCCGTGTAATTTCTAACATAACATATATCCTATCAATCAAGTCAATATATAATGAACTGCTAAATTATACACATCTGAGCCATTCATATCATACTATGTAAATTTTCAAACAATAATGACAATATTAAGCATCGAATGGACAAAACTAACACAGTTCTATTGATTTTGAAAGAAGGAGGATTACAACCGTCAGTTGTACCAAGCCCTCTTCAGTCTCCCAATCTCTTTTATCTCTCAAGTGAGGAATTCGAAGTTAAAAAGCTCTCTAGGAACCTCTTTGACTCTTGGCCTTCACAATATAACATTATTCTCTATTCCACAAATATGCAAAAACCTTTAGCAATCCTTCGACCTTCAATTAAGAGCCTTCAGCTCCTTCTTATAGGAGAGGGAGAAAGCCATTTTTGCCTCCAGCTCCTTCTTATAGGAGAGGGAGAAAGCCATTATAGCAATGACCAATAATGAATTGGTGCTCTGCAGTTTCCTTTGTGAACTGACTCTCTTGTTGAGGGAAAGCCGGAGATTCAAATCATTTTCGGCGATATTTTCCCATTTCAAACTTAAAACACGGGTAACGCTTTCCTCCAGTGTAAATAGAGTGTTTCCCTAGCCACTAATGCGGCTCATTCACTGATTAGCTGCGTTATAATGCTCTTTTATTGTTCTAGATAGGCGTTACCCTGGCAGAAATAGGTTTAATTTAGGTCTTTGTCCTCCTTCCATATTTTTCTTCTCCTTTGAGCTGATGAGGAGGTATTTTGACCTATAACAGATGCCCCCTAAAGTTTGAGGTCAGAGATGAAGACGATGGCCGAAATACTTTATAATTTGTGTAGAGATAAAGAGATTGAAAGATTGAGGAAAACCTGAAACAACAACATATGTCAGAAAATATAGTATCTCCCTTGAGTCGTGCATTTCCCATGCTCAGTAGCTTAAACAACATGATTTCTATAGAATAGAGATATGAAGAATATGTCCACCGATAGGCACAATGTGGAAGTGTCTATCATAACATGATCAGGCTGAAGAAGATGTCTCCATAAACAATATCACAACTTGGGGAAGGAAACACAACTTTAATGATGTAGCCTTTGACCCAAGATCTTGACCGTTGATTCACTTAAACTACATATTCCTCAACATGTGAATGAAGGAGTTGTCGTTGAACATGTGAGAAATCGTCTGATTACCAGTCGATAATGAAAACTATTAACAAACGTGAAGGTGGCCACCGATAATGATGATGGTCCCTAAGATGCACAGTACAATCTAGCGAGTGTGAATAAAATGAGTTGAAGTCGAACACTCGTAGAATCATTCGACCAGAAGCTGATGATGAAGACCCCTGATCAAACACAAGACTACCTACCACTGATGTCTGCAAGTATCCGGGTACTGATGGTTTTTTGGATCAACTTCCTACATAAGATGTTGAAGTCGATAGGAAGTGATCTGTTGAAAGGTAGGCACTGAGGCGTCCTACATCAGTCAACACGAAACAAAAACCAACTGATTTTGTTTATGATTGAGATAATGAAGAGTAAATGGGAATGTCCAACAACAAATAATTTCTGGCATAATGAGTGGTTTGGTTGATAACAGGAGTAGTAGATAGCTATATCTGCTTGAGCAATAGAAGGCACTCTAGCAGGGTACTAGGCAGCTGAAGCTTGATGAACACCAAAGAGTGTGTTAGGATTTTACCAGTGCAAGGACACTGGGAAATGAAGGCTAATACTCATAGATGGTAGAGTTCAGCTAACTGTGAAAGAGTTTTCTGGGAAGTGCCATGTTCAAGAATTTTGTTGCCAAATCGACCTTTTTGAAAATGTAACAGAGGTAGTATCCTTTTTGTCCAAATTTTTCCCCATATGATTAAGTTTAGCGAGTCTAGACGAGTAAACTCGATGAATTTTTCATTTTTAGAGAGTATGAAAAATGTCAGGAAAGACAACTCTGTGCCCCATTTGATTAGGTTTAACGAGTCCAGATGAGTAAACTCGGTGAATTTTTCATATTTAGAGAGTCTCAAAAATGTCAGGAAAGACAACTCTGTGCCCCATCTGATTAGGTTTAACGAGTCCAAATGAGTAAAATCGGTGAATTTTTCATATTTAGAGAGTCTGAAAAATGTCAAGAAAGACAAATCCACGTCCCGTCTAATTAGTTTTAGTGAGTCCAGATGAGCAAACTCGGTGAATTTTTCATTTTTAGAGAGTTTGAAAAATTTCATAAAAGACAACTCCATTGGGGTACCTTTGTCATGTCTTGATAACTTGGCACGGCAAAGGGGTAATATTAAGCCCAAAACAGTTCATTTTCTGTGAGTTAGTCCATTGAAGCCGGAAAAGTGAGAAATCTATGTTCGATGGACATCTACCTCATTTTGTTATGAGTACGAGGAGAGGGAGTAAACTAAATACTCTTTGTGAAATTTTATTGAGTCCAACAAAGAAGAACTCGGTGCCCTCCATGAAATTTTAACGAGTCACGTGGAGAAAAATCGGTTTCATGCTTGACAATAGAAGGGTCTATACCGGGTATTTCTTCATAAGACCAAGAAAACACGTCGTGGAATTCCTTAAAAAGGGATGTGAAGCATGCAATTTCCTCTAGGTTGCAATCGACTCCAATCTGAATATTTTCCACAATACCCGTTTTGACCGAGATGTCAATGAGCATTGTCTTAGAAAGATTACCCATGTTCCCTTCTGACTTGATATTTTGGATAGTCCTGTAAGCGGAGGGAACCATCTCAGGTGGGTCAAAAGATGGGATTTCAGTTTTTATTGCCTCCGAGTCAATCATCGAAGCGCGATGGTGAAACTCTCCCCAAGGTCATTCTTCTAGAGACACGATCTCTCAAATAGCTTCGTCTATAGGCAAGACTTCATTGAGGAGATCCTTAGAGAGAAAAATGATGGGAGGGAGGTTTGTAGCTTTGGTCGAAACCATAGCAGTGGAGGGTTCAGATGCGGTTTGGATGGCTTGGTAAGCTAACTTGGCCTATGAGAGCGGCATCTGATCTCCGTAGGAATCATTGTTTGAAGGTGCCAGAATGATCCATAGGTAGATAGAGCCATCCAAAGTGGTGGATATCATTGCAACTGTGTTTGGGATCAATGGCGGCAGGAGAGGAAAACAACCTAGTAGGGAAGATGCCTTCAGAAGACTGGTACCGATACTGACGTAAGAGTCAGGAAAGCCTCCTATTAGGGGTATAGTGCTACTTGGTAACGTGGCATAATTAGGGGTACAGAAGGATAGCTGATATACTATGACAATTTTCCCATCCAATGGAAATAGGATGAGTCGGAAGACCGAAGACACAATGGCAGTCATGGCATAAGACCAACTGCGACCAAGCAATAGATTATTGTCTAGATGGCGCTCTATGACTTCAACGTCCACGTTTACCGTTTTCCCACTTAGAGTGATGGGAAAGCTAGAAAGGTATCCTTTTGGGAGGAAAGTGTGGCCATTGAAAGCTTTGAGGGAATTCAATGGCAGGGTGAGGGTAGGAGAACCTAAATTGAGCCAGCAAGCTTGTGACATAATGCAGGTCGAAGCACCTTTGTCTATGACAATGCGATGGATTGGTCTCCCTTTCGACACAACCTGCACCTAGAATGCGAGTTGGTGTGAGAGGAAAAGTTTAGCCTTTTCCATATGAAATATAGCTAGCATGGAATCCTAGGGGTCTATTCCACCAACGGCTGAAAGCAAGGCTTTCCTTTGTGCTAGACAGGTTTGTAATACTTCGAGAGTAGACATAGCTGACGGTGCCTGCGCCAAATCTTCTACAATGTTGTATTTTTGGGCTGCACGTGTAGAGGTGTTATGAGTCGTGTGTCGAAGTGTCCCTTTGGGGGGACGAATCATAGGGTCAGCAGTAGGCCGTTCGATATGAAAATCATTTGGCAGCGGTGGATTTGAACTAGTACCAGGTTCTTGAGCATCCATGGTAGGGTTTCCATAAAGCTTACCTCGAGTTTGAAGGTCAACACTCTCAATGCCATAAATGGCAGATGGTCCTTCGTCGGAAGGATATGAACCACCATTTCCCCGTCTATGGGGTTGTGGCGGATTGTCAACCATGTGTTGATGTTGCTGCTATTGATTAGGGAAAGGATTATGAAGAACGACAGGTGTTCACCCAGAATCCTTGTTGGCAATAAAATCGGTGCATTCCTGCAACCGAGGAAATTTATATGTCAAGTGGTCCTCCGCACAGATTTTGCAAGGAAATATCATATGTTTATCTGACTGATCTTCCAAAGAAGATGACTTTTTCTTGTTCTTATTATTTTTCCCGCTAGGATTTTGTGAGGTTTGCACCGAATTACCTCAGTGGTGGGAAGAGTAGTCATTTGGTGAGGGGCGGTGGCAGCTGAAGATGACTGGGAGGCTTTCCCTCAAGGCTTCTTTGTGGCTACGCCATAGATCGTGCCAACGAGACCATCGGCATGAGCTCCGGTTTTTTGAGTAGCTGGACGATTTGTGTTGCCAGGGGCATGGGGTAGAAAATCATACAACGTGCCAGATTGTGAGTAGATTAAATCTAAATGTTGGGCACATCGAATGCATGGATATTCTGTAACTGCACCAGAAATGCCAATGTCTTTAGCTATGTGGGGTAAGAGAGACTTGCAAAACCAATTGCCTACGAGATGATCCAGAATTGGTGCTTTGACTAGCCTCCCCCTACGTCTCCATTCATGAATGTGATGGGATATGTGGGTGGCGGTGTCTTGGCAGAGCGAGGTTAATAGTTCCGTTCCGGTTTCAAATCTAATTGGTAGTTGGAAGTTCTTTATAAACTTCATTGCTAAAGCACCAAACGTATTGATGGTGGCGCGTGGTAATTCAATGTACCACTTGGCAGCATTGCCTGTAAGCGTGCGGGGAAACAATGGAAGTTAGACACTATCATCTACCATGGAATTGGATATAGACCATAGGTGAAGGGTAGTGATGCATGAGGCTAGGTCATCCCCTTGTTTCCCGTTGAACTTCGGGAAGTCAGAAGGAATCTTATGTGGTACTAGAGGCCAAAGCGGGTTGTGATTGATGGGATCGTTAGTCAGTTTATGGATATTGGGTATGTCCAAAGCTGCCAAGAATGGCAATTGTGGATTTTCCCCCGAATCTAACCAAGGTAGTATGGGCTGACTATTTATACCATAGGGTCCACCCATCAATGTGTTACTAGGAGGATAAGTAGGACTTTGGTAAAAAATTCCTATAGGCTGAGGAGTAGGGACATACGGTTGTTTTCCATAGTGCATGTTGTATTGCAGGGCGAACTGTTGGTTGCCCCCAGTATAAAAGTGCCCTCCCATTCCAGATGGAGGTTGGGGTTGGTTAGTCCAAATGGATGCAATAGAGTTTCCCGAAGGCATGCTACTACTTGCATATTTTGGCAATGGCATAGACCCTACACCTATATTTGAACCACTTAAGGGAAGAGTATTAACAATAGGTTGTCCTATTTTTCCTAAGGATTGCAGAGGAAGTGAAATGTCCCCTTCTACTTGCATGCTGGTGACACTGCCCCCTAGCATAGAGGCCAAGGGGTTTGAACTCAATATAGGGTTCCAACTGAAAGGGTTTCTAAAAGGTACCGAAGTAGTCATACTCGTGGGAGGAGCTACCATGGGTCCCAACATGGTCACGGTAGGAGTGGATGCTGAAGGATTCAGCAAGCTACTGACAGTTGTGATGACCGTAGGGTTTGGAGTAGGTATATGTTGACCACAGGGGTTACCCAATGATGGCATAAAACTGACCACCGGCGGCGAGGATGGTGGCGTACGTGTGATGGTTTCCATTGGCATCGACCCTGTGGATGCCGGTGGTGAAATGGATGTTGGTGCGGCTGAAGAAATATCTTGGCGTGGTGGAATATGAAATATCACAGGCCCCAACGGATCAATGAGAGGAGGATTGTAATGAGGTACAACCCCTTTAGTGAAAGGGTCCTCCGGAAATTCCGGATGATATGAGGCTATGTGATAATCAATATTAGTCAGTGGAGACTACTCTTCCGTAGAAGGCACAAGTTCACCAAGGTTCAGTTTTTCCTCAACAGTTAGAAGAGGTAGACCTTGTTGTCATCTAGATAGACAGCGTGGGTCAGGGGACGCCACGATGACCTGCTTAATTTTAACAAATTTTAATAAATTGTGATGTATTATAAAGTCTCGGTGACAGTAACCACACACCTAAAAAAATAAAAGAAAAAAGGACTCTCTAAAATCAATTAGCAAGCAGCCAGGATAGGGTGCCGTGTCTGAGTACTACCATTTTTTGGTGATGAAATCTAGTATCACAATAGTATACAGAGAGGGTTGGTCAAAATTATAGTTACGGTCACTCTAGAGCTTCGCCCGAACCTTAGACGATAAGTGTAAGCACTCTCGTGAAGACAAGTACCCTCCTAAAGACCGAAGACAGAGTGGGTCCGTCTATTTTAGGTACCAGGACAGCCCATCCCAGTCACCTTGTGTAAGTCCGTAAAAATTATGGCCACCAAAGATACCTCAAATCACATACATCATCAGGGGGGTCCACGGTCAAGGACAATGTGCTATATGGGTAGAATACATAGATCCCCGATCTAGTTTCGACATCCTCGAAGGGAATCCCAATATATAACACACCCACTAGATGCAATCGAAGGCGGGCTACCTTCTTGTGCACCCATGTGATGTCTCACGCTAAGCTCCGGTAAAGGAACGGTCGCGATAATATGAGTGCAGTAGGATTTCGCTCATTAATGACTCTAGTTTCAATTTTTGAGATCTTGGGCAGTTTTCTCATTGTTCCTAACCCAAGATCATAGCCGGAACTACTGTTTGTGTGAGCTCAAAAAAGAGTAATGTGATTGATTTTATTATCGCTTTATTCTTATTGTACTTGATTATTAGTATTGTAGAGGGGGAGTGGACGTATGAAATGTGATGAGACTCTGACTCAAGAAACCATGCAAAACATGCTCTAGATATTAAATGCGATGAAGAGTGTTTCTACAGGGAGAGGTTCAACATCCATGCACTAACATTCAACTAGCACAGTTCAAAATTTAAAGATTCAGACTTCTATATGCCTCTTTTAAACAGTCTATGAACTGAAAATTTCAAAATAAACTCAGCTAGATGCAGAAAAAAAAAAAAAAATCTCTTAAAAAGTAAATGCTTTGGACATTGAATTTTCAAACAAGAGGAACAAATAGAAATTCCAGCTTAGTAGACAAGCACACGGATTTATTCAGCGAAAGGTACTGATGGCCAAAAAACTCTGCAACTAAAACACCATCACAGTAGTGAACAACAAGATTTTGGTTGAGTAACACTCTGTCTGTGAGTAAAGACAGCGACTAACACACTTTATTTAATCAAAGACAACATTATAACACATTGGACAACCTATAGAGGTAGCGTTAGCCAGGGAAAATTTCTTCAGTTGGTCAAACAGAAATAGGATTGAACTCTGTGAGCGTTTGATATGTCTACTGGGAATAAAAAATGGTCGGAAGGGTCTGTGAACAGAGGAAAGAAGAGAGGAGGGAAGAAATAGTCTGGAAACTATGGGGAAAGTCCCCAGTGGAGTCGCCAATTCTGCTATAGGGTAAACTTCTTGGGTTGTTGGTTTTCGAATATCCCTCTCAGGGCTTTCCGCTACCCGAGGCAGACAGTAAGATTAGCTGTGTTGTTCACAAAGATGGCATAAGCATGTTCATATTAACTTAAAATAACTTGATGGAATGCGATAGAGAATTACCTCTTTGACAATCTTGGAGTCCCTTGGAGAGCACTAGGTAGCGAAACAAGAGTCCTTCTTCACCGGCTCCAAATCTTAGTCCTGCGATCAGTCAAAGCACCCGTGTAATTTCTAACATAACATATATCCTATCAATCAAGTCAATATATAATGAACTTATAAATTATACACATCTGAGCCATTCATATCATATTATGTAAATGTTCAAACAATAATGACAATATTAAGCATCCAATGGACAAAACGAACACATTTCTATTGATTTTGAAAGAAGGAGGATTACAACCGTCGGTTGTACCAAGCCCTCCTTAGTCTCCCAATCTCTTTTATCTCTTAAGTGAAGAATTCCAAGTCAACAAGCTCTCTAGGAACCACTTTGACTCTTGGCCTTCACAATATAACACTATTCTCTATTCCACAAGTATGCAAAAACCTTTAGCAGTCCTTCGACCTTCAATTAAGAGCCTTCAGCTCCTTCTTATAGGAGAGGGAGAAAGCCATTGTTGCCTTTCTCTTTCCACTAGTTTGGAATGGAAAAAACTTAGATGTTTCTTTAATATTGATGCTTTTGCCTCCTTTGGAGTTCAGTCTTGTTATAGCAATGAACAATAATGAACTGGTGCTCTGTAGTTTCCTTTGTGAATTGACTCTCTTGTTGAGGGAAAGCCGGACATTTAAATCATTTTCCGCGCATTTTTCCCATTTCAAACTTAAAACATGGGTAACGCTTACCTCTAGTGTAAACAGGGCGTTGCCCTAGCCACTAACGCGGCTCATTCATTGATTAACTACATTATAACGCTCTTTTATTGTTTTATATAGGCGTTACCCTGGCAGAAATAGGTTTAATTTAGGTCTTTGTACTCCTTCCATATTTTTCTTCTCCTCTGATCTGATGAGGATGTATCTTGACCTATAACAATAGCTTCAACACAATCCTTCATTTAACATCAACAAACATATTTTTCCCAATACTTCAAACAGAACAGTGAGACCACTGTAACCAGAATATAAAAAATAACCCAGACTTCAGAATAGATATGAAGATACAAAATCAACCCTGAACATTCATTAATTAAAATATCATACGCTACTTTTATTCACTCAAGCCGCGTGTATATGCGCTTTCCTGCTCACCAACCTGTGTATGCCTCTGTGCATATTGTTTTTCATAACATGAAATGCATATGCCACTTCTATTCACCGAAGCTGCGTGTATACACACTTTTCTTTGTATCAACCTATGTATACTTCTAAGAATACTGATTTTCAGAATGTGATCAATCTCAGATTCAGATCTGAGGCTTTCAGTCAGACACCTCTTCAACAATGCAGAACCTTTAGACAGTCAGTTAGATTTAACCATGTTTTCTCACTCATTGATTAGATTTTTTCATTATCAAATCAGCAGCATACTCCATATTCAATGAACCCAGAACTTCAAGTAGACTTCATTGACCAACAACAGAGAGAAAATAGAAATCACAGAAGTAATATCTGTAAATAAGCTTCAGAAACCCTAATTTCCATACGCACTTTTAATGAAGCGAACCCACGTATATACGTGCTTTTACCGAGACAAACTAGCGTATAGATTTGAAAAAGATAAACTTTGCATAATAGACCAGATATATAAACTTACCTATATTTCTTCAATTTCTTCATCAAACTTGTGCCAGGTCTTCATCATTTCTTTTGTAGATCATCCTAGAGATTCATGATTTCTAGATCTAGAGATCTTAAACCTTCATCATATCCATAGGTGCACCATAGATTCAGATCTAACAATTAAGACTAGAGTTCATCCATGCAAATATTCCTTAGAGATATTTATTCATTAACAACCCTTACACATGCACACCTTGCACTATGATCCTCTTCTCCTTATATAGTTTTAGCCTTTACCAATACCATGAGCCAAAACCACACAAGTTCTGATGGTATTCTTGGACGAAATCAAATAAACCATACAGTGCTCAATACTATATGCCAAAACCATGGTAATGCCCCTTGGTATTATAATTTTGGAGCACAAAATGGCATACGCGACTTGGGACATACTTATCTGCGTGCATACGCGACTTGGCCTTTAAAAACTCGCGTATACATTGTGACATATTATATTTATCATTTCTATGGCATTTACTGGAATTCTTTTCTCTGTCACATCTGAACTAAACTGTAGATACATCATTCTTACATCTGTAATACATAGGTTGCTATCCAAAGAAAACTTCATCAAGTAGGTTGCCATCAAGGACAACTCATTGCATCATATTGCCAACAATATTAAGTGTTAAGGTGGATCGTGGATCTGCAGTTTTAATGTGATGACCATTTGGATTGATCATGCATGAACATTACTGGAATTTTAGGCTTGTCATAAGGATATGATGGAGGTGAATGCCAACTCCATCTCGGTTCATCTCCAGCCACTTGTAGCATATCATCTGAAACTCCGCAACCAACTGAAGTTCATCATGACTACCATAGGGTGTATTCTATGGTCCTAGATATTTCCTATTATGAAAAATCTCATGCATAGAAAGGTGAACCAACATATATTTTTAAATCACCAAAAAGAAGGGAAAACCATTAGTTTTGATTTTAACTATTGCTGAATGAGAAGCTCAAGTGAGTAGCTTGAGGAAGGAGACCCATATTTGAGACAGATTGTATTGAAGACACAACAACACTTGTTAGGTGAGCTCCCCTAATTTTGACACCTATCAGGTTTCAGCAGACAACCTTCATTATTACTGAAGATCACTAAGATAGGAGGAAAGATAAAATGAATTGAATACTAAGGAGTTGATCTAGTGGATGCTAATCTAAATATGACAAGTTTATTTTTTCAGGCAGAGTGGTATCCATTGTTTTGAAGACTAGGAAGCTCTCATTTAGGTGTACCTCATGAATTTTCAAATTCTTTCAATGGGCAAGAAACAAATGTATATGGCCTAAGATTGTAGGTATCAACAGAGTCTATTATTGAAGCTTTCAAACTTCCTTAGGAATCTTATGATATGAATTAAAATCTTATGAAATGGCAAGGATTTGCTAATAAAAATGGTTTTTTTTTATGAAGTCTATGTGTGGATATCCATACCAAGGTAAGAAATTATTTTTCATTTTGGACGTCAATGCTTTTTTAAAAATTATTGTGTTTTATTTTCTACTTTAAAATTTGTCTTACTAACTTTGATTAAGTGTCACAATATATATGTGTAGGTATACAATAGGAATGAAATAAATCATAAGAGATCACTTTTAACAGTGAGTAAAACCACAAAGTAAAGCCGCATTCCAAAAATAAATGACAACATTCGATGTCGCACCATCAAAAAACACCCACAAAAGAGAGCACCGGGATCCACTTCCCCATTACAACATGAATCTAGTTGCTTTAGTGTCAACACCAATTCTAATACACATATTCTTGAGAAAAATGTGGATGAACCATTGGAATGGATTATCATTTTTCTTGTATAAATACTTCAATATTTTATCTTAAGAGATTCATATTGTTATTGTCTCAAGAGGTGTGATTTGTTTTCCAGAAAATTCTCAGCACGTACCATCACAACAACTTTATGGTTTGGAGCAAGAACCATCACAACTAGATCATGATATGGATCAAGAACAACCACAACAAGAGCATGGTTTGGAAGGGGAAGATGAAAGTACTGAATCCCATACTACAAAAAATGTTAAAAGGAATGGTAAGGGACCAACAAAATGCCTCTTTGGAAACACTATAGAGGCCTCTGCATTGCCTGAAATTCAATTTAATGAGAGGGGACAACTTGTTGGTCCAAATTCAGAGAAATTCTCCTCCTTTTTAGGTGTCCTTGCAAGAGAGATTGTAGGCATCAAACACATGGAATGGAAACAAGTTCCTGAAACACTTAAGAAAGACATATGGAGTGCAATCAATGTGAGTATCAACCAAATTATTATTGGATCTTTTTTCTAAATTTCATTGATGTATGTGAACTTGTGTATGATAAGTTTAATTTAAAATAAGATTTTGTATCTAATAATGTGTTGCTTATATATTCTAGCATATCTACCAAATAGATTTGTCAGGGAAGAAATGGTGTTATAAAGAAATATCTCAATGCTTAAGAACTTACAAATATTATCTGTATAAAAATTATTATTTGAAATACAAGACAAATGAGGAGAGGATGAAAAATGTTGCTATAGGAGTAAATGAAACCGATTGTGTTGAATTTGTTAGAATACAATATGACCATAAATTCAAGGTAAAAATGAAAGACAAATCTACCTGTTATCATTAAATGAGATTTGAATATGAATCCCTGCATATAATCAATTTCAATCTAAGCATTCATTTTTTATTGAGTTGCAGGAGAAAGAAAGAGTCAATGAGGAAAATAGGGCATTAGAACAATAGGCCCATAGTTCTGGCCGTAGAGGTTACTATAGAGTTGAACATCACCTTGTAAGTTGTAACCAAATCTATTTTTTGTTCACAATTACCAATTGCAAATATATTTATCTAGACAGTTGTAATTTTTGTGACTAGAATCAAACTTGCAATCAAAATGATGCACTTGTAACCAGCACTGATGTGTGGATGAAATGTCATACAAAGAAGGATGGCACTCCAATTTCATCATTTAGTGCAGAGAGAATAGTAAGTTCCCGACCTATTCTTGTATCTATTTATTTTTTTTCTTTTTTAAATATTAATGATGTTTCATACATGTATTTGTTGAAATTTTGTCATTGCTAGAAACAAATTGAATCGATAAAAAATGATTCAGTGTCTCTTACATATGCAACAAAGGAAGATGTCATTGCAATAGTTTTTGGGGCTTGAGAGGAGGGGTTGAGTATGTGGGGTTGGCTATGGGGTTACTCCAACTGATTTTTTTGGAAAAGAGCGTGCTTACAAGATGAAATTACATAATACAGAAGAAAAAATGAAATAAAAATACAAGAAACTTGGAATATTGAAGGCAATTGTTGAAGAATTAATGCAATGGAAAGATGCCATGGAGGCGGGAAAAGAAAATGGTTGAGTTAATCCAGAACTGACCAACAATATAATAATTATGTGTAGGCTATTTAATTGTTGATGTATGCCATCTTTGAATATTGAAATTTTAAAAGCACAATGCCAATATGAACGTGATTATATTGTTGTAGATGTGTAATTAATGAAATATTATTTTTTTTAGCTTAACCGTTCATCTTTTGATTTCATGATATCACATTCAAACTATTTATTTTTTAGCAGAGTTCCTTAAGTCCTAGTCAGGCTTCACTAGAACAAACTCCATTGACTTCAAGACAACCTATTCATGACCCAATTGGTGACTCAATAACATAGGTAAGTTTTATACTTGTTTATTTTATTGTTTAATATTATCTTTTTATTCTATGGACTCTTACAAGAATTTTTTTATTTGCAGGTTCAACAGTAATTAATACCTTCAAATACAGGATTGAAGGGGAATTTTTTTTTACCTACATATGTTAATGGTCAAGTGAAGGTTGCAAAGGGTTACATAAAAAAAAACTGAATCAATTTTGTCATGCCCAATGGAGAAGAATTAGGAGAAGGATATTATGTTTTGTGCCCACAATCAATCTTGGTTGATCCTGATTGTGAAATTAAGCTTAAATGTAGAAGTAATTGATGTGAGTAATTAGCAGATGCACTTAACACTTTTATATGTTGGAAGAGCAATGACACTGAATTGATCAATGATTGAGAGGGAACAATGACTTGGTAAATTACTATCCCAACCATTTGAGGATGCTGGACACAGAATGTGATAGCTTACTTGTGATTAATATCATGGTTAAGATGTTGGATACATGATTACTATTATAATTGTTTAAGCTATATGTTTTTTACATCAGATGTATCACAATGTTCTTGTTACTATTTGGTTATTGTTTGTAAGCTGGATATATAAATCTTATCATGCTAGATATATATTGTCTTATCATGCTTTGTAAATGTTGTGTAAGGGTTGCAAGCTTTGTGTGATTTCTGTTAATATCCAAAAACCTTTTCAATCAAGGCTTAAATGACTGTGAAACCATTTAAATTATCCATCATGCACTTTCTAATGATAGATATTTTGATTTGAGAACAGGGGTAAGTTGCAAATTTCCCTAAAAATGATTTAGTTCAGTGGTCTTCTCATATGCCATAGTTTCCTCTTTGTATTTTGTGTAATGTCATACTAGTATTTAACTTCTGAAATCTGTACTAAATGAGGAACATGATTGAGGATCTGGTATATTCCTTTACTTCAGAGCGTCCTTGCAATCCACACACTATAGTGTCTATAAGGCTCCTCTAATTTTTGGAATTTTCACACAAATGAAGAAAATTAGAATAGTAAGAAAATTACATATTGTCATAACACATATTTATAGTATGAAAATTTTAGCAACTATTATAACACATATTTATCAAGCATCATTTTGTTTATATTTCTGAAATTGAAAGTTCTCTCTAAGTTCCATCCACGTTTGTTGTTTTTCTTATCTTGATGAGCAAAAATCATTTTTCTCAAGAATTTATGGGCATGTAATCTTTAATTGTAAGCCAAAAATGGACAAGGAAAGCTACAATGATGTGATCCCCCATGTATATTTCCTACCCTAGATATCAAATTATTCATTTTCTGATGAAAAATTAGCATTCCTCATCTTCCCATGAAACCATTTGATGTAAAACAGAATGACTAATTGGTAATTGACAAAAATACCTACATGCCTTACATATTAACATACAATAACATGCAACATCTGGATTTAGTGTGTGAAGATGCAGACCATCATGATATGTTTCAAAAAGCTTCATGGTAATGTACCCATCCTTCTGCATGCCGCTTTGTTCAGAGACATGTTAATACTCAATGCAACCTCTTCTGTCCTGAAATGAGCATGCCTTTCGCACAATTTCAGTGAAAATCTCACAAAAGCATCAAATTCACATTTCCTATAACAAGCATTCTAATTACCACATAAATTTTCATCACACCCTCCATGATGAATTTTTTTAGGACAATATCTCCCAAGATAAGTGTGCTTTTCACGATAATCAATCTCAATTTTATCACACAAGGACTTTTGCAGCTTGGGAGAGAACACTTCATCCTACAGATGTTGAGGTGACTTACAATTATGAAGACCTTCATGTCCAACCTCCAAGAAACAAGATTTTCTACATCTGGATGATTTGTCAAAAGAAGAACAGATCTCCATGTATGTATGATTTTTCTTTTTGCAATCATGACCTGCCAAATTTCAAGAATCCTCCACTTGGTTTCTTTGGTGTAATTCGAGAGAGTAATATGTCCACTTTTCATCACAAACATAGTTACCCATACAAGAGTGATAAGAGGAATGTCCTTTCTCTAGAACACATCGCCAAAAACATATAGAACATTTACAACCAAATAAAGAGTCTCCCTGTTTCAGTTCTGTGAAGGCTAGAATTGCCTCTAGTTGCAATTTTTGTACACAAATTTTCCTACATAATTCTGCAATGTTGTAGAAAAGCCACATTTCAATGTAATCTCATTGTCTAGCAGCCAATGCCCCACTAAAATGTCTTGAAATTAAAACTACCAAAATTACATTCTCTCTTCTCAGTCATTATGTTGACTATCATTGTACTTGTTTTTCATTTCTAGGATTTGAGATTGTTTCCTTGTCTAACTTGTGCCCATATTTGTATCTTGAAATATTCCACTGAATCTTTAATAGACAGTGAATCAAATCAATGTTACCCTGAACTTGTGCTTTAAAATGCACATTTCACATCTCTTCCACGTCAAATTTCCCCATGTATATTTCCTACCCTGGATATCAAATTCTTCATTTTCTGGTGCAAACATGACATTCCTCATGTTCCCATGAGACCATTTGATGTAAACCAGAATGATTGATTGGTCATTGAAAAAAAATAACTACAAGCCTTACATATTACCTTACAATAACATGCAGCATCTAGATTTAGTGTGTAAAGATGCAGACCATCATGGTATGTTTCAAAAGGTGTCATGGTAATGTAACCATCCTTTTTCATGCCACTTTGTTCAGAGACATGTTCATACTCAATGCAACCTCTTATGTCCTAAAATGAGCATGTCTTTCACACAATTTTAGTGAGAATCTCACAAAATAATAAAATTCACATCTCCTATAACAAGCATTCTCATTACCTCACATATTCTCATCACACCCTCCATGATGCATATTTTTAGGACAATATCTCCCAAGATAAGTGTGTTTTTCATGATACTCAATCTCAATTTTATCACACAAGGACTTTTGCAGCTTGGCAGAGAACATTTCATCCTACAAATGTTGAGGTGACTTACATTTATGAAGACCTTCATGTCTAATCTTCAAGAAACAATATTTGTTGTGTCTGGATGATTTGTCAAAAGAATAACAAATCTCCATATATGTATGATTTTTCTCTTTGTAATAATGACTTGCCAAATTTCAAGAATCCTCCACTTGGTTTCTTTGGTGTAATTCAAGAGAGTAATATGTCCACTTTTCATCACAAACATAGTTACCCATACAAAAGTGATAAGAGGAATGGCCTTTCTCTTGAACATGAAATCTCAAAAAACATATAGAAAATTTACAATCACATACAGAGTCTCCCTGTTTCAGTTCCGGGAGAGCCAGAACTGCCTCCAGTTGAAATTTTTGTACACAACTTTTCCTAGATAATTTTGCAGTGTTACAACAAAGCCACATTTCAACGTAATATCACTGTCTACCATCCAATGCACCACTAAAATTTCCTCAAATTAAAAGTGCCAAAATTACCATTTTTACCTCCTCTTTCCAAATCACTTGTATAATATCTAAGATAAGAAAAATTTATCATAGGCTAGTCTCTTGCCAAACAATGGGGAGATGATTTCATGGGAACATGAGGAATGCCATTTTTGCACATTTGATGCTACCCCAATGAAGTAAAATTCTAAATTTTAATTGTTGCAACAAATGATTTAATTTTATAGCATTCATCACACCTTGATAGGTCTTGGTGCCAAGTCATCCATTTTAAATAGAGACTGGTGATATGTGTTATTAAAACCTCGTCTCTCCCTCTCTCTCTTCTTTATCCAGAGAGAGCCATTTTCCATATTATAGCTAATGAGCCCTCAAAGGGTCTTGTTCTCTAGCATTGGTATTAATATTGCTATAGTCCTAGAGATGTTAAATAATTGTGCCTCCATTGTTACAATCTCTCTTCTAAGTCATTCCTTTGACTATCATTGTACTTGTTTGTCATTGCTAGTATTTGAGATTGTTTCCTTGTCTAACTTGTGCCCATATTTGGATTTTGAAATATTCCACTGGATCCTTAATAGACATTGAATCAAATCAATGTTTCCCTGACCTTGTGCTTTACAATGCATATTTCACATCTCTTCCATGTCAAATTTTCCCCATGTATATTTCCTACCCTGGATATCAAATTATTCATGTTCTGGTGAACAAATGGCATTCCTCATGTTCCCATGAGACCATTTGATGTAAACTAGAATGATTGATTGGTCATTGAAAAAAAAAATACTTACAAGCCTTACATCTTTCCTTAATATAACGTGCAGCATTTGGATTTATTGTGTAAAGATGTAGACCATCATGATATGTTTCAAAAAGTGGCATGGTAATGTAACCATTCTTCTGCATGCCACTTTGTTCAGAGACATGTTCATACTCAATGGAACCTCTTCTATCCTGAAATGAGCATGTATTTTGCACAATTTCAGTGAAAATATCACAAAAGCATTGACTTCACATTTACTATAAAAAGCATGCTAATTACCACATATATTTTCATCACACCCTCCATGATGCATTTTTTTAGGAAAATATCTCCCAAGATAAGTGTGTTTTCACAAAACTCAATCTCAATTTTATCACACAAGGACTTTTGCATCTTGGGAGAGAACACTTCATCCTAAAGATGTTGAGGTGACTTACAGTTATGAAGACCTTCATGTCCAACCTTCAAGCAACAATATTTTTTACACCTAGATGATTTGTAAAAAGAAGAATAAATCTCCATATATGTATTTCTTTTTTCAATCATGACTTGCCAAATTTCAAGAATCCTCCACCTGGTTTCTCTTGTGTAATTAAAGAGATTAATTTGTCCACTTTTCATCACAAACATAGTTACCCATACAAAAGTGATAAGAAGAATGGTCTTTCTCTAGAACACATTGCCAAAAACATATTAAACAGTTACAACCACGTACAGAGTCTCCCTGTTTCGGTTCTGTGAGTGCCAGAGCTGCCTCTAGTTGCAATTTTGTACACAAATTTTCTTGCATAATTTTGTAGTTTTGCAGCAAAACCACATTTCAACGTAACCTCACTGTCTACCAGCCAATGCCCCACTAAAATTTCCTAAAATTAAAACTACCAAAAATTACCATTTTTACCTCATCTTTCCAAATCACTGGTAAATTATATAAAATGAGAAAATTTTATGATAGGCTAGTGTTCTGCCAACCAATGGGGAGATGGTTTCATGGGAACATGAGGGATGTTATTTTTTTACATCCAATGCTACCCCAATGAAGTAAAATTAAAAATTTTAATTTCTGCAACCAATGATTTAATTTTATATCATTCATCTCACCTTGATAGGTCTTGGTGTCTAGGAATCAATTTTAAATAGAGGCTGGTGATATGTGTTATTAGAACCTAGTCTCTCTCTCTCTCTCTCTCTCTCTCTTATTTATCCAGAGACAAACATCATCCATATTATATCCCATGATCCCTCAAATGGTCTTGTTCTCTACCATTGGAATTAATATTTCTATAGTCCCGGAGATGTTAAAGACTTGTGCCTCCACTGTTGTAGTCTCTCTTCTGAGTCATTCCTTTGACTATCACTGTACTTGTTTTTTATTTCTAGGATTTGAGATCATTTCCTTGTATAACTTGTGCCCATATTTGGATCTTGTAATATTCCATTGAATCCTTAATATACATTAGAATATCTAATAGTTTTTTTCTACCCATGAAGATTTCAGGGGAGCAAAGGCTCAACAAGGATAATCATTGGAGTCATGTGATGATAATTCCTTCGAAGGGTGAATGCATCAAGAGTAGTGGTTGCCAATAAGTATTACGTAGAAAATTGGTTTAGCCCCATAAGAATATTGCTAGGGCATTTAGTATTTACTCAAATGACTGGTCAACAAACCAATTCCATACTTCCTGTTACTGTGACGTTCTAATAATTTCATGAAATTTATAGCACAAGAACAATTTACAATTGGGAAAAGGTTATCTTTCCTAGCTTTATCCCTGCAAATATTAGACTTTAAGATTTCCAAGGCCATGTGTGTTGGATTCTACATTATTTTTTTCCCTAGAAAATTTTATTGAGTTTATTGGCTTTCCCTGAAAATGATATAATACTTGGCTACAAGTATTGTTTTGGAGAATTTCAGTCACATTCTCTGTATTGAACTATCTTCATTTTTGAGATCTAATTTTTCATGATTTTCAGCCACTGTACACATCAATTTTATTTTCCTTAGCCATAATTATGATTACAGGGTTGTCTATGAAGACAATTGGTGCAAAACTAACTAGAAAGAACAACTTAAGGTCATACAACACAAAAATGCAACCTGTTGATTCACGATTGTCAATTCTAACATGTGAATTGTGATACACAAGTCTGCACTCAAAGATAATATAAAGATGATATAATGTCCAACGACCACACATATACAATAATGTGAATACAAATGGAGTGTGAATTGAGATTGCTAAGTACTTATCCTATAAAATAAAATAAAAGATCAATTAAGTAAAAAGCATATATAAACTAAACTATACTAGAAATGATTTTTGTATTATAGTACAATGAAATGGAAGAGATGAGTTGTGATGCATAAATATTCAAATACTATTGAGAATAAGAGAATACCCTCAGAGAATTAAAAAATCCTAACATCACAATTGAACTTTAGTATCTGCCTATCAAAATTTCATATTTGTATGAACATAAATTGAAGGATGTAAATTCAAGAGTGCCAACACAACATGTATAGTGGATTAAAAAAATAAATATATTAGGCCCACTGTACACAAATCTGCAATCTAAGAATTCAGGATAAAAAGAGTAGGCTCCAACAACAATTGCATAGAAGTATTTATTACTCAAATAGAAGAATGTCATAGCAATTTGTCATCTCATAAAAGCTCCTACTACAACCTACAAGCTAACACTCACTCTTATTATCTATTTCTAAAAATGTCTAACAAGTGTGGCCATCCTTTTCATTTATAAGTTAAGAGAAGGTGTTGTTAGAAAACAGGTTAATGATAGTGTTAGTGGTGCGTCTCCCTTGAACATGAGAAACTCCCTCATAACTTTTCCTTATATGCAAGGATTTTCTTTTAGCGTAGTGCATTACCGTAGTAGATATAACTCCTCTCGTGAAGGTGCCTCATTCCATAAGTGTGCACTCATGCATGCACCTAAGATGATGGTGTTAACCTCCTCAACTAGTGTGCCATACTTGATGGGTGTGACCCAACAACTGATTTGTCTATCCTCGAAGGTGTTGTTTTAATATTCTAGCTATATTTAAGAATATTTCTGACAGGTGTACCACAATCTAACTCTGCAATCCCTGTGCTGCTCAACTTCCTAAGGATGAGGCAAGACCAACTCATACCAAATAGGTAATCTAACACTTGAGAATTTTTGTTTTCCAATAACCCAATATTCTCCCAAACTTGTCAAACTTCTCCTTTGTTAGGAGGTTTTTCAAACTATTAACCATATTCAACTTTGTCAGAATGTGGTCCAATACTACAAACTCCGAAATGAACTTTGAATATTAGGAAATTGTATTGAATATCAATGTGTTTGAAATGGTCATGACACATTGGATTTTCATAGAGCTTGATGTAACTTTGATTCTCACAAGAGAGAATATTGGGCTTCAACAACTGATTAGTTGACTCTACAATCATGTTGCAAATCTATATAGCTTGAAAATAAGTATATGAAACTGCCATATACTTTGCTTCAGTGGAACTAAATGTAATTGTTGCTTGCTTCTTGTTGATTTAATAAAAATGATTTATAAAATGATAATAATGATGTTTAAAATGAGCTTTATGATGGTCTACTTATAAACATTGATTGTTCATGAGGTGTAGGGGTATGTTTATAACATCACTTCCCTTGAAATATTTTCCTTGAAAGCACACTAATTAGAATTTTCTTTAGTTAAGCATGTTTTGTGGTGGAATGAAGTTTACCAGATATATTTTATACTTTGTAGAGGTTTGACTTTGTTTTTACTTTGAGTGTTCGTGAGGTTTCTTTGTATTTTTTTCATGATAGTCTAAAGTATTTTGACTTGTTTATTTAACATGAAAGCCTTATGCTTATTGGAAATATATTTGAAATATCTGCATGATCAAGAAAATATTATGGTTAATAAAATTACTAATTAGGTACTACAGAAAGAGGATGATGCTAAGAGGGTTTTCCTGGGTGACTCTGGGAGCAACCCGAAGGTGGTCAAACAAAGCTCTTCTATGTTGAAAATATAAAGAGAAATAACCAGTGATGTATATGTGGTTGCTCAACCTAGGCTATATGGAAAATATTTGCAGAGAGTGTTTAACTTTACGTGTCTTTAGGAAAGTAGGTTGTCTAGTCACAGAATAAGATCACTACATGTAGGTGATGGTTCCGTAGTAAGTTCTTAGCCTTATCTTCCAAATGGCTAACAAAGAGGATCAAATTTGAATACAGGATATAATTTGATGAATTTGGAGATTTAGAGTTGAAGAAAAAATTCTAGTGATGTTTGGATGGGTGCTAATTTGTAGGGTGTTCCATTTTTATAATTTTCTTTGTTGTGCTTTCTACCATGCTACCTAGTTTCTTTCCTGTTGCACTATCATTTTAATTTTTTCGATGTATATCAATGTATTTATTCTTGCCCCATTTGAAATGTCGTCCTTATTTGGTAGGTGTTTTATTTAATATAGTGTGAATATTTTTCCATCACACAGCTTCTGTGGGGTTTGTCTACGCAAATAGCTTGTAAGGCCCATTCATCAGGGTATTTGATGAAATGAAATGATTATCGATGATCACCAACTAATGGTACCTATAAATATTTACTCTAACAATTCTACAGTTTTCCTGTGCCAACCATTATGAAAAAATTTAACCTCATGAACTAGTCTCTTTTATTATCTTAGCTGATGCTATAAGCACTTATTGTTGGTTTCATAGCTTTTATTCTCTAGTCTCATTGAGCTATTTCAATTATTTGTGGACATTTATCTATTTTCATTTCATTTCTTCAATTTTTCTGACTGTTATGTGTTACCTTTGGCCAATGCCTTCTTTCTTACCTATTCTTTTTATGTTTAAGAATTCCATCTAGCTAGAGCAGCAGGGGAAGGAGGAGGCACACAGTCTAACCAGAGCCTAGCTATGGGAATGTAGAGGCAGTAGGAGACACGCAAAGTTGACGCAGGCCCAGTCAGGGCAGCGCAAGGGCAGTGTAATCCCTTTAGGTGTGATGCAGGCCCTTACTGAGCAGCGCATAGGCCTTCGCAGCCCATTTGGGCTGATGTAGAGGGCTTCAGAGCAACTTATTACTTCCATTTTTATTTCTATGTTGGGTGAACTATTTTTGGTGCCTAGGATTGTTGTACTTATATTCTGCATAATAATTAAAACCCTCCAAAGCTAGTTGCACCGGTTTTCATGTATTGGGTTTTTTCTAGGGAAAGTTGTCTAGAAAATCTATGTGTCACTTTGTCTATGAGCATGTTATTCAATATTTGATCTGTATGTGTAGGTTTCTAGTTCAATTTACTATTTACTTCTCTATTTTATATAATATTTCAGAAATTAAATTGTAATTGAATTCAAGTAGGAGAAGTAAATAAAGATACTGTAGTAGGGTTTCTTAGATTAAGATATTTTCACATTCCCTATGTCTAGCCCCATTAGGTCCCCTAGGGAAACAATTTACTAGGAATATAGCTAGAGGAAAAATTTTATCTCCTAGAGGAAACTACATTGCTAGGTGCCCTCACTCTCCTCATAACTTCGACCAATTCCAACAGTGGAATCTCTGGATACCTCAAGCCCTAGCTCTAGGATCAATTTTTTCTGAGGTGTTCCCAACGATAGAACCTAGTAGGATCAATTTTACCTATCGAATTAAAAACTTGTATCTGATTGTTTCCCCTCACCTTTTGTGGATAGGAACATCATTGGTTGCTAAATTCCATCCCCGAACCTAGGTTGGGTCCACTTGGCCCCGTGTGGTCCCATTTGGTGTTAAAGGCCTTTCATCAAGGACCTTTTCGGAATCCAAGTTCCCAAATTATTTTAGGGATTGAGAACTTCCTTCATGAGTCTTATTATTCACCCTCAACTCTTCAATCCCCCTCCTCTCTCCCTAGAAGATAAATTCCCTTGATTAAAAGGAAAGAAAGTCCCACTATTTATTTTATCTTAAGGAAAGGGTTTCAAGGGTGACTTCCTACCTATTCATTGACCTATACTCTAAAATTGACTTCCTAAACTACCAGGACTCCACCCATTGGTGAAATTCTGTGAAGAGCAAGGAGCCTTAGCTATGTTGACTATGGGCTAAGCCTCCATCATTTACCTTGTCCTAGCAGTTGCCATCTTAGGAACCCATTTTGGGTACACTACTAGTTTGAGTGGTAACAAGTTGTTCACAATTCCATTTCTGAACAACTCTTTGGTATGCCCACTTTTTCAATACTACAACTCCAAGATGAGAAGTCCAGGACTATGGAGGCTGCCCTTATTCTCAATGAATCAATCCTCTACAATATAATTAACTAGGGCTAGTTGGATAGCCGACTTGACTATTACTTTACTCCTGAAAGGTCTACACATCCTTAGGCCCTATACACCTACCCTTCTACCAATTTTGTTGTCCTTCACCAGAACAAGAGTCAAGGATCTTCTTTGACAATAACCTAACAACCCTCCAACTATACTTGGACTACCATCAATCTGCCCAACCACAGTCAAATATTTTTACTAATATAGGGCCCAAAATATTGTCTTCATCTAGGGCTCTTCAAATATGCCACCTAAAAATGGTTTGAGTCCTCTCAAGATCAATGTTCTTGTGTATCGGAAATTTGATATTTCTTGTCCAATCTATGAAGTAATATGAACTACTTCTCTTATCATACTTCTAAAAATCTATAGATGACTGAACTAGGGTCACAAATCAGCCACTAATAGTCCATTTAATAACTTTTTATAGGTTTATTCATATATTTGTCTAAAAATCTATGGAAATTCCACCAAAATAAACTCCTCTGCATGTCAAACCATTCTTCTGCATGCTTAATTTCTGCTCAGGTTCCGCCCTCCTTTGGATATGTTGTCTCCACACATACTGAATCTGCAAACCATCTTCCAGATATGTGGTCTATATTGTAGAAATATACCTCGCTCTAAGGGTCACAACCTATCTTCTTCTATGCAAAATTGTCATAGTATTAAGGGCATACCTTATGAGCTAAACGTGCTAGGAAACTGTCCTAACTAGGGAATATCTAATTTTTTTATAACAAACCCTATCCACACATAGAAAAAACACGACTCTTTCCTCCATAAGAGACTTGACCTAGCTCATATGGATTCATATATTATGGGCATTTATTTGAATAAATCTTGACATTAACTTCAAATCTCAATGTCGAACCTCAAACTAGGTTTAAATCAGTCAATATTACACCTGCTTCAACTTATTTTATGGCTCTAAATTACAGTGCAATCCATCCTCCATTTATGTTGGTATTTATCAGAGATCTTGTGGCATACTAACCACCACAAGGAAATATGGTATCAACCCTCTTGTAATATTCCCAAATGGGAAAATCAGGAATACAACTCATAAAATGAAAGCAATAGCAAATATTTAACACATGAAATCATGAGACCAATATGGAGCCATTTTATTGATCATATATGCAGCAAATAAGTATAAAATAATGAGGCACAAATCATAGAATGTGATCACACAATCCTCCAATACATAAACACTCTCAAAAGTGAGATGTTGCTGCTATGCAAAATGCTGGAGAGGCCGCTATAACGTAGTATAATATGAAATAACTACTTATAGAACTATATAATGATACAATGGGACTGATGTAAGCCTCAAAAATAATCTACATGAAGAATAAGGCTATACAACACTTTTCCAAGAATACCTGGAGAGGGTTTCTGGAAATACACTCAAATACAAATGGTGATCCACAGCCTGAGGAATGAAGAGTTACTACAACTAAAGTCCATGAAATACAAGTCTAAAATAATATGGATCTGATGTATATCTCCTCCAAAGGTATCCTCCAATGAAAGGCTGATCCCTTCACCTAGAAGAAAACACTTCAATAGAGCCAATAGACCCTCCTCTGAAACTGACCTCCAAAATAATGCAATTTTAGACTGAAAATACCCTGTCACTAGATGTGATATCTTGGCTTGATGCCAAATATCTGAAATATTCCCAAATGACCTTCCTTATTGATATCCCAATGGAAGGAATCCTTCCTCCACTGCAAACTATCTCAGAAAGTGGGTTTCTCAACCCTCCACTGCAACACCCTGCAACACAACACAAATACGAACATAAACTGCGTTGTAGCGTAAGAGTGAAGCTTGGACAGAATGTCAAATGTGTGGAAATGATGGTTCAATTTTCTTCCAAGAGGATACCTGAAGGGAAGAGGTGGGATTCTTGGTCGGGAACACCCTATGCTAAACAACACTGCAAACTCAACTAAATAGTTGGAGAATGCAAATAGCTATATGGAACATAAACAAAATAATATCCAAAACTGATTTCGAATATTTCCTTACCCTTCCTTATAAACTTGGTGATATTCCTCACCTTGGGACCCACCCATTAGTGCCACTACCTCTATGTAGGGTCTCTCCAACCAAAACTGTGTTTCCCTCATTAAATGTCCACTGCTGCATAACAATGCTATTGATTTGGTCAAAGTTGACCTATTCAATATGATCCATCCCCTGTTCATACTCAAAGGTGATTTAGTTAGCCGCTTGGATGATATCCTTTCACACTTGAAGTGTTTTTATTGTTGCTAAGGAGATTTATGGGCCTCCCTACCCATTTATTCACCTACCTAGTGACAAAATAATCTATAATATCTCATTTAGCTGAAAGCTAAATTTTTGGAATATTACAGTCCTCCCATCCAAAATGTTGCTTGTCCCCAAGAAATTGTAAGGGTTGAGAAAAATTCTACCCTCCACCTCTTGTGTCCTCCTCATCAAATAGTCTCCACCATTACTTCAGATATTCTAAACAATTTTGTCTCCCAATGGTTCCTCCCAAATGCGCAAGTTGGCCTTTGGTAAATAAACCAAATGGATCTCATCATGAGAAAATGGAAGGTCTATATGGAAACTTTATTGTTGTCCAATTTCCTCTTCAATTTAAGAGTGATGACAAGCATATGGGATCTCATTCAAAATGAGAGACTCCCATCTCCATGCTATCATCCAAATGAAATGAATCACCTTCTAGCATGGTAATTCATAGAAAAGTTCCTCCCAAATGTTCATGAGAGGCAACTCCCAAGTGCTCAGAAAAATCATATGGATCACCTCATAAGGAAAAATTTGATCTATGGTAGTGGCCATATCATCTCCCATACTCCCCTTGAAGCATGAAGCATAAAAAGTGTGGGAAATTGTAATATCCCAAAATGGGAAATTTAACAATACATGCATGAAAAAAACATTTTTCAGAAATATAAGCATTAAAAGAAAAATTTATTCCATGAAACCTTTATATCTAACATTATTATAACCATATATGAAAGGAAATCATAAACAAATGACTTTTTCCTAGTTAAACATGCCTCCAATGCTCAAAACAGCCCAAAAACACTGAAACGCTAAGACTACTGCAAATAGAATTTACTGCAGAAAGAGACTTGATGTATTTTATTGAGGGTTATACTCAGAAAATGGAGATACAAATCAGATCTTATGATTTATTAATCAATATAGCACAAAAACAGAGATCTAGTCTCTTTTTACATAGATCCAAGATGACCCGGTAAGGGTTTCTTGACAAAAATGATATACATGAAAGATATGCTACAGATCTATGGCTGAATCAGGCTTTATGGTTGAACCACTACATAAATATGGCTGATCATGCAAATAAATTTCTGTTTCTCCTTTATCTAGCTTTTCTGGAAGAAGCCTGATCCTCCTCCTGGGAAGCTAGCTCTCAAAAAAAGGGATTAAACACCTCCACTGCAATAACTTAAGGAATAACGTGGTTTTTGAAAGGGAATAAATTTTTTCTAAAGGTAACTGATTGGCCTAACACTATATAGTGGAAAATTTAGCACAAAATTCTCTCCTCATATTTCTTTAACAAGATCTCCGAGCAAGAGTGGGTAATTCCCACATGAGAAAACCCTTACACTAAACATTGCAACAAACTTAGCTAAATAGCCAAAGTATGCAAAGAAGTCTAAACAGACCACATTAAAAATATATTCTTCAATCATGCCCCATATGGTTTCCATCCCCTCCATTATATAGTTGTTTAGCTTCCTCACCAAGGATCCCACCCAATTATGAGGTTGCTTCCATGCAAAGGCTCCTCCACCAAAATTACAGTATCTCCATTAGTCTTGATCATAAATTTATAGTGTTGTTTGATTTATTCAATATTGATTGGATCAATCTTGACTGGATCAACCTTGACTGGATCTTCATGCATCGTCTCTTTTCACACTCAAGGTGTCTTCATTTTGACTAGCTAGATTGATCTTCATTCACATTGAGCTGTTTTTATTTAGGATCCACTCCTCATATAATAATGTTGTTGACTTGGTCAAAATTGAATTTTTCCATAAATTTTAGACCCTATTCACACATGTGGATACTTGATTTGGTTATTAACATGATCCTTTTTCACATTATGAGGGATATTATTCCTATTTAAGCAACTTATGAGCCTCCTTGCCCATTTATTCATCTAACTAGATTTTAAAAGAAAAATTATTTTTCCTATTAGTTTCATGCTAATTTAAGAATATTACAATATTCCCCTCCCAAATGTTGCATGTCCTAAAGAAACTGCAAGGGTGCTACAAAATCTCCCCTCCTCCTCTTGTGGCGTCCTTATTCAATAGTCTCCACCATTGCTTCATATATTCTGCAATAAGTTTGTCTCCCAATGGCCCCTCCCAAGTGTGCAAGTTGGCCTTTGGTGAATAAAACAAATGGCTCTCATCATGAAATAATGGAAGGCCTATGTGTAAACCTTATTGCTTATCAATGGCCTCCTCAAGATAGAAGTGATGAAAATCATGGGGAATTCCAACATCAATGAAGGAATCCCATGCCCATGCTATCATCCAAATGAAATGAATCACCTCCCAGCTTGGTAAATCATAGAAAAGTTCCTCCCAAATGCTCATGAGAAGTATGTCCCAAGTGATCCAAACAACCATATGGCCTACCTCATAAAGAAACAAGTGATCTACTATGGTAGCCATATCCTTTCCTATTCTCTCCTTGAAACATGTAGTGCAAAAAGTGTGGGGAATATCTTCCCCAAAGGACACATCCAACCGATGTGTCTCTCCTCCAATAATTTTCCCAAAAAATATAAGAACATCTTCAGCATATGGAATCATAATTGAAATCATGCTAGCTGGAATATGAATTAAAGGAGAAGGATGATGGTCCCTCATGTGCAACCAATGCATTTTTACTCCCAACTTCCATAGAATATGATATGAAAAGTGTTTTTCCCAACACTTGTTTGCTTCCCCATCCTTCTTGCATGCTTGGAGAAGGTGTATAATGCTTGGTGTTAATGAATCACACCATGAAGAGTACATCATCTCTCCAACATATTCTAAGGAATGGTCAAAATCAACATTGTCCATGGTTGCAAGTGGCCAATGAAGCCCATGAGAAAAAGTTCCACCTCTTGGAGAAAATCCCTATACATGAGTGTTAAGAAGATACAAGCACATAGTAGATACATCATCATGTTCAAAAATACAATTTTTACCATACACTTGATTCAAAGCAGTGAGGTAGCTCATGGATGAGCTCCCTCTCACACCCAATGAATAAGGAGGTGGTAATGATAACTCTTCCCAAGAGCTATGTTCCTCCTCAACCAGAAAATTATCTATGCACTTCCTCATATGAGAGTGCATGTCCTATTTTAATTTTACCCACATGAATCCATCTAATATATTATGGTTTGTTTTAATGAAGCTAGTGGGTTTAGAAAGTAAAATCTCATCGGCTGCATTAAGTAGTTTATACTTGAGCTTGGAATATTTAGTTAAGTAGATATGATCATGGAAATAAATGACTCCATCAACTAATTTATACCTCCCATCCATCACTTTCCCATAAAAAACCTTACATGTGAAGAGGTCCTTGGAATATTCCATCAAAATTCAAGACTCCCAATAAGGATCTAGGCTCCCCAACAATGACATCACTGTAGAAATCCGAAATGCATCCCCTGTCATGACATGGTTCTACTCTTTGACATGTTTGATTCCAAAGTCACATGTTCGAGTACTTTCACTTTTCTTTGATGCCTCTCTTGCAGCTAATCTTTCTCAAAACAAGATTGAAGAAGATGGAAGTCAACCTCTCCTCGAAAATTTTTTGCTCTCCAAAACTTCCTTAATTTGGCCCATGCATGCAAGAATGTTGATATCCTCTTGTCATGTTCATAAATATCTTTTCTAAGTGAGATTGTCATTGGCTACCCCAAATATATGGAGTGGACATGTGGCATCATTTCCATGCCATCATATATTTCTAAATCCTCCTTTTTTAGTGCAAAGAGCTGAGTGGGAGACAATAATGTCCATTTCAGAAAATTGCTTATCTCTCCTTTGAATATATGAAATATTCTCCACGCTGTGATAGCTTCCCCCAAAGCTCCTTCCTTAGCCAAGTATGTAAATGGTGCCCATAGTTGAGAGAACACTTTAGTTTTCCTGCAATCAGAAGCTTTCCCTAGTGGAATGCCTCCCTGCAAAGAGACATTAAGGCATAGAGCAGGAAGTGTATGTGTGTGGATAGATTTTTCCTTGCCTTCCTTGCATAAATCCTCTTTCCTTTTTTTTGTATCAAAATTTCGAAATAAATAGGGGTGTATTATCCTCTTCATGTGATACTTTCCCTCCCCTTTATCTTCTTCTATCTTTGAGGTCTCACCATTTGGTAATGATGGCACATGCTGCACATGGATTGTGCCATGATATCCATATGTGAGATTCTTTGGAACTCCTTGCAAGGGTGCAAGAGTTTCTCTCCTTGGAGTAACTACTCCATATTCCTCTTCAAGAGGTCTTAGATGTACTCTTGCCATGACTGTGCTATTATATCCGGCCTTCTCTTCCTCCTCTTCAATAGTTGAAAATACCTCATCATCAATAAGAGACCTTAGATATTGGTATTCTTTTGAAGGAGGAATTTCCATGTATTCTTCTTGAGACGAAAGCTCTTCATGCAATGGGGACTTTGCCTTTGGCAATATATTATACAAGTTTTCATCCCCCTCAATGGTTTTCTGAAATGGAGCAGATTTTATGGACCCCTCAAACCCATGCAAAAGTTTTGTTTTATTTGGTTTGACAAACTCCATAGGAGGTGTTTCATAAAACTTTTCATCAAACGTTTCTACTACTCTTCTAATGAACTGTAATATCCCAAAAGGGCGAATGAATTAATACTTAAACACAATATAAGAACTGTAGGAAGATAAACAATAAATCTTAAGACAACATCAGAATTTACAGATAAGATCATCCATTCTATTATATGGGAGAAGAATAAGTTACACAATGTACAAAATATGAGTAGATCTAGCTAAAGAGATGGCCTAGAATCACCCTGAAAACATGCCACAATAGGTACAGCATAACGGAGAGGCACTGAAGCAAATACTGCACTGTCACTTCAACAGAATATGAACAGATAGCTACAGGCTGAAAAGGAAAATTCAAATATAATCAAATATGAAGCTTAGATGATGCCAAGGTTCAAGATCTAGCCAATGGGATGGATTCCCAAGATAACCCAGAAAGGATTTTCTAGATCTACAACTTTGGAAAATCACCTCCCTAGGATTTGATCCTTGATCTGCTAGGAAATATAGATATAAATCTAGATCTGTCAAATAGATGGCTGAAATATTTTTCAAGATTAGATCTAAAATTGAAGGGCTGATCCTTTCTTTGGATCTACAAGCTAGAAGCTCTAGATCTAGCTTCTCAATCCTCCAATAATGATAACAGCTCCTGCAACACAACTTCCAATAGAAACTACACTATGAGGGAAAGAGAGGCCTTCTGCCTGCTCAAAAATGCTGAAATAAACTCCAAGCTGATGGTAAGACTGATGGAAATGTGAGGGAATGATCCCTCATAGGATTACCAGCTGAAATGCTAGTAAATTTTTCCTGCTTTTGGATCTGCAAATTGGACAGCGTAATTCCTGAAGGAAATACTACTGCTAGGAGGTCAATAACTTTTGGCCTGATGCCAAATCTGAAATGAAGCTCTGGGAAGCTGATATATAAGCCCAAGGTGATGGGAATAAACCCTCACCAGTTCTCCAGTTGAAGTACTGAAGACAACTTCCACCTTCCAAATTGATCTTCAGAAATCTGCAATTTATGAATATGGATGTTCTGCAGAAAGTAGGAAAAGAGATTTGGAACCAATGTCTGATTTAGAATGAAGTACAATACTCTTTCTATAGATACTCTAAGAAAGAGTTGGGATTTCCGACCAGGAACACCCTGTGCTAAACAACACTTGAAATCTCTGCTAAACAACTCGGAAAATTAATGGAATGTCACATGACAATTCTAGATCTGAAAAGATCCTTACATCAAGAATAATCAGCATACCCTCATCCTTTCCTTAATCTTCTTTATATAATGTTTGAGCCTTCCCATGCCTTGGCCCCCATCTAGACTACATTGTGCATGTGGACAATATCCTCCAAGTTTGACTGCGTTGTTTGACCAAATCAACCATCATGTCTAGGTACAATGTACACCCTCTCCATCATGTGTTCTTTAATTGCACAACATCCCCCATCACATTATCGTGAATTCTTCATGATATTTTAACATCTTCAAGATCTTAGTTGACTGTATCAACCTCCACGATCTTCTGTTTGATCTCTTCAAGATCTTAGTTGATTGTGTCAACCTCCATGTTTTATCTCATTAATGAGACATGATCTCCAATTTCATTCACATTAGTAGTTGCTCAACTACCTCATTATGCATATCTAGGCTTAACTAATCCACATTTACACACAAAAAGTGGATATTATTCATCTTTGAGGTTTGTGGGTCCCTCCACCCTTTTATTTACTTAATTTATTAAGAAAATCAAGGACTCTAATATTCCCAATATGATGTGGAAATTTGGGAATATTATAGTCCCCCCCAGCAAAATGGTGCTTGTCCTCAAGAAACTCTAAAAGTAGATGCAAAGCCATCTATTCCCCTCCAAATGGCATCCACATAAGGAAGGCTTCCTCCATTTGCTGTAATATGTTATGCATGTTTGGTTCCAAAGTTGTATTTCAACATTACATATAATGACCTCTAACTGTATGGTTAGATGTCTTCCTTCCACCATGAAGTACCAAGTGACAACCACATGATTTCAAACATCATAATTAATACATGAGAAACATAAAATAAAGTGGCTCTTTCCACAAAGTAAAAACACTATCTCACAATACATCTTTCCATCCCATGTTTTATGAATTTGATTGAGCATTAATATGCTCTCATCCTTAGCCCTGTTGCCTTTGTTAGATCCAAGCATCATTCCAATGTTGTGAAAAAGAAGAAGGGAAGGAGTTATATGGGTAGACAAAAATGTCAAACCATATTCTCCTAATAGCAACCACCAGAGTAAGGACCTTTGCTTCCATCCTCCATCTCCTCCATGTAATATGGACAAGACAAACTTCCCCGAAAGAAACCTAAGCAACAAGAGATCTTGTTGCTTTCTCTCCTCCTCATGTGTATCATGAAGAAGAAACATACTAATGGACATATGGAATGTCACATCAGCCCAATACAAAGAAACATCATCAATGCACATCATGAGAGCATCATGCCAAGCTTTACCCAACACAAAACACATAGACATAGGAGATGTCATGTGGTGACCAATCTCTCTCAAGTGAGACCAAAATGAACATGCCTTCTTTTTTTGCATTCAATCATTGATAGACAAGGCATGAATGAGAAAAAAATGAGCTATTGGGTGGTAACCATACTCACCCAAGAGCAGCCAGTGCAACCATGCCTCCTTCTTCATTTCATAAGTGTTCTCAAGGCGTGGATCAAAGAAATAGGAGCCTTTGGGTAGTGACAAGAATCTCCCAAGGGAAACCAACATAACCACGCTTGCTGGCCCATGTCATAATTCTGTAGGTGGTCATGCAACCTCTTGGTTATCATCCTCACCCACTCATCCCAATATGGAAGATGAGTGGTGTGCTCCATAATCATGGTATCCTCCCTTTGTAGAATACCATCTTCCCCGAACTGATGAAAAACTTTGCACTTCATGAAATGTTGAAGTGTACCTCCAATGAGATCTCTTAATGAGACCTTATTCTCATCCATGGCCTTCCAAAACCAATGAGTTTTTGGATCTACTGTAGGTAGAAGTTTCTATTTGAGCTGTGAGATGCTCATTGAGAAAGGGTCATATACAAAGGAGAAAAGGTTTCTCATCTCACGATGTCTACCATTTATCATCTTTACCTCCATTGCTTCATGAGACTGGTGATATGTGTTATTAGAACCTAGTCTCTCTCTCTCTCTCTCTCTCTTCTTTATCAAAAGACAAACATCATCCATATTATAGCCAATGAGCCCTCAAAGGGTCTTGTTATCTACCATTGGAATTAATATTTCTATAGTCCCAGAGATGTTAAAGACTTGTGCCTCCACTGTTGCAGTCACTCTTCTGAGTCATTCCTTTGACTATCATTGTAATTGTTTGTCATTTATAGGATTTGAGATCGTTTCCTTGTCTAACTTGTGCCCATATTTGGATCTTGAAATATTCCACCGAATCCTTAGTATAAATTATAATATCTAATAGTTTGTGTTTACCCATGAAGATTTCAAGGGAGCAAAGGCTCAACAAGGATAATCATTGGAGTCATGTGATGATAAATCCTTTGAAGGGCGAATGCATCAAGAGTAGTGGTTGCCAATAAGTATTATGTAGAAATTTGGTTTAGCCCCATAAGAATATTGCTAGGGCATTTAGTATTTACACAAATGACAGGTCAACAAACCAATTCCATAATTCCTGTTACTGTGACTTCTTAATTCATGAAATTTATAGCACAAGAACGATTTACAATTAGGAAAAGGTTATTTTTCCTAGATTTTTCCCTGTAAATATTAGACTTTAAGATTTCCAAGCCCATGTGTGTTGACTTCTACGTTATTTTTTCCTTAGAAAATTGTATTGAGTTTATTGGATTTCCCTGAAAAGGATATAATACTTGGCTACAAGTATTTTTTTGGAGAATTTCAGTCACATTATCTGTATTGAACTATCTTCATTTTTGAGATCTAATTTTTCATGATTTTTCAGCCATTGTACACAACAAGTTTATTTTCCTTAGCCATAATTATGGTAACAAGGTTGTCTATGGAGACACTTGATGGATGAATAACTAGAAAGAAAAACTTAAGGCCATACAACACAAAAATGAAACCTGTTGATTCATGATCGTCAATTCTAACATGTGAATTGTGATACACAAGTCTGCACTCAAAGATAATATAAATATGAGATAATTTCCAATGACCACACATATATAATAATGTGAATACAAAGGGAGTGTGAATTGAAGTTGCTAAGTACTTCTCCTATAAAATAAAATAAAAGATCAATTAAGTAAAAATCATATATAAACTAAACTATAATAGAAATTATTTTTGTATTATAGTAGAATGAAATGGAAGAGATGAGATATGATGCATAAATATTCAAATACTATT
The DNA here is from genome assembly GCA_034641835.2 of Pinus albicaulis. Classification (NCBI taxonomy): domain Eukaryota; kingdom Viridiplantae; phylum Streptophyta; class Pinopsida; order Pinales; family Pinaceae; genus Pinus; species Pinus albicaulis. The sequence continues at coordinate 1,287,325,265 of CM076582.1, forward strand.
GAGAATAAGAGAATACCCTCAGAGAATTAAAAAATCCTAATAGCACGACTGAACTTTAGTATCTGCCTATCAAAATTTTAGATTTGTATGAACAGAAATTGAAGGATGTAAATTCAAGAGTGCCAACACAACATGTACAGTGGATTAAAAAAACAAATATATTAGGCCCACTGTACACAAATCTACAATATGAGAATTCAGGATAAAAAGAGTAGGCTCCAACAACAATTGCATAGAAGTATTTATTACTCAAATAGAAGAATGTCATAGCAAGTTGTCATCTCACAAAAGCTCCTACTACAACCTACAATCTAACACTCACTCTTATTATATATTTCTACAAATGTCTAACAAGTGTGTCCATCCTTTTCATTTATAAGTTAAGAGAAGGTGTTGTTAGAAAACATGCTAATGATAGCGTTAGTGGTGCATCTCCCTTGAGCATGAGTAGTTCCCTCATAACTTTTCCTTATATGCAAGGCTTTTCTTTTAGCGTAGTGCATTATCGTAGTAGATATAACTCCTCTCCTGAAGGTGCCTTACTCCATAAGTGTGCACGCATGAATGCACCTAATATGATGCTATTAATCTTCTCAACTAGTGTGCCATACTTGGTGGGTGTGACAGAATAACTGATTTTTCTATCCTCGAAGGTGTCGTTTTAATCTTCTAGCTATATTTAAGAATATTTTTGACTGGTGTACCACAATATAACTCTGCAATCCTGGTGTTGCTCAACTTCCCAAGGATGAGGTGAGACCAACTCAGACCAAATAGGTAATCTAGCACTCGAGAAATTTTGTTTTCCAATAACCCAATATTCTCTCAAACTTGTCAAATTTCTCCTTTGTTAGGAGGTTTTTCAAACTATTAACCATATTCAACTTTGTCAGAATGTGGTCCAATATTACCAACTCCGTAATGAACTTGGAATCTTAGGAAATTGTATTGAATATCAATGTGTTTGAAATGGTCATGACACATTGGATTTTCATAGAGCTTGATGTAACTTTGATTCTCACAAGAGACAATATTGGGCTTCAACAACTAATTAGTTAACTCTACAATCATGTTGAAAATCTATATAGATTCATAATAAGTATATGAAACTGCCATATACTTTGCTTCAGTGGAACTGAATGAAATTGTTGCTTGCTTCTTGCTGATTTAATAAAAATGATTTATAAAATGATAATAATGATGTTTAAAATGAGCTTTATGATGGTCTACTTATACACATTGATTTTTCATGAGGTGTAGGGGTATGTTTATAACATCACTGCCCTTAAATGATTTGCCTTTAAAGCACACTAATTAGAATTTTCTATAGTTAAGCACGTTTTTGTGGTGGAATGAAGTTTATCAGATATATTTTATACTTTGTATAGGTTTGACTTTGTTTGTACTTCGAGTGTTGGTGAGGTTTCTTTGTATTTTTTTCATGATATTCTAAAGACTTTTGACCTATTTATTTAACATGAAATCTTTATGCTTATTGAAAATATATTTGAAATATTTGCATGATCAAGAAACTGTTATGGTTAATTAAATTACTAATTAGGTACTACAGAAAGAGGATGATGCTGAGAGGGCTTGCCTGGGTGACTCTGGGAGCAACCCGAAGGTGGTCAGATAAAGCTCTTCTATGTTACAAATCTAAAGAGAAAAAATTGGTGATGTATATGTGGTTACTCAAACTGGGTTGTATGGAAAATCTTGGCAGAGAGTGTTTAATTTTACGTGTCTTTAGGAAAGTAGGTTGTGTAGTCACATAATAAGATCACTACATGTAGGTGATGGTTCTATGGTAATTTCTTAGCCTTATCTTCAAAATGGCTAACAGAGAGGATCGACTTTGAATACAGGATATAATTTGATGAATTTGGAGATTTAGAGTTAAGGAAAAAATTCTAGTGATGTTTGGATGGGTGCTAATTTGTAGGCTTTTCCATTTTTATAATTTTATTTGTTGTGCTTTCTACCATGCTACCTAGTTTCTTTCCTGTTGCCCTATCATTTTAAATTTTTCGATGTCTATCTATGTATTGCTTCTTGCCCCATTTGAAATGTTGTCCTTATTTGGTAGGTTTTTTCTTCAATATAATGTGAATAGTTTTCCATCACATAGCTTTTGTGGGGTTTGTCTACGCAAATAGCTTGTAAGGCCCATTCATAAGGGTATTTGATGAAATGAAATGATTATCGATGATCACCAACTAATGGTACCTAAAAATATTTACTCTAACAATTCTACATTTTTCCTGTGCCAATAATTATACAACATTTTAACCTCGTGAACTAGTCTCCTTTATTCTCTTAGCTGATGCTATAAGCACTTATTGTTGTTGTCAAAGCTTTTATTCTCTATTCCCATTGAGCTATTTCAATTTTTGTGGACATTAATCTATTTTCATTTCATTTATTCAAATTTTCTGACTGTTATGTGTTACCTTTGGCCATTTCCTTCTTTCTTACCTATGCTTTTTATGTTTAAGCATTCCATCCATCTAGAGCAGCAGGGGAAGGAGGAGCCACACAGTCCAGCCAGAGCCCAGCAGTGGGAATGCAAAGGAAACATGAGCCACACAAGGTTGACACAGGCCTAGTTAGGGCAACGCAAAGGGAGTGTAATCCATTTAGGTGTGATGCAAGCCCTTACTGAGCAGCGCAGAGGTCGTCATAGCCTAGTAAGGTTGACGTAGAGGGCTTCAGAGAAATGTATTAATGCCATTTTTATTTCTATGTTGGGTGAACTATTTTTGGTATCTAGGATTTTTGTACTTAGATTCTGCATAATAATGAAAACCCTCCAAAGCCAGCTGCACCAGTTTTCATGTATTGGGTTTTTTCTAGGGACAGTTGTCTAGAAAATCTATGTGTCACTTTGTCTATGAGCATGTTATTCAATATTTGATCTGTATGTGTAGGTTGCTAGTTGAATTTACTATTTACTTCTCTATTTTATTGAATATTTTAGAAATTAAATTGTAACTAAATTCAATTAGGATAATTAAATCAAGATACTATAGTAGGGTTTCTTAGATTAAGATATTTTCACATTCCCTATGTCTAGCCCCAGTAGGTCACCTAGGAAAACAATTTCCCAGGAATCTAGCTAGAGGAAAACTTCTATATCCTAGAGGAAACTACATTGCTGGGTGCCCTCACTCTCCTCAGAACTTCGACCAATTCCAATAGTGGAATCTTTGGATACCTCAAGCCCTAGCTCTAGGATCAATTTTTTCCAAGATGCTCCCAAGGATAGAACCTAGTAGGATCAATTTTACCTATCGAAGTAAAAACTCTTGTCTGATCCTTTCCCCTGACCTTGTCCAGGTAGGAACATCATTGGTTGCTAAATTCCATCCCCGAACCTGGGCTGGTTCCACTTGGCCCCGTGTGGTCCATTTGGTGTTAAAGGCCTTTCATCAAGGACCGTTTCAGAATCCAAGTTCCTAAAGTATTTTAGGGACTCAGAACTTCCTTCATAAGTCTATTCTTCACCCTCAACTCTTCAATCCACCTCCTCTCTCCCTAGAAGATAAATTACCTTGATTAAAAGGAAAGAAAGTCCCACTCTTTATTTTATCTTAAGGAAAGGGTTTCAAGGGTTACTTCCTACCTATTCATTGACCTATACTCTAAAATTTACTTCCTAAACTACCAGGAATCCACCCATCAGTGAAATTCTGTGAAGAGCAAGGAGCCTTAGTTGTGGTCACAATGGGCTAAGCCTCCATCGTTTCCCTTATCCTAGTAGTTGCCCTCTTAGGAACCCCTTTTAGGTACACTACTAGTTTGAGTGGTAACAAGTTGTTCACAATTCCATTTGTGAACAACTCTTTGATATGCCCACCTTTTCAATACTACAACTCCAACATGAGAAGTCCAGGGCTATGGAGGCTGCCCTTATTCTTACTGAATCAATCCTCTACAATATAATGAACTAGGGCTAGTTGGTTGGCCCACTTGACTATTACTTTAGTCCTTCAAAGTCTACACATCCTTAGGCCCTATACACCTACCCTTCTACCAATTTTATTGTCCTTCACCAGAACAAGAGTCAGGGATCTTCTTTGACAGTAACCTAACAACCCTCCAACTGTACTTGTACTACCATCAATCTTCCCAACCACAGTCAAATATTTTTACTAATATAGGGCCCACAATATTTTCTTCATCTAGGGCTCTTCAAATATGCCACCTAACATTGGTTTGAGTCCTCTCAAGATCATTGTTCTTGTGTATCAGCAATTTGATCTTTCATATCCAATATATGAAGTAATATGAACTACTCCTCTTATCATACTTCTAACAATCTATGTATGACTGAACTAGGGTCATAAATCAGCCACTAATAGTCCATTTACTAACTTTTTATAGTTTTATTCAGATCTTTTTCTAAAACTCTATGGAAATTCCACCAAAATCAACTCCTCTGCATGTCAATCCATTCTTTTTCATGCTCAATATTCTACTCAGGTTGCACCCTAATTTGGATCTGTTGTCTCCACACATACTGAATCTCCAAACCATATTCTATATATGTGGTCTATATTGCAGAAATAAATCTCGCTCTAAGGGTCACAACCTATCTTCTTTTATGTAAAATTGTCACAGTCTTAAGGGCATACCTTATGAGCTAAACGTGCTAGGAAACTATCCTAACTAGGGAATCACTAGAAAATTTGCCGGAAATTCCGACGGCCAAATTGTCGCTATTCCGACACATTGTCATCGCAAGAGCGACAGTTAGAGGGCGGGAAAATCGTGGTTTACCATACCCTCGCAGTTCCAACACAACTAAAAAGTGTCGCAGTATCGACACTTTTTCCGTCGCTTCCAAACAAGCTTCACTCCTCCGACGTTTCCCAATCCGTCGCACTTCCGACCGCTATAAAATGTCTCACTTCCGACGAAATGTGGTTCGACGTTTAGAACGTCGCTCTTCCGACGCCTCTAAACTGTCACAATTACGACGAAATGTGGTCCGACGTTTTGAACGTCGCTCTTTCGACGTCTGTAAACTGTCACAATTACGACGAAATGTGGTCCTACATTTTGAACGTCTCTCTTCCGACGTCTGTAAACTGTCACAATTACGAAGAAATGTGGTCCGACGTTTGGAAGGTCGCTCTTCCAACATTTCTAATATGTCGCAATTCCGACGCTTACAAGACGTCGGAATTGCGACGGAAGGTTCAATTTAAAAAAAAAAAAATGAAACTTTAAAAGAGGAAAAACGTTGTTTTGAATATATTATATGAAGTAAAACAGTACATGAAGTCATTACATTTTCACATCTGAAGATTTGAACCCAAATATCCATCCAGAAAAGTGGAAGTCCCACCCTAGAAAATGATAGAAGAATACCCCATGTCACATACAGGGACATGATATAAAACCCAGTAATGGTCCACATGGAGATTATTGACAATCTGAGAAAGCATCCAAATATGCCCAAGGCATCTATAAGAAAGTGAAATAGCAGTATGTAGAATAGTAAAACAACAGATAGAGTACCGACATCCATTGTTCCAAATACAAATTAAAGTACCCAAAATCCTGGAACAGAGAAAAATGCTAATCATGTGAGGAGTGTGATATGTCCCAAATATAAAAAGACCATGATACCATATTAATAAACCAGCATCGCTAGTTTTGAAGGTAGAGTGATAAACATTAATCATTTTTTTTTCACAAGAGAAAAAAAGTTGATTTGAATATATTATATGAAGTAAAACAGTCCATCAAGTCATTACATTTTCACATCTGAAGATTGGAACTCAAATATCCATCCAGAAATGTGGAAGTCCCACCCCAGACAGTGATAGAAAAATACCCCATGTCACATACAGGGACTTGATATTAAACCCAGTAACGGTCCACATGGAGATTATCGATAATATGATACTCTTTAACTGCTACTCTTTGACCTCCTTAATTGATACTCTTTAACTGCTCTAATACTCTTTGACCTTTGTTCATCCTTTTATCCTTTTTATCATGATATAATGTGGTAAATAGGCAAAAATTTATGTAAGGATAATTTTTTACAAAAGTTCCATCATTTCTTCCCACCATTGAACTTCTAGCACTCTGGTCCTTTGCAACTTTCTTAGTGTCTCATCAGCCTCAGTATATCTAAAGAAATCAGGCTGATTTGGGAACAAATGATTTACTTCATGCTCAAGATAAAATAAATTCTCCAATCTGTCATGAAGGTTTTTCCTTGTAGGCAATGCTGCTGTTGATGAACTGGTTGAAGAACTAGCTTGATTATCGACATATTTGTCCAATTTTTCAACATAACTATCAAGGTCCATTAGCTTATCTTCTGCAACTATAGGACTGGGAAATCCTCTATTTAACAAAATATTCAATCTTTCTCTGAAGGCAATGATTTCTTCTTGCATATCTGAGCACCTTCGTTCTAAATTCTGTACCAGAGTTCTTTTAGTAAAAAATCTCTTTATTTCTAGAATTGTTCCGGTCCTATCCTGAATACTAATTTCTGCAAGTTGATTCTTAGTCTGAGTATTCAAAAAATGTATAAGTCTATTGGCCTCTTCTGGCATATTTCCTAACTCTTGTCTTGATCTCTCAATCTCATCCACAGCCAATTTAACTAAGTTATTATGTTCATCCATTATCTGAATTGAGGACCAAACATCCTTTATTGATTGAATGATATTATCCCAAAGAATTTCATTTGTTTCTTTTAAAGGTTTCTCCAATGTGAGATCCTTTTACAATGCTTTGACTGTTTTTTCTAATTTGTGCACTTCTCTTGTTTTATCAGCAACACTCATTTTTGAAAGATCATATTTATGTTCTAGAGTGGCCAATTGTTCCTTTGTTTTGTGAAGCTCTATGGCCTGAATGTTCATATATTCCATGGAATTTGTTAATTCATCAGTGTTCAAATTTGCAGTGTTGCTCTGTGAAAATTCTGTTGGCTGACCTGTTGTTGCTGTACCTGTCACTACTCCTGTTGTAGATACTAGAATATTTGCCTTCTTATCTTTTAATGCATTCTCAAGCTCTTTTTTAGTTGCAGTAAGTTGCTCATTCAATTTTAAGAGAAAATCCATTAGTTCTTCCTCAGAATTTTCTTTGATGATTTCTACAGTCTGTGGATGTCTTGAGGTCGGTAACTTTAATTGTTTTCTCAGAGCTGCAATATCATCATTTTTTCTCTTGATCAAAGCTTCAATACCTTTCACATCTTTAGGATTATGACCCAAACCAATGATTATTTCCTCTAAAGTTTTGATTCTATTATCCTTAGCCTGGGAGGAGGCTTTTTCAAGCTACAAATGTGTATTAGTATTATCCAAAGAATCCTGCAACTTATGGGTAATCATTGATTTATCCATCAGAGTAGAATAAATCATCTCACCTGTTTTCTTGTGTAGCTCAATTTGATATAAAGGATGTATATCCTTTGCTAAGACTTCAAAATTAGTCCTAACGTAATCTGCAGCTGTCTGAGGCTATTGCACCTTGGGCTTCAAATGGCTCATTAACATCTTACCCTGTTGGATGTCATAAGCTGACATCAATCTTTCTTGATTTTTCGGAGCCATATTCAAATATTGGTTGTACACTTGAAGTCTAAGTGGATCGTTCCTGGCCTTTATATTGATGAATGTTCTTTTGATGTCCCAGGCATTTTTTACTGAAGGTTTGAAAGAAGATATTTTTGCACTCTGTTGCCTCTGTATTCCCTGTTTTTGAAAATTAGTGGATGTCCCACTACCTGTATCTGTTTGCTGATTTTCTTCTCTTCCCTGGCTGTCACGGATTTCCTGAAATGATTCATCTTCTGGAAGGGGAGTTAATTTCTGCCTTTTAACATCTTGTTGTTCAGAAGAGCCACCTATAGGAGTAGTTGTTTCAGCCTCTCTCTTTTTTCCCTTTTATATATTCAAAGGAGTTTGTAAAATATAAATTTTTGGCTCACTGATCTGAGTAGGAGGAATTTGTCCTTGAACTTGTTCTTTAGAAGTCTCTGGTTGCACTGTCATTATGAATTTTTCAATTATTTGTATATCAGGCTCCTTTTCTTTTCCTTTAGATTCTACTGCTACTGTACTAATCTCCTGAAAATTTTGTTGTAAAGTCCTGGCTGAAGAAGATCCCTGTACCTGTCCAAAATATTCTAGGTCAAGTATCTTTTCAATATCTTTCATTACATTTTCAACATTGACCTGCTCACTATCATTTTCAACCAATGTCCCTTCTATCCATTCATCCATATTAGCATATTTTTCTATTTCTGGGATTCTTTGATGGATGTATGGTGACTGTTTATTTTTCATTCTTCTATCACAGATAAAGTTGTTTAGATCATAAGGCACCCAGTAGAAACTCTTTTGTATTCTGAGATAGTATTCTAAAATCCTTTCGGCTTCCTTTCCAGCTTCCCTAGAGTTACAAATGAAGGGACCTAATTGGCTCTTGATCCTGAGTTGAGCCTTTTTCTTTGCATTGCATAAATGAATTATATCTGAATTATTCATCTGCCTGAAATATTCTAATGTAAAGAGTCTCATTGGGACATACTTGGGCAGTTTGAATGGGCATAATTCACATCCATATATCCTGATCTCTGTGTAGTTTTGATATAGGTACCAGTCACCTATCTTGTAATGCTTTGAGAGCTGAAGGATTTTCTTGATTTCATTGTTAATTCTAGGAGGAGAGACTCCTGTCAACAAAGTAGTTGCAGGATGAACAAAAAGGTTGAAAAACTCATTATAGGAATAAGGAGAATCAGAGGAATTGTGAGTAATGGACCAAAAGATGACTGACCTAGGATTCCCTTTGGCATCAAGTTTCTTAACATAAAAAGGGAAATTTTCTTACTGAAAGTAAATCATGAGATGATATATGATAGAAGAATACTTAAATACTCTCTCATTCTCAAATCTCATGAACTAATCATGGATTTTGTCAGCAATATAAGATGTAAAATCGTACTTGACAGCAGGAGGCTGTCCAGGGGTAAAAATGGATAAAAATACTAGGGTTAAGTGATCAACATAATCACTAGTATTGAAGCCCATTATAAAAGATATCATGTTTAAAATAACTCTACCCTCATCAGTAAATAAAGTATAGCCATAAGGGGGATGGTTTTTAGGCTGATGCTCTGGTAACATGAAGGTTTGGCATAGGCGGTTTAACTCTTCATGGGATAACTTAGTAGATTTCTAAAGTAATTCAACCATGGACAAGGGAGTGAGAGCTTGACCAGGTTGGAATTGTAGCATTTCATTTATGGATTGAGCAGTTATTGGGAAAAGGACATTTTGACTTGGGGATAAAACTACTCGTTGGTTGGGATCATAATTTGCGTAGCAATAATGGATTAACTCAGGAAAAATATGGACTGAGGGGAGAAGGTACATATGAATATTTTATTCCCAAATTCCAAAGATTTCAAAACCATTCAAATAATTGTCTCTGCAGTGGCAAAATATTCGAAGAGGATTCTCACTGAGACGCAAGTCCTTAATTTGAAAATCCATATCGACTAAAGGTAAATAATCCAAGTCCTTGTGAGGGGCATTGATGGGCACGACATTCAGAGATACAGGAACTTCCATTTCTGGTTCTTGTGGAATCAGAAATGGAATTTCGGGGTTTTTGTGGAAAAGGAGCACAATTACCAGTTTTGGGAATATAATTGCAGTTCTGGGAACGAAAAAGACCAAACTGAACTTCTTTTCAGACCTTAGTGTAGAATTAAAACTAAAACCAGGATTTTTTACAGAGTTTAGCGGGAAATTGGAATAAATACCTGTTTATGGGAAATGAAACGTGTTTAAACAAGCGCTGGTTATGACAGAAGAACCCTGAAATACTCGGCTTCAATTCTCTTCAACAAGGTAATGATCAGCAAGCGTTAACAATTGGTTTTTGAATTTTGTTGCATGGAAGACTGGCTAGTGCACGGAACAATGAAAATGACGCAGACGCAATTTGTTTTATTTACAAAGTCAAAAGGGTGGCGGGTTTTGATTGATGACGTCAGCATGTACGATGGTTTCATCACAGAGGGATAGGAGCGGATATTTTTTTGGGCCGCTCGTGCAGTGGAAATCCGGACCCAAAAATATTAGGGCGAATTTGATAAGAAATTCGCGTTACAACTCTCCCTCCGTATGCCAACCAACTTCGGACCCGAAAAAGATTAGGGCGGAATTCATTTGGTTTTCGTGTCACAAAATTGGCCGACGTCAGCAGGCTATTTTGGAACGCGAATTTGGTTTGAATTATGGTTTATCTCTGTTTGAAGTCCGTCGGGCTCGACTTAAGAACACTTTTGTTTGATCCCATCTTATAAAATTTGTGTTGGTTTTCTTTGATAATACACATATTTATAATAAATCATGGGAATACCACACTAGTAAACATGTGGAAAAGTTATATAAATTATTGAGAACAATAATTTTTATGTGAAAATATCCAAATGTGCTTTTGGGAAATAAGAATTTGAGTATTTGGTTCATATTGTTTTAAAGGAAGGAGTGAAGTTGGAGCCTCAAAAGATGCAAGCTATTACAAAATGACCTATTCCTATGAAAATCAAGGTTCTTAGAAGATTTTTTAGACTTACATGATATTATTGATCATTTGTTAAGAATTATGCATACATTTCAAGTCCACTCACAATCTCTTGAAGAAAATATCATTTATATGGAATGATGAGGCTACTTTGGCATTCTCTCTTTTAATGGATGCCATGTCTTCTACACCAACATTGGTTGCACCTACTTTTGGTAAAACATTCATAGTAGAGTGTGAGGCACTAGGACAAGGAATTTATGTAACATTAACACAATAAGGTATATCATTGGCTTTTAAAAGCAAGGAATTCAAAGAAAATATTTGGTGAAATCTACGTATGAAAAATAAATGGAAGCAATATTACATGCAATAAAAAATGGGGATAGTATATCATTGGGAGGTACTTTAAATTCAAGATATACCATGATAGCATAAAGTATTTTTTGAAGCTATCGATTTCATTGGAAAATTAACAAAAATGAGGAGAAAAAATGAAAAGTTTTAATTTTGAGATAATCTGCAAAAAGGGTAAGGAAAATTTAGTACATGATGCTCTTTCTAAAATAGAAGAGGCCTCAAATTTATATCCAATTACATTTTCTATTCCTAGGTGACTAGAAGAAGCTTGCCATAATGGAAAAATGACAATAGTACTAAACAAAAACTAAAATTTATAAAGGATGGGATGAACTCTATGGAGCATTGGGAGTGAAAGAGAGATATACTTTGGTGCAAATGTAGAATATTTTTATGCATGCAAGCATATTTGAATAAACAAATATTAAGGGAGTCCCATGTCTCTCTGATGGTAGGACGCAGGGTTTCTTAAAACATCTCAAAGGATCAAAAAATATATTTTTGGAAGGAATGAAGAAAGATATTCAAAATTTTGTAAGAGAAGGTCAGGTTTGCATAATAAATAAAAAAGAGATAGTAAAATCTCTAGGGTTACTTCAACCATTCCACATACATATTCAAAGACTAGAAGATATATCAATAGACTTTATTACAGGGTTACTGAAATATAAAGGTAATTATTACATTTTTGTGGTCATTTATATAGACAAATTTTGTAGATTTTTTTTGTAGAGCTCAAAGTACATAAACAACAAGCCAAGTGGCAGAAGTGTCCGTGAAAGAAATTCATCATCTTCATGGTTTTCCTAAAGTAATAGTAACAAGAAAATTTTGGAAATAATTATTTAATATGAGTGGAGAAACACTAGCTGCCATGAGTTCTACATATCAAACACAATCAAATGATCAAACAAAAATAGTTAACAAATGTTTTTAAGGTTATCTACAATGTTACTCTTTAGAAAAGCAATCTTAATGGATGAAGTGGGTTCCTCAAGGAAGAATGGTAATATGATACTATCATACTACCTATCACACATCTACTAAAATACCATGATGATGTAAGTTTGGAATTTAACATTTTTACATGTTAAAGAAAAATAGTCAAAATCATTGACAACTTAGTATGCCATAATTAATAATCATTCCCTGTTCACTTTTGTTAATAGGTTTATGTCACACGATGATGCAGGGGCATTAGGCACTAGCCAACAATGTAGGAGGTTTTGTCTACATGTTGTGGCTAGGAGGGTTCGAAAAAATTTGAGTTGTAACAGCTAGGTGTCAATACCTTAGCTGATTGTATTACTTAGACTAGTTAGAGTTGTAGGAGTCGAACAATTTCAGTTAGTTGAATTATTATAATTAGACCTTTTGATTTCTAGAATGGTCCTCTCAGAGGAACCAAAGAGCCATATTTTATGTATATAAATTGTAATTCCTCGGATAAATAAAAGTAGAGAGGGAAGAGGAGAGTAGAGAGGGGATTTCTACAATAAACCTCTGTGTGTGAACAATTGTTTCCAGTTAAATGATTTTCAAGCATAGTTGCCATTGAATTATCTCGAACTGCTAATTGTGAAGAATTGTTTAACTGTGAGGTGATTGGGTACTGATAATTCCATTCTTCTATCTTTGAATTCCCGTAAATTTTTGGATAACCCTGTGAACTCACCCCACCCGAAGGTGAGGTCTGTGTAGAGAACTGGGGTCGTGAACACTGCTCAAATATAAAAATCCCGCTTAATAAAGAGACAATATTGTTGTTCTTTCGGAACCTGACCTGAGGATTGGACATGAGTTAACAAACAAAAGGATAGTGGAACCAGACTTGCACCCGTGGTCAAGCCCTGTACCAAAACCATGAGCGGAATCACAAAAGCGGGTTTCCCATATCGCACCACTTTTGTGGAGTAGGTGGTATTTCCTATTCGTGAATGATTCCATAGGGAAAGTGACATGTGGCGAAGTGACCCCCCGAAAACCACCGTTTAACCCATGCCATCGCACGTTAAAGCCCGACATTGGAAGCCGAGCGAAATTGCCAAGAGTCGTTGATTTGGAGAAGGGCCATTAGACGGTGGTCACATGCTGAACTTGCCCGGAGGTTAAATAAGGTGTGTAGAGGATAGCCAGGTACGATACGAGTGCTTGATTAGCTATTGATATATATAGGTGGGGCCGGAGTATAATGAAATTGTTTAATTAAAAAATTGGTGGATAATTAGCATAAGTCTGGAGCGTGATTGTTGTAAGGATGGGTGGTGAAATATAGAGCCGAAATTTCATTAAAATTTATTTATTTAAAAGGAAACGTGGAGTATAAATACAAAGTGTTGAAAGTTAAACATTGGTTATAAGGCTTGGAGATAATATAAAGTCGGGAATATAAATTAAAGACCAACAATTCTGGATGGTATTTATTTATTAAATTCTACGAATTTGATAAATAAACCCAAAGAAAGAAGAAGTCAATGAAGACTCGGGCTGGAGGAAAAGAATGGGGTAAACCAGGGGAAAATGCTGACAGAGCGATTGTAGACACACTAGCTCTCCTTAGGGGTCCAATTTCAGTTTTGTTGCGTCACATAATGATCTCTCTTCTCTGGCATTTACTTGTATTGAAGATCACTATTCTAGGAATAAGGAGTTATTTTCTCCAAAAATAACCCTAACCAAACATTGACAATGTGTCAAGGATATCTTTCTATGCTTCATAAGTACATATGTTCTACTTCTAAATCATGTCTTGGAAGTGGTTGTTTTGCTGGAAATTATTCACCAGTTGGTTTCATACCAAAGTCTTTTTCACATTTTCAGCATCCAATAAATGAAAAAGATAATGGTTTAAAACAACATAAATATTTGAAATTTTGCAAGAATTGTCTGGTACACTTTGAATATGAATTTTGAAGTCAAGTGCATGATGCTATATAGGATCAAGTGTCATTTTGAATACCAAATGTTTCACAAGAAACTTCTCAACATGCTACCCTGCAGTAAGGATTAAATGACAATATTGCATCAACTATTTCCATAATAAAAGTGCACCTCGGCCATAAGACTAAACAACTACAAATGTTGTAGATCTAACAAGACCACACAATCAAATTAATTCCACAAGGCCAATACTGTATGAAAAATGAGAAGGAGTTTGCAACCAAAAATACCGTAGGAAACTAATTCAATTAGATACACCAAACCATTAGCAAAAAAGAAAACTAGCCTACTTGGCCCCAATATTTTCAACTGGGTCCTCTAATTCAACCAATAAAAAGGCCAAAACCATAGCATTGAGATACATTTCATTACACTGTCAATAACAATAAAATTTGACTCAGCCATAACCCTTTCCTTTTAGACCATTGGGTAACAAATATGTTTCCTTTCACCTTTGAGTTTTCAAATTATGCCTACCAAATCTAAGACATTTAAGAAGGGGAACTAATACAACGTTAAAAATAAAACCAGAGCACACATCTAAAATAACAACCCTCCATGAAAAATTAAAATAACACATTAAAATCAAATATAAGTGGACAAGGAAAGATCCACCGCAGTGAAGTTTCACGTGCAGGTGACCTTCCTTTAAACATAATTTTTTCTCTGACCTACAATTTTTTTGTCACCGAGCCATCCTTGTTGAAGTACAACTCATTTTCCATAGCTCTTGTATTAACTACCTTCTCTATGTTGCGTAAGCTCAGATTCCCTCTTCTGCTTGAGCGATTAAAGGAAATGGGTGAAAAAACTGAAAGAGAAGACAATTGTCTGCCATAATTATCAAACATTGCACCCAACTTCTTCCCCTTTCCATTGTTACCCAATGAGGTAGATGTGGCAATTGTTTTCATACCACCAAAAGAAGAGACCATCTTCTCTTATGCTGAATATAGAATTACAAGATCTTCATATTAGTATGAACCTTAAAAAACATGACTCCCATTGCTAAAAACAACTTTTAAGTTGTAACAGGCAAACTAAACAACTATCGCAACTTTTGGCAACTTCTGGAGCATTAAGAGAGAAACAACCAAAGAGAAATACAACCACAATCCTCATTTTAATGAGACCGGACTATATATTTGCATTAATATAATAGAAAGAAATCACGACTATATTAAGGCCCCCCCAAAACAATCTTTAACCAGTGTCTCTTGCAGAATTCAGGTTACCATGCTAGAGGTTGCATATTTTTAATTTAGATTCTTGACCTCTCGTGCCCATCTATGAATGCATCCAATGGGATATCTACATCAAATGCTCCTTTATATCCCCAAAAACAAATTCCCTACTACAAGAGCACCAGTATTGATGGATCACCCCACACCATCCCACCCACTAGAAACGGTGAAAAAGAAACCCGAGAAAACTTCTGAAATATCTCAAGATGACTATATGGGTGGTTCTTATGAATCAACCAACCATTCAGAACATGCTCATCAATCCAAACCATGAGTATTATGTGACAATATTCAAGCAGGCACTGAATCAGATTTCTGAAGCTATGTTAGAGAAACCCTAAACTCTCACCGAAAATAGGTGAAATGTGACACCACTCAGGGATTGACATGTGCCAATTGGTACAAGTGGTAGACAATTGGCATGCTCAAACAACGAGGTGATGCAGGAATGACATGAGGGAGAAAATATCAGAAAAGCCCCAAATCTGGAGAACTAAAGCTCATCACCAACCTGAGATTGACAACTTTACATGATGTAACCTATGAAATCGTAAATGGAGAAATCATGGTAAAAATAAAGTAACCTATGTAACAATAAATTTTGATTCATCCTGGGAGTGGTAATGGGAGAAATCATAGTGAACAACATGAAACATGCAGAGTTGCTTACAATCAAATAGATGAAAAAACACATACAAAAAACCTAGATAATAATCATGAACAAGCTTAATATTGAATTATGAACTGTAAAGGAACTTACAAAATGTGACATTACAAACCTGGTCAAGCGCACAAGCAAAAATATCCTGGACATGACCCTGGTTGACAATTTGTATTGCTCATGATGCAAGAGGATTTGTACCTGCACTGCCAAGTCAATCAAAATCCATCATTATCTATACAATAAATACAAGTAATTGATGTAGTATTTTTTACTCTAAGATGCATTCTTATGATAATGTTAGAACATATGTTGAAAATGTCAAAGCATACCTGAATAAGCTCCTCTTCGTTTCAAGAACAATTTATTGGAGTCACATGAACTTGGAACAAGCCTCCCACGATCTGAAAGAGTAGCAACTAAGTCAACAGTGAATTTTTTGTTTCTACACTGGATCGAGGGAGGTTTTCTCCAAGATTAAATTGCTCCAATAAATTATTCACTACTAAACAGGGCCAACCACATGAAGTTGGAAGCTCTTATGGCCCCTCCCCCCCCCCCCCCACCTTCACATCACTCTCAATTCCCTAATACCCAATCTATATTTCATTTTTTACTTTCATGAGCATAAAAAAAATATTCAATAACTAATAAAAAAAACAATTCAACAAAAAGTACGCAAGGAAACATTGCAATTAATGCTTGACATAAAAATATTATGATAAATGAGTTTTTTATATAACGCAAAAAATGTTCCAAGTATGGTCATTGGTAACGTTTGTCTTATAATAATACAATATTTTACATTATCGAATTTTCTTTTTCTTCTTTCTATTTTTAAAGCTCCTAATTACATCATCAATATCATCATGCTCTACTCCTGTTTTGTGCCTTTTGACCCGCACTGCTGACCTAGTTGCGTAGTCACGATGTCTGGTCTCATCCAGTGACGGGGCATCGCCTACAAAAATAGATAATATTAAATTTTAATTGTCAGTTTTTAAATATCATTGAACTAGTTCGGTAATATTAATAAAAAAAAAATTGCAATGAGATTATTTACCTGGTGCACCAGTTGTCACCGCTGACCTAGTTGCGTAGTCACGATGTCTAGTCTCATCCAGTGATGGGGCATCACCTACAAAAACAGATAATATTAAATTTTAATTGTCAGTTTTTAAATATCATTGAACTAGTTCGGTAATATTAATAAAAAAAATTGCAATGAGATTATTTACCTGGTGCACCAGTTGTCAGCGCTGACCTAGTTGCGTAGTCACGATGTCTGGTCTCATCCAGTGACGGGGAATCGCCTACAAAAATAGATAATATTAAATTTTAATTGTTAGTTTTTAAATATCTTTGAACTAGTTCGGTAATATTAATAAAAGAAATTGCAATGAGATTATTTACCTAGTGCACCAGTTGTCGCCGTTGGGATTGTTGCCCTATCTTCCTCTCTGGTGGTAAGATCCTCAAGGGAAACATTCTCTGTCATTTAAACAAAAAACGTTATAAGGACAACCATCAAGGTATAATTAGAAAAAAATATAAGTGGAAATTAATTACCGTCACGGCCCTCACTGATAGTAGCATTGTCGGCTTGGTCCCTACTACAATGATCAGGTTGCACGTGAGGATCATCTACATTTGGCTCTAAAACTGGGTTATTTGCGTCGTCGGTAGTGTTGCTCCCCTGATTTAAACAAAGTTGTTAGACATTAAATTTATTGATTAAATTTATTGATGAAAACGAACATATTGAAAGGTTAATATTTTACTTTATCAGGCATTTTGGATCTTGGGACCTGCCCCAAGCTTATGCGACGTTCAACTACGGCTTGATAGCCGAAATGGAAAGCGATATTTTTATCTTCCTCTGTTGTTGCTGTTCCGAAGTCATCACCCTACATTACATATGTCTGTGTATTTTTAATCATATTTGATAGGATTACAAAAACGTTGGAAGGCGATACAATTAATTATAAGATGTTTAGCTACTTAATTACAATTCTTGCGGCCAATTTCAAGTAGCCACCCTGGGCTAGCTTGTGATGGCCCTTTTTCTCAATCCTAGCTTCGGTTGCCTTTGAGGTGTTAGGAAACCTAGCATCAAAAGATTAAATTCAGATATGACGTAGCACACTTTTATTTTGGACATAGAGAAAATTAAAGCTATTGAATTAAAGTTGTAATTTACCTTGCGGGTCCAGTTGGCATTTTTCCTTCTTTCTTTGCCCTTTTCTCTTTTTCGTCATGGATGAGTGCTCTCCACTCACTCTCTGGAACTGTGAGTGGATGCTCATATCTAGGGTTAAATTTCAATCGCGTCCTATAGGTGTCCCTGGTATATTTCAAATATTTTCCGGCTACCCAAGCCACCGCTGTTCTGTCAAATATGCCGACCCCAAAAAGGGTTTCTAGATAGTCTAGAAGTTCTTTTTTCAGGTTGGAACTCTAGGAATTCCACCCTGTGCATATGGTTGGGTCAAAAATTACCAACGCATGGCTCTCCAGATACCTGTAGAACTCATTGTTTCCTACACAGAAAAAAAGAAAGATATTATCATTAATTTAAAAATAAAAATCGTGATAAATATGTTTTAGATAAAGTACATGAAATAGTTAAAATATTAAAATTTACTTGGGAGTTGTACATGCTTTATAGGGACACCTTCATCGTTCACCAACAACGTGCCATTAATGGTCTTTGTGGAGCTGACACGTGTAGCTCCAAGAAACACAATAATGTAGTTGGCCATATCAGCCTCATCATTGCCAACACGTTCAGCGGTTGGTTGGGTGACTGCTTGGGCAGGGTGTATTTCTTGCCTGGCACCTAAAGGAGTAGAAGGTGTACAAGAGGGTTGTTGGGCAATATCTTGCCCTTGTGTCCCACTACCACCAACACCAGATTCAGCAAGTGCCAGAAAACGCTACATACAAAAGAAATTTTTGTTAGTTTAGTCAATGTAAAAATTAAAAATCAAACTATCACAATTCATCTCATGCAGAACAAAAAAAAAATCCTTTTGACTTTTTATTATTACCTGATATCTTTCTAGCTGGCTCATAAGTTTTTTTATCTTCTCTTATGTTTTAGGTTTTTGAGGCGTGTCTATCAAAGTATTAAATTCCAACCTTGCATTTCGTGCCTTTTTTCGCAACAAGAACACTGGAGATAGGGATGAAGAAAGCTCTTCCTCAAAGAGAAAATCATCAAGCGTACCATGGCTAGGTGTCAGCATATTTGAACAAAATTAATATTATTTCAATTATGTAAATAACTAAAATACCTGAAGATAGAGCAATGCTGGCACTTTACATGTTCTTCCGCTGGCCTCTTTCCACGATCATCCCGTCTCTGGGTTGTTCCTGCACTGCTCTCATCAGTCTGCCACATTGCAATAAAATTATAAATGTAAAAACTTGAAAACAATATCTAACTTAAAAACACAAAATGAAAACTGAAATAACTTCTAATAAGACACCGGACGACAAAGTTAGAGTTTCAAATATGCCTTGCATTGAATTCAGTCCTGGAAACATGTCATTGCACATTAAGGCACCCAAACAAGAGACGAGTTGACAATGAAGACCTTCTTGAATATATTGTTGGAGAAACTTCTAGTAAACTTGTTTTGAAGACCTTGAGGACATTTTTGGAGCAACATTGTTGAAGCTGATGGTATAGCATTGTTGGAGACGATCTTGAAGGGCCTTGAAGTGAAGCTTTTGGAGCAACTATTGAAAAATCCTTAGAGAATTTAAGTAAGGCACTTTCTATCTTCCATCACCTTTTTCCTTTCAATATCCTTTAAACAATTTTTTTGATATTTAATGTTTGAAATCACATTATAATTCCTTGATTATATGTGTTTGGGGACTAGAATAATTTCACACTAAACCATGCAAACTTAAAAGTAACTTAACAGATCCATAAAGTAATAATAATCATAATTCCTAATTTCCTATGGTACGATATGATGCAAATTATTCAAACATGAATCAATGAAGACATGCAATGTCTGAATTTCAAGATTGATGAACCAATACAAGAAGTTAGAAACTACAACTTTGATTCAATACTTTGTGTCCTAACTCCAGGAAGGAATCTAGTTTGTAGTACAGAACATGCATCGTGTATTATCAATTCTTAATTGACAACAACTAAAGGTCATCTACATCATCAATTCCTTCCCATTTTTTGTTTTTATGTTATATTCCTTATAAAAGTGTCAAATTTATCTCAAAGTAAGCAACCACTGAATAAAATAAAAAATAGTTGAGATATGATTGAGAAATGGTCATTTATTTCTTAAAAGGATCTTCACAATTTCTTTGGTTGTTTTTCATCTCAAGAAACAAGAAATGACCTAAGAAAATATCGTGCTGTGATATAAGAAACAACACGGTGCAATGGCCATTTTCAAAGCCAAATGATGTCCATTAAGGACATGGCCTTTATTTGGTTCCTGTTTCATAGGAGTTTCGGGTATAAATGGAACTTTTTTGTACCATTTCCAGTAGTAAAAAGGGAAAACCTTCTTTTCCATGGGAAATAATTTACCTTTCCTTTTTCAAGATAATCTAAATCACAAAAAAATATGAACTATACTGCACACATTCTTGGATAATGTGAAAGTGGAAAAGGAATACCCTACACAAGGGATGCACACATGTACATTTGAACACTAATAGATTTTTGTAGTTAAAATGCAATGCTTGTTTTCATTTAAATGTAGGGTTTTTAAAGCAGGGAGAAATAATGGCTGCCAATTTAATAAGTGTTTCTTTGGGAAAATTTTAAATCTTGTATTGGGTGATGAAGATAATAGAGGGTATTGAATCTTGATTCTTGACATTGTGTTTAACTTGAATAACTCAAATGATTATAAATATCAGTCGATGAGTTCTTTTTTCAAGTATGTCACTCAAAACTCTTATGTCAAAGCATTGTATGATGGCTAGCATTTGTTTGTTTCCCTTTCTTTAGTTCAATGTAAAAAGTATATTAATATATTGGAGCACGAATGATAACTACAATTGTTTGCTCTGCAGTATATCCAGCCCCAAGATTATGAAATTTTTTCTCAAGTGGAGCTATTTGGTTAGGCTGTAGGGTCAACCCTTTATAGGAGGAAGGGCCTGCAATAAGAACTTACCATTTTGCAAGATCTGACGGCCAATTCTATTCTGCAAGAGCTGAGGGTGAATGCTGTTCTGCAAGAGCTGAGGGTGAATGTTGTTCTGCAAGAGCTTAGGGCGAATGCTGAGGGCGAATGCTGTTCTGCAAGAGCTCAGGGAAAATGCTGAGGGCGAATGCTGAGGGTGAATGTTGTTCTGCAAGAGCAGAGGGCGAATGCGTGCGTGATATTAGACGTTAATGTAGCACACATGTACATTTGAACACTAATAGATTTTTGTAGTTGAAATGAAATGCTTGTTTTCATCTAAATGTAGGGTTTTTAAAGCAGGGAGAACTAATGGATGCCAAATTAATAAGCGTTTCTTTGGGAAAAATTTAAATCTTGTATTGGGTGATGAAGATAATAGAGGGTATTGAATCTTGATTCTTGACATCTAGAGAACCCTACAGCCTAACACAATCCAATGGAATTGACCAAAAAAACCCAAATAGAGTCAACCCTACTATAGGAGGAAGGGCCTGCAGTAAGAACTTACCATTTTGCAAGAGCTGAGGGTGAATGCTGTTCTATAAGAGCTGAGGGCGAACGCTGAGGGCGAATGCTGAGGGAAAATTCTGTTTTGCAAGAGCTGAGGGTGAATGCTGTTCTGCAAGAGCAGAGGGCGGATGCGCGCGTGATATCAGACGTTAATATAGCTATTGCGACGGATATGAAACAATAAAATCATTTTTATGTAGCGTGCATATAATTTTCGTATTTGTATTTAGTGCGAATATAAGTGTCATTATACCGATGGCAGAAAAGGCGTCGCTATTGCAACGAAGGCCTCCAAACGTCGCAATTACGACACTTAGACATTGTGTCGCACTGGCAGTCGTCGCAATAGCGACGCGTTGGGCCATAGTGTCGCCAGTGCAACGTCTTCCTCCAAATGTTGCAATGGCGACACTTTTATAAGTGTCGGTATTGCAACATTTTTCTATAAACGTCGGTATAATGACGGTTTTGGGCGGGATGGAAAAAAATTGGGGAAATTTCCAACATTTGGTCAAAAGCGTCGGAACCAAGTGTCGGAATTTCCGCCAAATGTAGTAGTGAATTATACTTATGTACTTCTAATTTTTTTATAACAAACCCTATCCACACATAGAAAAAACATGACTCTTTCCTCCATAAGATACTCGACCTAGCTGATATGGATCCATAGATTCTGGGCATTTATTTGTCTGAATCTTGACATGTCCTTCAAATGTCAATGTCGATCCTCAAATTAGGGTTAAATCAGTCAATATTACACCTGCTTCAACTTATTTTATGGCTCTCAATTATAGTGCAATCCATCCTCCATTTATGTTGGTCTTTATCACAGACCTTGTGGCATACTAACCACCACAAGGCAATATGGTATCAACCCTCTTGTAATATTCCCAAATGGGAAAAGCATGAATACAAATCATAAAATGAAAGCAACAACAAATATTTAACACATGAGATAATGATACCAATATGGAGCCATTTTATTGAGCATATATGTAGAAAATAAGTATAAATCAATGAGGCACAAATCATAGAATGTGATCACACAAGCCTCCAATACATAGACACTCTCAAAAGTGAGATGTTGCTGCTATACAAAATGCCGAAGAGGCTGCTACAGCGCAGTATAATATGAATTAACTACTTATAGGACTATATAATGATACAATGGGACTGATGTAAGCCTCAAAATATAATATACATGAAGAATAAGGTTATACAACACTTTTCCAAGAATACCCGGAGAGGGTTTCCGAAAATACACTCAAATACAAATGGTGATCCATAGCCCTAGGACTAAAGAGTCACGACAACTGAAGTCCATGAAATAGAAGGCTGAAATAATATGGATCTGATGTAGATCTCCTCCAAAGTTTTCCTCCAATGAAAGGCTGGTCCCTTCACCTAGAAGAAAACACTTCAATAGAGCCAATAGACCCTCCTCTGAAACTGACCTCCAAAATAACGCAATTCCAGACTGAAACTACCCTGTCACTGGACGTGATAGCTTGGATTGATGCCAAAGATCTAAAATATGCCCAAATGACCTTCCTTATTTATCTCCCAATGGAAGGAATCCTTCCTCCACTGTAAAACTATCTCATAAAGTGGGTTTCTCAACCCTCCACTGCAACACCCTGCAACACAACACAAATATGAACATAAAATGCGTTGTAGCGTAAGAGTGAAACTTGAACAGAATGCCGAATGTGTGCAAATTATGGTGCAATTATATTCCAAGAGGCTACCTAAAGGCAAGAGGTCGGAATATCAGTCGGGAACACCCTGTGCTAAACAACACTACAAACTCAACTAAATAGTCGGAGAATGCAAATAGTCATATAGACCATAAAAAAAAAATATCCAAAACTGATTTTGAATGTTTACTTACCCTTCCTTATAAACTTGGTGAGCTTCCTCACCTTGGGACCTACCCATTAGTGCCACTACCTCTATGCTAGGTGTCTCCAACCAAAACTATGTTTCCCTCATTAAATGTCCACTACTGCATAACAATGCTATTGAGTTGGTCAAAGTTAACCTATTCAACACCATCCATCCCCTGTTCATACTCAAATTTGATTTAGTTAGTTTATTACAAGGTATCCTTTCAAACTTGAAGTGTTTTTATTGTGCTAAGGAGATTTATGGGCCTCCCTACCAATTTATTCACATACCTAGTGACAAAATAATCTATAATATTCCATTTAGCTGAAAGATAAATTTTTGGAATATTACAGTCCTCCCCTCCAAAATGTTGCTTGTCCTCAAAAAATTGTAAGGGTTGAGAAAAAATCTACCCTCCTCCTCTTGTGGCCTCCCCATAAAATAGTCTCCACCACTGCTTCATATATTCTAGACAATTTTGTCTCCCAATGGTTCCTCCCAAATGCGGAAGTTGGCCTTTGGTAAATAAACCAAATGGATCTCATCATGAGAAAATGAAAGGTCTATATGTAAAATTTCTTGTTTTCCAATGGCCTATTCAAGTTAAGAGTGATGACAAGCAAAGGGGATCTCATTCCAAATTAGAGACTCCCATCTCCATGCTATCATCCAAATGAAATGAATTGCCTTCCAGCATGGTAATTCATAGAAAAGTTCCTCCCAAATGTTCATGAGAGGCATCTCCCAAGTGCTCAAAACAATCATATGGCTCACCTCATACATAAACATGTGATCTATGGTAGTGGCCAAATCATCTCCCATACTCCCCTTGAAGCATGAAGCATAAAAAGTGTGGGAAATTGTAATATCCCAAAATGGGAAAATTAATAATACATGCATGAAAAACAAATTTTCAGAAATATAAGAATTAAAAAAAAAATTCATCCCATGGATCCTTTAGATCTGACATTATTACAACCATATCTAAAAGGAAATCAGAAAAAAAATGACTTTTGCCTAGTTAAACAAGCCTCCAATGCTCAAAACAACCCAAAAACACTGAAACCCCAAGACTGCCACAAACAGAATTTAATGCAGAAAGAGACTTGACACAATTTATAGAGGTTTATACTTAGAAAATGGAGATACAAATCATATCTTATGATTTATTAATCAATAGAGCACAAAAACAGAGATCTAGTCTCTTTTTACATAGATCCAAGATGACGCTGCAAGGGTTTCTTGACAGAAATGATATACATGAAAGATATTTTGCAGATATATGGCTGAATCAGGCTGTATGGCTGAACCACTAGCTAAATATGTCTTATCTGCAAAGAAATTTCTGTAGCTCCTTTATCTATCTTTTCTGGAAGAAGGTTGATCCTCCTCCTGGGAAACTAGCTCTCAAAACAAGGGATTAAACCCCTCCACTCCAATAACTTAAGGAATAACGAATTTTATGAAAGGGAATATGTTTTTTCTAAAGGTAACTGATTGTCCTAACACTATATAGTGTAAAATTCAGCACAACATGCTCTCCTCATATTTATTTAACAAGATCTCCAAGCAAGAGTGGGTAATTCCCACATGAGAAAACCCTTACACTAAACAGTGAAACAAACTTATATAAATAGCCAAAGTATGAAAATAAGTATAAAAATACCACATTAAAAATATATTATTCAATCATGCCCCATATGGTTTCCATCCCCTCCATTATATATTTGTTTAGCTTCCTCACCAAGGGTCCCACTCAATTATGAGGTTGCTTCCATGCAAAGGCACCTCCACAAAAATTACGTTGTATCCATTAGTCTTGCTCATAAATTTATAGCGTTGGTTGATTTATTCAATATTTATTGGATCAATCTTGACTGGATCAACCTTGACTGGATCTTCATGCATTATCTCTTTTCACACTAAAGGTGTCTTCATTTTGACTAGCTAGATTGATCTTCATTCACGTTGAGCTGTTTTTATTTAGGATCCACTCCTCATATAATAATGCTATTGAATTGGTCAAAATTGACTTTTTCCACACATTTTAGACCCTATTCACACATGTGGATGCTTGATTTGGCTAGTAACATTATCCCTTTTCACATTATGAGGGATATTTTTCGTATTTAAGCAACTTATGAGCCTCCTTGCCCATTTATTCCTATTAGTTACATGCTAATTTAGGAATATTATAGTATTCCCCTCCCAAATGTTGTGTGTCCTCAAGAAACTACAAGGGTGCTACAAAATCTCCCCTCCTCCTCTTGTGGCATCCTTATTCAATAGTCTCCACCACTGCTTCATATATTCTGCAATAATGTTGTCTCCCAATGGTCCCTCCCAAGTGTGCAAGTTGGCCTTTGGTGAATAAAACAAATGGTTTTCATCATGAAAGAATGGAAGGTCTATGTGGAAACCTTATTTCTTATCAATGTCCTCCTCAAGATAGAAGTGATGACAATCATGGGGAATTCCAACATCAATGAAGGAATCCCATCTCCATGCTATCATTCAAATGAAATGAGTCACCTCCCATATTGGTAAATCGTAGAAAATATCCTCCCAAATGCTCATGAGAGGTATGTCCCAAGTGCTCCAAACAACCATATGGCCTACCTCATAAGGAAAAAAGTGATCTACTATGGTAGCAATATCCTTTCCTATGCTCTCCTTGAAACATGTAGTGCAAAAAGTGTGGGGAATGTCTTCCCCAAAGGGCACATCCAACCGATGTGTCTCTCCTCTAATCATGTTCCCAACAAATATAAGAACATCTTCAACATATGGAATCATAATTGAAATCATGCTAGCTGGCATATGAAGTAAAGCAGAAGGATAATGGTCCCTCATGTGCAACCGACGTAGTTTTATTCCCAACTTCCATAGAATATGATATGAGAAGTGTTTTTCGCAACACTTTTTTGCTGCCCCATCCTCCTTGCATGCTTGGAGAAGGTGTATAATGCCTGGTGTTAATGAATCACACCATGAAGAGTACATCATCTCTCCAACATCTTCTAAGGAATTGTCAAAATCACCATTGTCCATGGTTGCAAGTGGCCCATGAAGCCCATAAGAAAAAGTTCCCCCTCTTGGAGAAAATCCTTGTAAATGAGTGTTAAGAAGATACAAGCGCATAGTAGATACATTATGATGTTCAAAAATACAATTTTTACCATACACTTAATTCAAATCAGTGAGGTAGCTCATGGATGAGCTCCCTCTCACACCCAATGAATAAGGAGGTGGTAATGATAACTCTTCCCAAGATCTATGTTCCTCCTCAACCAGCAAATGATCTATGCACTTCCTCATATGAGATTGCATTTCCTATTTTAAGTTTACCCACATGAATTGATCTAATATAGTATGGTATGTTTTAATGAAGCTAGTGGGTTTAGAAAGTAGGATCTCACAGGCTGCATTAAGTAGTTTATACTTGAGCTTGGAAGATTTAGTTAAGCAGATCTGATCATGGAAATAAATGACTCCATAAACTAATTTATACCTCCCATCCATCACTTTCCCATCAAAAACCTTACATGTGAAGAGGTCCTTGCAATATTTCATCAAAAATCAGGACTCCCAATAAGGATCTAGGCTCCCCAACAATGACATTGCTGTAGAAATCTGAAATGCAGCCCCTATCATGAAATGGTTCTCCCCTTTGGCATGTTTGACGCCAAAGTCACATGTTGGAGTACCTTAAAATTTTCTTTGATGCCTCTCTTGTAGCTGATCTTGCTCAAGACAAGATTGAAGCAGATGGAAGTCAACCTCTCCTTGAAAAAAATTTTCCTTCCAAAACTTCCTTAATTTGCCCCATGCATGCAAGAGTGTTGATATCCTCTTGTCATGTTCATAAATCTCTTTTCTGAGTGAGATTATCATTGGTTACCCCAAATATATGGAGTTTTCATGTGGCATCATTTCCATGCCATCATAGATTTCTGAATCCTCCTTTTTTAGCATAAAGATCTGAGTGGGGGACAACAATGTCCATTTCAGAAAATTTCTTATCTCTCATTTGAATATATGAAAGATTCTCTGCGTTGTGCTAGCTTCTCCCAAATCTCCTTCCTTAGCCAAGTATGTAAATGATGCCCATAGTTGAGAGAACACTTTAGTTTTCCTCCAATCAGGATGTCTCCCTAGTGGAATGCCTCCCTGCAAAGAGACATCAAGGCATAGAGCAGGATGTGTATGTGTGTGGATAAATTTTTCCTTGCCTTCCTTGAATAAATTCTCTTTATTTTTTTGTGTATCAAACTTCTAAAATAAAGAGGGGTGTATCATCCTCTTCATGTGATACTTTCCCTCCCCTTTATCTTCTTCTATCTTCAAGGTCTCACCATTTGGTAATGATGGCACATGTTGCACATGGATTGTGCCATGATCTCCATATGTGAGATTCTTTGGAACTCCTTGCAAGGGTGCAAGAGTTTCTCTCCTTTGATTAAGTACTCCATCTTCTTCTTCATGAGGTCTTAGATGTGCTCTTGTCATGACTGCACTGTTATATCCAGCCTTCTCTTTCTCCTCTTCAATAGTTGAAAATACCTCATCATCAATAAGAGACCTTAGATCTTGGTCTTCTTTTGAAGGAGGAATTTCCATGTCTTCTTCTTGAGAAGAAAGCTCTTCATGCAATGGGGACTTTTCCCTTGGCAAGATATTATACAAGTTTTCATCCCCTTCAATGGTTTTATGAAATGGAGTTCATTTTATGGACCCCGCCAACCCATGAAAAATTTTTGTTTGATTTGTCTTGAGAAACTCCATACGAGGTGTTTCATAATATTTTTCATCAAACCTTTCTACTACTCTTCTAATGAACTGTAATATCCCAAAAGAGAGAATGCTGTAATAATTAAACACAATATAAGAACTATAGGAAGATAAATAATAAATCTTAAGACAACATCAGAATTTACAGAGAAGCTCAACCATTTTATTGTATGGGAGAAGAATAAGTTACACAATGTACAAAATATGAGTATATCTAGCTAAAGAGATGGCCTAGAATCACCCAGAAAACATGCCACAATAGGTACAGCGTAACTGGAGAGGCACTGAAGCAAATACTGCATTATCACTTCAACCAGAATATGAACAGATAGTTGCAGGCTAAAAATGAAAATGAAAATATACTCAAATTTGGAGCTCAAATGATGCCAAGGTTCAGGATCTAGCCAATGTGATGGATTCCCAAGATAACCCAGAAAGGATTTTCCAGATCTACAACTTTGGAAAATCACCTCCCTAGGATTTTATCCTTGATCTGCTGGGAAATATAGATCCGAAGCTAGATCTATCAAATAGATGGCTGAAATATTTTTTAAGATTAGATCTAAACTTGAAGGGTTGATCCTTTATTTAGATCTACAAGCCAGAAGCTCTATATCTAGCTTCTCAATCCTCCAATAATGATTATAGCTGCTGCAACACAACTTCCAATAGAAACTACACTATGAGGGAAAGAGAGGCCCTATGCCTGCTCAAAAATGCTGAAATAAACTCCAAGTTGATGGTAAGACTGATGGCAATGTGAGGGAATGATCCCTCATAGGATTACAAGCTGAAATGCTAGTAAATTTTTGCCTCCTTTTTCATCTACAAATTGGACAGCATAATTCCTCAAGGAAATACTGCTGCAAGGAGGTAAATAAATTTTGGCCTAATGCCAGATATACAATTAAGCTCTAGGAAGCTAATATAGAAGCCCAAGATGATAGGAATAAACCCTCACCATTTCTCCAACTGAAGTACTGAAGACAACTTGCACCTTCCAA
This sequence comes from Pinus albicaulis, assembly GCA_034641835.2. NCBI lineage: Eukaryota > Viridiplantae > Streptophyta > Pinopsida > Pinales > Pinaceae > Pinus > Pinus albicaulis. The sequence goes on from CM076582.1 coordinate 1,287,354,414, forward strand.
ACTGATCCTCAAAAATCCAGAATTTCTGAATATGGATGTTCTGCAGAAAGTAGGAAAAGAGATGTGGAACCAATGCCTGATGTAGAATGAAGTACAATATTCTTTCTACAGCTACTATAACAAAGAGGTGGGATTCCTGAACAGGAACACCCTATGCTAAACAACACTTGCAATCTCTGCTAAACAACCTGAAAAAGTAATGGAATGTCACATGACAATTCCAGATCTGAAAATATCCTTACATCAAGAATAATCAGCATACCCTCATCCTTTCCTTCATCTTATTTATATAATGTTTGAGCCTTCCCATGCCTTGGCCCCCATCTATACTGTGTTGTGCTTGTGGAAAATATCCTCCAAGTTTGACTGCGTTGTTTGACCAAATCAACCATCATGTCTAGGTGCAATGTACACCCTCTCCATCATGTGTTCTTTAATTCGACAACATCCTCCATCACATTATCATGAATTATTCATGATATTTTGACATATTCAAGATCTTATTTGACTGTATCAACCTCCATGATCTTCTGTTTGATCTCTTCATGATCTTAGTTGATTGTGTCAACCTCCATGATTTATCTGATTAATGAGACATGATCTCCAATTTCATTCACATTAGTAGTTGCTCAAATACCTCATTATGTAGATCTAGGCTTAATTAATCCACATTCACACACAAAAAGTGGATATTATTCATCTTTAAGGTTTGTGGGTCACTCCACCCTTTTATTTACTTAACTTATTAAGAAAATAAAGGAATCGGATATTCCAAATATGATGTGGAAATTTGGGAATATTGTAGTCCCCCCCCGGGGACTACAATGGCATCCACATAATAAGGAAGGCTTCCTCCATTTGCTTCAATATGTTATGCATGTTTGGTTCCAAAGTTGTCTTTCAAAATTACATTTAATGACCTCGAACTGTATGGTTAGATGTCCTCCTTTCACCATGAAGTACAAAGTGACAACCACATGATTTCCAACATCATCATTAATACAAGAGATAAATTAAATAAAGTGGCTCTTTCCACAATGGAAAAACACCATCTCACAATAAATCTTTCCATACCATGTTTTATGAATTTGATTGAGCATTATTATGCTCTCATCCTTAGCCCTGTTGCCTTTGTTAGATCCAAGCATCATTCTAATGCTGTGAAAAAGAAGAAGGGAAGGATTTATTTGGGTAGACAAAAATTTCAAGCCATATTCTCCTAATATAAACCACCGGAGTAAGGCCCTTTGCTTCCATCCTCCATCTCCTCCATGTAATATGGAAAAGACAAACTCCCCCGAAAGAGACCAAAGCAACAAGAGATCTTGCTGCTTTTTCTCCTCCTCATGTGCATCATGAAGCAAAAACATACTAATGGACATATGGAATGTCACATCAGCCGAATACAAAGAAAAACCATCAATGCACATCATGAGAGCATCATGCCAAGATTTACCCAATACAAAACACATAGACATAGGAGATGTCACGTGGTCGCCAATCTCTCTCAAGTGAGACCAAAATGAACATGCCTTCTTTTCCTGCATTCCATCATTGATACACAAGGCATGAATGAGAAACACATGAGCTATTGGGTGCTAACCATACTCACCCAATAGCAGCCAACGCAACCATGCCTCCTTCTTCATTTCATAAGTGTTCCTTGAGGCATGGATCAATGAAATAGGGGCCTTTGGGTAGTGACAAGAATCTCCCAAGGGAAACCAACATAACCAACCTTGCTGGCCCATGTCATAAATATGCAAGTGGTCATGCAACCTCTTGCTTATCATCCTCACCCACTCATCCCAATATGGAATATGAGTGGTGCACTGCATAATCATGGTATCCTCCCTTTGTAGAATACCATCTTCCCCAAACTAATGAAGAACTTTGCACTTCATGAAATGTTGAAGTGAACCTCCAATGAGATCTCTTAATGAGACCTTCTTCTCATCCATGGCCTTCCAAAACCAGTGAGGTTCTGGATCTACTGTAGGTAGAAGTTTCTCTTTGAGCTGTGAGATGCTCATTGAGAAAGGGTCATCTAGAAAGGAGAAAAAGTTTCTCATCTCAAGATGTCTACCATTTATCATCTTTACCTCCATTGCTTCATGAGTGAAGCTACCTTCAGAATTTTCCAATAATTATGAGACCTCCTCATCTTCACATTTACTAAGTGAAATGGTTGTATATCTACAAGATAATATATGTGTTGTTAGCAAGGCACAACATTGATCTCATAACCAGTTATTGTACACAAGATTATGCTCATCCCATTTTCTAAAACTCTACACTTCAACTCAAAAGGTTGAATGTAGCTCAACAATGGCGAACTAGGATAGTTCTTAGCATCCTCCTTGATTAGATCAAGGGCCCTCTACACTGTGATATTATGCTACTTCAAATCAGCACTATGTTCTAGCCCTTGGTTATGCATTGGCCCTGATGGCATGTCCTCATAAGTTTCAATAAGATCTACTGAAACAATATGTGATGAATGTGTATGCATACCTTGGATAAACTAATATGTGGGAACCTCTTGACAGAACACAAGAGTGCCCCCACCCAGGAGAATAGTGCCTCCAACTGCTGGTATGAGTGATGGATGCTCTTCTCCAAGTGTACTAGTGCTAAAATATTCCTCCTTTCCCTCATGCATCTCTTGAATCATGTATGGGACTCTATATGTCAAGAGATCAAGACTATCTTGAAAATATGCAAGTGCCTCTTCTCTGGATGCAAGTACTTCTACAACTGATGGTGAATATAGTGACTCCTTGTCCAGAGTGATAATATTAACATATTCCTTTTTTTCCTTAAGGAAAATCTCTTGGTGACACATCTTTGTTCTTGTCCCATCAAATTCATTCCTCAAATTGTGAAAGAAATCTGAATATTTAGTTTCCTTTGCATGCTCTATGTGACCAAACAACCAATCATTGGCTTCATCTAAAATATGAAGTGCTGCAATTTGAACAACCTCTTCTTTAGCTACAGGATGTAGCCTAAAAAATGCATCTAACTCTCTCCTCCAAGCTCTAACAGTGCTTGAGGAAGATCCATCAAATGTAGGAAAATAGAATCTATTATGCCTCTTTCTTCTTTTATTCTGAAGAATTGTTGGAGAGTTGTTTTCTCCTTGAATGCTCTAGAATGGACTTTGTACTCTTCAAGATATAGACTAAGAGTCTCATGAGTCTCAAGTTCATTCCTTCCTTCATTTATACACCTTTCACCTTCTCCAAATAAAGTGGGTAGAGTGGATTTATGAGGAGATCTATGATTCTCTAGTTCTCTTTTCTATGGATAAGAGGTGCTTGGACCTTCCTCTTCAATTATTCTTCTTGGATCTTATTTTTGTCTTTCCTTCATAATTGGATTGACCTCCTTGGAGAGATCTTGCTTGGATCTAAATAAAGGAGTGGTATATTTTTCTTCCTCCATGATAGATCTCATCTACCTGCTTCTTCTTTGATGTAAAATATGAAGTGCCCACAAGCTTAGCCAAAAATCATGCTCTGATGCCACTGTAATATCCCAAAAGGGAGAATTCAGTAATACTTAAAAACAATATAATAACTGCGGAAAGATAAACAATAAATATTAAGAAAACATCAAAATCTACAGAGAAGCTCAGCCATTTTATTATATTGGAGAAGAATCGGTTAGACAATGTACAAAATATGAGTAGATCTAGTCAAAGAGATGGCCTAGAATCACCCAGAAAACATGCCACAATAGGTACAACGTAACTGGAGAGGCACTGAAGAAAATACTGTGATGTCCCTTCAATAGAATATGAACATATAACTACATGTTGAAAAGGAAAATGCAGATCTACTCAAATCTGGAGCGTAGTTGATGCCAAGATTCAAGATCTGGAAAATGTGAGGGATTCCTAAGATAACCCAGAAATGATTTTCTAGATCTACAACTTTGGAAAATCACCTCCCTAGGATTTGATCCTTGATCTACTGGAAAATACAGATTTGAAGCTAGATCTGTCAAATATATGGCTGAAATTTGCAAGATCAGATCTAAGTTTGAAGGCCTGATCCCTTCTTCAGATCTACAAGCTAGAATCTCTAGATCTAGCTTCTCAATCCTCCAATAATGATTACAATGGCTGCAACACAACTGGCAATAGAAACTATGCTGTGAGGGAAAGAGAGGCCTTCTTCCTCTTGAAAAATTCTACAATAAACTCCAGGATGATGGTAAGACTGATGTCAATGTAAGGGAATGATCCCTCACAGGATTACTAGCTAAAATACTAGTAACTTCCTTCATCCTTTTGGATCTGCAAATTGTGCAGTGTAATTCTTGAAGGAAATACTGCTACTAGGAGGTCAATAAATTTTGGCCTGATGCCAGATCTGAATTAAAGCTCTGGGAATTTGATCTATAAGCCCAAGGTGATAGGAATAAACCCTCACCAGTTCTCCAGCTGAAGTACTGAAGGCAACTTCCACCTTCTAAACTGATCTTCAGAAATCTGCAATTTCTGAATATGGATGTTCTGCAGAAAGTAGGAAAAGAGATGTGGCACCAATGGTTGATGTAGAAAGAAGTACGATACTCTTTCTAGAGCTACTCTAAGAAAGAGGTGCGATTCAAAACCAGGAACACCCTTTGCTAAACAACACTTGCAATCTCTGCTAAATAGCCCGAGAAAGTAATGGAATGTCACATGAAAATTCCAGATCTGAAAAGATCCTTACATCAAGAATAATTAGCATACCCTCATCCTTGCCTTCATCTTCTTTATATAATTTTTGAGCCTTCCCATGCCTTGGTCCCCATCTAGACTACGTTGTGCATGTGGACAAGATCCTCCAAGTTTGACTGCGTTGTTTGACCAAATCAACCATCATGTCTAGGTGCAATGTACACCCTCTCCATCATGTGTCATTTAATTTCAAAACATCCTCCATCACTTTATCATGAATGCTTCATGATATTTTGAGATATTCAAGGTCTTAGTTTACTATATCAACCTCCATGATTTATCGCATTAATGAGACATGATCTCCAATTTCATTCACATTAGTAGTTTCTCAACTACCTCATTATGTAGATCTAGGCTTAATTAATCCACATTCATACACAAAAATTGGATATTATTAATCTTTGAGGTTTGTGGGTTGCTCCACCCTTTTATTTACTTAATTTATTAAAAAAATCAAGGACTCTAATATTCCAAATATGAAGTGGAAATTTGGGAATATTACATGAACTTTGCATAAGTAGATGTATTTGCATTCTTTAAGGAAAAATATTTAAACAACCACAAAGCATAAGCCTTACCCTCTAGATGCAGCATTGATAATTTGATGGCTTCTTTTTCTGAAACTTTATGTTGTTGCACATAGGTGTCTAGCTCCTTCACCGAAGCCCTAGTTGGACATTTAGGTGATCCATCAAAAGTAGATAAGAAGAATCTACCCACACCATGCTACTTGCCCCATGTTTTTCTATCCTCCTTGATCGTGAAAAACCCTTGGAATTTCAAGTGATATTTGAAACCCTTAGATTTATCTTCATACTCTTGCAAATTATCACCAAGAGTCTCCTTCTTCGGCACATCTCCTTTCTTATTCTTCTTTTTCATGACAAGTGGTTGATAGAGCATTGTAAATTTGATGATGTGGCTAAATTCTCACACCCATAAGATGAGGAATTAGAGCTTTCCTCATGTATAGATCTTTTAGATCTTGTTGAGGGACTTCCATGTCTTCCCCTCCTCATTTCTTTGATGTCTTTGCTTATACCCTGTAGAGTTTGAGAGAGAAGTTTTGAGAACCTCTTTCCTCCAGAAAATAAGGGTTTTCTTTGATCTCTCTTGCATATTTTCTCCTTCCTATGAGAAGAATCCATAATGATTGAAGAACATAGGCTGAGCCAATATTAAGGCTCTGATACCACTGTAATATCCAAAAATGGGAAAATCAGCAATACATGCATGAAAAATGAAATTTTTAGAAATATAAGCATTAAAATAAAAATGCAGCCCATGGATCCTTTATATATGACATTATTACAGTCATATCTGAAAGGAAATTAGAAACAAATGAAATTTTCCTAGTTAAACAGGCCTCCCATGCTCAAAACAACCCGAAAACATTGAAACCCCAAGACTACTACACACAGAATTTACTGCAGAAAGAGACAACATATTTTATTGAGGTTTATGCTCAGAAAATGGAGAGAAAAATCAGATCTAACGATTTATTGAACAATAGAGCACAAAAGCAATGATCTAGTCTCTTTTTACATAGATCCAAGATGACCCGACAAGGGTTTCTTGATAGAAATGATACACATGAAATATATGATGCAGATCTATGGCTGAATCATGCTGTATGGCTGAAGAATTGCATAAATATGACTGATAATGCAAATAAATGGCTTTATCTCCTTTATCTATCTTTTCCGGAAGAAAGCTGATCCTCCTCCTAGGAAACTATCTCTCAAAACAAGGGATTAAACCCCTCCACTATAATATCTTAAGAAATAACGCAGTTTCTGAAAGGGAATTCATTGTTGTAGAAGATAACTACTTGGCCTAAAACCAGATAGTGGAAAATGCAGCAAAAAATTCTCTCCTCAAATTTCTTAAACAAGATCTCTAAGCAAGAGTGGGGAATTCCCGCATAAGAAAACCCTTGCACTAAAAAATGCACCAAACTTAGCTAAACAACCGAAGTATGCAAAGAAGTATAAATATACCACATAAAAAATATGTTCTTCAATCATGCCCCATATGGCTTCCATCCCCTCCATTATATAGTTTCTGAGCTTCCTCACCAAGGGTCCCACCCAATTATGAGGTTGCTTCCATGCAAAGGCTCCTCCACCAAAATTATGATGTCTCCATTAGTCTTGCTCACCTATTTACAACATTGTTTGATTTAATCAATCTTGACTGGATCAGATTTGACTGGATCTTCATGCATTGTCTCTTTTCACACTCAAGGTGTCTTCATTTTGACTAGTTGGATTGATCTTCATTCACATTGAGTGGCTTTTATTTAGGATCCACTCCTCATATAATAATGTTTTTGACTTGGTCAAACTTGACCTTGTCCACACATTTTAGACCCTGTTCACAAATCTGGATGCTTTATTTGGTTATTAAAATGATCCCTTTTCACATTATGAGGGATATTATTCCTATTTAAGAAATTGATGAGCCTCCTTTCCCATTTATTCATCTAACTAGATTTTAAAAGAAAAATTAATATTACTATTAGCTGCATGCTAATTTAGGAATATTATAAAAATTTCATTCCCAATGGACACATCCAAGCAATGTTCCTTCTCTCCAATCTTGTTCCCAACAAAGATAAGAACATCATCAACATGTGGGATCACAATCAAGGTCATGTTAGTTGCCTTGTGTAGTATTGGGGAAGAGAAATGGTCCCTCAAGTGCAACCAGCACATTTTTTCTCCTAACTATGATAGAATATGATATAATAAGTGTTTCCCCCACCACTTGTTTGTTGCCCCATACTTCTCATATGCTTAACGAAGCTGTATGATGTTTGGTGTCAATGAAGCACACCATGAAGAATACATCATCTCCCCAAAATATTTTGTGGAGTGGCCAACATCATCACTACTCATGGCCCCAAGTAGCCCATGAAGGCAATAAGAAAGAGTGCCCCCTCTTGGAGCAAGGCCCTGCACATGAGTGGTAAGAAAATGAAAGTATATAGTAAGTATATCATGATTCTCAGTAATATAATGCTTACCATACACTTGGTTTAAGCTAGTGAGGTATCTCATGGGTAAGCTCCCTCTCACACCCAATGAATAATGAGGTGGTGATGATAGCTCTTCCCAAGAGCTATGTATCTCCTCAAACTGCAAACAATATATGCACTTCCTCATATGATAGTGAATCTCCTCTTTGAAGCATTCCCAAATGAATCCCTCTAAGAGAGTATGGTACGCTCTAATGAAACCAGTGGGGTTGGAGAGAAATAACTCATAGGCTGCATGTATTAGTTTCTCCATGAGCTTTGAGGCTCTAGTCAAGAAGATCCTACCCTAATAAAATATGACCCCATCTCTCACTGTATATCTCCCATTTTAAAATTGGTCATCAAGTATCCTGCATGTAAGGAGATCCTTGGAGTATTCCACCAATAGCTGGGATCTCCAATGAGGATCTAAACTCCCTAATGACAACATTGTTGATCTATATTGTGTAGTCTCTATCATGTGACTTCTCTCTTCTTTGACATATCATATGCCAAAGTCTAGCGCCAGTATGTTGCTAACATGTCCATGTTGCCCCTCCTGTAGCTGCTCATGCTCAAGTGAAGGTTGAAGCTATTGGAGGCTAGTCTTCCATAGGAAACTATCACCTATCCAAAATCTTCTAAGCCTGGCCAATGCATGCATGAGTGGCCACCATACTCTACCAAATGGGGAAGATTCCTTCCTATGTGGAAGTATCCTCAAGTTCTCCAATTCCATGGAGTGGTATCCTTACACCATGATGGTGCCTTCCTCCATCCCAAAAACATCTTTTCCCAGCACAGAATTGCTGATGAGAGTGTGTAATGATGATGTTGGAAGATTGTCTCCCTCCTCCTTGAGCCTACCTAAGACGCTCTGATTTGTGCTAAATCCTCCTAAGGTTCTCACCTATCCTAGAACAATGAGTGGTGCAACCTGTTGTGAGATGTATCTCATGTGTCTCCTCTCTTAATATGGTGGCCTCCTAGGTGGAATGCCTCCATGTAATGAGACATCAAAGTCTAAACTATACTATATAGGTGAGTGGACTGATTTGTCCCTCCTTTCACTCCACAAACCAGTCTCCTTCTTCTGTATATAACCCTCCTGAAATAAGCAAGGGTGTATGCTGCCCATCCTTTCATGCTGATCCACCTTTTATTCTCCTCCTTTTATCAAGGTCTTACTGCCCATCACTACTGTCACATGCTGCTCCTTGGAAAATTTTGCAAAGATGACAAATATCCTCTCATGGAAGCAATAGCTTCATGCCCATCTCCATGTGGCGATGGTTCTCCTCCTGAAGTGACAACACTGTTAGTTCCTCTCTACTTTTCCTCCTCATAGATATTTGAGAATACATCATCAATAATTAGAGACCCTAGATCTTGGTCTTCCCTTGAAGGAGGAATCTCCATGTCTTCCTTTTGAGAAGAAAGCTCTTTCTGCAATGGGGATTTTGCCTTTGGCAAGGTAGCATAAAAGTTTCTATCCCCCTCAATAGAACTCTGGAGTGGAGTTGGTATAATCGATCTTTCCAATTCATGCAAGGGTTTTGAATTTTTAGGTTTGGATAGCTCAATAAAATATGTTTCAAATTGTTTTACATCAAATCTCTTCACTAATCTCCTAGTGAATCCTGTATAAGTAGCTATATTTTCATGATTAAATGAAGGAGATTCATAAAACCACCAAGTATAAGCCTTACCTTCAAGATACAATGTCGTTATCCTAACGGCTTCCTTTTTTGGAACTTGATGTAGCTGCACATATGAGTCTAACTTCTCTATCCAATCCTTGGCTATGCATTTACATGACCCATCAAAATTTGGTAGAAAGAATATACCTCTTCCATTTCTCTTTTGATTGTTTGGCCTTCTATTCTCCTTGATTTGGAAAAACCCTTGGAAGTTCAAGTGCTCCTTGAATCTCCAATATTGAGATTCATACTCCTGAAGATAGTCACTCAATGTTTCCTCCCTTGGTGTGTATTCTTGCTCAAACTCTCTTGTTGTGAACATGGGCATAAAAATGCGCTGGGGATCAGATTGTGTGGTTGAATTCTCACACTGATCATGTAAAAATCTAGGGTTTGCTTCATATTCAAACCCCCCTTGGAGATTTCCTATAGCTCTCCCTTCTCATCATCTTGATCTCTTCATTGATGCTCTCCATATTTTGAAAAAAAAGCTTTGAGAGCTCCTCTTCCTCCCTTCCTCCAAATTTTGGAGCCTTGTATTTGTCCCTTCTATACATCTTCTCTTCCTATGAGAAGCTTCTAATTATGGTGAAATATTTTCTGAATGCATAGGTTGAGCCAAGATTATGCTCTGATACCATTGTAATATTCCCAAATGGGAAAAGCAGGAATACAGCTAATAAAATGAAAGCAACAGAAAATATTTAACACATGAAATCATGATACAAATATGGAGACATTTCATTGATCATATATGCAGCAAATAAATACAAAAAAATGAGGCACAAATCCTCGAATGTGATCACACAAGCCTCCAATATAGAAACACTCTCAAACGTGAGATGTTGCTGCTATACAAAATGTTGGAGAGAATGCTACAATGTAGTCTAACATGAAATAACTACTACTAGGACTATATAATGATACAATGGGACTGATGTAAGCCTCAAAAGATAATCTACATGAAGAATAAGGCTATACAACACTTTTACAAGAATACCCGAAGAGGGTTTCTAGAAATACACTCAAATACAAATGGTGATCTATAGCCCTAGGACTGGAGAGTCACTACAACTGAAGTCCATGAAATAGAAGGCTGAAATAATATGGATCTGATGTATATATCCTCCAAAGGTATCCTCCAATGAATGGTTGATCCCTTCACCTAGAAGAAAACACTTCAATAGAGCCAATAGACCCTCCTCTGAAACTGCCCTCCAAAATAACGCAATTCCAAATTGAAACTATGTTGTCACTAGATTTCATAGCTTGGCTTGATGCCAAAGATCTCAAATATGCCCAAGGACCTTCCTTTTTGATCTCCCAATGGAAGGAATCCTTCCTCCACTGCAAAACTAGCTCAAAAAGTTGTTTTCTTAACCCTCCACTGCAACACCCTGCAACAAAACAAAAATCTGAACAAAAATTGCACTGTAGTTGAAGACTGAAGCTTGGCCAGAATTCTGGATGTGTGGAAATGATGGTGTAATGCTCTTACAAGAGGCTACCTCAAGGGAAGATGTGGGATTCCTGCTCGGGAACACCCTGTGCTAAACAGCACTGCAAACTCAACTAAACAGCTGGAGAATGCAAATAGTCATGCAGACCATAAACAAAACAATATCCAAAACTAATTTCAAATGATGCCTTACCCTTCCTTATAAAAATGGTGTGCTTCCTCACCTTGGGCCCCACCCATTAGTGCCACTACCTCTATGCAAGGTTTCTCCAACCAAAACTACGTTGTCCCTCATTAAATGTCCACTCCTCCATAACATCAATGTTGATATGGTCAAAGTTGACCTATTCAACATGATCCATCCCCTGTTCATACTCAAAGGTCCTTTATTTAGCTTCTTAGATGGTCTCCTTTCACACTTGAAGTTTTTTTATTGTCGCTAAGGAGATTTATGGGCCTCCCTACCCATTTATTCACCTACCTAGTGATAAAATAATCTATAATATTCCGTTTAGCTGAAAGCTAAATTTTTGGAATATTACACCTCTCTTCTATTTCATGTTTAAAATCTAACAAACGGGATTCAATATCATCTTCTAATGTACTAAAACAAAATATTGAATCCTTCCTACAATTTGTGGAAACAAAACAAGATCACACAATCACATATAAGTAAGAGAAATAAAATATCAATCACACAACAGAAGATTTATATGGGGAAGAAAATTCTCAAAACCCTCTATCTCTATTTTGTATTAAGTCAAGGAATTATGAAACAATACAATGCTTAATCTCTCTTCATATTCTCCATCACTCTGCTAATTGTCTCCTACTGATCTAGGAAAAGCTGGTCTAGTACTTAGCCAATTCTCAGCCTTCCTTCAGCCTACCTTGCTCACACAATTCCTATGGAATTATCTCCATATTATTTAGGAAAATCAACCTTGATTGCACAATCCATCATGGCATCCCAATGCCTTTATAATTGCACATGGGAAATTTTATATAAATACAACTGATATTTATGTTCCTATGAGCTGTGTTACAATAAGGATCAAGGGCCTTTTGATTATTTAAATTAAGAGAAAACCCTAAACAACCAAAAACCTAACCCGAGGAGATGTAACACCAATATTTTATGGGCCCTGTTGGGGTTAGTTGGGTAGCCAACTTCCCGAGGTCTTAACTTGGTCATATGATCTTCGTTTGACGCACATGATACCTCATTAGAAATATCTCTTCGATAAATACAATTCCAAATATGATTTCTATGAAATTACTAAACCTTTCATGCGCAAAAAACATCGTTTGGGGTCTCAAAATGGCTCTAGAAGTTCATGACCCAAAAAACTGACAAAAATAGTAAATTGTGCTATAATTAAGGAAATTGAAAAACTGAAAGAGACAATCATGAGGGCCAAAGTCGAATAGGCGGATGGCCACCAATATCCACCTTGATCACCTTAACTCGAATTTCTTGAGCTAACTCAGTCATCATGACTTAGTTAACTAACACAAGTTGTTATGAAATGAAATTACAATTTATTGTCCATTTTATTTAAGGGAAAAATAAATTAGATGTGTAGAAATTATATAACTGATATGTTATACATCTGAGATTCTCCTAATCACACACTATTTGACTTCATGCACAATACAGAAACTCTTCTACTATTGATCATTAATTGCAGAAATAAAATCAATTGCATGCACACATTAAAACCATAGAAATTCACACATATGAACACTGTAATTTATGGGAAAGCTTAAAGCTGAAAACCCCCAACTATCTGTATATTATATGTCATATAGATCATGTAAAAATCATCATACAAAGCTCCTCACAAGCTCTCAGTACAATCTCCAATTGCTACACACTAATCAGGCCTGATCTTGCAAATCCATGCATTGATCTTTGCCAGCCTTTAGACTGCATCTATTGCGCAATCCCTGCTGAAGAATGGCTCTAGATGAGTTTGAATTTCCCCAGCCTTGCTCATGCAATATTCATAGGCATCTCTGAATACTGTGTGTTTCAAATCATGCAACACTATAGTCACAACTAGTAGTCACACTGCTCTTTCACCTACCTGTTCACTGGTCTCCACTGAAACTGTCCATGCACTGTAGTTAACTAATGTATTCTTTATTTGATTAATGAGTTAATAATTATTGAATTAATTAATAATTAATTCACACCACTCTCACTAGTGTATCAATCAGTTAGACTAGATACAACTAGCTCAACTGTGTCTAACTGAGTTAAACTGAACACAACTCCACCAAACTCTGTCACATGAGTTCTAACTGAAGTCTTCCATGCAATAGCTCCAGCAAACCCTTAGAAATAACATAATTCCTTTTGTCAACTTTTGTGCCACATCTATGCACTTAACTGAAGTGCTCCAAGATAATAAGATAATGTTTATAGTCTAAATATTATTAAGAGCTAATAATATTCAACATATCTATTTTTAGACTGGCAATCTAAAAATAGATTCTACCCAATATGTCTAAACAGAGAATTCCATCTATTTTTCCAGCTTGACCAACCATCCAGAAATAGCATCCTGCAACTCATAGAATATGATCGACATGTCTAAAAATAGACATAGTCTAAAAATAGACTTTGCGACCAAAATCACATGTGTGGGCCCCACCTAGTTTAGGTGATCATTTTCCAACTAGGACTAGGAATGATGTTTCAACATGCCTCCTTCACTGTTTCTTGTTGCAATATTCAACACTCCCTCTCAACAGTAAAGGAATTTCTTTGCATGCGACATGCAACTCCATGCATTCGCCCTGCAACATTTTCAAGCGCCATGCAACTCCATGCATCTGCTATGCAACTCTTTCGAAACTGAATAGGCTCCAAAAAACTCAATCAATATGATGCATCTATCATCAAAGTCTTCGACTTCTACTTAGCTACTGGACATGTCTTCAGGAACCATTGCGCTGTTGAAGTCTGCACCCATGCACTCTACACTTGCTGTCAACTCTGAACCACGCTCTAGTATCTGACACTGTCAATTTGATCTGCCTACATCAATCCAACTGATCATGCTACTGCTACTCTGTGGACACCTCGTAGCCAGGTTCAATTCATGAGATCCACACCATCTCAATGAATCCTTCCCAGAAATATCCTCTTGGGATTAATCATGCATGTCACCCCACATCTCACCTGGTGGTATAGCTGCATGCAATCCCTCTTCCCATCTGGCATGAAATTTCTCTGCACGAGTGGTTTCTCCCACTCCATGATCCTCATCTTGTGGTTGGTCCACATCCTGAGGTTCACTATTACCTGCATGAAAATCCAGCTCCCTCTCAAGCTTCAATTGCATGGCTTTCTCGCAGTTCCCAATAGTAGGAAGCTCCGTAGAAATCCCATCTACTTCAAGTCTATAGAGATTCTTGGCTCAAATCACAAACTTCTTTACTTCTCCCGTTGCTTTGTACTGAAGGAAAAATTTTCCTTTACTAAAGACAACATCATAGCCTTTATCCTCTAACTTTGCGACTGAGATTAAATTCTTCTTTAAACCTGGAACATGCACTACTTCTTGTAAAAGAATGAGTTTACCTGGCTCCCTCTGAAAGGTAATGGTACCAATGTTAATTGCATTGTATTATCCATTGTCACCCAACTCAACATGCAACTGGAGATATTTCTCCACCAATTCATTGAAAAGGTTCACATCTCCCGTCATGTGAAAGGAAGCACCACTATCAAAATACCACCCCGATATCAATGCACTAGACACCATGCATGTGATCAATGAGACGTCCAGCTCAAATTTCAAGGCAAGAGCCTCACCAACTGCAGCTCTAGCAACCTGCTTATTCTTCTTCTTCTGTGGACAATGCGTGGTGAAATGCCCATGCTCGTGACAGTGAAAACACTTCACTTTGGACATGTCATGCTCTTTACCATATGCACCGGATTGAGAAGCGTTCTTCTTCCCCTTCCCTTTCCTTGCTTTGGTAGCCAAATTTAAATCCTCTTCATCATCATTCTTTGATGAAGATCCATCCCTGGTCTCCTCCTGCACAAGATCTGACCAAAGTCGCTCCCATCCTGGCTGTTTCTCCCGACCATTGACAAAGTCATGATAGGAATGCCAACTCTTCAGAAGCCCAAGGAGAGCCAAGCTCACCAAGTCATCATTATCCACACTAACTCCTACACTCCCAAGCTCATCCCTGCAGTGGAAAAACTTTGTTAAGTATACCCGAATAGTGTCATTCTTCTCCATTTTTATTTTCCTGAGTTTATCCTTGAGTGCCAACTTCGTCTGGTCGCTCTTGCTTTTGAACAAGTCTGTCAATGCTTTCCACATCAAGAATGGAGAAGCTTTACCATGAAGGCTAGACACTATGTGATCCTTCACACCTTCCAACATAATCCTTCGACAACTTGCTACCTTCTTTTGCCATGCATCAAGTGTGGCTACATCGCTAGAACCCGGTTTTGGAATATCAACATCTATGAACTCCTTCAACCCATTATCCTCCAGCACCACCTCCATCCTGTCCTTCCATGAAATATAATTTGAGTTTCCCTCAAGGTTATACTCCAATATCAA
Source organism: Pinus albicaulis (assembly GCA_034641835.2). Lineage (NCBI taxonomy): Eukaryota > Viridiplantae > Streptophyta > Pinopsida > Pinales > Pinaceae > Pinus > Pinus albicaulis. Next base: position 1,287,369,919 of record CM076582.1, read on the forward strand.
TCTACTGAAGGACATCTTAATGAATGCTCAACTTCAACACCAAGAAAACACTGCAGCAATTTCGAATTCCACCAGCACAAAACTCAACCGCTTCAATGTTTTGCAATTGCTCCAATGATCAATATCGCTCTGATATCACGTAGAAATTATACAACTGATATGTTATAAATCCAATATTCTCCTAATCACACACTATTGTACTTCATGCACAATACATAATCTCTTCTACCATTGATCATTAATTTCGGAAATAAAATCAATTGCATGCACACATTAAAACCATAAAAATTAACACATATGAACACATTAATTTATGGGAAAGCTTAAAGCTAAAAACCCCCAAATATATGTATATTATATGTCATATATATCATGTAAAAATCATCATACAAATCTCCTCACAAGCTCTCAATACAATCTCCAATTGCTACACACTAATCGGGCCTGATCTTGCAAATCCATGCACCGATCTTTGCCAGCCTTTAGCCTACCTCTACTGCTTAATCCCTATTGAAGAATGGCTCTAGATGAGTTTGAATTTCCCCAGAATTTCTCACAAAATCTTCATAGGCATCTCCAACTACTGTGTGTTGCAAATCATGCAACACTATAGTCACAACTAATAGTCACGCTGCTCTTTCACCTACCTCTTCACTGGTCTCCACTGAAACTGTCCATGCACTGTAGTTAACTGATGTATTCTTTAGTTGATTAATGAGTTAATAATTAGTGAATTAATTAATAATTAATTGACACCACTCTCACTAGTGTATAAATTAGTTATACTAGATACAACTAGCTCAATTGTGTCTCACTGAGTTAAACTGAACACAACTCCACCAACTACTTCTACAACTCCACCAAACTCTGTCACATGAGTTATAACTGAAGTCCTCCATGCAATAGCCCCAGTAACCCCTTAGGAATAGCATAATTCCTTCTGTCAACTCCTATGCCACATCTTTGCACTTAACTAAAGTGCTCCAAGAGAATAAGATAATGTTTATAGTCTAAATATTATTAAGAGCTAATAATATTTGACATATCTATTTTTAGACTGGCAATCTAAAAATAGATTCCGCCCTATTGGGGTTCCCATGTTTTGGCCAGATTAGCAAGACCAAAATATGAGACAACATCCGAACCTCTTTGGGGCCCTAGGATCTAGCCCTCCTTCACCCGGAGAGGGATCTCTCCAAATAGAGCAAAGAATGGTATATCTTTGAAGCTCAAAATGAGATGTTAGGCTAGGTATGAAGTGCAAGGGGGGGGGGGGGGTTTAAAATGATTTGGTTGGTTGGTTGGTTGGTGGGTTGGTCATGAGATCATAGACTGAGAAAGTGATGGGAGAAAGGAACAAAATAGCAGGATGTTTCAGCAAAGAGAATAGGTCAAGAAAGTGCCATCCATTGGGCTATGGAGTCATGAATGGTGATTACATGCAACAACTAGCCAAAGCTTTCATACGAAAATTCATCTAATACTAAAGGATCTTTTATATTAGATGGTGGGATGGAAACATTAAGGAATGAAAGGGAAAGAAGGAAAGCAACCTAATTCCTGTCTATAGATTAGGTCAGAGGTCATTTAACTCCAGGCCTACTTGGACATACTCATAGAAAAATTTCAATGGGAGGACAAAGGGGCAGCTTATAGATCAGACCAGAGGTCATTTAACTTCGGGTCAGCTTTAGCATGCTCCAAGGGAAAACAGAGATAAGTTTAAAAAAGAGATCTTAGAAAGGCTAGCTAGTCGCACAAGGATCCTAGTGGACAAGGCTAACTCTAATCCCCAGTGTTCCCAAATCTTCCAGCTTAAACCCAACAAGAACATCTAAAGACAGATTCATTTAATTCATACATCAGCTAGCAGCATAAGGAACTACTACATTGGTTAAATCAACTAAAAACAAACCTTAGATAACACATTTAGCAGAAAACATAGAAGGCAAGGAGAGCAGAAGCATAGGGTACCTAACAAGGGTAAATCCTATACCGAATTTCTGATGCAAGCCAGTAGAAAATGAACATTGTGAAAATGTAATAAACAAAGTTAGAAAAACATCACCAATAGTAATAGACCAGGATCCTCTGAAATGTGCTTTGATTAATTGATGCAAAATTAGTCACATACACTGAGCTCAATGGCTATTACAATCCAAAATTATCCTCCCAGCCTACTACAATACAAACTACTCTGCTACTCTCTCCCAAACTGTTCTAACAGTCAAAACTGAATCCCTCTAACTACAACGGCAGCAGCCGAACAAAAACTTTTACAATATGTTCTCAAGAATTCTTATAGGAGAAAGGAATAACATGAGTAGATGTAAACTTAAATGCAACATTAAAATTCTGAAGCAGTAGAAGGGCCGAGGCTGCATTCAGTTTTAATTATGAGCATTTATCTTTGGTACTCGTTGCAATGTTATGGTGAATTGCACAAAAAGGAAGAATAAATGATGCTAGGGTCTGCCATACCGTGTAACAAATGCTTTTGATGGTGTAGGACTGCTAATAGGGCAGAAATCTTCATTTGGACACAATGTAGACTAAAATAATAATGTGTACCATGTCCTTTCATGGAAGAACGTTCTGCTGATACGGAAACCCTAATAATATTATATCTCTATGCATTGGACCTTCTGATTGATCCTCGGGGTCTTCAATCTGGTACCTCTGCTTTCGAATAATTGGCTTAAGGCTCAAAATCTGCAATTACAAGCCTTAAACGCGCTAATTTCTGACTGATACTCTTTTTCGCTTCCATAATTACCTCTGACTGTGAAATCTGTGCTTTAATGGCGCCGGCAAGGTTTCACAGAGTTTTAATTCTGTCCTTCAATGAAATTTATGTCACAGACTCCCTTCCGGAGATTTCCCTGTAATATCGGGCTCTAAATTCAGCTTCCTCTGTGCACTGTGCCATTACAATAGCGTATATGAACCATGGCAGGTTTTAGAACCTAATAAAATTGCAAAACATAAAAACAGTTACAAAAAACATGTATGGGAAGGGTGGTATGGATGAATGTGACAGTGGCAGTGTGGTGTGGATGAGGATGATGACTGCAGAGGCTACTGTGGAGGAAAACATGGCACAACGGAGAATGCATGGGGAAAACATCAAGGCAGACATTTTAACGTAAAAACACTGAACTTTGACCTTGGGACGAATATATATAATGGGGGCAGGCGAATGTACGGTGGAGACACGTGGAAAATGATGTGGCGGGACCAGTCAATGGCGGGCCATGAAAATGAATCTAGAGCGTCCAATATCAAAGGAGATCGATGGTGGAAAACACGTCAGAGGGCGATGGATAGTGAGCCAGGGGTACGGAGACCATAGATTAACCCACGCGCAAATTTGTTGAGCGATGACTATTGGATGCGCTGCCCCAGATCAGACGACTCACGATGATATCGCTATGCATCCATGGAGGAACGATAACTTGCGATGAGGTAGTGGTTCTGAAATATTGCGCCTGACACATGTCAATCGATGAGTGGAATTGTTGCGTAATGGGAAAATACTGCCTACCTCCGAAACGCGGTGCAATAGAAACCAGGTGGTTTATGAACAGTGTTCGTGGCGAGGACCACCGGGACGGCGGTATTACGGACCGTTGATCTGCGATTATATGAACGATTGAAAGGTGATCGGAGGGGTGAACAAGGATGGCCATGGGTGCTGTGGAGCACGCGATAACTATTTGATCAATACAAATCGATGGTTCAACTTTCGCCCAATACATATCTGATAAGTGCTCTTATGGGCTGGTGGGTGGTTCTAGCGCCCGGGTCACGTGAGGGAAAATGGTTCTGGGGCTAGCTGAAGGGGGCTAAGACCCATATAAATGGATAATATGGATTTTTGGGCCATTTTAATGCAATTTGAGGGTGGAAAAGGGAAACGATAGGGAGAAGAGGACTGTTTAAGACAAATAAAAAGTATTTGAAGGGTTTAAATAGGGTTTTGGGAGGATTAGAGGATTAATGAAGGAATATTTAGAAGGGGGGAAAAAAGGGTGGAAAGGAAGCTTAGAAAAAGGGGCAAGAGAGTGAAATGGGGTATCTTGCTGGGGTACAAGGGGTAAAGATAGGTCCCTTGGAGCACAACTTTTGAAAATCGTAGAGGCCTTATAATGGGGATCAGCAGAGGGGATTTATCAAAGGAGAAAGGCACATGAGACTTCAAGGATGATGTGTCTCCAAGGGAGATGCATTCACTGAAGGCTCAGAAACAACTTAGCCCCCTACTTTTCCTGTAAAAAATTTACAAGGGGCTAATAGTGGCTCCACATGGGGATGGCTTCTTCTTGAAGGAGTCAAGAATTCAGAGGATAAATCTTTGGTGTAGGCCAGGTGCCTCCTACTTGGCACATCCCTTTCTTTCTTTAGATCAGCTGCCACAGATCTTGAAGACATAAAATCAGCAGAAACATTCTCAAACAATCTACCTACCCAGACTACAATCCTAGCATTTTCTTTTAGGGTGCATTTAGACTAGCAGACCCTTTACATAACTTATTTTATAAACAGAAAATAAACCTATTCTATTTCTACCCTTATTACTCCATGAGACCAGATTAGACTGTTGGTCTCATATGTTTCTCTACCTACACTACTATCTGCTAGAATTAGACTGTCTAGCAAATTTCTTCTCTACATTCTAAGAAAGAAATTGAAAATAGCCAAGCCAGGATTAGACTGTCTGACTTGCTGGACCTTGCAGAAATTAAAACAGTTAACTACGTTCTCACAGACTGAGCTTATTTGAGCTTTTTCCTACCTACCCTACTATAACTAGAATATTTACAAGTCTAGCTTACAAAAATTGTCTTCCAATGCAACCAGTCCATCAAGTGATCCCATGACTGGTCTTTCTTGCTCAACTCCTTGAGCATGCTGGATAGGCAGGGCAGCTCCCACTCTTTTTGATCAATAACAGTAGCTTTGAAAAAATTTCTTTCTGTTTGCAACATGCTGCTAAAAAAGACTCTTGATCCTTCTTCAAATGTTTGCAGGAAATATGCATAAGGATCATGATATGATACCTTGTTATGAATATTTGGCAGGCAGGCTTCAACCAGGATCTCTTCTTCTTACACTGGATCAAGAAGAAGACTCTCTTGAGGGAGAGAATCTCCCTCATCTTCTTCATTTTCTAAACTGGAGGACTCATCATATATGGCAGTGTTTTCCTCCTGGAGCTCTGATATATTCTACTCCAAGGTGCTGAGCTTTGTGAAGAGATCTGGATGTATTCTTGAGCAGGGGTTTGGTCTATTTCTTCCTCTATGTCAAAAGAAGGTTCCTTGTTTTCACCTTGCTCAATAATCTCTTCTTTTCTTTCCTCCTCCTCTTCTGAAAGGAAAGGCTGCTAATTTCCAGTCTCACTGATGATCTACAGTAGAGCAGAATGGAGATTCAAATAATCTTCATCTACTATTATACTATCATAGATCTCCCCATCAGTATCATAGATAGGCTGACTGGTTTCATTACTTCTCTGAAATTTCTGGCTCTAATCTTCCTCCCATAAATCTAAGGATGATGGTCCTGCAAGCTTGGCTTCCCTTTGAAAACACTCATCATCAAACAGATCATAAATATGAAAATCATGAATGTAAGTAATGCTACCAATTAGACATATTGGATTGTTAGCAGATTTTTATTCACTTTGATTTACATGTGATATTTCAAAGTCTGTACAATAAAACTCATCAGATGAATGGAAAAGGATGTTTGATCTGTAAAAAAATTCAGATGTTGGCTGTCTATTGATGATCTGATCTATTTCTTCTTCTGTCAAAGGGGAAGATGGTCTTGTGTTCCTTTTTTCAAAAGTGCAGCAGCTCTCTGTTTCCTCTGAAGACTGGATTTGAGGTAGGATTTCATCTTGAGCCTCAACTATAAGGGATGATAAATCAGCATCTACGTTTTCAGGAATATCTTGAAGAATGTCCACAGTTTCTTGACTGTTTTCCTCCTCAGCTGATTCATCTATGTTCTTGTGATAGCTAGGATGCATATGAAATTATTGAATGGCTGTTAATAGATCTTTAGGATGCATATTAACGAAATTCTTATCAATATCTAACAGGTACTATATGATATTTTGCGATCTATCACAACAGTCCCATGATAAGGATGGAGTGTTTCCTTTATAATTCTTGTAAAATACTTGGTGCATGTCCCTTAAAGAAAACAAACTCCGAGGTTCTAACCATTCATACCAGACCCTATCTTTTCCCTCTAATGTTTCCATGAACATTTTCATTAAGCAGTATTCATGCCATTCAACTTAAAATTTCCACACATGTATATGAAACTTGATGATATGTAGCAAGGGGTCATCATCGTTTTCACCCTGAAAGGTGGGTAGGTTTTTTAACCAGTCCACCTAAGGAATTTTGTGTGGGAATCCAGGGATATGCTCCCTACTCATTGGGGCATATCTTCTCTGTATGCGTGGAAGCATGTTTGTAAATCAGAAAGAGGTCATTGTATCTTCTCAACCAGTTCAGAGTCTTCTACCAGTGGAGTCATTTGGTCTTCTAGGAGTTATGGAGTGTGGAGTCGCCAAGTGGATGTATATGAATGCTTGAAGTAGGATTTTTTCCACCATCAACAAGTGAATGCCAATCTAACCAGAGATATTGGGTCTTTGAGTGCCTAAGAATGTTTAAGCTGAAATGCACTCAATTCCCCAGCGAAGTCGCCATTATGTTGTGGTTCCCATTTTTTGGCCAGATTGGCAAGTCCAAAAGATGAGACAACATCAGAACCTCTTTGGGGACCTAGGATCTAGCCCTCCTGGACCCGGGGAGGGATCTCTCCAAATAGAGCAACGAATGGTATATCTTTGAAGCTCAAAATGAGATGTTAGGAAAGGTATGAAGCGCAAGGGGGGGGGGGGGGGGGTTAAAATGATTTGTTTGGTTGGTTGCTGGGTTGGTCATGAGATCATAGACTGAGAAAGTGATGGGAGAAAGGAAAAAAATAGCAGGATGTTTCAGCAAAGAGTATAGGTCAAGAAAGTTCCATCCATTGGGCTATGGATTCATGAAAGGTGATTACATGCAACAACTAGCCAAAGCTTTTAGAGGGCAAGTCATCTAATACTAAAGGATATTTTAGATCAGATGGTGGGATGGAAACATTAAGGAATGAAAGTGAAAGAAGGAAAGCAACCAAATTTCTGTCTATAGATCATGTCGAGGAGGTCACATTTAACTCCGGGCTTGCTTGGACATATTGGACATACTCATAGACAACTTTCAATGGGAGGACAAAGGGGCAGCTTATAGATCAGACCAGAGGTCATTTAACTCCAGGTCAGCTTTAGCATGCTATAGGGAAAACATAGATGAGTTTGACAGAGGGATCTTAGAAAGGCTAGCTGGTCACACAAGGATCCTAGTGGACAGGGCTAACTCTAATCCCCAGTGTTCCAAAATCTTCCATCTTAAACCCAACAAGAACATCTAAAGACAGACTCATTTAATTCATACATTAGCTAGCAGCATAAGGAATTACTACACTGGTTAAATTAACTAAAAACAACCCTTAGATAACACATTTAGTAGAAAACATAGAAGGCAAGGAGAGCAGAAGCATAGGGTACCTAACAAGGGTAAATCCTATACCATATTTCTGATGCAAGCCAGCAGAAAATGAACATTATGAATATGTAATAAACAGAGTTAGAAATAGTAATAGACCAGGATCCTGTGAAATATGCTTTGATTAATTGATGCAAAACCAGTCACATACACTGAGCTCAATGGTTGTTACAGTCCCAACTTATCCTCCCAGCCTACTACAATACAAACTACTATGCTAATTTCTCCTAGAACTGTTCTAACAATCAAAACTGAATCCCTCTAACTACAACGACAGCAGCTGAACAACAAAATTTACAATTTTCTCTTGGGATTTCTTATAGGAGAAGAGAATCAACATGAGTAGATGACATTTTAATTGCAGCATCTGGAGCAACAGGAGGGCCGAGGCTCCATTCGGTTTTAATTCTGAGCATTTATCTTTAGTACTCGTTGCAGTGTTATGGTGAATTGCACAAAAAGGCAGAATAATGATGCTAGGGTCTGCCATACCATGTAACAAATGCTTCTGATGGTGTAGGACTGCTGATAGGGCAGAAATATTCATTTGGACACAATGTAGACTGAAACAATAATGTGTACCGTGTCCTTCCATGGAAGAACATTCTGCTGATACGGAAACCATGATAGTATTATATTTCTGTGCATTGGACCGTCTGAATGATCCACTGGGTCTCTGATTCTTGTACCTTGTCTTTGAAAAATTTGATTAAGGCTCAAAATCTGCAATTACAGGCCTTAAATGCACTATTTTTCCACTGATACTCTTTTCCGCTTTCTATATTTCCTCTGACTGCGAAATCTGTGCTTTAATGGCACCAACGAGGTTTTGCAGAGCTTTAATTCTATCCTTCGATGAAATTTATGTTGCAGACACCTTTCCAGACATTTCCCTGTAATATCGAGCTCTAAATTCAGCTTCCTCTGTGCACTGCACCATTACAATAGCATATATGAACCATGGCGGGTTTTACCACCTAATAAACCTGCAAAACACGAAAACAGTTACGAAAAACATGTATGGAGGTGGTGGCATGGATGAAAGTGACCATGGCAGCATGGCATGGATGAGGATGATGACTACAGAGGCTACTGTGGAGGAAAACATGGCACAGCAGAGAATGCATGGGGAAAACATCAAGGCGGATGTTTTAATGTAAAAACACTGAACTTTGACCTTGGGACGAATATATATAACGGGGGCGGGAAAATGTATGTTGGAGACACATGGAAAATGACATGGCGGGACCAGTCAATGGCGGGCCATGAAAATGAATCTAGAGCGTCCGATATCAAAGGAGATCGATGGTGGAAAACACGTCAGAGAGCGATGGATAGTGGGCCAAGGGTACAGAGACCATAGATTAACCCGCGCGCAGCTTCGTTGAGCGATGACCATTGGATGGGCCGCCCTAGATCAGACGGCTCACGACGATATCGCTACACATCCACAGGCAAATGATAACGTGCAATTAGGTAGCAGTTTTGAAATAGTGTTCCTGACACACGTCATTCCATGAGTGGAATCGTTGCGCAATAAAATACCACCTACCTCCGAAAGGCGGTGTGATAGAAACTGGGTGGTTTATGAACAGTGTTCGTGGCGGGGACCACCGGGATGACGGCACTGCAGACCGTTGATTTGCGATTATATGAACGGTTGAAAGGCGATCGGAAGGGTGAACGAGGATGGCCATGGGCACTGTGGAGCATGCAACAACCGTTCAATCAATACAGATTGACTGTTCAACTTTCGCCCGATACATATTTGATAAGCGCTCTTATGGGTTGGCAGGTAGTTCTAGCACCTAGGTCACGTGAGGGAAAATGGTTCTGGGGCTAGCTGAAGGGGACTAAGACCCATATACATGGATAATATGGCTTTTTGGGCCATTTTAATGCAATTTGAGGGTGGAAAAGGGAAACTATATGGAGAAGAGGGTTGTTTAAGCCAAATAAAAAGTATTTGAAGGGTTTAAACAGGGTTTTGGGAGGATTAGAGGGTTAATGAAGAAATATTTAGAAGGGGGGAAAAAGGGTGGAAAGTAAGCTTAGAAAAAGGGGCAATAGAGTGAAATGGGGTATCTTGCAGGGGTACAAGGGGTAAAGATAGGACCCTTGGAGAATAGCTTTTGAAAATCATAGAGGCCTTATAATGGGGATCAGCAGAGGGGATTTATCAAAGGACAAAGGCACATGAGACTTCAAGGATGTTGTGTCTCTGAGGGAGATGCCTTCATTGAAGGCTCAAAAACAATTTAGCCCCTAGTTTTCCTGTCAAAAATTTACATGGGGCTAACACGCCCAATATGTCTAAAAATAGAAGTCCATATATTTTTCCAACTTGACCAACCATCCAAAAATAGCATCTTGCAACTCATAGAATATGATCGACATGTCCAAAAATATACTTTGCGACAAAAATCACCTGTGTGGGCCCCACCTAGTTTAGGTGATCATTTTCCAACTAGGATCAGGAATGATGTTTCAGGATGCTTCCTTCACTGTTTATTTTTGCAATCTTCAACAAGATGCCTCACACTCCTCACTCCTGGTACATCAAAATTCCTCACCAGTGTGGGTGCATTTTTTTTTTTGTCCTTTCTAGTTGCCAATTTCACTGTTTCTTGTTGCAAATTTCAACACTCCCTCTCAACAAGAAAGGAATTCAATCTATCCCCATCTGGTACCTTTGGAATTTTATGCACGCTACACTTCTCTAGTGTTTTTTGCACCTGCAAATCCTGAAATTGAATAGCCTCCGAACAAATGAATTAGTATAATGCATTGGTCTTTAGAGTCTTCTGACTGCTACTAGCTACTACACCTATCTAGTACTAGATTCTCTACACTGTTGTTGACATCCACATTCGTGCCCTTTGAATTGTTGCTAACACTGATTTTTGCTCCATTATTTTACATCTTCGACTCTAATTTATGTCTTGTTGACATATGACTACATCAATTTAACTGATCCTTCCTACTACTGTTGTAGTGTGGGTTTCTTGTAGCTAGGTTCGATCCATGAGACACACCATCTCAATGGACCTTGCCCAAATTTCTTATCTTGGGATTATGTCTACACATCACCCCAACTTACACCTTGAGGTATGGAGGTTGCATCTTCCCATTTGGCTCAAAATTTCCCCCTCATGGAGATCTCTACTTGAGTGGATGCTTCCACTTGGTCTCATCTATGCTTCTCCAATTGTGGAAGCTACTCCACCACCTTTTGAGACTACTTCTCATGAGGCTGCATGTTGAGAGGTAAATTATGCTCCCTCTAAACCACCAAGTCTCTATCTTCTGCATTTCCTCAAATATTTTCATGCACCTGGTACCTCAAGTGCATATAGGTTCTTTACTCGCACACAGTCTAATTGTCTCAATGTTACAAAACATTTCTAAAAAGGAGTTGATTTTAAATTGATAATATATCCCTCATTCGAGCTCTGATTCGACCGATTTTTTTTTTTTCATTTGGGTAGTTTTTCAAATTTATCCAAATATTATGTTTATTTCTGAAAAGTTTACATCAAAATCTTCAGATATTCTCTGCAAACTCGCTACCAAAAAAATTCTTGCTCTAATTCCATGTAGAAAATCTAACCAATAAGATTCAATTTGATCTTGTAATCTACTAAAACATGATATTGAATCCTTCCTACAATTTTCGGAAACAAAACATGATTTCACAATCACGTATAATTAAGAGAAAGAACAACATGATGTATTTGGGGAAAGCAACTGCTCAAAACCCCTCTATCTCTATTGTGTATTAAGTCAAGGAATCATGAAATAATACAATTCTTAATCTCTCGTGAGATTGTCCAGTGTCAATTTTCTCTTGTTGATCTAGGAAAACTCGGTCTAGTACTTAGCCAATTCTCATCCTTACTTCAACCTGCCTTTCTCATGCAATTCCCAGGGAATGAACTCCTTATTAATTAGGAAAATCAGTCTTCCTTGATTGCGCAATCCATAACTGCATCCCAATGACTTTATAATTGCACATGGGGAATTTTCTCTGAATAAAACTGATAGTTATGTTCCCTTTAACCTCTATCTCAACTAGGTATTCCTCGAAACTGACATGCATGAAACTATTAATAGCGAATTATCAGTTATCTGATTGATCACTCATTGTGGATTAAATCTAATTTAATTCATTGGACCTCTCACTAGCTCATCACTCAGTTAGAACTAGTTGAATTTATTTTAACTCATTTAATTGAGTTAATTAAACTTGTAGCCCACTAATGCATCAACTTCAACTAGACTCGAAAAATATTAGAGTCCCTCTAGATGCCTCATCTTAGACTTTCCAATCAAATTTCTTGAGCTAACTTGGTCATCATGACTTAATTAACTGACACAAGTTGTTATGAGATGAAATTACAATTTATTGTCCAATTTATTTAAGGGAAAAATAAATTAGACGCCCCACATTCCTCACTCCTGGTGCATCAAAATTCCTCACCAGTGTGGGTGCATTTTTTTTTTTTGTCATTTCTGGTTTCTAATCTCACTGTTTCTTGTTTCAAATTTCAACATTTCATAATCTGATGCAGCCTTCACACCAAGACACCATTGAAATCACATGCCCCAATTCTCATGAGAAACCTCTCTTAAGCTCGATCTACAAGAAGGGAACCAACAATATACCATGCTACTTCCTAGCGCAAACTGACTATTAAGGTATGAAACATTCTTCTAAACCCTCATGTGATGATCTTTCTCTTGGAGGATGATCATGACCTCCCTTTAGCAACCTTTACTCGTCCCTCATACTAGACATAATTTAGGACTACATCTCTCTTCACCCCCTTGATGTGCCAGATAGTGGGAATACATGTCAAACATGCTAAGATGTTCCAAGTGATAAGGCATGCCAAGATGTGCAAGGGTGTATCAATGCGTGTCAGGGACTGCCAAGGCAACAAAAGTGAGAAAAAAAGTTAAACTACAAGGAAATGAACACATAAGAGTGCTAATAAGTCATCAATTTACATTTTCCAAGAGGGGCACAACAACACTAGGCGGAAATAGGTGCCAAGTGCAAAGTCTTAGTGCATTCTAAGTTCCAATTATGCCTTTTTTTCTTCTCATCTACTTTCCAACAATTTATCGTCAAAAATAAATTTAATATTAAACCATGCCAAATCATACAAACGCATCTCAACGTATTCCATACATACTAAGACTTTCCAAGCGCCAACATGTGCCAAGTGCCAATATCTATCAGGCAATGTTATGCATGTTATGAAGTGGAAGGTAATGTTGAAGAGTTCTAAGGTGAGCAAGAGAATGATAATGAATGTTGATGAGTGTTAATGAGTACTAGGAAAAAACATTAAGGGAGCATTAGGTAAAAATTCATGGAAGTTAATGAATATGAGGAACGTGTGCCAGAGACTAGTGTTAATGAGTGTTAATTTTCATGCCAAGGAGGGAGTGAGAAGGTATGCTAAGCATTGTTAAGGCATGCTAGGGAATATCAAGGCATGCCAATAACTCCCAAAGTGTGCTTGGGGGTTCCAGGGTGTGCTAATTATATCATGTGCCAATTAATAGTGTCAAGATATGCCAATATTTATAGGTGCTAAGGATGTGGCGCAGGTTTTGTAGGGTATGTCAATATGTGTCAAGGCAACAAAAGGAAGAACCAATAAGAGGGTTAGTAAGTAAGGACTTTATATTTTTTGAAAATGGGAATGCTAGGCACATTAATAATAGGTCCCAATACATGACAAGTGGCATTATGTGCCAAGTGCTAATGTATGTAAATGCATTCAACGAAGGTGTTCCAGGGCATGCTAGGGACTACATGCAACATGCCAACACATGCTAGGAAAGTTTCATGTTGTGCTAGCGCATGCCACCATGTGCTTGGGTGTCAGTGTCATCACAATATGTTCTAGGTACAAAGATGTTCCAAGACATGCGGGGTGCAAAGAAATGTTAGTTTTTGACAAAGAATTAATTTAAGGTGTGCCCTGATTGTTGAGGAGTGTTAGGTCTTTATCATTAATAGAATTGTCAGCTCTTGATTATGCATTAAATAATATATTTCCTACACACAATAGTGGAAATTTATCTAAAGGGAATTTACTAGATAATAAACTTAATAGATATGAATCATGTGTTTATCACTCATAAAAAATATCTATTCGACTAGTCATTACTTGAGGGAAATGATATACACTAATTAATTCTTAAAAAATTGATTGACTCTAAGCACTATGGCCTTGGAAATATTATAAAATATAATCCACAACAATGGTCTTAAATCATTATATTTTGACAAAAAATGTATTAATAGGCACATAGCATCATCAAAAACTCCTTGGAATGATCAATGGTGATAGACATTTTTTTATTGTCACCAAAAGTAACAAAAAGAGCATTGGTGAGGGTCATTAAAATTTCGTCACTAGAAGTGTCACCAAAGAGAGAATTAGTGATGGGCCTTTAACAACCCTCACTAAAAGTGTCATTGAAAATGGCTTTGGTGACGGACCATAAAGGACCATCACTATACACTTACAATGATGTTTTTTTAAGGACCATCACCATATGTGACATTGGTGATGGACCTTAAAGGTATGTCACAAGCAGACCCTCACCAATGTGCTTTTTTCTTGTAGTGATGTCTTTGTCCCCCTCACCTTCCCCTCAACCCTCCCGTAGTCCCGCTCATCCCCCGTCCCCATCACCTCTCGCTCCGTTGTTCTCCTCACCTTCCCTTCCCCCTTTCACTCATTCCCCATCCCCCTCACCTCTCTACATAGCCTTATACACTCCCCCTCTCACAAAAGCTTCTCGTCCCCTGTCCCCCTCACCACAATTCACACCCCCTCCCCCTTGGTTTTCTCCCCTCCCGACTCTTCTTGCCTCTTGTACCCCTCACTGCTCCCCCCTCCCAACTCTTCACATCCATTGTTCCCCTCACCATAGCTCACTCCCCCTCCCCCTCACTGCTCTCCCATCCTTCAAACACCCCTTCCCCCTCATGCTCGCTCCCCCTCTCCCTCGCTTCTCTCCCCTCCCAAAAAATATCCATCCCCCTCACTGATAAATATCCCTCCCCCTCACCCTCACTCCCCCTTCCCCTTGCTTCTGTTCCCTCCCACAAATTATCCATCCCCGTCATTGCTCACTCCCCCTCCCCATCACTACTCTCCCCCTCCCGAAAACTCTTCCCACCCCTCGTCCCCCTTACCACAACCCCTCCCCCTAAACACAACCCCTCCCCTCACCATCACGATCACCATTCAGCAAGTTCTCCTCCCCAAATACACCTCCCCCTAACCCACCTCCCCCAAGTCCAACCTTCCCTAGGTAAGCCTTCCCCAAGTTTGACCACCACACAATTTTTTTTTTTTCACACAAATATTTTTTTTCTCGAACTGGTTTTTTTAACAACAATTAATTTTTTTTATAATAGAGTGAATTTTCAATCCAGAATTCATTTTTTTCAATAAAGTACATTTTACACCAGAATAGAGTTTTTTTCCTGCCAACAAATTTTTTTTTCCAAGAGTCATAATCCATTCTCTCATATCTATTGTGATATTTTTTCTCTATGACATGGAGAACTATCTTGAATGGTCTCTAAAAATCAAGAAAACTATAAATTTTAATGAGTTGTGGAGAGGAATTTGTGAAGGAGAATGATACAATCCACCGACAAAGTCCACCTCAGACAAGGAGATCACCATTTGGGAAAACAAGAATTTCAAGGCCTATGCCTTGATTGCAGCTTCTCTAAATGAAGAGGTGAGTCGCCATATTACACCATTTTCAAATTCCTATGAATTCTTGAGAAAATTAAAAGAACTCTATGACTCACATTCATAACTTGAAATTGTTCAATTAATGATTAAGTCTTTTAACCTTGAATTGAAAAATGATGACCCTCTTGCTTTAGCATCAGAAGTAAGATCTATCATGCGTGAAATTAGGAATTCTAGTGTAGAATTTGACATACCTCTCATATATTAGGTTAAGGAATTTTATCCCACTTACTCACATGACCTCCAGTCATTGAAAGCTAGTGGAAACCTCATGAAAATCACCATTTATTCCCTTGAGAAAAATTTTGCAGAAAGAGAGAAGGATTTCAGAAAGATGCCACCTAATCTCTCTTCTGAAGAGGATGTATGTTTCATGCATAGAGAGAATAATCATGCTCAATATTCTTACATAGGAAGAGGTGTCGTAGAGGAAGAGGAAGAAGGAATTTCAGAGGAAGGGGGGGTAGAGAAACTCAAACTGAAAAATTTGATATTCATTACATACGTTGTAAAAAAATTTCGCATGATGCATCTACATGTAAGTTTCCTTGGGATAAAATTAAGCATCAAATAAATCAAGAAAAAAATAAAACTCATGACAGAGACAAAGTTAAATCATATGGATTCGCTCATTATGTTGTAGCACATTCTAACAGTATAGTAACTAAAGACTTGTTTGATGTTTCATTTACTTCTTGGAGAAATTATTGGTTGTTAGATTTAGGATAAACATGTCACATGATGTGTATAAAATAATTTTTTGAAGAATTTACTAACAATTTCGATGGATTAGTATACTTTGCAGATAAATCTAAACTCGAGCCATCAGGGCTTCGCACAATCAGGCTTAAGTTGTCTGGTGTTCCGGATCATCTTCTACATGAGGTTCTATACCTCCATGACTTGAGGATAAACTTGATGTCATTCTTCCACATATGCTAGAAATGACACTCCATTCACATTTTTGATGGCAAGGTTGAGTTTAGAAAAGCATCAGATCACTCACTTGTCATGGAGGGAATAAAAGAAAGAAGACTCCTAAAGCTACAAGGTACCTCTGCTCATGCACAAAAATTTCCGTTCAGTTCTCATCATGATGAAGGTACATATCCATCAATTTTTTAATGGAATGCTATATTTGGACACTTAAACTATGACAACATTCGATTGTTGAAGAAAAATGGTGTTATTCAATTGCCTACAATTCCTAGGAAACTTAAGCAATGTGATTCTTGTATTCTAGGAAAGCATAGCAAACGGTCCTTTCATGATTCACATTCGAGAGAAAATAGAAAAATTGAGCTTATTCATTAAGATTTATGTGTCCCCATGCATGTTTCTTCTTCAAATGTAAATAACTATATGATGACATTTATTGGTGATTACACCCGAATGTGTTGGGTTTACTTATTGAAGAACAAATATGATGCTTTTCAAACATTCAAGAATTTTCATGAATGGATTTAAAATGATGCACAAAATAATATTGGCTCTTTGCACACTGATAATGGAAAAGAGTACACATCAAACAAATTTGAAAAATATCTTCGCCAACATGGGTTCAAACATCAAACAATTGTGCCCTATAATCCCCAATAGAACGGTGTAGCTGAAAGAATGAACATGACAATTCTAAATAAGGTTTGCTCCATTACATTTTTTAAAAATGTAAAATTGATGTTTTGGGTTGATGAAGTTATATATGTTGTGTACATAGAGAATAGTTGTCCTTCTAATTGAATCATAAACAAATATCCTTATTAAATACGGCATGATTGCATTCCCTCGGTAAAGCATTTCATAGTCTTTGGTTCCACCTGTTATGCTTTGATACCTAAAGTACAAAGGAATAAACTTGGTGCCAGAAGTCGAAAATGTATCTTCTTGGGGTATTCCAATACCTCCAAAGGATATCATCTCTATGATGAACTCAATAAAGATTTTGTATTATCCAGGGATGTCATGTTCCTTGAATCTTCCAAGACTAACAATGTTGTTGAGCGGAAACTTGATCGCTTGGATAGATCCACACATGAAAATTCATTTTAAGAATTTGATAATCAAATTCCACATCTTTAAGGGGGGATTCCTATACTGAATCAATCTATGGAATCATCTTCTGAAGCACTCTCTCCCCCACATGAAGAACCAACATTGATGACACCTTGAACGATGTCATTGACAGAATTGGGAGATTGAATCTTGATTAAATTTCAACTCAGTCAAATGAGCAGCCTGGGCCATCTTATAAAGGTCCCCAAAAATTACTGACAAAGACAGTAGAAATTTTTTGTCTCGATGAGGTTGGAAAGATAAGAATAAGAAGTTCCACAGACAAAATTTAGGTGACATAGATAATACCGATTCACCTATTGATATGGATATTTCTTATAATTGTGAACTGAATTATCTACAGATCTTGAACCAAATTCTTTCAAATAAGTTGCCTCTCGTGATGAAGGGAATGAAGCAATGCAAAAGGAGTATGATGTGTTAATAAAGAATGGCACTTGGAAGCCAGTTGATCCTCCTTTAGGAACCAAACCAATTGGATGCAAGTGGGTCTACAAGAAAAATTACAAAGCATATGTCTCACTTCACAAGCACAAATCAAGGCTTGTGGAAAAAAAAATTGCGCAAAAAGAAGGGGTCAATTATTAGGAAAAATTTTCCCCCATGGAAAAATGGGCCACCATCTAGACACCCTTTTCCCTAGCAGCTCAGAAGGGATAGAAAGTCCATCAGATGGATGTAAAAACTACCTTTTTGAATGGGGATCTAAAGGATAAGGTTTTTATGTCCCAGCTAGAAGGCTTTGTTGTGAAGGGCCAAGAACACAAATTATGTAAGCTTATAAAATCCTTGTATAGCCTCAAGAAAGCACCACGAGAAGGGTATGCGAAATTAACTGAGCATCTTCTGAAACTTAAATTCAAACATTTTGACCTTGATGATGCAACTTTGTTTGTTAAGAAAGTTGGGTAAACAATTGTATATCTTGTGGTGTATGTGGATGATCTTTTTATGACAAAGAACAATGAGAGTTATATTGAATCCATAAATAAATAATTGAAGAAAGGTTTTGAAATGATTGATTTAGGCTATGTTCACTACTATCTGGGTATTGAAGTAACTCAACATCCTAAATTTATATTCATTTCTCAAAAGAAGTACATTGGAGATCTTTTGAAAAAGTTTGGCATGGATGAATGCAATCCTTTAACCACCCCAATGAACAAAACTTGAAGCATTTCATTTTCTGTTGGAATCCTCTCTAGGTTTATGCAAAAAAATTGTGAAGGACATTGGTCTGATGCAAAAATACCTCTAAAGTACTTGAAGGGGACTCAAGACTTTGGTCTCAAATATACACAAGTGAGCGACTTCAGCTTGATCGGATACTCTGATTCAGACTTTTATGGAGACAAAGAACTAGGGTATCTACTTCAGGTTATACCATGAGTTTTGGATCAGGAGTTGTCTCATGGAGATCATGCAAACAATGAGTTCCAACAGACTCCACATCTGAGGCATAATATATGGTAGCAGCTGAAGCAGCGAAGGAAATTGTGTGGCTCAGGAAAATCCTAGAATATTTGCAGATGAAACAAATGCATTCAAATCCACTCATGATCGACAACACTTCTGGAATAAATTTGGCCAAGAACCCAAATTTTCATGATCGAACAAAGCATATAAATACAAAATATCATCTGATTCAACATCATGTTGAGGCCAAATCTATCCATATATGTCATTATTCCACAAATGAGCACACTACATACATCTTCACCAAAGTTCTTGGAGGAGAAAAGTTTGAAAAATTAAGAATGATGCTTGGACTCACCAACAACCCTTCAGATTAAGGGGGGAAATGTTGACACCTAATCCTAAGGGATTGGCTGAGATTGTATAATAGTTTAAATTAGGAAATAAGGAAGGCTAAAAGTCATTGGGAAATGAATTCCAATAGTCTCACCTCCCTGTATAAATTCACGCACACCCTCCATCAAATTCATATTCCAATTTGTGGAGTTACCTCCTGGGATGACACAACACATCATGCATGCAAATTTAGCTTCTTGGAGCCATTATCGGTCCCATGTTCCTCTTTCCATGCGAATTTAGCATCTCAGTCACTCCCTTGACCCATCATTCCTAAGATTGGGGCTAAAAATGAAGTAAAACATAATTCCTTTAGTCTTGAACCCTTGCCACCTACTTCAACATCTTCCTCTTCTCCTGTACACTTCTCCAAGCCTTTACGACATGTTTTCAATTGATGAAATATAATAAGAACAAGTCTATGACATGTTATACATATTCGTCCAACTTTGGGACTAAGAACAACACCTACATCTCCTCAAGCAACAACCACAACCTCTCTGATACCTACAACATCTGTAGTAGTATCTTTGACACATGTTATAGTATCATCCTCAATACCTACAACAAAAACATCACATCCAACTGCCTCCAACACAAGAAACCACATCTCACACATGTAGCAAAATATGAAATGTCTCCAAGGCATAAAGAGACATATACAATACCTAGATCAACACTGCAACCACCTGTAGTAGTAGCATCTCCAGCCAACACAACATGCCAATCTCAAACCAACATCACATGTGGAAACACTCTCCAAGTCAACAACCAAAACATCACCTCTACTAGGTCTATTCATAAGTATGTTGACATCAAGGCCAACTAAAAATACCATCACCAATCATCCAATACCAAGCAATCATGCCCCATGCATATGACCAACAACATCAAGAGCTTGTTGACATTAATGCCAAAACTACAATGCGATAAATTTTTAAGAATCTCTCATTCACCAGTAAATAATGACTGCAATTTCTATTGGTTGAGATCTTCCTAACTCTACAAAATTCCCACCAACACATAAAAACATCATAATGTTCCTATTCTATCTTCTGCAAATTCTAATTGCACCAACATTCATACCTAAAAACTTTGTGGCCTTATCACACAATTTAAAAACATCAACGTATTCTCTTGTTGCTAATAAATATGAGTGCACTATTCCTTTACTGTTCCCTCATGATGGTCACTCTCGTGAAATGTAGTCCTATAGTATTAGGACCATTTCCCTTAAAAAATATGACAACACCATAACCTTCAGTTTCCACCCTTCATTATCACGCTAACGCATCTCATATACCTTACTTAAAAGCCTTTCATCCTCATACTATGACTATTATTCATACGTTCTATCTATCTATGCTAAGCACAACAACACACCCTAAGATCCCAACTTACATTCCTCTATCACTACCATCAACGTTTGTTCCCAATACACTATGATTTAAAATTCAAAATTACAAAACTAGGATAGAGATATAATGGGGATTGTTTTTGGACTAATTTTGTCTCTTTGAAATGAATAATTTTTTGTTTCCAGGTACAAGAGATCTTTAACACATCATTGTGTCATCGTCCATTGAAAGCATGCCTCCCATCATGAGAAAATGGCCACTAAGGGAACTAGTTTAAATAAGCATTTAAGGGGGGGTGAAGAATATAAAATTCAAAGGAACAGTACTCAAAGGAAAAAAAAATTTTATTAACAAACCAATGTCCCTTTTATCGCCAAAATATTTAAGGATTTATCGAGGAAATAAATCCCAGAAAATGAAGAAGAAATAGAGGTTTCCTTTAACATCAAGAATTCTAAGCTGCATAGGGTTGGTTTCTACTATCCCGTGTATCCATTTACAAAGACCATAGAGAGGATCTTAAAACATATTGATGTTGAAAATATGATTTTTTGAATCTCAAGAGAAGAATTATTCACTACATATCAAGCACATGATCTTCATATGTATTTTAAGCTTCCCAAGCCAAAAAAAATACTTGACCTCCCAATTCCATGTTAGTTTCAAGACACCTAGTGAAGAAATCCTCAAATATTGGTGGCAAGAACCAAGTAAATTCTAGCAAAATCCTGAAGGAATATACATAACCAAGATGTTGGGTAAATTATCCTAGTACCTAATGGCTATTTGTTGTCGAATCTCTGGAAAATAGGACAATGAGTTCTTTGACGAGAAATGAGCATGTGTGGTGTAATCTTGCAAAACCAAAGGTGCAATTTTCAATTCATCTAAACTCCTAGCAATATCCTTGTAGAATTGTGTGAAGAAAGTAAATAGAGTAGAAGACGGTGGAAAACCAGAATTATACATGTTTTCTTATTTATTGGATGGTATATGTTACATCACATCCCATATCTACCCACTTTTACCACCCTTCCTGGGTAATCATCAGCTGATGGCTACTATGACATGACTCAACCTCCTATATAAAATTAATGAAATGGAGTTGAAAAATGAAGAATTAACTAAATTTACTAAGGTGCTACATGACCCACAACAGCTTAATCACCCTTCTAAGTTTCCAAACCCGTAGTTAACATACCTTTTCACTAATTTGGACTCCCACACATTGACATAACACTACTTGATTTTGACTGTAGCCCTCTAGTCACATGCATGATGTCTGTTGGGAGTAGTATAGGTCATATTAATGGACCTACATTTAATTTTCAATCCGAGATTTCGTGAAATTCGAGGCATATAATTGAAAATGCCAGAGAGAGCCCTCAAAAACTTGCAAATAAAACTCTAGTCTAACATCCACATCAATCTATAAAAAATAAATTGAATCCTTCACTTCAAAGAAAAACTGAGAAATCACCAATCCTGGAAATTGAAAACAAGATTTGATCATACATTTGAAGAATAAAAGGAAAACCTACACTATTATCAATTGTGAAAGGAAATCATAATTATTTGGAAACAAAAGGTAAATCCTAACTATTGTTTGACTAGAAACCAAGTAATGCTTGAACAACATCGAAAAGGAAGACTATAAATGTTGAAAGAAATTCAAGATCAATTCCAAACCATTCTTTGTTCAAATAAATTTTGAAAGAGAAGAAGAAAAACCTAATAAAAAATTTGCACTAAATTTGCCTCATCTATCTCTCCCTAGCAAAATCATTTTCAAGAAATTAAAAGCTGAAAGAATAAAAAAACCTTGGCAATTAAATTTACTATGTAAACAAATCTATGAAAGAAATTGATCTAATATAAATTATCTCACCTTCTTTGTCCCTCTGTAACAGAAGTAAATCTTTCTTGGGAAGATGACAAAAAGTATGATGGCAACTACAATGTGGGAAAAACATTATTGATCTCAAACATGATGTAGTTTACTTTCATCAAAATAAACTCTACAAAATATAGAAATCCGAATTTCAAATGATAGAAATATATATGTGGCCTATGCTGTAATATTCCCAAATGGGAAAAGCAGGAATATAGTGTGAAACCATGGAAATAGCAGTGTAACAATTAGATCAAAATAAGAGACCAATATGGAGACATTTCATTCATTATAACAACAACAACAAAAAATGCATAATAAATGGGCCATAAGATGTACAATAAGATAGAAGAAGCCTCCAATGGATAAAACCCTGAAAAGAGGTGTTGCTACTATATACAAAAATGTGAGGATACTGCTACAACGTTGTTTAAAAGGCACTGCTACAGCAAATGAAGATACAAAATAACATGGGATGATATATGCCTTAAAATTTAGGTCTAATACAGATCTAGTCACTATACAACCTCCAATGAAGAACCCCCAAAGGGTTTTCAACAATACACCAAGTACAAGATCTAAATCAAAGCCCTAGAGCTGAATATTCACTACAACATATAGATCTGGAAAGGGTGGCTGATATGATATAAGAAATAATGCAACCTCCTCCAATAGATCTCCCAGATGAAAGGAAGATCCCCTTCACTAGAAAACATCCTCTCCAAATGGTGTACTGAAACCACCCTGCAACTCCTCCCTCAAAATAATGCAGATCTGGAAAGAAACTAATCTGTAGCAGAAAATAAATATGTGGCCTGACGCCAAGATCTTAAAATATGCACAAGGGCCTTCCTTACTATCCTCCCAATGGAAAGGAACCCTTCTCCACTGAAAATAAGCACTGAAGTGGCCGAAATATGGTCTCCACTGCTGCAACCTCCAAAACAACTCAACCCTCAACATGATCTGCACTGTAGATGTAAGATGAAGCTTTGGCCAAATGCATGATAGTGGAAGTGAAGTACAAGACTCCTCCAAGATCTTCTCAATTGAAGAGGTGGGACTTGCGATTAGGAACACCTAGTGCTAAACAACACTTGCAATCTTAGCTAAATAGCCAGATAAAGTTATATGTATAAACAGACCAAATATTTAGAAATATTAGATACCAACACATAATTAATATGGTTGACATCCTCTTCCTTTTATAAGATATGAGCTTCCAAAACCTATGCCCAATTCATTTATGATGCTACTTCCATGCAAAGTGTCTTCATCTAAAACTGCACTATCCTTCATTGATTTCCACTCCTCCATGACAATGTTGTTGATTTGGTCAAAGTTGACCCAGTCAAGATGTTCCAACCCCTTTTCACCACTAAGGGTGTTTAGTTAAGCTGCCAAGATGTTTTCCTCTTACATTGTGATGGAAGTGTGGGTGCAGGCCTTAAGGAGAGTTGTTCAAACTTTTTTACAATGTTCTCTAACTTAGGGGGAATTAGTTCCTGGTCTCCTTTTTCACTCTCGGTCATCAAAATTTATTAAACTTATTAATAAAATTAATAAAATGCACATTTAGAAGAAAAATATCCCTTTTCTCTTGATTACATACTAATGCAAGTTAAACCAAGGTTTTAAACCTTTCAAATCCCCTTATACCTTTGATACATTTAAACAATGTTTAATGACTTTTCGGAAATATAATAAATCCACTTAACCAATGTTTGAAAACCCTTCTTAGCAATGTATTTTCGACCTCAACTCTTAATAAAACTCCATCGAAATGACATTAATAATTTCGGAAATAATATTAAAACCTCTTTGGAAACGTTATAGTAAAGCACTTTATAATATGAAATGACCTTTGGAGCTCATACCTTCGGATTTCAAACCCTTAACAAAACTCTGTTTGATAAATATTCGGGTCCATACCTTGGATTAAAAACCATGCAATTTTCAATGAGACCATCTTCAGATCTCTGACGATCCCAATCGGATGGATATCACATCCATTCCACCTTCAAACTTTATTTTCATTTAAAACCCCACACAACTTTCCACACGATTACCATTAGATCTTTGACGATCACAATCGGATGGTTATCACGTTCAATCGACCTCCAAGCTTTATCTTCGAAAAGAAACATGAAATAGGTGGTTTCACGCCTGTGACGTGTCAAATTCTGATTTGATCATGTTCGATTAGATAAAAACCACCCACACGCCAAAATTTGTGTGACAACAATGTTGGTTTCCTCGAAAGCCGCTTTTCCTCAAAACTTTGATTTCAATCACGTTCAAACATGATTTTTCACTGGTCTTGGGTTTAAAATTTACTTCTCTTGGAACCATTCCTTATTTTTTTTTAGAGGAGAGGAATAACCTATTTTTGAGTTTATTTATTAACCCAACGTTTCGGACTGTCTATGTGAGTCCATCATCAGGGGTAGATGTCAAGGTTCTTTGAAACATTGAGTCAATTTTTCGAAGAACCTTGACGTATACCCCTAATGATGGACTCACATAGACAGTCCGAAATGTTGGGTTAATAAATAAACTCAGAACAGGTTATTCCTCTCCTCTAAAAACTATTTTCCCCTGTATGGATTCTCTATTTATAACCATTCCTTATTTGCGAGTAACTTAATAATATGGATAGATTATCAGTCCAATCTCAATCAAAGAAAACAGAGTTTCTTTGATTCTCTCGCAAACCCTTTAAACAGAAGTTAAGTATATTCAATAAACAAAGACCACAATCAGATATCCAATATCAAGCCACAGAATAGGATTTATTCAATTTCTTCCACTCTATTACAAATAAAATAATAATATCTCGATTCTACACTGAAAACATATATATCAAATGGATTTTCGAAGGGATGAACTTCTGGGAAATTTCCAAAAATCAACAGATAAATGAAATTCTGCAATTTTATTAAAACAGAGACAAAACCTCTTAATCAACTCTTCTGTGGCCAAATTCTGAATTCCTCCTTTGCAGAGGTTAAAATTTATAGTTATTTTACATAGCAATCGACCTCCTCTTGAGGATCGAATTCATCAAATTTAGACAAAATCCTAATTACATAATATCTTCCTAAATTCTATCAATTGAAGATAAATATGATGAAACAAATCTAACACTACTCAATCCTCTTAAATACTAGTTCAACCCTATCTATTACAACTGTAATTTGAGAGCTAAAGGCACCAACACCTTTGCTTGTAACATTTTTTTAGATTTTCGGAATAATTGATGAATTCTTTTGTCTCTAAGCCTCATGCCCTTGTATCAGACTCCTGAGGACAAAAATATTCATGGGCTCCTATCAATGAGCTCCTCCACAGAATTGCCCAACTTTTGCAGCACGATTTCTGTCATCCAGGTAGCATCTTCCATTGGCTGATCCTTCCACTTGATCAAATATTGAAAATACTCCTATCCCATGGTCTTCTTAAACACTTTCTTGTCTAACATCATCTCTGGTTGTAATGTCTTTGCTATGGGTAACTGTTTTACCCAATCAATCTGTTCTTTGTCTTCTGGTCTGTCATTTGTAACACCATCTTCATATCTGTACAAATCAGCAACATTGAATATTGGATATATTCCAATATCAGAAGGTAATTCAATTTCAGAGGCATTTGCAGAAAAATTTCTCAATATCCTGCATGGTCCTATATTTTTGAATTTTAATTTTTTATACTGCTTTTTGGGAAACCTTTCTTTCCTCAAGTGTGCTAAAACCAAATCACCTACTTCAAAATTAACTTCTCTTATGCTCAAATATGCTATGTTCTTGTAATTGATGCTGCTGTCTTGTAGTTGCTGCTTTGCTTGTTCATGTATTGCTTGTATTTCTGAAGCAAACTCCTCTCCTTCAACACTTCTCATTTCTGCTTTTCCCAAGTTCTTCAATTCAGATACTCCTCTTAGATGCATTCCATAAACTATATGGAATGGACTCTTTTTTTCACTTCTGTTAGGTGAATAATTATATGCATATTCTTCCTGTGGTAAAATATGATCCCACTGTTTAGGATGTTCTCCTGCAAGACTTCTCAAAATATTACCCAAACTTTCGTTCACTACTTAAGTCTACCCATCAGTCTGAGGGTGATAAGATGAGCTAAAACTTAGTTTACTACCAATATTTTTCCACAAGTTCCTCCAAAAATGACCAAAAAACTTGGTGTCTCTATCAGAAACAATACTTTTAGGTAACCCATGTAATCTTACAATTTCCTTAAAAAACAAATTGGCAACATGAGTAGCATCACTGGTTTTATAACATGAAATAAATGTTCCATCTTTGAAAATTTGTCAACTACAACATAAATTATACCATTTCCTCTCTATGTCTTAGGAAATCCTAAAACAAAATCCATAGTTACCATATCCCAAGGTCTGTCTGGAATAGTTAACAGAATGTAAAATTTTTACTTTTCCCTTTTGCATATTGACAAATTTTACAATTCTTCACATAATTTTCCACTTCAGATATCATCTTTGGCCAAAAATAAAAATGAATTTTCTGGTCATAAATCTTATCAACACCAAAATTTCCAGCAAGTCCACCATTATGCTTTTCCTTGATTAAATTTTCTCTCATAGAACAATTTGGTATGTAAAACTGATTTCTTTTGAGCAATAAACCCTCTTCCAAGAAATAATCTAACCACTGACTTCTGTCTATCAAAATACGATTACAACATGCTTCAAATGATTCTTTGAAATCCAAATCTATTTTATAGAGTTCTTTAAGAAAATCAAAACCTAACACTTCAATTTGACTTTCTTGTACAAGAATGCTTTTTCTACTCAAGGCATCAACTACCTTGTTTTCTTGACCACTTATATGCTTCAATAAAAAGTTAAAACTTTGAAGATATTCAACCCATTTTGCATGTTTTTGATTCAATTTAGGTTGTTGCATACTACACTGTAAAGCATGATTATCTAAATATAGCACAAATTCTTTAGACATTAAATAATGTCTCCAATTATTCAATGACTGTACAATTGCATAAAATTCCTTGTCATAAGAAGAATACTTCCTCCTTGTCTCATTCAACTTCTCACTGAAATATGCTATAGGTCTATCTTCTTGACTTAATACAGCTCCAATGGCTTCTCCACTAGCATCACATTTAACTTGAAAAGGTTTATTAAAATCAGGCAAAACTAAGACAAGTTTCTTAGTTATCTTTTGCTTCAAGAACTGAGAATCTCTTTTAGCTTCAGTAGTCCATTTAAATGGTTGTTTTTCCCTTTTTATGGTTTCAATTATAGGTGCATTGATCTTACTAAAATTCCTTATGAATTTCCTATAAAAACTAGCAAGACCGTGACAACTTCTTAACTCAAAAACACTTTTAGGTGAAGGCCACTCCACAATTGCCTTTATCTTCTCTGGATCCATTTTTAATCCTTCAGCAGAAACAACAAAACCTAGATATACCAATTCTTCTTTCATGAATGAACATTTCTTTAAATTTATCAGTAAATTCTCTTGATGTAACTTCCTTAAGACATAATTAAGATGTCTCAGGTGTTCTTCCTTTGTTTTGTTGTAAATTAATATATCATCTAGATATACTATTGCAAATTTACCAATAAACTCTTTTAATACTTCATTCATGAGCCTCATAAAAGTACTAGGTGCATTTGATAAACCAAAAGGAATTACCATACATTCATACAATCCCTCATTTTTTTTAAAGGTTGTTTTCCATTCATCACCTTCCCTTATCCTAATTTGATGATACCCACTTTTCAAGTCTAATTTTTAAAAATATCTTGCTCCACTCAAACAATCCATCAAATCTTCAATTCTAGGTAAAGGAAATATATACTTGATTGTTATCTTGTGGATTGCTCTTGAATCAGTGCACATTCTCCAACCTCCATCTTTCTTTGGAATTAATACTATAGGTACTACACAAGGACTCAAACTTTCTATAATCAAACCTTTTTCAACCAATTCCTGCACTTGATTTTTGATTTATTCATTTTCTATAGGAGTCATTATGTAAGCTGCTTTGTTTGGCAGATTTGATCATGGAATCAAATCTATCTGACGCCTGATTCTTCTTGTAGGTGGTAATTCATCAAGCAAATCATCCACAATAATATCACAATAAATCTCCAAAATTTCTTGAATTTCAATTGGCAAATCATAAATTTTATTAGAAGTAAATACTACCTTAGGTTTGAAAACTAAAGCAAAATTTACCTCATCATCTTCAATCTGCTGCAAGTATTATTTTCCATTCAACAATAAAGCCTTAGGATCAGAATTTTTACTTGATGAATCTTCTTCTTCCATAGGTAACAATGTTTGATTCATACCATCTTTGAAAAACTTGTAAATGTTTCTCTTTCCATCATGTACTGTTGCTCTGTCATACTGCCAAGGTCTACCTAGAAATATGTGACACACATCCATAGGCATCACATCACACATGATTTTAGCTTTGTAGCTGCCCATTTGCAATTCTATTTCACATTGTTCCTTTACTATAAGTTGATGTCCCTTCTGAAGCCATGACACCTTGTAGGGTGTTGGATGTTCCCTTGTCTTCAATTTCAACTTTTCTATCACCTCTGTAGAGACCAAGTTATCTTTATTTCCACTATCAATTACCAATTGATTGAATTTCCCTTGAACTTTGCACACACTTCTCAACAAAGTCCTTCTCTGTGCAGGTTCAACAACTTCCTTTGTTTGTTTCAACAAAACCTTGTTATCCACCAAATATTCTCCTTTCTCTGGCACAATCTCTTTCTCTGTTTTAGGCAACTTTGCTACTTCTTCTCCAGCCTGAGCAACAATTTCATTTCTCTGATTTTTCCCCACATTCTCTTTCTCTAGAAATTTATAGGCTCTATGTCCTAATTTGTTACATATGTAACATCTTACTTCTGTTCCTCTGTTTCTGCCTCCTCTTCCTCTATAGGAACTCCTTCTGCCACTTGCATCACCTTCTATGGGTGCATGCTGATGTGAGATGCTGCTAGCTCCATCTCTTGGTGCTATAGATTTTCCTCTACCACCTTGACTTCCTTTTCCTCGGAAAGTACCTCTCCCTTTGGCGGATTTATTTCTTAGGAGTTTTTCTTTATCTTTTAAGGCCATCTGGTAAGCCTCTTATACTATCTTAGGAGACAAGATACTTATCTCATCTTGGATCTCCATTTTGAGACCATTTATGTACCTAGCTATCCTCTCTGTTGTATCTTGAATTTGTCCTACTCTTATGCTCAATTTGTAAAATTATTCTGTGTATTCTTTTACTGTCATTAATCTCTGTCTAAGATTCTACATTTGTCTAAAAAATGAAAGCTGATAATCACTAAGCAAAAAATTACCTCACAGCTTTGCGACCATTCTATTCCAATTCTTGATTGGTTGTTTACCAACTCTCCTTCTCTCTTCTTGCACTCCATCCCACCAAAGTGGTGCATGTCCTTTCAACCTTGTGACAAAAAACTTAACTCTCTTTTCTTCACTCATCTCTTCATAATCAAAGCATTTATTCATTTCATTGATCTATTCTATCAAATCTTCTAGATTCAATCCTCCAGCAAAAGCTGATACTTCAAGTCTAGGCTTAGATGTAGAGCCTAAAACTGATTTAAAAAATCTCATATCAGGGGTAAGCTCAACATTTTCTTCTTCTTCTTCAACTTCAGGTTCATTGACATCTTCAGGATCTCTCTAATGTCCTGATTCTATTGCTTCCAATCTGGATTGAATTTGCTACATAGTCTCTAGTACTTCTGCATTTTCAACTGGTTTACCTCTTCTTCTACCAGCACCACCTCTACCAATTCTGATA
Organism: Pinus albicaulis; assembly: GCA_034641835.2. NCBI lineage: Eukaryota > Viridiplantae > Streptophyta > Pinopsida > Pinales > Pinaceae > Pinus > Pinus albicaulis. The sequence continues at coordinate 1,287,400,325 of CM076582.1, forward strand.
GCCATGCTGGATTTCCTTTTTTGACTTTTGGAAACTTTTTCAGTTTCTGAAAAATGCTCTGAAGACTGCTCTGATACCACAAATGATGGCAATGTGGGTACTGACCTTAAGGAGAGTTGTTCAAAATTTTGTACAATGTTCTCTAACTCAGGGGGAATTAGTTCCTGGTCTCCTTTTTCTTTCTCGGTCATCAAAATTTATCAAATTTATTGATAAAATTAATAAAATGCACATTCAAAAGAAAAAGGTCCCTTTTCTCTTTATTACATAATAATGCAATTTAAACCAAGGTTTTAAACCTTTCGGATCCCCTTATACATTTGATACATTTAAACAATGTTTAATGACTTTTTGGAAATATAATAAACCCACTTAACCAATGTTTGAAAACCCTTCTTAGCAATGTATTTCCGACCTCAACTCTTAATAAAACTCCATGGAAATGACATTAAGACTTTCTGAAATAATATTAAAACCTCTTCGGAACATTATAGTAAAGCAATTTATAATATGAAATGACCTTCGAAGCTCATTGTTGAGGAGTTAAATCCCCTCTGTGGACAGAGGCGATCCCTACTAGCCCAGCAGGGGTCTAGCAACAATCACGAAATGTTACGATGCAAGTTCCTAGTTACGAATGAAAAGACAAAATATGGAGGCCTACCTGGAATCCAAGGCTATGATCTGAAGAAGAGAGAATTCCCGTTCCTCAGTTTCGACAGACCACGATTCTCCATGATCTTCGCGGATGGACACCTGCACATGCAAGAAACAAACAGATACAAGCATAAAATCCAGCATACGCAACTAAATATCAGTCAGAAAGGATACTACTCATATTAACATAATCGAAAATAGAGTGGAACCATAATCATAATCATTCATTAAATAACAATCGAAAGAGATTACAACCAATGTTCTGACGTCATGGTCTCCTTCGAATGGGTCTCCAGTCATTCACGTCTCGCAAAGCTAGCTAGGGAAAGGGAAAACCTCTCCAGAGTCTCTCGACGATAGTATCCTTACTTGAGTCGGCCTTAAGGGAAGAAAGAGGGTTCTTACAGCACAAAGGCTTTTGGGAATTTGGAGATTCAAAGCTTAGGCACTTCAAGACTATCAGCCTTTCAGCCCCTTCATCAATGGATGAAGGCTATATTTATAGAGGAGAGGAGGAGGTTGGGATCCCTACAATAGTGGAAGGGAGGCCTTATCCTTTGGGAGGTTCCCCATATGGTGGAAACAAGAGGCAAAAGGAGGAAGGCCGTGGTTATTCAGGCGAAACCACTCCTGATGACTCATCCACGAAGTTGTTGTAATCGAAACTTCGCCTCTTTTTTAAAAAACTTTCCATAAATAGAGTGGCGCGGGTACAACACTGGGACAGAGCGCCAATTGGCGCGGGCTCAGTGTTAATTTTCCCCCATTGGCGCGAGTACATAATGGGCTACCAGCGCCAATGCAAAAACATGTGTTTTTAGGGGTCTGTTCAGGAAATGATCAACAGAAGGAATGTTGTCCTCATGGAAAGGGATGCAATGATGGTATTTGCAAGGCATGACACTGCTTATTGGTCACATAATGGGTCCTCCATTGTGTGGGACGGGGAATGGTAGGGACGGTGACAAATTACTGTGTAACAGATGCCCCCTAAAGCATGAGGCCCGAGAGGGAGAGGGGTGAAATGCTTTACGAGAACATGTTCCATGAAGCCGATCGTCGGAAAGGCAACTATCGAAAAATTTTCGTGATACTCTCTTTCACTCAGTGTATGTGCGGTATAGATACATCCATCAAAACAGAGAATACTATAATCCGGATCCAGGGTATGGACGCAGCCATCCAACTAGGATCAAACCAATAGACTCAGGTATGGTCGCAGCCATCCAATCAGTGAGTCGTGTACATAATGATAATAATCCACAATCGCAGCCTGGATTACAACAGACACAATCCAGGGTCTTGCGCTCCATCTCGACCCAAACAAAGTACAAGTTCGAGCATGTGAATATGTGAGTTGAAGTCGAACATGCAGGAACATCGTCTGATTACCAGCCAATGATGAAAGCTGTTAACAGACGCGAGAGGAACCACCAATAATGACAATGGTCCTCAAAGGTACTATAGGTACAATCTACGGCATGTGAACAGTGAGCTGACGTCAAACACCCACAGAATCACTCGATCGGAGGCCAATGATGAAAACCTCACGTCGAATGCGATGAACCTGCCATTGAGGCATGCAGGCTCCAAGGTACCATAAGGGAGTCTCTAGAGCAGCTTCCCGGATAATGAGCTGAAGTCGACGGGAAGTGACCTTGATCGAAGGTGGGCCATAATGTTTCCCACATCATCGACACGAGACAGAGGAACATGGTGTTTTTGTGAATCAGGATCATATGAGAATCAGAGGAAGGTTGATGTTAGTGAGGCCGGCTCTTGAACATATAAACGGCACGACGGTCGGTGGCGATCATTTGAGGTCATGGTGACGAGGAGGTCATGGTGACGAGGCAATGAGCAGATGAGAGGTCAAAAGGGATTATCCAAACCCACGGAGGCAAAGTGAAGAAACGAGATGAGATGTCCCCAACCCTACACGAATGCAGACAAGTGCCATGTTCAAGAGCAACATACTGCTGACATGACAACGATGATGGTTCCATTTTTCCCCACCATTTCGGTGAGCACCTCTTTATTTTTACACAAGCTTGAAGAGGATACCATATGCCTGTCATATAAATCCGTCCTTCGGACGAATCTATCCTAGTACATTTAATGAGCCCTAGGAAGGAGGAACTCAAATATCGTCATCACGACTGAATCCAATGTCATCAGGTTTTAACGAGTCTAACAAAGGAATAACTTGGCGTCTTTTCATGTTTAGAGAGTTTGAAAAGAAAACAAAAAAGTAAACTCCAAAAGTCCCTTTTTGTAAATAGTTTCTCAGATCCAAAAAGGTAGCAAACAATATCCGAGAAAACCTCCTAGTCACGATAGGCTAGGGTATTCATTTTTCATAAATAATCTATCCCAACCCGAAAAAGGGGTAAACATATACTGGGTAGATGTCATTTTGCAGCCACTTTAATGAGATTGTTAGTATGAATCCTTTCTTGAAGTGTACGAAAAAGGACCACTTTAGCTACGCATAACTAATAGCCCTAACAACAAAAGTGGCTGCCAATATCTTCAGATCTGCGGTTAGTTAGACAAGAAAAGAGCTGCAAAACACCAGATCTATGCATGGAAAGACATTAAGCAGTAAAAACAAGGGTTTGCTCCATATACCAATAGACAAGACAAGAACAATTTTTGAAATAATTTTTATATTAATTGGGCACCTGGGAGGAAAACAAGAAGGCGTATCCAATTCTCCTCAGTGGGATGGGTTCTTGGAAGTCCTCAGCACTTCAGATCTAAAATCTCTCTCTCTTGTTGGTGTAGAAAACCCACACAAAGAAAGGAACTCAAAGGGAGCTCACACAGCAAATGGCAGGAAATGGTGACCAAGTGTATAGATCCAGAGTGATCTAATAGGCAACAAAAGGTGAAGAATGATGAGAAAAACCCTCCTATTTATAACAAAATATTGGGTCATTCTAGATCTTGGTGCATGGGTTAACCAGATCTAGATCCACTTTTTATGGAATATTTTATTATATTTGTTGGAGGGAAAAGGTGTTTGACTTGGATCAAATCCCTTGATTTGTCAAAAATAAATAAATAAATGATTTATTTATCTTTTTAAGGAAGTGGTTAGAAGATAATCAAATAAATAATGATTTATTTAATTATTTGTGGGTGATTTGGTCATATTTAAAAAGGAATATTATCTAAATAAGATTTAAATAATTATTCCTAGAAAATAATAAGATAAATAAAGGTTTATCTAATTAATTTCTTTGTTTTGGGTTAAACATGAGTAGGAATAATAATTAAATTATGGTTTAATTAATTATTCCATGAGGAAAATCAAACAAATATAGGTTTGTTTAATATTTCCTTTTGGGGTTTCCTGTTTTAACATAGTGAAAGCAGTTTTACTTAGGGTAAAACTGGTCTTACATGGTGTACTTGGGTCTATCTAATGATAATAAGTTAGATGACCAAAAAATGGTGTAACAGATTGCCCCCCAACGTGCGAGTGTCAGGAGCAAATCGTATGACCGAAGTACGTTGTAAGAACACAATCACTAGACAACAAAAGGGGTGTCAGAGAGAGAAATGTGAGGTAGATAGTGTGCTGAAGGACTAGACCCTGAGGAGACGAGACTCGCAAGTGCAACAAGTCTCTTTTTATGAGAGGGTACCTGTGCTGAAGGCGGCGGGGGAGGCATACCTATGCCCGCCGAGACAAAGTACAAAAGAATAGTGTGTCCAGTAAACAAGGGACCGAACTATAAAGTACAGCTGGCATAATCATGAGCTAGATAAAAAATACAATGAGGAATCCCACATACATGCTGTGCCTGGGATAACAGCCAGGACTTGTACAATAATATCTGAGTACATGAGATACAAATACAACCGAAATTCCCCCTGCACATGGGGAAGGGCTCATAGAATCTGACTGATACATGCAAGTCGAAGAGGCGCTGCAAGTGGCTACGGCCAACATCATCAAATATCTGGAGCTGCATCGAAGGCTGCAAAGAAGAGGTCATCCGGGCATGTGGGGGGCTACCTGCAGGGCCACCCCCTCATGAGGGTTAAGACATCTCACACACACCCGGGAATCATCAAGAGCTGCTGTTGGATCACTGGACCATTAGGTATACGAATCACGATCATGCTGAAAGGGGCTGGAGAAACAATCAAGTCAAAGGGAAATGAGGGATCCCTTGGCCTGATCCGAGGCACCGAACAAGAGTGGAAGCTAGAACCAAGGTACACTGCCCTCTAGACCTAGCTTCTGGAATGAAAGTGTGGATGTCGACAGAAGGAGGTCTACCATAGTTGACGGAGTGAGATGTCCCCAACTAAGGCGCGAGAGAAAATAGTAGAGCGACGGACAGACTGACACTAATGATGATGGTGAAATGGAAATGACTGAGTAGCGAATGGACGACTTCCCTTGTTAGAGCATAAAGGGCATGAATGACATGGAAGCGACTAACACAATATCGGAAGGGATAGGGGATAGTGGGACTGAAGGTCATAATGTGCGACACAAGAGAGAGACCAAGCAATGAAGGATGGAGAGCTATAGTGGGGTACAAAGGGACTCAGGATAGACTCCATGAATGCGATGATGACTCAACTTGGATGCTCTAAACAAGGGCGACTTGATGGTGCTGCCACACAGGAAAGGCCCAAAGGGGGGACTGTGGAGACATGAGTACAAGGTGGGAACTCATGACGAAAATCGACACGAACATGGACGAGTATGGAGGCGAAGTGATGCCCCAAATACAAGTGTTTTAAGTGAGGAAATTCGATTTAAAGAGTAGGTGAAGTGGCCCTTCGTGGACAAAATGGGTCCGGGTGAAGTAGCAAATGAAAAGACAGATGCTGGCTATCTAAAAGAAAATAAAACATGCATTCCAGAAGGGAAATGCTAAGGGTAATATTTCTTAAGATAGAGTGCATTGCGAGGATTAGGAAGGGGGTGGCCTTCAAAATCCTCTAAGAGGTATGCCCCCTTACCGAGGTCCTTACTCATGATGTAAGGACCTAGCCATAATGAGTCGAACTTCCCATGACCAAGGACATCATGGGCCTGGTCATATACTAGAACAAGGTCGCCTTCGTGAAAAGTGCGAGGCTGGACTTTTCGGTCATACTGAGCTTTGGTGCGCTTTTTGGCCACCTCCATGGTTTGTAAGGCAACACGATGGTCTTCGGAAGCGCGCTCAAGCATGATAAGTCATTGTTCTAGAGGTTGGGTGTCAGGGAGAAGTTCAACGGCTAGATGTAGAGAAGGAATTTCACACTCGATCGGTAAGACTGCCTCCTCTCCAAAAACGAGGTGGAAAGGAGTAAACCCAGTGGCAGTTTTAACAGAAGTTCGATAGGCCCACAAGGCAGGGAAGAGCATGAGATGCCAGTTGGTTTTGTGCTTATTCACCATTCGTTCAAGCATAGTTTTGAGGATTTTTTTTACTACGTCAACTTGGCCATTACCTTGGGGGTAATAGGAGGAGGAATATTGGTGCTCAAAACCCAACAGTGAGGATAGCTCATGCCATATCTCATCTTCAAAATGTTTGCCATGGTCTGAGACCAGTTGTTTGGGAACCCCGAATCGAGCTATAACATGGTTAAAGAAAAAGAGGGCTGCGGTAGCTACCGTGTTGTTGAACGTTGGCATGGCCTCAGCCCATTTGGTGAAATAGTCGACCGCCATGATGATATACTTATGGTTACCAGCGGATGGTGGGCGACACTCCATAAAGTCGATGGCCCATTTACAGAAGGGGCCGGTTGAGACGACCGGATGGAGGGGAGCTGGTGGAGCTCGCGCCTTAGGGGCGAAATGTTGGCAACTGGGACAGTGTTTGACTGCCTCAATGCAATCAGTAAAGAGAGAAGGCCAAAAATACCCAGCGCGCATGACTTTCTGGGTAGTAGCAAGACTGGAGAGGTGGCCACCACAAGCACTGCTATGGCAGGAATTAAGGACTTGTTTAGCTTCTGCGTGTGTGAGGCAATGATGAAGGATGGTGTCAACCCCACGATGATAGAGGTCGTCGCCGATAAGGAGGTATCGGGGGGCTTGGTGTCGGATGCGTCGGCGAGCCGCACGATCAAGGTGAGGGGAAAAATTTTGGGTTCGCAAGTAAGTAAGAATGTCGCCATACCATGGGTCGTCGGCAGTAATGGAAAATAAGTGTTCATCAAAAAAGTCATCATTAACTGGGGTATCTGGCGCTCTAGTAGGTAATTCAGAAATGAGCTCAGTGAGGGCTAAGCCTTTCTTACTCTTTGGTGTGACGAATTCAAGGTCGAATTCTTGGAGAATAATGACCCAACGGGCATATTTCCCAGTGAGGATACGACGACTCAATAGGAAAGCCAAGGGGTTGGAATTAGTCACAACCTTGGTGGAGCGCATGAGGATATAATGACGAAGTTTTTGGACTGAGAACACTACAGCTAGCGCTAATTTTTCTTCGAGTGAGTAGGAAACAGGGGGTCCTATAAGGTTCTTACTGATGTAATAGATCACATGCTCGATACCATTGTCATATTCTTGGATGAGGACTCTAGTGACCGAATAGGTGGAAGCAGAGATATACAGGATGAAGTCCCGATCAAAGTCGGAAGGGCGGATCAAGGGAGCGGATGTGAGAGCCTGCTTGAGGGCAGCGAAAGACTCGTGAGCATAGGAATCCCAAACGAAAGGGATAGAAGATCGGAGGAGTCTAAGGAACCCATGTGCAGTGGTGGCGTAGTCAGCGACGAACCGTCGAAGAAAATTAGCTTTTCCTTGGAGACTTTGGAGTTGGCGGAGTGTACGTGGGATGGGAAGTTCAAGAATGGCTTGAACTTTCAAAGGGTCAAGAGTGATACCATCCTTAGACACGATGAAGCCTAAGATACGGCCAACAGGAACGCAAAAGTCACATTTCAACGGGTTAAGGCGGATATTATACTTGCGACATCGGAGGAAAATGGTACGCAGATTGTGGAGGTGCTGCGCCCGATTCTTAGAACGCGCGGTGAAGTCGTCCAAATAAGAAAGGATAATGTGAGCTAAGTCATGGAAAAAATAAGACATGGCCCGTTGAAAAGTGGCGCCAGCGTTTTTGAGGCCGAAAGGCATGACTCGGTAAGCAAAAGTTCCCCACGGACTAATGAACGCGGTTTTGAGTTGATCGGCAGGACGGATAGCAATTTGGTTGTATCCAGAGAAACCATCCATAAAGGATAGAACCTCATGCCCCACACACTCGTCAATGATTTGGTCAATGAATGGTGTGGGGAAGTTCTCTTTGGGACAAGCTTGGTTCAAGTCGCGAAAGTCCGTGCAGACACGGATGGTGCCTTGTTTCTTAAGAACGGGAACTGGGTTGGACACCCAAGTGGTGTATTCAATGGGGTAAATGAAACCAGCCTGCTTAAGCTTGTCGATTTCGGCTTTGATAGCGTCATGTCTGGAAGGATGAATGGGTCTCAACTTTTGACGGACTGGTTTGGCGTCTGGCCATGTATCGATGTGGTGTTCGACAATGGCGGGATCGAGTCCGGGCATTTTAGAATAGGACCAGGCGAAAATATCGCGGAATTATTTGAAAAGCTTGGTGTAAGCTTCGATTTCTTCCGGGGTGCATTGAGCACCTAAGGTGATATATTCCTGAATGCCTGGGGTGACTGAAATGTCAATTTTGATGGTAGGAGAGATGTTGGCCATGTTTCCTTCTTTGAAAGCATCAGGGGCAGGGATGGGATTTTTGAACCAATCGACAGCATTGGGGATGAAGTCTTTGGTTTCCATAGCAAAATGGTCATGGGACTGCTGTGGGAGGAAGTATGCGCGATGGTGCATATCATCCCATGGAAAGTCCGAGTTGGTCATGGCTTCCATAATGTCCTCATCGGATTGGAAGATGGGAAGACTAGAGGAAGAGGGGTCACTCGAGGAAGTAGTGAAGTGTGACGGGTCATCAGGAGGAGAAGGGCTCAGATGTTCGATATCAATAGATCCAAGGTCGGCTGAGGAGCTGAGAGGATCGGCAGGTTGAAGGGCAAGTGAACTATCTCGCAAGGATGATGACAGGTACAAAATGGTGGTTGACGGCTCCATTGGCTCGATAGCGGGAGGAGGAATGTGAATGGGAGTAGGGAGGTCCACTGGTCCTATCGAAGTGGCCTTGAATTGGAAATACATATCCAAGGAGGAACGATACTCATCAAGGCGGGGACAGAGGTGGGTGTAATGGCCGTGAAAATTGCACAAGGCACAAGGGTGGTTTGTGCGCAAGTTTTTGAGTTTCAAGATAGAGTCGGGGATAGTGACGTAGACTTTTGGGATGTCAGAGTCAGGGAACGTCTCGTTGACCAGAAGCTTGAGATGCGGCAATTCAGGACACATGTGAGTGGCGTGACCGACGATATCACACAAAGCGCATTTGATGGCGGGCTTTGGTGGTCGCGGAGGGGTAAGAGTTGTCAGGGTGGCCTGGTCCTGATGGGTTGCCCCCTTACGAGCTTTGCCTTTCTTTCCGGGGGCTGGCACCACAGGGGTAGGGTCCGGTGGTGGTGCTGGGGGCCCGAAGGAGGTGAGGGGGACCGGTTGAACCAGTGTCAAAGCAAGGTAAGGTTTGGGGTGACCGGGAGGGGTAGCCGCTGGAGGGTCAATGTACTAGACGGGTAGGCCGATGGATAGGTTAGGGAGAGAGAGGGTGGCCATGACGGGGACAGAAAAAACTCCGGGAGGGGGAGCCAGGAAAGGTATCTGCCCAGCAGGGTAATGACCAGGAGGGATAGCTCCGAGGTGGTTAAGGCCAGGGGGAACCGTTCCAGGAGGATAAAGGGGTTCAGGGATACCAGCTCTAGGGGGAGGGCCAGAAGGAGGAGGTCTGGCTAGCTGAGAGGAATGGCTAGGAGCGGGGTGTGGAGGGCAAGGGGGAGGTTGCTAACTAGCCGAGGCAGGCCGCTTAAGAGAAGCCTGAGACGATTGCATCAGGAAAATATTCGATAAGCTGGGATCAGTGATAGAAGTAGGAGGAGGGTTAGGGAAAGTTCCAAGTAGGGAGGAATATTTGTAAACGCCGGGGCAGACACTGGTCAAGGAATCAACGGTTTGCTTGTTGGCTACAGAAGAGATAGTCGTCTCAGGAGAGGTATGAGATTTTGGCTCATGATATGTCAACTGGTCAATGGTGACTATCTTTCTGTTATGGGGAAAAGACATCTTGCGAAAGACCATGGATGGGACAGCAGACATAGCATAGGTGTAGCTTCGCCCCAATAGAATGTTGTAATCTAGCGGGGTGTCAATGACTTCGACGTCAACGCAAACAGTCTTACCGGAGAGGGTGATAGGACAATTACGAAACAGGCCAATGGGCTGGGAGGCATGGCCGTCCCACACTCGAAGGGTGATCATGGACGGGGCCAGTTCAGGAGATCCAAGTTGCTTCCAAACTGAAGCGGACATCACGCATGTGGATGCCCCCTCATCAATGATACATCGGGACACGTTGGCGTTTTGGATTTTGACTGGGATTTGGAAGGCGATGGAAGGAGGGAGAGGAGGATGGTCCGATTGAGTGGCGTCGAAAACAATCATTTGGTCATCAGCAGGATCTACAGTGCCCACGGCAGATAGTAGAGCCTTCTTTTGGGAAGGGCACGACTGGAGGAGTTCCAGTGTGGAAATGGCGGCAGGAGATTGCGCCAAATCATCTACTATGCTATACGAATGGGCAGCTCGACTGGGAGCAGCATTTCGACGTAGTGGGCCCTTAGGTATCTTGGTATGAACCTCAACTTTTGGTTGAGGGATATGTAAGGGGCCACTGGGTGACGAAAGAGGCTCTGGAGAACCTGAAGAAGGAGGCTCGGGAGCAGACTGAGCAGGAGGCTTGGAGTACTGGCAAGACCGAGTTTGAAGGTGAAGATCAACGGACGGGTTAGGATCGGAGTGCATCATAAGGATCTGGTAATCAGAGGAACCAGAAAGGGAAGGGGGGGTGGCTACCTGGCTGTCGGGCGGTTGGGTAGTCACGAATCCTTGCTGAGGGAAAGGATCAGTAAACACAGCTGGCTGGGTAGTGGCCACATTAGGAGGAGCATGAGGGGATGCGTGCTGTCCGCGCAATGTGGCTTGAGACTCCCACATCTGCCGCATCTGGGGTAATAGGGGACAATCGTGGGTGTAATGACCATAAACACCGCAACACGAACAAGGCTTGCTTGTGCGAAGTGGCCTGTCCAGCTTGGGCTGAGTGCCCTGTTGCTAGTTGGCAGTGCTAGGGTCCACACCAGGATTGGGTCCACGGGTACCAGGGGCAGATTGGTTTGGATTGCCTCTCCACCTTCTTTGAGAGGAAGGGGGATTGGTCGCGCCCTGCTGTGCAAATACTTGCCCTGGAGGGGGCTGTAGGTGCTGGTGCTGGGGTTGAGGAGGCAAGGGAGGAGGAAGCGCATATGCTAGAGGAGCTGGTGCACCAGGTTGCGGATAAGGGTAATGGGTAGGTTGGGCAACATTTAGGTAAGCAGGAGGTTGCGCAAAAGGAGGAGGCATGCCGTATCCTGGATACATGCTACCGGGAGGGGGGAGAGTGCTGGAGGAGCTGGCCCCTCCCTGAGGGGGACCATAGCCCATAGGAGGTTGAGCATATGGATGGGAAAGGGCTCCAACGATACCGTCGGCGGAATGAGATGCCCCTGGGGCGTTAGCGCCGCCGGGCTTGGGGAGGTCATGAAGAACGGTATAAACATAACCAGATTGAGTGTAGATCAGGTCATATTTCAATGCTATTTGGAGGGCGGCTTCTTCAGTTTGAGGAAAGTGAGAGGCGACATCTTTGCTGATGGGAGCGGGAAGGGTGCGAAGGAACCAGTCCATGTAAACCCGATGTTCAAAGGGAGGGGCTCGACATAAGCTCCGTCTTCTTCGCCATTCCTGAACATGGGCAGAAAGGTGCGTGGAAGAGGATTGCTTGAAGGAAGTCAAGAGCTCCGTGCTAGTATCGTATCAGAGAGGGAGCTGGAAGTACGACAAAAAGGCTTGGGCAAGAGTCTCAAAGGTGGTATGGGTAGAGGTGGCTTGTTCGACATACCATTTAGAAGCTTCGCCGGTAAGCGTGCATTGGAACAAACGAAGACGAATGGAGTCATCGGTAATGGAATTGGAGGAACACCACATGTGGAAAGATTGGACATGATTGGATGGATCTTCTCCAGCTTGGCCTTCGAATTTAGGAATGTTGGAAGGGAGCTTGGTTGGAATGGCAGGCCAACCAACATTGTGGCGGATAGGGTCGTTGATCAACTGATTGAAATCGGGGAGGCTGAGGCCTGCAATGTACGGCAGCAAAGGGGTGGCCGAGGTTGTTCCTGTGGCGGTTCCACTAGTAGTAGGGCCGGCATTAGGGCCAGGAGAACCGCTAGCGTTGGGCCCTGGACCAGACATAGTGAAGGTGACAGGGGGAGAACCGAGAGGAGAAGGAGGACCCGATGAATCAGGAGAGGAGTCAGAGTGCGGACTCGAAGGTGGAATGGCTCGATGATGGTGGGGCGGAGCAGGTCGATCAACCAGAAACTGAGGATGAAGGCCAAGAAGTCTCCAGGAAAGGCGCCTTGGGGGCGCAATAATGACAGGAAGAAGGAAACCGACAAGGGTGGAAAGGGACAGAATCAATTACGGTCAAGGGCAGAAAAGGTGCAGTGACAATTGATTTTAGAGTCTTTGCCAGGCGGTGTTAACCAGGCGCTTCTTCACTTAGGGTCAGTGTGTGGCGTGCGTTAATTTTAATTTTTAAACCCTTTCCGTTTTGAGAGCAAGAGAAAAGTGTGTTGCGTAGCTGAAAATAAACCTACAGAGAACATAATATAATGCTGAAATAACAGAACAATAACAGCTACTTGTGCATCTATCTAACCCAAGAAGGTGGGTCTCTCAAAACTATGCTGAAAAGAAAGGGAAAAACTATGTAAAACACACGGAAAAGGGGCCAATAGATCTAAGGTCAAAGGGGACAGGGATCTAGAGGACAAAGCTGCTGAAAAGAGGTGCAGATCACAGCCAAGAGACAGAGGCAAGGTGGCTGGAAAAAGGAAGGAAATCAGAAAAAAACCAGAGGGGGCAAGGTGGAGGCCTTCAAAGGAGGTCCAAAAAAAACGATAAGAGGTGATTTGAAAGGAAGAAAGGCTGATTTCACAGGATCTGAAAGGGAGGTAACAGATCTAGAAAAAGGAGGCTGAAACTCTGAAAAACAGACGGCTGAAACAGCTGAAAACTCTTCCACAAAAAGTGGAGGGTACTAAAGCCTTAAGGGGCTAGGTTCCCACTTAGATGAGTAAAAACAGAGCAGAAATTGGTCAAAACAGGCTGAGACAGAGGCTGGAGGACCCTGACAGATGCTGCAGAAAAACCCAGAAAAATTGCAGAAAAATTGCTGAAAAAATGGCAGGTTGCAGTTTCTGACCTGATTTCAGTGCAGGTCATAGGAAACAGGCTAAAAAGTGCGACCTGGAGGTCCAGGTCGCAGGTTTAGGGCCAAAAAGTGCGACCCCCAGTTCTGGTTGTCTCGGCGGCAGATTTTCAGAAAAGTTGTCGTCTCAGTTGCGGCTGGTGTCGCTTACCTGCGCAATAGGGCCAGAAACACACGGAAGTTAGAAATTTTAATGTTTTAGGGTTTTATGTGAGAAAAAAACATAAAAATAGGGAAAATATTCAGCTGAAAAGAAACCCTAGGGTCTGAAGTAGCTGGATATGCAGGAGTATGAAAAACGACAGCGGTCGTAATTTAAAACCCGTGTGGAGTCGCCATTTGTTAGTATGAATCCTTTGTCGAAGTGTACGAAAAAGGACCACTTTAGCTACGCATAACTAATAGCCCTAACAACAAAAGTGGCTGCCAATATCTTCAGATCTACGATTAGTTAGACAAGAAAATAGCTGCAAAACACCAGATCTATGTATGGAAAGACATTAAGCAGTAAAATAAAGGGTTTTCTCCATGCATCCAACAGATAAGACAAGAACACAATTTTTTGAAAGAATTTTTATATTACAGGGCACCTGGGAGGAAAACAAGAAGGTGTATCTAGCTCTCCTCAATGGGATGGGTTCTTTGTAGTCCTCAGCACTTCAGATCTAAGCTTTCTCTCTCTTGTAGGTGTAGAAAACCCAATACAAAAATGTAGCTCAATGGGAGCAAATGATGGAAAATGAGACCCAGTGTATAGATCCAGAGTGATCTAATAGGCAACAAAAGGTGAAGAATGATGGGGAAAACCCTCCTATTTATAACAAAATATTGGGTCATTCTAGATCTTGGTCCCTGATTAAAATAATGTTAACCAAATCTAGATCCACCTTTTATGGAATACTTTATTATATTTGTTGGAGGGAAAGGGTCTTTGACTTGGGTCAAATCCCTTGATTAGTCAAAAATAAATAAATAAATAAATGATTTATTTATCTTTTTAAGGAAGTGGTTGGAAGATAATCAAATAAATAATGATTTATTTAATTATTTGTGGGTGATTTGGTCATATTTAACAAGGAATATTATCTAAATAAGATTTAAATAATTATTCCTAGAAATTAATAAGATAAATCAAGGTTTATCTAATTAATTTCTTTGATTTTGGGTTAAACATGACTGGGAATAATAATTAAATTATGGTTTAATTAATTATTCCATGAGGAAAATCAAACAAATACGGGTTTGTTTAATATTTCCTTTTGGGGTTTCCTGTTTTAACATAGTGAAAGCGGTTTTACTTAGGGTAAAACTGGTCTTACATGGTGTACTTGGGTCCATCTAATGATAATAAGTTAGATGACCAAAAAATGGTGTAACAGAGATCGAAACGACAAGGGCCTCGGAAATATTTTCATGTTTAGAGAGTCAGAAAAGAGCTGAAAGATGACTCCTCCTGGAGGAACGAGTGGTATAAAGGGTAGCAACTGGTTCCAGTAATGGTGGAACTGCTCAGAACAAGTAAAGGTTAAGAGGCTGGCTAACAGGACCACTCATCGCAGCGGTTCCTCAGGAACGAGTAAAACAACCAAGTGAAGGCATATGATCGGCCAAGCAGATAGTGACGATGGAATGAGCAAACCAAGGCTCATCTGGAAAAAATAGGCTGATAAAATGGCAATCACAAGAGGTAAGATGGGAAAGGTTTCATTTTTACACAAGCTTGAAATCAGGAAACTTTGCTTGAAGTTGGTTTCATTTTTACACAAGCTTGAAACAAATATAAACTATGCTTGAAACCGGTTTCATTTTTACACAAGCTTGAAACAGAAACAAACTATGCTTGAAAAAGTAAGCATGCCCCCAGCATGGTGACTAAATTCGAGGTACATGCCCCCCAAGCTTCAATTCATAAGAAAGGCAGATGGAGTGAAGGTTCAAGTTACGAGATCACGAGGAAGACTCGACTGGGATTTTACGAGATCTAAACAAAGACTCGAATTGAACAGGAATGTGTTTCATTGTTTTAACGAGGTTGATACATTAAAAGAACTATCCTCAGGACACCTTGTTTCATGGTTTAAGGAGCTTGGCACAAGATAAGGAACTTTTCTCCGACAACCTTGTTTCATTTTTTAAGGAGCTTGACACAAGACAAGGAACTCTGCTCCAACCACCTTGTTTCATTTTTTAAGGAGCTTGACACAAGGAAAAGAACCGTGCTCTGAACACCCTTGTTTCATTTTTTAAGGAGCTTGACACAAGACAAGGAACTCTGCTCCGACAACCTTGTTTCATTTTTTAAGGAGCTTGACACAAGACAAGGAACTCTGCTCCGAACACCCTTGTTTCATTTTTTAAGGAGCTTGACACAAGACAAGGAACTACTTGCTCCGACAACCTTGTTTCATTTTTAAGGAGCTTGACACAAGACAAGGAACTATGCTCGAGCAAGCCTTGTTTCATTTTTTAAGGAGCTTGACACAAGACAAGGAACTCTGCTCCGACAACCTTGTTTCATTTTTTAAGGAGCTTGACACAAGACAAGGAACTCTGCTCCGACAACCTTGTTTCATTTTTTAAGGAGCTTGACAGAAGACAAGGAACTCTGCTCCGAACAACCTCATCATAATGAACAAGAATTCATCACTTCCAAGAGTTCCACTACTGATGGAAGGAAAACATCCTGGAAGTTAGGACCCAATTCCCCCAACACAGTATGCACGACGACATCATCGCTGAGCACAGGCACGGGGTAGGTAGCCACATAGTTGACCTGCGGTGGGGCAGATACAACAGGTGGATAAAAACATGGAAGGGATGATGGCAGGCCAGCTTCCATGTCAGGACCAAAGAATGAAAGCTGATCAATGGTCATGATCCTTCCTTCATGTGGAAAACAGACCACATGAAAAAAGGAGGAGACAAGTGCCCCCATGGCATAGGTGTAATCGTGCCCCAAAAGAAGATTGAAATCCAAGGGGCCTAGAACAACCATCACGTCCATATGGACGGTTTTACCTCCCAAAGTAATAGGTAACCTTGGAAGGATCCCTAATGGTTGACCCATTATTCTGTTAAACGCAAAAAGATTCTGCGTAACAGGCGCAAGCGATGGTGAACTGAAAGCTTGCCAGGTAGTTGAGGATAGAACACTAATAGATTCACCTTCGTCTATAATGGTGCTGGGTACGACCAGACCAAAAGCCTGTACTGTGATCTCGAAAGGCACATAAGACGGAAGGCGATATCCTGCGAGTCGACTCCAATCAAAGGAAGCAAGCAAACTACTCGGAGGGGCTACCATCGAACCGAGATGGTCTTCCCCTGGTGTTATGGAAGAATAAGGAGCATCCTCCACGACCTCCATCTCGAAGGTGGGAGGAGTAACCTCTAGGATCTCCATCATGGGAGGCGGAGGAGCAGCTTCTTGAGATATAGGGATAGGAGAATCTTTCTCCAAGTCTGAGGAATCTAAAGAAACAAGAAGAACATGAGGGATGTGAGGTCCACTCTCAACGGAAAAGACCTGGTGCACCGTAGATGGGGCCATTTCAACCGATCCCACGACCAATGGTTGGTCGGGGATGGATTCCTGAATCTGAATTTCCGAGGGAGCGAGATCGACCAAGGATGACTCTTGACAAATCATAGGATCAAATGGTGCAGGACTCAAAGAAAGCCGATTATAACCAGCTGGAAGGCATGGTGTAGAACCGGTCGAGTTGTCCAAGACTCTCTTGGCTTCATCCATATAAGGACAAAGGTGAATGGCATGGTGCCCTTCACACAACTTACAGGGATTGGTAATCTTACCCTGCTTCTTAGGAGCCTTACCAGCACCAATTGAAGATGTGCCCCCAACCTGACTCCCAGAAGCCAAAGGCAATGGCGGACGACCATTGGACCATACTTCAAGTACCTTGGGAATGCCAGGGCAGTCTCAAATAAGATGGTCTCCCATGCACAACATGCAAGGAAACTTGACTTTCCGTGGAGGGTTGGAAGGTTTATCAAGAGGAGGTGCATTAGAAGCAGCAACTGCAACCTTAGCCTCTCTCTTATTAGACTTCTTCTTCTTTGTCTTCTTCTTCTTCTTCTTAGCCACCTGGTTACTTGAATCCATACTTTCACCAGGCGAAGTAGAAGAGGAGGACACAGAAACAGGAGAAGAAGGGGAGAGGTCCACCTTAGAATCAACATGATGTTGCTCAGGTGGAGGAACTGATTGACCAGTAGCTGAGACATTCAGGACCACAGAGGTTGAAAATAACCAAACAGGCAACCCAACAGCTAACCCAAGAAGGGACAACGTTGCCATATAAGGAGCACCAACATTCCCAACAGGAGGAACATGACCAGGATTCCCATCGGAGGGGATTCCTTGGTTGGTGAACTCCGGAAAAGTTGCCATTAGAAACGATCTTCAGAACAACACCCTAAGGAAACTAACTTTAACCAGGAATATTTCGTGGGCAGTTAATTTTTAAAACATTGAAACAAAACTCTACCGTTTCATATTTTAAGAGTCAAGAAACAGGCAAAAGGTGACTCTATCACTTTCAGATTGGAAACAAGCGTGAAAGGAAAAGCGCTTGATGACCTTTTCAAATTTAAAGAGTCAGAAAAGATCGAACTGACTACTCAGGAATACTAGGCACAAAGGGTGTACCAAATAATCGTGAACTGCAATATACACCTTGGTTTTAATAATGAAGAAGAAATCAACCAAGGACTTTCTGTACGTGCAGGCAATCTCCCCGAATGCTGTGTTCGGTGTATCACGGGTATAGGGCAGCAGACTCGGCTTCCTGTGGATAAAGGATAGAAACCTAGTGGGGTCTCCCTTTATATACGTGACGGTACGGGGAGCACAAGTCCGTACTAGTGCTGTCTAAAGCCAAGAGGCGAACGACAGCTACTAGGTTTAACGACGCCGGAACACGTCTCTAGCCTAGACCTCTAAATATTTCGTTAATGTTTCAATGCTTCCTTAGGTAAATTGAGTAAATTTTATGGTTGATCTTCAATTATGTTTTGGTTTCAAGGCCCTACTGTATGTCATATGACAATCTCCTGTATGTAGCTACATGACAAAAGAAAACTTTTCAATTAGATGAATGCTATCTAGTTAAGGGAAGAGCTTCAAACAATGATGAGGCCCTACCGTATGTCATATGACAATCTCCTGTATGCAGCTACATGACAAAAGAAAACTTTTCAATTCGATGAATGCTATCTAGTTAAGGGAAGAGCTTCAAACAATGATGCAACAAACAGCAAAACTGAAAACGAAACTTTTCCAAACTAGATGACTTTCACTATCCAAAAGTATTCTAAAACATTCAACGAAGTGAATTATGCAATGTAATCTATGCAAAATTATTTTTCCGAAAACTATGCAATTGTAATCTATGCACAATTTCCTTTTTCTTTTCAAATAATAAGAATGCACTCAATGCATTTTTCGATGAAATGAGAATCTACTTAATGCGTGCTTTCAATGAAAGAGAATGCACACAAAGTGATTTTTAGCTCTCAGTCATTAAACAATGTGATCTAAGTTCAATGATAAATCTCAAAATACTTTTCAATGCAATGTGATCTAATGCATTTTAACAAAAAGGACACTTTGAGACGAAAACTAAATAAACACAAAGCTTCTTAATGAAGGATGAATGCAAAAGAGATGTAAATAAACACTAAGAATGCAATCGTTGTTTCAAAACACTTTGTAACAAAATTCCTCAAAAGTTGACAAAAGACAAAGAGGACTTCCAAAGAATGAGATCAAAACAAGGCATTCATTCCCTTTTACATCAAGCAATCATGGAAAGAAGACATCCCAAACAATGAGCAATGTAATCTATGCTCATACAAGGAAAAGGCCGGAAGGGAAAGACACACTAGTGAAGGATTTAGGGAAAAAATCTCAATTTTCATACACCCTGAAAATGGCACGACTTGTCCATTGACAACTAGTGCCAATTGGCAACAATTGGCGCGACTTGCACATTGACAACTAGCGCCAATGGACAATTGGCGCGGGTTTCTAACTGAGAACAAGCGCGAATGCCTGAAAATGAAAAAACAAAGAATTTCTCCCAACCAAGACCAGACTCACCACTTCAAGCAGAATCCAAAACAAACCCAGAAGCAAAGTACTGACCAAAAGAAGCTTCCAAACAAGGGTAACCCTACCACCTACAGGAAATGGCGCGACTGTCTGGCTATAATCCGCGCCAGACAGGGGATGGCGTGAGTGATGAATTGGCAAACTGCGCCAATTGGCGCGACTGTCAGGCTAAAAATAGCACCAATCAAGACAACCATTAAAAGGTGAAAATTCAGAAAAGCAGAGGTCAGATTTGATCCTCTGGGGTTGAAACAAAAGCCAAAAAACAAGAATAGCTAGCCCAAAAGAGCTTATCAAGCAAGGAAGGCCAAGAAACAATCAAAACGAGACAATCAAAATGAGACAACGAAAACTAGATGATCCCCAGCAGAGTCGCCAAATTGTTGAGGAGGTAAATCCCCTCCGCAGACAGAGGCGATCCCTACTAGCCCAGCAGGGGTCTAGCAAAAATCATGAAATGTTATGACGCAAGTTCCTAGTTACGAATGAAAATACCAAAGATGGAGGCCTACCTGGAATCCAATGCTATGATCTGAAGAAGAGAGCGTTCCCGTTCCTCAGCCTCGGCAGATCACGATCCTCCACGATCTCCGCGGATGGACGCCTGCACATGCAAGAAAAAAATAGATACACGCATAAAATCCAGCATACGCAACTAAATATCATTCAGAAAGGATACTACTCATATTAACATAATTGAAAAGAGAGTGGAACCATAATCGTAATCATTCATTAAATAACAATCGAAAGAGATTACAACCAATGTTCTGACGTCGTGGTCTCCTTTGGATGGGTCTCCAGTCGTTCACATCTTGCAAAGCTTGCCAGGGAAAGGGAAAACCTCTCCAGAGTCTCTCGATGATAGTCTCCTTACT
This sequence comes from Pinus albicaulis, assembly GCA_034641835.2. Classification (NCBI taxonomy): domain Eukaryota; kingdom Viridiplantae; phylum Streptophyta; class Pinopsida; order Pinales; family Pinaceae; genus Pinus; species Pinus albicaulis. The sequence goes on from CM076582.1 coordinate 1,287,420,436, forward strand.
TGAGCCGGCCTTAAGGGAAGAAAGAGGGCTCTTACAGCACAAAGGCTCTTGGGAATTTGGAGATTCAAAGCTTAGGCACTTCAAGACTATCAGCCTTTCAGCCCCTTCATCAATGGATGAAGGCTATATTTATAGAGGAGAGGAGGAGGTTGGGATCCCTACAATAGTATAAGGGAGGCCTTATCCTTTGGGAGGTTCCCCATATGGTGGAAACAAGAGGCCAAAGGAGGAAGGCCATGGTTACTCAGTCGAAACCACTCCTGATGACTCATCCACGAAGTTGTTGTAATCGAAACTTCGCCTCCTTTTTAAAAAAAATTCCATAAACAGAGTGGTGCGGGTGCAACACTGGGACAGAGCTCCAATTTGCATGGGCTCAATGTTAATTTTCCCCCATTGGCGCGAGTATATAATGGGCTACCAGCGCCAAGGCAAAAACAAGTGTTTTTAGGGGTCTGCTCAGGAAATGATCAACAGAAGAAATGTTGTCCTCATGGAAAGGGATGCAATGATGGTATTTTCAAGGCATGACACTGCTCACAGGTCAAAAAATGGGTCCTCCATTGTGTGGGACGGGGAATGGTAGGGACGGTGACAAATTACTGTGTAACACTCATACCTCCAGATTTCAAACCCTTAACAAAACTTTGTTTCATAAATATTTGGGTCCATACCTTGGATTAAAAACCACACAATTGTCAATGTGACCACCGTAGGATCTCTGACAATCCCGATCCGATGAATATCACATCCATTCCACCTCCAAACTTTATTTTAATTTAAAACCCCACGCAGCTTTCCACGCAATTACCGTCGGATCTTCGATAATCACAATCAGATGGTTATCGTGTGCAATCGACCTCCGAGCTTTATCTTCCAAAAGCAATGCGAAATGGGTGGTTTCACACCTGTAACATGTCAAATTCTTATTTTATCACATTCAATTAGATAAAAATCGCCCACATGCCAAAAGTTGTGCGACAACAGTGCTAGTTTCCTCCAAAATTGCTTTTCCTCAAAACTTTGTTTTCAGTCGTATTCAAGCACAATTTTTCGCTGGTCTTGGGCTTAAAATTTACTTCTCTTGGAACCCTTCCTTCTCTACTAGTAACTTAATAATATCGATCGATTATCAGTTCGATCTCAATCAAAGAAAACAGAGTTTCTTCGATTCTCTCCCAAACCCTTTAAACAGAAGTTAAGTATATTCAATAAACAGAGACCATTATGTAAGCTACTTTGTTTGGAAAATTTGATCCTGGAATCAAATATATCTGATGCCTAATTCTTCTTATAGGTGTTAATTCATCAAGAAAATCATCCACAATAATATCACAATAACTCTCCAAAATTTCTTGAATTTCAATTGGAAAATCAGAAATTTTAGTAGAAGTAAATACTACCTTAGGTTTGCAAACTAAAGAAAAATTTACCTCATCATCTTCAATCTGCTACAAGTATTATTTTCCACTCAACAATAAATCCTTAGGATTATACTTTTTACTTGATGCATCTTCTTCTTCCATAGGTAACAATGTTTGATTCATACCGTCTTTGAAAAAATTGTAAGTGTTTCTCTTTCCATCATGCACTGCTGCTCTGTCATACTACCAAGGTCTACCTAGCAATATGTGACACACATCCATAGGCATCACATCACACATGATTTTATATTTGTAGCTGCCCATTTGCAATTCTATTTCACATTGTTCCTTTACTATCAGTTGATGTCCCTTATTAAGCCATGACACCTTGTAGGGTGTTGGATGTTCCCTTGTCTTCAATTTCAACTTCTCTATCACCTCTATAGAGACCAAATTATCTGTATTGCCAATATGAATTACCAATTGATAGAATTTCCCTTCAAATTTGCACACACTTCTGAACAAAGTCTCTCTCTGTGCAGGTTCAACAACTTCCTTTGTTTGTTTCAACAAAACCTTGTTATCCACCAAATATTCTCCTTTCTCTAGCACAATCTCTTTCTCTGTTTCAGGCAACTTTGTTGCTTCTTCTCCAGTCTGAGAAACAATTTCATTTCTCTGATTTGTCCCCACATTCTCTTTCTCTAGACATTCATAGGCTCTATGTCCTAATTTTTTACATCCGTAACATCTTACTTCTCTTCCTCTATTGCTGCCTTCTCTTCCTCTATAGGAAATCCTTATGCCACTTGCATCACCTTCTGTGGGTGCATGCTGAGGTGAGCTGCTGCTAGCTCTATCTCTTGGTGTTGTTGATATTCCTCTACCACCGTGACTTCCTTTTCCTCGGAAATTACCTCTCCCTTTGGCGGATTGCTTTCTTAGGATTTTTTCTTTAGCTTTTAAGGCCATCTGGTAAGCCTCTTCTACTGTCTTATGAGACAATATACTTATCTCATCTTGGATATCCATTCTGAGACCATTTATGTACCTAGAAATATTCTCTGTTGTATCTTGATTTTTTCTTGCTCTTATGCTCACTTTGTAAAAGTATTTTGTGTATTATTTTACTGTCATTAATCTCTGTCTAAGATTCTGCATTTTTCTAAATAATGAAAGCTGATAATCACTAGGCAAAAACTTACCTCTCATCGTTGCCACCATTTTGTTCCAATTCTTGATTGGCTGCTTACCAACTCTCCTTCTCTCTGCTTGCACTCCATCCCACCAAAGTGTTGCATGTCCTTTCAACCTTGTGACAACAAAATTAACTCTCTTTTATTCACTCATCTCTTCATAATAAAAGCATTTATTCATTTCAATGATCTAGTCTATCAACTCTTCTAGATTCAATCCTCCAGCAAAAGCTGATACTTCAAGTCTAAGCTTGGATGTAGAGCCTAAAACTGATTTAAAAAATCTCATATCAGGGGTAAGCTCAACATTTTCTTCTTCTTCTTCAACTTCAGGTTCACTAACATCTTCAGGATCTCTCTGATGTCCTGATTCTATTGCTTCCAATCTGGATTGAATTTGTTGCATAGTCTCTAGTACTTCTGCATTTGCAACTGGTCTACCTCTTCTTCTACCAGCACCACCTCTACCAATTTTGATAGCCATGCTAAATTTCTTTTTCTGACTTTTGGAAGCTTGTTCAGTTTCTGAAAAATGCTCTGAAGACTGCTCTGATACCACAAATGATCGCAATGTGGGTGTCGGCCTTAAGGAGAGTTGTTCAAAATTTTGTACAATGTTCTCTAAATCAGGGGGAATTAGTTCCTAGTCTCCTTTTTCATTCTCGGTCATCAAAATTTATCAAATTTATTGATAAAATTAATAAAATGCACATTTAGAAGAAAAAGTTTCCTTTTCTCATTATTACATAATAATGCAATTTAAACCAAGGTTTAAAACCTTTCGGATCCCCTTATACATTTGATACATTTAAACAATGTTTAATGACTTTTTGGAAATATAATAAACCCACTTAACCAATGTTTGAAAACCCTTCTTAGCAATGTATTTCCAATGTCAAATCTTAATAAAACTCCATGGAAATGACATTAAGACTTTTGGAAATAATATTAAAACCTCTTCAGAAACATTATAGTAAAGCACTTTATAATATGAAATGACCTTCGGAGCTCATACCTCCAGATTTCAAACCTGTAACAAAATTTTGTTTCATAAATATTCAGGTCCATACCTTGGATTAAAAACCACGCAATTGTCAATGTGACCACCGTCGGATCTCTGACGATCCATATCGGATGGATATCGCATCCATTCCACCTCCAAACTTTATTTTCATTTAAAACCCCACGCAGCTTTCTACATGATTACCGTTAGATCTTCGACAATCACAATCGGATGGTTATCGCGTTCAATCGACCTCCGAGCTTTATCTTCCAAAAGCAATGCAAAATGGGTGGTTTCACACCTGTGAAATGTCAAATTCTGATTTTATCACTTTTGATTGGATAAAAACTGCCCACATGCCAAAAGTTGTGCGACAACAGAGCTAGTTTCCTCCAAAATTGCTTTTCCTCAAAACTTTGTTTTCAATCGAATGCAAACATGATTTTTGCTGGTTTTTGGTTTAAAATTTACTTCTCTTGGAACCCTTCCTTCTCTGCTAGTAACTTAATAATATGGATCGATTATCAGTCTGATCTCAATCAAAGAAAACAGAGTTTCTTCGATTCTCTCCCAAACCCTTTAAACAGAAGTTAAGTATATTCAATAAATAGAGACCATTATTGGATATTCAATATCAAGCCACAGAACAGGATTTCTTCAATTTCTTCCACTCTTTTGCACATAAAATAATAATATCTCAATTCTAAAGAGAAAACATATATATATCAAATGGATTTTCGAAGGGATGAAACTCCAGGAAATTGCCAAAAATCAACTTATAAATGAAATTCTGCAATTTTATTAAAACAGAGGCAAAACCTCTCAAACAAATCTTCTGCGGTGAAATTCTAAATTCCTCCTTTGCAGAGGTTATAATTTATAGCTCTTTTACATAAAAATCGACCTCCTTTGGAGGCTCGAATTCATCAAATTTAGACAAAATCCTAATTACATAATATCTTCCTAAATTCTATCAACTAAAGCTAAATATGCTGAAACAAATTTGAAACTCATCAATCCTCCTAAATAATAGTTCAACCCTATCTATTACAACTGTAATTTGACAGCTAAAGGTACCAACACCTTTTCTTGTAGTATTTTTTTAGATTTTTGGAATAATTGATGAAGTCTTTTGTCTCTAAGCCTCATGCCCCTGCATCACATCAGAATTTATTTATTCATTATTAAGGAGAATTATGTACCTCCATTGTCCTCTTATTCATAAAAAAAAAGCAACAAAATATAAATTAATATTCCAACTAGATCATGGCTAATTGGGAATATTATAGTCCTCCCTTCCCAAATGTTGCTTGTCCTCAAGCAATTGACAAGGGGAGTGCTGCAACTCATCCCCTTCATCATTGGTGACACTATCATGTGATAATCTTCCCTCATAAGCTAAGTTTATCCCAATCCACCCCCCCATGAAATTCTCCTCCAAATTTCTCATGAGATGCAAATGATCTATCCCAAAAGGAAGCAATAGATCCAATGAAATAAACATGGTTTGCCCAATGTTCTCCCTGTAACATGTAGCATAATGAACTTGGAAAATCTTTCTCAATGGGGCACATACAATCCTCCCATACTCCATGTTATCACCCTAGTAATTCTTAGGTCATGGGATTTTGGTTTATAGTTAAATAAAACCAGGGGTAACCAAGAACCTCTTTTAGAATTCAGGATCTAGCCTTCCTGAGTTCTGGAGAGGGATCTCTCCTTAAGATTTAGCTTTGTTTTGTACTGGATTTTGGGCTAGATATGAGTGGAAAATTTGGTCTGATTTTTTGAATGTTGGTAGGAACAAAAGACTAAAAGGAAAACCGTAGAAAGATCTACCTAACCATTGGGAAATGAAGTCAAATTTATAGCAAACAAGACTAGAACACTAAGGTCAAAAGAAAAAATATACTAAGGGCAAGAGAGATGATCTTCAGAGGGTTTAAAAAGACTATTTTGATGAAGTGGTATGATCTAGACTAAGGGCAGTTAAGAATCCTTAGATCATAGAAAAGGAAGAGGGAAATTGAGGTCAAATGAGACTAAAGAGAAATTAAGAATTCTAAAGTCTAGAAATCAGCAGAAAACATAAACATGAAAACTAGTAAAAACAGAGAGCTTTTTACACTGATTCTGTAATACCTTTCCTAGTTATTCATTTAAGATGTAAAATAACATAAGATATATGAATGAAACTTAAAGAAATAAACAATGAAAACTAGAAGATACAATATGTTAGCCACCTATGAAATTTGCTATACCAAGAGGTGGCTAAATCATTTTTGGAGCCTTCAAGGAACATATTTTATTGCAAAAAAGTGTTATCTCTTGAAGACTCTTGAAGGCCTCATGCGTCTGTCCAAATATTCCATATTGTGCCCATTTTACACTATGGAATTCTACTAATTTCATGAGAAGAAACTACTACAAAATCACCTTTTTTGCCTTTCCTCACTTTGAAACTAATCTCATTTTCTACCCCTTTCATTCTCATCAAAATCCTCCATTTTCATATTTTTCTCCTTGCCCCTCCATCAAAACCCCTTTGATAAGGTTTAAGACTCTCTATTTGCCTTATCAAAACCCCCAAAATCCATTTGAAAACTTGAAAAAATTCATAAAAAATAAGTTTTTTTACCACAGACTTAAGCTGCCTTGGGCTAAGTCTTAAAATCACTTCCCCTCCACGTGCCCACACCATAGAGCCAGGTGCTAGACCCACAAAGCGCTTATCGCATCGCAAAGTCCAAGTGCGCAAGTCTTTTTTGCCATTACAAAACTTTGATGTCGAATATCCCTGTGTATTATATACCCCAGTCATATTGCATTTCATATAGACCAAGGCCCCACAGTCGAGCACCTATCCACTTAAATATATATCCCACCCCTGAAGCATTAAAACTTTGTTTATATTAATTTTTTTTGGTTTATTCATATGGTTTGAAGAGTTCTCTACCGGTGCATTTCTCAAAGCATCTCCACCATTGATCTGATCTGCAGATCGATGGCCCACAGAACCAATAGTCCCCAATGCCTAGTCAGCACACGCGGCAGCAACTGATTGCAGCGGGTCTTTTTTGGCTTCTCGCATGGTCAAGAAACCCGGACACGATATGCTTTAGGGTATATTTTATAAATATTTTGGGTCACAAACACCCTGACATCAGCAGGCCCCAATCCGGACCCAGGGAACTTTATATGGAAGATTTCATAAAAATTTTAGGTCACACTTGTGCTGACATCAGTAGGCCCCAATCTGGACCCGAGGAACTTTATATGGCGGATTTCATCAAAATTTCTGGTCACACTGGTGCTGACATCAGCAGGCCCCAATCCGGACCCGCGGAACTTTATATGGCGGATTTAATAAAAATTTTGGGTCACAAACACCCTGACGTCAACAGGCTCCTTTTGTGACCCAAAATGGTTTATGGAGTTTGTTTTATCCAGATTTTTGAAGTCTGGGGTATGTTATTCGGTAAAAAAGTGTGTTTTAAATGGTTCTTTCCATTATACTAAAGAAGGGGCCGAAGGCTAGGGTTTCAATTCTCATGCCTTTGATCCTTTAAAAGGAAGCCATCTATGGGTTAAATTTTCACGTCTCATCAATGCTTCAAAGGCATTGATGCCTCACAATCCCTGCGTAGCACTGCACACCAACAAAACATAGTTAATAAATCACAAACAAAGAGTATCAGTGTCGAATACAAAACACGCCAGAACAGGAGATTGAAGACAGATCTGTGGGGATTACGGCTAAGATTGATTATAAAAAGCCTAATCCCCCCAAACTAAAAACACAGTTAAAAGAAAATCACAAGTGTTTTATCAGATAGGAAAGCCTCCACTTCCACATCTGAGGCAAATTGATTCCTCAGCTACCACAGTGCCACCTGTGCCTCAAAGCATTCAAACAGAGGCCGAAGTTATTGATTAAGAATAGATATTTGCCTCTGCATAGCTAGAGAGTTAACTATGCAAATAAACTTAATGACAAAATATAAGTAGAGTTACTTTAACATAATAGAGAGCCTCAAAAGTCAATAAGAGCTCCCACTGGGCTTAATATTAAATGAAAAACATTAATACAGTTAGAAACATCTGTAAACTTCTTTAGCGAGCCCCCCAAAGGTCGAGAAGCTATTAAGACTGTATTAATTATCTTTGGAGATCTTTTATCAGATCTCACCTCCTCATTCTTCTATAAATACTACTAGAAAATATGAGAGAAGGGCTGGTTGCTGAATTTGTGAAATATACTTGAGCATGAGACTTATACTTGTAAATAGTGTTCACTGGCTCTTGGAGCTCTGCTTGTGATAGATAAGTTATTCTGGGAAGTGTAGATGATTGCTAAACTAAAGCATTGGACTTAAAGCTATAATTTGTTTGGAGCATCAATACAAGCTAATTTATGGGATCCTGGTCTATGTCGATGGTGATGTTATTCCTTATTGTAAATTTCTATTTTGTTTCTATTTTCACTGTGTCCATATTCTCTTATAAATAACAGCATGCATAGAGTTAGGACCTACTGTATTTTAGTACCCTTCTCTGACTGAAAATCTTTATCTAAATGTTTTATTCCAATTTGTGTTATTGAGGAATGATCTAATTCAGTTCAATCATAGGAATGTTGGCATTCCCTCGTTCTACTGTCTGGGCTAGTTGTTATTCTTAAATGTTATTTCCAGTAAATGTTAAGTAGAGATGAACTAAGGAAGATATGGTGTGCCCTGGTCCTAGTTTTATCCCAAAATATTGTCTGAACGTTTCCCTTGGAATGTGTTAAAAGATGGCTAGTTTGAAAGTACTTACCAGATCTTAGGCCATTCTTTGTTATCTTTGTGTTTGTCTTGAAAGTTACCAAGTAGAGCAGAGCTAGGAGAGGATTTGTGGTGAGCCCAGCACACTAGTTTTCTTCTCCAACAGTTGCCTTCAAGTTTCCCTTTGTTTTAAAATGTTTTCTATTGAAAGTGCATCAAAATCAGGTTAGTTTAGAAGTACTTACCTAATCTTAGATTAATTTTATGTCTTTCTGAAGCGTATGTCAAAATCAGGCTAGTTTAGAAGTACTTACCTGATCTTAAGCTGCTCTTTTTTCTTCATCTGTTTAATTCCCCTTATTTTTGTCTCATTTCATTCCATAAATCAAAATTTAAAGATATACTTAGACATAGATGACTTGCCCCATGGACCACTCTTTCCCCTTGTTTTTTCAATTAAACCCTCTTATGACTCCATAGCCCAATGGACTAAAACTTGCAATTATCTATCTTTAGGCCAAAGCTTGTTCTGATTGCTAGCAACTTCACACCTTTGAAACTATTTGCACTTAGAACTTTCCACCTCAAACAATAATCATGCTTAACCATCCAAAAACAAAAAAAACCTTCAGTCTTCATAAGTAGCCTAATATCATTACCCAAAACCTTAAAGATAAATCCAATCTTTGCACTTATTGGAGAGATCCCTCCCTGGATTCAGGAGGGCTAGATCCTAGAATCCCGAAGTGGTTGAAATGATGTTGTTTTTGTGATTGGACTTTGCCAATCTTGCTAATTACATATTCCTAAAATTTTTGGCGACTCCACTGGGGACTGAACCCAAAATATCTGGTTCCCCTTAAAATTTCATACAAACATTCTTTAGTGAGTAAGAAGCAGTTTTTTCAAGCACTACCAAGAAATGGTAATCATGATGAAGCTTGTTTGAATCAGTGACAAGCTAGGCAAAAACTAGGATTCTCATAAGATTTGTCTAACCTTGAAAGATCATCCAGCTTAGCCTTAAGAGTAGACTATCTTTGTCTCATAACTGTAGCTAAGTTTTGAAACAGAGTTAGGACATTCTTAGAAACCAGACAACTAAAAAATAACTTAGAAAACCCAAAAATATTTCAGATTGGTATCCAATAAACATGGTGGTGGACCATAAAACCTTTTATCTCCTTAGGAGCTAAAAACTTCCACTTGGCGATTCCACAATCCCCAACATACCTTACGAATCCACTGGGAAGAACCCTTATCATTGTAATATCATTCAAACTTAGTTAGAGGACTGTAGGATTAAAATTTGTGTAAATAGATTAGCTGACCTTTTAAAGACTATCGTACCTGGTTAAAATTTTCTTGTTTATTTGGGTCTGAAAAAAAAAGCATAGTGGCTCCTAGAAAGATTCACACTAGAGCCTATCCTAACCTTGATCCACCTAAGATAGTTGGTAACCCAGAAAGTATCCTTAGGAAGTCTCCTAGGATTAAATTATCAACTGTTTTAAGATCACCCTTGAGAGCTAATTCAGTTCCTGAAAATCTTTCAACTCTACAACAATCACAAGTTGACTTAGTAAATCCCTTTAGAACTAGGTCTCTTGATGATTTAGATCAGTTAGATACTGAGTCTTCACTTTCATCTCCTGAAACAAGTGAAAATCTTGGTAGTAGAGAAACAACACCTCCTGATTTACATTTCCTTCACAACTTAGGTGTCTCTCATCCAAGATCAGCTCAGAAATCTACTTATGGTCCATCCACTTCTACTCAGCCTACATCCATTATTCAAACCACTCCATTCCAACCCCCTTTTCCTTTTGTTAATCCACCTCTCGTAAATCCACCTCCACCTCCTGCCATGGTTGCATGTTATGCTCCCTTAGTCCTTCATGTACCATTAGTGAATATTTTGCAGGACTATCAGTCCAAAATTCCATTATATGATGCTATTAATGCTACTACTGCATCACAACATGTGGATAATATGAATGACTACTTTGATAGAAATGAAATTGATGATGATTCTATCAAGCTTAGATTGTTTGCTCAGAGTTTGGGGGGAGAAGTAAGAAAATGGTTCAAAGGCTTAACCCCCCATAGTATTAATGATTTCCAAGCCTTCCATAAGACATTCTTAAAAAAATGGGAAGTAAAGAAGAGTCCTCTCCAAGTCCTTTCTGATTACAAGAACCTCCATAGAAACCCGGGGGAAAGTGTACAAGCTTATTGTACTAGATTTAACAGTGTATATAATGCACTTTCCCCAGATCTAAAACCTCCACAAGGCTCAGCTTTAAACACGTTTCCTGAAGGGTTCGACCTTGATATGGCCTATCAGTTGAGAGAGAGAGATACTACAACTCTTGAAGAGATGAAAAAGGGTGCTCTTGCTGTAGAATTCAACTTGATGGAGAAGAGAGAAACAATGAAAAACGAGAAGAGAGTGTCCTTTAGAGAGGAAAGTACACCCTCTAATTCCAACTCAAAGATGGAGAGAATGATGGAGGAAATGATGAAGAAAATGAGAATCCTTGAGAGAGCACAAGCCATTCAAAACCAAACTGCTCCTCAAAACAGAAACCAGAACTAGAATCAGAATTTTAGAAGGAACCAACCTCCAAACATACCTGGGGAAGATGATCAACACATCACTCCTCCATTTAATCAAAACTATGTAAGTGAGGTTGATGAAATAGATGAGATAACAGAGGAAGATAATATCAACATGTTGGGGGTAGATAATGATGACTTTGAAGTCCATTATGATAGAAAACAAGGTCTTTATACACCTTATTATGAAAAAATAGATGATGAGGAAAGTTATTATCAATACATGGAAAATGTCATCATAGAGTCTGAAAGAGAATATGACCTTAGAAGCAAAACCAGTCAACAAACTCCCAACACCAAAACCTCTGACAAATATTCACAAAAAAACATTCCAACCAAGCCTAAAGTTGTCAAACAGAAGGACAAAACAATAGCTGTGAATTTGAATAAAAGTAGAGAGAAAGGCACTCAAAACTCTGAGAAACAGAGTGCAGACATTAGTAGTACTAACAATTCAGCTAGTACTCCTGTTAAAAGCATTTTGTCAAATGTAAATAGAACAAATCAACAAGCTGATGTTGCTGATAGACTAGCAGCTAGTAAGGCTAAAACAAGATTTTCAAAGAACCAAATTCCTTTTAGCCTAGAGCAGGAAATTTCAAAGATCAAAATCCCTATTCCCATGACAGAGTTAGCTGCCCAAAATGTATATAGGACCCAAATTTTGAAATATTTAAACATTGAGGATAATAATGACACATTCAATCTTAATGATGTCCAGCCAGAGCTCATTTTTGGTCCTAATATTGAAGGTAGATATCACGAGGGACCTGTTCCTCCCTTTTATATAAGTTTAAATGTTCATGAAAAAATTTTGCACACTACTAAGAATGATTCCGGGGCTTCTCATAATTTAATGCCTAAAGCTGTAATGGAGAGCCTTGGTCTAGAAATCACCAGACCTTACAAATACCTTTACTCCTTTGACTCAAGAAGAGTAAAATCTTTAGGATTAATTAAGGATCTCTGTGTTAACTTAGCTCAAATTCCAGAAAAAATATTTAGTCATGGTTATTTTTGTGGCTGATGTGCCCCAAAAGTATGGAATGCTATTATCTAGGTCTTGGGGAACTAAGTTACAAGGAACTATGCAGATGGACATGACCTATGCGACCATCCCTGTTTTCAATCAGACAAGAAGACTTTACAGGGAGTCTCATATGCAATATATGGTGACTAGCCAAGACGGACCACAGAACTCTCCCCTTTATTCTGTAAACTCAGGCCTGGATTCATTTATCCTTTTCAATGATGAAACTTTCAGAGAACAAGTGACCTTGTCTAATTTAATGACAGATAGAGAGGAGGAAGAAGATAATTTAGGAGTGTCAGAACAGTTTGCTAAACCTATAAAATCTAGCAAACAAAACACAGGTCTTGAGCTACAAATCATGTGTCCTTTTCTTTTAAACATTGAGAGTCAAGAAAGCAGTCCTCAACCCAATAAAAAATATGAGGAGTTAAAACAAGTTCAATGGTGTCCTGACCTCCAAGAACAAACTGAAAGCATGCTTGTTGAGGAGGATAGTGACCCAACTGTCGAGCTCGAGACTAGTCCTCTGTGGAGTATGCACTTCAATGGGTCTTGCACTAAGGCCAATGCTGGTACAGGTGTCTAGATATGCAACACTGATAATAACCACACATAAAGCCTTTCTTGTCGATTAAACTTCCAGTGTTCCAATAACATAGTGGAATATGAATCCCTGCTTCTCGGCTTGCGTTTGCTAAAAAAGTTAGGAGCCAAGAGAATCAATGTGTATGGGAATTAAGAGTTAGTCATTAGGCAAGTCAATGGAGAATACAACGCAAATCACCCAAGACTTAGGGCCTCTCAAAACGATGTCATGGAAATTTTAAAAACTTTTGAGGAGTACCAGATAATTTTTGTCCCGAGAAAAAGAAATATTGCGGCCCACAATTTAGCCTTGTAGCTAGAACATGCTTAATGCCATATGAAACCAAAGCTACACAACTCAAATAAAATTCAGACCAGCCGTACCTGATAACAAAAAATATTCGCAAGTGTTTGACAGGGAAAAAAAAATAGAAGACTTCATGCAATTCAGAAATGAATTCGAACTACATTGTTTGGGCTCAGATTATGATACAGACTGCAATGAAGAAAATTTTCTGGGTAAAGAAGAACCGTCTCCTAAATTTGTTAATATTAATCTACTATCAAGAAAACTTCAAAACAAAACATAATTAACTGCATAATTAGAAACAAAAGAGTTAGAAACCCTGCAGTCCAAAGATGAAAGTTTTCCTAAGGATTTGGCCACTTTAGAAGAGTTGTTTGATTTTAACGATGTGGCTAGGAAGCCAAAACTAGAACCTGTAGAGACTGAAGTGGAAGAGTGAAATATAGGTAGTGAACTTAAACCTATGATGATTTAACTGTCTAATACTTTACCAGCTCACATTAAACTCAAATACATAGAGCTATTTAAAGAATTTTCTGATGTTTTTGCGTGGAGTTACGAAGATCTGAAATCCTATGAAACTGAAATAATACAGCACAAAATCCCTCTCAAAGAAAACCAAAAACCATTCAAACAGAAAATGCGCAGAATAAACCCTGTTCAACTACCTTTGGTTGAGAAGGAGATTAAAAAGATGTACGAAGTTGGTATTATTGTCCCTATTAGATATTCTGAGTGGGTGTCTAATTTGGTGTTAGTTAGGGAAAAAACTGGAGAGATTAGGCTTTGTATAGACTTTAGAGACTTAAAAAAAGCTTCATTAAATGACAACTACCCTTTACCTAAGATGGATCATATTTTACAAATGGTGGTAGTGTCTAGAAGAATTTGTTTGCTTGATGGCTACTCAAGGTATAATCAGATCTTAGTTCACCCTGATGATCAATTAAAGACAACTTTTACTACACCATGGGGCACTTTCATGTATGTGAAAATTCCCTTTGGTATAATGAATGCTGGAGAAACTTTTCAGAGAGCCATGGACATATAATTCTCGGAAGAATTGGGCTTCTTCATCATTTTCTACCTTGATGATGTCACTGTGTTTTCAAGCACATTTAAGAATAGTATTCAGGAGATGCAGGAAGTTTGGGATATCTTTAAACCCTAAGAAAAAACTATTTGGGGTCCAAGAAGGTAAACTTCTTGGGCACATCATTTTATAAGAGGGAATTAAGATAGATCCTAAAAGGTTTTAGGCCATATTGCAAATCTCTCATCCTCGAAACATCAAGGAGTTGCAATATTTCATTGGAAAGATTAAATTTTTGAGAAGGTTCATCCCCAACTTGGCTGATATTCTTATAAATATCACAAACATGTTGAAGAAAGAGAAAGGGGTAAAATGGACCTTGGAAGAAAAGAAGTCCTTTGAACTAGTGAAGCAAGCGTTAACCAAAACACCGATTCTAATAAGTCATGATTTTTCAAAATATTTTTATATTTTTTCATTTGCATCAGAACATACCATATTTGTTGTCCTTTTACAGAAAAATCCACAAGGACAAGAGCAACCTATTGCATTCTTTAGGAAGGCATTGAGGGATGCCCCTTCGAAGTATAACATTATGGAGAAGCAAGCTTTTTCTTTGGTTAAAGCTTTGAAAGACTTCAGAGTATACATCTTGCACTCACACATCATTGCATTTGTCCCAAATTCAGTTGTGAAAGACATTCTAACACAGGACCTAGATGGTAAGAGAGGTAAGTGGATTGACATTATCCTTGAATACGATTTAGAGATAAAACCCACTAAACTCATCAAAGGCCAAGGCCTAGCTAGATTAATGGACGAATAAAATTTCGAAGTTCTTGATATTAATATGATTAATGCTCTGGATGAATAAGAATAAATCTCAACTCCCATTGTTGAAGACAATTTTATGAATTCCTCTTTGTATGCTGATATTATTTATGTTTTTCTTAATTTAAGTACACCTCCTGGTTTGACAAAAACAAAGGCTATGTTCCTAAAGTTAAAATTTGTAAACTATTGCATTATAGATAGATGTATTTATTGGAAAAATGCAAGTAGAGTATTTCTTAAATGTTTTCCTAAGTATGATGCAGAGAAGGTTAAGCACGAGTTCCATGCAGGAGACTGTGGAGGTCATTTGTACTGGAAGACAAAAGCCCACAGAATTTTGAGGGCTGGTTTCTATTGGCCTACTTTCTTTCCTGAAATACACAAGATGATCATTTCTTGTCATAAATGTCAAATTTTTGAAGGAAAAAGAAAACTGCTACCCCTACCTTTGAATCTAATCACTGTTGAAGCCCCTTTTCAATAGTGGGGACTTGACTTCATAGGAGAAATCCATCCACCATCTTCTGCTCATCATAGATGGATTCTCACTTCCATAGAATATTTCACTAAGTGGATAGAAGCCATAACTTGTAGGCAGGCCAATGATTCTATTATTATAAAATTCATGGAGACTAACATTCTCTCCAGATTTGGCTGTCCTACCAAGATCATCACTGATAATGCATCAGCATTTGGATCAAAGAATATGGTTGAATTCTGTCACAGATATCAAATAACATTGGAGCATTCCACGGCATATTACCCTCAAGGTAATGGACTTGCAGAATCCTTAAACAATATTTTAACGAACATAATCAAGAAACTGTTGGAGGACAACAAAAAGTTTTGGCACACAAAGCTAGTTCATGCACTTTGGGCTGATAGAATGACTTTGAAGAAATTTATTGGTATGTCACCTTTCCAGATTGTGTATGGTACTGATGCAATTTTTCCAACCAGCCTTGGTTTACCAGTGATGAAGTTGATTCAAGAGTTGCAAACTGAAGATAATGACATGATCAGAAGAATAAATCAAACAATTTATCATCAGCAAACCAGCGGGGAGGTTTATAACAAAGCATTGTAGAAGCAGGATGGCATTAAAAATATTTTCGACAGAAGAACAAAAGCCAACAATTTCAATATTGGGGACAAAGTTTTGAAGTGGGACTCAAGGAGGGAAGACAAGGGCAAGCATTGAAAATTTGACAACTTATGGCTTGGCCCTTACTCTATCCATTTAGTTGCTGGTAATAATTCCTATTTCTTACAAGAGTTGAATGGAGTAGAGTTTTTTGGGGGTCCTGTCAATGGCAGGATGCTCAAGCATTACTTATCTTGATCCATGCTATGTTCTAAAAGCCTATTTATCTTTTTTCTCATTATAAATACTTCACCCGTCATTGCATTCAAAGTTGTGAAAATCAAAAATACAAAAACAAAGAAATAAATAAAGGAGGGCAAACTGTAAAAACAAGAAAGGCACAACCCAATACCAAAAAAAGAAACAAATCTGAAAGTGTGCAAGATCAAATGCCACTCCTAAAAAAGAAACTTCTAGTTAGTCAAACAACCTAATCTTGACTAATTAGTTTTAAATTTTCTACTAATAGGATAGTGAATTCGATTTGCCAAACTGTTTAATCTTTTCTTATCAGTAGATAGTCTAGGATAGAAATTAAAGGTTCAAACATGCTCAAAATCTGAACTTGTGTTCCCAAAGAGAATGACTCAAATCTGTTTCAAATTCTAAGTAAAAAAAGATGTAAATCTGGCTCCAATTAGCTCAAAATCTGAAGCAGAGGACAAGCAAAGACAACTCAAACAAGAATCAAAACAGAGTTGTAAAAAATATGAAGGAAATACTTTGAAATTTTAGATCCTAAGCCTTCCATTTTGTTTTAATTTTCTCCAAAATAAGATCTATGTGCAGCTTTTTTTTTATTCCATAGATCAGCAACAAGTTAGATTGTTAAATCCTGACTTGTGTGCTTTTAAATTTCTGTTGTAGGATTTAGTGAATAAAATCTGTTGGATAGTTTAATCCCAACAGATAGTAGATTAGGTAGAGAAACATATGGGCTCAACTGTTCAATCTGAGTCCATGGAGAAATAAGGAGTAGAAATAGATTAGATTTCCTGCTTTCAAAAGAATAAAATGTTGTAAAAGAGTTTTCCAATGCAAGTGCACTCAAATGAAAAAATGTTAGATCAGTAGGATTGGGTAGGTAAAAAGCTTGTTGATGAAAGCTCCATTGCTTTTATGGTTGCTAATATGTTTTCAGAGCAAGATCATCCCAGCAAAGGAAGGGCAGCCCAATGGATGAGGCACAGGTCAGCCTCCTAGAGAAATCAAGTCTAAAGTTCTTGATGCCTTCAAGAAGGCACCATCCCCAAGTGGAGCCACTGTTAGCCACCTGTGAAATTTGTTATACCAAAAGGTGGCTAAATCATTTTTGGATCTTTCAAGGAACAAATTTTATTTCAAAAAAGTGTTATCTCTTGAAGAATCTTGAAGGCCTCATGCCTCTGTCAAAATCTTCCATACTATGCCCATTTTACACTCTAGAATTCTGCTACTTTCATGAGAAGAAACTGCTGCAAAATCACCTTTTTTCCCTTTCCTCACTTCAAAAATAACCTCATTTTCACCCACCTTCATTCTCATAAAAATCCTCTATTTTCATATTTTTCTCCTTGCCCCTCCATCAAAACCCCTTTGATAAAGTTTAAGACTCTCTCTTTGCCTTATCGAAACCCTCAAAATCAATTTGAAAACTTGAAAAATTTCATAAAAAATAAGTTTTGTTTACCACAGACTTAAGCCCCCTTGGGCTAAGTCTTAAAATCACTTCCCCTCCACGTGCTCGCACCCTAGAAGCAGGTGCTAGACCCAGAAAGCACTTATCACATCGCAAAGTCCAAGTGCGCAAGTCTTTTTTTCCATTACAAAACTCTGATGTCAATTAGCCCTGTGTATTATATCCCCCGGTCATATTGCATTTCATATAGACGAAGGCCCTGCAGTTGGGCGCCTATCCACTTAAATATATATCCCACCCCTAAAGCATTAAACCTTTTTTTATACTAATTTTTTTGGTTTTTTCATATGGTTTGAAGAGTTTTCCGCTGGCGCTTTTCACAAAGCATCTCCATTGTCGATATGATCTACAGATCGATGGCCAACAGAACCGGTGGTCCCTAATGCCTAGTCAGCACACGTGGCAACAACTTATTGCAACGGGTCTTGTTTTGTTGCTTGCATGGTCAAGAAACCTGGACCCGATACACTTTAGGGCGGATTTGATAAATATTTCGGGTCACAAACACCTAGACATTAGTAAGCCCCAATCCAGACCTAGGGAACTTTATATGGCGGATTTCATAAAAATTTCGGGTCACACTTGTGCTGGCATCAGTAGGCCCCAATCTGGACCTGGGGAACTTTATATGCTGGATTTCATAAAAATTTTGGGTCACACTTGTCTTGACATTAGTAGGCCCCAATCTGGACCCAAGGAAGTTTATATGGCAGATTTTATAAAAATTTCTGGTCACAAACACCCTGACGTCAACGGGCTCCTTTTGTGACCCGAAATGGTTTATGCAGTTTGTTTTATCGAGATTTTTGAAGTTCGGGGTATGTTATTGGGTAAAAAAAGGGTGTTTTAAATGGTTCTTTCCATTATACTAAAGAAGGGGCCAAAGGCTGGGGTTTCAATTCTCGCGCCTTCGATCCTTTAAAAGGAAGCCATCCTTGGGAAAAATTTTCACGTCTCATCAATGATTCAAAGGCATTGATGCCTCACAATCCTTCTGCAACACTGCACACCAAAAAAACACAGTGAATAAATCACAAACAAAGAGTATTAGTGTTGAAGACAGAACGTGCCAGAACAAGAGATTGAAGACAAATCTGTGGGGATTACGGCTAAGATTGATTATCAAAAGTCTAATCCCCCCAAACTAAAAACAAAGTTAAAAGAAAATCACAAGTGTTTTATCAGATAGGAAAGCCTCCACTGTTACATCTGAGGAAAATTGATTCCTCAGCTACCACAGTGCCACCTGTGCCTCAAAGCATTCAAACAGAGGCCGAAGTTATTGATTAAGATCGGATATTTACCTCAGCGCAGCCAGAGAGTTAAGTCTTCAAATAAACTTAATGACAAATATCAGCAGAGTTACTTTAACATAACAGCGAGCCTCAAAAGTCAATAAGAGCTCCCACTGGGATTAATCTTAAATGAAAAACATTAATACAGTCAGAAACATCTGTAAACTTCTTCATCGAGCCCCCCAAAGGCTGAGAAGATATTAAGACTGTATTGATTATCTTTGGAGATCTTTTATCAGATCTCAACTCCTCATTCTTCTATAAATACTACTAGAAAAGATGAGAGAAGGGTTGGTTGCTGAATTTGTGAAATATACTTGAGCTTGAGACTTCTACTTGTAAATAGTGTTCAATAGCTCTTGGAGCTTTGCTTGTGAGAGATAAGTTAGTCTGGGAAGTGTATATGATTGCTAAACTAAAGCATTGGACTTAAAGCTGTAACTGGTTTGGAGCATCAATACAAGCTGATTTATGGGATCCTGGTCTATGTCAATGGTGATGTTATTCCTTATTGTAAATTGTTACTTTGTTTCTATTTTCACTGTGTTCATATTCTCTTATAAAGAACAACATGCATGGAGTTAGGACCTACTGTATATCAGTACCCTTCTCTGACTGAAAATATTTATCGAAATGTTTTCTTCCAATTTGTGTTATTGAGGAATGATCTATTTCAGTTCAAGCATAGTAATGCTGGCGTTCCCTTGTCCTACTATTTGAGCTAGTTGTTATTCTTAAATTTTATTTTCAGTATATGTTAAGTAGAGATGAACTAAGGAAGATATGGTGTGCCCTGGTCCTAGTTTTATCCCAAAATACTGTCTGAAAATTTCCCTTGGAATGTGTTAAAAGCTGGCTAGTTTGAAAGTACTTACCAGATCTTAGGCCATTCTTTGTTATCTTTGTGTTTGTCTTGAAAGTTACCAAGTAGAGAAGAGCTAAGAGAGGATTTGTGGCGAGTTCGGCCCGCTAGTTTTCTTCTCCAACAGTTGCCTTCAAGTTTCCCTTTGTTTGAAAATGTTTTCTATTGAAAGTGCATCAAAAGAAGGATAGTTTAGAAGTACTTACCTGATCTTAGATTAATTTTATGTATTTCTTAAGCATATGTAAAAATCCGGGTACTTTAGAAGTACTTACTTGATCTTAGGCTGCTCTTTGTTCTTCATTTGTTTAATTTCTCTTCTTTTTGTCTCATTTCATTCCATAAATCAAAATTTAAAGAGATTCTTAGACATAGATGACTTGCCCCATGGACCACTATTGCCCCCTTTTTTTTCAATTAAACCCTATTATGACTCCATATCCCAATGGAATAAAACCTGCAATTATCTATCTTTAGGCCAAAGCTTGTTCTGATTGCTAGCAACTTCACACCTTTGAAACTCTTTGCACTTAGAACTTTCCACCTCAAACAATATTCATGCTCAACCATCCAAAAACAAAAAAAACCCTTGGCCTTCATAACTAGCCTAATATCATTACCCAAAACCTTAAATATAAATCCAATCTTTTCACTTATTGGAGAGATCCCTCTCCGGATTCAGGGGGGCTAGATCCTAGAATCCCAAAGTGGTTGAAATGATGTTGCTTCTCTGATTGGACTTTGCCTATCTTGCTGATTACAGATTCCTAACACAATACTCATCTAATCAACACGAGGATCATTAGTTATGATGTATATTTGCTTCAGTTTCAAGCCTACTACTTTAACTTAACTCACATAAAATCCCAATGTTTTCAAGAAAAATTCTATAGTAGTATTGAAAATTTTATTCCACGCCGAATACTTCAAAAGATGAAGTATTTATACAATTGAATTAATTTCAAAATATCTCAATTTTGAGACAATATCTTAAGCAAAAATAGGAAATATTACATAAGAAGAGGGACAACAGCAAAACAGTTTGCAAGCTGTCCTCTTTTACAAGGAAAAATAGAACTGTTTATCTTATTCTAACTAATTTTTTGATTATCTGGAAGCGTTGCTGGCAATTGAGACATTATCTAATAGAATATGACTTGTAGAATACTCCTTCTTTTCACCTTCTGTTCTGATACTCTTTATCTCTGCTTTTCACTGTTTCACTACTGTAATTGAAAAATAATGAGCAGTAAAAATTTGCTTTTACTGATACACTCTGACATCTGATACACTTTGACCCTGATTATTCACCCTAAGGTAACAGTAAAATGTGATTTATTCATGTGATTTTTATACTCTTTATCTGTCAAATCCACATCAGATCTGTGAATTCATCATTGTTATATTGCTATAGGGTAAACTGCTTGGGTTTTTGGTTTTCGAATATCCCTCTCAAGGCTTTCCGGTGCCTAAGGCAGACAGTAAGATTAGCTGTGTAGTTCACAAAGATGGCATGAGCATGTTCATATTAACTTAAAACAACTTGACGGAATGCGATAGAAAATTACCACTTTGATGATCTCGGAGTCCCTTGGAGAACACCAGGTAGCGAAGCAAGAGTCTTTCTTCACCAGCTCCAAATCTTAGCCCTGCAATCAGTCAAAGCACCCGTGTAATTTCTAACATAACAAATATCCTATCAATCAAGACAATATATAATGAACTTCTAACTAAGCACATATGAGCCATTCATATCATACTATGTAAATATTCAAACAATAATGATAATATTAAGCATCGAATGGACAAAACAAACACAGTTCTATTGATTTTGAAAGAAGGAGGATTACAACCGTCAATTGTACTAAGCCCTCCTCAGTCTCCCAATCTCTATTATCTCTCAAGTGATGAAGTCTTAGTCAACAAGCTCTCTAGGAACCTCTTTGACTCTTCGCCTTCACACGATAACACTATTCTTTATTCCAAAAGTATGCAAAAATATTTAGCAATCCTTCGACCCTCAACTAAGAGCCTTCAGCTCCTTTTTATAGGAGAGGGAGAAAGCCATTGTTTCATTTCTCTTTCCACTAGTTTGGAATAGAAAAAAATAAGATGTTTCTTTAATCTCTATGCTTTTGCTTCCTTGGGAGTTCAGCCCTTTATGGCAGTGACCAATAATGAATTGGTTCTTTGTAGTTTCCTTTGTGAACTGAATCTCTTGTGAGGGAAAGCCGAAGATTCAAATCACTTTCCACGTGTTTTTTCCATTTCAAACTTAAAACACGGGTAACGCTGCCCTCTAGTGTAAGCAGAGTGTTTCCCTAGCCACTAACGCGGCACATTCACTAGTTTTATGCATTATAACGCTCCTGATTTGTTATAGAAAGGCGTTACCTTGGCAAAAATAGGTTTAATTTAGGTCTTTGTATTCCTTCCATATTTTTCTTCTCCTTTGAGCTGATGAGGAGGTATTTTGACCTGTAGCATATATCCTAGTATAAATGGCAGCATGGAGACAATCTTCCTTGTTTCATCTAGAAAGTCAAATGTATCAAAGGGAGGATTTACTTTAGGGACATGAACATGTGTAGGCCAAAAGGTTTGAAATATGTTGAACCTTGTAGAAAAATCTAAGTCCAAGTACAACTAGGTCAGATATTCTATGAATAATGAAACTAAATTGGGGTCATGTTTCATCTGCAGCATGGAATTTATGGACTCAACATTGATATAGAACATTACTTCCCTATATTTATTGATAATACGACTTTGATTAGGAAGATAATATAGTTGACACAGTCTGAAAAAATCAGGGGTTTGATGAGTAAGAGGAACAACATATCTTGGCAGATTGGACTCCCAGATGGGTACATCACCTTTCGCTTTTTCTACAGACTTTCCAAAACACCAATTGTGGACTTCTAAGAGGTTCAATTCAACTGAAGGATCAAAAATTATATAAACAAGATCAAGGAAGGAGCTACTTTCTTGAGAAGTAATGGGAGGATGTACAGGTCTCACAACTTCAGTGGTTTTAGCTGTGATTGCAGGAGTAGGTTTATCAATTTTTGAAGGTTTAGCCTATGGTAATTTATTTGAGACCTTTTTCTGTGATTTTGGTCCCCCAGATTTGGGAGTTACTTGTTTCTTAGTCATTTTGGATGAAAAAATCAAGATTAAACTGTTTGCTAATTTATTTTTAGGAAACAAGGGATAATTGAAAGGTTTCGCTGGAAAATTAAAACTCTGAGTAGGGCTGTGAATGACATAAAAGGTTTCTTACACACAGAGGATATTTTAGATCAATTTTAGCAATAAAAATGATCTTATAATGGCTTGAAACTTGCTAAAATGGAAAATGTGGATTCTGGAGAAATTTTGACAGAGTTTCCCTTGTATTTTGGAGGTTTTATGTATTCCTCAGAAGGGAAATTCGGCTTTATTTGGTAAATGGCAGCTTAATTAGCTTCATTTCCTTTGAAATTGAAAGATTTTACAGTTTGGAATGATGAAAAATACCTTTAAAAGGTATAATTGTAGCCGATGAAGGTTCTAGTTTCGTCACAATCTTTAGTTCAGTTGAAATTGGGCTGGCAGAGGTCATTGAGGTTCTTATGAATGATTTTAAGAGTAAAATGGTTGCTCTAATGGAAAATTGTTTCACAAACAGCTTCAAAAATGGTGAAGGGAGGCTCTCTAATGGGTTCTCAAAGGTTTACTGCGTAAATAGGTGAAATATAATGAAAAACATTAAGTTTTAATACATTAAACCATAATTCCAATCACATTTCAATTTCATTAACTACAAGAATGGCTGGAGCGGTTTTAGACTTGGCCTGGGTGGCTTTCACGAAGCTTGGAGGTGGTAAGCAAAACACAACTTTTTGCACGTGATCGAGTAGAAAAATGACACGTTGGCTAAGAGTGGTATCGGAAAACCGCTTATATCATGTAATTTTTTGGAAACTTGGGTCGATTATTTTCATCGCGTGATATGGGATTAGCACCGTTGGATCTAGCTTTTATAAGTGAACAATCAAGATTAAAATGAAAGTTCCAGGGAAAATGTAGTGGGGCCAGGGCTATGAATGGTGGTTGTAGATCTATTGAGTGAAATATATGTGGTGGTCCCTTAATGCGATGAGAAATGGTGGGGACGGGGAATGGAGTTATCGAGTTCAATGTGGATCGTTAGATCTTATAGAGGTTTAAAGATCTAACGATTAATATTTAACGCGATATGGGAAAGGTGGGGGTACGAGGTTAATGATCGCGTTAAATATGAATCATTGGATTTGCAAAGGGTGATCGGAAGGCTATAATATAGAGCGATAGGGAATGATAAGGTAATTGGTATTTCTCATTGCATTCAACGAGACCCGTCATATCAATGAAGTGTTGGGGATTGGATGATTCAGATTGAATACGATAGGATGGAGGTATTTATGGTAATTTTATGTATAAAACAGACTTTATACAATGAATAAAGTGTTAGGGAGGGGTATAAAAGGGCTTCACCGAAGGTTATGATAGTGGTAATGGGATATATATCAGGGAGAATGAGTTAGGTTGTAGTTTTAACCTTGGGTTAAGGGAGTCGGGGACAGGAATATGAACAAAGAAATGGGTTTATTATGAAGTTTAATTTAAACGAAACTTCAGTATTTTTGTTTTAAACACATATAAAGTATGTTTAAAGATTTTTTGAATATTTTATTTATACAGTTAATTAAATGCAGTTGATTTAATAACCATAGAGGGTGGGATATTTATATAATGATATATTTAGCCAAAGGGGGTATAATGCGGGTTTTATTTACACATGTGGGGATAATTAACTTTGGCTAAATTTATATTAATGGGTTTTGGGGGTTATTTTATAAAAGGGAATGATATAAAATAGGAAAAGGTTATTTTCTAGGGAGTTATTAAATAAGTTAAAGTTAAAATGCCAAGGGAACAATGGATACTCAAAATAAATTAACATAACTAAGAAAAGTGAATTTTAAAGGCAAATTTGCATTATAATAACTTCATTGCTTAAAATTAGGATAAAATGTGATTTTGAGGGTTTTATGTTTTCATGTGATGTGGGAAATTAATCAAATGGGAATTAGAGTATCTTTAAGTAAAAATGAGGTTTTCACCTAGGATTATTCAGGGAAATGAATGCATGAAAGGAATAATGATGTGATTTTGAGGGATTAATATAGACATTTTACACTTTTTACTAATCAGCCATAAAGCCTTGGGTTCGGTCCCAACAGAAGTCAAGGAAATGCCTTGAGCCTTTATGACTGATAGTTTTGAATGATGAATGGCTATGGGGAGGGGAAGTTAGTTATTTGTAACTCTGGTGAATAATATTTACATTTATGCTTCCCACCTTCTTCTACCTACCCAATTTTAACTGTTAACATTTTTTCTTCCATTTCGATCAGGTGCATTTGTGCTAGCAAAATTTACAACATTTATTCTTTCAGAAAGTAGTAAAACTATATAATTCTACACTTATTTCATCCAGGAATCCAGATTAAACTTTTGGATTCACTTATTCTCTACCTAACTACTGAATTGTCATGATTAAACTGTATGACAATTCTTTATTCTCTATCTAAAACATTTGAAATTGAAAAATGATGAGCCAAGATTAAATTGTTCAACTCATCACATATTATGGAATTTATTGACACTCTGCCATAATCAACTGCAAAAGGTAAAAGTAGTGGCATTTATAATTGCACAGTTTCATATTTTATTCATCTTTTTCTTTTGGGGTCTCTTATTTTTTCTAAGTCCTTTGATTGTTCTTTTAGGACTTTTTACCTTTTTTTTAAAATTTTATATATATATATATTTTTAATTTTTTACAAAATATGTGAATACAACTTGCAGAAGGAAAAGTATGTATAGATTTACAATATTACCATTAGTCAAGTCAAAATTATAAATCCTATATTTATAGGTCACTAACATCGGCTTCACTTGGGGATGCCATTTCCTTGTGAAATGTAAAGAACTTTGAGATTAGTAGCCTTCATCTTTGACCTTTGATGATCTTAGTAAGTGTCTTCTATCTTCTGCAAACTAAAATCTGATCTAAAACTAAAACAATACACAACAATTTTCAAACCAACTTATAGACCTTAAACACTTTAGGAGCTCATCCTTGGCTTCAAATATTAATGAAAAAACTAGCTCAAAATTAAAAACTAAAAAAAATGCTCAAAATTCTGAGCTTATTGGCACTCATCTACCTACTCTAATCTACTAAAAATCTTATTGAAGCAGGTAATAAAAAAATGTCAATGAAGCCAATCAAGTAGCTGTAAAAATAAATGGATAACTTGATTGCTTGTGATCAAAATTGGAAGTATATTATGATCATGTGCCTTTATAATAATTGATATGATGTGTAAAGGCCACTTTTGATTTATTTGATTGTTATAGAGAAAACATGTTTGCAGATTTGGGCTAAAAATATTCTCCATATAATCTGATATAAGATCAATAAAAGCATGATGTATGTTATTTACTTCTAGGCCTTCAATGAGTAACTGTTCAGTTGAATTATTAATATTATACCATGAAACTATTTCTTCAGTCTTGTGTTTGGAAGAATAATCATCTTCAATATGAAAGTAAAAAGGTATTACAATTTCTTCTTGCTTTGGAGAAGGAATATTTTCAAAGAAACTTTTAGGATTTTGGAAATTGTATGACTAAATTTGAGAATGCAAAAGTTTGATTTCAGTTTCATAATTTTCAGAAATTATATCAAGAAGCGATTTTTTAACTTGAGGAGAACATTTTCTTGTTTTAAAAATAAGAAAGAGAAATTTTAGAAAATCCTCATCAAATTGAAAATCTAATATCTCATCCTTCAAACTAGCTAGTGTTTTTTCTGTGAAGTTATCTTGAAAATCAGCCATAACGAAAGGCCATTCTATCTGTACAACCAAGTTAGATCCTTATAAAAAATACAATACACATTGAAAAAATTTCTTAACGAGAATGAACATAATGTCTTGGATTAAGATACAAGTTGAAAGCCTGATCTTCCCATATTGTTCTTCCAGGTTCATTCCTCCAGTGGATTCTTGATTGTGAAATTGGTGTTGAGTCACCAGGTGGATGATTTTAGCCTTTGTGTGTCTGATCACTGTCCACCATCATAGATCAGATCCGAACTTGTAAAATATTTTTGAATAAAAGGTTAGTTTCCCTAGTAGAGTTTTCATTATATTACCCACAACCTTTAAACTTAATCTTAAAGTAGAAAATGTATTTTTTAAAAATCTTCCTCTAAGATTAAACTTAAAACTGGAGAGTGGTTAGTTCCCCAGTATGGTTGCCAGTATGTTATCACCCTAGTAATTCTTAGGCCGTGGGATTTTGGTTTATAGTTAAAGAAAACCAGCGGTAACCAAGAACCTCTTTTAGAATTTAGGATCTAGCCTTCTTGAGTTCTGGAGAGAGATCTCTCCTTAAGATTTAGCTTATTTTTGTAATGGATTTTAGGCTAGCTATGAGTGGAAAATTTGGTTTGATTTTTTGAATGTTGGTAGGAATAAAAGACTACAAGGGTAACCATAGAGAGATATATTAATATCTACCTAACCATTGGGAAATGGAGTCAAATTTATAGCAAACAAGACTAGAAAACTAAGGTCAAAAGAACAAATATACTAAGGGCAAGATAGATGATGTTTAGAGGGTTTAAAAAGGCTATTTTGATGAAGTGGTATTATATGGACTAAGGGAAGTTAAGAATCCTTAGATCACAGAAAAGGAAGAGGGAAATTGAGGTCAAATGAGACTAAAGAGCTATTAAGAATTCTGAAGTCTAGAAATCAGCAGAAAACATAAACATGAAAACTAGTAAAAACAGAGAGTTTTTTACACTGATTCTGTAATACCTTTCCTAGTTATTCATTTAAGATGGAAAATAACACAATATGTATGAATGAAACTTAAAGAAATAAGAAATTCAAACTAGAAGATACAATACCCATCTGATCAACATGAGGATCATTAGTTATGATGTCTATTTGCTTCAGTTTCCAGCTTGCTGCTTTAACTTAACTCACATAAAATCCCAATGTTTTCAACAAAAAATTCTATAGTAGTATTGATAATTTTATTCCACACCAAATAATTCGAAAGATGAAGTACTTATACAATTGAATTACTTTCAAAATATCTAAAGTTTGAGATAATATCTTAAGAAAAAATAGGAAATATTACATAAGAAGAGGGACAACAACAAAACAATTTGCAAGATGTCCTCTTTTACAGGGAAAAATAGAACTGTTTATATTATTCTAACTGATTTTTTGATTATCTAGAAGCGTTGTTGGCAATTAAGACATTATATAATGGAAGATGACTTGTAGAATACTCCTCCTTTTCACCTTCTGTTCTGAAACTCTTTATCTCTACTTTTCATTGTTTCACTGTTGTAATTGAAAAATAACCAACAGTAACAATTTGATTTTACTGATACACTTTGACATCTGACACATTTTTACCTTCATTATTAACCCTAAGGTAACAATAATATATGATTTCTTCATCTAATTTTTCTACTCTTTATCTGTCAAATTCACATCAGATCTGTGAATTCGTCATTGTTATATCCCAGTATAAATGACAGCATGGAGACAATCTATCTTGTTTCATCTAGAAAGTCAAATGTATCAAAGGGAGGATTTACTTTAGGGACATGAACATGTGTAGGCCAAAAATTCTGAAATATGTTGAACCTGGTAGAAAAATCTAAGTCCAATTACAGTTGGGTTAGATCTTCTATGAATAATGAAACTAAATTGGGGTCATGTTTCATTTGCAGGATGGAATTTATGGACTCAGCATTGATATAGAACATTACTTCCCTATCTTGGTTGATAATACACCTTTGATCAGGAAGATAATATAGTTGACACAGTCTGACAAAATCAGGGGTTTGATGAGTAAGAGGAACAACATATCTTGGCAGATTGGACTCCCTGATGGGTACATCACCTTTGGATTTTTCTACAGACTTTCCAAAACACCAATTTTGGACTTCTAAGAGGTTGAATTCAACTAAAGGATAAAAAATTCTATAATCAAGATCAATCAAGGAGATAATTTCTTGAGAAGTAATGGGAGGTTGTATAGGTCTCACAACTTCAGTGGTTTCAGCTGTGATTGCAGGAGTAGGTTTATCAATTTTTGAAGGTTCAGCCTGTGGTAATTTACTTGAGACATTTTTCTGGGATTTTGGTCCCCCAGACTTGGGAGTTACTTGTTTCTTATTCATTTGGGATGAACAAAGCAAGATTAAACAGTTTGCTAAGTTCTTTTTAGGAAACAAGGGATAATTAAAAGGTTTCACTGGAAAATTCAGACTTTGAGTAGGGCTGTGAATGATAGAAAAGGTTTCTTACACATAGATGGTATTTTAGATCAATTTCAGCAGTAAAAATGATCTTAGAATGGCTTGAAACCTACTAAAATGGAAAATGTGGATTCTGAAGAACTTTTGATAGATTTTCCCCTGTATTTTGGAGGTTTTAGGTATTCCTCAAAAGGGAAATTCAGCTTTATTTGGTAAATGATAGCTTAATTAGCTTAATTTCCTTTGAAATTGAAATATTTTGCAGTTTGGAATGGTGAAAAATACCTGTAAAAGGTATAATTGAGGCCGATGAAGGTTGTAGTTTCATCACAGTCTTCAATTCTATTGAAATTGGGCTGGAAGAGGTCGTGGAGGTTCTTATGAATGATTTTCAGAGTAAAATGGATGTTATAATGGCAAATTGTTTCACAAATAGCTTTGAAAATGGTGAAAGGAGGCTCTGCAATGGGTTCTCAAAGGTTTACTGCGTAAATAGGTCAAATGTAATGAAAAACATTAAGTTTTAATGCATTAAACTGTAAGTCCAATCCCATTTCAATTTCATTAATTGCAAGAATGGCGGGAGCAGCTTTAGATTTGGCCTGGGCGGTTTTCACGTAGATTGGAGGTGGTAAGTGGAATTCAACTTTTTGCATGTGATCGAATAGAAAACTGACACATCGGCTGAGAGTGGTATGGGAAAACAGCTTATATCGTGTAATTTTTTTCAAACTTGGGTTGATTTTTTTCATTGTGCGATATGGGATTGGCACCGTTGGATCTAAATTTGATAAGAAAACGGTCAGGATTAAAATGAAAGTTGCGGGGAAAATGTAGTGGGGCTAGGGCTATGAATGGTGGCTATAGATATATTGAGTGAAAGATCTATGGTGGTCGCTTAATGCGATGAGCAATGGTGGGGATGGGGAATGAAGTTATCGGGTTCAATGTGGATCGTTAGATCTTAGAGAGGTTTAAAGATCTAACGGTTAATATTTAACGCGATATGGGAAAGGTGGGGGTATGAGGTTAATGATCGGGCTAAATATGAATCGTTGGATTTGCAAAGGGTGATCGGACGGCTATAATATAGCGCGATAGGGAATGATAAGGTAATGGAAATTTCTCATTGCGTTCGATGAGACCCATCGGATCAATGAAGTGTTGGGGATCGGATGATTTAGATTGAATACGATAGGGTGGAGGGATTTACGGTAATTTTATGTATAAAACATACTTTATACAATGAATAAAGTGTTATGGAGGGGCATAAAAGGGCTTTACCCAAGGTTACAATAGTGGTAATGGGATATATATCGGGGAGAATGAGTTAGGTTGTAGTTTTAACCTTGGGTTAAGGGAGTCGGGGAAGGGAATATGAACAAAGAAATGGGTTTATTATGAAGTTTAGTTTAAACGAAACTTCAGTATTTTTGTTTTAAACACATATAAAGTATGTTTAAATATTTTCTGAATATTTTTATTATATTTTTAATTAAATCCAGTTGATTTAATAACCATAGAGGGCGGGATATTTATATAATGATATATTTAGCCAAAGGGGGTATAATGTGGGTTTTATTTACACATGTGGGGATAATTAACTTTGGATAAAGTTATATTAATGGGGTTTTGGAGTTATTTTATAAAAGGGAATTATATAAAATAGGAAAAGGTTATTTTCTAGGGAATTATTAAATAAGTTAAAGTTAAAATGCCAAGGGAACAATGGATACTCAAAATACATTAACATAACTAATAAAAGTGAATTTTAAAGGCAAATTTGTGTTATAATAACTTCATCACTTAAACTTAGGATAAAATGTGATTTTGAGGGTTTCATGGTTTCATGTGATGTGGGAAATTAATCAAATGGGAATTAGAGTATCTTTAAGTAAAAATGAGGTTTTTACTTAGGATTATTTAGGGAAATGAATGCATGAATGGAATAATGATGTGATTTTGAGGGATTAATATAGTCATTTTATACTTTCAACTAATCAGCCATAGAGCCTTGGGTCCGGTCCCAACAGAAGTCAAGGAAATGCCTTGAGCCTTTCTAATTGATAGTTTAGAATGATGAATGGCTATGGGGAGGGGAAGTTAGTTATTTGCAGCTATGGTGAATAATATTTACATTTATCCTTCTCACCTTCTTCTACCTACCCAATTTTAACTGCTAACATTTTTTCTTCCATTTTGATCAGGTGCATTTGTGCTAGCAACCTTAACAGCATTTATTCTTTCAAAAAGTATTAAAACTATCTAATTTTATACTTATTTCATCCAGGAATCCATATGAAATTGTTGGATTCGCTTATTCTCTACTTAACTACTGAATTGTCATTATTAAACTGTATGACAATTCTTTATTCTCTATCTAAAACATTTGAAATTGAAAAATGACGAGCAAGATTAAATTGTTAAACTCATCACAGATTATGGTATTTATTGACACTCTGCCATAATCAACTGCAAAAGGTAAAAGTAGTGGCATTTATACTTGAAAACTTTCATGTTTTATTCATCTTTTTCTTTTGGGGTCTCTTATTTTTTCTAAGTCCTTTGATTGTTCTTTTAGGACTTTTTACCCTTTTTTGATTTTCTATATTTTTATATTTTTTATTTTTTACAAAATATGTGAATACAACTTGCAGAAGGAAAAGTATGTACAAATTTACAAGATTACCATTAGTCAAGTCAAAATTATGAATCCTATATTTATAGGTCACTAACATTCCCTCCAATCATTCCCATAAAAAGAATAAGCACATCATCGATGTATGGGATCAAAAATAAGTACATAAAAAACATAAATATGTAAAAATGGAGGTGGGTCATAGTCCCACATGTAGAACCATCGCAGTAAATCTCCTGACTGCATCAGATAGTGATATCGTAAGTGGTCTCCCCACCACTTACTTGCTGCCCAAGTATTCTCAAAATGGCTGAAGATGTGAGATATTTTTGGTGCCTTTGGACTGCACCCACAATGATACAACATCTCCCTATATCTTCCTAGGGAGTGGCCATGTTCAGAAATGTTTATGGTCCAACTTTTCCCATGAAGTTTATATGGATTAATGCTCCTCCTTGGAGCTATGGCCTGCATATACATGGTAAATGAATGCAAGTAATCATCAAATGAAACATCATGTACATAAGTATGTTCCTTACCAAAATTTCTGCTCATACAAATGGAGTGGTCCATAGATAGATCCCCTCTCATTCCAAAAGAGGAAAGAGGTGGTTGTGATAAGTCCTTCATTGAGTTATGTATCTCCTCCAACTCCACATAGTTCATGCATCTTTGAAAATTATGATATAGTTACTCTTAAAAGCCTTCCCAAGTGTAGCTCTTCATGATAATGTTGTAGGCTCTCATGGAATAAGTATGGCTGAAAAGGAATTCTTCATGTGCTCTTTGTAGAAACTTCTCCTTGAGCTTGGAGGCTCTAGATAAGAAGATCCTACAATGACAATAGATGAATTCATCTTTAAATGAATAGCCCTCTTCATGTTGTTGGTTATCAAGTATCATGCATGTAAAAAGATCCTTGGAATAATCCACCAACAATTGGGATTTCCAATATGGATCAATCTTCCATAGTGACAACGCTGATGATCTATCACAAAGAACATATGTCATATGGATGCCCTTATCCTTGACATATCCCACGCCAAAGGTATATGTTGGAAGGTTGTTATCCTTCCCATTCTTCTCCTCCCACAATGCAAAATCTGAAATGAGAGTGGGTAATGATGATGTTGGGGGAGTGTCTCCCTCCTCCTTGAGTCTACACAAGACTCTTAGTGTTGTTTCATGGCATTATAATAATACCATTCCTCCTAGATATATGAATTGTGCATCATGATTTGAGACATGTTTCACCATATCTAGATTAGGTGGCCTCCTAGGTGGTTTGCCACAAAGTAATAATTCCCCATGGCCCAAAGTCATGTGCATGATAGATGGGACTGTTAGGTCCTTTCTTCCACTGCAAAAATCCATATCTAATTTATATATGGAATTTTTATGTGAGGGATATGTGTGCATGCCCTTAATCATATGATTTTTTCCACTCTTTCTATCCACCCATTCCATCTACAAAGTCTCCCAATCTCTCGTGACCTTCCCCAAAGTAATCAACCATTGTACACCCAATGTAGAATTGGTGTCTAGTATATCAACCACAAAGAAGTGATCAGTAAATGTATATGTCCCCATGGTGATAGATAAGGATGGCACATAATGCATGCATTGCATCATTCTATCTCTTGGGACTAAAAAAAAAAATCCCTCAAAATCATCAATGGGTATTTCCCTCCGTTGCACTAGTTGGGGATCAATAAAATTATGGGTAGCCCCACTGTCGGTAAAAATAGAAACCCTCTGATCTATTATGGAACCTCGAACCCTCAAGGTCAAGTACATAGGTACTCCTATCAATGATGCAAGAGCCCCTCCAATTGGAGAAAATTCCCTATTCCCATATCTTGATGGTGTTGGTTCATCTCCTGTTGTGTTAGCGTTGTGACCTCTTCTTGGTTCATCTTATTCTTCCTCCTCATCATTTGAGAATAACTCTATGTAGTGTGCCTTTCCTACTACAAATTTTTTTCCGGGTGCCCAATATTCTTGGCATTTCAATAAAAGCTTCCTCCTCAAATCTCTTCAGACATCATCATCAAGAGGTTTTTTATTTTGGCGCTCTTTTGAGAAAGGAGCCTCCTCTTCTTTCCTTATGCTGAAATGTTGCCTTTGATTTTGGCAAGGAATATTGAAGATCTCTAGCCCTTTCAATGGCATCTTGAAGGGTAGTGGGCTTGGTAGACTTAACCAACCCATGAAGAGGTTCATCTAACCCATCAATGAACATATAGACCTTTATTGTTGTAGATAAATCAGGAACCATAATAGAAAGTTTTAGAAACTCAGAAATATAAGTTTCTAGATTATCTAATTATTTAAGCTTTGCAAGCCCCATGAATGGTGCTTCAGGATCTCTTCTATCAAAACTCTCCACCAATATCCCTGTGAACTTTGAATATGCAGTCATATTAGCATGACACAATGTAGAAAAGCCATGGAACCACCAATCATGTGCTTCAGCCTCAAGGTGAAACACTACTGTCTTAATGGCCTCCATATTTGAAACTTTGTTCAACTAGAAGTAGATGTCAAGCTTCTCTACCCATGATTTGACAGTGCACTTAGATGACCCATCAAATTTTGGTAAGAAAAATATGTCCATAGTGTGGTGTAGATCATGATTCTAAATGAATACTCCACCTCTATTGTAATGCTTGGGTCTCCTATTAGGCTTGATTTGACAAAATTCTTGAAAACTTAATTTGTATTTGAATCTTTTAGATTGACACTCATACTCCATAAAATATTCTTCAAGGGATTTTTGTTGTTGAAACCCTTCATTTCCCACTACTAAGAATGTAGGCATTGTAAAGTGTTGGGAAACTTGTTGTTGTTGCACTGGTTGATCACTCCAGTGATGAGAAATGTGAGGCCTTCACCATGTTGAAATAATTTAGGGGGTTCCTTGTATCTATCCATTCTCATCTCCTTTATTTCTCTAGAATTTTCTTGCATAGATTTGAGAAAAATGTTAGGAAAATCTTCCTCTTCAACTTCTCCTTCAAATAAAGGGGTTTTACCCTTATCTTCTTTGTCATTTGTATAATCAAACTTCTAATGTATTCTTCTTTGATACCTCTTCTCTCTATCAGTAAGAGGATATTCTTCTTCAAATGACATATTGGCTTTTCAAGATGCACAGGTTGTGCCAATATTATGCCCTGATCCACTGTAATATTCCCAAATGGGAAAAGTAGGATTATAGTGCAAAACCATGGAAATAGCAGTGTAAACATTGGATCAAAATAGGATACCAATATGGAGACCTTTCATTCATTACAACAACAAAAAAACATGCATAATAAATGGGCCATAAGATGTACAATAAGATATAACAAGCCTCAATGGAAAAAACCCTCAAAAGAAGTGCTACTACTATATATCAAAATGCTAGAATATTGCTACGACGTTCTTTAAAAGGCACTGCTACACCAAATGAAGATAAAAAATAACGTGGGATGATATATGCCTCAAAATATAGATCTAATACAAATCTAGGCACTATATAACCTCCAATGAAGAACCCCCAAATGGTTTTCAGCAAAACACCATGTACAATATTTGAATCAAAGCCCTAAGGCTGAAGATTCACTGCAACATATAGACCTAGAAATTGTGGTAGATCTGATATAAGAAATAGTGAAGTGTCCTCCGATAGATCTCCTAGATGAAAGGTTGATCCCTTGACTAGAAAATATCCTCTCCAAATGGTGTGCCAAAACGACCCTGCAACTCCTACCTCAAAATAACACAAATCTGGGAAGAAACTACGCTGTAGGGGAAAATAAATATGTGTCCTGATGCAAAGATCTAAAAATATGCATAAGGGCCTTCCTTACTATCCCCCCAATGGAAATTAACCCTTCTCCATTGAAAATAAGTACTGAAGTGACCCAAAGATGGTATCCACTACTGTAACCTGTAAAAAAACTCAACCCTCAGCATGATCTGCATTGTAGATGTAAGATGAAGCTTTGCCCAAATTCATGATAGTGGAATTGAAGTACAAGACTCCTCCAAGAGCTTCTCAACGGAAGAGGTGGGATTACCGATCAGGAACACCCAGTGCTAAAAAACACTTGCAATCATAGCTAAACACCCAAATAAAGCTATATGTCCAAACAGACGATATATTCAGAAATATCATATACCAATACATAATGAATATGGGTTCCATCCTCTTCCTTTTATAAGATATGAGATTCCAAGCACTAAGACCCATTCATTTATGACCCTACTTCCATGCAAAGTGTCTCCATCTAAAATGGCATTATCCCTCATTGATTTCCACTCCTCCATGGCAATGTTGTTGATTTGGTCAAAGTTGACCCAGTCAATATGTTCTAGCCCCTTTTCATACCTAAGGGTGCTCAATTAAGCTAGCAAGATGTTTTCCTTTTACATTGGAATTTATTTATTCATTATTAAGGAGCCTTATGGACCTCCATTATCATCTTATTCATAAAACAAGCAACAAAACAAAAATTAATATTCCAACTAGCTCATGGCTAATTGGGAATATGACATCTGCTCTTCAGGAATACATGGCCTCTGTGAACATAATTATTTGAAATTTGTATATACAATAGGCTACGATCTCACCATCCATACACCTCCAATTTAAATCATAATTGTTCAAATCATTAAGGTGAAATCATCTCATATTTTGGAGCATGAACCTGTCAGATCTAAACCAATTTAAAATATTTAAATTTCACATTAAAATTTTGTAGAGGCAAGGTCTTAAAGCATAAGACGATATTGTGAATACATAACAATTGGAGGGACATACCATGACACACAATCCAATATAGTATTCTATATAAATAAAAAAAATTAAATTATAAGAAAAAATTTCCAATATCGCATTCAACACAACAAATAAAATGACGTCAATTTTAAAGAAGGAAAGATATTGAAACTAAATAAATATTACGATATGATCTTACACACACCTCTCACACAATAAACTACAAATTAAACACAATCCAACCTAATCCCAAAAAAATCAGAGTGGTGTCGTGCTGGTCTAGCGACCAACCCAGCCATCTTGCACCCTATGTCAATGACATAGTTCACACAATTATTATAATCATAAAACACATAAAAGAATTAAAAATAACATAGCTTTAATTTCTTTGATTAATCTATGAAATATCAGTCTTTACATGGCGCAATAAAATATCAGACTCCAGCAAATAGAGGGAGAGATCCACAGATTAACTATGCTCGCGTAACACTACATTGGGACGATCTCCTCCCCTTATTCATGTCTTGGCTCTAGGAAATATATGAGTTTATATATATATTGAAATTACAAATCGGGCTATTAATAAGAAAATAAAATTAGAGAAGGAACAAATTGCAAATAATAATAGTTTTCCATGGATAAAAATCAGATTTGGTTCTGGTGCAACTAAATTTTGAATAGATGGGTTGAATTTGGTAAATGAGGGACTATTTTGGTAAATGGATCCTCTTTTCTCGGTATGAGACTAATGGTGAAATAAGTGTGATGCTGAACAACAATTAATTCCCAAAATATTCTCAAACTTCTATTCAAATTGTCATCTAAGTAATGTCCTTCGTATTTGAATAATTAAAGTAGTCTATGCATTCCTTGACTCCAGTGCAAGAACATAAGTGCATTGCAAGAACTTGATGCATGGTGCATGAAATTGATGTGTGGCGCCAGAACTTGATGTGTGGTTTAGTAACCCTTTAGAGTGTGGGAAATCCATAGTAAACTGGTGCAGGAATCCCGATTGGTATAGGAATCTATTGCTTAGTACAGGAAGGTGAATGTAGGATCAAGCCTTGTTCGCTCTGCATAAAAATATAATTAACTCACTATAAACCTGAAAACATAGAAACTAATATTAATGATTCTTTTAATGTTTAAATCTAATTAATACAAGGAAATCATGGAAAATAGTAAATACTTACTCTATTTTCTCCGAGAACGTAGAAAACCACGACAATAACCATTAAAACTAAACAAAATCATGAGGGATTTCGATTAAAAGGTGACAGAAAGAGAGACAAAATAGAGGCCTAAAATCACCCCATGTTGATCATCTTGCATGTCCTCATGCAAGAAAATAAAATGTTGTAGTGTCTCTCCCTTGCAAAAAAACAAGATTAAAACATTTATGGGCACTCATAATAATGTTTCTACAATTATGTGTGATCAACATTTCCTTAGATCAATAGAGCTTGTTCGACAAATATAGTGGATGATGGAATATTTATTTACTTAGATTGATTTCAATAAATTCTAACACAAGGGCTGCCATAGGAATAATAAGTTGCAAGGATGGTGTTATTACTTTAATAAAATAGTGAACTATTAAAATTTCCACAAATATCTCGGGGGCATCCTTGATCAAAAGTTTCACTTTAATATCCTCATTGTAAATATGAGTGACATGATTTGAAATCCATGGTGTTAAAAGAAGACAGAATAATACCTTCCTACAGTGACCATCTTACCATTAACCACATATAGTTGAGGCTCCTCTTTTCTGGGCAAAGTGAATTACTTGCACTAAGGGTCCCGCATCCATAAAACAAATTATTGAAAAAAAATACCAAAAGGATATTAAAGCCATTCTCAAAGAGATATGATAATGATTTTAGGGAAAGACAAAAAAACTAGGTAAATCATAATGTAAAATTAACTTTAATACCACTGGAATGGCCCTGCTTCTAGTAAGCGTCAATAGCCTCGATAGGGATGCCTTTTAACCCCACGAAATGTATATGTGTTGAAATTTGGAACAAGAAACAATGAAATTGGCATCCAAAAACAACATGAAAATGTAAAACACACACTAGTGTGGGATCACAGGTCACACAGTGATGGGTCCTAGAGATACATTAGTGTGTAGCCAATTTATTAAATAAATTGGAAAACTAATTGTAGTATTATCTCATAACAATTTGTAATATTTAACTAAGTGTGATAGACTTAGTTAGCTCAATAATTTCAAGTTGAGGGTCAAAGGATAGCCATGTAGAGTGATTTTATTATTAATAGGGTCCAATTGCAGTTGTAGCACTAGAGTAGTGTGAGTGGGATCAGTTAACTCACATTGATTGAGTTAAAATCAATTTAATTAATTCTAACTATTTAATGAGCTAGTGGAAGATCAAGTGAATTGAAATAGATTTAACTCACAAGTAGTGATCTACCAAGTAACTAGTGATTCACTATTTATAGCTGCGTCCATGCTAATTCTGGTGGAGACCCAGTTGAGACTAAGGTTCAATGCAAGTAAACTATTAGTTGTATTTTAGGAAAAATTCCCAGGTGTAGTTATAAAACAACATGTATCCTATAATGAATTACGAAATCAAGGAAGGCTGAATTTCATATTTAATAGGGGTTTAATTCTATAGCGATTGTGTGAGAAAGGAAGGATGAGGGTAGGCTAATTATTGGCTATGTGTTTGTCCAATTTTCCTAGATCAGTGTGAAGAAGTTGGTAGAGTGTATGAGGTTGTGGTGATCACAAATACATTGTATTGTTTCATGATTCCTGGGTTTATTATACAATAAATATGGAGGGGTTTTGAGCAGTTGGCTTCCCTAGGAATATCTGGTGTTTTGTATTGATTTACTTCTTTCTCTTACTTGCATGTGACTGAGCAATCATGATTTATATTCTAAAAATATTATAGAAGGATTCAATATCTTGTTTTAGTGCATTACATGATTTTATTGAATCCAATAGTGTAATTTATACATGGTATCAGAGCTGTGTTAGAGATTTTTTACATGGTATCAGAGCACCAGGAATCAAAATAGCAGAGAAGAAATTGAGTTTCTATTGAACATTATTCAAATTTCCAGATACTTTCTTTGGAACTAGAAGTGGATCAAGATGTATTTCAATGTTTTGAGACTCGATATGCACTTGAGGGTAGTTCAAATTATATTGCATGGAAGGAAAAGATGGAGGCAGTGTTGGACGATAATGGGTTGAAGCGATTCATATATAATGATATTCCCAAGCTTGTAACAGCAGATGCCCAACTTCTTGATGCATGACAGAAGAAGGTAGAAAATGCAAGGAGGATATTGTTAGAAGGAGTTTGAGATCATATTGTCTCGAGTCTCCATGGAAAGGCAACTCCATATGCTATGTGGAAGGCCTTGACAAATATGTTTCAAAGTAGAAGTTACAATGGAAAATTTTCACTCAAGGACCAGCTCAAGAAAATAAAAATGGAGAAGGGTGACACATTCCATAAATACTTGACCAAGTTCACTTAATTTCTAGATGAGCTTGGAAGCGTCATGATTACTGTAGCTGATGATGACTTAGTGAGCCTAGATCTTCTAGGCCTTCCCAAGAGTTGGCATAGTTACCACGACTTTGTGAATGGGAGGGAGAAGTTACCCAATTGGGAGCAAGTTTGATCAGATTTGGTACAAGAAGAGTTTTGGCCAGAATACCAGGGATAGATCCTCATACAAGAATGACGATGAGGAAAATTATGCCTTGGCTGGTAAGGCAAAGAAGGGGAAGGGGAGAAAGTCCCATTCCAAATCTTAGACCAGCAAAGAAGGCAAGAAGCATGAAATTTCAAAGGTGAAATGTTTTCACTGTCATGATCATGGACACTATGCCACAAATTGTCCACAAAAGAAGAATAACAAGAAGGCTATAGGAGCTATAGTGGGTGAAGCTTTGGCCTCATAGTTTGATTTTCACTTCTCCCTCATCATATGCATGGTGTCAATTGTCATGGGATCTATGTGGTACTTGGATAGTGGAGCATTTTCCACATGAAAGGAAATAAATAACTCTCTAGTAGCCTAGAGGATAAGGATCTTCAGATGCACATCGAGATGGGTGATGAAGAGAGGTATAGTGCTACCGGTATTGGTACAGTTACTTTCTAGAGACATTCAGGTAAACCTTTCATATTAAAATATGTCATGCATGTACCGAGATCGAAAAGGAATTTAGCTTTAGTTGCTATGCTGGAAGATCTTGGATATGATTTGGTTTTTAGTGAAGGAAAGGAATTCCTTCATCACAAAGCCATAGCACAGGTAAAAAGGATTGTTGTTTATATGAAGAATCTCTACAAAATTAATGTCAATGGTTGTGCAGCATTGAGCAGTAAAGAAGGTAAGGTGGTGAGACGAGATACAGGTGAGCTATGGCACAAGAGATTAGGCCATCTACACCATAGTGATTTGAGGATCATGCAACAGATTTCTCCAGGTCTTCTGTTATCAACATAAAAAAAAAAAAATTAAAACTCTGAAAGTTTACCTTGTTCTAGTCATGGTGTCGGTAGGTCTTGAGTCATTTCAATTATGAATTGGATAAGTGATAAGTTAGAAGTCTCAAAATGTCATTTTCATTTCCAAATAATGTCTTTAAGTCTCATTCCATGCTTTAAAGGTCCGATCATCCATTTAGAAGTCATTTTTTTAACCTTCAAAAAGAATCTTCTGCAATAAGCCATGAAACCATAGTTTTGTAGCACAACCATTTGAAAAAACCAGTTTTGCACTACGAAAGCGCTGCTAATTTCATAGCGCATATGACCAAAATTTCATTAAGCGTGCTATGAAAACACGGATTCATAGGGAAGTCATGTCAAAACATAAAATTTGTCAGAATCCGTTAGGTTTTCATCATTAGGAGTCAGTTAGAGGTCATCTCCAAAACATGTAACCATTCAAACTCATCATTGCAATCGTAGAGGTCTCATTTATGAAAGACAAGTTAAAATTTGAAAGACCTACATGCATTATTCACTACATTTTTCATGCAAAACATTTCAACATATCTGTTTCAAATTTTAAGCTTATGGCTATCTTAAAACAAAGATTTTCTCATTTTCTATCAAGCCAGGCTGAATGTTTTATCAAGCGAGGCTGACTGTTATCGTCAAGCGAAGCTGATCTTGTGAATTCAAGTGAGGTTGGTCATTAAATTCTACAGGAAGAAGATAGAAATTTATGAAGGAAAGAATGACAGAGGAGAAAAGGAATCAAAGGTCAGGGCATTTCTTGAGGTCAGAACATGAAAGAACATGAGATCTAGATAAAGACAAAATAGTGTTAGAGGCTTTCAAGAATGCAGGGTGTTTGAATTTTTGTGAAAAGCTGCATGGAGGACACAGTCAAGTAACAAAGGAATTTTCCTTGCATTTCAGTGGTTCAAACACAAAGATTGGAATATTAAATTTGTCAAATAATCCTGAGACCATAGCCTTGGTGACTGAGATTCCTAGAAGGCAAGAAAAATTGTTTAAGGGTTTCAAACTTGACATGGAAGCATACAAGGTGTTTCTAAAGCCAGAATCTATAGAGATGGATTTAAATAATGCAATTCCCAAGAGCTACATCAAAGATAGCTATGCTAATTTACTCTTTAATATCCAGAGGTATTTTACCTGTGAGGGCAGGTACCAT
This sequence comes from Pinus albicaulis, assembly GCA_034641835.2. Lineage (NCBI taxonomy): Eukaryota > Viridiplantae > Streptophyta > Pinopsida > Pinales > Pinaceae > Pinus > Pinus albicaulis. The sequence continues at coordinate 1,287,462,631 of CM076582.1, forward strand.
AAAGTTTATTCATACCATTTAAAACTTCTGTTACACTTTACAGGTATGATATCTTTAGAATTGACATTTTTTCTGTATAGAAGCATTGCTAAGATGGCAGACAAGGTTGAAATGAAATATGAAGGGTGTGAAACTTCTCTATTTCAGCATGGTTTAATCAAACTGACGGTCTTAAATTAAATCCAAAATCTTAATAGAGAATGGTCATCATTTTTATTTTTATGTGGATTTAGAGTAGAAGCTCAAACTACAGTCAGTAACCCTATGGTAAAAGAAACTCCACTAGCAGAATCTAGCAAACCTGTAGTGACAAGGAAATTTCTTTTTGTGAAGTTAAAACCTAGGAAACAAGTGAAATAATAGGTAGGAAAGACATAAATTTTCATTGAAGAAGCTCCTCAACTTTCAAAACAAAGGTTTGATGAAATTGAAGAAATTGCACAGAAACAGTCAGTTGATAAAGAAGTTAAATAGAGACTGACTAGGAGTCAAGTTTCAAAAACAAAAGGGAAAGCAGTGTTTTAAGGAACAAGTGACAATCTAGGTTTAAAGGGGAAATTAGATGATATATTGCAATCAATAGACATATAAGTGTCTCCTTTAGTACAAGTTGACTTCATAAAAATTGATGAAGGTAAACAGAAAAAGATAAAGTCATCCAAAAAACTGGAGTTCAATGATGAAGATGCAACATTTGTCTTCAAGGCTAGGAAGCATGTGACCAGGAAGTCAAAGAGGATACAAGGACTTAATTTTGAGCTAGAGAACACTGATGAAGCACCTACTATTTGTAAAGAATTAATATATCTTTCTTCACCTATATCAGAAAAATCCAAAAACAGAGTATTCTCAACACAAACAACAAAAATCAGTTATGAAGAGATGGAGGAAAAGTTAAAGTCAAATAATCATGAAATTTCTAGGTTAAATAAGAGAGCTAGAAAGAAATATATTGAAAAAACAAGTTTCAAGAGGATAAAATCCCTTTGGGAAGGTGAAAATATTTCTAGATCAGAAATTCCTAGTAGTGAGGAATAGTTTTTCACTTGGACTATACCAACCATAAAAGAAGAAAAATTTGTGAGAGTTATGAATACTCATTTGAGGGCCAGCAATATAAAGTTCAAGAGATGGGTTGAATAATTGGATATTCAGCTAACAAGATCTTAATAAAAGCTAAAGCAACAGTGAAACAGGGTAATGAAATAGTGCAGAAAAAGGATAAATTTTAAATCAGTGTTTCATTAAGGTGAGGATAAAGTTTTGTGAAAATCATATTTTTGACGATAAGCTATATTTTTTGAAATAATATCAGAACTTATAAGGTATAATCATCCCCAACTCAAAAATTTTGAATATTTTTTAGAATATTTTGTCAAAATCGGCTTGCACAACAGTTTTGTAACACACTACGAAACTGCTGAAGATATATTTTTTCACTTTTTCATATAAATTTTGGAGGGAAGAATGATAAGTTTTAGCTTTAAATTTTACTAGTGGAAGCATGGATATTATAGGTGAAGGTTAAAATGAATAAAAAAGGAGAAAAAATGATTAAAGGAAAATTTTCACAGTGACCTACAAACTGCGCTACGAAAATAGGCTACTTTCGTAGCACAGACCTATTTCCTATCCTTTTACATTATTTTGGAGATTTTTTTCTACACAGGTGGAAGATCAAAGGATTTCAAGCAATGATTGGAAAATATGACACATGTAAAATTGATCTATCAATGATCACAAGTGCTTGAAGATGAAAATGGAAGTTAAGGGCTAAAAAACAGGAAACCTATCTTCTGATTTCTAGGACAATTTTTGTCATCATCAGCAGGATTACATCAAAGGTGGAGACATCATCAAAGTTTGAATACATGGAACTGTATCTGTCAAAGGAAGAATTAAAGTTTATATAAGGCTGTTGCAAGCATATTTAGGAGTTTTACTCCTATTATAATTAGGACTTTTCAAAGGCAGTATAGTTGTTATTTTGTAATTAATGGCATGTTTAAGATTAGGAAAGGTGTCAAAGTAAGTGAATTCGAATTCTCTAGTGGAGGATCAAAGAATCCTATATTGTAAATGCTCTATATAAAGAATGAGGTCGAATTCATAAGAGTTGGGGCATTTTCATTAGCAATTTACTATGTTATTGTATGTCACTGTGTTTTCTTTTTTCAACTTAATACAGGGATCTGTTTTGACAACTCAAGATTCATAAGGAGTTTATGTTTATCATCTTTCTATGGCATTCCTCAGTTATCTATTTTCAGTAGTATTTTTATTTGTTACTTAGAATTCGTTTGACAATGCTCTAAATTCCTTCACATGCAAATAGACTGTGTTTTTCACTGTGTTACTGTTTTATTCATTAACCTAGACTCCAAGGCACAATGCCTTGACTTCCATGCTCAACGAATTATGATGTTTTCTTGAAGATTATATTGATTCCATGGCCCAATTAATGTTTGCTAATCTTTGATACAACCATTTATACATTTTTATATTTTTACCTTAGAGTTAGCCATCTATTCATTAATCGAAAATCATAAACCTCTGAGAGAGCCCTCTCAAGTTGAGGAGGCTAAGCCTCAACCAAAATATTGGTCTGAAAGAGATACATGAAGTCTACTTGGTGAGCAGCCTATCAGGGTTAGATTTTGTGATAACATCTTCCAAAGGGTACTCTTGTGCAGAGAGACACATACAAGCGATGTACCATGGGGAAGTATGAGAAATTCATGTGATTGTACCTTGAGAGGGAGCTTGAATTGCATGCAAATGATGAAATATTAGTTCCAAAGGATGAACCTCAAGATGTGGAGCAACCACAAGCAAATGATCATGGAGTGGAAGAAACCACTCATGAAGAGCCATCCACCAGAAATGGTCGGAAGCACACCAGAGAGGTTGAAATATTGATGCCAGATGCGATAGAGGATGTCAATGAAACTGCATCACATCGCAGGTAGAGAAGGTCCCCATACAGGTACACTAGATACATGGATATTATGAGCGAGTGTATTGTGATAGAACCATCCACTTTTGAGGAAGAAATGCAGCAACCAACATTGGTTGATTCCATGGGTGAGGAGTATGAATCCGTTATTAGATGCAGTGCATGGGAAGTGGTCCCAAGACCAATGGGGAAGTCAATAGTTTGATCCAGGTGGATATACAAGGTGAAGCAAATAGAGACCTCTAGGAGGGGATAATTTTGAGCCAGATGGCTAGAGAGATATTACATGCAGCTATACCCCTAGGTCTCATGTGGGGTGATGTGAAAATATGATCCCAAGAAGAAATTTGGGTAGTGTCCATTGAGATGGTGTGTCTCATGGATCAAACCTGGCTACAACGAGCCCACAATATAGTAATAGCATGAAGGATATGTTAGATTGACGCAGCCAGATGTCAGGAGGACAGAAATCAGAGTGACAAGTGTTGGATGCTCGAGCATGGATCAGAGTTGGCAAAAATGTTGTGTGCATGGATGTAGATGTCAACATCACAAAGAATCTAATAGACATGTGCAGTAGATAGCAACAGTTAGAAGACTTTGGTGACAAATTCATTATACTCATTCAGTTTTTGGAGGCTATTTAGTTTCAGGAGAGTTTCATGTGCAAAAAACACTAGGAAGTGTTGCATGCAAGACATTCCAAAGGTACTAGATTAGGACAGATTGATTCCTTTCTTGTTGAGAGGGAGTGTTAAAATTTGCAATAAGAAATAGTGAAATTGGCATCTAGAAACAACATGAAAATTCAACACACACACTAGTGTGGGATCACAGGTCACACAGTGATGGGTCCTAGTGATACATTAGTGTTAAGACAATTCATTAAATAAATTAGAAAATTACTTGTAATCTTATCTCATAACAACTTGTAGTAGTTAACTAAGTTTGATATACTTAGTTAGCTCAGTAATTTTGAGTTGAGGGTCAAAGGATAGGCATGTAGAGTGATTCTATTGTTAACAGGATCCATTTGCAATTGTAGCACTAGTGTATTGTGAGTGGGATTAGTTAACTCACATTGATTGAGTAAAAATAAATTCAATGAGTTCTAACTATTTGATGATCTAGTGGAAGATCAACTGAATTAAAAGAGATTTAATTCACAAGTAGTGATCTACCAAGTAATTTATGATTCACTATTTATAGTTGCATGCATGCTAATTTTGGTGGAGACCCAGTTGAGACTAAGTTTCAAGGCAAGTAACCTATTAGTTGTATTTTAGGAAAACTAACCAGGTGTAGTTATAAAACCATTGGTATCCCATGATGAATTACGCAATTAAGGAAGGCTTAATTTCATATTTAATAGGGGTTTAATTTTATAGGGATTTCATGAGAAATGTAGGTTGAGGGTAGGTTGATAATTGGCTATGTGTTTGTCCAATTTTGCCTAGATCGATGTGAAAGAATTGGTAGATTATATGAGGTTGTGGTGATCACAAATACATTGTATTGTTTCATGATTCCTTGGATGATTATACAATAAATATGGAAGGGTTTTGAGCATTTGGTTTCCCTAGGAATATCTAGTGTTGTGAATTGATTTTATTCTTTCACTTACTTGCATGTGATTGAGCGATCATGATTTATATTCCACAAATATTGTAGAAGGATTCAATATATTGTTTTAGTACATTACATGATCGTATTGAATCCATTGGTGTAATTTATACATGGTATCAGAGCTATGTTAGAGATTTTCTATAATGTTTTCCATTTATTAGATACATATTAAGAGTCATTTGAAAGAATTTACATCTTTTTTGAAATTAATTGAAGGCCACTCTCCTATCCTGGTAACCAAATAACGAAAGTGCCATTTAAAACAACTAACCAGAAAGAATAAGTTAGCTCCGGATGAGACCTCTTGTCTTCCAAATTTTCAACTGAAAGCCATTACCCTAGATTGGTGACCAGTAGGGGTAATTTCGTTCTCGTTAGGACCCATGATCATGGTAGGTAAACTTGTAGCAAGACCTCCTATTCATCAATTAATATGTCTTATGAAAAAAACTCTGATTATAACCAACCTTAAATAGGTTACTTAATAGTTGGGGAGGTGATTCTACTCCTTAAGAGCATGAGATGGTGTGAAATTTTTTTAATTACTAATCTTTACCTGTTTGGTCCTTATACCTTGAAGACTCATTTTAAATAAAACATCCTAGATAATGATGAAAAAATTCCTCAAATTGATCATGCTAGGTTTCTTATGAAATCTTGTTAGAGTTGTGTAGGCGTGGTCTACCATAAGAGGATTCTCATCAACACATTCAAAGAGGAACATATTGGCCAATAATCAGATTCACTTTATAAAACATGAGGCATTAAGAGTGAATTGCTTCTAACAAGTCTTACCACAAGAGCACTTAATGACAAAGATTTCAATAGTTGTGCCTTAGGGAATCAAAATTTAAAGAGTGTTGCTATACATTTTTATTTTAGTTGGAATATTTATTCATTGCTCTTATATTACCCTACCCTATTTTAAAGAGAGGAAGATCGATTTTAAGTGTAGGTGTACTTCCAATGTAGCCATGTGCGTAGCAAAATTCTAAATATACTCACATTTAGTTTTAAAAAATAAACTTCAAGACATACCAACGTATGAGCAACCAATTCCTTAAGTTGATATGTTACCAAGAGTTTTCAAATGATGAGGTAATGATGTGTGATGATGATTGCTTGAAACTAGGATTAAATGAGATACACATATTCATGATTCTCCAACTCATACAAATATTCCACAACTTGATGAACACTCTCTTTGAGGAATATTGAAAATAAGGTGAAAGGAAAAATAAAAATACCTCAAGTTCAGGCTCAAATATCTGCTTTTCAGATTGACAGAAATGGTTAAGGGAAATTCTAGGGCTTCGGGTTTCAACAACAATTTTAGAATAGGTTTCAATCAAATATTTCTCCACTAATGACCATTGAGTCAAATATTATTCCCAAGATAAAGGCTCCATGGTAATGGGGGAAGTTTCCAAATTCATTCCCATCCCCAATATGGAAGATGTAACATTTTTTTTAGTACAGGAATCAATGAGAAAAATAGGTGTTTCAAATTGTTGTGAAAAATATTAGTTTGGATTAAGGGGGCTATGGTTTGGGATAAGGCTTATATTAGGCTTAGGATTTGGGTTAGGGTTTTGACTAGGGTTAGGTCTAGGGATTTAATTAAGGTTAGGGCTAGGGTTTAAATATGGGATTGGTTTAGGGTTTGAATGAGGGCTAGGTTAATGGTTTTAATTAAGCTTTTCACTAAGGTTAGGTCAAGGGTTTGAATTAATGTTTTGACCGGGGTTAGGATCAAGGCTAGGGTATGGGTAAGGATAAGGATTAGGGTATGGATTAATATGAGGTGTAGGGTATGTGTTAGGTTAATATTGCATAGATACCTGCGACCATGAAGGAGAATTAATTGATAGTGCATTGAATGAAAATTGTGATTGTTGTTGTTGATTCAGTAATTGATTTTGCATAAAAGACATCTCTAGAGAAAAATCTCCAAAAAATTATTGAGGACAAGGGGATATTAGATTCAAAGAAGAGGGCCAATGAGGGTGGCATTGTGGCCGTGAAGCAAGGTATTTAATTGGAGGAGGATTAAAATTTTTCCATGAAACTGCAGGATTATAAACATGCTAAGGACCCTGCTTAGGGGAAGAAACATTCATCCAAGTATTGAATGATGATAAGTTTGAATTTACACCTGGTAATTGATTGGATTCCTTACTTGATTTCCTGAGTACCTTTAGTAATCCTGGTAGTGATGGGTGATGTTCAATCAAATGAGCCTCCTCACAAATTTTGTAAACTTTGGGGCTACTAAGTGGACACATTTTGTAATATTCCAAAATTTTCATATGTTATTTGGAATATTAATAAACATAATTAATTAAGAAAATAAAAGGGTGGAGGGACCCATAATCCTCAAATATGAATAAGATCCACTTTTTGATATGTGAATGTGGATTTATTAAACATAGATCAACATAATGGAGTAGTGGAGCAACTACTAATGTGAAAGGAGTGGAGATCATGTCTCATAAATGAGATAGATCATAGATGTTGAAGTAGTCACATTAGGGGAATTTTGAGGTCTAAAATGGTCCTCCTAAGAAAAATTTAAAAAATAAATAAACTTTGTAAGAACCAATAGGATTCAAGATGATGATGTCAACCATAGGGGATGTTTCACAATTTTTTATGTAAAAATGTAAAAAGATTTTAAAATAATAAAATAATTAAAATACTTTTCCAACTCGCATTTTCAACTTATCTCCCTAATTTTTAACTCAAATTTCAAGCAAGAGTACTCATTGAATGAAAAATTTAATTCCTCATCCAATGCATACCCAAGTTGCATACTTTTGATGGACCCTCATACATGAAAAACGTGATTGCAATCATGTGTTTCATTTATTTTTAATTTTTCATGTAGTAGAGTCCATCGAAAGTATGCAACATGGGTACTCCTTGGATGAGGAATAAAATTATACATCCAAAAAGTGTCTCTAGTGAAAATTTGAGTAAACTCATAGGGAGATAAGTTGAAAATATGAGTTGAGAAAATAGTTTTTTCCTTTTTCCCTCTAAAATTTGATGATGTAATCTTATCTTATTTTATTATTTGCACTATTATTTTATAATTTCCTTCGGAGGCCCATTTTAGACCTCAAAATTCCCCTAATCACTGAGATCATGAAGGGAATCTAATGTAATATCATAGAGCATTCATGATGAAATGATGGAAGAAGTAGTGCAATTAATGCACAAATGATGGAGATGGTGCACATTGCATGTAGACATGGTGGAAGACTTGGAGAGACAACACAGTGAAACATGGAGACTTATGTCCACATGTACAACACAATTTAGAGGTGGGCCACGACATGCAAAGGCTCATAAAATATATAAGGGAGATGAAGGCAGCAAAGAAGGAAGGCTTTAGCTTATGATTTTGTGACTTGTTTATATCTAGAGTTTTCTTTTGACATTCCATGCACTCTTCTGTTGTTTAGCTAAGTCTGCAGTGTTTTTTAGCACAAGGTGTTCCCGAGCGGAAATCCCACCTGTACCCATGGGGGACTTTGACTGCCTACACATGGAATTTTATTCTGAACTGCCATTCATCATCAAGCATTGGTGCGATAGTGTTCCTACTCTCTGTAGAACATCTACATTCAGAAATTATGCTTTTATGAAGATCAGTTTTGGAGGAGGAGGTTGTCTTCAATATTTTAGATGAAGAACCGATGAAGGATTATTATTTTCACCTTGGACTTCAAGATAGAAATTCCTAGGGCCTCATTTTAGATCTTGCATCAGGAAAAATATTATTGATCTCATATCAGCACGAGTGCCATCAAGGATTACGCAGACCATCATTGCAAATCGAGCGGGGGAAGCAAGTTTATATCATTTCAGCTAGGAATCCTATGAGGTATCATCCCCTTACCTTTCCATAATTTTTTTCATCATCCTAGAGATTATTTGCAGCATTTTACATCAGGATTGAGTCTCTCCCTCTTGTACAACATTTTTTTCCCCACAATTGCATATTTAGTTGCTGCATTTTGAGGAGGAGGAAGAAGAGACAAGATCTCAAGCTTATAGCTTGGAGATATGAAGCAGGGATCAACCCTCAAATATTAGATCTAGTTGTACATCATATTTCAGCCATCATATGATCAAATCTAGCTTCAAATCTTTATAACCCAACAGACCAAGGAGAAAACCCCAAGAGGGTAAATTTTCAATCGCATATATCTAGAATTTCCTTTCTAGGTTATCTTGGATTACCATCGTAGTGCCCAAATCTAGAATCTTGACATCACCAGAGCTCCTGAGCTCCATAATATCTACATTTTCCTTTGAACTAGTAGTACATGTTCATTATCTCCTGAATGGATAGTGCAATATTGCTTCCTGTATCTCTCCAGTTACACAGTGCTAGTTGTAGCATGCTTTTAGGGTCATTCTAGGCCATCTCTTTGGCTAGAGTCCCTCTATTTTATACACTGTTGTAACTGAATCTTATCCTATGAATAAAATGGCTCATCTAATCTATCTATATCTTTGTTGATCATAATTTTACATGTACATTTTTTGTGTTTCATTTTGGGATACTACACCTTTCAAGGAAGTGCTTCTTCATATAGTTGGCACAAAATATTAACAATGGTTCTTCATCCTTCTTCTATTCTCCCTACAAATCATCCAAATTTAAAATAAGAGATTTAATAATGTTATATTTATGTTCAAGAAAAAAAAAAAATTTCACTTATGATTTCATGATTGGATGATTTTCATATGTCTATAGCAACATGAAGACTCATTGAATGATTCTTCAAAATACCATTTTCCTATTTTCAATAAGCCAAGTGGTACATTATTCAACACATGAATATTTTATATATATGTAGGGGGGTTCTTATGGCATGAGATAAAATGAAAAACCTTAAAATAACCAAGATGTGTAGGAAATAAATAAATTCAAAGAACTAAAATTCGTAAGAGAAACTAGGTGAAAAAAAAACCAATTGCAACATGTCACCAAGGTAAATCCCCTGAGCGCCTCCTCAGAAATGACGCCAAAATATTGGGAATAGTATAGGGTATATTAATGGACCAATATTTAATTTTCAATGTAGGAGTTTGTGAAATTTGAGGCGCAACACTGTAAATTCCAGAGAGATCCCTCATCAAAGTACAAATAAAACTCTTGTCTAACTTGTGCATCAATCTCAACAAATTAAATTGGATCCTGTACTTCAAAGGAAACTTGAGAAAATAGCAATCGTAAAAATTGAAAACAAGCTTCGATCAAACATTTAAAAAATAAAAGGAAAACCTGCACTATTATAAATTTTGAAAGGAAATCCTAATTATTGGAAAACATAAGGTAAATCCGATCTATTCTTTGACTAGAAACCAAGAAATGTCTGAACAACATATACAAGGAAGACTGTAAATTCTTAAAGAAATTCAAGATCAAGTCAAAACCATTCTTTGTGCAAAGAAAATTAAGAAAGAGAATCACAAAAACCTCATAACAAGTTTTCACTAATTCTTCCTCATCTATCTTTGTGTAACAAAATCATTTTCAAGAAATTAAAACCTGAAAGCATTAGAAAACCTTGGCAAGTAAATTTACTACATAAACAAATCTATGAAAGAAATTGATCTGATATAAATTCTCTTACCTTCTTTGTCCCTTTGTAACAAAAATACATCTTTTTTGGGAAAATGCCCAAAATTCTGATGACATTTATAATGTGGGAAAAAAATTATCGATCTTAAACATGATGTAGTTTCCTTTCATTAACGTTGTCTCTGTAGCATACAAAAATCACAATTTCAAATGAGAGATATATATATGTGGCCTTTGCTCCTGAGGAATACATGGCCTTTGTAAACAGAATTATTTAAAATATGATAAACACAATAGGCTATTATATCACCATCCATACACTGCGAATTTAAATCATAATTATTCAAACCAAAAAGGTGAAATCGATCTCATAATATGGAGCACGAACCTGTCAGATCTAAACCAATTTAAAATATTTGAATTTTGAATTAAAATTTTGTAGAGAAAGGGTATTAAATCATAAGCTGGCACTGTGGATATAGAATAACTAGAGAGACAAACCATGAAACACAATCTGATTTAGTATTTGATATAAAGAAATATTTTTAAATTACAAAAATAATTTTCCAATATAGCATTCAACACAATAAATAAAATGACATCAATATTAAAGAAGGAAAGATAATTGAAAACAAATAAATATTATGATCTGACCTTACACACACTTCTCACACAGTAAATGATGAATTAAATGAAATCCAACATAATCCTAAAAAATTCAGAGTGGAGTCGATATGGTCTGGCAAGAAACCTCTTTAGGTCGCACCCTTTTCCAACGATATAGTGAAAACAAATATTAGAATCATAAAACACATGAAATAATTAAACATAAAATAACTTTAAGTGATTTGATTAATATTTGAACTATAAGTCTTTACATGGCATAAACAAAGATATGACTCTAGAAAACAGAGGGAATGATCCGTAGATTAAATATGCTCGCGTAATGCTACATTGGGATCATCTCCTCCCATTGTTCGTGTCTTGGCTCTAGGTGATATCTGAGTTTATATAAATATTGACATTAGAAATCAGGCTATTAAAAATCTAATCAAAATACAGTAGTAAGAAATTACAAATCATAACAGTTTTCCAGGGATAAAAATTTGATTTGGTTATGGTTCAAATGAATGTCGAATAGAGGAGTTGAATTTGGTACATCAGGGGGTATTTTGGTAAATGGCTTCTCTTTTATGGGTCTGAGACTGATGGTGAACTAAGTGTGATGTTGACCAGCAATTACTTCCCGAAATATCCTCGAACTTCTATTTAAAATGTCAGCTAAGTAATGTCCTCTAGATTTGAATAATTAAATAAGTTTACACATTCCTTGAATCCAGTGCAGGAACGTGAGTGCAGTGTAGGAACTTGATACATGGTGTAGGAACTTGACTTGTTGTGCAGGAACTTGATGCATGGTGCAGGAACTCTTCATAGTGTGGGAAATGCATAGTAAACTGGTGCATGAATCCCAGTTGATACATGAATCTGTTACATAACACATGGAGGTGAATTCAGGATCAAGCCGTCTTGGGATATGCATAAAAATGTAATTAACTCAGTATAAACCTGCAAACAAAAAAACAATTATTAATGATGCTTTTAATGTTTAAATCTCGTTAAAACAAGGGAATCATGGAAAATAGTAAATACTTACTCTATTATATCCACGAAGGTACAAAACCATGAAAATAACCATTCAAACTAAATAAAAGCATGAGGGGTTTTGATTAAAAGGTGATATAAAGAGAGACAAAAATAGACGCCTAACAATCCCTACAAGGAAGCGACTGCAATATTTTTCACCCAATTTTGTGCTTGTGATCATGGAACTTGAGCCATATTTTTAGGGCTAGTCTCCAAACCACTTCCCAGAACTTAAAACAACTTTCTAGAATGATAAATGACACAAAGACAAAGCCTCTAACACAAAACTTCATCAAGGACATGACCTAACCTAGTCTAACCATGACATTCATTCGGTCAAACACATGGTAAACATGAAATCTCTAGGCCATGAATGAGTATCTGAATTTAAAGATATGAAACTTATCTGAGAAAGATAAATAAGGTATAATCCCCTAAAAAAATAGTTGCAATAACATCTATTAGGTCATACATTCATTAACTAATCATTTACAAGTAAATATATGATAAGATCCATAACTTGAATTTGTCATAAAAACATTCTTATAACCAACACATAACCAGATAAATAACAATGGTAACACAAAAATTTAAGTAAAATAATAGCCTGTATAATTACTGATCGATTACAAGGGGAAATAGCTTCTATCATTCGTATGCAAAATCCAACCAAGTTAGGGACTTCCACGTACCACACAATCATAGATTAAGCTGAACAAAATATTTATGTCAACCAATCAGCCTCGTGCTATATTTCAATCATGAATGTGGGACATAATGGGATAAATTAATGCATAATAAACCAAGAGAATCTAGAGGTTAAACCACCTCCAACCTCACACTACCATGAACTCACCTAAACCAGTCCCGAGATCACAAAACCAAATTGAGCATGGATGCCTCAGAATTCCTTCACTATCCCTTGAGGAATTTTCCTATCTCCACCCACCTGTTGAGGGATTCTCAGAAAAAACCATCTCCACTGAAAACCCTTGGGATTTTACTAAGACCACCTCACCAAAATCCAAAAACCTTCCAGTAATCCAAAGCTCAACCAAGAATGAATCCGATCACACCATGGATATTCAGAAATGGAAGGGCAATGTTGTAGCCACTATCAAACTAGGAAAATACAATGTCAATTGTTATCACTAGGCTAGAACATGTTGGGTTGTGTCAAACTCCAACCAAGCGTAACTATTTCAAACCAAATTTAGGTGGAAGTTAGCCCTTCCAGTCTAAGAGGGCTCTCTCAAGGAAAATAGTAAAATGTTCTAAATAAAATTCAACTTGGCAGATGGCTAACTTTATTTCTACTTCATGTGATTTTGTAGGTGAAAGACAGTGTGAGGGCTACCACCATTGGGCATGGAGTTAGTTAAGAAAAAGATCAATTACAACAACACTGCTTTACGGAAGATAAGGAAATTTTGGCTTTAAAATAATGTGACAAAAACATTTATAGTAAAACACAAAAAATGAAGGAAATTGCAGCATTTGACATGAATTCCAAGTAATCATTATGCTATCAAACTGATAACAAAATATAAAACATGGAGATATAACATATGAGCCAAAACGTAATCTCAGGTGAAAAACAGAGTCGACTGCAAATGTATACTAACAAGTGAAAATATTTACATAAAGTGGCCTTCTCATATCATCCATCCACCACTTAAGTGTCAAAAGGTTACATATATACAGAGTGAGATGTCCATTACAAAATATGCCACTTGGGCAAGATTCGATGCAAAACTAAGAGACCTAATTCTAATTGAGTTACAAAACATGGAGCCTTTATAGGGATGTTTTATGTTTTAGTATAATTTTTTTACAAATAGGAGTCTCCTATCATTTATTTACTCAAAAATATTTTTTAGGTGACCCTCATAGAATGCAACCAACTGCTGAAGTGTGTTGGAGTGCTGTGTTTTGAATGTTGAGCTTTTTCCATGTGGATTCTAACATGGTTGAATTGCTGACCTGTCTTCCTAAAAAATAGGAGTACGTTGGTTGATGATGTGGAAATTCCTATGAATTTTAGCCCATCTAATACCTTGTTGTCTAATGCCCAATCAAAACTAATCAAAACTTTATAACACAGAAAAAACATAACTGGATAGTTCCGTAGTAAATTTTGGTATTAAATTTCAAAAAACACCTTTCTGCTACCCATATAACCTTTTTTCAAGTTCTTAAGCCTTCATTGATGTTTTTTAGCTAAAAACGTGCCATAAGTACTCCCTTAGCTGATATTTTAACTTGTTTTTTCCTCCATGAAAAGCCATAACAATTTAATTGAAAAATTTGGTAGCAGGTCACAAAAAACACCCCTCTACCATTTTTCTAATCTTTCTGTAAGTTTTGAGGTCTTCACTTATGTATTTAAGTTAGACTCGTTCCATTAGAACTCCTCAAGCTGAGATTTTTAGCTGCATTCTCCTCCATGTTAAGCTACAACAATTCCTTAACAAATATTGAGCTTAACTATGGGGAGTTTCTATGAAACTCTAAATTTTCTAGGATTTTTCCTTTTCACAATTTCTTAAATATCCTTTTCATTTCCATTAGTGTGTCCAACCATTTTTATGATAAATTATATATGGTACTATCAGCACAACCAACCCTTTCAAATGAAGAGAGATGGAAATCGTTATAGCAATCATTCATAAGGAAGTAGTTGACCAAACAAAGCAACTACAGATTTGAAGTGACTATGCAATCAAACTGCCTTGAAAAGGTCATGCATTCAACTAATTTTCCCTTTAAACTTCCATTTATTCCAACTCCAAAAGGACATTGAAACAACATTTTCCAACTATCTTGATCCCAACATATAATATAGTGTTGAAATTTAAAAAATGGTCAAAGCAGTGCCTTATAAATCTCCAGGAAAATATTTCTTACATTTAAAGTCAAACTGTGAACATATTGATTACAATGGTTGTTGGAAATATTGCCATTGATGGCAAAAGAATTGGCAAAGAAAAGATAGGAAGGAAAAAGAAACAGAGAGGTAGCAAAGGCATCAGATGAAACAAAGGAATTAGAGACAGAGTAGTAGAGTTGAATTAGGGGTTTAATATAGTTTGCAAAGGTGATGGAAAAAAGGGAGAGTTGCTAGGAAGAGTCAAGGTAATAGATTGAAGGAAAAATTGAATATCTAGCCAAGATTTGTTTATGTTGATCTAGAATATATATGACCTGTGTGATCAATTTCATAATGGGTAGAGGATACCTACGGTGCCCAGAGAAGAATGAAATCATCGTTGCAGAGTTAGGATATGTGTATTATATGTGTATTGACTGATGTAATTCTTGCATGGAATCCCCTGAATCTCTGTGTGAATAATCTCTGTAATGGAGTCGAATGATGTCCTGTGTAATTGGAAGGGTTGAATGATACTCTATATCTAATGAGGGAGTTGATGGGAGATGGCGCAGATTAATGGAGTAGCAGAACACTTGGTGACGACGAAACGCAAAAAATTAAAGCGCAATTTAATTATAATAATACATTTAAAAGCTGACAGAACCCTATGTGGAAGAACGGAATCTTGACAGTGTGAATAGTAAAGGTGGTTCACGATTTTCATCGCACCACCTATGTGGAGTAAGCGGTATTTCCTGGATGAGGAGCGATTCCATAGAATACTCAACACGCGCCCTGTACGATTTTACAAAACCGCTTTTCACTATGTGCCTTCACACATTATAGTTTGACCCAGGATGCCCAGCGATATCGTTGAGCGTCATTGATCTAGGAAGGGGTCATCAGATGGTCATCATTTGTTGAAAGTGCATGAAGATTAACACAAGTACGGCGAGCCATCACCCGTTAACGTTCGGCATCAGAGGTTGAGCGATATCTATATACGCCGTTGATCTAGAAACTTGCTAATCTAATGGTGATCAGATGTTGGACCTGTGCGAGGTTTAATGTGGTACGATGGGCATATTGGATTTGCTATTAACTATGTGTGTGGGCCCGAGGTCAAAGGTTTATCAAAAGATTAATTTATTTGGAAGCGTTGGATGGTTATACAAAGTCCGAAGGGTTAAACTTTAGATATAAGGCTTGGGAATTCAAAAAGTTGTAAACATAATTATTTGTCAATTTCTTTAAAATTGACAAATAAATTAAAAAGAGATCAAAATCCCCGTCGGACAAAATAAAAGTAATACCACTAGCAATTCGTGGTTTTGACTCATGGTTTTAATAAAGGGAAAACTATATAAGGAGAAGAAAAATAAAGTTCAACGGGGTGTGCAGTGTAAGGGTGGTGAATAAATTTTCTAAAAAGAATATCTGTATGGGCAAGCTCTGTTCTTAACTGATAAATCTGAGACTATGATGCACCCATTAATATAATCTGATGATGATAATTCTCTGGTTTGAATGAAGGATGATATCATGAAGACCTGGTGTGAGTATGTAGAAAATAAATAAATCTGGTGATCGGCAAGGTATGTCATATGGAAACTGGTGGATCCAGTATGAAAATTGATGAAACGAGGTCCGCAGTGGTGCTGAGGGTTGAAGACTTCAGAGAGGGGGTTGTAGCTCCCTTCCAGTGGTAGCTGGTAAACGAGAAAAGGTTGTAGCCTTCTGCAGGTAGGTGCCTGTGTGCTGGTGTAAATCTGCACCAGCATATATATTGTAAGAAGTTTTCTTTATAATAAATATTGAAGACTGAGATTAGAGCAGCGGTGGTTTTCTCCCAAATTGGGTTTCCACCTTAAATCCTGGTGTTCATATTTGTTGTGTATGTTTGATGGTTTTTTCTGTTCATGCTTAATGCTTATCTGATGCAATGCTCTAAGTAAAGAAATAATAAGATATTTGGACATACATGTTGGATGCAGTATAGTAACATAAGGTTTTAAGAGAAAGAAAAGAAAAATAGTTCAGCCCAAATACTGATTCACCCCCCCTCTCAGTATTTTTCCCAACAATTGGTATCAGAGCTGGTCCTTCTGAAAAAGCTTAGCTGCTAGAAGGAAGATCAAACAAGATGAGAAATCAAGATGGAACAGCATCTATCAGGCCTCCGCTCTTTAACGGAAACAATTTAATATTCTGGAAAACAAGGATGAGATCATATCTTCAGTCTCTGGGAGAAGAGGTATGGGAAATTGTTGAACAAGGATATCAATATGGGATAGATCCGACGGAAAGAAAGAATTATGAAACAAATGCAAAGGCGATCAATGCTCTATTGGGAAGTCTAACTGAATCAGAATTTGTCAAAGTCATGCAGCTGAATACAACAAAGACAATAATGGACAAAATAATTCTAAGTTATGAAGGTGATGCAAAGGTAAAAAGTGCTAAACTCCAAACTCTCAGAATTCAATATGAGAATCTAAAAATGGATAATGAGGAGAGCATTGCCAATTTCTTTTTACTTCTTGATGATATTGTAAATCGTATGAGAAATCTGGGAGAAACAATAACCGAATCTACTTTGGTCGAGAAAGTCTTAAGATCACTAACGACACAATTTGAGTCAAAAGTTTCTGCTCTTGAAGAAAAGCAGGATCTTCAAAATCTCACTATGGTGCAACTTCATGGCATACTAACTGCATATGAAATGAGAAGAGGAGGACCATTTGAAGTCAAAGAAGCATTCTTTAGAACTTCTACAAAAGGGAAGGAAGTACGAAAACCAAAAGGATTAGGATATATCTCAGAAGAAGATGAGATAAACTTTGTAAAGAAACTTCAAATTGGCACAGGACGGTTCAGAGGTAAGCTTCCTTTCAAATGTTTTGATTGTGGAAGAGTTGGTCATTATGCTGCTAAGTGTCCTTATAAAGAAACACATAAAAAGGGGAAGGAAGTATCAAGAAGGAATAAGAATCGTTTTAGCACTAGGAAGAGTTACTATACTCATGAAGAGAGTGATGGGTTATCTGATAGTGAGGAAGAATATGAACAAGATCTTAGACTTCTTATGGCATTTGAAAAAGAATATAGAGAAGAAAAGGATACTTTTTTGGATTCTTTAGAAGACAATGATTTTCTTGATGAAAACAATAAACTCAAAATTTTCTTAGAAGAGAGTAAAATAACCATAGAAACTCTGAAAAATCAGCTTGAAGAAAAGGAGAAACACAATGAGAAATTAGAGTGTGAAGTAGTAAGTCTAAGAAAAGAACTCGAGAAAGTAAAGACTCTGAATCTTAGATTTGCTAAAGGATCTAAAACCTTAGATGATATTATCAAGGTACAACGTTCTCCTCTTATAAAGACAGGTCTTGGATATATCATAGAATCTTCTCAGGCTTCAGCATGAAATTATCTAGAAGTAGTTACAGCTGGTTTACAACATGCTACCACTCAGCAAGGGAATAAGGAATCTTTACAGGTAAAGCATGATCATCTCAATTCAAAGAAAACTAACAAGAATGTCTTTCAAAGAAACACCAATCAACAAGTAAATTCATATAGAAGATTTTATGATCACAAAAATTTCTTCTTCAATGGACAATGTTTCTCATGTCACAATTTTGGCCATAAAGTTGTTCAATGTGTTGCATATAAAACCATCATGACAAGAGAAGCAAGAAAGAAAAGGATTGATATTGAAAGAAAAAATAATACTTATAACAACTTTTCTCTTCTTCAAAATAAAATTGAATGTGCTTATTGCAATAACTTTGGCCATAAAGAATCTGAATGCAGGAGCAAAGTTCAACCAAAAGAACATGTTCCTTCAAGCTCCAAAGTATGGAAAAAGAAGGAATTACAAGTTGAAAATTGTGGCATAGCGTTATTTGCAGAATATGATGAAAAAAAATGGTACATTGATAGTGGATGCTCAAGACACATGACAGGTGATATAGACAAACTTCTTGCATATAGTGCTCTAGAAAAAGAAAAAAATGTTACATTTGGAAATGACACTCCTGCAATCATTAAGGGAAAAGGGTTTGTTTTTCTAAAAGAAAAGGTGAAAGCTAATGAATTCATGTATGTGGATGGATTAAAGCATAACTTGTTAAGTGTAAGTCAAATGTGTGATCAAGGAACTGAAGTTGTCTTTAGTTCAAAAGAATGTGTGGTATGTGATCTTGATACATGTAAAGCAATTATAAAAGGAAAAAGAACTCCAAACAACCTGTATATATTGAAGAACCCCAAAGAACAATGTTATTTGAGTAAATATTCATAAAATTGGCTATGGAATAGAAGGTTGGGGCATCTGAGCTTCTCTCAAATAAACAAATCAAGTAGACTTAAAGCTGTTCATGATATTCCAAATATTATCCTACCTAAAAATATCATATGCAAATCCTACCAATTCGGCAAGCAAACCAGGGTACAATTTAATGCCAAGGAAGGATCATCAAGTAAGCCTCTTAAACTCATTCATACTGACATATGTGGAACTATGAGGAAAAATTCACCACGTGGTGAAGAATACTATATCTTATTCATTGATTATTTCTCTAGAATGTGTTGGATTGGGTTGCTTAAACACAAAGATGAAGCATTTGAGAAATTTCAGATCTTCAAAGCACTAGTTGAGAATGAATTAGATCTAAAAATCAAGTGTCTCAGATCTGATCGAGGAGGATAATATACATCCAATTAATTCCTTGAATTTTGTGAACAACATGGCATAAAAAGACAATTCTCTGTAGCTGGCACTCCACAACAGAATGGCGTTGCAAAAATAATGAACAGAATAGTTCAACAAATGGCTAGAGCTATGCTTGATGATTCTGGAACACCTGACACATTTTGGGGAGAAGCAACACATACAATAGTAAACATTCTCAACAGAACTTTCATGCACTTCATTTACAAAACAAACATCTTCAATTTCAACAGAGCCAAGCTCTGATACCAAAAACGATGCAGGGCTAGCCTGCAAAAACCCAGAATCTTTCCATCTCATGCATATACAATTCGCCTCAAACAATTGCCCAATTAAACTTCAATACATGCACAAATTCAACAACTTAACTTCTCGAAAGCTCTTCAAATATCTTGTTCACAAACTTCTATGGTTTAGAAAAACCCAGGCTTCAAATCATTTTCATGCAATCAACCCCAAAACTTCATTTCAATCCCAATTTAGAAACTTCATTCATCATTTCCATTTAAACATCAACATTCAAATATGGCTGGTTCAATCAAAAGAATGAAGTCATGTTTTTAAACCTCAACCGGACATGGAAAACATCACCAATAACATTTGACATGCACAAAATTACGTGTTTCAACCAAACCAAAGTACCAAATATATATGCGCCTTTTCCCTTTCATCTTACCAAGCTGGACCAACACATCATGCATTCCTGTTGGCTATGGAAATTTGCATAAACATTCAGATTTTGATTATAATCAACTGTTAACCTAACAGCTTTCGACCAAATGAGTAAAGGATCCATCTATTTCAGTAGTTGAGCCTTTCCCTACTCAATGCCTCTGTATATGATAATTCCAATTGGGTTTTCACTCTATCATCACTGATTTCCAAAGAAACATTAAATTGCTAACCTTGCCATTCAGCGTTATTGAATTCAGCTTTGTTTCATCTGTAGGGTTGTCTTCCACCAATTTTTAAAATGGTGTCTATCGTTCACTGCGCTGCCAGTTTGCACCAAATTGGATTTTACAATGCTGTGTTCAATGTTGTATATTACAATCGATCCCAAATTGGATCTGAGATGGATGGACGTGATTTTTTTGTTGTTCTTTATTCAGAACTCCATTTCCCAATTCCGCCTTTGACTCAAGGGTTTATTAAATCTTCCTTTAACGATTTCTCTGTGCTTCCATCGATTCAGCATTTCTTACATTGTTCATGGCTCTGCGCTGACTCCCAATCGATCTATGCTTGACCAGATTTAACATCTAGCTTTCTATTCAACCACAAGGTTTCAGAACATTAATTAAATATTTGTTATGTCATCGTTCCATCTATTTATCGATGACTGTATCATCCAGCCTTTCGAATGTCTGCACAATCTTATCAAATGCTCAATGATATGCAGAATTAACAAATCAAAAGTTCACAAATATGAGCATTTCCACGCATTATTCAACAATTAGGACTTCATTTCAACACTTAGAGATTAGCGTAGAAAATGTATTAAGGACCAGTTACTGCGTCTTTCCACATATCAACACGCATATCATTCATTAATAAAACCGTGGATCAAATGCGTTAACCAGTGGATATCATCCAATATAAATTAAGAGGGTGAGAACGCCCTTTCGACCACCATAATCAAGCAAAGATCGAACCTAATCGATTCAATCAATTTAATTGAATAGTGTTGAATGGACTTCTTCCAAAGGGATTAAAATACAAATTCACTAATAACTTAATAACTCAAAAATGCAAAAAGAGTCGAATTCCCTTTTAGACATTTAAACACCCAAGTCCAATTCTACACAACTCAACAATGGCATAAACTCTAGGAAATCAATTTCTGAATTAATACACAGTACTTACAAACTCTTGTTGGCTAGATATTTGAGATCTATGGCCCTTTACAGTTTCCCGAAGGCCTGCAAGTAGAAACCTGCTCTCAGCTCACACTATCACTCTCTCTTCAACCATTCAAGTGTATTTTCCTCACAAAAACCACTCATATTTATACATAAATAATGCATTTAATTCACTCCAAAAATCCCTCCACCTAATCCTCAACTAAATCTCTATTTTAGGTGTGGACTCAACAAAGTCCTATACATAGAATACCTACTCTCTAATTTTTCTCCTAATCTATTTCTCTCATATCCTTAATAAAAGAATATTTACAACATCCTCATTTGTATAATTTATCTCCTATTTTATTAAAAATAACAAATTAATTAGTAAAATAAAAAAAATGTCACACCCCCCTTTATTACATATTTACAAATGAAAAATGGCCTTGATGCTCCTGCATCAAACTCCCAAGGTTGAAATTAAACATGATCGCCTGATCATGTGTTTGGATCTGTGTATGCCTAGATCCCATATCTTGTGCTGCAATTTCCCACTTGTCGCTACTTCTGTCTGTTGTTCTTCTCCAGATTTCCACACTTTATGTTGCATTGCCCCACTGGCTATGCTCTCGCAATCTTTTGTTGTCTTTCTCTTGTTGTTTCTCCTTTTCTTTCTTGCTACTGTCTTTCTCTGAGACATTTTCATCATTAACCTCCTTATCAAATCAATTTCTCTGTCCAGTATATCCTCTGTCTACTGATTGTTTCCATCTCTTGATTGCTGAACTCTCATTCTTTCTTGTTCTTCACTTGTTTTGATCGCTTCCTTTCCACCCCTACTGTTGTTTTGTACCTCTTCTGCTACTACTACATTGTCTTTTAGAACAATTTCTTGCCTCTGTTTTCTGCATCTGTCAACTTCTTCTTGATTATTATTTATGACAACTATTTTGTCATCCTTCTTCAGCAGCCTCTCCTTAACATAATTTAGTAGGTGTTCTTCCTCTCCTTCTTCCATTTGGCTATCCACTTGTGCCAAATATGTTCCAACGTCTGCAACAACATCTTCAATTATAAGACAATAATTATAATAAAAAATATAAGGCCTCTGTACCTCTTTTCCCTTTAGCAACACTTCAGTATGTTGCGTTTATTTCTCTTTTTCTGTCAGCTTATCAGTATGCTCATCCAAACTCAAAGAACTTTTGAGACTGTCAGCTAGTCTCCCCTTTTCAATGATGTCTTCCAGCATTTGTCCATTGTAGTGAACTGATTCTTTCCCAACCTCTTTATCATATTTTGCTTCAAAACTTTCATCTTCTGGAATGTATTGTTTCACATCTTTGACAGTTTTAAAATACTGTCTATCTTCTTCCAAAGCTACAATCATACACAAATCATTAGTTTTAAAATCATAGGACCCTACGGTCTTATTTAATGCTTCAGTCATCAAGTCTTTCGGCTGCTTTGAATCATTCATATGATTCAACTCCTCTAGCTCTTCAACACTTTCAAAAAGTAATGGTCCACTTTCGGGTTCACATATCGAAACTTCAACATCTTCTTCAGCATATTCCTTTTGTTGTAGCTCAATTCTTTCGAGCTTATCTATCCTCTTTTGAGCTTCCTTCATCAACTGCATATTCACATGATGATTCCTCTTCTCTTGTAGCCTCTGCCACTTCACCTTCTTTCTCATGACATAACTATACTTCAGGTCTACTTCATTTCTTTACAACGTCTCCATTAACACTTCAAGCTGAACTACTATCTCAGCCTTCTCCCACTCATATTCCTCTTTGCTTAACTGTCTCTGTATGCCATTTGAATTTACATCCTTCTCCTTTTGTCCTCTGCTATGGTCTCTTTCAAAACCTCTGTTACGACTGTCATTAGTCATCATCCTCTCCATCTCTATGAGTTACTTACTCACTCTACTATGAGTTGCACTAAAGCCTCTAAAATAGCAAGTCCTATCCTACTGCCACTTACCTCACCAAGCTCTCCTCACTTAGTATATTGGCAAGAAATTGGTTCTCTATCTGTGGAACCTCCTTTGAGCACTTCTCTTTGCTCTTTCTAGCTTCAACTCTTCTGTATCTTCAAATAACGCAACTGTCATCCTTATCCAATCTCTATTGGAATTCCTCAAGGTTCTGCCACATCTATGTTTTCACTTAGAAACTTTCACCATCTTCCTTTATCTATTATCAATTCTAACCTTATCTTCTATGGAATTGCCTTTTGGGAGTTGCAATAATACTTCTGCTTCAATGAAAAGACTACAATATTTTAATCTTCAAATCCAAATAAAACCATATCATCTTACCTTCAAGATCTCATCTGATCTTGTCCTTCCATTCACCTACACTTTTAAATGGACTGTCCTTCCCACTAGCTTTCAGTTGTGTCTTCAAACTCTATTACTTACAAAACTTACAAACATCCCTCTTACAGTTTAACTACTGCAATCTTACTATAAAATTTCATTCATTTCATATCTTCTAATCATTAGACAAAACTGCATACCTTCAACTACCTTCAGAATCTCATCATTCCTACAAATTTGTTTCAACAAATCTTTATGCTTCCACTGCACAATTTCTCGATATTCAACTACTGTCAATAAAATTTTAGAATCTGATCCTTTCTTCCAATATTCCAGAAAAGCTTTAGCTATCAGAAACAATCCCTTCTTTGCTGAGTTTCTTCTACTCAGAAATCATTAACAGCTTCTTTCATTACTATCCCTTAAGGTTTGATCTCCTTTGCTGAGATACTTCATTGCTGCAACCATCAATTCTCAATCTATTCCTTTTTCAGCGAAACTCAAATCAGAATTAAAAAAACACAATACGTGCACGATTCTTCATTCATTTCAGCGATCCTGTTCACTGCAATTGTGTACTGCTGCATCTTAGATTCAGAATATGATCTTCCTTTTAGTATTCATCCCACACTCAATAAAACACACTTCAGTTCTCAACAGAACTTTCCCGCACTTCATTCAGAAAACAAACATCTTCAATTTCAACAGAGCCAAGCTCTGATACCAAAAATGATGCAAGGATAGCCTACAAAAACCCAAAATCTTTCCATCTCATGCATATACAATGCGCCTCAAACAATTGCCCAATTAAACTTCAATACACGCGCAAATTCAACAACTTAATTTCTCGAAAGCTCTTCAAATATCTTGTTCACAAACTTCTATGGTTTAGAAAAACCCATGCTTCAAATAATTTTCATGCAATCAACCCCAAAAATTCATTTCAATCCCAATTTAGAAACTTCATTCATCATTTCCATTTAAACATCAACATTAAAATATGGTTGGGTTCAATAAAAAGAATGAACTCATGTTTTTAAACCTCAACCGGACATGGAAAACATCACCAATAACATTTGACATGCACAAAATTACATGTTTCAACCAAACCAAAGTACCAAATATATATGCGCCTTTTCCCTTTCATCTTACCAAGCTGGACCAACACATCATGCATTCCTGTTGGTTATGGAAATTTGCATAAACATTCAGATTTTGATTATAATCAACTGTTAAACTAACAGCTTTCGACCAAATGAGTAAAGGATCCATCTATTTCAGTAGTTCAGCCTTTCCCTACTCAACGCCTCTGTATATGATAATTCCAATTGGGTTTTCACTCTATCATCACCGATTTCCAAAGCAACATGAAATTTCTAACCTTTCCATTCAGTGTTATTGAATTCAACTTTGTTTCATCTGTCGGGTTGTCTTCCACCGATTTTTAAAATGGTGTCTATCGTTCACTGCGCTGCCAGTTTGCACCAAATTGGATTTTACAACGTTGTGTTCAATGTTGTATATTACAATCGATCCCAAATCAAATTTAAGATGGATGGACGTGATTTTTTTGTTGTTCTTTATTCAGAACTCCATTTCCCGATTTCACCTTTGACTCAAGGGTTTATTAAATCTTCCTTTAACGATTTCTCTGTGCTGCCATCGATTCTGCATTTCTTACATTTTTCATGGCTTTGTGCTGACTCCCAATCGATCTATGTTTGATCGGATTTAACATCTAGCTTTCTATTCAACCACAAGGTTTTAGAACATTAATCAAACATTTGTTATGTCATCGATCCATCTATTTATCGATGAATGTATCATCCATCCTTTCGAATGTCTGCACAATCTTATCAAATTCTCAGTGATATGCAAAATTAACAAATCAAAAGTTCAAAAATCTGAGCATTTCCACGCATTATTCAATAAGTAGGACTTCATTTCAACACTTAGAGATTAGCGTAGAAAATGTATTAAGTACCAGTTACTGTGTCTTTCCACATATCAACACGCATATCATTCATTAATAAAACTGTGGATCAAATGCATTAACCAGTGGATATCATCCAAAATAAATTAAGAGGGTGAGAACGCCCTTTCGACCACCATAATAAAGCAAAGATCGAACCTAATCGATTCAATCGATTTAATTGAACAGTGTTGAATGGAATTCTTCCACAAGGATTAAAATACAAATTCACTAATAACTTAATAACTCCAGAATGAAAAAAGAGTCGAATTCCCTTTCAGACATTTAAACACCCAAGTCCAATTCTACACAACTCAACAATGGCATAAACTCCAGGAAATCAAGTTCTGAATTAATACACAGTACTTACAAACTCTTGTTGGCCAGATATTCGAGATCTATGGCCCTTTACAGTTTCCCGAAGGCCTGCAAGTAGAAACCTGCTCTCAACTCACACTCTCACTCTCTCTTCAACCATTCAAGTGTATTTTCCTCACAAAAACCACTCATATTTATACATAAATAATGCATTTAATTCACTCCAAAAATCCCTCCACCTAATCCTCAACTAAGTCTATATTTTAGGTGTGGACTCAACAAAGTCCTATACATAGAATACCTACTCTCTAATTTTTCTCCTAATCTATTTCTCTCATATCCTTAATAAAAGGATATTTACAACATCCTCATTTATATAATTTATCTCCTATTTTATTAAAAATAACAAATTAATTAATAAAATAATAAAAATTTCACACCCCCCTTTATTACATATTTAGAAATGAAAAATGGCCTTGATGCTCCTGCATCATAAATCTTCTTTTCTCAATGGTGATCTAGAAGAAGAAGTTTATATAGAACAACTAGAAGGATTCGTTTTGGGAAATGATGAAAAACTTGTTTGTAGACTTAAAAAGGCTCTATATGGTCTCAAACAAGCTCCAAGGGCATGGTACTATCATCTTGACAAATATCTTCATCAACAAGGATTTTCAAAAGGGTCTGCTGATAGCAACTTATACACAAAAACTGAAAATGACAAACTATTGATTATGGTTGTATATGTTGATGATATCATTTTTGGATGTAATAAAGAGTCTATGAGTCAGAAATTTGCTTCTGATATGCAGCAAGAATTTGAAATGTCTTTTCTTGGGGAGCTAACATTCTTTCTTGGCTTTCAAGTGCAACAAGCAACAGATGGCATATTCTTATCACAAGCAAAATACCTCAAGAAAATCCTGAAGAAGTATGGCATGGAAGAATGCAAACCTGTAAGTACAACAATGATAACCGGATGTAATCTCAGTTCTAATGATGATTCTCCCATGGTGAATCAACCTGAATACAGATCTATGATAGGAAGTCTACTTTATCTCACTGGGGCAAGACCAGACATCATGCATGCAGTTGGGATTGTTGGACGATTCCAAGCTAATCCAAAAGAGTCTCATCTTTAGGCTGTGAAAATAATATTCAAATATCTACAAGGAACTCAAGACTTTGGACTATGGTATCCAAATAATGCTAATCTTACTCTTCATGCATACACTGATGCAGATTGGGTTGGAAGTGTTGATGATCGGAAAAGCACTAGTGGTGGTGCATTCTATATGGGGCCCTAGTTAGTATCTTGGTTTAGCAAGAAGCAAAGCTCCATTGCCTTATCTACAGTAGAAGTAGAATATGTGGCTGCTGCATCATGTTGCACTCAACTTCCCTAGATGATGCAAACCCTACAAGACTTTCAAATCAAATTTTCACCTCCTATCTCCATTATGTGTGATAATAAAAGTGCTATCAGTATCTCAAAGAATCCTGTTATGCATTCCAAGACGAAGCAAATTCCCATCAAATATCACTTCTTACAGGAACAAGTGCTTGAACAAAAGGTGAAATTGGAATATGTTTCCTCCAAAGAACAAGTTTCTGATATATTTACCAAACCTCTAACCAGGGAAGCGTTCGAATATCTTAGAAAAAAACTGGGAGTAGTCTTTGCCAAGCAGAGGATCAGGTCTACTTAAATACAGAAGATTAAATTGGTTGTAAGGTGTTGTTAGGCATCTCTGAATGCAAAGGCTCAGGGGGAGCATTGGTCATATGAAAAGGATTAATTGTTGGTCATATTGTGTTTGAAGATGCAGCATGATCTCAGGGGGAGCATGGCATTATCGGTTCAAAGGATCTTGATCAAAATATTTTCCATTGATGTCAAAGGGGGAGGAAAAGCAACAAAGGGCTTATGTAAGGCCATCAGAGGAAGAGTATTGCCATCAATGCCAAAGGGGGAGATCGTTGGAAATATTGTCATTGATGGCAAAGGAATTGGCAAAGCAAAGATAAGAAGGCAAAAGAAACAGAGAGGTGGCAAATGCATCAGATGAAATAGAGGAATTAGAGACAGAGTAGTAGAGTTGAATTAGGGGTTTAATACAGTTTGCAAAGTTGATGGAAAAAAGGGAGAGCTTCTAGGAAGAGTCAAGGTAATAGATTGAAGGACAAATTGAATATCTGGCCAAGATTTGTGTATGTTGATCTGGAATATATATGACTTGTGTGATCAATTTCATAATGGGCAGAGGATACCTACGGTTCCCAGAGAGGAATGAAATAATTGTTGCAGAGTTAGGATATGTGTATTATATGTGTATTGACTGATGTAATTCTTGCATGGAATCCCCTGAATCTCTGTGTAAATAATCTCTGTAATGGAGTCGAATGATGTCCTGTGTAATTGGAAGGGTTGAATGATGCTCTGTATCTAATGAGGGAGTTGATGGGAGATGGCGTAGATTAATGGAGTAGCGGAACACTTGGTGACGATGGAACACAAAACATTAAAGCGCACTTTAATTATAATAATACATTTAAAAGGCGACGGAACCCTGTGTGGAAGAATGGAATCTTGACCGTGTGAACAATAAAGGTGGTTTACGGTTTTCATCGCACCACCTATGTGGAGTAAGAGGTATTTCCTGGATGAGGAGTGATTCCATAGAATACTCGACACGCGCCCTGTACGATTTTACAAAACCACTTTTCACTATGCGCCATCGCGCGTTATAGTTCGACCTAGGATGCCCAGCGATATCGTTGAACGTCGTTGATCTAGGAAGGGGTCATTGGATGGTCATCGTTTGTTGAAAGTGCACGAAGATTAACACAAGTATGGCAGGCCATCACCTGTTGATGTTTGGCATCAAAGGTTGAGCGATATGTATATACGTCGCTGATTTAGAAGCTTGCTAATCTAACAGTGATCAGACGCTGGACTTGCACAAGGTTTAATTTGGTATGATGGGCCTATTGGATTGGCTATTAACTATGTATGTGGGCACAGGGTCAAAGGTTTATTGCAAGATTAATTTATTTGGAAGCTTTGGATGGTTCTACAAAGTCCGAAGGGTTAAACTTTAGATATAAGGCTTGGGAATTCAAAAAGTTGTAAATATAACTATTTGTCAATTTCTTTAAAATTGATAAATAAATTAAAAAGAGATCAAAAGCCCCGTCGGACAAACTAAAGGGAATACCACTAGCGGTTCGTGGTTTTGACTCATGGTTTTAATAAAGGGAAAACTATATAAGGAGAAGAAAAATAAAGAACGGGGTGTGTGCAGTGTAAGGGTGGTGAATAAATTTTCTAAAAAGAATATCTGTATGGGCGAGCTTTGTTCTTAACTAATAAATCTGAGACTACGATGCACCCATGAATATAATCTGATGATGATAATTCTCTGGTTTGAATGACAAATGATATCATGAAGACCTGGTGTGAGTATGCAGAAAATAAATAAATTTGGTGACCGGCAAGGTATGTCGTATGGAAACTGGTGGATCCAATATGAAAATTGATGAAACGAGGTCTACAGTGGTGCTGAGGGTCGAAGCCTTTAGAGAGGGGGTTGTAGCTCCCTTCCAGTGGTAAGTGGTAAATGAGAAAAGGTTGTAGCCTTCTGCAGGTAGGTGCTTGTGTGCTGGTATAAGTCTGCCCCAACATATATATTGTAAGAAGTTTTCTCTATAATAAATATTGAAGACTGAGATTATAGTAGCGGTGGTTTTCTCCCAAATTGGGTTTCCACCTTAAATCTTGGTGTTCATATGTGTTGTGTATGTTTGATGGTTTTTTCTGTTCATGCTTAATGCTTATCTGATGCAATGCTCTAAGTAAAGACATAATAAGATATCTGGACATACATGTTGGATGAAGTACTGTAACATAAGGTTTTAAGAGGAAGAAAAGAAAAATAGTTCAGCCCAAATATTGATTCACCCCCCCCCTCTTAGTGTTTTTCCCAACAGTGGTTCTTTGTATTTCTCTCCAAAGAAAGGAGAATTATCGGCAAAATGACATGGAAATTTTGAGCAATCAAGCTTACTATATGATCATTATTCCATAGAAATAAAGCTCGTTCAACCACTTCTCCCTACCTCTAGCCATCCTTTCCTTTTGTACTATTTATTTTTTGCAATGGATGTAACATGCAATGAGCTTCTTCTTTCCACCTGCAATTTCTCCTAATTATAGCTAAACCTCCCTATGATAGCAAAACCAATTGAAAATGAAAAAGAGAGCGATGGACCATGTGCTTTGCAATGTGAAATTTGGGGACAATGGATAAGAAAGGTGAAATTTGACACATAATCGCAATCCATCTAGACTCTAACCCATGATTTAAAAAAAATGAGCCATTACTAATTGGCAAGGTTTCATAGTGAAACATGTGGAAAAAGTGATATATTTTCTACAAAATTTTCAGGAACTTTCGTAGAAAATACTTTGTTTTCATAACTGGACTTGTTATAAATATATGTAAAAATGTCTAATTACTAATCATGAGAAAATAAGCCCAATACACATGGAAGTTTGGATTTTAACCTTTATGGTTAACCCCACTTAAAAAAAAAGACCCTAAAAACTATATATATGACCAAAATGACTCTTGTACATTTGATTTTATTTTGGGAAAATTAAAAACCCTAACTAATTTGACCAATTGACTCAAAACTATTTCTAAGTGTTATCATGGATAATACCAATGACAACAAATGAACCACCTATACACATGCATATACCATGAATGTCAAAACAAACTATGAAATTATACATGCAACCTTTTACCTACAAGTATTCCTACGGAATCCACATGATCCAACCTTTCCTTTCTTCATCCTTTCTTTCCTTTGCTTGCTTCCTTTCTCCTCTTGGTTCTCTTCTCCTCTCTGAAACCAATTCCAAAACTAAACAAACAAAAGGATCCAAACTGATGCTCTAAATCCTTTTTATCATTGGTACCTATAAGTTATTCATTTTTCCTCTTTATTCCTTCAATTTCCTCATCACATGCAACCTATGACCTTTCACCTTCCTTCTCTCCCAATTTCCATTATTTTCATAAATAAAATACCAATAGTTCTTTTTTTTTTTTTTCCAAAGACTTTTCCATATTTTTTTTCCAATTTTCCCTTAGCGATAATAAACAACAAGTGATTCCCACTAGGATATTTTTCCCAACATTAACATTCGAATATGCGTCGCATGAACTTGGTACTATTTTTTCCTTCATGAACTTTATTACATGAATTTTAACTTGAGTCTATTACTAGACCCTCCCCCTTGGGGGAAAATTGTCCTTTTTTTTCTATGACACCTACAATAAGAAAACTAATGAAAATAAAAACATACTTCCCATGGAGATTCATAAATTAGGTCATTGGAGTATTTATAATGAAGAACCTTCTCAAAATAAAAAACATCATGAAAACCATACCACTAATTGGAGCTTTATAACCTAAATAATTTTGGTATTTACAATAACAACCATACATAAATATGTACATATAAAAAATACCCATTTTGTAACTCCCTCTTCCCACATCTACCGAAGTAATTGTCCAACCGTGGTAAAAATGTGACAAGAGGCTACTAATATGAGTTTAAACCTCCAATATTACCTTACAGAAGTGGAACCAATGGAAACACGAAAAACACACTTTACACAACATCAACAACACCTTCAGGAGGTATACCACCCTCCCATATCCGTGAAATTTGAAGGGGGGCTATATTTTGACTCTCATGAGCCTTATCCACGGGAATATAAATGAAAAGGAGTTGATATAGACCCTTAGTCATGGGATAGGCATGGATATATAGTGGCTATGGCCCCAAACAATCAATTTTTTGTCTGCATCTCCAAGGTTTGTGCCACATTTTTAGCCCTTGAGCCCAGGTCAGTATCAGAACTTCTTGTAACTTCAAGAGATGATAAGTAACATTAACACAAATACATGGAAGAAATCATATCATCAGGAACTCATCCAACCCCACCCATCCATAACATACATCTCATTAAACATGTCAAAAACATTACATCTATAGAAGTAAACAGTAGAATTAAAAATGGGGTTCTAGTACTTATCAGAGAATCATTAAGAATAATTTCTCCCTTACATCATAAGCTTCAATACAATATTTTTGACCATAGATACATTGTATATTCATTTACGGGAAAAAATATAGATAGATCCATACATCATCATTGAAAAAATACATGCTTGTATTATAGATTTCAGATTTATGTGGTGTGAGTTTTGAGTTGTTGAGTTCGGAATATCCACAGTGAGCATTTTTACATCTACATTTTGGGTCTAGAACAAGACCCATCGTCGGGAAAAATTCTATTGAAAAGAGAGGAGGAAATATCTCATATATATATAACTAAAGAGTGCAGGGATGCTAGCCTACCAACCATCTAATAATTAGTAATTTAATTTTGAAGAAAAAAATTAAAATTAAAGATTTTTGTTTTACGCTCTATGTAAAGAATACCAATTTTTATGTTTCCTTGCCTATATTCATGTAATATATATTAACGATATTGACCTAACTTAAGGAATGTTAAAGGCACCAAAGATGCATTGCTATGGACGAACCAAAATAAATTAATTAAATTAAAGAACTACCAAGGAGGGATTAGTTAGTTATTAAGCTTGTATTTAAAGATTAATAGTATTATTTTTATTTTTAATTTAATTATAGCTATAATAATGATTAAATAAGGTTTTTCAAACGTACCAAGGATCAAGGATATCATTTTAACCAACATAATAACAACAGAAATACAATAGATATAACATCAATGAAAAACAAAGAAAAACCAATACATTTTCATACCAAGTACCAAAGGAATGAGATTCTCATTAATGAGTGTAAAAACTAACTGGAGATGGGACTTCCAAATTCCACCTGACCATAGATTGGTTGAGCCAAATATCTCTTCATCCAATCACCCCCGTTCCATATCCCAAGTATGAATGTGGGACTCAAACCAAAAAACAAGCCAAGGCATCCAGAGGCTAAGCCACCTCACCCTCATCAATCACAAACTAGGGTTTACCATGATCTACACCCAATCACTAGGCTAACCCAAGTATGGATATCACTAGATTCTCTCCACCTAAAATATGAGGAATTTTCTTGTATCCTAGTCTCTCAGTATTTAGTGCAATCCACAGTCTGAATTAGCGGTCACTAGGACCTAATCTCTATGCTTTACCATAATTCAAAATGTAGGATTCCTAGGCCTGAATGGAGAGAAAAACACCTCTATGATTTACCAAATATCCTGCCATTCATCTCTCAAGGATTCCTAGGCCTATGAAGCAACACACTATCTGAATTTACTGTAAACCGTAGTTCAATTCATGTGTTACTAGGCCATGTTTTATCTCAATTCAGAGATCCACCCCACTGAACTTCGAATCCATCCGGTATCCATCTAAGCCAAACATGAGAACTCCACATCACCATGACTATTTGGAAATTGAAAGGCTAGGCTAAAAACACTGTCACACCTAGAAAAACCCAAACCAAGATAACAAGAAACCACATGCAATACCATGCATGAAAAATATAGCAAGGAAATACACATGCAAATCGATGCCTGCTAATAATCCTACTGTAGCTACTTGATTCCTACTCCTTATTGCTTGACTTCTCCTTTTTCCTGCTTTCTTGTCTTTCTTGCTCCAAGCAAAAATTCTCCAAAAACTCTGTATCTAAGAGTGATATATATAGAGAGAGAGAATAATGAGAGATCTCCAAAACATTCACTGAAAAAAAGGTAACAAATGATCCTCATAAGCCTTTTTATGGAAGAGACCTCTATTTTCTTCATTTTCCATTATTTTTCTTCAATTTACTCCTCACATGTAACCTGCGACCTTTCATCTCCCTTTTCTCCTAATTTCCATTATTTTAATGAATAAATGTTCCAAAATTTCATTTTCACTTCCCAAAGCCTTTTCCGTTTCGTTTTCCAATTTCCTTAGCCATAATTAACCAAATTAACACCCCTAGGATGTTTTTCCCAGCCTTAAACCTGGAATAAGTGTCCCATCAACAATGGTTATTATTTTTAAATTTTATTACATGGAATTTTCACCAGGGATGTTACACATTTTTCTCCACCAGAAAATAATGAAGGATACATAGCCCACATTCGATCATCCATCTTCCACATAGCTTCAACCAGCCCAAAGTGCTTCCATTTCACTTTAAACTGCTCGATTACTCGGTTCTAAAGCATTATTTGTTTACAATGAAATATGAAATGAGGTTCTAGCTTGAATTCTCCTTCTAGATTCACGTACAATGTAGAACAATCAATCACACAATAAAAATCCTTTACATATCTTTGAAGCAATGAAACATGGAAAGCATCATGGAGTTTGACTGTCGAAGGTAGCGGAAGTCTGTTGGCCACTAGTATAAATTTTTATAGTGCATCGAAAGGGCTATAATACCGAGGTTCCAACTTCACAAATGATCCAATTCTCAAAGATATCTTCTTAGGATTTATGTTAAACTACATTGGCTTCACAACTTGAAACTCTTTAAATGACCTATGCTGGTATGCCTAAATTTTCTATCTATCCTATGTTACCTTTAGATTCCTCTTTATAAACCGGATTTCTTGTTCCATTTCTACCAACATATCTAGTTCTAATAATACCCTATTCATTCAATCACCCCATCTGATGGGAGTATTACAACTACACGCATAAAGTTCCTCAAACAGATCATCCTTATGGCTCATGGTAACAATTCTTGTAAGCAACCTCAACCAATGAAAGATACTCCTCCCACCTCCACTGATGATGCATGAAACACATCCTCAACATATCCTCGTGTTTTTAATTGACCCTATCTATTTGTCCATATGTCCGCAGATGATAAGTTGTACTGAAGGTGATATTTGTACCCAAACTTGAAAAAAAATCCTTCTAAAACTTGTAAGTAAAGTTATCATCTATGTCTGACACAATCTTCTTCAGAACACCATGCAACCAGACTATATCTCTAATGAAGACAGGAGATACCTTGTTGGATGAATAAGTAGTCTTCACTGGAATGAAGTGAGATACCTTTCTTAACCTGTCAAACACAACCATGATGGAATCATGTTGATTTGATGCCCACAAAAAAATTGTAATGAAATCCATGAAAATGAACTCCCATATCCACTTTGAAATTATAATATGCGTATCAAACTGCCTAGATTCTTGCACACTTCCTTTACTTGTTGAAATTCCAAGCATAGATACACAAGAATAACCACTTCCTTCCTCATATTCGGCCAATAGTAGAACTTATTCATAGTTTTCAATTTTTTTTTGATATCCTGAGTGACTTGAATATTACTTAACATCAAACTCCCTCAATATAATATTGTTGAGGTCACTCTCATTCCACACATAGATCCTATCCTTAAATCTACCCAAGGCACATGTTGTGATGATAGTCCACATACTGTACACCTATACCCTATTGTAACCTATGCTTAAGACTCTCATAAGTGTCATCTTTTTGCCTTCCATGTAAGGTCCTATCTTATAAATATGTCCAATACAAGCTCATAGTGGCAACATGGTTCACCTGCACTCTCCTCTTGAGAGAATTTGAAACTATGTTCTCCTTTCCTTTAATATATATGATCTCAAAGTAAAAATCAATGAGAGTAGAAAACCATCTAGCTCACGTGGAATTCAAATTCAGTTGGTCAAACAAATACCTCAACCAACTCTCATCTCTCATCATCACAAACCTCACGCCAAGAAGATAGTTCCTCCACATATCTAATGCATGAATGATAGCTACCAACTCCAGATCATGTGTCACATAATTCTTTTCGTGCTCATTTAGTTTCCTTGACTTATAGCACGCCACTTTTCCCTCCTCCATCATGACTCAAGCAAGTCCCATTTTGAAAGAATATGTGCACACCACAACCCTTTTGTATATACACGAAATATTTAAGAGTGAATAATTTGTAAGCAAGTGCTTTAACTGCTCAAAATTTTTTGCACATTCCTCTATCTAGTCAAATTTCTTTCCCTTTCGCTGTAATGAAGTGATAGGATAGGAAATCCTTGACAAGTTTTTGATGAACCTCTTGTAGTAACCTAATAACCCCATAAATGATCTGACCTCATCCATATTTCTAGGAGCTTCCCATTCCATGATAGCTTTTATCCTTTACAGATTGATTGTTATGCCTTCCTTGGAAACAAAATGTCCCAAGTAATGTACCTTTGTCTGAAATAAGTTTCATTTAATAATATTGACATGCACCTTATCCTCTCTTAGCAATATCAACACTAGTGTTAAGTTTTCGACATGCTCTTCCTCATTCTTAGAATATATCAAGATATCATTAATCAGTACAATAAAAAACTTGTCTAGATTGGGATGCAATACACTATTCATCAAGCATATAAAAGTAGTTGGAGCATTCTTCAAACTAAAAGGAACCATAAAAACTCATAATCACCATACCTAGTCTCGAAAGTAATATTGTAGATGTCTTCTTCTTTGAGGCATACTTGATGGTATCCTGATCTCAAATAAATCTTTGAGAATATTGTTTCTCCCTTCAACTGATTAAACAAGTCATCAATCATTGGTAATAGATACTTGTTCTTAATCGTTATCTTGTTTGAATTCCTGTAGTCAATGAAAAAGTTGAGAGTACATCCTTCTTCTTCACGTATAAAACTGGTGCACCCCAAGGTGATACACTTGACCTAATGTATCCCTTATCAAGCATTTTCTTCAACCGCAGCTTAAATTCCACTAACTCTGGTGTGCTCATCCTCTATGCTTCCTTTGATGTTGGTGTTGCTCTGGGTTACGACTCAATAGAAAATTCCACTTCTCTGTGGGGAGGAAACTTTGAAATATCTGATCGGAACACATCCCAAAATTGCTGCAAGAATGGATACCTATTAAAATGTTTTACACATCCTCAACATCCTTACCCTTGTCACTGTAAATATTAATTGCAAAAAATGCACATCCCTTCTTGAAAATGCACTTTTCTTGCATATTTTTTACCATCCTCATTGATGTAGGCTTCTTCTTTCCCTGTAAAACTCTCTTTTCCTCATTATCATCTAGACACTCAATATCCTTTTCATAACAATATAATTTCATCCCATGGAGGTAAATCAAATCCATACCCAGAAGCATAATATATGCTCAGTTATTTTCCAAGTAAATCCAATCCATACCCAAAAGCATATGATAAGAAAAGTTCTTTTCCAAGAAAATTTCACTTTCGATGCCACAACTGATCCTTATAGCTCGTTGTACCAGTTGCATACTTTAACACAATCTCTGAAACAAAAATTTATCATTGCTTGCATGAGTGGCTTCCATGTATTCAAACTATGTATTTGAAAGAGCCACTATAGACTATGTTTTGCTCATCCAATTGATTTTTCCTCCAAATAAGTTAAACACATACCCACTTGTGGATATTCTCTGATTTAGAACTTCAGCCTAGTCTACATCAATAAAACCATGAAAGTCCAAAAATTTGTCCAATCCTAGTGTTCCAAGTGGATATTGGTGGCCACCCAC
This sequence comes from Pinus albicaulis, assembly GCA_034641835.2. NCBI lineage: Eukaryota > Viridiplantae > Streptophyta > Pinopsida > Pinales > Pinaceae > Pinus > Pinus albicaulis. The sequence goes on from CM076582.1 coordinate 1,287,500,143, forward strand.
CTATTCCCTTTGGACCCCCACTATTGGTTCTTTCAGTTTTGCACTTTCAATACAACTTACTATTTTTAGCAGGTTTTTGGTTCCTAAACTTCCAGAGCCGTTTTGGTACCTAATGATCCGAGTGGATATTGGTGGTCACCCACTTATTCCATTTGAACCCCTACCATCATTTCTTTTAGTTTTTTAGTTTCAGCACTGCTTATTATTTTTAGTAGTTTTTCAGGTCCGGAACTTTCGGAGCCGTTTTGAGGCCTTAAACAACGTTTTTTGGGAAAAATGGGAGCAACTTGGGCACATGGAATAATGTTTCTCACATAAAAAGTTGTACTCCTTGTATATATCTTTCTAAGGAGGTATGATCCATGCAAAATGAAGATCATATGAGAATGTTATGTCCCTGGGAAGTTGAAATACCAATTTACCCAAACAGGACCCATAGTTTTGGTGTTTCATCTACTAGCATTAGGTTTTTCGATGTTTAGAATTTTCCATTGTTTCTCAATAATAAATAGGCCCTCGAGCCTCATTGTAACAAATTTCAGAGGCCTGTAGCCACCACATCTCTTCTCAGAGATAAGCTACCATCGCCCTGGATATTGATTTCAATTATTTATGTAGCATATTTTTGTTATTTGATATTAATGAAATGAAGTATTATTTATGATGCATCTATGTGTTTATATCTATTTCTGTATTTTATTTCATTCCTACATAAATCTGGATCAGTGGTATCAGAGCAGTCTCCTCTTTCTCTGTTTTTCTTTGCATGTACCCAACGCGGCTAGGGTATAAGGAGTTAGGGCTCAATCTAGTTGAACCCTTGCAAGATTAGCCTCCAAACCCTGACAACCTCCCAAGGTGGAAGAAAAGAAAGACATGGGAGTAGAAGATCCTATAAAAATATTGGTTGAGGAGGCCCTTGAGAAACAAATGAACACGATGATGGAAAAATTTGCTCAGATCCTTCAACGGATGCCCACCTACGATGAATTTCCATCCAACAACCACTCTAGAGGCGCCGCTCCCTTAAAAGTACTTGTAAAATTTCACATTCCTATATTTTAAGGCCAGATATATGTAGGAAATGTAAATAGATTGTCAAATTTTCTCGAAGGGTATTTCTCAGTCCACGATTTCTCCAATGGAGAAAATATTATTTTTTCACTCCTCAAAGGCACCCCCCATGTCAAATATTGGTGGGAAGCCTACTATGAGCAAAAGTACGAGACAAAGCCCTCTCTTTTCTCAGCCACACCCACCTATAATTCATTCCGAGATGGCATCAAGAAACAATATTACCTCATGGGGATATATGACGAAAAGTACATCGAATGGACCACGTTGCAGCAACAAAGGGATCAAGATGTGCACGAACTGAAGAAGTTGTTCCATAGCCTTCTTATAAAGTTTGGTATTAAAGATTCAGAGAGACATTTGGTGCTCAAGTACCGCAATTGTTTGCACATATACATTTAGGAGGAAATGGATTTCCTTGACATTATTGTTAGCACTCTATAATTAGAAGATTGGAAAAAATAAACTATAAAGCACAACATCAAATTTCTTTGGAGTCAAGGGCATAGCCTTCCTAGAATCAGAGAGGGCTCTCTCTATTTTATGATTTAGCTTGATAATTATAAATGATGATATTAGGCTAGTTACAGTGATGGAGGGTTGTTAATTTCATTAGTTGTGTGGTTGGATAGATAGGGTTGCAGAGGCTATTCCATTGGGCGATGGAGTCAAAGGCTTGAATGGCACATCAAAATCAAGAGAAAATCATAGGGAAAACTAATTGTGCTAAATGGATCTTAAGAGTTGTATGAATTATGAAGTGAAAAAGGCAATAAGGTTCAATAGTGACTAAAGAGAAGTTATGAATTCTTTAATCAAACTTTAGCAGAAAACATTCAGATTGTAAATGTAGACTGAATTAAGGTGCTCCGACGACGAATATTAATATTAAATTTATGATTTACAATTAGATGAGGAGATACACAATAGAGAAAACAATGGAAACGTTTAAACAAAGAAGAAACACATCACCATTTTAACACAGCTCAAGTATCCTGTAAACGGTCTTTGTTTATCGATGTCTAGCTCCAAAATTACAGTGCTCCAATTGTAGTTCTTACAATACAGGTGCTAAAATATCCAACCCTTGATAATGAGAATTCTAGCAGTATTTAAATAAAAACTAAGTCGGTTTGCCCTAATCTACTCTGGAAAACTTCATTTATTACAAACAAGCAGAAAATGACAAGTGTGGACATGCAATGCCTGATTCATACATCAATGACAACAATCACCTCTAGAATTAATTATGGACAACTCTTCGTAGATCGAAACGCTCCAATGGATCCTCAAAAGATCAAATAGTAAGCTTTGAAGGTAGATGCGATGGTTTCAAAGCGGCAGCCAATGGAGGCTCTAACATCTAGTTTTGTTTTACAGAAAAAAGTGTGTTAGGTAATCAAATCTATGCAGTGCTAGCCACTTTAATTTATTGATGCTGGTGTTGATGTGTTTTGCTACCCCTTCAATCTTTGCTGTTATAATCATAACAAGTCTACGTGAAACACCCTTTTCTTCCTGACTCAACCTATGGTGTATTTTTTCTACCTCGGCCCTTCTGGTCGTGTTAAGGTTTATTTATCCACATAATGAGTTTTGACCCCAATACTCCTAGTTGTGGAGGGATGGCAGTTGGTGGAGGGGGATGCATAATGGAAGACATGGCATGGTGGAATCATCAATGGTCATAATGCAGCAGTGGTTAGGGAGGATGGTGGGAACAATTTTTCGGAGGAGGGTGAGGGTGGTAAGAGGTATTGGGCAAGGGGAGTGCAAAGTAATCTTTAGTGAGACATGTAGCCATATGGGTGGTATGGGACATTGCCCATTCTATACCCCCCCCCCCCCTCATGATAAATTTCTAATACTGTGGGGAGGCTGAAAAATTTTGTGGGTCGTAGAATGTGTAGAGGTGGGCGTATATAGTGGGGAGCTGCGAGGGGTTCAAATTAGAATTGATGAGGAGAGGAGCAAGTGGGTTCTCCCGGACTTGAAAATTTTTAGATCTTGGCTCTGAGAGACATCTCATTTGTGCTGATATTGCACTTCACCATCACTGTTTTTTAACTTTCCTTCATGATGTCCTTTAAAAATTGTGATGTGCACCTTGCGATTAGGTCCCACCCATCACACATCGCAACTTGGTAAATTTAACATTTTCCCTTTGCGTTTCTTCTTTAAAACTTGCGATGTGTGCTATGTGGGCTGGGGCCACATCACACTCCCAGGTCATCTACCACGTCATCATGGGTTATCTACAATATGTGGGGCCAAAGCCATGTCACCATGCCATGTCACCTACCCTGTCACCTACCATGTCACTTGCCACGTCACTTCATGTCACAGATTAGTGAATTTAACATTTTTCCTTCACACTTGTTTTAAGAAATTTGAAATTTGTGATTTGCTCTTGGGTCCCACCACGTTGCATGTGTCACATCAGTGATTTTAACTTTTGCCCTTCTGTGGCAATATTTTGACACTTGCGATGTACGACTGCGATCACATTGTGTCGTAAAAAACTTAACATTGCGGGAACTTATAAGTAAGTTGTAAACAATGTGAAATGTGCCATGCGATGTGCTAAGTTTTGATAAGTGAGAAAATGCAAAAGGTAAGGAAACTATGAAGCTTCAAAGGTTTATATGAGGGTTTTTGTAATGTTTGAAGGTTGGATGGGTCTTACAAAATTGCATCAACGACATTTTATGTTTTGGTGATGAACTAAAAGGAGATGGTTGAAACTTGCGGGTTGCGAAGTGCGGGAAAGGGGTAAAGTTTAATGGTATGTGGTTGTTCGATGGGTGGGAAGAGATTATAACCATAGAATTTAGGACTTTATTATAAGTGAGTTTTATAAGGTAGTGAGTCCAGAAAAGGTCTTGGGTTTTAAATGAGATTTCAGAGCATTGAAGTTTAGGATTTGAGAAAATGGGGGAAAATGAGAGTGAATGAAATGAAATGAGGGTAGGAATGAGGTTTCGATCACCATTACCTTATCAGCAACAATTTTCTCATTTTCACTGAACTATAAGGAAAATTGATTCATTTCATGCTCTTTTATCGTCAGAGTCTACCTTTCTTCCCTGAAAATAAATGATATCCATAGAATATTATTTTGAGCCTATAAATCATCTAATCAGTGACCAGTCACCTTGCGATACTATAAATTAAAAGAGTCTAAAAATTACCTCGCTTGGCATGGAATATCACTATGCTTCCAATATCGAGCATAAACTTAAGCAAAAGAAGTGGGACTTTGGATCCGTGAATCTGAAGCCAGCTAAAAGTGCCACCAAACCATAGAACAAGGGGCAGAGCCAAAGTGGGTGACTCAGAACACAACCACATATCCAAAGAAGGACAAGGGGAAGTGGTATGAATTTCACAACAACCCCACTCATAGCACAAATGAGTGTCGGTCCAAGTAGTCGTTGGTGGCTGAACTAAGGGCACCAGAGTCAGATGCATGTTTTGATCCCAAGTCAGAACTAGAGAAGGGAAATGACAAAGTAAATAAGATCATTGATGCAGATCCTAGTGCCATTGTTTCCACCACCAAAATCCAGGGGGAGGATCCCGAGGATCCAGAGCACCTCTGCCATTCATATATATGGGTGAAGGGTTCTCCACTAGAATTACTTGCCGATAGTGGAAGCCAGAAAAACATCATTTCAGTAGAGGTCATGAAGTGGCTTAGCCTACCGACCATAGCACACCTGTAGCTGTATACCATCGGGTGGCTTTACAGAGGGAGAGATCTTCATGTCCACGAGGAGTGCCTTCTTCCCCACAACATCAAGCCATTCATGGATGAGGTATTGTGTGATGTTTCTCCTCTTAATATGTCTGATGTATTATTGGGCCAACCATAATTATGGATGTGACATGTTGTGTATGTATAGTCCTCGTGTTGTTATTATTACTTTGGTAAATAACTGGTGCATGATACCGGTGGTAGTACCACCTCCTTCCATCTCTTTGACTACTGCAAAACAATGTAGTAAGATTGTTTCCCTAACCAGGAAATTTATTTGCATTACCATTCTCTCACAAAGAAAGAAGATATTGTGGCCACAACATTGAAACAGGGCTCCCCTGCACGGAAGCAACAACTAGATAATGGCATGAAGGAATACGAAGACATTTTCTCCTCACCCACAGAGGTTCCTCTACACTTTCAGGACAAGCACTACATTGATCTTAACCCAAGTGTACCATTTCCTAATATTTCAATACCTTTTGCAACCACACAGACATAATCCACACATGTATTTTCTGAGGCTGATAAAGAAACCAAATTTACTGAATGCATCCAGCATGTCCGCCTAGAGGTTCATGACATCTTCAATAAATATAATACCCAGTTCAACAAAATTTTCCTCATATCATGGATTATCTCAATGTAATGGGGACCATTGCCTCCTAATGGGGGAAGAATGATCCAGGTGGACATTGGTGGCCACCCACCTATTCCCTCTTGACCCCCACTATTGGTTCTTTCATTTTTGCACCTTCAACATAACTTACTTTCTTTAGCAGGTTTTAAGTTCCTGAACTTCCAAAGTTGTTTTAGGGCCTAATGATCCAGGTGGATTTTGGTGGTCACCCACCTATTCCATTTGAACCCCCATCATCAATTCTTTTAGTTTTTCAGTTTCATCATCACTTACTATTGTTAGCAGTTTTTCGAGTCCTGAACTTCCGGAGCTGTTTTGAGGCCCTAAACTATGTTTTTGGGAAAACTAGGAGTAGCATGGGCTCATGTACTGATTTTTATCACACTAAAAGTTTTACTCTTCAACTATATCTTTCTAACAAGGTATGGTGCACATAAAACAAAATTTGCATGCCAAAGTTACGTCCCCAGGAAGTTGAAACATCAATTTACCCAAACGGGGCCTACAGTTTTGGCGCTTCATCTCCTAGGGTTAGGTACTTGGATGTTTAGAGTATTAATTGTTTCTCAATAATAAATAGGCCCTCGAACCTAATTTTAACACAGTTCATAGGCCTGTAGAAGCCACATCTCTTCTCAAAGATAAGCTACCAGTGTTATAGCTATTTTATTTCGATTATGTCTATAAGCATTTTTTTTATTTGATATTAATGAAATGAAGCATTATTTCCACTGAATCTCTATGTTTATATCTATTTTTGTATTTTATTGCATTCCTGCATAAATTCAGATCATATATTCTTCAATTATAGCAAAAACTATAATCACTAGTGCAACACAAATACTTGAAAACCTACTTCACTAATGTCCAATGCTCCTTCCCTAGTTTTGAAATATCTTCTCAATCCTCCCACTGCATTTGCAATGTATGGTCTAGTACAAACCATTGGATACATCAAGCTACTGAATGCAATATCATATGCAACATGAGACGTGCCCTTTTCTTGTTCTTATGTCTTGGGACATTGTTCACACATATAACTTTACACGTACATGAATAGGAACCTTCACTAGTTTACTATCTTCCGTATTAAACCTTTGCAGTATTGTCTCGACATACTTCCTATGGTTTAACTAGAGCTTCCTCTTTGCCTGATATTATTTAATTTCCATGCCCAAAATATATTTTGCAACATCAAGATCCTTCATTTTGAATTTGGAGGAAAATTGGGTCTTCAAATCCTAGATAATTTCTTTGTCATTTCCAATTAGCAGCATATCATGTACATAGAACAAATAATATCACTGTGAGAAATTAATTTAAAATATACATAGTGATCCACTTTTCTTCTTGTGAAGCCAAGTATCCATATATATGTATCAATTTTTTCATACCACATCCTTGGTGAATGTTTTAACGCATACAAAGACCTATTTATCCTGCATATCAATTATTTCTTACCCTTCACCGCAAATCCTTTAGGTTGCTTCATGTAGATCTCTTCTTCCAGTTTCCCGTGAATAAATTTTGTCTTCACATCCATCTGTTCTACCTCAAAATAAAAAGGAACAAAAAAAAATAAAAGTAATCTAATGGAAGCTAACTTGTCAACAAGAGAAAACATATCTCCAAAATCAATTCCCAACACTTGGGAATAACCTTTTGCTACCAAATGAGCTTTGTATTTATCCACATTACCTTACACATTCATATTCTTCTTAAACACTGAGTTTATTTGAATGGGTTTCCTTCTAGATGGAAACTCCATCAGATCTCAGCCCTCATTTTTGTCCAAATATTCCATTTCATCAACTCTGGCCTCTTTCCATAGTTTTCCATCCCGTGAAACTACTACCTCCTTGACAGTTATAGGATCATTATCCATAATAGATAAATAAAAATTTGAACACAAATCAAATGGAATATATATTTTTGGGTGTCTTCTTTATCAAATCAATCTTCTCACAACTAGAGTTTGTGTCTCTTCATATTCTTATTTTTGTTCTAATGTAGAGTCTGATTATTCCTCATTTATCTCAAACTCTATATTCTTGGGTTCCTTTGGTAGGAGTTCATGTTTAGTAACATCTCATACCTCTCTCAACACCACATCTTGGCTGTACACAACCTTCCTTGTTTTTGGGTTCCAAATATTATAACATTTTCAACCATCTTTATACCCAATAAAGATGCACCTTTCAAATTTACTATCCAAATTGGTTCTCTTCTCCTTTGGAACATGTACATATGCACCACAAAAAAGTACCATGAGAAGTGAAAGAGGTGGTTTCTTACCAATCCATACCTCATTTTAATTCTTATCCTCCAACTCTTATGTAGGTGATCTATTATGTAGGTAAAATGCAGTCTCCACCACCTCAACCTAGAATTCATGTCCTAACCTAATACCATTGAGAATGATTCTTGCCTTTTCCATCAACGTGTTGTTCATTATTTATACAAATCCATTTTGTTGAGGTGTATATGGAGTTGTCTTCTGTCATGATATACCACACTTATAGAGCTCTTCAAATTCCTTCTTGCAGAATTCTCCACCATTATCTATCCTCAACACCTTTATCTTCTTCTCTATTTGGTTTTCCACTAGAGCTTTAAATTATTTAAAATTGTCAAAGAATTCAGATTTTTTCCCGAGGAAATATATCCATGCATTACTTCAGAAGTCATATATAAATGATACATCATACACAAACTTACCAAATGATGGAACTGACATAAATCCAAACATATCACTATGGACAAGCTCTAGTATCTTATTTTCCCTCTTAGCACTAGAGGGGAAACTCACCTGATTCTACTTCCCATATACAAAATGCTAACAAAAGTTAAAATATAGAGAGAAATTGGACATACTTTCTACCATACCATTACCATGAAGTATTCAAAGGCCCTTCTCTTTAATATTTCCAAGATGTTGATGCCATAACATGGTCTTTTCTCCAGAGACCACAAGTTTTTCAGCTCCACTTTGAGGAACCACATAAATATTGCACCCATCAATAAAAATGCTACCCAAATTCTTGTACATAGTTCCAATACAAACTCCCAAGATCAATATCAGTGCCCCCGAAACCATGTTGCATGTATCCTTCTTGAATATTGTTTTTACACTTGAATCATCCATATTTCTTATAAAAACTAAATTTTTGGCCAATGCAGGAATATGTAGAGAAAAATTAAGTGTTTTAATCCTTCCACATTGAAAATTCATCTTGAATTTCCTGTGTCTGATGATTCTAACCTTTGTGTCATACCCTAAAAAGACGTCACCACCATCATGTTTCTCATACTCGCAATACCACTCCCTATGGGAAGTGAAGTGAAAGGATGCAACTTAGTCAATTAACCATGCCTTATGATCTACTTGTGTACTTGAAGAAGAAGCCAAGTGCACATCCCCACCTTCATATGAGGTGGTTTACACTTCTGTAGAAGGAGCATCATCAAATCCATTTCCTTTCTTAGGAGATTTAGATCTACAGTCCTTTTCATAGTTCCCTTCCTTTCAGCATTTCCATCACACCTTTATAGGTTTTCCTCAAGATTTATATCTCCCTTAAGATTTATACCTCTCACTCGAGGAATTATTTTTGTTTCTATTATGTGACCGTTCTTGTACATACATGATATATCCATTCTAGACCTCCATATTTTTCTATATCATGTCCTATGAAAACAAGGATGAGACTATTTCATCAAATTTCAAGGTATATGTATTACTACCTATTTGAACAACCATACTATCTCATGAATTGGGTAGAGAAAAAAAAAAATCATGCTCTTATCTTCATCTAAAATTTTAATAGAAATAGATAAAAACTTGTTTTCCATAGTATTAAAGGCGTTTGGATTCCTTGTCACTGAGACTCCATCCTTCATCCTCAAGTTATACAATTTTTTCCGCAGGAATAGTTTATTCGCCAGACTCTCATATTAATACAAATTCCATAACTTGTCCCATAAATACTTCACTGTAGCTTCCCCTGGAACATTCAACGATACTGAATATGAGATACAAAACTTTAATGCGCTCTTTTCTTTCAGATACATATTTTCCTAGTATTCATCTGATATTTCCGTTTGTTTTGTACCTAGATCTATGGTGATCAAATGATATTTACCAACAAAAAAATCCTCCATATTGAGATTTCGTTGCTGATAAATCTGGCTGTTAATTGTCTCAATCTCTATCTTTCAATTTCTCGCCATCTTATTTCACCACAAGAATCGATCCCACATACCTCACACTAAAAAATCTCTACCACAGGCTCGAGAAGCTGAGACAAAGGTTTTCCCATCGATCCCAAAACTGATACTACCTGATTGATTTTTCATTATATTTATTTTAATTTTACAATACATATATATGCATGTTGAAGCATTTGTAAAACATAATCCCTTAACCCTAGATTATAAAATAACCATAGTTCCCTTTACCAGATCTACAAAATACCATGGGAATAAAACCATCGTTCCCAAAACCATGTGCAAAAACTATGCAAAAAGCCATAGGTAAAGCTGCCCCCTATTATAGGCTCCAAAAATATTTCTCGAGACACTGCCCTAGATCTCATGTAGGGGGGATACCTCCTCCATACAAACCCACTAATAGGGAGGGTTACGCCTCCCCTCTGACTCCCCACTATGCCCAATGTGGAAATAATCTAACACACTCAACACCGAACACATCCCAAAAAAATTGTTCTTCTGAAATACCCTTGAAATTATTCACGTATTCCAACCAAATGTCTTCTTTCCCTTTAAGACAGAAGGTAACTGTTTTTTCTTTCATGTTCTTTGAATAGTTATGCAATCTAAAGAATTTATTCATCTAAAGCAACCATCCCTCTGCAGCTTCTGAATTATTCATTTCTCCATGAAATGTAGGAGGCTTTAATTTCTTGAACTCCCCAAAAAAGTAATCACTCCTCCATTAAGGATGATGATGGTGATGATGGTGATGATGTATCCTATATGAGGAACTAGGTTGATACCCATACATACCAGTCATCCTATAAGGTGTATCAAATGACATGCTACTTCTAACTCTGTCCCCTCTATCCAACCTGTATTCTCTCTTAGACCTACTACCATATGACCCATTAGTCTTCTCTTCATGTTCTTGACTAATCCTCAACTAACCTTGTATTTTCAAGTCTAAAAAAATATGAAGGGTCTCTACATTGACCTATGCCAACTTTTCTTGAGCCCTTGGAATTATTTCCTGAGTCTTAACAAACATGTCATTTTCTTGCTTGCAACATTTTATCTCTGCCCTCAAACTCCTCAATGTATTTTCTATACAAGTAGAATTTTCACCTCCTTATGCCCAAGTGATTTTTAAGGAGAGTCATGTGAACTGTAGTCTACCATTTTTATCATTATCTTTGATTCTCTTCTTCCTACAAGTATACCATTTCAGCTAAAACAAAATACAAACATAATCAACATACCTCAATGAAGTTCAGGGGAGACTTATCTCATTTGCAAAATTAGTCCAAATTAGAATGATACATGTATAATCGTAATCATATCAATATGCCAATATCATGCATTACCATAACAACCAAATAAATTGACCTCATTCATGACAAGAATTTCCATGAAAATGCATGCCTAAAAATATGCATCTAGCGGACTGTGCCGAATGGGCTAGCCATAAACATACCACCCAATGAGAGTGCAACCTGCTCTGATACCACTCTCTAATGCCACCTCCCATATCTACCCACTTTCATTGGCCATCTTGGGTAAACATGAGATGAGGGTTACTATGACATGACTCAACCTCCTAGATAAACATAAGAAAATGGAGTCCACAAACCACGACTTAACTGACCTTCCCTAGGTGCTACAAGACCCCTAAGGGCTAAACTACTCTCTTCCAAGTTTCCAAACTCTAATTTAACATATCGTTTCACTGATATGGGCTCAAAACAATGGTACAACACATTCTCATTTTGACTATAACCCTCCAGTCTAATGCATGATTCCTACAATAGAGTGACTGCAGTATTTTTCACCCTGTTTTGTGCCTATGACTGCAGGATTTGAGCCACTTTTTCAGGGCTAGTCTCTAGACCATTTCCCATAACTTGACACAAAATTCGAGAATTATAAATGACACAAATAAAAATCCTATAACGTAAAACTTAATTAAGGAATTGACCTAACCCGGTCTAAACATAACATTCAGTTCGTCAAACACATGGTAAACATGAAATCTACAAGTCATGAATGCATATATAAACATAGATATCTGCAAATTATCTCAAAAAAATTAATAATGTCTAATTTTCTCTCACAATATCTAGAAAAACATTATTATGTGATGCATTCCATTAACTAGTCATTTACAAGTAAAAAAAATGATAAGAGACATAACTTTAATATGCTATAAAACCATGCTTGTAACATGCATATAACTAGATAAATAACTATGGTAACATAGCCATTCAAGCCACATAATAAAAAATATAATTACTCATTAATTACAAGTTGAAAGGGCTACTATTACTCATATGAAAAATCCAACCAAGTCAGGGACTTCCATGTACCACCCGACCATAGATTGAGCTAAACTAAATCTTTCTTTCAGCCAACCACCCTCGTGCAATTTTCCAAGAATGAATGTGGGATAGCATGTGATAAAATTATGCATAAAAAACCAAGGGAATATAGAGGGTAAACCACCTCCACGCTCATACTATTGTAATAACACCTAAAACACTAATGGGATCTGATGTAGGGGCATCCAAACAGTTTTATTTGGGACAAAGATTTGTTAAAACTGAATTAGTTTTCTATAACTGATGATTTGCCAGGTGTGTGTTTGAGAGGATGTAGGGTTGTTTTGGATCTTAACTGATTCACGTTTCTTGTAATTCTTTATATGAGAGTCTGTAATGTGTGATGGTAGAAGAGAGTGCATGCGATGTAGTTGAAGGTGGATTTTGTACTAAGGCTGAAATGCCTTAGAATATCAGTGATGTTTGTATATAATAGAATTACTAGTTGTGTGGAAGTTCTGTGTATTTGTGCGTTAAGATCATTATTTATTTACAGTTTGATTTTAATGATTTTTAATCCTATTTTACGTGTTGAAATTATCGACTATCGATCCCTAAGGAGGATCGATGGTGATCCAAATGTAAATAAAAATGTCATAGTGTGAGTTGTCATGGAGTAGGACGGATCAGAATCTGTGTTGGTTTATGGGTTTGAGACCTGTGAGTTAAAATTTCACTCATGTCAAATGTGGGTTTAAGCGCAACGCAGTTAGACAATGCAATGATGATTTCTTTAATTTAATTTGGAAACTGTTTGTTTGCTTGGAGATCGATATTTGAAATTGATCCACGGCACTAGAAATGGAGAATTTAAATCTGTTTGAAAGTTTATGGGTTGAATGCGCTCGACAGTCGAACTCTGTTTTTTTGAGTTGACATCGAGTTGAGATCGATGCAAAACCGTGAAGTAGAGAAGATGAGTTTTAAAAGGAGCGATTTAAACATACATTGCAGTGAAAATTCCACATTGAAAGCATTATAATTCCCAGATTTTCCAGTAAGTGGTTTTGCGGTTGAACCAAAGCCTCAATTTAAGAATCCGGTGGAGATCCACGCAGTTATATCAAGGTTGAAGGCCTGCAAAAGAGCGGAATCGATCGATGGAAGAAGATGTATAAAAAGGCCGTAGACATGGAGTTGCAGGTTGAGTGGTTTCAGGTATAAAACCACCACTCATGCACAAATTTTAAGCCTGAAGCGGTTTCAAAAATATTGAATTGAAGAAATAATATGTGTTAAATATTATATTGATGGGAGTTGATAAAATCGTGAGCTCATATTTGAAAATTGATATGCTTTAGACCATATAATATGGAGTTTTATAAAGTTCAATTGTTAATTCGAATCCCATGAGACGGGGCCGAAGACCTTTTTATTAAGTGTAAGGATTCATATGGGTTGGATCTGTGTAGAGCCAGAGTGGGCCCATAACCCATAGGTCCCACGATCGAATACAAAGTTCCTAAGTTTGGGTCGATTTTGTCAAATGAAAAGTGAACCCTGCCCTATGGCAGATTCACTTTTCGTCAAGTGGTATTAGAGCGGAAAAATATTTCCTGTGGAAAGAAGTTTTGAATACAAAGGAAGAAGAGGTAAAATTTTGTGAAGTTTTGTTAAGCTTGTGATTTTTTGTGTTTGGTGAAGGTAGCAGCAGAGGAAGGTGAGAAGATTGCAGCAACCTAGAGCATGAGTGCTCAAATGGTTCGAGAGGAGTGAACCAGAGAGATTCCAAAAGAGTAAGCTCTGGAGAGAAGCTTGGTTAGGTGTCTAGTAGTATAGAGGACTTGCTATTGCAGAGGTTTCATTGTAGCTCACAGAGAAAAATTCCATAGAGGACGTGGGTAGAATTGTTCAGGAAATGTTGCTACAGGAAGATCACAAGGAGCAATTCCATAGAAGAATTGCTGACAGCTGTAGAAGCCATATGACCAAGAGGTCATAATTTTTCTTTCCTCGTGAGTCTGATGCAGGGGCATCCAAACAGTTTTATTTGGGACAAATATTTGTTAAAACCGAATTAGTTTTCTGTAAATGATGATCTTCCAGGTGTGCGTTTGAGAGGATGTAGGGTTGTTTTGGATCTTAACTGATTCACATTTCTTGTAAGTCTTTATATGAGAGTCTATAATGTGTGATGGTAGAAGAGAGTGCATGTGATGTAGTTGAAGGTGGATTTTGTACTAAGGCTGAAATGCCTTAGAATATCAGTGATGTTTGTATATAATAGAATTACTAGTTGTGTGAAAATTCTGTGTATCTGTGCGTTAAGATCATTATTTATTTATAGTTTGATTTTAATGATTTTTAATCCTGTTTTACGTGTTGAAATTATTGACCATCGATCCATGAGGAGGATCGATGGCGATCCAAATGTAAATAAAAATGTCATAGTGTGAGTTCTCATGAAGTAGGACGGATCAAAATCTGCGTTGGTTTATGAGTTTGAGACCTGTGAGTTGAAATTTCACTCATGTCAAACGTGGGTTTAACCACAACGCAGTTAGATGATGCAATGTCGATTTCTTTAATTTAATTCGGAAACAGTTTTTTCTCTTGGAGATCGATATTTGAAATCGATCAACAACACTAGAAATGGAGAATTTAACAATGTTTGAAAATTTATGGGTTGACTGCGTTTGACATTTGAACTCTGTTTGTTTGAGTTGACATCGAGTTGAGATCGATGCATAGCCATGAAGAGGAGAAGACGGGTTTTGAAAGGAGCAATTTAAACTTACATTGCAATGAAAATTCCACATTAAAAGCATTATAATTCCCATATTTTCCAGTAAGTGGTTTTGCGGTTGAACCAAAGCCTCAATTGAAGAATCTAGTGGAGATCCACGCAATTATATCAAGGTTGAAGGCCTGCAGAAGAGCGGAATCGATCGATGGAAGAAGCTGTATAAAAAGGCTGTAGACATGGAGTTGCAAGTTGCACAACTTTTAAGCCTGAAGCGATTTCAAAAATATTGAATTGAAGACATAATATGTGTTAAATACCATGTTGATGGGAGTTGATGAAACCGTGAGCTCATATTTGAAAATTGATATGCTTTAGACCATATAATATGGAGTTTTATAAAGTTCAATTGTTAATTCGAATCCCATGAGATGGGGCCGAAGAAATTTTTATTAAGTGTAAAGATTCATATGGGTTAGATCTGTGTAGAGCCAGAGTGGGTCCATAACCCATAGGTCCCAGGATCGAGTTCAAATTTTCAGAGTTTGGGTTGATTTTGTCAAACAAAAAGTGAACCCTACCTTGTGGCAAATTCACTTTTCGTCAGGATCACAAAAACAAACCAAGCTTGGATGCCTCATAATTGCTTCACCATCCCTTAAGGAATTTTCTTGTCTCCACCCACCTGTTGATGGCTTCCCAGAGAAAGCCATCTCTACACCCAATCCTTGGAATTTTCCTGAGGCCACTTCATCGATATCAAAGAACCTTCCAGCAATCCAAATCTCAACAAATAATGGATCCCATCACACCATGGCTATCCAAAAATGACAAGAAAAGACATAACGAACTATTAAACTAGGAAAATCCCATGCCAATGACAAAAAATGAACCACATACACACATGCATATACCATGCATGCCGAAAGTAGCTAGAAAATCATACATGCAACCTATTACCTGCAAGTATTTCCAATGAAGCCACTTGATCAAAAAATTCCTTTATTAATCCTTGATTTCATTTTCTTGCTTGCTTTATCCTTTTGGTGTTCTTCTCCTCTCTCAATCCAATTCCAAAAATGAACTGACAAAAAGATCCAAACTGATGCTTTGAAACCTTTTACCATTAATGCCGTGTAATTTCTTCATTTTTCCTCTATTTTCCTTCAATTTCCTCATAAATTGTAATCTGTGACCTTCACGTCCCTTTTCTCCTAATTTTTTTTTATTTTTTTTTAAATAAAATACCAATAATGTCTATTTTCCTTTCCAAAACCTTTTCCATTGTATTTTCCAATTTCCCCTTAGCCATAATAAGCAAGTGATGCACACTAGGATATTTTTCCTAAAATTCATCTTGGAATAAGTGTCCCATGACCTTGGTCCTATTTTTACCTTGATTAACCTTATTACATGACTTTTAACCCAGGTGTGTTTCAATAAGCATAAAGATTGAGTTCCTAGGGATGGAATGGAAATGGGCCTTTGCCAAGGAAATACCTTGGGTACATATATATTGCACAATACTATGTGAAACAAGTTACAATGAAGTATATGTAAAGATAAATTAATTCTTCATCTAAAAATTATATCATACATTGTTTGGCATTCAAGCACCATGCATGTAAGATAAAGCTAGAGCATCTTTAGTAGACATCACAAATTGGTTCACATCGCTCGAGAGAATATTTATCAGTCTTTGGATCATACATGAGCTCATATCTTATGCCTTTTTTTTTACCAACAAAGGTGGTGTTGCAAGAAGTTACTTATCATTTATTGATAGGGTTATCTTGGTCACTACAAAAAATCAAAGAAGATGAGGTGGCCAATATTCTCATTGTTCATAGTATCATATAACATAAAGAGATTTAATTTGGAAAAATAAGAAACAAAAGAATTAGAGAATGTTAAGCTTGGTGAAATGGGATATCACTAAAATGATCCTAGAAAACACAATTACTAATCAAACGAGAAGTTGATTGAGTTCTCACTTTTTACAAGTAGCAAAAAATCATCCGATTTTGAGAAGTGTTGATTCAAAACACATTTTCTTCTAGCATATCTGTGACACTTTAAATTTTCTTAATGAACATTTTTCTTAAAATATTAGTGCTTTTCATGTTGATTTTGAAAAACATTGACGCAACATCAACCCATTTTTTTCTCTTTAGTTTTTACATTTTAAGTTTTTTGATATATTAACTATGGATATACTTTTTAAATTGTTGGTGATTTCATGCGGATTTTGAAAAGCGTTGAAGCACCATAAACCTTTTTATGGGGGGAGATATTTTTGACACTTGAAATTTTTTTGTATGTTAAGTATTCACATTGTTTTTAAATGTTGGTTTTTTAACCGTTCTTCAAGACATCCTCTTCTTATTCTTCCTTTTTCTTCGTAAGATGCTTGTTTTTAAGCATCTTTCAAGTTTGTGTTTTTTTTTTTTCCTTACACTGTTTTTTTTAATGAAATATTTTATTTTTTTGAAAAGTTAAAAAAATAATAAAATTAATATTTTGAAGATATCTCTCTCTCTCTCTCTCTCTCTCTCTCTCTATATATATATATATATATATATATATATATATATATATATATATATATATAATTAATATTTTACTGCACATAAAACAATTGTCAATAAAACCCTTATAATTTTGAACAATTGACAAATATATATATATATATATATATATATATATATTTATATATATATATTTATTTATTTATTTATTTCATATAGATATAATTAAAAGGATATACATGTTAGGTCCTTTTTTTTTTGGTTGAAAATGACATGCCAAATAAAGGTGTTTTATAAAAAAAAATGTATAAAAAAATGAAAAATAACAATTTTAATGATTTTTTAATGAAGATTATGTCTAGAGATCATAAGAATTGATTTTTTTTTCAAAATTAAAGATTCACATACAAATTTAAGTAAAAATAAAAAAATAAAAAATTATTGTCAAAAATAAAAATAAAAATAAACAAATTTAAGAAATAAGTCAATGTGTCAAATTATAACTAAATTGTCTAAAATTAGTCCATGGAGTTTTGAATTGATGATGATAAGGCGCGTTGATAAGACACCCCTAGATGTTAAGTCACTAGTTCAATTCTCCACCTTATTCGGGTGTTATTCTCGGGCATGACCATGTTGAACTACAAAATGAAAAAAAATTGTTTAAAATTTAAAAAAAAAAAATTGAAAAAAAAAATTAAAAAAAAAAAACAAAAAAAATTATAGAGAAAAAAATTAAAACATTATACATAAAATAAATTTTTATTTTAAAAAATATAAGAATAAGAAAAATGAAAAATTGAAAATAAATGTTATTTAAAATTTTAAAAAATAGATATAAAACTATTAAGAAATACATAGACAAACAAAAAAACACACATACATATTCACTTTTATAAACAAACAATAAAACACGCATACATATTCACTTATATATATATATATATATATATATATATATATATATATATATATATATATATATAAATTAGTATTTTTAGATTTTTTTTGGTTTTTTTCTTATTTTTGAATGTTGAAGTTTTCATCACTCGAGTGTTTTTTTTTTTTTTTTTACAATTTTAATTTCAATTTTTACTTATTATTATTATTTTTTTTCCCGCACAAAATTGAACATTGAATCTCGTGCTTTACAATGATTTCAAAACAAAGCAGTTATGAATTGATCTACATCCTGCGGGATTTTTAATGATTATTATTATTATTATTATTATTATTATTATTATTATTATTATTATTATTATTATTATTATTATTATTATTATTGGTTATGATTTAATTTAATTTATTTAATTTTTTTTTTTTGTTTTTACTTTTAATTTTATTGACCTATTTATTTACTTATTTTTTGTTGTAGGGGTTGTCCCGATGGATGTTTGACTATCAACATAACTGTCAATTTGATAGTTGATTTTTTAGTTTTAGTTACAATGAATCAATTTTCTTTCCACTATATGTTAATTTCTTGGTTGATTTTTAATTTTTCATTGCAATAGTTCAAGCATACCCCCACTATGTGTCAATTTCATGGTTCATTTTTAAGATTTTATTGGAATGTGCCAAGTTGTCTTAGGCTATGATTTTAAATGAATTATGTTTTTAGCATTTGGTACAATGATTTTTTGTTTATATATATATATGGTTTAATTTATTAATGACCTTTTATCTTGAAATATTTTTAAAATGCAAGGTTTGTTATAGTCATGATATTTGTTTTTAATTCCATGGCTAAAAAATGTTAAAATTTGAAGCTTTTTTGGAGTCATGATATTTATATTTAATGCCATGGTCGAAAATTGTTAGAATTTTTAGGCTTTCTTGGATTCATGATATTTTATCTTCAACGTATTGTTGAAAACTATTAGAATTTTAATAATTTTTTGAGTGAAGACATTCTTTTTTAATGTCATTGCAACCAACATCAATATTTTTTATTTTTGCTTGTTTTTCATGTTTAATGCGCAAAGATTTTAAATTATAACGTTCGTGTTAAAAAAATGATGTTTTAACCCAAAAAAAGTGTTGATGCAACATCAAGTTGCATGTGTTTTTTCATGTTTTTTTTGAACAAAAAATTGGTTTTTATTGTCATTTTAATATAAATATTGAAAATTTACCAAAAAAATAATGTTGTTGTAACATTTTCAGGTTGTTTTTTTCATTTTTCTTGGGTTTTTTGAGTAGAGTTCTCCTTTTGAGGTAACAACTCTTTTTTGATCAGGAGTTTTGTTAGAGGAATAACTACATAACATTGTGGAAAAATCATATACGCATAGGCATATGCCTCAATTTATTGGAAAGAGGAAGAGAAAGTAAAGAATCATTGCAATTATTCCAAAGAAATTAGAACAACTGAAGAATATGGCCATTCCAATGTAGCAAGTGTTCTAGATAAGCCAGATGGAGGAGACGACGAAGAGATGAACATTCAAGAAAATATTGAATTGAAGAGATAAAAAGAGTAGGAACCTACAAGGGAAAGAAACAAGAGACTCAAAGCCCACATAGATTCTAAGAAGGCAACTGAAGAAGAAAATAACAATAAAGAGTGTGAAGAGGCACAAAAGAGGAAACATGAAACAAAACAAAGAGAAGAACAAGAAATACCTAAGAAATATTACATGAGAAAGAAAACTGAATAAATGAGAAAAGATAAAGAAGAAGAAGCTTTAGAGAAGTAGTAGGAAGAGGAAGAAGAGAAAAATAAGAAACGGGTGGAAGAGGATAAGAAGAGGAAATATGAGGAACAAATAGCAAAGAAATTAGAATATCTAATCACCCATGAACTATATAATGATAAAGAAAAAGAGGAAATATTGAACGATTTCAAAGCTAAACCAATTGTGGCCACTTTAAACATATAGCTTCCAACTCCTTTCATAGGAGGTGTTAGGACTCTGTATTTTGCAAGATTTGCAAATACAAACTGAAAAGCCTACATATGAACCACTTTGGGATTCTAGGATCTAGTCCTCTTGAATCCAGAGAGGGATATCTCTATAAGTGTGTTTAAATATGTGATCTTTAAGGATTTTAAGTGTGATATTAGGCTAGTTATTAAGAACACGGGTTTTTTGTTTGGTTTTGTTTGGGCAAGGATATAATGAAGGTGAAGAAAGTCTATATGAAGGGTGAAGGTATAAATAGATAGAAGAATGGTTCAAATAACAAGATAGGCAAGAATCAACTTCAATCCATTGGGCTATGGAGTCATAAGAGGATTTAATTGAAACAACAAGGTTCAAGAGTGGTCCATGGGGCAAGTCATCTATGTCAAAGGATCTCTTTAAGTTGATTTTATGGAATGGAACAATAAGAAATGGAGTGAGGGAAATCAAACAGATGAAGACACAAAGAGAAGCCTAAGATCAAGTAAGTACTTTGAAACTATCCTGCTTTTTGCATGCACTTAAGAAAAGACACAAAAGTAATCTCAAATCAAGTACTTTGAAACTATCCTGCTTTTGATGTACGTTCAAGAGAAAACATTTAAAACACATAGAATAGCTTAAGATCTAGTAAAGACTTTTAACTTAGCCTACTTTTAGCGGATTCGAAAGGAAAATATTCATGATAAAAATAAAAAGTAGTCTAAGATCAGATAAGTACTTTGAAACTAGCCTGCTTACAACATACTCTTAAGGGAAACTTTCAAACCACCTTTGGAGAAAAAACTAGAAGACAGTGCAAACCATAAAATTTCATAGTACAACTCTACTTAGCATGTAATAAAAATATCATTCAAGAAAAATGTTTAAAGTTTAGACAGTAAGACATGGGCTCACCAACATTCCTTAATTGCTTGGACTGTATTAAATCATTCTTGAATACACAAAGGAGGAAAACATAAAGATAAATCTTGTCAGTGAGAGTAGGGTACTTGTAAGAGTAAATACCAACTCTATATTTGTTGTTCTTTATCAGAGAAAAGTGGAAAGACTGGAAACAAAAAGAAAATAACAATTTACAATAAGAAACACATCACCATTGACATAGACGAGGATCCCATAAATCAGCTTGTATTTGATGTTCAAACCAGGTACAATCATCAAGTCCAGTGGGTCTCTGCAGCTTCAAGCTTCTCATCTCAACTTATGTATATTCAATTACAAATAGGGCTACAGCATCTTCAGAAAACTATTTACATGCAACAGATATCCAAGGACCAATGCTTTACAATGTGCTCCTCAAGGAGGTTTTATAAGAAAATGAGGAGGTGGAAGAGTTTCTGGGGTTCAAGTATCATTAATTCCATAGTAAATGCAATTCCTAGCCTTGAAAACCATGCCAGGCATAAGGAAGGAATGCATTCTATCTACAAATCTGTTTCATAACTCTATTTTTAGTTTTCTAGGCTAAGTGGATGAGAATATTTAATTTAAGGGTATTTATTATCTTCTCAATAACTTCGCTGACAGTTTGAAATAAGTTCTTTTGCTTGAAATAACTATTTAGCTGTCTTTAGGAAAATATATTCTGAACAGGAAATAACTATGCATTCTTTTGATTTCTTTGAGGGTGTAGGTGGCTCTTTGGTAGCTGAAGAGGATTCAATTAGCCTCTGATGTGGCAATGGAGGCCTTTCGGACTGATAGATCTCCTTTTTTTTCTTAAAACAATTTTAATTTGCTTTACTTTGTGTTTTTAGGCCTAATTAGGCCTTGATCTTTTTTCTTGAATCTTATATTCCTTACAGACTGTGGATTAGGCCTTTGATCCTTGAATTGGTACCTTAATCCCTTTAAACTCTATTTGAAATCATTAATATTCACTTATGCACTGATACTCTTTGTTTATTTCATGTTCACTGTGTTTTTGTTGTTTTGCAAGTGCGCAGAGGGTTTATATGATATCGCCAATGCTCATGAAACATAGGTAAAATCGCAGTTTGAACCCTGTAAATTCCCTTTTCATGTGAATAATTGGCCTGGGGATCGTCATCCCTGGCCTTATCATTAATTTAAAACTATGGAATAAACCTTTATAGCCTGCAAAAAATAACAAAAGTTAAGAAAAACCAGTGAAAAATAGGTTAATATTTCTTTGGACAGTTTGGGAGTGAACTTAAATCAGAGTCATCGATTCAAATTAATCAATGGTCAAGGTTGCATGATTAAGTCACTTGGGAGATGGTTTGGTGAAAAGTGATTGGAGGAAAAGTTAAATCGGGGCTGTTCGATCTTCGGAGATTGACGGCGGAGAAATATCAATGGATTGTTTAGGAGGAGAGGCGAAGGGAAAGAGAATGGAGGTGAGAAATAATGTGAGCCGTCTGATTAGGACAATGAAAATTCAAGATCGCTCGGTGAAATATTTTGGGAGTAAATCAAATGAAAATTGAATGGGGGACAGGTTAAAACATGACCATCCGATATTATAGATCGATGACTCGGATTAAATCCATAAGACATTACGGAGGAGAATAGTGGTGAGGCGGAAAACCGTTAGTGTTTCTCCCGCAGCGCTGAGGGTGGTAAATGGTTTTCCAAAAAATAACGCGATACGGTATGTCACGTGACACATGGATTTATAAAACCACCCATTTCACATTTTTTTGGGATGTTAACCATTGGACGCAAAAAAAAATCCGTAACACATCGTCCGCCATCAGATCGGATGCTCTAGATCCAACAGTGCGGATCACGTGTGATGGGGCAAGTTGCGGGGTAAGCGGGGTCCACGGTTACATCATCAGTTTTGTCATGGAGGGGGCGGATCTTCTGGGTTTTTGAATGGTTGGGATAGATCTTGGCCGCTGGATCTTTCTAATGAATGAACGAGATCTGAAGATGGGAAGAAAGTTAGAATGGGGAGGAGAGATGGGATGGTGATCGAGAGGCCCAGTGGCCATTGATCTGCAGAGATCAATGGTCCACATTTATTTCAACATTATATGGTGGGATGATAAAAAAAAAAGAGATGTAAAGGTTTCATCGGGTTACATCCCGACCATTATATCTTTTATATGGATGGTCTAGATCAACAGATGGAGTGAAGCTTTAGCAAAGGAAAGGGATGGGAAAAATGAAACGAGTGGAAGAAAGAGTGCCTGAGGGTCATTGATCTGCAAAGATCAATGGTCGATATTTATTTGAAATGAAACGTCGGGAAAATGAAATAACAAAGAAAAGTAAGGTTCAGAGGAAGAGTTTTAGGCCTTTAGCACCCGATTGCGGGGCTATAGGTCATATGAAGTGGAGGGGCGAAAGAACTAAGCCCTCAGGGGCTTAAGATGGCTTACAGTGTAAAAGGGTAATTTTTAGGCCAAAAAACAGGGTTTTTTGAGTAAAAATGGAGGTTCCAGTAGGGGAAAGAAGGGGATCTAAAACCAAATAAGGGAGAGTAAAAGGTTTAAAAGGGATTTTGGAGTGGTTATAGAGGTTAGATGAAGGTTTATGGAGGGTTCTATGAAGGAAATAGGAATGAAATGAGGTTCATTTATGAGTAAAGGATGAGTGAAAAAGATGAAAAATGGGGTTTTAAGCAGTATTTCTCTTGGAAAACAGCTGATTCTTTAGGATTATGAGGAAAAAAATAGCGAAGATTAACTCAAAGGTTAGTTATATTCATAAGACTTTAAGAATTAACAATTTGGTCATGAAATTGTTTCTTGAAGGCCAAAAAGAGATTTAGCCACCATTTGAGATGACAAATTTTTATAGGTGGCTAACAATGGCTCCACATGGGGATGGCAACTCCTTGGAGGTGTCAAGAACCTCAGAAAAAATATTCTCTGGATGTAGATCAACGGCTTTGCACCTTGAAAACCTTTTTCTTGTAATCAACTACTAACAAAGATAGTTATAACTTGACATATCAGTAGAAAATGTTTCCCAAACATCTACCTACATAACCTACTTCCTAACATTTTTTCTTTAGTAGGTGCATTTGGACTTGTAGACCTTAAACATCAACATTTTATTCTTTTTGAAAACATGAAACTAGTCTAAGTCTACTCTTATTCTTCCATGAATTCAGATTAAGCAATTGAATTCATAAATTCTCTACGTAACTACTATCTGTCAGGATTATACTGTCTGACAGACCTTTATTCTCTAACTTCTAAAAAATTTTTTTTAAAGCGGCTAAGCCAAGATTAAGCAGTTTGACTTGCTACAAATATACGACATAAAAATAAGCTGCACATGGACTAAAATTTGCAGAAAATGTAAAACAAAATTGTGAAGGCTTAAGATCTAAAAAACAAAAACATCCTCCATTATTTCTTCAGCTCTAGTTTTGAATTTGTTTGAGCTTTTTCCTCTTTCTTTCCTGGTTCAAGTTTTGAGTATATTGGAACCAGGTTATTTTCTCTCTTTGGCTCAAGTTTTAATCTAATTAGAGCCATTTTTCTTTTGATATTCATAGGTTCAGATCTGAGCTTGTTTGAACCTTTGTTTTTCTATCCTAATCTACCTTACTAATAATCTAAGATTATGCTATATGGCTAATCTAATTCACTAACCTATCAGCAGTAAATTGAAATTCTAATTAGTCATGATTAGGCTGTATGACTAACTAGAAGAGTGTTTTTAGGAGTGGCCTTTTAGCTTGCACACTTTCAGACTTTGTCTCTCTTTTTTGGCATGGGGCTATACCTTTCTTGTTTTCATTTTGCCCTCTTTTCTATTTTGATTGTTTTTTTATTTTTCTTTTTCCTTCAAGACAAAAATCAACAACTAACTAAATGCTCAAAACTGAGCTTTATTGACATTCCTATCTAACCTACTCTAATATGAAATATTTACATTTTTAACTTACAAAATCTCTTTTCCAATACATCCAGTCAATCAGATGGTTCCATGACTAGTCTTTGCTCCTCTCTTTGAGCATACTGGAAAAACAGAGCCACTCCCATTCCTTTTGTTTTTTAGCAGCAGTGTTAAATAATCTTCTTGCTTTTGGCAATACACTGCTCCTAATAACCTTTATCCCTTCTTCAAATGCCTTCAGGAAGTGAGCATACGGATCTTGAAATAGTGCCTGGTTAAGAGTATTTGGAAGATGTGTTTCAACTAGGATCATCTCTTCTTTCTCCACTGGATCAAGGAAAAGATTCTTTTGAGGAAGATAGTCTTCCTCATCTTCATTTTCATCTGAACTATAAAATTCATCATACACTATAGTGTTGTCCTCTAGAAGTCTTGGTGTGTCCAATTTTAAAGGACCGAGCTCTGTGAAGAGATCATCATGTTCTTGAGCAGGGGTATCCTTTATTACCTCAATCCTATCAGGAGAAGGCTTCTTATCTACATCCTGCTAAAGAAATTCCTCTTCCTTTAAAATACCAACATTACAATAGAGGGATTGTTGATTCCCAATTATGTGAGAGCTATTTCTGATGGATTGGATTGGTTGATTGTTGCTTTCAAGTTGATGATAGTGAAACTCATATCACCAATCAACCGTTGGTTGCCCTGCATGATTAGTTTCTACTTGAAGCTCATCATCATGATTAGAAAAAAACAATTTCACCAATCAAGCATATTGGGTTATCAGTTGGCTTTTCTTTGAGCTGATATACAAGTTTGTTTTCTGCTTCAAGATAACAAGTTTTAGTAGGTAGGTGAGCTGAAATTTTTTGTTTAAATGAAGTTTTGAGGGTTGGTTGTTTATTTAATATATGATCAATTTCTTCTTCTGTCAAAAGAGGGATTTATTTTTTAGCATGGATAGAAGAACAATAGTCCTCTTTATCTTTTGTTAATTGGTTTTGAGGTTGGATGTCTTCTTGAGCCTCTTTTACTGAATCTTCACTTTATTTTGCAGGGAAAGTTTGAGGATTTTCTATTGCTTCCTGATCTTCTTCTGTTTCAAATAATTCCTCATGATTACTATGACACTTAGTTTGGATACAAGGTTCATGAGTTGTTTTTTCTTCATTATTAGGATGTCACTCTTCTTGTGTAATATGAGATGAGTTGTAATCTAGAGGGGAAGTTCCTATATGTGTTGGTTCTCCTTCCACATCGGATTCTGCGTTTTCTATGTGATCACTTGTTCCCTCAAATCAGTGTTCCCTATTAGCTTTCACAATTTGGTCACGAAGTTCTCTTATCAGCATAGTACAAGATATAGGGAGGCAATTAGGAGTTTCTTGACAACCTTTTTCATTTATTTCTTTGTAACCTTACTCATCATCTTCCATAAAGTCTTGATCATCATACATATCTTACTCATTATCTAGGTCTTGAGGTGATTGAGCTAGTTTTTTATCAAGGAAAGGCATGGGTTGCTCTAGATTATCAATATTTAAATTAGCCTCATACCTTTCTATTCTCTTTCCAAGCATGTACATCATATTTTCCATCATGATTAGTAGTTTTTCTTCATTGTTTTCTGTATAATCTTGCTCATCACACATGTATTTCTCATAATACATGTCTTGTAGTGGTTGATTTTGATCTTGATTTGAAAAAAACATGGGCTGGTCTAGATCATCAATATTTAAATTAGCCTCATACTTTTCTATTCTCTTCCCAAGCATGTACACCTTTTTTTCCATCATGACCATTAGTTTGGCTTCTGGGTCTAGATCTAAATCCATTTTTGTAAATTAGAAAAGAGGTCATTGTATCTTTTCAACTAGTTCAGAGTCTTCTACCAGTGGAGTCATTTGGTATTTTAGAGTTGTGGAGTCGCCAGGTGGATGATTTAAATTTTTCTGTCAACCAACAATATGATTGGGTTTTCTCAATGCATTCTCAAAGGAGTCTACAAAGACTGGAGGGGTAATAGGCCTACTAGAGGCTAGTGGAGTCACCAGGTGGAAATGTTTAGCTCTTTTGGAGGTAAAATGTTTTATGGTCCACCACCATTTTTTATTATGAAGCCAATCTGAAATGTTTTTGGGTTTTCTAAGTTTTTTCAGTCCTATGGGCTATGAGAGTGTCCTAAATCTATTTCAACACTCACCTAAGGTGATGAGACAAAGAGAGTTTACTCTTATGGTTAAGCTAGCTGATTCCTTCAAGGTTTGATAAGGCTTTATCAGAATCCTAAGGGTTACTTAGTTTGTCACTGATTCAAATAAGTCCTATCATGATTAACAACATGCTTTGTAGTGCTTGAATAAAGCTACTTATACTGCACTGAATAATGAGTATTGTGTTTTAAGGATTATACTCAGAAGTCCCCAGTGGAGTCACCAGAATGTTAGGTCTCTGTATTTTACAAGATTGGAAAATAAAAAGTGCAAAGCCTACATATGAACCACTTTGGGATTGTAGGATCTAGCCCTACTGAATCCAGAGAGGGATCTCTCTATAAGTGTGTTTAAATATGTGATCTTTAAGTCTTTTAAGTATGATATTAGGCTAGTTATTAATAACAAGGGTTTTTTTGTTTGGTTTTGGCTGGGAAAGGATATAATGAAGGTGAAGGAAGTCTATATGAAGGGTGAAGCTATAAATAGATAGAAGACTGGTTCAACTAACAAGATAGGTAAGGAGAAGCTTCAATCCATTGGGCTATGGAGTCATAAGAGGATTTTATTGAAACAACAAGGTTCAAGAGTGGTCCATGGGGCAAGTCATCTATGTCAAAGGATCTCTTTAAGTTGATTTTATGGAATGGAACAATAAGAAATGGAGTGAGGGTAATCAAATAGATGAAGAAACAAAGAGTAGCCTAATATCAAGTAAGTACTTTGAAACTATCCTTCTTTTGGCATGCACTTAAGAAAAGACAAAAAAGTAATCTAATATCAGGTAAGTACTTTGAAACTATCCTGCTTTTGATTTACTTTCAAGAGAAAACATTTAAAACACATAGAATAGCTTAAGATCAAGTAAAGACTTTTAACTTAGCCTGCTTTCAACGTATTCAAAAGGAAAACATTCATGATAAACATAAAAAGTAGTCTAAGATCAGGTAAGTACTTTGAAACTAGCCTGCTTTCAACATACTCTTAAGGGAAACTTTCAAACCACCTTTGCAGAAAAAACTACAAGACAGGGCAAACCATAAACTTTCCTAGTACAACTATACTTAGCATGTAATGAAAATATCAATCAATAACAATGTTTAAAGTTTAGACAGTAACACATGGGCTCACCAACATTCCTTAATTACTTGGACTGTATTAAATCATTCTTAAGTACACAAAGGACGAAAACATAAAGATAAAGCTTATCAGTGAGAGTAGGGTACTTGTAAGAGTAAATCCTAACTCTATATTTTTTGTTCTTTATCAGAGAAAAGTGGACAGAATGGAAACAAAAAGAAAATAAAAATTTACAATAAGAAACACATCACCATTGACATAGACGACGATCCCATAAATCAACTTGTATTTGATGTTCAAACCAGTTACAATCATCAAGTCCAGTGGGTCTCTACAGCTTCAAGCTTCTCATCTCAACTTATGTATATTCAATTACAAATAGGGCTACAACAGCTTCAGAAAACTATTTACATGCAACAGATATCCAAGGACCAATGCTTTACAATGTGCTCCTCAAGGAGGTTTTATAAGAAAATGAGGAGGTGGAAGAGTTTCTGGGGTTCAAGTATCATTAATTCCATAGTAAATGCAATTCCTAGCCTTGAAAACCACGCAAGGCATAAGGCAGGAATGCATTCTATCTACAACTATGTTTCATAACTCTATTTTTAGTTTTTTAGGCTAAGTGGATGAGGAGATTAAATTTAGGGGTTTTTCTTATCTTTTCAATAACTTCGCTGACAGTTTGAAATAAGTTATTTTGTTTGAAATAACTATTCAGTTGTCTTTAGGAAAATATCTTCTGAATAGGAAATAACTATGCCCTCTTTTGATTTCTTTGAGGCTGTAGGTGGCTCTTTGGTAGCTGAAGAGGATTGAATTAGCCTCTGATGTGGTAGTAGAGGCCTTTCATACCGATAGATCTCCTTGTTTTCCCTTAAAAAACTTTTAATTTTCTTTACTCTGTGTTTTTATGCCTAATTAGGCCTTGATCTTTGTTCTTGGATATTTTATTCCTTACTGACTGTGAATTAGGCCTTTGATCCTCGAATTTGTGCCTTAATCCCTTTAAACTCTATTTGAAATCATTAATCTTCACTTATGCACTGATACTATTTTTTTATTTGATGTTAATTGTGTTTTTGTTGTTTTGCAAGCGTGCAGAGGGTTTATATGATATTGCCAATGATCATGAAACATGGGTAAAATCGCAGTTTGAACCCTATAAATTCCCTTTTCATGTGAATAATTGGCCTAGGGATCATCATCCCTGGCCTTAAAATTAATTTAAAACTATGGAAGAAGCCTTTATAACCTACAAAAAACAAACAAAAGTTAAGAAAAACCCAAGAAAAATAGGTTAATATTGCTTTGGATGGTTTGGGAGTGAACTTAAATCGGAGCCATCGATTCAGATTAATCAATGGTCGAGATGGTACGATTAAGTCACTTGGGAGATGGTTTCGTGAAAATTTATTGGAGGCGAAGTCAAATTAGGGCCGTTCGATCTTCGGAGATCGAAAACAGAGAACTCTCAATGGATTGTTTGGGAGGAGAGGCGAAGGGCAAGCAAATGGAGGTGAGAAATAATGTGGGTTGTCCGATTAGGAAAATGATGGTCAAGATCTCTCAGTGAACTCTTTCGGGAGTAAATCAAATGAAAAGTGAATGGGGGATGGGTTAAAACATGATCGTCCGATCTTATAGATCGACGGCTCAGATTAAATCCGAAAGACATTGTAGAGGAGAATAGTGGTGAGGCAGAAAACCGTTAGTGGTTTTCTCACGGTGCTGAGGGTGGTAAATGGTTTTCCCAAAAATAACGTGATACGGTACATCGTGTGACACGTGGATTTATAAAACCACCCATTTCGCATTTTTTTGGAATTTTAACCATCATATGAAAAAAAAATGTGAAACACATAGTCCGCCATCGGATCGGATGCTTTACATCCGATGGTGCAGATCACGTGCAACGGGGCAAGTTGTGGGGTAAGCGGGGTCCATGGTTATGTCATCAATTTTTTCGTGGAGTGGGCGTATCGTCGGGGTTTTTGAATGGTCGGGATAGATCCTGGCCGTTGGATATTTATAATGAATGACTGAGATCTGAAGATGGGTGGAAAGTTGGAATGGGGAAAATGAAATTTGAAAGAAAGTTAAGGTTCGAAGGAAGAGTTTCAGGCCTTTAGTGGCCAATTGCAGGGCTGTAGGTCATATGAAGTGGAGGGGCCAAAAGAGCTAAGCCCTGAGGGGCTTAAGATGGCTTATAGTGTAAAAGGGTAATTTTTAGGCCAAAAAATAGGGTTTTTTGAGTAAAAATGGAGGTTCCGGTAGGGGAAACAAGGGGATTTAAAACCAAATAAGGGAGAGTAAAAGGTTTTAAAGGGATTTTGGAGTGGTTATAGAGGTTAGATGAAGGTTTATGGAGGGTTTTTATGAAGGAAATGGGAATGAAATGAGGTTCATTTATGAGTAAAGGAGGAATGAAAAAGATGAAAAATTGGGTTTTAAGCAGTCTTTCTCTTGACAAACAGTAGATTCTTTAGGATTATGAGCGAAACAATAGTGAAGATTAACTCAAAGGTCAGTTATCTTCATAAGACTTTAATAACTAACAATTTGGTCATGAAATTGTTTCTTGAAGGCCAAAAAGAGATTTAGCCACCATTTGATATGACAAATTTTTATAGGTGGCTAACAGGACGACATCTCTCGCTTAGGGAAATGGTTATCCCAACAACATGAGAAGAAAGGATATTAGATATTTACAATTTCACTTTTTCTCATTTTAAAAATAAAATCTCTAAAGAGTGGAAGAAACAATTCCCTAATGAACCATATCACCCTATCTCCATTAACCTAGATAAATATATCATTGCAAAGATGAGTACCAATCCAAAAGAAATATATTCAGTGGGGAAGGATTTCACAACAAATATAGAGAGGAATATTGATTTTGGAATCCTAAAATTTGAAATATTAAATAAATAATTTTGAGATACGAGACAACAAAATGAATAACTCCTTATAGGAAATCAGAATGTGTATTCAAAAGTTTCTAATATAGAACGATTACAATCTTCGATCCTTGAAGAATTAAAGGAGTTAGAAGACATTGTGAAATAAGTATATGATGAAATTATGACATTGGACAAGGTAGTAGCACCTTTATTTGAAATACAAAAGGAGTTGTGAGAAAGGGTGAGGTTTTAAAATAAATCTCTCATGACTATCAACTTTCTTAAAGAATATGGCACATAATATCTGAATGCACTAGTAGAATCGCCCAAGAAAGGTACGGTTGAGTCTGAGATAGATAGGGTGGAGATAAATATACTTGTATGAACACATGGATAGCTAAACAACATAATATCTAATATTATATCAGCCTATATTAAGTTTCATTTTTTACTAGAGGCTCTAGTCTGAGTACATAAGATACCATCAGTTCGTATACCTAGAGAGGTGAAGCGAGTAGATGCCATCAAGTGATAACTAAAGGATATAATTGGTGGCATAATCTATGTTAATATTAAAGAAGACTTATAAGTATCCAAATATATCATTCTTCAGTATGTTTCTGAACCAGTCAAGTTGCACAATGAGCTGAGAATTCTTTAGAATAAGATACACGTGGATAAAAAGAAGATTTTACTAGATGATTTTGAGGGCTTGTTATAGGAAAAATAACCTCCTCATCAACTCAGAGGATAAGGTAACATGGAAGGAAGAAAATGACCTAAACAAAACCCATTTTTTCCAAGGTAACGAACCCTAGAAAAAGCTAGGCAGAGTTATAACGCACCTGATCCATGCAAAGGAAGCATTAATGCCTAGGGTAACACTCTGTCTTGTCCAAGGGGCAACGTTATCCGTGTTTGAATGTGAAAAGGGAAATATATTGCAGAAAACTGACTCGTATTTCAATCTTTTTATGAAAATGGATCATTTCAAAATAGAAACTAAATGGCACATACCTTTTATTCTCCATTTCCAAACATAACTGAACTCCTATGGAAGGCAAAAGCAAAGAAAAGTGAGGATACATATAGATATTTTCTGATTTTAACAGGTTGAAAGGGTTGACAAGATTTATTCTCTCCATATACTATAAATTGGAGCTGTGGGCTCTTGGTCTAAGGTCGAAGGTTTGATTATATGTGGAGAAGAATTTCATTGTTGTATTGTGATGCTTGAAGATCGACGAATTTCATTGAGATCTTTCTTCCTTGAGCATCATCACACTTGAAGATAAAGAAAGAGAGAGAGGTTTTGGGAGATTGAGGAAGCTTGGTGCAACTGAAGGTTGTAATCCTCATTTTCATAAATCAATATAACTGTATATGTTTTGTCCATTTGATGCTTCAGTGTCACAATTGTTGTTTAATCGTCTATGTAGTATGATATGAATGACTTAGATCTGCATTGTTTTATGTTCCTTATATGCTAGTTTAATTGATAAGAAGTTATACTATTGTAGAGATTACACAGGTGCTTTGATTGATTGAAGGATCTGGACTTGGAGCCGGTGAAGAAGGATCTCTACTTCACTGCTTGGAATTCTCCATAGGATTTTTTGTCCATAAAGAGGTAATATTTCATATTGCTTTGTCAATTATATATATTAGTATGAACATGCATGCAACATATTTGGAACTTTACAGCTAATTTTACAGTCTACCTTGGGCACTGTAAAGCCTTGAGAGGGATACCCAATAACCACCACCCAAGAATATTACCCTATAGCAGAAATGGCTACTCTGCTGGGGAGTAAACCCTAAGTTTTTTGGTTGTTCCTATGACTTTACCTTTTTCCTTTTGTTCGCATGTCCTTCCGACCAATTTATATGGTCATTAATCATCTCAAAAGCTCATAGAGTCCATATTAGACCTTGCTTAGCCATATGTGCAAATTTACCTTGAGTAATGCTTCCTCTGTAAGTGTTTCAGTGCATTATAACACTACTTCTGCTCAAATATAGTGCATTAGTCTCAATAGTAATGCTTTGTAGCCTCTTCTTGCCAGTGTTACCCAACCAAAATCTGTTGTTTACACCTCTGTTTTGTTTCCCTTTGGCTGTAGAGTTATTGGCCATCATATTAGTTTCTCTTACTGGATCCCTATGCTTGTTTACCAGTCAGCATTTTTGTCTATAGTTCTTGTTTAAAAAGTTAATGTTAGTCACATCTGCTTTACGAAGTTTTTTTTTTTTTTTTGAACTTAGCTAAATTATTTCTAAATTTTTTTGGTTAAAAAGTTGTTAAGTGAAGATATATGGATGTATAAATCTTTAAATTTGAACTATGTTATTTGAATGTTTGGTGCACGAATGTTAAAAGAATCTCTCCTTGTAGAATAAACTCTTCATTGAATTCAATATTTAGAGCATGTTTTCGCATGGTTTTTTGAGTCAGAGTCTCATCACATTTCATACATCCACTCCACATCTACAAGAATAATAATCAAGTACACTAAGAATCAAGTGATAATAAAATTAATCATATAACATTTTATAATATCACACCAACAGTAGTTCAGGCTAGGATCTTGGGGTAGGAGAATTGAGAAAATCACCCAAGATCTCAGAACTTGAAACTAGAGTCATTAAAAAGTGAAATCGTACTGCACTCATATTATCAGGACCACTCCACTACCACCGGAGTTAAGAGAGAGACAACACCAGAGTGCATGAGAAGGTAGCCCACCTTTGAGTGCATTTAGTGGGCATGCTATATATTAGGTTTCCCTTTGTGAAAGTCGAAAATAGATCAGGGATCTAGGTGTTCTGCCCATATAGCATGTTGTCTATGACCGTGACCCCCTGTTGATGTATGTGATTTGAGGTATCTTTAGTTGCCAAAAATTTTAGGGACTTACATGAGGTGACTGGGATGGGCTGTCCTGGTACCTAAAACAAATAGACCTAATCTATCTTTAGTCTTTGGGAGGGTACTTGTATTCATGAGAGTGCTTAGACCTATTGTATGAGTTCGGGCAAAGCTTTAGAGTAACCATAACTATGTTTATGACTAGCCCTCTCTGTATGCAATTGTGATATTGGGTTTCATATCCAGCAAAGGGTAGTACTCAGACAGGGCCACCTTGTTTTGGCTGCTTGTTGATTTATTTTAGAAAGTCCTTTTTTATTTTTTATTTTTTAGGTGTGTGGTTACTATCATTCAGAATTTATAATACATCACAAATAATTAAAATGTGCTAAAAATAAACTGGTCACCATGGCATCATTCGACCCTCGCCGTCCGTCTCGACGACAGTGAGGTCTCCCTCCCTTAACACTGGAGGAGAGGTCGAGTCTCAATGAGCTGTGCCTTTTTCAGAAGAGTAATCTGCAGTGATAGCCCCTGATTTTCACAGAGCCTCGTGTCACACAAAGTTTCCAAGGGATCCTTTTATGGAAGGAATCATACCTCCTTGCAATCCTCCTCTCACTGACCCGTCAGCACCAGTGTTAGTTTAGGTTACACCAAACCAGGATATGTCTTCGGCTGAACCAACATCCATTTCACAACCAGAACCCATGGGGTCGATGCCAATGGTAACCAACTACGGTTCCCCACCATCTTCCCCATCGGTAGTCAATTCTATGCCAATGATCGGCAACTCTAGTAGCTAGCTTACACCCGGTTCTAGCATTGTGGTCACCACAACTGCCAGTAGACCTCTGAATCCTTCAGGATCTACTCCTACTATGACTGCACCAGGACCCACAGTTCCTACTCCTACTAGTGGGGCTACTTCAGTTCCTTTTGAGCAACCCTTTCAGTTGGAACCCTTCGCTAAGTTCAAACCCCTTGGCCACCATGCTAGGGGGCAGTGTCACCAACACACATATGATGGGGAGCACTTTGGTACCCTTCTAGTCATTAGGACAAATGGGAAAACCTATTTTTAACGTTGTTCCCTTGAGTGGTCAAAATTTCGGTGTAGGGTATATACTGTTGCTTAACTATACGAATAGCAGTATGCCTTTGGCTAGCTCTATGACATCCATATGGGAAAACCAAGCCCAAAATACATTTAGACAAGGGGGTAACTTTTACATTGGGGGAAATCAAGATTTCTCCCTCTAGTACAACATACCCTACGAAAAAAAACCATACACCCCTACACCCCCACCCACAGGGAACTTTTATCAAAAATGTCCTACTTATCCTATTGGTAACGTATTGATGGGAGGACCCTATGGTTTGAATGGTTAGCCATTACTTCCTTGGCTAGATCCGAGAGAAAACGTGAAATTGCCATTTTTAGCAGCTCTAGACATCCCCGACATCTGCAAATTGACTATTGATCCTATCAACCACAACCCACTCTGGCCTCCGGTATTGCACAAGATTACGTTTGACATCCATAAACTCAACGGGAAACAAGGGGACGATTTGGTTATTCATGCCATTGCCTTTCATCTATGGTTTGTTTCTAACTCCATGGTGGATAAAAGTATCCAGCTTCGAATTTCGCCCCACACTCTCACAAGAAACACTACCAAATGGTACATTGAGTTACCACATGGGGCCATCAAATTTTTTGGCGGTTTAGCTATGGAATTTATTAAGAAATTCCAATTACCTATTAGATATGAAACTAACATAAAACTCTTAACCTCACTGTACCAAGAATTTTCCACCCACATCTCTGATCACATTCATGAATGGAGACGTATAAGGAGGATGGTCAAAACGCCAATCCTGGATCATCTGTTATTAAAATATTTTTGTAAGTCACTCTTACCAACCCTAGCTAATGACATTTGTTTGTCCGGTGGGGTCACAGAAGATCAATCCATTCGTCATGCACAACATTTAGATCTGATCTATTTTCAATCTGGCATGCTATATGGTTTACTCCCCCATTCCTCTGGTAATTCGAATTCTCCCGCTACTCAAAAACCTGGAGCCCACACTGATGGCCTTGTTGGTGCAATCTCTAGCGTAGCCATAAAATAGCCTACTGGGAAAACCTCCCAGCCATTTTCGGTTGCCACTACCCCTAACTAATGGATTACTCTTCCTACCGTTGAGGTAAATTCTGTGCAATTTTCACAAAAACCTAGTTGAAAGAAAAAGAAGAACAAGAAAAATTCCTCTTCTTTGGAAGAGAAGTCGAATACTCAAAATAATCCCAATTACAAAAACTCTACTAAGAATGAAAAAGGAAATGAGAAACCCATGAAATTTCCTTGCAGAATCTGTGCAGAGGACCACTTGACATACACATGTCCTCAGCTGCAGGAATGCACAGATTTTATCACAAAAAAGGAATCTGGGAGGACACCTGCCATTCTTTATAATCCCTTCCCTAATCCACAGCAGCAACAATGACACATGGTTGCGAACCCATCAAAACCTCCACAAAGGGGCAATGGTGGTACACATTCTTCCGATGAAGGATCGCCCACCATTTATGTTGTGAAAGTGTTGAAATCCAAACACGAGCCAAACTCTATGGAAATTTTGTCATTGATGCTCAGGAACCTTGTACCAGTTTGAATCCACTTCCACCCAATGATTTGCATATCAAAAGGCCTGCTACTGACCTTGTGATTCGTCCCCCGAAAGAGACACTTTGACACACGACTCATAACACCTCTGCACATGTTGCCCAAAACTACAATATTATAGAATATTTGGCGCAAGAACCATTAGCTATGTCTGCACTCAAACTATTGTGAACTTGCCCAGTGTAAAGGAAAGCTCTGCTTTCGGCCATTGGTGGAATCGACCCCCAGGATTCTACGCTAGCCATCTTTGACATGGAGAAATCTAAACCTCGCCTCTCACACCAACTTGCATTCTAGGTACAAGTTGTGTCGAAAGGGAGACCAATCCATTGTGTTTTCATAGACGAAGGTGCTTCGACCTATGTTATGTCAACTACTTGCTGGCTAGCTTTCGGTTCTCTTACTTTGTCTCCGCTGTTAAATTCCCTTAAAGATTTCGATGGCCACACTTTCCTCCCAAAAGGATACCTTGCTAGCTTTCCCATTTCGCTTAGTGGAAAAATGATAATGGTGGACATAGAAGTCGTAGATCATCATCTCAAATATAATATTTTACTGGGTCATAGTTGGCCTTACGCAATGACTGCCAGTTTTTCTTCGGTCTTCCAACTCATCCTCTTTCCATTGGATGGGAAAATAGTCACAGTGGATCAGTTATCATTTTTTACCTCTGATAATTCCACGTTAGCAAGAAGCACTGTACCCCTAGTAGGAGGCGGTCCTGACTCATACTTCAGTATTGGTACCGGTCTTTTGAAGGCATCTTCCCTGACGGGTTACTTTCCTCTCCCACTAGTTGAGGTTCCACATATGATTGCAATGATATCCACCATTTTGGATAGCTCTATCGATCCATGGATCCTATCAACGCCTTCAGAAATTGATTCCTATGGAGATTAAATGCCGCTATCACCTGCAAATTTGGCTTATGAAGCCATCCAAATCACATTTGAACCCTCCACAACTTTGGTTTCGACCAATGGTACCAAACTCCTGCCCATCATGGTTCTTTCTAAATATCTCCTCGATGAAGTCCTGCCTACGCACGAAGCTATTCGAGAGGTCATGTCTCTAGAAGAATGACCTTGGGGAGAGTTCCATCATCGTGCTTTGATTTTCGATTCAGACGCAATAACTACTCAAATACCATATTTTGACCCAATTGAGATCATTCATCCATTTACATGACTGTTCAAACTATCGATTCGAAAGGGAACATGGGCAGTATTTCTAAGACTACGCTCATCGATATCTTGGTCAAAACAAGTATCATGGAAAACATTCAGATTGGAGTTGATCACAATCTTGAGGAAATTACATGCTTCACATCCCTTTTTAAGCAATTCTACGATGTATTTACTTGGTCTTACGAGATAACTCCTCGCATAGATCCTTCTATTGACGAGAATAGATCAAGAAATTTCAAGCATTATTTTTATGGTATTTTTCTCACTCGTTAATCTAGAAAACCTTGAGTCCTCTTCTTCAGGCTCGTTAAAATTACATGAAGAAGAAATGAGCCTTCTTTTTAGGGAATTTTTCTAGCTCGTAAAATTGAGAAAACCCCTGAGCATTCCTTTTATGGTATTTTTCTCACTTGTTAATCTAAGAAACCTTGAGTCCTCTTCTTCAGGCTCATTAAATTTACATGAAGAAGCAACGAGCCATCTTTTTAACCCTTGAGCATTCTTTTTATGGTATTTTTCTTGCTCGCTAATCTGATAAACCTCGAGTTCTCTTCTTTGGATTCATTAAACTTACACGAAGAAGCTCCGAGCATTCTTTTCATGGTATTTTTCTCGCCCGTTAATCCGAAAATCCTTGAGTTCTCCTTTCAGGCTCCAAATTTACACGAAGAAGCTCTAAGCATTCTTTTCATGGTATTTTTATCGCTTGTTAATCTGGAAAACCTTGAGTCCTCTTCTTCAGGCTCGTTAAACTTACATGAAGAAGCATCGAGCCTTCCTTTTAGGGACTTTTTATTCTCGCTTGTTAAACCAAAAAACCTCGAGTTCTCTTCTTCGGGCTCGTTAAAATTATATGAAGAAGCATCGAGCTTTATTTTTAGAGACTTTTTCTAGCTCGTAAAAATGAAAAAACCCTGAGCCTCCTTCGTCAGGCTCGTTAAAATACCACGACAAAAAAATTAAAGGCATTATTTTTCTTTTATTTTCAAAGCTCTTTAAACAGAAAAAGTAATCGCGTTTTTCTCCGTGGGACTTGTTAAAAATTCATGGAGACAATCGAGTTTTTATTTTTTGGAATCATTAAAATTTCACAAAGAAACATTGAGTTTACTTCATCTCCTCGCACTCATAACAAAATGAGGCAGATGTCCATCAAACATAGATTTCTCACTTTTCTGGATTCCATGGACTAACTCATGGAAAATGAATTGTTCCAGACTTACTATTGTCCCTTCGTCGTGCCCGGTTATCAAGCATGACAAAGGTACCCCCTGGAGTTGTCTTTTACGATGTTTTTCAAACTTTCTAAATATGAAAAAATCACCGAGTTTACCCGTCTGGACTTATAAAATTTAATCAGGCGGGGAAAAAATTTGGACAAAATGGATACTTCTTCTGTTATATTTTAAAGGTCGATTTGGCAGCAAAAAATTTTGAACATGGCACTTCCCAGAAAACTCTTTCACATTTAGTCGAACCCTACCATCTATGAGTTTAGCCTTCATATACCAGTGTTCCTGAATTGGTGAATCCTGATACTCTTTGGTGTTCATTAAGCCTAAGCTGCCTGCTACCCTGTTAGAGTGCCTTCTATTGTTCAAGAGGATCTCGCTATCTACTGCTCCTTGTATTAACCAAAGCCATCATATACCAGAACTAATTTGTCATCATTTATTCCCATTTTCTCTTGATTATTTCCATAAGAAAAATAATATTTTCCCATTTTGTGTCTACTGATGTAGGACGCCTCAGTGCCTAGCTTTTGACAGATCTCTTCCTATCGAATTCAACATCTTATCTAGGAAGTTGATCCAGAAACATGTCAGTACCAAGATACTTGCAAACATAAATGGTAGGTCGTCTTGTGTTTGGTTCAGGGTTCTCATTATTGGCTCCCAATCAAATGATTCTACGAGTGTTTGCCATTAACTCCTTTTATTCACACTCACTAGATTGTACTCTGCATCTTGGGGACCATCATCATTATCGGTGGCCACCCTCACATATGTTAACATTTTTTTTTATTTACTCGTAATTAGATGATTTCCCACATGTTTGACTACAAATCCTTCATTCACATGTATAGAAACATGCATTTTAGTGAAGCGACGACCAAGACCTTGGGTTTAGGTTTACACCATTACAGTTGTGTTTCCTCTCCCAAGTTTCAATATTGTTTATGAAGACAGCTTATCATTTTGATCCTGTTATGATAGAAACTTTCATGTTATGATTATCGGTGCACACACTGTTCATATCTCTATTTTAGATAAATCATGTTGATTAGCTGCTGAGCATGGGAATGCCCGACTTAAGGCAGATACTATATTTTCTGACATATGTTGTTGTTTTACATTTTCCTCAGGGCTCCAATTCCTTTCATTCTACTACATTTTTTATAAATTATTTCGGCCATCGTCTTCGTCTTTGACCTCACAATTTAGGGGGCATTTGCTATAGAAAAAATAACCTCCTCATTAGCTCAGAGGAGAAGGTAACATGGAAGGAATAAAATGACCTAAACAAGACCCATTTTTGCCAAGGTAATGCACCCTAGAAACAGCTAGGTAGAGATATAATGTACCTGAGCCATGCGAAGGAAGCGTTAATTCCTAGGGTAACACTCTGTCTTCCCCAAGGGGAAACATTATCCATGTTTGAATGTGAAAAGAAAAATATCTTATAGAAAACTGACTAGAATTTCCATCTTTTTCTCAAAAGGAATCAGTTCAAAATATAAACTAAATGGCACAAACCTTTATTAGGAATTTCCAAACATAACTTAACTCCTATGGAAGGAAAAAGCAAGGAAAATTGAGGACACATCTAGATGTTTCCTGATTTGAACAGGTCAAAAGAGTTGGCAAGGTTTATCCTCTCCATATTCTATAAATTGGAGCTATGGGCTCTTGGTCTAAGGTCGAAGGTTTGATTATATGTGGAGAATAATTTAATTGTTTCATTGTGAGGCTTGAAGATCGGAAAAGTTCATTGAGAGCTTTCTACCTTGAGCATCATCACACTCGGAGATAGAGAAAGAGAGAGAGGAATTGGGAGATTAAGGAAGGCTTGGTGTAGCTGATGGCTATAATCCTCCTTTTCATAAATCAATAGAACTATATTTGTTTTTTCCATTCAATGCTTTAGTGTCACAATTGTTGTTCAATCGTCTATGTAGAATGATATGAATAGATTAGATCTGCATTGTTTTATGTTTCTTATATGCTAGTTTAATTGATAAGAATTTATAATGTTGTAGAGATTACTTTGGTGATTTTATTGATCATAGGATTTGGACTTGAAGCTGGTGAAGAAGGATC
This sequence comes from Pinus albicaulis, assembly GCA_034641835.2. NCBI lineage: Eukaryota > Viridiplantae > Streptophyta > Pinopsida > Pinales > Pinaceae > Pinus > Pinus albicaulis. The sequence goes on from CM076582.1 coordinate 1,287,541,413, forward strand.
TCTACTTCGCTGCTTGGAATTCTCCATAGGATCTGTTATCCACAAAGAGGTATTATTTCCATCTTGCTTTGTCAATTATTTATATTAGTATGAACATGCATGCAACATCTCTGGAACTTTACAACTAATCTGATAGTCTACCTCGGGCACCAGAAAGCCCTGAGAGGGATACCCAATACCCACCACCAAAGCATATTACCCTATAACAGGGCTGACTGAGATATGACCTAGAGCTAGCATAGAAAGTGAAAGACATAGAAGTTGAATAGAAATCATTATATAAGTATATTACAAAAGATATTCTTGTCATAATTCCAAAGCTACAAATTACTCAAATTTTCATATGAATGTATTTTATTTTTATTTTTCATAATTTTGGCTATAATTTTTTAAAATATAAATTTTGTAATTAGAAAAAATAAATAAAAGGAAAATACATGTAGAATTCGAAAGTTCACAAGGATTTCCAAAGTTCACATAAAATTCTAAGAGTGGTGACTCAAGCCCAAGATTCACATGAGAAGAAAAAGGTCATCTCATTTCCTATAAGTAGACCCTCATTGGATTAGTGAAGGGAATTCCTAATTTGGTTTTTTTGTAAGCATATTTTAGAGAGATTTTTTCTCCTTTTGAGAAGCAAGTGGTAGATTTTATGTTTTACTATTAGATCAAATGAGTGCTTCTTCTAATTTTGCAATGTGATACTTCTACTTAGTCGTCATAACCTTTCAGAGATGAGAAATTGTCTCAAACACATATTGTGAGGCATTTTAAAATTAACGTTGTGATGGTTAATGGTATGTATCTTTATTTAGATGTGTTTAAGACAAAAAACTAATTTGTTGTCTCTAATAAAAATATGATTTGAAATTCATTCCTTTACGTTTTAAGGAAATTGATTGGTTTTGGAATATTTTTCAATTGATTAATGATTACTTTCTTTACATGCATATTTATTAGAGTAACACTAACATTGTTTTGGTGAAGGTTCATGATTTTAATTTTGGTCATATACATATTGTATGCATAGTATATGTATCTCACAATATATCATTACTTGTAGTTATCAAAAGTTATCTTATTTTATCACATAGTACTGATTTGTGCCAAAGTACAACATATGTTAAGAAAAATGGTAGTCAGATCAATATACCATATGGGAATCCTACGTAAAAAAATGTAGAGATTAATTGCGAGTTTATACTAGGGATAACCCTTAATGTTGGCAGAATATCCAACACCATCAACAATACAATACATTGATGAGGAGAAAGCCAAAAGTCCATGATTTATCAATTGTTTACCCCTTTCCTTCAAAGATAACATTAAGTATGACAATTCCAAAACTATGGATTAAACTATATGAAATGATAGAATATGTTACCCACAATCCAAGAAAATAAATTACAGTTTCAAAGACTAGAAAAACATGAAAAAGGTTAGGTTTAAGCAATGGAATAAAGGGTTCAAATATTCCTCATTTAAGAATTGTATTAATAATCATTAGAGAATAATTTTTAATAGAAACAATAGTCACCAAAACTTTTATTCACAAACACAATCTATACCAACAAATTTAAATGGTAAAATAGCTAATTAAAGAGAAAGAGAACCATTGAAGTGTTGGGGCTATGGGGAGCCTCCTCTTATTCAAAATGTCTGATATAATTTCAAATCAACTTGTTCTTTGCAGAACATATAAGAATTATATATAGTAAATTACATAGATATAAATATTCCCAAAATTAATGCATCACTAGGGGATTGAAAAGTTGAACATCAATCTACTATGGTTGAAATAGAAGGTATCATTTTGACCTAAATTGTGTCAATTTTAATAGACCGAGATGCTAGTTTAAGTTATGTGAATAAGAAATTAGTGGACAAACGTACGTTGACACATGGAAAAATATAAAAATGATTGGTTGTTACAATTAAGAACTTGCTCAAAAAAGAAGATTACTATCTTGGTTAATTAGTGTCATCTTAATTTGAATGGATTTAAAACATAATTTCCTACCCCTAGGATCTTATGATGCATTAGTGGCTATGAAATAGTTAAAAAATAAGAGATTAATCAATAAAAACCTCAAAATGATAATTACTTAACCATTAATGAAGTAGAGGTATAAGTTATTAGAGGTATACCTTGACCAATCTAAACCAGACAATTATCAAACTTACAATTGAAAATATTTGCAAGGAAGGGTTGTAAATTGTTTGCAACACAAGCCGAATATTTGACATATGAAATTAAAGAAAATATTTTGGGTGAATTTGTAGTGGTGTGGGAATTCAAGGATATTTTTCCAAATGAAATTCCTAGGTTACCACCCAAAAGAGATATTTATTTCACCATTAAATTGGAAACTGGGGCAACACTGGTGTTAAGGACACCTATAGGATGAGTGTACAAGAGTTGATGGATCTAAAAATAAAACTTTAGGAATTGTTGGAAAAGGGATATATCATGCCAAGTGTCTCACATTGGGGAGCACGAATATTTTTATTAAGGAATAAGGATGACACTCTTAGGCTATGTATTGATTATCAACAATTGAATAAGTTGACAATAAAAAAAGAAAAACATTACCTATAATTAATGATCTATTTGATCAGGTAAGGGGAGCGACAATTTTCTTTAAGATAGGCTTTAGATATAGTTACCACCAACTCATAATCCAATATGAGGATATACATAAAATTAATTTTAAAACCATATATGGCCATTATGAATTTTTTGTGGTATTTTCACACTCACAAATGTTCCTACCACATTCATGTGTATAGAAAATAGTGTTTTAACCTAGTAATTTGATAAATTTGTCTTGATTTTCGTTGTTGATATATTTTTTTACATCAAGAAACTAGAAGTACATGAACAACACCTAAGGATAATGTTGTAAATAGTAAGATAACATCAGTTGTATGCCAAGTTTGGAATGTGTAAATTTTTCCAAGATCATATTTAGTAAATAGGGCATGTAATATCTAGTGACCCCTGGTATTGCACCAAGAGTGCTGCAACTCCCAAGGGATACTCAACTCTATTTATCAACCCAGGGTTCATATAAAATTAGAGGTGATAGTGCTATATGCACAGTAGATGGGATTATATGCATGCCACCCTTAACTAGGAAATTTGATCAAAGGTGCTCCAAAAACATTCCTCTTACTGAATTATAATAAAAGCTTGTTAATGAAGATACAAATGGAAGTTGTCTCTCACTAGGACTAGGAAAATGTCATTGAATTCAACTTGTAAAGGTTATTTAATCAATTCATGTAAAGACAAAAGCTAAAGTACTTGTACAAAGGAAGCTATGTTATCTTACGTCATTCATCAATCTACCTGATCTATTTGTAGAAAATAATTTAATCACTCTTGCATTAAATATCAAAATATAATTCAGAGTTTAATGTACCATCTAACTAGCTTACACTTACATGTAAATCACTATTATACTTTTACCAAATCTGTGATAAGGAAACTAACACTATTCTATTTTTTTATTGAAGGAAAGGAAGGTTTGGAGTGGCCTAGGAGCTTCCCCTGATCATGGAATCACAACTTGGGGTCAACATTCATCTAGACTAACTCAAATTTGTAGTGGGTATAAAAAATGGTCAAGGAGAGTGGTCCTACAGGTGTACAGGAGCCATGTATTTCTATACGAGGACTTGTAATGATATAGAAGCAATGCCGAGAGGGTTTGGAACGTGAAAATGATGGGTTAGGGATATGGAAAGGTGGATGGAAACTCAGGTAAATGAGTGAAGGATGGCCTATGTTCCTATCCAAGATGAGAGCCTCTCAAAGGACTTTTTTTCACTAGGAGTAATGCTCTCAATGATCCTAGGAAAATGATTTTATGAAACATAATTTTTGGGACATAATTTAGGGTTAACAAGAGAAGGTGAAGGGGTTCAAGATGGAAATGGTGAAAGATCATTTTCCTGCAGATCCACACATCCATGTAGTCATCACATACATGCATCCATTTATCATTGATAAAATGAGACAAATTATAGTGGAAAAATGTGAGTTGAATTTAAATACTATCTAATTTATGCGAAAAATATGATCTAATCAACAAACCAAATTCTAATCTACAACAAGAACATGCAAAACAATATAAATAACATCAATATTTTTCTAAGAAATCATAAACATAATGCTTTTGTATTGTGATTTTGAATCCATCCACTCAAGCTCCCATAAGAGAGGTGAAGTAGAGGCCACAACCACATACTTTTATGGGTTTCTTTCTAATGAAATGAAATAAACTAATTAATACTTGAAACTAGAAGAAATGCAAATACAAAAGAGGAACTAAAGCCACTAGGTTGGGCCAAAACCCAAGAGCCTCAACCCTCTCGAACTAACTCAATTATAACTCAATAAGCATCTCCTCATTATTGTCAAATAAAAGGTATAATACATCATATTACAATAAAAATAATAGTGTCAAATTCTTGAGCTCAATAGCTAGCTAGTTGAAAACAAAAATTGAATCCCAATGAGATATTCTTATTGTTTATTTATACAAGAGGGTAGTTGTTATTATCTCCCTAGAAAATATGAGTGTTTGTCACCTTCAACTCGATGATGCTGGATCGTGTTTCTCATTACTCCACTTGCACTCATAGTGGTTTGGATGCCAATGACCTCGATCTGGTGAGAGAGATATTTGTGATATTGGGTTGATCTAGGGATTTAAGAAGGTGAAAAACCTCTTAGGTTCTCTCCTTGTGGTCTACTTCGAGCCCATGCATGGAAAATATTTGAAAAATTCTACATTCCCTACAATTAAACCACATTAGGCTACATTATATGACAAATACTTTTTACCCTTCTCACTACGCATAATATAACTAAAAATGTAAATAAATGTGATAAAGAGATAGATTAATAAGCTTTAGGTTGACATCATGGACCTTATAATATACCTATTGATGAGCCTCATCAATATGCAAATAAGGAATCATGATAGACCCTGAAATAGTGAAGGCCATTCTCAATTTTCCTATTACTAAATATTTAGTTGACACAAAATATTTTATAGAAATTATAATTTATTATTGTAGGTTAATTTATGGTTTATCCAAGATATTTTAGCGTATAACATCTTTATAGAAAAAATGTGCTAATTTTTCTAGACCCAAAAATGTAAATTTTTTTTTGATGAGTTGAAATATCTATTAATTGTTTCTCCTATACTTATTATTGTTAATCCCAATAAATCCTTTATAGTGTGCACATATGCTTGCTTACAAGTATTATGTGGAGTGTTATTGTATGATAACAATGTTATAGCCTATGAATCTAGGAAGCTAGAGGAAGATGAAAAGAATAATGTTGTTTATGATCTAGAGATAGATACAATAATTCATGCTATATGTGTGGAAACATTATCATTTGGGAAATAAATTCACATCAATTATTGCTCATATCACCCTAAAATATTACAAGTTTACATAAATATGAAGAAAAGAGTGTCATTGTGGTACAAGATATATTGACAAAATATTCCCACATTTTCTCTATTTCGAATCCTCTTAATGAAATTACAGTGGAATAATTATTCATGGAAACAATTGAAAAGCTACATGGAATATAAAATATTATTATAAGTGATAAAGATCCAATTTTCACTGGAAATTTTTAGACTGAATTATTCTCTTATTTGTTACTCAATTGGTTCAAATCTCGTCTTACCATCCTTAATCTAATTGGAAAATAATATTGTGAATAAATTTTAAGAAGGATATCTATGTTTCTTTGCATATGATAAACAAACAAAAATGGGTTAAATGGTTTCCCTTTATTGAATAGTGGTACAACACATCCTTCCATATTTCATAAAAAATGTCACCATTTATGAAACTTTATGAATATCATCCTCTATCCATAACATGGTCCTTGAAAGGCACTATAAAGGCTCAAGCAGTAGAGGTCCACATCCAACACCAATAAGAATTTCTCAAACTATTTAAGGAAAACTTAGACATCGCACAAAATATGATGAAAGAACAGGTAGATTAACATATTAGTGAAAGGGAATTTCAAGTGGGGGATTGCGTAATTGTGACACTAAAATAATATAAATAGATTCCCCTCAAGCAACAAAATAAGGAAAATAAATTAGATCCATGGTATTATCACACTCATAAGGTGTTATATAAAATTGGAATTATTGCCTACGAATTGAAGCTTTCTTTATCTTGATATGCACATTTAGTCATCCATATTTCTTGCTTAGAGAATGTCATAGGAGACAATATCTCATTTGAAACTCTTCTACTAAAGATGAATGAGGAAGAGAAACAATACTAGAACCATAAAATGTTTTGGAGAGGAGGACTAACTAGTTGGGAATTGAACAATTATTTCATAACTCATCAAATGGAAGAACCTACTAGTAGAAGAAGTGGCATGAGAGTATGAGTGTTTCATTTAAAAACAACCACATATAGTCAAGTGTTGAGAACATAAATTCCTTGTAGAGAAGGGGCATTTTATGCCCTATATAAGCTCCAAGTTAACCTAAAAATGCCTTATTAAGCCTTAGATTCTGAGTGATTACATTTCTATGTTATATTATTATATCGGCTAGAATCACTCATGACTCCATTTTACTATAATTGTGTCCTTTGTCACCTATATATAAATTATTGATACATAGTCTTAGGATCATAAAATATATTCTTGTTGATTGTTTTATTTGTATCAGGATGTTTCCCCCTCAAAGTGGACTAGAATTATTAGCTTCTTATCATTGTTAAAGTGAAAGGATCATAAAAATTATCATAAAAATTTGATAAAATTTTCTATAGAATATTGAGCATAATTAATCATTTTTAGATTATTTACCATTACAACGGTAATAATGGAATATCATATTTATTACAAATTCATATGAATTTCTCTAGAATTATGAAAATATATCCATGACCTAATCAATCACTTTGATGTGAAATAAAAATTATGAAGTCTATAACATGAATGGAGGATAATCATCCTTCAATATTAATCCTTGTAGAATAAATAATAAACAAAAAATTAAGGTACTAGCTTATACTCTATCATTTCATCCTTCATGGCATGTTCAAGCATACCTTTCAACTATATTGAACTATTAACCCATGATCCCTAGTCTACTGCAATAGAATAAACTATAGATTAATGCTACTTACTCCATCCACAAAACATATATCATGGAATACCATCACAAAACTAGTCAATAACATCACACAATATTTCCTAGCATTGGTAATTGAGGTGAAGATAGAACGGATTATCAGTCTAGTGATAAATAAAAATAAAATACTTCTATAAAATACACATCCATCTAAGAAACAAACAAGTCTATGTTTCTTACATAGCTATTCCAACATATCCACTATTGGACATACATACAATAATTATACCCTCAAAACACATAGGCCGAGTTCCTCCATTAATATATTACAAGGCCTAATAATGCAGTAAACACTTCCTAATGATATTACCATCTTATATTCCCTTATAACACATTAAATGAGTCCCACCTATCTTAGAAATATAGTCTTCCTAATTTTTTTTATTTTTATTTTTTGCAAAATAGAGTTTTTACAAGGTCCATTCTAGCATTTTAGGTCATATGGTAGTACCTTTCACCACTAATAAGGTTTTGGCTAACCTAAATGTACTACAACCACACTATGCCACTTCAGTTGCCTAACCTATGGGTAAAAATTTGAAGGTAGGTTACACTTTCGTGAGAAATGCGAGCGCAAAATTCATTTTTCTAAAAATTCGGCCGAACTTTTATAAAAGCTTGGCCAAATTGTTGCAAAGTTCCATCGAAGTTTGAAAATTACTTTGGACAAACTCATTCCACCATTTACATTGGTGGCGTAATGATGACGTGGGTAAACATATTTTTGGCCGGATATTGGAAAATTGAAAAATAAAGTTCGACCGAAATATTAGTTTGGTCGGACTATTAGTTCAATTGAATGTTTGAAAAGAATTCCGCCAAACTATTTATTATAAATACATAGGCCCAGAGACTGCCAAATTTTTCAGGCTTGTTATCGTTTGTTTGGTATCTCTATGTCATTGTTCTCTGTCTCATCTCTATCTCGTTGTTTCATGTTTGTTGTTGCACGGGCTCGTCTCTGTCTCCTTGTTTCGTGTTTGTTGTGTTGGATTTCTGCTGCAAGGGCTCATATATGTATCATTTTTTCATGTTTTTTGTGCAGGCTTGATGATATAGGGTCTTGTCTCTGTCTCGTTGTTTCAAGTTTGTTGTGCGGGCTTGCTACTGTAGGGGCTTGAGGTGAGAAGCTTCATTTTACTGTTTATTATTTTTGTCAATTTTTTGTGGGTTTTAAACTTTATATCTATTTTTTTGTTTGCAGGTTCTTGTGTCTTTGGAGATATCCTTCCTTGTTGTGGAAAACCCACATATTTGGTGATATCCTTCCTCATCGTCTCGTCGTCTCTAGGTAGGCAAAAAAATTCGTCTCTAATTTGTTTGTTTTACAGAGTGCTTGTTTGTGGTTAGATTGTCTTGCCTTCCATATAATGAACCAAACTATGATTCAACTATAGGGAATGAAAAATTAGTTTTATTTACACTTAACAGTAAATTGAAAAACTATTAAAACTTATATAAAAACTATAAAGTGGAAAACTATTAAAATTTTAATGTAAAAAATGTACAATTTTAATGCATGAGAGGTTTTTTTTGAAGTATTGATTTTACTTGTATATAATTATAATTTGGAAAATGTAAATTTACAATTTAATTTTAAAAAATTTGTAATTCCATTGACAAACACAATTATATCAACCATTGCATCATCATCTTGATAGTTAGCCAAAACCAAAAACACAAAAATCTATTTTCAAACAAATTCTCGACTTCATATATCTATATATATATATATATATATATATATATATATATATATATATATATATATATATATATACATATCGTTTCAAATTCATATCCATGACATTTAAATTCTAGCAGAGGAATCACTGGTAGTAGTTACACGTGTTTTCTCAATCCATGATAGGCCACACGTATAGAATATTCGTTGTGTTCAAATAATGCATAAAAGTCCTTGAAACCAGACTCAATCATAGATCGATCCATTAGCTGCTGACACACTCAAATAAATTCTTATTCATTTAATTATGAACACACATTAGCTACAATAGTGTGATCATAACAAGGTTCTTTGTCTAATGTGTTAGAACTCAGAATCTCAGATGTTTCAAAGGAAAATTTTTAAGAAATTAAATGCTATAATTAAGCCACCAGTCAAGAATAGTGTAGCTACTAGAATTCAACATAACTTCCAACTTTGATTTCTGCTCAGTCTAGTTTGCATGGAGCCTTCAGAACTACTTCAGGACTTCAAGTAGGATTCATATCGTGCACGCTAAACAAACCATATATTTTTTAGATACTTAAAGATTTATCTCTAGAAGAGAGATTCTGAACACCTCATTGACCACCTCTTTACTCATTCTCTTTCTCATAGAGGAAAACCTCTGAATCAGATTTAGTGGAACAAAAATTCTGTTGGGTTAGATAGTTGTTCGATTGGTTGAGTAGAATCAGTTCAAGTAGGCAGGTTTGTTTGATTTCTTTCTTATTCCTGAACTGAAGCTTCCTAACTTATCTATATTTCTAATGCCTCAAAGAGTAGAGTTGTATATGTTTTCCTCATGGACGTTAGCTCTATTATTTCCTTCAACCTCTGCAGATTTAATATCTCTGTGTTCTTCTTATGAGCACCAACTCATAGCTCTGTTCTTTCTTAAGCTTGTAGGTTGTATTTGTGTTTTGTTGCTTTCTTAGACCTTTGTGAGATTGTCTTTTTCTTTCAAGAGAGTATTTTTTTGTGGTTATAGTGCCTATCTTCCTGAATACTCCTTGCTGAGCTAAAACCTAAGATTTTCCTTGTTATTCCTGAACTGAAGCTTCCTAATATAGCTAACTTTCTAATGCCTCAAAGAGTAGAGTAGAGTTGTATGTGTTTTTTTTCCTGATGGCTAATAGCTTTGTTCTTTCCTTCAATCCATGCAGATCTAATATCTCTTTGTTTTTCTTATGAGCACCAACTCAAAGATCGATTATTTCTTAATCTTGTAGGTTGTGTTTTTGTTATGTTCTAATATCTTTTTGTTCTTCTTATGAGGACCAACTCACAACTCTCTTCTTTATTAAGCTTGTAGGTTGTATTTGTGTTCTGTTTCTAATATCTATGTGTTCTTCGTATGAGCACCAACTAACAAGTCTATTCTTTCTTAAGCTTGTAGGTTGTATTTGTGTTCTATTGCTTCCTCACACCTTTGTTATATTGTCTTGGTCTTTCAGCAGATTATTTTTTTGTGGTTATAGTGCCTTGCTTGTGGTTATAGTGCCTATCTTCTTGAATACTGCTTTCCAAGATAAAACCTAATCTTTTATTTCTTATTCCTGAACGGAAGCTTCATACTCTAGATAGCTTTCTAATTCCTAATCTATCTAGCTTTATAATGCCTTAAAGAGTAGAGCTATATGTGCGACTTTTGACATAACTTCATCAACCACTACCACTAGTTTTTTAATTAAGTTTATAAAATAAATTTTCACCCCTTTCCACTTATTACTTCACTAATAAGTTTCTATGTGTATATTTTAGGCCCATCTCAGTAGATGATGTGGTGGTTTTATTGTAATTGAGATGATTAAATTACTATGATTGAAGTTTCCTATTTTAAAAAAATTAACCAAAAATTGATTTAGTGATACTTTTCCACTATATTCATACTTATTTTGATGCTAACTATTTTTTATTAATGTACCTAAATTTAAACCTTCCATGATGCTTCCTCTCCTAGTGTTGTCATTTACTTTTTTAATCTTGTAAAATGTTAAAAGTGGAGTGTTTTATGATGTAATGGATATTACTAATCTAGATTATGTATGTAGTGATATGATGATAGTGTGTAGGTTAATGTTCAAGCTGTAAAATTCTTGTATTTATATCAAGGATGAATGATATGAATGATAGTACAAGCCAAAAATGACATTAAATTATAAAATTTAAATGATTATTAAATTTTACATTGTCCATGATGCTTCCTCTTCTAGTGTTTTTTATTTAATTTTCTAATCTTGTAAAATGTCAAACTTAACTTTACTTTTCTCTGAAAAACTCATCAAGCTGTGACTTTTGGCATAACTTCATCAACCACTACCACTAGTTAAAGTCAACAAGGTGTGACTTTTGACATAAATTCATCAACCACTACCACTAGTTAAACTCGTCAAGGTGTGACTTTTTACATAACTTCATCAACCACTACCACTAGTTATTTTAGTAAGTGCATAAAAAAAATGACATTATTATAAATTATTAAACAATCCATTAGATTCTAAATCATACTTATTAACGACATAACTAATTCAAGTTGAAAATTCCTTTTTAATCTTCTTAGCCTATCTATAGATGTCAAAGTAAAAGTTTCTAGATATGATTTCTCCCATAAAATTCAAGGCAAACTAAACTCCAAGGATAACCATGTACATGTCATTTCTCCCACAAACTCATCAAGGTGTGAATTTTGACATAAGTTAATTCACCAATACCACTAGTTGTTTACGTAAGTGCAAACCACTACCACTTTAAGGCAAACCCTGTACATGTGTCATTTCTCCCATAAACGTTTAGGAAATATTTAAGGCGTGTGTCATTTGTATTTCATTTCTCTATCATTTCTTCCATAAACTATAAGGAAATGTCATTTCTCCCATATACTATACGGAAAAATTTAAGGTAAACTATGTACATGTCATTTCTATCTTAAACTCTAGGCACTTGTGAAAAATTTAAGGCGTGTCATTTCTAGATGTGATTTCTCCCATAAACATTCCATTTCTCCCACAAACTAAAGGCTTTATCCCATTAATTCAAGGAAAACTTTAAGGCCTAAAAACTAAACATAAAGTGCTTGAACACTCATAGGATTTTTAACTTCCATAGGATTTTAGTCTGTCTGTTGAGTGTTAAATTCAACAAGTTCTAAAGGCAGAGTCTATAAAGGGACAGGTAGTCTTTGTATCTCATCTTTTCTCAAAGGTGACATATCCAGTAAATGCCCCTACAGTCAATCTCTAGAACAAATCTAAATATAATTTATTCATTTTAATATCCATAAACCACTACCACTTTAAGGCAAACCATGTACATTTGTAATTTCTCCCATACATGTTTCATTTCTCCCATAAAATTTTAGGAAAACTTTAAGTCATGTCTCATTTCTACGTCATTTCTCCCATAAAATATAAGGCAATGTCATTTCTCTCACAAACTCATAAAGCTGTGAACTTTGACATAACTTCATCAACCACTACCACTATTTGTTTTAGTAAGTGCATAAAATAATTTTGCAAACCATGTACATGTCATTTCTCCCAGAAACTGAAAGCCTTCTCCCATTAATTTAAGGAAAAATTTAAGGCCTAAAAACTGAACCTAAAGTGGCTGAACTCTCATAGGATTTTGAAAAAAGGATTTTAGTCTGTTTGTTGAGTGTTAACTTCTGCAATTTCTAAAGGTAGATTCTGTAGAGGGCCAGGTAGCCTCTGGATCTCATTTTTTTATCAAAGGTGACATATCCAGTAAATTCCCCTACAGTTAATCTTTGGAAGAGATCTAAATAGAAGTTCTTCATTTTAGTATCCATAAAATACTACCACTTTAAGGAAAATTGTGTGCATGTGTCATTTCTCCCATACATGTGTCATTTTTCCCATAAACATTTAGGAAAAATTTAAGGCATGTGTAATTTATATTTCATTTCTCCCATAAACAGTAAGGTAATGTCATTTCTCCCACAAACTCATAAAGGTGTGATTTTTGACATAACTTCATCAACCACTACCACTAGTTGTTTTAGTAAGTGCATAAAATAATTTTGCAAACCATGTACATATCATTTCTCCCACAAACTCATCAAGGTGTGACTTTTGACATAACTTAATCAACCACTACCACTAGTTGGCTAAGTAATTGCAAACCACTACCACTTTAAGAAAAATCATGTACATGTGTCATTTCTCCCATACATGTGTCATTTCTATGTCATTTCTCTGTCATTTCTCTATCATTTCTCCCATAGAATATAAGGAAATGTTATTTCTCCCATATACTATAAGGAAAACTTTAAGGAAAACTATGTACATGCCATTTCTATCTTAAACTCTAGGCAAGGAAAAATTTAAGGCATGTCATTTCTAGATGTGATTTCTGCCATAAAATTTAAGTCAAAATTTATGTGCAAACCATGCACATGCCATTTCTCCCACAAACTAAAGACTTTATCCCATTAATTCAAGGCAAACTTTAAGGCCTAAAAACTGAACCTAAAGTGGTTGAACTCTCATTTCTCCCATAAATTTTAAAGAAATTCTAAGCATAACCATGTACATACATGTTATTTCTCCCATAAACTCAAGGCAGACATTAAGGATAACCATGTACATGTCATTTCTCCCATAAAATTTAAGGCATAATTTTCTAGTGTTTTTGTAACATTGTACATGTGATTTCTCCCTTAAACACTAGGGAAGGGAATATTTAAGACATGCCATTTATAGATGTGATTTCTCCTATAAAATTTAAGGAAAAATTTAAGGCAAACCATACACATGTCAATTCTCCAATGCACATCTCATTTCTTCCATGCATTTGGAGTAAATGTTAATTTAATATATATTTTATTGAATTTGTTTCTCAGGGATTAAAAAAAACCAACTAAAAATGGTTGAAAAATAGACATTATGCATAGATTTTTCTTGTTATCCCAATCCAAGGAAAGAATGATTACATATGTGTTTTTCAATATTACGACTAGCAAGTTTCTCGAAAGGAAGATGAATATACCTGGAAGAACAACAAATAATGAGACATGTTATATTGCATTGGTAGAAGGCTTGGGAACAGCCAGGGAGTATCAATCAAATGGAATTTTAGTTTTCACCAATTCTGAACTTGTGTGCAACCAGATGAAAGACGTGTACCAATTTAAGAAGGAGAAGCTGAAACAACTGCATGGAAAAGCAAACAATATTGTTAGCCAATTTCAAGTTTTTAGTATAATACATTATAGAAATGTTAATAAGATTTTTGTTGATCTATTATGTGGGGAAATTCAAATCCAAGATTCATCTCTCAAAGATGAATTAGTGTTTATATGCTCTTCTTTTAAAATTCAAGATTCATCTCTCAAAGATGAATTAGTGTCGAGATGCTCTCCTTCAAAATTTATTGATAGAAATGTAACATGTTTTTGATATATGTGTATTGGTACTTATAAATGTGTCTTTTTTAATGACCATCTATTTTTTTCAATTATATACCAAGTGTGCTCCCACCATGTAAAGTGGAACATGGTGAACTTCACATTTGCAACTTGGTGAACTTCATATTTTCAAATTAGTGAACTTCACATTTTTATAAAATTAAAATGTGAGGACTTCAACAATTTTTTTTTAAAATGGATTTTCATGCATCTTTTTTAATGACCATGTGTTTTTTTCATTTATATACCAAGTGTGCTCCCACCATGTAAAGTGCAATTTGGTAAACTTCACATTTACAACTTGGTGAACTTCACATTTGTAACTTGGCAAACTTCACATTTGTAACTTGGTGAACTTCACATTTTTACAAAATTAAAATGTGAGGAATTCAACAATTTTTTGCTTAAATGGAGTTACATGCATCTTTTTTAATGACCATCTATTTTTTTCAATTATATACCAAGTGTGCTCCTACCAGGTAAAGCGCAATTTGGTGAACTTAAAATTTTTATAATTTTTTCACTTAAATTGAGTTTCACACATCAATTAGTGCTTTCAAACTTGTGTTTTACATTATTTTTGTACACTAAATTACATCAAATTTTTCAAATTTCTTTTGAATTTATTTTAAATATTAATTTAAAAATAATTGTAAATGTCCACTATAGGTATATCCATATATATATCATGGAGGATGTATGGCGAAGATCAATAGAATCCCATATCTCTATGAGAGAGGGGGATCATGGATCGAGGAATGTTCATGGTATTTAAATATAATTTTATCTCCATACATACATGTGTGTTTATATGGAATTGATTTTTTATAAATTTTGTGAGTTAAATTAGTTGTTCATAAGTTTCATTTTTTATTTTTTAAGAGGTAGGAGGACAAGGGTGTCTACTCCATCAATGGAGAATGGCCATGGCTTACATGGGCATGGTTCATGCAATCATGGCATGGTTCACACAATTTAATCAATGAATATGTACACATATTTATATGTATGAATGTATTTTTGAATTGATTATAAATTCATATTTTTTTATGAAGCTTCCCTCTCGTCTTGTGAGGTTGGTGGTGGTAGACATTCCCTTGGAGGGCCATCAATAGGTGGTGGTGAATTGCATGAAGGTGGTGATATGTAATCCCCCAAGGGCCAATCAATGGATGGTTGTGTTAGTTCTCAACCAATCGATGGTAATTCTAGTTTTCAACAGTCTCAAGGTGGGCAAGATGCTAGCCAACCTACGAACCAATCATATCGAGGTGGCCATCAATTTGAATATTAGTTTCATTCAATTTGTAAAAAAAAATTTACTTGTTTTTTTAATATAAAAAATTATATATATTGATGCAGAGGGTGAAAATGTTGCTTGAAAAATATGTGGGACAGAACGCGTCATTGAAGAATAATGTTTTACACCAACCACGACTTATCCGTCTGAAATTTTTGATATACCTTGGGAATCAAACATACAACAATGCACCTTACAAGGATGTGAAAATGTTCATTCAAAATTGAAGATATATCTCGTGTCTTTGACTCTCCCTGCTGAGAGTCGATAAAGCTTGGAAATAGTTACTCACTCTTTAAGAAAACTAGTAGATGTGTACCTAAAGCCTGGGCCAACCACTGATACTTTTTTAAAAGTGATGAGAAAAATAAATGAAACAACAATGGGTTCCGATACATTGCAGGTTTTTAAACAAAGAGTTACAACATAAATGGTCAAGTCTATGTTTAATTTAAAATAAGGACTGAAAAGGAATATGATAAAGGTGCAATATTTCAAGCACCCTGATATAGATGGATAATTATATGATAGGTACCTTGCTGCCTTTGGAAGACTCCCATGGAATGACCAAGTTCTAATTTATTTGCAAAATTATTTTATGCAAAATTCTTTTTGGGAATGAAACTCAATTATAATGACCTTCCCTCTGAATTTTTTGGTCTTGGGAAAGGTCGATTGTGTGACCATAAGGCTACTAGGCATGATGCTGAGTTGCCTCACCCTGAGCCACCATTGGTTAGGTGACCTCTTCATGTCAAAAATTTGTGGTCAGAGATGGATGCCACTTCTCAAATAAGTCGAGAAGAAAGGGATGTCATCATTAACAATGTTCAGAGTGGATTGGGTGGAGTTGATGTTTATCTGAATTGAGAAAGAGCACATGAGAATGCACACACTAATTTTGTGTATTATAAAGATGAATAGATAGACAACATGAGTGTTGAATATTTCAGAACATATGCCAAGAATTGTCACAATGGTTGGCAAGACCTAATTATTCATGAGCAAGATGGCATGGCAATGATATGTGTTAATGGTTAGAGTGATTATTTTAACACATGTACAATTTTTAATAAATACATATATACATACATTTATTTGTATACATTAATATAAGAAAAATGTATCGTTATATGTTAGAACCATTTGCAGTTCTCATACTTGATGAATGAAGAAGATGTTAATATCACGGTTGGAGCCTCTGATTAAAACAATCAAGATGGGGCTCACCATCAATCACATAATAAAGATGGTTCTCACCATCAAGATATGTTGGAAAATTTTGGTGTTTTTTAAGTGAACATGATGATGTGAAATTATTTTTTATCTATTATTATAAATATCGAAACATGACGACATATTTTTAAAATAAATAATTGTGCACACACGTACATGTAAATATAATAAAATGTTAACATATTATGATTCTGTATAATGTTTTTGGGGTGCTGGTACCTTCCTCTTCCATGGGATATGTGCCAAATCCACCATCACAAGTATGAAAATTTTTTCACTTTTAAATATGTTTTTAAGTTATATATTCTATTTCAAAAAGTTCCATGAAAAAATGAGATCTCTAGATCTTGAGTTATTTTAATTTTTTTGAATTTTAAGTTTTTGGAGATGCTCTTTTGGAGCCACTCTTAGGAGATGTTTCAAATCCACCAGCACAAGTATTCAATTTTCACTCAAATATATTTTTTTAAGTTATAAGTTATAAATTGAAGTTCAAAAGTTTTATTATAAATTGAGATCTGGATCTTGAATTATTTTATACCTTTAAATTTTTTGAATTTTCGGTTCCTAGAGATGATTTCTTTTCTCCACGAACTCTAGTGATGGAGTATATGATGGAGATAGGAACATCCACGCTATTTGAACCATTTGAGCAAGTTGTCTAACTTTTTTTTTTAATATTATTGAAAATTAGTTTATATATGCATTTACATTTGAAATTTTTTAATATATATATATATATATTGTAGAGTTTATTGTGGAAGATGTTCCTCTGGGGGAAGTTTTAGTACAGGAGCAAAAAATGGAGAGGGAACCTCATGAGGTATTGCATGATTTTTCTTACATGAAGTTCTATATTCTCATTCAATTTTAAAACATTAAATTTTAATGTTTGTACACATTGTGTACAGGTTCCCCATGCTTCGCAGGATAGCTCGAGGATTGTGACTTTGTTGGGAGAGAGACTACATCCATCTGTATTTGATGGATGATGCACATGCACATGCACCATTATATTTGATAGATTTAGTCTTAAATTTATTTTTTCATATATAGTCTTATCTAGATGTAGTCATATATAACTTGATACTTGCAACACTATACATTGAACTCTCTCTCTCTCTCTCTTGCTATATATATATATATATATATATATAGTTTTAAACTACATTTACTCTAGTCAGGAATGATTTTAAATTTTGGATAGTTACATTTGGCATGTGATCACATGTTGTGATATAATATTTTGTTTTTAAAATTAAAGTTGTCATTTTTTTTGTTATTTATATAAAATGAATCTCTAGAAGGAAATTTCTAATTACATTTTCACAACATGTGTATATTTTGGATGGTTGAACTACATTTAGCATGTGATTGTGATATAATGCTTTGTCTTTAAAATTCAAGTTGTCATTTTATAAACTTGTTAAAAATATAAAATGAATCTCTATAGAAATATCGAATTACAAACCATATTTTTGATAGTTGAACTACATTTCACATGTGATCACATGTTGTGATATGATGTTTTGTTTTTAAAACTCAAGTTTTGGATGGTTGAACTACATTTGGCATGTGAAGTAATGTTGTGATATATAATGTTTTGTTTTTAAAACTCAAGTTTTGGATGGTTGAACTACATTTGGTATGTGATTGTGATATAATGTTTTGTTTTTATTGAATAGTTGAATTATATTTGGCATGTGAAGTAATTTTGTGATATAATGTTTTGTTTTTAAAACTCAAGTTTTGAATGGTTGAACTACATTTGGCATGTGAAGTAATGTAGTGTTATAATTTATTTTGTTTTTAAAACTCAAGTTTTGGATGGTTGAACTACATTTGGCATGTCATTGCACATTATAATGTTTTGTTTTTATTGGATAGTTGAACTAGATTTGGCATGTGAAGTAAAGTTGTGATATAATTTGTTTCATTTTTAAAATTCAAGTTTTGGATGGTTGAACTACATTTGGCATATGATTTTGATATTTAATGTTTTGTTTTTATTGGATAGTTGAACTACATTTGGCATGCAATTATGATATAATGCTTTGTTTTTAAAATTCAAGTTGTTATTTTACAAAAAAACAAAAAAATCACATGAATATATCTACATAGAAACGAATTAAGTACATGTTTGAATACAATACATATTGTTGTATATATATATAAACAATCATAAGGTCCTAGGTCTTCTTAGATGTGTCAAACAATCATAAAATTTTAAAATTGCATTCTAGAACATATATATCCAGTATGTGCATCATTTTTCATCAATGCACATAGAAAAGCCACTTTTAGTTGATAGTAAACTGGAAATTACAAAACATATAACACACAGTTTGCTGCAAGAATGAATATTACAATTTATTTTTAATAGAAACGCACGTCTAAAACAAAATCGTACAACTTCAAATTTTCTTTATATCAATGATGCTAGATACATAGATATGTACATTTTTCAATAATGACAATATGAAAAATTGTACCAAAGAATGTACGAAATCGTTTAGACAAGATAATCTAGACATGTGTATGTGTACATGTGTATAAATTACTCGTTTGCATGTACCAAAACAATGTACATGTGAAAACACTTGTACATATAACATAAAAAGGCAGTTCAATTTTTAGTTGAGTTCTGGAAGTTCTAAAACATGAATCCAAAGAGAAGAAATTGTTGGCAGTTCAATAAAAAAAATTCTAATGGAATGCCATCTTGAATGATCCGTTCATGATCAGATTTTGAAATTTTCCATTTTTTAATTTTAATTTTTTTCTTTGATTGAAATTCTATCAACTTTATGCGTGCTACACACACCAAGTGATTGTATTGAAAACTCGTGACATTAGGTTCATAGTCTTCAAGGTAAAAAAAAAATCCCACTTAGATTATTTTGTTTAAAAAAATAATCTTTCAGTATAATAGAACCTCTGTCATATGGAAAATCGTGATCATTATATATTTCTAATAATTTCATCTTTCGTTCAGTGCAACGCATCAAATACTACTTCACATTTTCATCGTTGATAGTAGGTTCAATTACATCAAAAAAATCTCTTGCACAATAAAACAAACTTATGTATTTAAATTTAGATCATAATTAACATGAAAAATAAACTTTGAAATTAACATACATGTACCTGATTTTATTATCTATTTTTATATCTCTATCATTTGAAAGAAAATGAAATGTTACCTTCTCTAACAAGATCAGAAACTCGATCACTATCAGATGATATTGTAGTCTCCTCTGATTGCATTTCTTCAAACCTTGCAACGAACAATTTCCCATTTGTATTTAGCTCTGTACGTTGCCAATCTTATACATACGTTTTGCTTTCACAAACATCATTGGATTATGTTTTTTCTATGAAAACATGACAAAAACAAGAATATTTTCTTTTATCCAATGAAAACACATTTGTGGACAAGTTTGTTTTAACTGAATGTAATTTTTTAGTCCCTTTTATTGTTTCAACTTCATTTCCAATCGATCTATCTACATATTCGACCCTAATATGCCAAAAACCCTATATGGAAAATTAAAAGAAGAATATAAATATGATATCAAAATAACATAAAAGATAATCATTGTGATAAATGTACATTTTTTAAAATTGGAAATCCAATAAAAATTAAATTGAATGTACCTTCGCACTTCCCTTGATCAGTTAGTCTCATGGTTTAGTGCAGTGATGCACCATTGAACAACTTCTTTAGTGTCCACAAGTAGGTTTTTAGAGGGTTCCATCTGATATCTTTGAAGTGCTTGTTTTATGCATGCCCCTTCATCCTCATGTTCTCATTTTCCATGACCAGTCTCAAAGAAATTCCAACAATGTTTAATGCGGGTTTTCATATGAAGACAATAAAACCAAAATAATGATTGTGAAGATTTGAATTGACCTACACATCCATCTGACCATATCCAATGTTAATTGAATTTTATTCAATGACTTTTCAAGGAGTCATAAATCTTTCCAAAATAGTGTTATACAAAATATGTATCATGTGTACGATCACATTAATATAAAAGTGATATTCCTTAATAACATGCTAATTTTCACAAGTGCTTCAACATTTTGTTCAACATGTCTATATAGAATATGGATGAGCATGAAGACTTGGTCAGAATGATAGTATTCAATCTGAATTTATTTTTGTTGAACAAATGTGTACTTCTCTATAAAATTCATTACTGACAAAATGGTCCCTGGTGGAAAAAATTCACGATATTTTTTGAATTTCAAGTCCTGTCATTGAGCTCTATGGGAATGATTGGTGTTTATAAATTTCTGCCTCAAACTTTCTCAAAAAATCTATCAGGAAAATTTATTCTTCTTGTAAATCAATTCTTTTAGCACTTGAACCTTGAATCGATATATGGATATATTCATATCTCTTCCATTTAACTTTCATGTTCGAAAATTATTTGTCATTTATATCAATACGATATTTTTTTGTTGAAATTTAGTCAAATTTCCACAATCATCGTATTTTTTACCACCAACACATTTATTTTGGTAAAATAATTCATGGCTTTCTCTACCACATAGAATTTAAGATATGAAGTCATGGGTAGTGGAAGGAGTAGGTGAATATTTCCAAAATTTTCTACCAAAATTAAGGAATGTGTCATAATATCAATTAAATTCCACATGGTAATGACAACAAGAAGTGTCACGTACGGTGATAGGTTTTACATACCATGGTTTTTTTTGCACAAAAGCACTGACTGAGACATCGATTTCACGATTCTCTTCTTTGAAATTGTTGAACAAATCTATATGAGTGTTGTCCAAGAAATGTTTTGGATGTACTTCGTATTGATTTCATGTTATTATTCTTCGCATCATATCCCTTTCATTTGGCGAACACGTGGATTTTTCATCGAATATTCATATATATATATTTTTTAACATTTTCTCCAACTCTATATTTGTATGGTCTCCTACAAATCTCTCTCAAACAAGCGAATTCATCATTTACATCTATTTGCAATCGAAAATTTTGATGTTTGTGCAAATTTTTTCGTGAGGATCCTAATGCTCGTGCCATAGATTTTACAAAGCGATTCTCTTTAGTACTTGATGAAACCACTGCCATATGTATTGCTCTAGGTGCATTTGAAATATTTTTCTGTCTAGATCTTCTAATTGAATTTATATCACTATTTATATTTTGTCTCACATTTTCCTTCATTTTTTTATCTTTTTTTTTTTTTTCTAATACCCAATGAAGTCATAGCTTCTTTTAATTTCCTTAATGTTAGGATACCTTTCAAAAATTGCACTTGAACTTACACATTTTCCTTTATGAAATACAGAACAATAAACTGATCAACATGATATCATATAACATGGTCAACTTTCTTATCTCCATATGTGTGAGTGTCAACATTTTCTAACATCTCATCATTGATATTGATTTCATCTGTACATATTTGAATTAGTAGTACATAAAAAATTTACATATTCAATAAATAACTAAATTAATAAATATGTATAATTTCAATAATACGTGCATGTGTTCAATATATATATATATATATATATATATATATATATATATATATATATATATATATATTTGGTGATTCAATTTCTTCATTTGAATTTCTTTCAACATTTTCACTATCTTCAATCACTGGTTCAATATCTCTTTCACTTTCTCTTTCAAAATTTTGTATCTCATCATCAATGTTTTGAGGAATATCTCTCTCTGTTTACATTGCAAAATATTTTTCAAATTAGTTCATAAAATAAAAATTAAGCTTCACAATTTACACTAGGAAAATTTTAAATATCAAATTTATAATATTTACATTTACATACCTGCTTCAACTTCTAGTTCAGGTTGATTTTCCCTTTCAATATTTGAGCATTCTTCTCTCTTTTCTTTGCGAGATTATCTTCCCTATTCTCTACATTCCTCAAGGTCTACTATTCGATCATATTTTCTCTTGCAATTCCTTCAATTTCCTATGATAATTGAGTATGAAGGTCAAAAAATATCCTTAAAAAAATTAGACAAAAAATCAATTAAAAAAACATCACAAAAGATTTAATTTTAAAAAAACTTACTTTTAAAATTTTGCACAAAATACATAATTCAATCCAAAACACTTTTATTAAAAAATCTAAGAAAAAAATGTCTTCTAAAAATGAAATGAAGCTCAAAATATTTCCTTCCAAGTCCTGCAAAAAAATTTCATTTAAAAAGTTAGACAAAAAATCATTATAAAAGATTTACTTCAACCCAAAACATGTACTCTAAAACAACGTCACTTCAAAAATACCTACAAAAAATTTCCATTGAAAATTAAGCCCAACTTCTTAAAAAATGTCACTTTAAAAAATACCTCCAAAAAATGTCCTTTGAAAATTAAACCCAAAAAGCCTCTAAAAAATAAATCACTTTAATAAATACCTAAAAAAAAAATGTCCTTTGAATACCAAGCCTAAAAGGAGTCATTTCGAAATGAAACCCAAAAAAATTCCACAAAATGTCCAAAAAATGTCTTTTGAAAATTAAGCCCAAAAACCTCTAAAAACGAAATACATAAAAAAAAATGTCATTTGAAAATTAAGCCAAAAACCTCTAAAAACAATTAAAATTAAGCCCAAAACCTCTAAAAAAAATACGTTAAAAAAAATGTCATTTGAATATAAAGCCCAAAAAACATCCAACAAATGTATCACATACCTCCAAGAAATGACCTTTGAATGTTAAGCCAAAATGAGACCTTAAGCCCAAAAAAATCCTTTGCAAAATCAGACCAAATGAAGAAATGTGTGAAATTATGCAAAAATAATAAATCCATTTACATCTATTTATATTGTTGCGAAATGTTTTTTTGGAGGGGCTTCGTTGAATTTTTCTGCCTACATAAAGTCAATTAAAAGTTTGGCTGAACTTTTGTAAAAACTTCGGCCGTAATTTTGTAAAAACTTCGGCAAAAATTTTGTGTCATTAGACTTGACGGGCCGTCGGGGCAAACAACAATTCAGCCGAACTTTTTTTAAAAGTTAGGCCGAACTAACACGTCTGCAATTACGCAAATCCGAGCTCTGAAAACATTTCTTCAAATTTGGACTGATTAAAATCCATGAAACTTTGTGAATTAACTGTCAGAACCAAGAAAAGCATTTGCATATTTCAATCTACTTTCAGGAAATATAACTTTTATGGAATTTCATAAATATTAACTAATTTTAATTAATTTTGTAATAAAACAAGTGCAAACAATTTCTAAAGTCATTATGATTCAACGAAGTCAATATTCTGTATCCTCCAAAATACACTGTAAAAAAATGAAAAAATTATGGTGCATTACATTGGTATGTCGTCTATAATGGGTAGTTTTTAGATTTTTAGTTTATAACTTATATGTTGAGAAATTTTGTGCGCGCCGAAATATATTCAAAAAATACAATTTTGAATATTGAATCAGTTCAAAAAAATTGTAGTAATTATGATATGCATCAGTTGGTTTCGTAAATATAACAAAAACGAAGTAGAATCTCTCTAGATTGTTGTAACACATTTGGTTTCTAAAAAACACAAAGTTTTCAAAGAATACACCAATGTGTATTAACATGTCTTTTTATGAATCCTTTGATTGTTAAAAAACACACACTCAAAGAAATGCTAAGTTGACATATCAAATGTGTAAAAAATAAATCCAAAAAGTAAGTAATAGAAAACTAATAAAATTTCTGTCAACTTTTATTTCTATCGCAAAATGAAATTCTAAACAGAAAAAATGGTTTGGCTTGCAGAAAGTTGAACAAAAAAAAATGAGATTTTTTTCTCAAAATAGACAAAAAGCGTAATCCAACTTCACATTTTAACTATATGCCATAGTTAACTAACCCACTTGTACTATAGTCATAATGTGCTACTTCAATTGACATAAGCCTATACATTTCCATAACTTACCTAACATAAAATGCAATTATTTTCTACTCAACCAACATCAATATAAGTCCTCCAAATTTGTGATTAAACACATCAAAATATGTGCATAGAGACATCCCAATGACACTTTAAAAAGAGCCTATGGTAACCTTCCCACTTTATACTACCATCATATAATGATTTTCTGCATGCCACCATTCATATTCAATTAAGTCACGTTAGATAGTGTTAAATACCTATTTAATATAAATAGATCCACTTAAGGACCATTAGATACTTTCTTAAAGAATAAAGTTGCTTTTACCTATTTCAATTTAAAGTTATTGTTTTTGTTGATCATGTTGTTTGAGTTGGCTTGAGATATGATAAAAGTAGAACATTTAAATCGTCAAAATAACCTTTGCCCACAAAAATACACCATAAAATGATTTAACAATACACTCCATCTCTATTGTAAACCATATAAACTTACTTCTCAAAAAAGTAAATGAACAATGTTTTTTTTATATTAAATATCATTAACAAAATGTTAATCTATATATTTTACCTAGCTTTCTAGTATTTGATTTTCATCTTTATTATTCTCATATTTTTCTTTTATGTTTTATATTTCCACTTGAAGTAATAATGCACATGATACAACTTTTTAACAACATATTTATTAATATTTTCTATCTCTAATATATTAAATTAACCATTTATTATACACATGAATAATACAATTAGAGTGGCCTGAATAGAGACATCCTAAAACAGACTTTTGTATGCTAGGACTTGAACCGAGACTTCTCAAAATAAAATTTTCACATGTAAATTTTATTATTGAATACTTCATAAGAAACGGCTGTCATACGTAAATCTTATTACTATAGGGAATCAGTGTTATCTTTCAATCTCATCGCTGAGTACTTCTCTTTCCAATAAATATCATTAACATAGTTTTGATGTTTTCTGGACAATTTTTTAAGAATTCTGACACAGTTTTATGTCTATATAAATCTCGTTATCCATTGCTTTTAGTTGCAGTTAAATCTTCTATCCAAAAATATCCGGAATGGTTTTGATGTTCTGTTTGGAAAATTATAGTTAGTTAATGATGTTTACCTAGTTTGTATGTGTAAATTTCAGTCTGCACAAGGTCTTTTTTGGTAGGGCTTTATGTGAAATATAGGTATGAGAATATCATTGTTGAGATGATTTTCTTTAGATGTGTTAGAATGTGTAATTCCTACTTGTCTAGTTGTGACTTTCTACGCATAGAGTCTGTTCCTATTCAATATGAGTTAGCTAAAACTAGTTTCCTGGTTTGGTGTGAGGTTGACATATTCCCTCAACCAACTTATTGTACGTCCAAGATTGATTTCCTATCTTGAAGCTAATTCATGTATAAATGTGTGTAATCTCTTTGATTAATGATATAATTTTGCATATTGAATTTTTATTTTGGTATTAGTTAGAGTCGCGAATTCTAACAAAATGACTTCATATTGAGGTCATGAATCTCAATATGTATACAAATTTTCAAGACATATTTCCTTTGAAACAATATAAAAAAAAACACATTCCAAAATCAAAATGTTACTCTGGTTTTTTTATTTTTTTATTTGTTGATTTCGCGAGTCGTGGTGACTGCGAATCCTCGATCTATCCAATTAGTTTTTTTCAGGAATTGACTTGGTGCCCAGGTGTAGATTCAATGTGCCATGATCTCGTCTACAGATTGCTATTGAACTGAGAAGTTGCAGTGTTATGTGAGATCAAGAGCTGTAAGCTTGATGATTCCAGTTTGGGGATTGTTGCCGATCTATGCTACGTGGTTGGTAGAGGATGGAAACACGAGGATCTGTGTGCAAGTAGTGGAGAGACAGTATATCGAAATGGCCACTAATGCAGCTCAACACTTTGTAGCCAGCCAGCCTCGCACTACTAATTCTGCCAGAAGTCGATCTTCTGGGACTGCATTGTCCTCAAGAATAGAGGAAGCAGTAATGCTACTAGCTCACGAGGTCAAATTGCCTACTACCGGCACTTGTGGTCAATTAGAAGTAGAGACTTGGGACAACTGCCATGCAGACTACCTTCTCTAAAGAGAGCTTAACAAGACATGGACAGGGTTGTAAAGGCTACACAAAAAGCCTTTGATGAGGGCCCATGCCACAAATCACTGATTATGAGAGATCATGTGTTATGCTCTGGTTCGCTGACTTGCTTGAAAATCATAATGACGAGATTGCAGCCTTGGAAACATGGGACAATGGAAAGCCTTATGAGAAAGCAGCCTTGGTCGAAGTGCGAATGGCAGTGCAGCTATTTAGTTACTATATAGATGGTTTCAAGCTATGGCTTTGTAATCGCTGTGTTTGGTGCTTTTGTCTTAATGCCCAAAAAAAAAAAAAAAAACACAATAACATTTTGATTTTGGAATGTGTTTTTTTTTATATTGTTTCGAAGGAAATATGTCTTGAAAATTTGTATACATATTGAGATTCATGACCTCAATATGAAGTCATTTTGTTGGAATTCGCGACTCTAACTAATGACAGGTATAGTCGAGAGATTCAAGACCTGTACATCCAAAATTCAAAAGTACAAAATCTATGCCAGAAATATTCAAGCAAGAAAGCTCCAGCATATGAATAGTATGGCGAGTGAAAAGGATGATGGACAATCAAGTTTGTGAGAGTTTTTTTTGTGTGAGTTTCTTGGAATAGACTCAATAGCATGTTGTATAATGAGTCACATAGTTGAATGGTAAGCAATTCTAGGATAGTTTTGTAATGGTCATTTTATGTACCTGGTAACTCTAAGAGTTGTAGTATGTAAGCCTTTTAAAGACATGTGTATCCCCATAAAATTTTGTGGTAATCTCAAAACCACTTTGTAACTACAGGTTCATGGTCAGCCAAAAACCATTTTGTAGTGTCGATTTGTGGTCAGCCAGAAACCACGTGTAATAGTGAAGTGGACTAGAAACAGGTCCATGCCAATGTTTGCGCACTCATGAAGAGATCTGGTGCAAGGTCACCAATGAAGGGATCTGGTAAAATTTTGCCGAAGAGATCTAAGACAGATCTACTGCCATCGAGAGTTCACCGATGAAGGAAGAGCATGGTTACGGGTCATTCGATAAAACCCATGTTGGAGGGGGATATGTAAATACAAGTATATGTATATAGTGATAATTGTTTAAAGAACCATGTATGTGAAGGACATCCTACGAGACCAGCGGTTGCAGTGGTTGGTACCCATGCATTCCGGTGGATGGTTGCTCCTTTATATGGACGTCGAAATATCCTTTGTTATGTTTGACCACAACTAGATTTTCTGAAGTGATATCGAGGCAAGTAGTCATTAAGGAGGTGTGTTAGAATGTGTAATTCCTACTTGTCCAGTTGTGACTCTCTATGTATAGAGTCTGTTCCTATTCAATAGAAGTTAGCTAAAACTAGTTTCCTATTTTAGTGTGATGTTGAGATATTCCGTCAACCAATTTATTATAAGTCCAAGATATATTTCCTATTTTGAGACTAATTCATGTATAAATGTGTGTAATCTTTTTTATTAATGATATAATTTTGCATATTGAAATTTTATCTAGATAAACTTTTTTGAACATCGATTTTATGTTTAGCCTTAAACATCTAAGGGTTAACTATAGTTATTTTTTGATTTATTGTTATTATTTCATATAAATGTTATTAAAAATCTTAAAATTCTTATAAAAATATATTAAACATTTACTGTACAGTAGAAAGCATAGCTACCAAATTTGGCCCAAAAAAATTCGATGGTTCGTTTCAATGTGCAAATTAATAAGTCAATTCGAAGTTCGGTAAGGTGCACCACGTATTAGGGTTACGGATTAAGGTAGGAAGAGTAATCATATTTCTAATTTTAATTATAAAACTAGCATTCCGTTTACTCTTCAAAAACACCTTCCGTATCCAGGAAATGACATACTATTAAGGCTAATAAAAGATAAACTCGTAGATATTTTATGCAATAATATTTGTAGGGGACATTTCTGGGCATACTTTTAATGAAATTTGTGAGCATGTTTTTAATGAAATTTGTAGGAATTTAGTATAAACTTATAATGTATTCAATACTTATGTTGTGGCAGAAAAAAGTAAATATATGTATTATAAGTAATTTATGGTTTTTAAATTTATTAAATTTAAACAGAAATATTTTAAGGAGAAAGATTGTATAAATTATTTTTTTGAATGGCAGCTTTTCATTTTTCTTTCGGTGGACTTTACTTTTTATTGACGTTTTAGGTAATTATTAAATTATAAAGTTCAATTTTTTGTATTATACAAATTAATAGATGTTATTATTATATCTTATTAATTATAATTTGGTTTGGTCTAATTAATGAGTAATTAGCAATTGAGGATATAAGTATTATTGGGGAATCAAGGAGGAGCTCAGTATGGGAAGCAAAGATAGTGTTAAAAATACTATCACCTCTAAGTTTAAGGACAAGCTATGGGAGGATCAGGAGCTAGAAAGTAAAAGGAAGCTACTTTACTATAAGGAGCTGATCAACCCCACCCTTGATAATCAAAATTATCTCTCTCTGCTGAAAAAATGAACATCCTTGAGACTAAACCAATTCTCATGAGCTTAGTAGTAGTGAGACCCATAAGTGGTCTATTTCCAAGGCTCTCTAGAACTATAAGTAGGTGGAATATGAAAATCACTTCCTTTTAGAGTGCCCAACTCTCACTCACATTTCTCTCAATTCTCAAACACCTGCCACACTTCCAATCTTCTTGACCATTAAGCCAGCCCAACTATAGCCATCTTGGAGAGCTTCTTTCCCTTTTCTTTGATCATAGAAACAAGATTTTGAAGACCCAAACATAGATTCTTTCCCTTCTCTTTGATCATAGAAACAAGATTTTGAAGACTCAAATTTAGATTATTTTTTAACTGAAGTTAATCATCATCATCATCATTTCCGAAGAATATTTGCACCTACTTAATATAAGACTTCATTATGTGAAATTTATATGATTCACTGTTATATGGAATTTACATGGAAATTCACTCTATATTAAATATCATATAATTTAAGTAGTTGATATATGGATGGATACAAAAATCTTAAAAAAATGTTATTCTACTTTAAAATGTGAAACTAAACTATTTGGAAATATATATATGTATATATATATATATATATTCCAATAATTTTCTATATTAAATTATAAAATTTAAATTATGGTTTACACTTGAACTTGGTAATAACTATGATACAAAGATTAATAAAATTCTCAACAAATTTACATTTAAAAATATAAGTAAATCCTTTAAACTTATATCCATAAAGACTCACACATACTAAATCAATAATTTGTAAAAAATATTTAGGTAATAATCACATGCAATGGAAAGATTTTCGGTAAATCTTTCTATTGCATATAATTATTACCGAAAAATCTTTTACAAATTATATGATGGATCACAGAAACATAAACTTTACGGCAAATGGTTCAATAAGAAATTTTGACTCCTGAACATAATACTTATCAATCACCAAACAAATATAACTAACCATTAAAGTTTCTTAAATCAATGTATACTAACAAAGAAAGCGAAGTTCTCATGTAAAGACTTATTTTTGGAGCGGAGTTATAGAGCACCACACCACTCTACCGGGAACGGAGTGCAGAACTATCGATTATGAACCGTGATCTGCACAATACGTTTGCTGCAGCTAGTGCGGTATCCTGCAATAATATTTATTGAGCAGAGAAGTTTATTCTACTAGATTTATTATACAACTTACCGTGAAGGCAATGTATAAGTATGTTTCAATTTAAAGTATATATATATATATATATATAAGAGTTTAGCAGTGTCTTTCTATTTTCTATTAATAAAAAAGCAGTAGATTGCAACAAATAAAAACTTGATAAGTATTCTTTACATGACTTTAAGTAGTTGTCTATATAACTTAATATAATTTCATGTAAAGTGATTAAAAGTAAAAATAAAATATAAGTATATATATTTAATTAGTTGTTATATGGCTTAATATAATTTTATATAAAGTAGTTAAAAATAAAAATAATATAATTTCATCTATGATAATTTCTATGAAAGGTAGTTGTCCACACACCGGTGAAGAAGTGGGATTGAAATTAATGAAATGGAAGTGGGATTGAAAGCCTCAATCATCACTTCCGGGGGTTGCACTAGGTAACCAGGACTTTCGGGAGGTCACCCATCCCACAACTCCTCTGGCTCTAATTGTGGAGTTTTCCCCACAATCAAGGTCACTTAGCTTGCTATCCCATTTGCAAAACCTTAGCAAGTATTGTGTCTCATGAACCATTCAAGTAGAGCTCCTTTACTCATGTAAATGAATTAAAAGTTGAAAAAAATGTGAATCAGGTCGTTTAAACTTATAATTTTCAAAAATATTTTAATACATGATATCAATTTCATATATAAAAAAATATTTTAATGTTATATATATATATATATATATATATATATATATATATATATATATATATATATCTTATCCAATAAAATATGCAATATGGGTTATGAATAAATATCTTAATATGAATTAATATTAATTTATACTTAAAAATATATCAATAACCAAAAAACCATTTTAATGTGGGTTGATAACATGTATCAATACATATAGTTTTTATAACATTCAAAAATACACTGTAAATAATGAAAAATGTATTGCACTCTAAAAACCAAAAAATATAAAAGAGAAATGAGAAAAAGAAAAGAAATAGAAAAGAAGAAGCCAACATCAATATTGTGGACCACAACACTAACACTTCAAAACAATATCAACATTGTGGGCCACAACACTAACAGGTTCATTCTTAGAAATTGACTGAGTTCACCCCATTGTTACCAAGTTCCAATTTGAATTCTGATTTGAATTCCATACAATTAGATACAAATTTCAATTCAGAAAAAAATTGACAATATACATCTTAAATATTTAAATACTTATATTTTTTCGTGTTACCTTGATATATTGTGTTTATTTCTTTCTATTTATTTTGAAATTTAAATAAATTTCAATAATTTTAATCAATATAAACAATCTTAAAATTACAATTTACTAACTAAAATCACAGTCACACTTATATATGTAATCTTTAAAATCTCTATTCTTTAAAAAAACTCTAAACTAGATCCCTCTAATTTGATGTAAAATCTTTTTATAATAAAAACATCTTTAAAACTTAAATATTCAAAACTCAAAACTACATATTTTATCTAATTTTTATTTTAATATATATAAATATATATAAAATATTTAAAAGTCAAAACTACATCTTTCTCTAATTAAGATATATATAAAATATTTTATATTTTATAATTAACATCCTCTTAACCTAAATATATAAAAAACAGTCTCAAGATCCTCTTACGTACTCATATTGTGAACTCTGGCCCAGGGTCTTGTCTATCTATATCCCAATACGCTGTAGTGATGTGATAATATAAACTATGAAAATTTTCTGATCCATTTGTCTCGTACCATTGCAGCCCTTTGGCAATGAAAAAGTTTATGTAAATTGTTGATTTTCTGAATATTTACTAATTAAATTGATATGTGTTCATATTCGTCTGATTGACTGTTGAATATTGAGAAAATCAACAATGAATATAAAAATGTACCAGATCAGTGTGATTACCAAATATTGAGAGAATCAACAATCAACATAAAAATATCCCAAACTGTACCAGGCTGGCCAGCATAGCCTCTTCATCAAATTAATTACTGGCCACCAACTCTTTCTGTTCTGGGGATGAGGAAGAAAGACATAGTGGAAGTAATTAATGGCCGCTGCAATGGATAACAAGAATTATTGAGCTGGCGTGGCATCACAGGAAGGTAAATCAACCAAGGAAAAGAAAATGATCATTGTGGCTTTGAAATTCCTAAAATTTCTATCCTCTCATATATCATGATCAGTGATCACGGTTTGACCAGATAATTCCACCAAAATATACTTTGATTAAGGAAAAGTATATTTTGGTGGAATTATAACAACGTAAGGCACACAGGGAAATTCTTCAACCATTCTCCAATCGAACACGACGGGCCACCAAAAGGCCATATTTGTGGGGCCAGTTTAAAAATTAAGGAAAAGAAAATTGTTGAATTTGTCGCGTGGAAATGAAAATCGAACACGACGGGTCACCAAAAGGCCATATTTGTGGGGCCAGTTTAAAAATTAAGGAAAAGAAAATTGTTGAATTTGTCTCGTGGAAATGAAAATTCGATAGCTTGAATTTTAAAAATATATCATATTTTATACAAAAGTTTATTCATTATTAACATTGGAAAGTAATAAAGTTAATCTTTATTTGAATGACTAAATTGAAATAAATAGCTATTATAGCAACTTAAATATATGCCAAATATATATATAGTTTGTGTATTTTGTAAAATTAATTAGAAAATTATATTTTAAAGATTTGTAGAAACTTTTATGTTTTTTTTTTTAAATATTGTCAAAATCTTAATATTAAAAATAATTTTTTATTATTTTATGTATTTAAATAATTAATAAAAAGAGATTAAATTATTAACAAAGTATGAAGCTAATAAAATTCGCAAATAAATCCTCAATGGGAGTTGTAACTTAGGGAAACATTGGCATCCATAGGGTGTCCACCACTGTCCACCGCTCCATTGATCCAAGTGACTATTAAAGATTAAGTGAAACAGATGTCATGCACACACGAGTGGGAAGAATATTCTAGGTGGTGGAAAGGATGAGACATAAAATTTTTCATTTATGTTCTGAAACTCATTGTTCGCATTTTGGAATGGGAGATAGAGTGTTAGATGAAGGCTTGCTTATCTCTATGCAAGTTGATGCAGAGGTATGGTAATTCTTAGTGGGAGGACAACGAATTGGATAATTCAGGTTATGGTGGTAAAATTTGTGACCCTAGCATAGGAGGATCCAGTTGGAGCATAATCAAGATTTTTGTGTTTTGGGGTTTCTCAATGGCCAATTGTAGGATGGAATCAAATTGTTGTCCTACGTCTTGACTCTTCGTAAGATTCTTTTTCTTCGTTGCTCAATCTTGTTGTCAGTTTTAGAATGTTAATGGTAGGAATTTCCTTTTTGGGGAACTCTGATATTGTCTACTATTTTCGATCATGTACCTGGGTTTTAGGAGGTTCAATGTTGGTTAGGAAATCCAGTTGGAGGCTACAGGTGATTTCTAGAAGGGTGTGGACGA
The DNA here is from genome assembly GCA_034641835.2 of Pinus albicaulis. NCBI lineage: Eukaryota > Viridiplantae > Streptophyta > Pinopsida > Pinales > Pinaceae > Pinus > Pinus albicaulis. The sequence goes on from CM076582.1 coordinate 1,287,575,481, forward strand.
AAAGGCATGAGTGTTCCTATTCGCTGTGATGGTCAGGTTTGGTTTATGGTGGTGATTCGGGGGGATTTCGAGTGCTTAGGGCACAAATAAATGGTTTTCTATTTGAGCAATATTGTGGACTGTGTGATTTTTCGAGGTTTACAGGGGCATTCTATTTTTCCCGTTGTTCACCTTAGCGACCACTTGGTAGCTAGATTAAGGTGGAGGTCGCAGGAGTGGTTTAGTTTCTTAATGGCTTCAATTGTTCAGGGGGACGAGTTTAACTAGTGGTTTGCCAATTTATTAGCCACCCTAAGTGGTACAAAGGGAGCAATCTTGTGAACCAAAAGTGGAGCCCTGTTGTGGCATGGTCATGTTTTGGCTTGTGCATTTTTCCAAAGGTGTTGTGTTACATGGTCCAGGTACGTGCAACGAGAGACAAGAGTTAGGGGGATTTTGTGAGGTGGAAAATGTGTCACTAGTGTGGACAAATGAGACGGGGTATTGACCTTAAGGGTCAATGTGGGTAATACATGTTGGGAGATGGCGACATCAATGAAATGTGGACCAAAATATTACCTAGTCACCTTGGAAGGTATATTTACCCCCCACCCCCACCACCCCCTTTTAGACATTTTTGACAACCAACTTAGATATGTGGCCCTCCTCCTAGAGCAAGCCAGTAGGGACCATCATGATCATTAAAATTTGATTATTAGTTTTTTGAATGACCTAGAATGCAATAAATTTAAAATGTAGGATCGTCTAGCCACCTTACAGAGGGGTCAAAGAAGAATATATGAGAAGCTGGAACATTTTAGAGGGAGACTTGCGTACATGGAAAAACATGTACACTATGACTTTAGGCCAACCTCATCTCTCAGTGCTGAGAAACTAACTCTAGATAACTCTTTGGATCCTTTATGGTTAGCGATTGTATCTTAAATTTATGTGTTTTCTAGTTTTACTAGTCATTTTAGCTGTGGTTAATTAGAATGTACTGGTTACTAACTATTTGTTTTAGTTGTTTTCACTCTAGAAAAAAATACAGTAGGAGTGAGGATGAAAAAAAATTGAGGAACTAAACACAATGATGTATTAAATTCTCCTTTGAATTAATATAATTTGTTTTACTTACAAAAAAAAATGGCAAATGAATCTATGAAAATATCAAGCATGATGATTACAACAGAAAGTATTTTAATCACTTAAATAGTTTATTTACACTATATATATATATATATATATATATATATATATATATATATATATATATATATATTCAAGAAATGTGTTAGGAATTATACCAAATTTCATCCGTGGGTAAGTATAATTCACACCTTGTGAAGCTTGTAAAATGAGTTCATAAATATTGAGAACCAAAAGAAAAGTGTTTCAGGAAAAATAATAATCAAATCCATAAAAAATAAATGAGAATAAAAACACATTTTACAGTGAAAGTAAGGACTTAGTTGTTGTGGTGCTAATATCGGTTTATAGATTCAGTCCCTCTTTATATTTATTTTACAACCCAGAGTCTATCTGGTTATTTCAAGGTTATCATGCAAGGTCTATGCAGGTTACAGGTTCCCTATCAAGCATTGATCAATTACGAAATATAAGATCGTTGGCCCAAAAGAGATCTAAATAAGTTGAGCATAAATTAACAAATCGAGTAAGAAAAATCTTAAATAACATCAACCCTAAGTAACAATAATCCTGAGTAAAGTTACCAATAAAATACATACCCATACCACACGAACTGTATTCCAACAACACATGATCAAAAGAGTGGGCCCAAATCTTCAATTAGGGCCGTGGATGAAGAATTATAGATCACACCAAGCTAATGATATGATGCTACTCTTATTAATTCATAAAAATATTACAAGTGAAAGGAATATCATCTAGTTCTTCTCAGATGTGGCATACTTATACGTAACTACCATTACATGAATAGCATAATTTAACAAAAAAATAAATTGTGGTGATCCAACTGTCTTAAAAATATACAACAGTTCCTCAAATCTTAAACAAAATGAAAAGATAGTAACATAGCTGGATCTGCCAGCTATCCGAGCAGTTGGTTAGTTCATGGGTCAGCCCTCAAATAATGCCACCAGTTCTCAATCGGAAGCATCATGATGGGTCATGTTCTGCTAAACGATGTATGGTACACACTTTTGATTAATTATGCAAAGAATCTCGTCATCAAGTCATTTAGGTATTGTTCCCCTATGACTACCACTTCATTAATGAACAATTTAGGAAGACATGACAACATGATATAAATTTCATTAATTTGGATACAAATTAACCTCATCAGAGCTATAAAGTAGATGGAAAGGGATAGGAGGAAGTAGGTAAAAATGGGTAATTTAATCGGCGAACATCTCCCCCCAACTGACTAGGTTGCACGTCCTCATGCATATCGCTTTCGTCGTAAATCCGAATTGGACCTACTGTGACTAGCATGGAGCCGAGTGAGGTCATATTGTTTGGCCATATCGGTTCGAGGTAACTAATATGAATTTGTGTGAATAAATTCCTTCCACCAGTTGTCATTCACTTCATAAGTCGACTCATAGTGATCAAAAGGTAGCCAGATAATAGGAAACTAGGGACCTAACCCCAACTAGTCAACTCCACAATGCTTCATGCAAGAAATATACTATGGAATTCTTTCCAATTCTCTTCAAAATTTGGGTGCCCCAAATTTTTCTCATACCCGTACTCCTGAAGATGAAAGTATCTAACGTTTTTTACAAACATCCTTATCTTCTTCCCTACAGGTATAAATCTGTTTCGTACAAAGGTAAAGACACCATCGTTTTGTTGTAAGAATCCACTCGTTTTGTCCTTCTAACCTGAGAAGCTGATAATGTTTAGTAACAATAGCCCCATACTAGAAATTCTCCATCCTAACCGTCAATGGAAATTTTGCTTGATTTGCCTCAAATGTGTCAAAATCCTTCTTCCATTTAACTTGATTGATTACAAAAGATGTAAAAGCCCTTAATTGGATATCTCCTACAAATGGCACTGGATTGAATGTCTGATCATTTCTCAGGATATAATTATGCATATAGAGATCACAAATAAAGTGTCGATGAATATAATTACTAGCTCTAAAAGCCCTTAATAATTGCATAGGGTCCTATATTTTGTGACTTGACTCTTGTTTAATTCACTCAAAATAGAAAAGGAATACTTCTCATGAAGAAAAAGAGAGTAACTATTAGAAGGAGGCCAACATGCCAAAATTTCTTGTGCTAAAGTAAAGATCTCATTCTTATCAATATTGAGCAACTGAACCTGTTCCTGCATTATATGATTCTCTTCTGCAATTTTTCTCATTTTTCCTGATACTTTTCCCATTGAGTTATATATTTGGCGACTTCCCTTGCCGCATTCTATCGAATTTGTCTTACCTCTTTTTTATGAGCCTTCGTTGGATTTCCCAAGGTAGAAACTAAAAGAAATGGCTTTCCAGCTCCAAATTCCTGTTGAAAAAAATGAATTCCCATGTTTCTTGAAGGTTGACAAGTGCCCCGGTCTATGTAGATGATGAGATTATCTCTCTATCCTTTCTCTATGTAGATGTAGATACTACCTCTATGTCCTTTGTCTATGTATATGCCGAGACTACCTCTCTTTCCTCTGTTTATGTAGATGTAGAGACTACCTCTCTATATTTTATATGAAAAACTAGTGAAACTGTCTCGTTGGTTCTAGAAGTGGTGGTCATCCAGCAATGTTTGATTTTTTATTTATATTTTTCCTGTTTCCGTAATTGCATCACCTTTTCCTTAGCTTTGAAATTGCCACCTTTAATTGAACATTATGCTTTAACAACAGTCAATTTCGGCACTGACTGGAAATTTCCACATGTGTCCTAGCTTTCCTTTTTGCAAATTCTCCAACAGATTCTTTTGTTATCAAGTTTTCTTCGATTGTTTCTGAAGCTAGTACTAGTTCTTATGGAACAATATCTACCTCACTCCCTTCTGCAACAAATCCTAAGAAAATCAAATTGGGAGGAAGGATTTCCGATGGACCGACTTCTGTTGCCATGACTATAGAGGTAGGAGAAGGGAATTTCCTTCATCCTCTCAACAAAGAGGCCATAAGATGTGAGAAAGGGGGAGTAATTTCAGTTTCCATGCCACCAACAACCTTTTTCTTTACCCCCAGAGTTTCTTCTCTGTCTCCTAAGTCATATTGTTGATCCTGCATTTCTCCATCCCCTTGATCCTCCACTTCCTCCCACATCTGTTCCATTTCTTCTTCCTCGAGAAATTCCTCCTGTGGACTTGCGACCATCATAGATGCAACTTATTCCTCTGACATTTATGCCAGCCACTGCCAAGTTACAGGGTCTGTAATATGGCATTTATTACCAAAAATCTAACAAGTCCATGATTTGTAATGACGACTAGTGCTTAGTGCGAATGACGTGCATATTGGGCCATCAATTGTAAATTTCTGAAAAGGAAGAAGGGAATATTTATAGCATGTAACCAACAGAATCGAAGACTAGCTAGGAGCTTAAAATGATATTTAAAAAGAACATAAAAGTAACCTTCATAAGTGATGTAGTGGATTAAGAAGTATCTCACATCTGACCAGGGTTATGTTAACGATTTTCTATCATACCCATTTCCTTTTTGCACCACATTTCCCCTTTCCTACAAGAAAAAATCTAGAATCTCTCGCAAGGATAATTTTATAATAAACCACTTTTTTACTCTTCTGATAACCCACTCCCCACTGCAATGACTTCTTCAGTCACTTGCATTTCCAACCCGCAGACCCTTGAGCTATTCCCCTAAAGATTCAAAGTAAATTCAATTGTTACCACTTCACAGAATCCCTATAATTTCTCAAAATAAGTGTGCCATCCAGTATTTTAATAATATTCCATACTTGTGTTTTTCTTTGTATCTGCTCTGTATTCTCAGGTTCATGTCTGATTTATTGGCCACCCATTATAACTATCATTTAAAATGTAGTATCATTTATAGTAAAAACTAGCCGTTTGGGGAAAATATAGCGGAGAAACCATGTAGTAGTGGAAATGGTGATAAGGGAAGTGATCTCAGGAGAAGGTTATGGTAAAAAAACAATAATCATGGTAATAATTACACTACATTGGGAATTACGACAATTTAATATTGACATGTATGTATGTGAATGGTGTATTTTCAAATGAATGTTGGTAGGTTTGAAGGATACTCATGGAGATATGATGTGAATGGGTAATGATATGGTATTTAATGGTATTATTGAATGGTTAAGTGGTATTAATGAGGTACACGTAATAATGGCAATAGTATCAATATTAATTAAATGCGATACGCTCTCCCCCCCAACTAAGGTATGGCCACCCTCAGCCTTGATTGGTCATGTTATCATTGTAAATGCCAATTAAATTCACGGAGTCATTCGGGGACATACCTGATGACTTACCTCAGTGGATTATCAACGTTCGCAGAGTATAAACACCGATGGAGTATCAATATTGGAAAATTATCAGCACTAGTGGAGTATCAACATCAATAGAGTATCAACACTAGTGGAGTATCAACATTAGCATAATATCAACTTGATTGGAGTATCAACATTGGCATAGTATAAACATGGAAAAAGTATCAACACCAGTGGAGTATCATCATCAGAAGAGTATCATCACCAATGGAGTATCAACAATGTTGTAGCAAGGACAAAACTGAGATGTTGCAATAGGGGTAGCAACAAGGAAATGGAAAAATTGGTGTTGCGATTGGAGTAGAAGAAAATAAAGGGAAAAGGGCACTACAACTGGGGTAGAAATAGGGAAAGGTAAAAAAATGGTGTTGCAACTGGAGTAGTAGCAGTTAAGGAAACGAAAAAAATGGCATTCCAAATGGAGTAGCTGTAGGGAAAAATGGTGTTGCAACTAAAGTAGCAACAGAACTTAACTTTATTTTATTTTATTTTATTTTATGATTATTTATTTATTTTTTAATTTTTTTATTATTTACATATTTATTTATTTATTTATTTATTATTAAAAAATTTTAATATTTGTTTATTCAGCAAGAGGTGGAGAGGAATAATTTCTTACAGGAATGAATTCAAAACTATAATCATCAGAAAATTGTATAATGAAGGATTCTCTAGAGGTCGTATGGTAATACAACCTGAGGCGATGTCCAATTGCATGTAAAGGGATATGTGCATCGTCTATTTTTATGATTTTAAAAAATCCATTTTCAAACACTGTGTGGACCTCATATTGATACGCCCATGTTGACCAAAGATTTTATTTAAAATCCCTAAATCGAGAATCGTAGAGTGACACCCAATCACCTTTTTAGAACACCTTCTTCTTAATAAATTTATCATGCCACTTAATTTGTTACTGTGGTATGGTGGGAGTGTTATGTACAACTACTAAAAAAATTCCATCTAATTCATTGAGTTGATTTAGTCAGTGTTTCTAAGCTATAGTAAGATCCAATCCTACTTTAGTAATTGTCCTAAGTGTTTTTACTTCGAATTCAATCGGGAACAGAGGGGACTGGCCATACACAAGTTCATATGATGAAAATATTGTTGTATTCCTCCATGTGATTCTATATGCATAAAGTGCTTCAGGGAGATTTTCAACCCAATTCCGTCGATGGTTAGCCAGAATATTTGTAAGAATATTTTCCAATACTTTAGTTTTCTTTTTTTACTTGACCATTCGCCTAAGGGTGATATGGGACTCAATGTTTGATTCCAAATTTCTTTGTAAGTGCCTCTATTGAATTTGATGTAAAATAAGCCCCTCCATCTCAAAATACTTCCTTAGGAATCCCATATCGAGAAAATATTACACCAAACAGGAAGTGTGAGACAATTTGTTCAGTGGCTTTTGGAACGACCTTGGTTTCAACCCATTTCAGTATATAGTTTGTATCGACAAGGATATGGAATTTTTGGAAATATAGAGGATTAAATGACCTGACAAAATAAATGGCTCATTTCTCAAATGGATCAAGAACTAGTTGTGTCTTTAGTGGAATTTCACCTGATCGAAAAAGCTAGCCCATTTGTTGAAAACTATCACACCTCCTAACATATCTTCTAGCATTTCAAAATATATAGGGCCAACATTATCCCATTTGCAGCACCTTGTGACTGGTTTGTTTATCAACAATATTCCCCCCACATTGTTCATCATGAGAATCCATTAATACTCGTAGATCTCATCCTCACCTACACAGCATCGAATTTGTTGATCTGGTCTAGTGTAGAAGAGGTACCCTTCTATCCATGTATAATGGGCACCCTGCTGAATAATTCTTCGTTCTTCCCTGTGTGACAAATGATGAGGTACCTTACGTGAAGAAATATATTTAGAAACATCTTCATACCAAGGAGTGTGAGTATAAATTGAAAAAATATGTTCACCAGGGAAGCTATCTTCTACAGGTGAATCTTCATTATTAATATTTAGCCTAGACAAGAAATATTCTTTAGCATTATCATTTCCTAGTTTGTCCACAATAGTGATATCAAACTCGTGTATCAATAACAACGATCTTGTGATTCGTGCAAGAGTTATAGGTTTATTCATCATATAAATGATGGTTGAATGATATGTTTGCACAAAGGTGGGGTAACCTATAATATAATGTTGAAATTCTTTAATAGAATAAATGATAGAAAAAGAGTCATTCTCAGTTACTGTATAATTAAGCTCAACGACAGTTAAATTATTGCCCACATAGTAGATTGCATATAGTTTCTTGTCTTCCTATTTCCCAAAAACTTCCGGAATGGTATTATGGTAAGTGTTCGTAGAGATATGGAATGGAAGTCTCTAATCAGGGCCACGCAATACTATATCCTCACAAATGAATATCTTGATCCCTGAAAAATTTGATTCATAACGATCAACCCACACAAATTATGCATCTTTAGATAGTAATTGGAAGAGTGGAAATGCTATTTTAGAAAAAATTTCTATGAAGCATCGATAATACCGAGAATAACCAATAAATTTTTTTATCATTTTTTGTGTCTTCAGAGTGGGAAATTTTTATATTACCTTGACCTTAGCGGGGTCAACCCGTATTTTTGCAGCTGAAAGTAAATGTCCTAAGATGATTCGTTCTTCCATCATCATATAACATTTCAATGTGCTAAGTGAAACATTAGTATATTTACATTGTCTAAGTATCTTTTCTAAATTTTCCAAACCGTATTCAAAAGAATCACCATAAGGGGTAAAATGATCCATGTAAATTTTGACAATGTCATTAATCAAGTCAAAGAAGATTCCAAATATTTCCCATTGGAAAGTGGACAGTGCATTAGAAAATAAAAATGGTAGGACCTAGTATGAAAAAGTTCCCTAGGAGTAAGTAAAAGTTGTATTGTCTCGATATTCAAAAGCTATATGGATCTGGTTGTATCCACTGAATCCATCTAGGAAAGAAATAACTTCTTTTCGGTTAGTGGGTTGAGAACCTCGTTGATGAAACATAATGGAAAGTGATATTTATGGGTAGATTTATTTAATTCCTTGGAATTGACTCAAATCCTCCACTTTCCATTTTTCTTTCAGAATATTAATAAGAGGGATACCCATTGGCTATCATATATTGGATAAATAAATCCAACATCTAATAAATTCTGCAATTATTCCTTATAAACATTTTTTTTAAGAGTAGGATTCATTCCTCTTTGGGGTTGGCAAACAAGATGACATTCTTCTCTTAGATATATATGGAAGGTACATAAATCAGGATGGATTCCCTTCATATCCATGTATTCCTAATAAAATTCCTCCTTCTCCCTCCAAAGAATCCTTAATAATCGTTCAACTTTGGATGGTGGTAGGCTGGGATTGTTATTCAAGGTTTTGCATGGATCAATTTGTATGGATCAATATGTACTAGGACACTTCTATGAACTATTGTCATAGGAACACTTTTATTTTCAATTTCTAGTTAAATAAATTTCTCTATAGTACAACTCAAAACAACCTCTCATAGTCATTGGGTCAGGTAAGAAATAGAGTTGGGATTATTGATAAACATGATAATAGCATTTTCTTCCGTTTCTGCTTTGAAACAAAGAGATTTAAAAATAGTAATAATTCATCTAAAATCTTCATTTTTTGGTTTATATTCATCCCAAAATGGCGAGTCTTGTGCTGGGATAAACTCAGGTTTGACTGATGAGCTTTGTTTTGCATGAGGATAAAGCACAAGATTCTTCATAATTTCCCCATTTGATATTACCATGTTCCTGGATCGACACCTAATATAGGAATCATAAATAGCGAGCCATGATATTCCTAAGATGAAGGGATGTCCCTCTACTAATGATTGAATGTGTATTACTAAGATATTGACGGGGTATTCCCAGGAATCCCCAGAAATGATTACATCTTCCAATTTTCCTACAAGTATCAAAGTAGGCCACTCTGCAAATTATAGAACATTTGGGGTTGGTTTGAGGATGAATAAGCCCAAAGTAAGCACAATTTTCAAGGTTATAACATTAATTGCTTCCCCATGGTCCACTATAACATTTATAATGTCAACACTATTGATTTGAACTGTGAGGATAGATTTTCCTAGGTCATCGTATTTAATAGGCATAATTTTTCCCAACATCATGTCTGAAAATATCCCCATGATGTGAGTAGTGCATGGGTATTTAGGATTTATCCTAGGTTTATTTAAGCACAACTCCATGATTTTTTTCACATAAATCGACACTTCATTCATGGTGGAGCAATGGTATTTTAACAAATATATTCTATAGTTATCATAAGAGATCAAATTCAGGTTGAGGGATATTTTTATTCAAGGACAAACTCTTAGGATAGGTGGCCCTACCTGAACCCTTCGAGCAACAATTATTTTAGTGCGGTGATGTTGTTCCACAATATTTTGCATTGATTTACCCCCAACTTCCCCATAGGGGTGTACAAATTCTGGTTCTAAAGACGAGACTTCGCCTTCATTTTTTTCAATAATTAATTGTGAAGTCCTTGCATTGACCACTCGATTGGATCAAAGATTCAACTCCATATATTATGAAATCGAAATACCATAGGGAGGAAGGTTGAGTGTCTCAACCTATTGGACTCCCCTATTATTTGGATTCAGATTAGTTTGAACATGAAATTGAGGGCAAAGAGGAGGAGTGCAAGTAGAAGCATTTGGTGGGAGCTGTAACTGTTTATATGTAGTTGATTTATAGCAAGAGGGGGTTCACACCAATTCTAAGACCAAGAAGGGACTAGACCAGTTTAAGGTGAACATGTTTTCCATTCCCTTAAACCATTTTTCTCGTTGTAGACGAATATCTATAGCAATTGAAATGATGATACTTGACACTCGAAAACTTAGCTCTCCAATATTAACATCTACCCAAGTAAAATTGAAGGAAAACTCCTTGGTGATATGCACACTATAACTTTGGATCTTCTCACAAAATATGATACAACCCGTCTTTTCAAAAGAAACCCTAATTGATAGTATGTGTTTATCAAGGTAAGGTTTTGGGGCTCAAACCTAACTATGTCTCCTACTTTGTGTTTCTTTCTATCTGGAGTTGTCATTATTTAATAACAAAGATAATTTCTATGGTTTTTTAATGCAATTTCAATGTTTTCCAATTGAGCATAGTGGTAGGTTAGAATTTATCAAAATAGGGCTTTAGATGAGGTATTTATGGTGATTTAGAATGAGAAAACCGACATAAAAGACAAATAAAAAAACTCATTTCTTAGACCCAAAGCAACAATTTTCTATTTTTTGCCTACAATGGAAAATTTACAACACAGGGGCAACACAAAAGCACAACACATGAGAGGAAAAACGTTTCTTGATCCTTGAGGGAAGCAACAACAAGATGCAAGGTTTCAAACTAGTTAAATGAAATTTCAGGCTTAAAAATATGAATGGAAATAAGGCTTTCAATGTTTGATGCATGTAACAAGATAAAATGCAACAAGTTAATTAAAGTGCAGCGTATTCTTTAAGCTCAACAAAGAAACATAGTGATATAAAATTTTGAAGTTTTACAAGGTTGTTTGAGTGTTTCTTCAACTGGTAAAGACAAATTAAACAATGTGGAGGATAAAACATCCAAGAAAATTATGAATTGGAACTTGGAAGTGGTGATAACTCTTTGTCTTGAAGAAACATAGAAACTATCTTTCACTGCAATGCCTCCCCTACGAAATTTGAGCAACAAAACCCAAGTGATGGCTATGAAGTGTTTGATGGAAGTAAGAATGTCTCTAGTATTTTGGATACTATAATAGGTTTTTAAACTCCCAAGGTGAAAAAACCCAAGTTTCAAAGACAATGATTACGATTTGGAGCCTCAATCATAAAAGCACAGCAAGTGTTAGAAACAAAACACATGTCTCATAATTGTTGTACTAGTGGTGATGTCATAGAAAATGTGATTTGACACCCTAACTGACTATCGAGACCCCACTAATTTGTGGCAATGATGAGAATACAAGACACACTATGACCCTACTCATGATGTTATATGAGACATGACCCTAGACTCACTTAACTCAACCTTTAGGCAATCATAAACTATATTTACATCGCCTTTCACACACTCTAACATAATTACATATAAATGAAATGTTTCATTTATTACAAAGACTAATAGATTTATTTCTAAGAGATCATAGATAAACCTTTACACCTTTAAAAAAATCAATTTAAAAGACTAAACTTGTTTTTTGACTACTATAATATAGGACACTAAAACCCTAAATGCTGCAACATTCAAGTGTGTCTTATGCTCTTTCTCTACTTTACAATAGATATTTTAAAACGATACATAAGAAACGAAAACTTTGTTAACAATTTACCCCGAAAATGACAATATGAATCTCATATCAAAATATATTAGGCAGATTAGATTCCCCATGAATCTCTTTTCAAGTTACCATTAAACTAATTTCGACCTTAAAAAAATCGATGCCTTCCCTATGGAAGCAAATCTCATCTGAATTCATGTCAACAGTAAATGTCGAGAGGGACAAAAAAATTAGTTTTGAACTTGATTTTACTCTATAATCCAACCACACTCATTCTCTTTTCTCCTGAAAATATAGAAAGATATATAAAAATAAGGCTGATCATAACATTAACATTATTTAAAAATTAAAAGATTTTCATGATTAAAAGTAAGATTATGTGATAGGACTGCACCCTTGACATATTGACAATGGAATGTGTCAATTATCTGGAAGGCATCAACTTGTGACCACAAATTTTTGCACTTGGATTTACAAAAACAAGTCACTAAAATATATATTAGTTGTCAATCTATTATAGAAACTTCCTTGAAAAGGTCATGCTCGGATATGACGCTGATATTTTTTGGGTTTTTTTCCTTATCATCTTCATTTAATATGTAAAAAATGTATAAATTAAACTTTTATATCTCTAGTAGTTTTTCTCATTTGTTTTCCCATTCAATTCTGGCTAGATTTATACTTGAAATATGGAAATACATATTTTTTAGCAATTTATACTTCACGTGGTAAAAATGGGTGGGAGGAATACAACTCTGAGAGAATGGATTTCAAAATTTTCACTAATAAGTGTGTATGATGTGGTGTCATATAATCCAGAGACAATAAACGAGATGGGTGCTTCATGGTAATTGAGTTTTTTTATGCTAGCAACGACCTGGAAAATACACTGATCGATGTTGTTGACCAGATGCATATTGACATAGCCAAGAGAATGGAGTAAGAATTGAATTCATATTCTCCTTGTTAGGGTCCTATAAATATAGGATTCATAATTTTAAATTTCCTTTATAGTCTTATAAATCTGTACATACCTTACTTTCTACAAGTTGTTTTCCCATATTTTGAAAAAAATGAAAAAATAATAAAAGCCAAAAAGAGGGTAAAAAAGTCCTAAAATAAAGATCAAAGGACTTAGAAAAAAACATATACCCCAAAAGAAAAATAAAATAAGACCTGCAGAGTGTCAATAAATGCCATAATCCATGATCAGTTAAACAGTTTAATATTAACTTTTCATGCTTCCAATTTCATGTTTTAGACAGATAATAAGGATTTGTCAAATAGTTTAAACTTGAAAAATCAGTAGATAGGTAGAGAATAATGAGGAGCTCAACAGTTTAATCTGAGCCCTCAGATGAAATAAGGTAGATTTAGATAGTTTTATGCTTTGAAAGAAAATGTTTTAAGGTGGCAAGTCTAAATGCACCTACAAAATGAAGAAAAAATGTTAGAAATAAAGTTGGGTAGGTAGAAAGTAGTGGATCAAGCATGTAATAAGACATCCTCGGGCAGAATCAGTAATTTCCCCTCCCCTATAAGTATTTAGTATTTTAAGCTATCAGTCAAACAGGCTCAGAGCATTTCTCTGACTTTTGTTGGGACCAGACCCAAGGCTCAATGACTGGCTAGTTAAAAATATTGAGTTCTTATGTTAAACCCACATTTATCATCATTTACCCTTAATTCATACATAAAAACCACTTTTTCTTAAGTAAAGGAACATTCTTACTTAGTAAAATTGTAACCCTAAAATAATTAACTTCACCCCTTCAAAAGCATTCATAAAACCACAAAAATACAATTTCTCCTAAGTTAAAGTGTAAAATATTAAAAAAGACAATAGTCCTTTGCCTTGTCTATCATATATACTTTACATGGAGATAAAATTTGTTTATATTACATTTCACTACCCTTTCATATTAACTTTTAACATATTTTTATTAAATCCCTAAGAAGTACCCTCTCCTATTTATTAATTCGCTTATATTTAAAATACCTCAAAACCCCACAATTTAATGTTTAAGATCAAAGTCTATTATCCCCATGTGCGCAAATAAAAAATCCCAAAATAGAACCCCTTTGATCTAAAACTATCATTATTTAAATACCCTGCCCCTATGGTGTTTTAAACTATTCAAAAGGTTTAAAAATATATATAATAAAATAAAACCCACCCCACATATGTTTTATTAAAACATCTCACTAATGTTTTTAAAACAAAAACATTACCCCCACCTATATTCATATAATCCAAAGTTTTTTGAATTAAACAAACAATTATTTATAAAGCCTTGGCCCTCTATGAATAAAAGCCCACACCCATATACATTGGGTAAAAACATTGTACATATGTTTAAAACCTTATATATATTTCCCCGCCACATCTTAACCCTTCCGCCTATGTAAAAGCCTGGTCCCACCTTTCTATTTCGATGCAGCTCTCGAAATGATCTCCACCATTCACATCCAACTCTCAAATCTGACGGTCGGAGGACGATATCACGTGAAAAATATGCTCGACACTTCGCCCATTCCTATCTCCTCCACGTGGTCCCTCATTACTGGATTGCGTGGGTAGAGGCCAAAACCACTTACCAGCAGAAGTCTACGCGATAATTGCCATTTTTTAAAATCCTTTGCATTCCAAAACCGCCTTCCCACCCAACAAGACCTACATTCAATGCAACTGTAATGTTTTAATAAAACCTTTTGTAATGTGTTTATTCACTTATCCCGAACGTTTAAACCATTGCATTACCTCCCCAACTTTAAATAAACCCTGTTAAAGTCTTTTTGTGCCATTTTTATGCCCGAAACCTGCAAACCCTTCCCTTGAAACCCCAGAAGACTGTTAAGGAGCTACACATTGCTGAAAACCATTCACTGAAGCCATCAACTCATTCAAAAAAATATGAAACTATTCCAACGCCAAATACTTGCATTACAAAAGGTATTTTTCTAAAAATTGAACCAAAAAATGATTTGAAAGATATTTTAAGAACAAAAACACTCTTATAGTTCAAGAATTAATTGAAAAAACTGTTAAAAAGTCCCAAAAACAGGCCGAACTCTGGGAATTGTTTCCTAGAAACCCTGTTTCTCTGTTGCACATCATTTCTAAAGAAATTAGTGAGTTTCAGAGTTTATTAGTCTATTTCAAGCCCTAAAATAAGCCAGAAAGCCTCTGCAACTACCCCAAACCCTCTGTGGTCCTTTTCAAAAGAGTTTTTCAGCCCTACTCAGGAAACCCTTATTTTCTATTTTATGCCAGTTCTAAAGCCTCAAAACATCTTTGATAGGCTTAATTGAACAGAAAACCAAAAAAAGAGACTATACTTTGCCAAATTTTCCCAATTAAGCCTCTACTAAAAGTAAATTGCTTCTACAAATTGTCCAAACTTGCAGAAGTAGCCAAAATGCCAAAAAAGAAGAGTTCTAGAAATCTAGAAGGTTGCAAAGTGCCAAAATCAAATACAGTACTGTGACCACTAAAGGCCATTGTCACCTCCCTGCAGCTAGGGTTTCATTAGCAGTTACTTTGTTTTTCATGTCATTAGAAAAAGGATAATTTGGATAAAACAATCTAAATACTAGTTAAAGATCTATTTTACTCCAAAAGTTCACAAAGAAATGAATTTTAAATGATATTCCTTAACAAAATATTCCAGGCAGCAGAACAAAAGGAAGTTATTTAGGTGGAGAGAGATAAATTTTCACAGTGAATGGCAAAAGTGACATGAGAATTCACAATGATAGTGAAAACATAAACAGTCAAGGAGCATTAGAGTTAAAGTGCATTAAATGAAAGTCACAATAAAGGTTCAAACAAAGATACAAAGTAGTGAAGGTAAAACAGTAAAAGTAAATACAGAGGCAGTTAATGGTAACTAAAGATAAAAATACTTTCAACAACAATGAATTTTATCCAAAGTGGAAGTAAAAATAGTTAAAAGAACATTAACATTAAAAGATGAAAACAGAGCAAGAAGGGACATTTTTGCAGAAATTACCTGTTTAAGTCATTATTTTTCAAAAAATATTATGGCCAATCCAAGATGAATTTTTCAAAACTGAAGGAGTTTCATGTTCCTAAGATGCCAAACTACAAAAATCTCTCTCACTTTTATAACATCCATTATATATGTGGAAGTATTAAACAATATTTGAAAGCATTTTTTTTCAGAAATTTCCTGTTAAGTCATTAGTTTGCAGAGAAGATTATGGCCAATCAGAAATACATATTACAAAACTGAAGGATGTTTTTTTCCTAAGAGACCCATCTACAAAAACCTATCTCAGAGTTTGCACAAATATTACAGAATGAGAGATACATGCACATATTTACAGCCTATTTTTCAGACTGTGGAAAACTCTGTTTTACACATCTTTTTCTAGAGCCTATTGTGAATAGCTAGAGAAGAATTTTAGGGAACTAAGAGGGGTTTATCTCGAAATTTTATTTATCTACAATAACCACTTTCACTTTTATTATATCTATTTCGGATTGATAAATACAAAGGTATCATTGAACCCCAATTTTATAGAATTTCTAGAGCAGAATGCATAAAGAAAGGAGACCATTAGTAACTTGGATGCCTCATCATCAACTAAGAGTTGAGATCAAATTTGAATTCTCCTCTTTGTCATCACCTATCCATAAAAAATAGTGCCAAATAGATGCATTAGTTTTGAGTGTCCTTTACTTAATTTCTATTTATGTAAAATAGTTGGAGATATTTGTAAACCAATCTTGATATTTTTTTAAGATATTCTAGTTTAGAATTTGTATAAATACTTGACTCTTTGAAGTATTTTGGTGGAATAAAATTTTTGGGATTGTTATAGTCATTTCTTGGAATTTTAAGCTTTTGTGTGTCAAAACTTTGGGTAGCAGGCTGGATCAAAGCAAATTGGAATCATACTTTAGGATCCTTACGATGAGCTATTTGGAGTGAAGTATTTTCTTCACTTGTCATTGTTTCTTTTCTTTGTTACATGCATCCATTTATGTATACACTAAATCTGAATGTATAACTAGGAATATTAATACATGATATGTTAATATCACCCTGTTTTTAACTAGTTGTAATTTATATGTTTTCATCTGATTTTTGGTGTAGGGAACCCTTAATTGCTCCCTCTCCTGTTTGACCTCTTTGAATACTTCCCTTTTCTAGATTTAATGATTCTTAAGTGCCCTTTATCCCAATCATATCACCTCACAAAAACCACTTTCCAATATCTCCAAGGGTTGTCTATCTTTCTCTAAAGACATTTGACCTTTTTGCCCTTGATCCTAGTCATGTTAGCTTGATCTTGACTCCATAGCCCAATGGACAAATAGATTTCCCACTATCCATCCTTTCAAGTGATTTTTCCCACCATATCCAACAAAACCAAACCAATACTATACTTTCATAACTAGCCTAATATTCACAAATTAAAACAAAGTTAAACTTTAAAGAGAGATCCCTCTCTGAACCCTAGGAAGACTAGATCCTAGAGTTTGAAGTAGGTTTGTGGTTACCTCTAGAATTCTCTGATTGAAAATCAAAATCACACAACTTAAGAATTACTAGAGTGATAACATACCGGTGACCATACTGGGGAAGACTAACAGTTTCTTCAGAAATATTTTACAAGATCAGATCTGATCTATGATGGTGGACATTGATCAGACACACGTCGGTTAAAATCATCCACCTAGTGACTCCAAATCAATTTCACAATCAAGAATCCACTGGAGGAATGAACCTAAAAGAATAGTATGGAAAGATCAGGCTTTTAACTTGGATCTTATTCCAAGACATTATGTTCTTTTTCATTAAGAAAGTTTTTCAATGTATATTGTATTTTATAGAAATATATAGCTTGGTTTTATAGATACAATGTCCCTTCTTTATGGATAATTTACAAGATGACCCAAGAATAAAATGCAGGTATGCTCCCATGAGCAAAGATCACATACTTGGATTTCCACACAAACTACCAAAGGTAAATTGGGATAAAAATATTCCTATATTTCAAAATGAGAATATTGATGATTCTTTATTAAATCCCATTAAATTTCATATACACTCATGGATATTGAAGGGTGATTGGCATGATGATTGACTCATGAAGCTATTCATGGCAACCTTAGAAGGACAAGCAAGGGAATGGTATGAAGCTCTCAAACCTGCTAGTTTATTTTATTTAAAGGATTTTAATAATGTATTTTATGAGCATTACAAAGAAGATTTTCCATCATTATCATTAGCTGAAAATTGTTGTGATGAAGCTGAAGATCTCATACATTACCTTAAAAATATTGATGAAGATTTTGGAAATTGGCATCTTGAAGATTTATTAGAAGAAGTCCATAACTTTCATTCTCAAGTTAAGTGTCATGATAATGAAGAAGAGTTAATCAAATATGAAATAGATCAGGAGATAAATCAAGATCCATAAAGCCCCTCTGTAGTAAAAAATTATGTTTCATATAAAGCTTTGAATGAAGTTAAAAAAAATATTCAACCTCATGATCAGTTTTTACATAAGAGAGAAAAAAATTGTTATTCAAAACTAAAAATTCAAAGATTTCCACCCCACCACCGAAGAAGAAATCAATTTTCTTCTAAACATGAAACCAACTTCAAAATATTTACATAATGAAGAAATTTTTTCTACTTATTCTAATGTTGATGTATGTACTAAATTTTTTATCCATGAAGAGACAAAAGAATAGGTTGATTCTCATGTTATTCTACCTTCCCAAAAAGGCCCATTGCCTGATAGTACTGCTATTGAGAAAAATGATGACCTTAAAATATAATGCAACCAATCTAATCAAGATATATCAAGATTACTGGAAAAGAAATCTGCTGATCTAATGTGTATAATTGATGACATTCCTTCTTCTGAAAATTTGCCTAAGTATGATCATTATGATGATAGTTATGTTCTTAAAACTCAAGCTAACTTTACAGAGAAATTAGAAGCTATTTTGTGGGATGAGGAAACTGAGTTTCAATAGCCATAATACAATGATCAGCCAATACAGATCAGCCATGAAATTGAGGAAGAAAAAGCAAAAAAATTGGAAAAAAGTGAGGTTTCTTTACATCTTTGTTTTGCTTCATTTTAGTTTATTAGAGACAAATTTCATGCCATCAATAATCAGCAGTCTTTAGGAATTATGATTGAAAACAAAGAAGATAATCAAACTCTTGATCAAGATATTTTAGTTCACAATTGCAGTTATCAGTTCCCATTGAAATACATGATCAAATAACATAGGAGAATTCCATACCACTATGTTTTGAATCATTTCAGATTTTAAAGGAAATGTGGTATAACATCATTAAAGAAGAGGATGAAAAACTTGTTGAAGTTTATGAAGTCCCATGGAATTCCATATCCAATAGATTGCAGCCATCCTCACAAGTTTTTCATGATCCAATAGCAGATATGTTGGATAGTGAATGCCTTCAAAGCCTTTATCCATTAACTAACTATGAGTTTCATAATCAAGATGATAAAAATTTCCTCAAACAAACATTTTCATTAGTAGAAATATCATCACAAATCTTATCTGAAAATATGAAAGTATCTCAGAACAATCATAGGTTGATTTTGCAAGGGAATAAAGTTAAAAATGACAATTTAGTCCCATGGCATGGAGGTCATCCAGAACAGATGTACATTTATTTATATCAGTTAAAAATTGGTGTATATACCTTGAAAGATCCTTTTGAAAAGTTACTAGAGTCAACAAAGGAAATCAAGTATTTCCTTATTCTCTCATTTGTTGACAAGTTTCTAATAGGTTGCAAAGTTATAGTTTGGACAATCAACAAGCACATGCAACAAAATCTATCAAATTACATAATTCTTGAATGGCTGCATTGGTTATTTCATTTTACATAACTAGCAATTGGACAACTGATTAGAGTAAGTAGGTAGGATTTCAGCTTATTTCATTTTTTAGTTTTCAGCCAAGGAAAAGGCCCTAAGATATTGATGATTTAGTAGTTTTGTTTGAAGGTTGCAACATAATTTTTTTTTCTAGTCTCAGATCAGATTTCAGTTTGCAGAAAAGGGTGTAAATTCATTCCAAGAGTTTTAGTCAAAGAGATTTTACAAAAAAGCCAATGCATGTTTTGGATTGGCTCAAAGGATCAGGCTACTAGTCAATGATGTTCTTGACATATCACCAGGAGATGCCACCCCCATGTGAAGCCGTTTTTAGGGTCCTATAAATATAGGATTCATAATTTTGAATTGACTTTGATAGTCTTGTAAATATGTACATACCTTGCTTTCTGCAAGTTGTTTTCCCATATTTTGAAAAAAAAAAAAAATAATAAAAGCCAAAAAGAGGGTAAAAAGGTCATAAAAGAAAGATCACAGAACTTAGAAAAAAAATATAACCCAAACATAAAAATAAAAATAAGACTGCAAAATGAGAAAATCCAAATGACACTACTTTTACTTTTACTGCAAGAATAATGATTATGTGAGGAGTATCAATAAATTCCATAATCCATGATCAGTTAAACAGTTTAATATTAACTTTTTATGCTTTCAATTTCATGTTTTAGATAGAGAATAAGGGTTTGTCAAACAATTTAAACTTGACAAATCAGTAGACAGGTAGAGAATAATGAGGAACTAAATATTTTAATCTAAGCTCTCGGATGGAATAAAGTAGATTTAGATAGTTTTATGCTTTGAAAGAAAATATTTTAAGGTTGCAAGTCTAAATGCACCTACAAAATGAAGAAAAAATGTTAGAAATAAAGTTGGGTAGGTAGAAAGTAGTGGAACAAGCATGTAATAAGACATCATTGGGAAGAATCACTAATATCCCCTCCCCTATAAGTATTCATTATTCTAAGCTATTAGTCAAACAAGCTGAGAGCATTTCTCTAACTTTTTTTGGGACTGGACCCAAGGCTCGATGACTGACTAGTTAAAAATATTGAGTTCTTATGTTAAACTCACATTTATCATCATTTACCCTTCGTTCATACATTAAAACCCCTTTTTCCTATGTAAAATCATATTCTTACTTAGTAAAATTGTAACCCTAAAATAATTAACTTCACCCCTTCAAAAGCATTCATAAAACCCCAAAAATACAATTTGTCCTAAGTTAAAGTGTAAAATATTAAAAAAGACAATAGTCCTTTTCCTTGTCTATCATATACACTTGGAGATAAAATGTGTTTATGGGTGGAAACGTGAACCTGGGTTACACTTTTGTGAGAATTGCGGGTTGAAATTTTTTTTCGGAAATAGTTTGGCCGAACATTTTATCGAGTTCGTCCGAACTATGAAATAGTTCGGCCGAACTTGTTTTTAAAGTTCGGCTGAAATCGTGATTCCGTTTAGCCTGACGGCTTACTGACGGCGCCGACAAACAGAATTTTTGCCGGAGATTGGAAAACCGGAAACTAAAGTTCAGCCGAACTTATATAAAAGTTCGGCTGAACTTTTACATTTAAAATAGTTCAGCCGAACTATTTTCTATAAATAAATCGCCTGCGAAGTTATGTGGTTTATTGTTCCCGCGTTTTCTCTATCGTTGTTGTTGTCGCTGTTTCTCCCGCGTTTTCTCTATCGCTGTTTCTCATCGCCGCAGCTCCTCGTCGCCGTAGCTCGTCGCCGCACTGGTGTTTGCCACGGTCGTCCTCATCGCTGCGCTGGTGTTTGCCACGGTCGCGCTCTTCGGTGATCGGGTATTATGAATCTGATATATCCTTATGTATGTTTAGTTTTTTATGTAAATTGTTTGTCTCCTAACAATTTAAATACTATTTCGAAATTTTCAAAAATCTTTGCCAAAATTATTCATAATCTTATCAAAATGTCTAGATTATTCTGTAAATTTTTTTAAGACTACGACTTACTTCGGCACCAACTCAAATGAAAACTTTACATCGCCTCCTTCCCAGTGCACAACTTTATATTTTTACATAAGCTTGCTTGGCTCCATGACATTAAGCCTGATCTTCTCCATTCCCAAGACACACAGTGATTAGATTTTCACATATTTTGACATAAGCCTGCTTGGCTCCACGACATCAAGCCTGATCTGCTCCATTCCCAAGACATAGAATGATTCGATTTTCATTGCAAAATTTTTGTGGAGTTTGGAATTTTCTAAGGATAATCTAGTGTAGTGCTTGTGTGGCAATGACCTGGTCTCAACTTGCAATGCACAGTAGAGATCCAACTTCAATAGACACTAAACTTTCTAAAAAAATATCTCATGGTTTTGGTACACAGTCTGCAAGACCCTTTCACCTTTGCCATGTAGCGTGTTAATATGGTAGTCAATTCCAAACCAACTACTAGAAAATACATAAATGGAGTTTGGGTAAGAGCCAGCTGGATAAAATCCTGCAGTTAAGAAAAGGAGCACAATAAAGATTTATTACTCACCTTCCTATACATCATGAACATTATCTTCTTCCTATAAATTGAGGACACCCACTGCATTGCACTGCATATAGAGGAGGATACCTACATATGCAGCAAGCTTATTAAAATCTCTTCAAATTTGCGGCCTATATTCTAACCTCAGTCTGCAACTCTCAGCCCTCTGGGGCACAGACCTAGAACACACACAGTGCAGCCTAATTGATGACTATTATCTACTGATTAGGAATTGAAAAATAACCACATTGATTGTCCTAGTCTCTTTCTGAGGTCTGTTACATATGCTACCTTTAATCTCTGTTATATAGCATATAGGTCTCAAGTTTAGGTCATCAGAACTCTTGAAGTGTCAAGGTTTCTTCTCATTATAGGTTTCATTACATCTACAGTCATGATACAGTAATTGATGTTGATGCTAGAAGAATATCTGTGTTGTGTAATAAATTATCTGTTCTTACTGAAAAAAAAGGTTTCCATTCACTTGATGTCAAATGCGGGTAATTTTTTCCTCCCTGCAACTTTAAAAGCTACATAGTGCAAATAAGTAGAGACATTTCCTAGAACTTCAACAAAAGGCTATCTGAAGTTTATGTCACACTGTAGCATGTACATGCTCTATAGGTTGACCAAAATATGTCAATACAAAAGCCTTCCTATGCTTCTATCTCTCTCGACATGCTACATATGCATAATCTTCAATTTGAGATGGTATTTTTTAGTGTATAATTAATCTTTGGTATAGGAAATGATAACATTATAGTTGTTGTATGAGAAAAATATTCTGATCATGCATGTTAAGGACAATGGATTGAATTTCTATAAAAATGTGCTGCTCTAGCCTTTTCTTACTCTTCTCTTGTATTACTCTACTCTGCTCTAGCGTTTTCTTACTCTTCTCATGTCTTACTCTACTCTGCTCTAGCGTTTTCTTACTCTTCTCATGTCTTTCTCTACTCTGCTCTAGCGTTTTCTTACTCTTCTCATGTCTTACTCTACTCTGCTCTAGTGTTTTCTTACTTTTCTCATGTCTTACTCTGCTTTTCCCTTGTCATACTTTTTCATTTATATACTTCTTGTTAATCTCTTTCTCACATATGTACGTTAGTTAGTTAGTCCTTGTGCAACTCATTCAAAGTTAGACCTGACATGGGATCTCCTCCTAAAACTACTAATGTTTAAATAGATATAGGTTACAAGGATAGAGGGATAACCATAGAATAGAAGCATGTACACTATTCTATTGTTATATTTTTATGATGTTGTTTAGTGATTCCACTAATCTTAGAAATGTTAATCTTTGAAGAAGATTTAGGCACTTTATAAAATTTTGATTTTAATTTGAAATATAAATATGCAATCACATTGTCTATACTTTTGAATCCTATTGACCAACCTTGTGGTCATTCATTGGACATCAATATATATATATATATATATATATATATATATATATATATATTTAATTTCAGAAATAAAACATATTATTTATCGGTAATTGGAATGAAATTACATATTTCATGTTCAAAGAGAACTTCCCTGTAGTCCTACATTTTCCATAAAGTTGAAGGTCACCAAACAATTGCGGTCAATAATTTTTTGGTCCATTCCATTCTCAAGTGCTAAAATCTCTAGCATTCCAAGTTTCTGGTCATCATAGCTATTAAGGAATGAAAAAGGACACTAGTATTGATATATTTCTTCCATTATATCATTATTTTTGAAGGTTGATTCCATTTTTGTTGAAGTATATTTGTCTAAATCCTTATCTACAAGGGCACATTGTGTATTGTGGTGCATGTTGTGTATCTCTTGTTGTGAATCTCAAGTTACTTTAAAAATTTAGTCACCTAGTATGCTTAATGAGCTTGGAATTACACTTTAGAAAGAATCCAATTACAATTGAGACTTAAGTTCTACCATCTTAAAATAAGAATTCATGAATTTGATAGCGAGATATGTTTCAGTTTTCCATTGTGTTTACATTTGTTTTTGTGTAGCACTTATATTGTTGACTATATCTTGGTTCCACAAAACAACAATGTTTTAGTTATTTGGTGACTCTTTATTTCCTTTATTTTGTTTTCTCAAGGAGGATATTTGGTGGTTATTTTTGCTTAATATTAAGCCTCTCATGCCTTCTGTAGACCTTCGAAACTTGAGTTTTTTGTTTAAGCTCTTGGACACCTACAATCTTGCAATTGTGAATCTTCTCTATTTTCATCTTGCTTCTCTTCCAAGTACAAAATGGCCTTGAGAAATATACTTTGTTTCCCTGTTGTACACCTTACGAGTTCAAGTTTTCAATTTTTTTCATTATTTTTTATCCTTTAAGCTCTTGGACACCTAGAATCTTGTAATTGTGAATTTATCGTGCTTTCATGTTGTAACTTTTCGAAGGACAAACTTGACAAAGAAATATGCTTTGGTTCCTCGTTGGAGACCTTGGGAGCTAAATTATTTTTATTTTATTCCTTTTTCTTACACCTCTTGGACACCTAGAATTTCGCAATCGTGAATTTCCTTAACTTTCATCTTGCAGTTTTTCTAAGAAGTAGCACAAAGGACAACCAAATCAGTTGGGTTGTATGTAGATAAAATGTAACAGCCTAACCCTTGCCATCAGTGGGGATTTGGTAGGTTGGTAAATTGATGGTGCTTGTTGGTTTCCACATATGTGTTATTTCCTTATTATTTCGATGATTTCAAAGATGGATTATTAATTATTGTTTCATTAAATTGCAGAATATTCAAGACTTTATGTATATTTATACTGATATTGAAAGAAATACTTTTTGGATAGATCTCTATTTCCCATAGTATCATAGATTTAAACCCCATAGTACATTGGAGTTAAAACAAATATATATAATTTTTGTTTTCACATTTAGCTATGATTATTTCACATCCAAATTCATATTTTAAGTAATATTTAATTTTTTTGAATTTATTGAATGTTTGAGTCCCAGGTAGCTTAGAATCCTACTTGTTTCAAAATAAGGATGCACTCCCATTTGATTCTCACGAATAGGTTGTAATCATGAGGCTCTCTCTCAAGAGTGGACCTTCGCAAAATCTTCTGACGTCTTGTCACAAACAAAACCATCAAACTGAAAACACATCATTTTTCTCCTTCAAAGAAAAAAAAAATCACATCATGTGAATATGTCCATGTACTCTTACATATTGGTGTACAAAACCATCAACCAAACACAAGTTGACAAAACATGCCTCTTCAAACAACTGACTCTTAAGTCAAATAATAGATCTCATGTACAAATTTCCATATTTGTTGCATTTAAGTGTGTCTAACATAACTCTACTTTCAACATCTTGCTTCATGCAACATGCACCATACTTTGAATTTGCAAAGAAATTCATGAAACATCAAAATACATGCTAGGCCTTAAGTGGATAAGAAATCTTTAACCATTTGTCAGCAAACCATTTCAATGGCGCTTCTTTTTCTTTCAACTATGTTGAATTTAGTTTTTAGTTATATTTTTAATGTTGGAGAAAATAACTATTTATTTCATGTGTAATTAGATTAGTGATTTCATGTGTTAGGGTTGTGGATTGAGGCATTGAAACAACACACCATGATATTTCAAATTTAAAAATGATGGTTTGAGTCCTAGGTAGCTTAGAATCCTACTTGTTTTCAAAATAAGGATGCACTCCCATTTGATTCTCACGAATAGGTTGTAATCATGGGGCTCTCGCTCAAGAGTGGACCTTCGCAAAATCTTGTGACGTCTTGTCACAAACAAAACCATCAAACTAAAAACACATCATTTTTCTCCTTCAAAGAAAAAAAAAATTTCACATCATGTGAATATGTCCATGTACTCTTACATATTGGTGTACAAAACCATCAACCAAACACAAGTTGACAAAACATGCCTCTTCAAACAACTGACTCTTAAGTCAAATAATAGAGCTCATTTACTTTCAACATCTTGCTTCATGCAACATGCACCATACTTTGAATTTGCAAAGAAATTCATGAAACATCAAAATACATGCTAGGCCTTAATTGGATAAGAAATCTAACCATTTGTCAGCAAACCATTTCAATGGCTTTTCTTTTTCTTTCAACTATGTTGAATTTAGTTTTTAGTTATATTTTTATTTTTGGAGAAAATAACTATTTATTTAATGTGTAATTAGATTAGTGATTTCATGTGTTAGGGTTGTGGATTCAGGCATTGAAACAACACCATTATATTTCAAATTTAAAAATGATGGTTTGAGTCCTAGGTAGCTTAGAATCCTACTTGTTTTCAAAATAAGTATGCACTCCCATTTTATTCTCACGGATAGGTTGTAATCATGAGTCTCTCGCTCAAGAGTGGACCTTCACAAAATCTTGTGACATCTTGTCACAAACAAAACTATCAAACTGAAAACACATCATTTTTCTCCTTCAAAGAAAAAAAAAATCACATCATGTGAATATTTCCATGTACTCTTACATATTGGTGTACAAAACCATCAACCAAACAAAAGTTGACAAAACATGCCTCTTCAAACAACTGACTCTTAAGTCAAATAATAGAGCTCATGTACAAATTTCCATATTTGTTGCATTTAAGTGTGTCTAACATAACTCTACTTTCAACATCTTGCTTCATGCAACATACTTTGAATTTGCAAATAAATTCATGAAACATCAAAATACATGCTAGGCCTTAATTGGATAAGAAATCTTTAACCATTTGTCAGCAAACCATTTCAATGGCGCTTCTTTTTCTTTCAACTATGTTGAATTTAGTTTTAAGTTATATTTTTAATGTTGGAGAAAATAACTATTTATTTCAGGTGTAATTAGATTAGTGATTTCATGTGTTAGGGTTGTGGATTCAGGCATTGAAACAACACCATTATATTTCAAATTTAAAAATGATGGTTTGAGTTCTAGGTAGCTTAGAATCCTACTTGTTTTCAAAATAAGGATGCACTCCCATTTGATTCTCACGGATAGGTTGTAATCATGAGGCTCTCGCTCAAGAGTGGACCTAAACATCAAAATACATGCTAGGCCTTAATTGGATAAGAAATATTTAACCATTTGTCAGCAAACCATTTCAATGGCGCTTCTTTTTCTTTCAACTATGTTGAATTTAGTTTTTAGTTATATTTTTAATGTTGGAGAAAATAACTCTTTATTTCATGTGTAATTAGATTAGTGATTTCATGTGTTAGGGTTGTGGATTCGAACTGGAAACAACACCATTATATTTTAGGCTTAAAAATGGTTTGATTCCTATTAGCTCAAGATCCTACTTGTTTCTAAAAATAAGGATGCACTCCCATTTGATTCTCATGGATAGGTTTTAATCATGAGGCTCTCGCTCAAGTGGACCTTCGCAAAATATTGTATGATCTTGTCACAAACAAAACCATAAAGGCGAAAACTACATCATTTTCTCTTCAAAGAAAAAAAAAATTCACATCATGTGAATATCTCCATCTACTCTTACATATTGGTGTACAAAACCATCAACCAAACACAAGTCGACAAAACATGCCTCTTCAAACAACTGACTCTCAAGTCAAATAATAGCTCATGTACAAATTTCCATATTTGTTGCATTTAAGTGTGTCAACATAACTCTACTTTCAACATCTTGCTTCATGCAACATGTACCATACTTTGAATTTGCAAAGAAATTCATGAAACATCAAAATACATGCTAGGCCTTAATTGGATAAGAAATCTAACCATTTGTCAGCAAACCATTTCAATGGCGCTTCTTTTTCTTTCAACTATGTTGAATTTAGTTTTAAGTTATATTTTTAATTTTGGAGAAAATAACTATTTATTTCATGTGTACTTAGATTATTGATTTCATGTGTTAGGGTTGTGGATTCGGGCATTGAAACAACACCAAATTATATTTCAAATTTAAAAATGATGGTTTGAGTCCTAGGTAGCTTATAATCCTACTTGTTTTCAAATAAAGGATGCACTCCCATTTGATTCTCACGGATAGGTTGTAATCATGAGGCTCTTGCTAAAGAGTGGACCTTCGCAAAATCTTGTGACGTCTTGTCACAAACAAAACCATCAAACTGAAGACACATCATTTTTCTCCTTCAGAAAAAACATGCACATCATGTATGAATATGTCCATGTACTCTTACATATTGGTGTACAAAACCATCCAGCCAAACACAAGTTGACAAAACATGCCTCTTCAAACAACTAACTCTTAAGTCAAATAATAGAGCTCATGTACTTTCAACATGCCATGCCAATACCAACATGTCACCATACTTTGAATTTGCAAAATTCATGAAACATCAAAATACATGCTAGGCCTTAATTGGATAAAGAGAAATCTAAACAACACATTAAATAAACCATTTCAATGGCGCTTCTTTTTCTTTCAACTATGTTGAATTTAGTTTTTAGTTATATTTTTAATTTTGGAGAAAATAACTATTTATTTAATGTGTAATTAGATTAGTGATTTCATGTGTTAGGGTTGTGGATTCAGGCATTGAAACAACACCATTATATTTCAAATTTAAAAATAATGGTTTGAGTCCTAGGTAGCTCATAATCCTATTTGTTTTCAAAATAAGGATGCACTCCCATTTGATTCTCATGATTAGGTTATAATCATGAGGCTCTCGCTCAAGAGTGGACCTTCCAAAAATCTTATGACGTCTTGTCACAAACAAAACCATCAAACTGAAAACACATCATCCAAGAAACATAGCTCACTGACATATCATTTTTCTCCTTCAAAGAAAAAAAAATCACATCATGTGAATATCTCCATGTACTCTTACCTATTGGTGTACAAAACCATCAACCAAACACAAGTTGACAAATATGCCTCTTCAAACAATGACTC
This sequence comes from Pinus albicaulis, assembly GCA_034641835.2. NCBI lineage: Eukaryota > Viridiplantae > Streptophyta > Pinopsida > Pinales > Pinaceae > Pinus > Pinus albicaulis. Next base: position 1,287,604,587 of record CM076582.1, read on the forward strand.
TTAAGTCAAATAATAGAGCTCATGTACAAATTTCCATGTTGTTGCATTTAAGTGTGTTTAACATAACTCTACTTTCAACATCTTTCTTTATGCAACATGCACCATACTTTGAATTTGCAAAGAAATTCATGAAACATCAAAATACATGCTAGGCCTTAATTGGATAAGAAATCTAACCATCTGTCAGCAAACCATTTCAATGGCGCTTCTTTTTCTTTCAACTATGTTGAATTTAGTTTTTAGTTATATTTTTAATGTTGGAGAAAATAACTATTTATTTCATGTGTAATTGGATTAGTGATTTCATGTGTTAGGGTTGTGGATTCAGGCATTGAAACAACACCATTATATTTCAAATTTAAAAATGATGGTTTGAGTCCTAGGTAGCTTAGAATCCTACTTGTTTTCAAAATAAGGATGCACTCCCATTTGATTCTCACGGATAGGTTGTAATCATGAGGCTCTCGCTCAAGAGTGGACCTAAACATCAAAATGCATGCTAGGCCTTAATTGGATAAGAAATATTTAACCATTTGTCAGCAAACCATTTCAATGGCGCTTCTTTTTCTTTCAACTATGTTGAATTTAGTTTTTAGTTATATTTTTAATGTTGGAGAAAATAACTATTTATTTCATGTGTAATTAGATTAGTGATTTCATGTGTTAGGGTTGTGGATTCAGGCATGGAAACAACACCATTATATTTCAAATTTAAAAATGATGGTTTGATTCCTAAGTAGCTTAGAATCCTACTTGTTTTAAAAATAAGGATGCACTCCCATTTGATTCTCATGGATAGGTTTTAATCATGAGGCTCTCGCTCAAGAGTGGACCTTCGCAAAATATTGTGGCGTCTTGTCACAAACAAAACCATAAAACTGAAAACACATCATTTTTCTCCTTCAAAGAAAAAAAAAATTCACATCATGTGAATATGTCCATGTACTCTTACAAATTGGTGTACAAAACCATCAACCAAACACAAGTTGACAAAACATGCCTCTTCAAACAACTGACTCTTAAGTCAAATAATAGAGCTCATGTACAAATTTCCACATTTGTTGCATTTAAGTGTGTCTAACATAACTCTACTTTCAACATCTTGCTTCATGCAACATGCACCATACTTTGAATTTGCAAAGAAATTCATGAAACATCAAAATACATGCTAGGCCTTAATTGGATAAGAAATCTAACCATTTGTCATAAAACCATTTCAATGGCACTTCTTTTTCTTTCAACTATGTTGAATTTAGTTTTTAGTTATATTTTTAATGTTGGAGAAAATAACTATTTATTTCGTGTTTAATTAGATTAGTGATTTCATGTGTTAGGGTTGTGGATTCAGGCATTCAAACAACACCATTATATTTCAAATTTAAAAATGATGGTTTGAGTCCTAGGTAGCTTAGAATCCTACTTGTTTTCAAAATAAGGATGCACTCCCATTTGATTCTCACGGATAGGTTGTAATCATGAGGCTCTCGCTCATGACTGGACCTTCGCAAAATCTTGTGACGTCTTGTCACAAACAAAACCATCAACCTGAAAACACATCATTTTTCTCCTTCAAAGAAAAAAAAAATTCACATCATGTGAATATGTCCATGTACTCTTACATATTGGTGTACAAAACCATCAACCAAACACAAGTTGACAAAACATGCCTCTTCAAACAACTGACTCTTAAGTCAAATAATAGAGCTCATGTACAAATTTCCATATTTGTTGCATTTAGGTGTGTCTAACATAACTCTACTTTCAACATCTTGCTTCATGCAACATGCACCATACTTTGAATTTCCAAAGAAATTCATGAAACATCAAAATACATGCTAGGCCTTAATTGGATAAGAAATCTAACCATTTTTCAGCAAACCATTTCAATGGCGCTTCTTTTTCTTTCAACTATGTTGAATTTAGTTTTTAGTTATATTTTTAATGTTGGAGAAAATAACTATTTATTTCATGTGTAATTAGATTAGTGATTTCATGCGTTAGGGTTGTGGATTCAGGCATTGAAACAACACCATTATATTTCAAATTTAAAGATGATGGTTTGAGTCCAAGGTAGCTTAGAATCCTACTTGTTTTGAAAATAAGGATGCACTCCCATTTGATTGTCACGAATAGGTTGTAATCATGAGGCTCTCACTCAAGAGTGGACCTTCGCAAAATCTTGTGACGTCTTGTCACAAACAAAACCACCAAACTGAAAACACAGATGATGCAAGAAACATAGCTCGCTGACATATCATTTTTCTCCTTCAAAGAAAAAAAAATTCCCATCATGTGAATATGTCCATGTACTCTTACATATTGGTGTACAAAAATATCAACCAAACACAAGTTGACAAAACATGCCTCTTCAAACAACTGACTCTTAAGTCAAATAATAGAGCTCATGTACAAATTTCCATATTTTTTGGATTTAAGTGTGTCAACATAACTCTACTTTCAACATCTTGCTTCATGCAACATGCACCATACTTTGAATTTGCAAAGAAATTCATGAAACATCAAAATACATGCTAGGCCTTAATTGGATAAGAAATCTAACCATCTGTCAGCAAACCATTTCAATGGCGCTTCTTTTAGTTGCACTTCATCATGTGAATCATCTTGACCTTCATCGATTATGAAATCTTCTTTTCCATTCTTCTTTTCATTTTTTATATCCCCTCTTGGATAACCATAATATCTTGAAATGGAGCTAGCCAACTCAAATATAGTATTGCAAATCCCTGGCTAAGTTAGATGAGGATTACATATGGTATTGAATGAGCATTTGGACTCTTTAGATATGCGTACCAATTTTGTTCATATAACACAACAAATAGATGATTTAATTTACAAATGTCACATAGAAGTCATATTTATCTCATGGGCCTTCAACTTAAATTATATAATCATTTGACCCCCAGAAATGTCATTCAATACCTCAAAATGACTCCAAAAGGTTTTAGACCTGAATTCTCCACCCCCCATTAAAATGACCCTACAAGTTGATTCTTTCAGTTTTTTCACTCTATAAGCATCAACGTATGATTATGCATGATGGAGAATCTCTAGCGCTTTCCCTTGTTAATATATTTAATAATCTCAATATTTATTTAAAAGTATCAATAGTATTTCGACCATGAGATTTGAACAATGTGATGTCGTCGAAATACTATTGATACTTTTAAATAAATATTGAGATTATTAAATATATTAACAAGGGAAAGCACTAGATATTCTCCATCATGCATAATCGTACGTTGGATTTGGTGATAATTGTCTCCATATTTTGGCTTTCTGACCCGCAAAACATAATTATTTTACAAGGGAGGGAAGAGGGATGATCACATTGACTTGCTTGATGACATGTCTATGAAGATTAACTACCTCAAGAACTATTTTTTTGCATAGGGAAAGAGACACATTCCCATGTCTGAGTATGAAAACGTTCTTTGATATTGTTAATGCCTCTAGTGTTTACTTCTACAAGTTATATAGGCAGAGTCTGTAAAGGGCCAGGTAGCCTCTGGATCTCATCTTTTATGAAAGGTGACATATCTAGTAAATGCCCCTGCAGTCAATCTCTGGAATGGATCTAAATAGAAGTTCTTCATTTTAATATCTGTAAAACACAACAACTTTAAGGTAAACTATGTACATGTTCCATTCATCATGAACACAAACCTCACAAGCCTCCTTGGCTTTGGAGCATTTTCCATGTTTTCCATAACCAAGACCCCAATAATTAGGCCCTTCTTGAAGAACATTTGGCTCAACTATGCCTTGTACATGCTTGCCTTTAAAACCCTTTACTTTCATAGCACATTTTCATCAAAAATTTGGACCTTATTCCTCTAATGTCTCTCAAAAGCACGTACACATTCATTTTCAGAGGAAATTGAAGGTAGAAAACAATAGCTAATTCTTCTAACTAACCTTGACTAAAATGAGCTAAATTGTACGAACTTGATTTAAATTGTCCACCCCACATTAGGCACCAATGATTATAACCTTTAATGGGCTAGCACTGGTTTGTAATCATCATCTAAAAATGACCTAGTAGATGAAAAATTACCATGTTTGTAATCATCGTTTCACACCATCTACATATGACCCTTCTACACATTATATGATTGAATTTATGGTAGGTCATCCCTTCTATCTAGACCATGATTGATTGTGACATTAGGTGAATAAAGGAAATTTGATAAGGAAGGGATCACTATAAGTTTATCCTCCTCCACCCACTCCATATCCAGTGATTGCCTATTTTTTCTCTTCCAACATTTTATTTTGGAAATTCATTTTGGTAGTTAATTCTACTAATAGTCACAACACACCTGGAAGTCAAAGAAATTGTTATATACACTACTAAACTCAATTAACATTGTTTGTTATTGGACTTTACAATAAAAAACAACATAGAGTTTATTAATGTAGTAGTGTATATGATAATTATATGTATAGTGGTGTGGCTATTGATAAAATTAGCTGCTAATGAATTTTGAGAATAGAAAGTTGGAAGTGGAAAATTGAGAAATCACTAGCTATGGGGCGGATGGAGGAGGACAAACTAGAAACTATCCTCTGCTTATAAATTGTATTTTATTCACCTGTTGTCACAATCATTCATGGGATATGTAGAGAGGATGACATTCCAAAAATTCATGCATATAATATGTAGAAGGGGTCATGTATGAGATGGTGTGAAGTGATGATGATTGACATGGTAAATTTTCATCTGCCAAGTCATTTTTAGATGATGATGACAAACCAATACTAGCCATTTTAAGGTTATAATCATTAACAAGAAATATGGGGAAGGAAATTCAAATGTCTCATCATGGAAATTATAAAAATTTTAAGGATGGGGTTATAAGCGTTATGGAAATTCTAAGTGCCAAATTCTAAGGAACAAGCCATATTTGCTTCTCAAAAACTTTATTTGATATATTCTTAAAAAACCAAGTACAAATTCTAGTAATCCTAGAATCATGCTTTACATAAGGTAAAATTGGGGAACTCATGACTTGTACTATAGATAAAAAAATATTTACCCTTACCAAAAAATATATGATAAAAATTGACAAACTACATAAGCTTAAGCTTAAGGGGATATAATCCTTCTTGCCTTCCATATAGATAATGAAAATGATTGTTCTAAGTCTCATGTTGCTTCTCATGTTATTTTATAAACCTTGATTGGAAAGAAAAATAGGAGGGCAGAAATGTAAGAAATATAGAACATACTGGATTTAACAGCCCCAAACTGAATTTTACTTTGAGGTATTGATTTTTGAAATCTATTTTGTGAATGTTGACCAATAGATATATATCATGGAGGATGAAAGACGAAGATCAGCCGAATCCAATATGGAGGTTCAGGGATCGGAGGATGTTCACGATATTTAAATATAATCTTAAATCTCCATACATGTGTGTACATATGGAATTGATTTTTTTATTAACTTTGTGAGTGAAATTAGTTGTTAATAAGTTTCATATTTTAATTTTTAGGAGGCAAGAGGAGAAGGCTTTCTACTCCATCCATGGAGCGTGGCCAAGGTTCAACCAGTCGAGGTATGAGTGGTAGCAAGTTGCGGGAAGGGGGTGATATTTATTCCCTCGAAGGCCAATCAACGACTGCTGGTTCTCAACAGGGTCACTGTGGGTCTAGTTCTCAGCAGCATCATTCTGGGGTTGGTTCTCAGCAGGGTCATGTTGGAGATGATGTTAACCAACAACATCAAGGTTGCCATCAATTTCAATTTTTTTTCATTAAATTTGTACAAATTTTTTTACACGTGTTTTTTCTAATATATGAAATTATATATATATATTGATGCAGAGGCTGAAAATATTCGAGCTAGTGGTCAAAAAATACGTAGGGAAGCGCGCTACATTGAAGAAGAATTCTATCAACCCAGCACAACTTATCTGGCTGAGATTACTGATATACCATGGGAAACGAACATGGCAGAATGCACCTTACAAAGGTGTGAAAGCCTTCATGCAAAATTGCAAAGAGATCTCGAGGCTTTGCCTCTACCTGTTGAGAGTAGACAAATCCTCAAAATAGTTACACATTCATTGAGTGAAATGGTAAAAGTGTACAAAAATTTGGGGCCAATGACTGATTCGTTTGTAGAACTGATGAGAAAGAGAAAGAAACAGTGATAGGTCCCGATAAATGGCAAGACATAAAACGGAGAGTAAAAAGAGATGATGCTAAGTCAATGTTTAATTATAAGGAAGGGCCAAAAAGAAAAATGTTCAAGGTGCAGTATTTCAAGCACCCAAACAAAGAAAAATATTTGTATGATCGACATCTTGCGGCCTTTGGAAGGCTTCCATGGAGCGATGAGGTTCCTCTTTATTTTGCACAAATTTTTTATGCAAAAAAAATTTTGGGTATGAAACCCGACTACAATGACCTTCCTTCAGAATTTTTTGGCTCGGGGAGAGGTCGATTATATCAACGTAAGGGAGCTAAGCGAGATGTGGAGTTGCCTCACCCTGAGCCGCCGTTGGTGAGTCGACCGTCTCGAGTTGAAACCCTACGATCAGAGATGGATGCGACTTCTCAAATAAGTCATGAAGCAAGAGATGTTATGATCGACAATGTTCATAGTGGATTGAGTGGAGTAGATATTTGCTTAAATCGAAAAATAGCACGTGAAAATGCACGTGCCAATTTTGTTTATCGTACAGATGAGGAGATTTACAACATGAATGTTGAAGATCTCTGAACATATGCAATAAATTTTCGCAATGGTCTGCAAGACCTAATTTTTCGTTAGGAAGAGGGCACCGAAACGGTATGTGTTAGTGACCTTAGGGTTTGAAATTATATTTACATATACATGTGTACAATTTGTAATAAATACATGTGTATGTACACATGTATACATTTATTTGTATGTGTACATTAATCTAACAAAAATGTATGATTATATGTTAAAACACCATTTGCAGTTCTCAGGCATTATGCATGATGAAAATGTTAATATTACGTTCGGGACCTCTGGCTCAAACGATGCAGATGGGTCTAACCATCATGATATGTTGGCACATGTATGTTAGTGTTTTTTAAGCGACTCTAAAATAAATAATTGTTGCCACACATGTACATGTATGTATATATATAATTTGATAAAATGTTTTAACAGGTACCGATTCCGTCTGATGTTTTTGAGATGGCGGTACCTTCTTCTTCCTTAGAAGATATACCTTCTACTTCATTGGGAGATGTACAAGTATGGACAATTTTTCACAAGTTCAAATTTTATGTTACCTCAAAAAGTTCCATTAAAAATTGAGATATATAGAGAGATATATATTTTGAGTTATTTAAAATTTTTTGAATTTAGGTTCGTGTAGAAGATTTTTTTAATCCGAGGACTTTAGCGACGGAGATAGGAACATCCACAGCATTTGACGAAGTTGTCTTTAGTTCTTTTTTTTAATATTATTGTTCAAATAAGTTTATATATGAACACGTGCATTTTGATTTGAATGTTTTTAATTTATATAAATTATTTATGTATATATATATATATTTATATTTAACGGTACATGTATATTGTACAGGTTACCACTGCAGATGTTTCTATGGCAGAACCTGTTCATCAAATGAAAAGGCAACCTTACGAGGTATTGCGTGATTTTTTTGTTATATTTTGTTTTTTACATGAAGTTCTAGATATATATATTCTCATTCATTTTCAAAACTTCAAATTTTAATGTTCAAGTACATGTGCATTGTGTATGTAGGTTTCCTATTTACAGGATAGGGCGCTACCCGAGACCCAGACGCTAGATCCTCCATTTGATGGACAACATTTATAGTAGATTTGATTTGATTTCAAAATTTAGATGGTTTTAAAATTTGTTAAACTTGATACAGTTTGATACTCGAGTGAGATTTACAATTTTTGGACATATTTTATTACAATAAGTTTTTTGGACATATTTTTGGACCTATGTTAAATTTTTTTGTTGGATAGTTGAATTATAATTGGCATGGCATGTGATATTTAATGTTAAATGTTTTTGTTAGATAGTTGAATTATAATTGGCATGGCATCTGAAGTTGTTAAAACTACATGAATGATAGAATGTGAACCTACATTTGCACATGTGGTAAATTGAAATGTTACTTGTAACAAGACAATCCCCATTGATTTCATTACAATATATGTTGATTTCTGATTTGATATAATTGCATGTATGATGGTACATTACTTGTAAAGTAATTGGATTAATAGTGTTCATTGATTTCAGTGTAAGCGCAAAAAATTATTGACAATGTAGAACGATTTTGTGTTATAATAATTAAACCTAATAATATTGGAGAGCAAGAGAGACTTGAGGTATGGTGTTTACTACAAGAGTTCGAGCTAAATATTTAAATGGTTTACCTATGTGTTGATTTCTGATTTGATATAATTGCATGTACGATGGTACATTACTTGTAAAGTCATTGGATTAATAGTGTTCATTGATTTCAGTGTAAGCGCAAAAAAATATTGACAATGTAGAACGATTTTTGTGTTATAATAATTAAACCTAATAATATTGGAGAGCAAGAGAGATTTGAGGTATGGTGTTTACTACAAGAGTTCGAGCTAAATATTTAAATGGTTTATGATTTATGATTTATACTTTCTTTTTAATATAATCGATACAGAAAGATGACAAAACTAATAAGGGTGACAATAAGAATAGAAGTTCAGAAAATAGTATAAGATTGATCACAAGAATTAAGAGAATGTCTCGGTCCATCATTGGTATGGCTTGTGCTGCAACCATGAAGTCTCGTCCCAACACCATAGAATGATCATCCATGTCAATGACTCTTAAGTCTATCTTTCCAAACCATGACCCTACTCTCACATGTGTGCCTTTCATGACACCAGTCACTGCTTTCATCTTCGAATTGACTGCCTTGAAAGCACTCAACTCTTTCTCGATGCTAACCTTCCTCTTTCTAAGAGACGAAGTTGCCTTTCGACTTAGGAAGCTATGGGTAGCTCCCGTGTCTATCAAAGAAGAGAAATTTTTCCCATGTACGGTTGTAGACACGAATCTCAAGTCCAAGGAACTTTCATCATCATTCCTTCTCCTTGTCTTGCGCCTTACTTCCGCAATCTTCTTCAACATTTCCTCTTCCAATATGTCTTTCAAACTAGCCCTTGGCTTAACAGTCCTTTTCACATATCTCTTCTCATGAAGCTCCATAGAAAAATCTGATCCTGGGTCTGCTTGAATTGGTTCAAGCTCTTTCCTTTTCGAATTCTGTCTAATTTCTCCAATGTCTTGACTTTAGCCTGCAACGTGGTGCTTCTTTCCTTCAAGTGAGCCCTTTCCATAAAGAGTTCTTGAAGTCTTTGTTCACCTTGTCGTATCTCCATGTCAAGATTTTCAATTTCAGCAGTTTTTCCAGATAGTCCATCCTTGGAATTTCTTGGTGAAAAACCAAGTAGGTTGAACCAACTTTGGTCTAGTGCATTGGAATTCATTAAAGAATTGTTCATTGGCGCTGCTTCAAGCTAGGAGTGAGCATCGTTACCAACCTACATTGAATATTTTACACTCCCTAGGGTGAATGATACTTTAAATTGATTGACAGTCTAAGACTTTCGAATTTTTCCGAATGCCAAACGATCTTACAAAGTTAGTATTTATAATATCCTAGTAGGTCATTCGGTGACAACTTTTACCAGAAACTTGAAACAACTTTGGCATGTGATATTTAATTTTTTGAATGTTTTTGTTGGATAATTGAATTATAATTGGCATGACATGTGAAGTTTTTAAAACTCGAGTTTTGGATGGTTTCAATCTACATTTTGCATGTGATATTTAATGAACTTTAAATGTTTAATGTTTTAATGTTGCACAATATATAATCAAAAGGGTTTTAAAACTTAAAGTTTTGGATGGTTTCAATATACAACTTAAATTTTTGGATGGTTTCAACCTACATTTGCACATATGGTAAATTGAAATTATGTTACTTGTAACAAGACAATCCCCATTGATTTCATTGTATATGTTGATTTCTAATTTGATATAATTGTATGTATGATGGTACATTACTTGTAAAGACATTGGATTAATAGTGTTCATTGATTTTACTTTAAGCGCAAAAAATTATTGACAATGTAGAACGATTTTTGTGTTATAATAATTAAACCTAATAATATTGGAGAGCAAGAGAGATGAGGTATGGTGTTTACTACAAGAGTTCGAGTAGGTCATTCGGTGACAACTTTTACTGGAAACTTGAAACAAAGAGAATCTATCTTTGGCTAGGACATCATGTAAGATGCTTGACATAAACAGTAAAATTGTACTTGAAAGCTGAGATTCGGGCAAGTGGGGACAACCACTTGTTATCTCGTCCCTTGGAGGCTAGGCCATATGGGGACCGAATCTGATCTTACAAAATAAAGTTAAATAATTTGTACCATATGGTCGGAGAACATACACAAGAACAATTAATATATAAGAACAATTAATTTATCCAATATTGGATATATATATATCCAATACATATAACATTTTTAATCAATGCACATGTATAGAAAAACTACTTTCAGTTGATACTAGAGCACGTGCTTGTACCCAAACAATTTGTAACATGTGCAAACCACAATTAACATAAGGAGCTCAATTTTTAGTTAAGTACTGGAAGTTCTAAAACATATTTAATCCAAAGATAATAAATTGTTGGACACTTCACTCAAAAAAATTCTAATGGAATTCCATCCTCAATAATCCGTTCATGATCGGATTTTGACATTTTCCATTTCTTAATTTTTTATTTTTTCTTTGATTGAACTTCTATCAACTTTATGCGTGCTGCACACACCAAGTGACTATACTGACAACTTATGGAATCAGGTTCATAGTCTTCAAAGTAAACAAAGTCTCCACTTTGACGAGTTTGTTTGAAAAATAACCTTTCAGTATAATAGACCCTTTGTCATACTAAAATCCATGATCATTATAGTCTTGTAATAATTTCATTTTTTGTTCAGTGCAACGCATCAAATAATACTTCACATTTTCATCGTTGTCAATAGGTGCAATTACAGCAAAAACATCTCCTGCACAATAAAATAAATTTAACATTTAATTATGCATATTTAAATTTATTTGTAGATATTTAAATCATTAAAAAGTAATTCAAATGTTACCTTCTCTAACAAGATCAGAAACTCGATCACCATCGGATGATATTGTAGTTTCATCTGATTCCATTTCTTCAAACATTGCAACAGACATTTTTCCCGTTGTATTTAGCTCTGTATGTTTCCAATCGTTCACATACATTTTTTTTTCACAGACGTCATTGGATTTTGTGTTGTCTATGCAAACATCACAAAAACAAGAATATTTTCTTTTATCCAATGCAAACACATTTGTGGACAATTTTGTTTGAATTGAATGCAATTTTCGAGTCCCTTTTATTGTTGCAACTTCATTTCCAATTGATCTATTTACGTCTCCGATTCCAATATGCCAGAAAAACCTTTATATGGAAAATTAGAAAGAATTTGTAAATATGATATCAAAATAAAATTAAAAATAATCATTGCATGATAAATGTACAATGTTTAAAATTAGATTACCAATATAAATTAAATTGAATGTACCTTTGCACTTCTCGTGATGGGTTAATCTCATGGCTTAGAGCATTTTTGCACCATTGAACAACTTCTTCAGCGTTTGCAAGTCGGCGTGCAAAGTGGTTCATTTGATATCTTCGAAGTACTCATTTTATGCATGCTCCTACACCGTCATGTTCTCCTTTTCCATGGCCAGTCTCAAAGAAATTCCAACAATGTTTAATGGAGGTTTTCTTATGAAGACGACACAACCAAAAAAATGATCGTGCAGATTTGAATTGACCTGCGCATCCGTCTGACCATATCCAATGTTCATTGAATGTTATTCCACGATTTTTCAATGAATCATAAATTTTTCCAAAACAATGTTGTACAAAAAATGTATCATGTGTACGATCGTCACTGATATAAAAGTGATATTCTTTAATGATATGTCGATTTTCACTCGTGCTTTCTATATGATCGACATTTTGTTCAGCATGTCTATATATAATATGGATGAGCATGGAGACTTGGTCAGAATGATAGTATTCACTCTGAATTTCTTTTTGTGGAACAAATGTGTAGTTTTCTGCAAAATCAATCACTAACAAAATGGTCCCTGGTGGAAAAAATTCACAAGATTTTTTGAATTGCAAGTCTTGCCATCGAGCTCTATGGGAATGTTTGGTGTATTTGTAAATTTCTGCCTCAAACTTTCTCAAAAAGTCTATCAGAAAAATTTCGTCTTCTCGTAATTCGATTATTTTAACACTATTTGCACCTTGAATCGATGTACCGATATATTCATATCTCTTCCATTTCACTTTCATGTTGGACAATGATTGATCATTTATATCAATACGATATTTGCTTTGAAATTTAGTCAAATTTCCACAATCATTGCATTTTTTACCACCAACACATTTCTTTTTGTAAAATAGTTCATTGCTTTCTCTTTCACATAGAATTTGAGATATGAAATCACGGATAGTGGAAGGAGGAGGTGAATCCTTCCATAATGTTCTACCGAAATCAAGGAATGTGTCATAATATAACTCAAATTTCACATGATAACGGCAACAACAAGTGTCGCGTACGGTGATAGGTTTTACATACCATGGTTTTTGTTGAACAAAAGCACTGAGTGAAACTTGAATTTGACGATTCTCTTCTTTGAACTTATTGAATAACTCTATGTGAGTGGTTTCCAAGAGATTTTTTTCATGTTCTTCGTATTGATTTCGTGCTATTCTTCTTCGCATCACATGTCTTGTAGTCGATGAAACACGCGAATTGTTCTTCCAATATTCATATATTATTTTTTTAACATCTTCTCCAAGTCTATCTTTGTATGGTTGCCTACAAATAGCTCTCCAAAAAGCGAGTTCATCATTTACATCTATTTGCAGTCGAAATTTTCGATGTTTGTGCAGAGTTTTTCACGAGGTTCCCAGTGCTCGTGCCATAGATGTTAGATTCAAACGATTCTCTTGAGTACTTGGTGAAACCATTGCCATTTGTATTCCTCTACATATATTTGAAACATCTTTATCTCTAGATATTTTAATTGACTCTATAGCACTACTCATATTTTTTATCACCTCTTCTTTCATTTTTTTATCTTTGGTTGATTTTCGAATACCCAATAGTGTCGTCGCTTCTTTTAATTTCCTTGATGATAGGAGACCTTTCAACATTTGAGCTTGAATTGTCACTTGCTCATTTTTGAAATACTTTTCAAAAATTCTATCGACACGATATCGTATAACATGGTCAGGTTTTTTATCTCCATATGTGTGAGTGTCGACATTTTCTAACATCTCATTATCGATAGTGATTTCATCTGTACATATTTGAAAAAATAGTACATATTCAATAAATAACTAAATTAATAAATATGTCAATAAATATTAGGAAAATTTTAAATATATCAATAGATCATAATATTTAAATTTACATACCCAATTCAATTTCTGCTTGAGGTTGATTTTCTTCTTCAATATTTTGAGGAGTATCTCTATCTGTTTACATTAAACAAAATATTTTTCAAACTAGTTCATCAAATAAAAATTAAGCTTCACATTTTACATTGGGAAAACTTTAAAAATATATTAATAGATCATAATATTTACATTTACATACCTGCTTCAATTTCTGCTTGAGAATGATTTTCTCCTTCAATATTTTGAGGAATATCTCTGTCTGTTTACATCAAACAAAATATTTTTCAAACTAATTCATCAAATAAAAATTAAGCTTCACATTTTACATTAGGAAAATTTTAAATATATATATCAATAGATCATGTAATATTTACATTTACATACCTGCTTCAATTTCTGCTTGAGGTTGATTTTCCTCTTCAATATTTGAGAGGGCTTCTAACTTTATTTTTCGATATTGTCTTGTCTCTTCTCTACGTTCCTCAGGGTCTCTTTTTCGATCATATTTTCTCACACAAGTTCTTCGATTTCCCATGATAATAGGGTATGAGGTTCAAAAAATTTCCTTCAAAAAATTAGACAATAACTCAATTACAAAAAATATCACAAAAGATTTAATTTAAAAAAATATTTTCTAAAAAATACGTAATCCAATCTAAAAAACACACTTTAAAAAACACAAAACACGTACTTCAACACAAAACACATACATACCTCCAAGAAAAATCACACCGCCTCCAAGAAATGTCTTCCAAAAAAATTATTTAAATCCAAAATTTGAAGAAAAATTTTTGAACAAAGAAGCTCAAAAGATTTATTTCAACACAAAACACGTACATACCTCCAAGAAAAATCATGCCGCCTCCAAAAAATGTCTTCCAAAAAATTTCTTTAAACCCAAACTTTGAAGAAAAGTTTTTGAACTGAAACCAAGTTGTAAAATGAAATGAAGTGCGAAATGTGTGAAAATTGTGAATCATTTCACAGCAATTTATACTGACGTGAAATGTGTGTTTTGTAGGGGGCTCCACAAAATTTTCCGGCCGATGGAGAATTACACAATAGTTCGGCCGAACTTTTGATAAGAAGTTCGGCCGAACTATTAAAACGTTAGTTTTAATGACTCATAAGCGGAAAACATAGTTCGGCCGAGCTAACGCGTCAGCAATTACGCAAAACCAGGCTCTAAAAATGGTTCTGCAACTTTGGACTGATTAAACTCCATGAAAGGTTGTTAATTAACTATCGGAACCAAGACAAGCATTTTCAGAATTGAATCTACTTTCAAGAAATATAACTTTTATGGAATTTCATAAACGTTTATTAATTTTAATTATTTTTCTAATAAAATGAGTGCAAACAATTTCTAAGGGTCATTGTGATTCAGTGAAATCAAAATTTTGTATCTCCCAAAATACATTGTAAGAAAAATTGAAAAAATTATGGGGCATTACATTGGTCCGTTGACTCTAATGGGTAGCTTTTAGATTTTTATTTGATAACTTATATGTTAAGAAATTTGTTGCCACGTGAAGCATATCAAAAATACGCAGTTTTTCATATTGGACTAGTTCAAAAAATTCTAGTAATTATGATATGCATCCATTGGCTTTGTAAATATGATGAAAACAAAGTAGACTCTGTCTAGATTGTTGTAACACATTTTGTTTTTTCAAAAACACAAATTTTCAATGAATACAGCATTGCGACATAACATGACTTCTTATGAATCTTTTGATTGTTAAGAAACACACACTCAAAGAAACGCTAAGTTGACATATCAAATCTACATAAAAAAATTTCAAAAAATAAGTAATAGAAAGCTAACAAAATTTCTCACAACTTTTATTTTTAACGCAAAATTAAATTCTAACATATTTTCATTAAATCCCTAACAAGTACCCTCCCATATTTATTAATTCCCTTATATTTAAAATACCCCGAAAACCCACTATTTATTGTTTAAGACCAAATTCTATTATCCCCATGTGCACAATTAAAAAATCCCAAACTATAAGCCATTTGGTCTAAAACTATCATTATTTAAATACCCCACCCTTATGGTCTTTTAAACTATTCAAAAGGTTTAAAAACTATATAATAAAATAAAACCTGCCCCGCATATGTTTTATTAAAATATCTCACTAATGTTTTTAAAACAAAAACATTACCCCTGCCTATATTCATATAGTCCGAAGTTTTTTGAATAAAACAAACCTTTATTTATAAAGCCTTGGCCCCCTATGAATAAAATCCCACACCCATATACATTGGGTAAAAAAATTATACATATGTTCAAAACCTTATATATATCTCCCCGTCACATCTTAACCCTTCCGCCTATGCAAAAGCCCGGTCCCACCTTTCCATTTCGATGCAGCTCTCGAAATGATCTCCACCATTTGCATCCAACTCTAAAATCTGATGGTCGGAGGACGATATCATGTGAAAAAGATGCCCGACCCTTCAAACTCCATATCCGCACGAAATGGGTGCTTTCGCCCATTCCTCTCTCCTCCACGTGGCCCCTTCTTACTGGATCACGTGGGTAGAGGCTAAAACCACTTACCACTATAAGTTTGTGCAATAACCACCGGTTTTTAAAATCCTTTGCATTCTGAAACCGTCTTCTCGCCCGACAAGACCTACATTCAATGCAATTGCAATTTTTTAATAAAACCTTTGGTACTGCATTTATTCACATATCTCATGCATTTAAACCACTGCATTACCTCTCCGACTATAAATAAACTATGTGAAAGTCTTTTTCTATCATTTTTATTCCTGTAACTTGCAAACCCTTTCCTTGAAACCTCTAAAGACTATTAAGGAGCTGCGCATTGCTCCAAACCATTCACTGAAGCCATCAACTAATTCAAAAAACTCCGAAACTCTTCCAAAGCCAAATACCTACATTACAAAAGATGTTTTTCTCAAAATGGAACCAACAAATGATTTGAAATATATTTTAAGAACAAAAACACTCTTATAGTTCAAGAATTAATTGAAAAAACTATTCAAAAGTCACAAAAACAAGCCAAAATCTGGCAAATTTTTCCCAGAAACCTCGTTTCTCTGTTGTACATCATTTATAAAGAATTTGGTGATTTTTCACTATTTATTAGTCTATTTCAAGCCCTGAAATAAGCCAGGAAACCTCTGCAGGAACCCCAAATCCTTTGTGATCCTTTTCAAAAGAGTTCTTCATCCCTACTCAGGAATCCCTTATTTTCTATTTTAAACCAGTTCTAAAGCCTCAAAACCTCTTTGAGAGGCCTAATTGAATAGAAAACCCAAAAAAGAGACTATGCATTGCCAAATTTTCCCAATTAAGCCTCTGCTAAAAGTCAATTTCTTTTGCAAACTATCTAAACTTGCAGAAGTAGCCAAAATGCCAAAAAAGCAGAGTTTTAGCAATCCTGAAGGTTCCAAAGGGCCAAAATCAAATCTAGTACTGTGACCACTTAAATCCATTATCACCTCCCTGTAGCCATGGTTTCATTAACAATTCTTTTGTTTTTCACGTCATTAGAAGAAGGATAATTTGGATAAAACCATCTTAATACTAGTTAAATATATGTTTTATTTCAAAAGTTTAAAAGGAAATGAATTTTAAATGATATTCCTTAACAAAATATTCTATGTAGCAGAACAAAAAAAATTCATTTATGCAAAGAGAGATAAATTTTCATAGTGAATGGTAAAAGTGAAATGAGAATTCACAATGATAATGAAAACATACACAATCAAAGAGCATTAGAGTTAAAGTGTATCAGATGAAAGTCATAGTAAAGGTTCAAACAAAGTTAGAAAGAAGTCAAGGTAAAACAGTAAAAGTAAATACAGAGGTAGTAAATGGTAAACAAAGATGAAAATAATTTCAACAACAATGAATTTTATGCAAAGTGAAAGTATAAACAGTTAAAAGAACAGTGAGGTTAAAAGATGAAAATAGAGCAAGAAGGGACATTTTTCCAAAAATTTCTTGGTTAAGTCATTATTTTGCAGAAACTATTGTGGCCAATCCAAGACGAATTTTGAAAAACTAAAGGAGGTTTATGTTCCTAAGATGTCCATCTACAACAATCTCTCTCATATTTCTAACAACCATTATAGATTTGGAAATATTAAACAATGTTTGAAAGCATTGTTTTCAGAAAATTCCTGTTAAGTTATTCGTTTTTAGAGAACATTGTGGCCAATAAGACATACATCTTACAAAACTAAAGGAAGACTGTGTTACTAAGATATCCTTCTACAAAAATCTATCTCATTTTTTGTACAGGTATTATACAATGAGAGATACATGCACATATTTACAGCCTATTTTTCAAACTGTGGAAAAATCTATTTTACACATCTTTTTGCAGAGCCTATTGTGAACATCTGGAGAAGGATTTTAGGGAACTGAGAGAGTTTTATATCAAAAACATATTTATGTACAATAAACTCTTTCATTTTTTACATATCTATTTCCGATTGAGAAATAAAAAGGTATCATTGAACCCTAGGTTTGCATAATTGCTGGAGCAGAATGCACAAAGAAAGGAGACAGTTAGTGACTTTGATGCCTCATCATCAACTAAGATTTGAGATCAAATTTGAATTCTAATATTTTTCATCACCTATCCATAAAAAATAGTGCCAAATAGATGCATTAGTTTTGAGTTTCCTTTACTTAAATTCTATTTAT
The DNA here is from genome assembly GCA_034641835.2 of Pinus albicaulis. Classification (NCBI taxonomy): domain Eukaryota; kingdom Viridiplantae; phylum Streptophyta; class Pinopsida; order Pinales; family Pinaceae; genus Pinus; species Pinus albicaulis. The sequence continues at coordinate 1,287,622,841 of CM076582.1, forward strand.
GTAAAATAGTTGGAGATATTTGTAAACCAATCTGGATATTTTTTCAAGATATTCTAGTTTAGAATTTGTATAAATACTTCAATCTTTGAAGTATTTTGGTGGATTAAATTTTTTGGGATTGTTATAGTCATTTATTCTTGGACTTTTAAGCTTTGTGTGTCAAAACTTCGAGTAGCAGGCTAGATCAAAGCAAATTGGCATCATACTTCAAGATCCCTGTGATGAGCTATTTGGAGTGAAGTATTTTCTTCACTTGTCATTGTTTATTTTCTACATTACATGCATCCATTTATGTATATTATGAATCTAAATGTATAACTAGGAATATTAATACAAGATATGATAATAGAACCCTTTTTTTAACTAGTTGTCATTTATATTTTTTCCTCTCATTTCCAGTGTAGGGAACCCTTAATTGCTCCCTCTTCCATTTGACCTCTCCAAATACTTCCCTTTTCCTGATTTAAGGATTCATAAGTTCCCTTTATACTGATCATATCACCTCACAAAAACCAATTTCGAATATCTCCAAGGGTTCTCTCTCTTTCCCTGAAGACATTTGACCTTTTTTCCATCCTTTCAAGTGATTTTTCCCCACCAAATCCAACAAAACCAAACCAAAACTGTACTTTCATAACTAGCCTAATATTCACAAATTCAAAAAAATTAAACTTTAAAGAGAGACCCCTCTCTGAACCCTACGAAGGCTAGATCCTAGATTTTGAAGTAGGTTTTTGGTTACCTCTAGAATTCTTTGACTCAAAATCAAAATCATGCAACTTAAGAATTACTAGACTGATAAAACTCCCCAAGTGGCATCACCCCTGTAATACCCTATAAAACTCATAAATAAATATAAAATATGGTTCTTATATTTTTAAGAACTGGGTTAGCTGTAAAAAAATTACAATATGATCATTTTCTTACTGTACAAAAAATATTTCTATGAATATAATACTGCAACATAGCGATGGCATGCTCATTATATGCATATATTTTCCTAATTCATTTTCTAATGCATGAAGACTAGTTTTCCAAAGGTTGTGGCAATCTTAGAACAAATAGTGAGGCATAACATTGGTCATAGGATGAGGTGGAGATTGTATGCGCTGCATTTTCCTATCCCTCCACATGGTTATCTGCAACATTCACTTATGCTTAAATTCATGTATATTGTGGGTCATGAATGATGTTAGCAGTGGATCTAAATGTGATTAGATTTAGGGTGAGACATCAAGGCTATGGCAAATACATTGATCCCGACATCAACCAATGACATGGACTGATACCTTTGTGGTTAACTTGGACGATTTGTTGGTAAAAATGTTGGTCCATGGTATATTGGTCAAACAAAACCCCAAGACATTTATCCATTTCAATGCTTATTATATAATCCTTAGGCTTTAAAAATTTTCACCGTCACACATTATATAATGGAATTCATGTATAGAATATTTATTTTAAATGGTTTAATTAATCTGTTTCTCCTATGAATATCTAGTCTTTCAATAATTTTTCCTCTATGAAATATGTGTATTTAAGTGTGTTTGATTATTTTTGAATTAAACTAAAGCATTTTGAAAAGTCACTATGAGTTTCGTATTATTAGAGAATCTAGTTCCAACCATCTGTTAGGTGTCACAATTGTTTATCCAAGTGTCACAGTCTATTCTAGTTTAATCTAGATCTGTTGAGTTCCGTTTAGTATCACTCTAGTGATTTATTATTGATGTGTCCAATGTAATATTATTTAACTACTTCATAATATTGAGAAGATAAACATCTCCTCCATAGTTTTAATTTTTTGTCATAGTAACATGCTTTGACTTAGAAAAAGGGGAGTAGATTTAAAAAAGAGAAATATTTTTTAAAATAGTCTTTTAAAAATATTATTTTTCATGGTGAACATTTACAAAAAGGAAAAAGGAGAAAAAGGAGTATTGTATTGAATTGGTAATATTTTATTTGAACTATTTAAAAAAAAAATTATTTAAATAAAATGTGCTTTTCAAAGAAAAAAAGAGTTTTGTTATAAAACAAAAAGGGTTTATTTTATTTTTTTCAAAAAGGAGTTTGTAAACAAAAGAGGCAAGTATCCCAATTTCAAACATGGCTTCCTCTAGTGCTCTGCTACAAACTACAATTTTTATTAAAAAAAAATATGAGTTTTGGTATATAAGAACGAAGACATTTATGCAAGCCCAAGAAGGTTATGATGCCTTACAAAATAAACATGTAGAGCCGGCCCAAAAGAAAATTCACAACCATGAACGATAATTAGAGAAATGTCACTGCAGAACTTAAAAAGAAAGAGCACATATATAAATGTTGAATACAAAACTTAGTGACGACTCTATCTTCGACAAGATAATCGACACATCCACATCAAAAGAAGCATGGTAAATATTGAAGGTTTTGTATCAAGGTAATGATATAGTGAAGATTACCCACGTGGTGTAGAGCAGTCGGTGATGGGGTGCACTGTTAAGGCACTCTGTCTGCAAGGTCACTGGTTTGAAACCCGTGGATGATTAGGATTAGTCTAAACCAGCAAAAAAAAATTATATAGTGAAGACTATTAAATTGCAAACATTAAGAGCTCAGTATTCGTAAGACTCCTTAAGGGAGAAACAAAGAGGGTGAAAAAGCATCTGTGGAAGAAGTCTCTATTGTTTGAAGAAATGTTGTGAACAAGGTTGGGCGAGTGAGAAATTGCATTGTTTAAAGAATTTTTTTTTTAATTGTGAAGGGGCAAAGCTACAAGCCAACTATCAGTTATTTTTAAAAATAAAAAATTGGAGTGTTTAGCATGTTAGACACTAAGGAGAAACTGCGTTGATCATGGAGAACTTACGAACCTTTGAAAAAAATTCTATACAACACTACCTGTCTGAATCAGGAAGTGTGATGAGAAGTCAAACTCACTGGAGCACACAAAACATTTATTTTGAAAAAGGAATTCCATACGACATTCAACACGGGAGCATAAGCCAAGTTTTAAACTAGAATTTTCACCAAAATGGTGCAAAGGCATGCCGATAGAAGTGTTGATGAACATAGAGTGTCACAAAGGTAGCATTGTAGGAAACATAAATGTGGGCATGGAAGTCATGAAGAGTCAAGAGGCTAAAGTATCGGTAAGGTAGAGCTTTCAAAGTGGTTAAAAGTGCATTATAGAATTTTCAATATATCAAATTTATATCACCGAACTCATAAATAAAATAGAAGAAATGTTGAAGGAGACATCACTGTGATATTCTACCATCTTGTCTAAACAACATCCTTGAGATTATGATGAGAAGTTGTTTGGATGGGGGTGAAAAAAATAAAAATTCAGAAAAACTCATTTCACGGGGTGCTCAAAAGCCTAAATGAATTGAATTGTTGTGCTTCTCTATTGCAATTTAAGGAAACCTTAATTATTTATTTACAACCATATCTTAAATGGAATAAATGTATTAATCTCATTGTAAATAAAAAATTTCAAATAACCCGTTGCATTCTTCGAGTATGATATTTATAGTAGCATTATTTTTGTGCATGTCCTCTTCTTATTTATATATTTCCATTTTAACATTTACAATGGCCTCCTTATGGTAAGTATTTTTGGTGTGGGTAAATCATACAGTAACATTACATTCACGTTCATTAGTATTTTACTTCTCGAAATACATGAAATAGGGGAAATGAGAAGAAAACAAGTAATGAGTTGAGAGAGGTTCTGAAACCATACAGTAACATTACATTCACGTTCATTAATATTTTTACCTATGGAAATACATAAAATAGGGGAAATAAGAACCACACAACTAATAAGTTCAGAGAGATTGAGCCATATCATGAATTTCCCTGTAGAAAATAAGGTTGCACAGGGAAAGATTAAACTTTGAATCTCTATATTTGCATGTGTTGTTGCAGGGTAGACTCTTCATCTTTTGAATCTTTCGATGGCGTTGAGGACAAATCAGTTTCCTTTACGACTTGCGCCTCTCTAAAATTCATTTGAAGGTGCGGGGACCTCAACTGTTGCTTTCCTGATGAATTTGTATTCTCTAAAGGAATCTATAGATACTTGACTCTTGTTATCAAATTCATTAATATTCAATTTCTCTAAGTGGTATGAAAATGGGTTGGATAACTTGGTATGATTCTCAAGAACCTCCCACTTAGTTAAAAAAATAAAAGATCTAGTTTACACTTGACTTGTGTGGAAATTTATACTTGAAATAGGTGTATGTCTTTTAAATGTTTAAGTGCTTAAAGAAGATTTTTTTTTTTCTGAGATTACACATGTGAAATAACCATATAATGCAGCAAATAAACATCAACACATAACAAAAAATTTAATCTCGTAGTTCACCTGAATATGATGGGTTGCGTCTCCTTGAGCTCTTATCAACTGACTTGGCTCTTTGGGATTAGTATGGAAAATTTATTTTAAAAGTTAAAAACTCAACTCCAATGGTTATATGAACTGAACCAATGGGTTTATAATACCATTATATCCTTGTAATGGTTTTCATCACTCTGAGGATAGAACTAGGTTGTAATATCCCAAAATAGGGAAAATCTACAAGCTTGGGAATATCTTATAATATCCCAAGATTGGAGATCTAGCAATACATGAACATAAAAATGGGGTAGCAGTGATAATATCATACCAAGATGTATGGAAGCCATAAATACTTTTTATTATATATATCAGCATCAAATAAGTGCAATACACATCAAAATGATCAAGGCAAACAAGCCTGCCATGAATACATATGTCAAAAGTGAAATGCGGCTACATAGCAGAATGTCTATGGATCAAAACTACACAGTCATAGATAGAGCACTGCTACAGGAAATAAAAAAGAACATAGATATATATATATATATATGGTTGATACAATGATGGGAGAGAATATCTAAGCTCCCAAACACTATTTCAAGACAATCTTGGAAGGATTGACTGAAATATACAAAATGGCAAAAATGTCGGAGTAGCAGTTGCAACTAAAGAAATGGATGGAGATGGTTGTAGATGCTGTAAAAGCTAAACATACCTCCTCCTATGGATCTTACAGGTGAAATTTTGATCCTAACACTGAAGATCTGACCCTCCAAAAAGACACTGCAACCCTTACTGTATATGCTTAATGAAAATATCACAGTCAATGAGAGGGATTGTGCTATAGATGATGGAAACTGGTTGTCCTGATGCAAAAGATGATGGGAATCAACTTGAATTATCCCTAACTAATCCTCCAAAGGAAATAAGGCTTCCTCCTCTAAAAAATAAGCATAAGAAGTGGTGTTCAGTAACCTCCACTGCAACACCCTACAACACAACCCAGCTATAAATAGAAACTACGATGTAGCTAAAGGAGAATGCTTGGACTTAAGCCCGAATGTGGAGAAATGTAGAGAAATATCCTTCAATAGGCCTCTCTTGAAAGGAGAAAGAACTCCTAAACAGGAATTTCTTGTGCTAAGCAGCACAACAACTCTGCTAAACAATAACATAATGCACAAAGTCTAAATAGACAAGGAAATCAATAATCCATAACATGAATAGCAATGGCTGTCTTGCCCTCCTTTTAGGCAAATGTAAGCCCTCTCACCATGGTTCCCACTCCTTATGGTTTCCTTCACCAAATAAACCTCCTACCATTCATATTGCGTTTTTTCTCTAAGTGTTCTCGACTTCCTATCCCAGTGTTGTTGACTTGGTCAAACCTGACCTTGTCCACATGAAAATGACTTTGTTCACACATGAGGGTGTGAAATCCAGCTCCTTTGATGATCCCTTTCCACAGTAAGAGGGATCTTATTCATTTTTCTGAAATGTATGGACCTTTTTACCCATTTATTCGGATCCTAAGTGAAATCAGCAAAAATTAATATTCCAATTAGTTGCATGGTAATTTTGGAATATTACAGTCCTTCCCTCCCAAATGTTTCTTGTCCTCAAGCAACTGCAAGGATAGAACTGAATAGTTGCCTCCCAAGGAATGGATATTGAAATGTATTGGTAAAACATCTTTCCCAAGTGGATCCTCCATCCCCAAGCAATCATCCATACAAAATGAGTCACCTCCCAACATAGCAACTCCAGAAAATTCTCCTCCACCTTTGGCTCCTGCAATGTAGGTGGCTGAAAATCTAATCTTGGTAGACAAAATAGTATACCCCATGCTGTCCTCCACTCCACTTAGGATAAGTGTAGAGTTTCTGTTGATCCTCGACTGCAATAATATTTCTCTCAAGTGGCAAGAAAAAGACTGGACCCCCAAGGATCTCTTCTCCAATGTTATGAAACATGTTGGCTAAAATCATCTCATATGTGATCAGTTGGAAGTCACCATCATATGGCATCCAATTAATCCCATCGCTCACCTTATAAAATAACACATGTTTGGCTATGGTGGCCATACTACCTCTCATGCTCCCATTAGAAAATGCAATGCAAACAATGTGGGAAATCTCTCCCACAAGGGACACATCCAACCAATGTGCCATTCCCCCAATCATGCTCCAAATAAAACAATAATAACATCAACATAAGGAACCATAATGAGAACCATACTTTCTTCCATATGTAGCAATGGAGAGGGAAAATGGTCCCTCAAATGTAACCAATGCAGTTTGACCCTCAACTGCAAAAGAGAGCGACAAAAAGTGTTGTTTCTCAACCACTTGCTTGCTGTCCCACTCTCCTCATATGTTTGAAAGTGAATGATGTATGGTACAAAGTGAGCATGTTGTCCATAATACATCTCCTCCCCAAGTCCTCCTAGGGAGTGGTCATCAATAATGTTCATGGCCTCAAGTAGACCATGAGGTCTAGAAGGAAAAATGTTCCTTCCTTGAGAAATATCATGCACATATATGGTTAAGGGATGCATATATACATTATAAAAACCATTATGAAAACAAGAAATACCCTCACCATATAATTTTCTAATACAAATGGAGTGGCTCATAGATGAGTCTCCTCTCATCCTCAAAGAGGAAAGAGGCGGTTATGCTAACTCTTCCAAAGAGTTATGTATCTCTTTCATCTCTACATGATCCATGCATCTCCTAAAATGTTGATATATCTCCTCCTCAAAGCCTTCCCAAAAATACCCTTCCATGATGGTGTGGTATGCTCTCATAGAATAGGTGTGGCTACAAAGGAAATCTCCATGAGCTGCTTGTAGAAACTTCTCCTTGAGCTTGGAAGCTCGAGATTAGAATATCCTACCATGGTAGTAGATGACCCCATCTCTAACTAAATATCCCTCCTCATGTAGTTGGTCATCCAATACCATACAAGTGAAAAGATCCTTGGAATACTCCACCAACATCTGGGAGTTCCAATTAGGATCTACCCTCCATAGTGACAGCGGTGAAGATCTCTCATAAAGAGCATCTATCATATGTTCATCCTCCTCTTTGACGTCTCCCATGCCAAAGATGCAAGTTGGAAGGCTACTATCCTTCCACTGCTGCTTCTGCCACAACGCAGAATCTGAAATGAAGGTTGGTAAACATGACATTGAGATAATTCCTCTCTCCTCCTTGAGTCTACCCAAAACTCCCAGCATCATACAATGACCTCCCAAGGTCTCCAATCCTTTGAAATCAATGAATTATGCCTCAAAATGTGAAGCATCTCTCATCTTCTGCTGATCTAGTGGTCTCCTTGGTGAAATGTCTCCATGGAATGGGACATCATCATCAAGAGTAGACTGTATAGATTCGTCACTACTCTCACTGCACAATATAGTCTCCTCCTTAGGTGTATAGACCTCATGAAATAGACAGGGGTGTGTTCTCCTCATCACATGATGTTGGTCATCGTCCCTATCTCCTCCTTTTAACTCCACAGTTTCACACCCTACCATCAATGGCACAAGTAAAATTGTGCCTTGATCTCCACAAGTGAGATCCTAGGGAATTCTTTTTAATGATACAAGAACCCCTCTAGTTGGAGCAAGAGCTCCCTCCTCCTCTACATGAGGTGCTAGATAAACTCTAGACATGACAGTGCTATTGCCCTCCTCCTCATCAACATGTATGGGCAACCTCCCAAGAATTGGATCCTCTTTTGAAAAAGGGATCTCCATGCCCTTTTGTTCGGGAATATAAGATTGAAGTCTTGCTTCTAGCCAGGTATGATGTAATATTTCAACCTCATCCATGGTTTTCTGATTTGGACCTCTGTTTATATTTTCTTCCATTATATGGAAGGGTTTGGTTTGTTTAATCTTCACCAGATGTGTTGTAGAAAGTTTTCCATCAAACATTCCTACCAATTTCTTAAAAAAAATTGCATAAGAAGAAGTTTTTGCATTTTTCAAAGAAAAGGACTCAAATATCCACCATGCATGGGCCTTACCTCCAAGATGCATCGCTACAAATCTGATGGATTTATCTTCAGAAATTTAGTGCTGCTGCAAAAAGGTGTCTAGCTCTTCCACCCAATCTCTAGCTGAACATGTAGGTGAACTATCAAAAATATATAGCAGGAATCTGCCCCTATCATGCTGCTTTCTTCTCTTCACCTTCATCTTCCAAAACTATGGAAAAGTTATATGATATCTAAACTTTTGAGTTTGAGATTCATACTCTTGCAAAAAGTCACTAAGAGTTTCCCTCCTAGCCATTCCTTCTTCTTCCATATCTCTCATGGAAATTCTAGGCATGTGACTATGCTGTGCATCATTGTGTGTGGCTTCATGCTCATACTCATGATGTGAAATTTTAGAGTTTGGTTCATATTCAAACCCTCTTGGAGATTCTATGTACTCTCCCTTTTGATCTTCTTGAGATCTCCTTGAATGCTTTGTACAGATTTAGGAAGAAGCTTTGAGAGCCTTTCCTCCTTCTTTCCTCCAAATAATGGAGTCTTCATCTTCTATTTTATTGATAGCATCATGGATTAGTCCCATAGGCTGAACCAAGATTATGCTATGATACCACTGTAATATCCCAAAATAGGGAAAATCTACAAGGTTGGGAATAGCTTATAATATCCCAAGATTGGAGATCCAACAATACATGAACATAAACATGGAGTAGCAGTGATAATATCATACCAAGATGTATGGAAACAATAAAGCCATTTTATTATATATATAAGTAGCAAATAACTGCAATACACATCAAAATGATCAAGGAAAACAAGCCTCCCATGAATACATATGTCAAAAGTGAAATGCTGCTACACAACAGAATGTCTATGGATCAAAAATGCATAGTCATAGATAGAGCACTAATACAGGAAATAAAAAACAACATATATCTACATATATATGGCTGATACAATGATGGGAGAGAAGATCTCAGCTCCCAAACACTATTTAAAGACAATCCTGGAAGGATTGGCTGAAATATACAAAATGGTGAAAATGTTGAAGTAGCAGGGCTGAGTAGCAGCTATAACTCAAGAACTAGATGGAGATGGCTATAGATATTGCACAAGTTGAATATACCTCCTCCAATGGATCTTCCAAGTGAAAGGCTGATCCTAACACTGAAGATATGAACCTCCAAACAGACATTGCAACCCTCACTGTAGATGCTCATTGAAAATAACGTAGTCAATTACAGGGAATGAATTGTAGATGATGGAAAATGGTTGGAAATAAGGCTTCCTCCTCTGAAAAATAAGCACAAGAAGTGGTGTTCAGTAACCTCCACTGCAACACCCTACAACACAACCCATCTCTAAACAGAAACTGCGTTGTAGCTGAAGGAAGATTCTTGGCCTCAAGCCTGAATGTGGAGAAATGAAGAGAAATATCCTTCAAGAGGCCTCTCTTGAATGGAGAATGAATTCATAAACAGGAATTCCTAGTGCTAAGTAGCACAGCAACTCTGTTAAATAGAAAGAGAATGCACAAAGTCTAAATAAATAAGGAAATCAATAATCCATAACATGAATAACAATGGCTGCCTTACCATCCTTTTAAACAAATAGAGGCACTCTCACAATGGTTCCCACTCCTTATTGTTTCCTTCACCAAATAAACCTCCTCCCATTCATATTGCGTTGTTTCTCTAATTGTTATCCACCTCCTATCCTAGCGCTATTGACTTGGTCAAACTTGACCTTGTCCACATGCAAATGACTTTGTTCACACATGAGGGTGTGAAATCCAAAACTTCTAATGATCCCTTTCCACACTAAGATGGATATTATTCATTTTTCTAAAATGTATGGGCCTCCTTATCCATTTATTCATCTCCTAAGTGAAATCAACAAAAAATAATATTTCAATTAGCTGCATGCTAATTTTGGAATATTACATAGGTTCCCTTAGGCTTGACTCCTTCTTTTAGTGCTCTTAAGCTTCCCTGAGCTTCAAAGTGGCACTAACTCCCTCAAAATTTATTTTCTTTCCTTGAAACCTCACCTACTATCTCCAACACATATCAGACCTCCAAAATAGATTGATCATTTTCTTAAAATGAGCTCTGGCTCCTCAATCTAGGCCTCCATTCACTGATGGCCCTAAGTTTCCCAAAAGTTCCCTGTGGCTCTTTGACCTTAAAAAGTCTTAAAATGGCTTTGAAAATCCTTTCATTGGATTAAAAATGTCCAAAATAGTCAGAATAGACTATTTACTTACAGAAATTGGCCTTTGGCTGCTTCGATTTTGCCTCCAACACCTGATGGCACCCCCGGGCTCTTGGTTCCTTGAAAAATTCATAGAAGCATCTAGAACTTCAAAAGTCTTCAAAATTTTCTGCAAACTCCATCAATGGATTCAAAAGTATCAAAATAGTCAAAAATGACTATTGGTTTGCTATGTATGGATACTGGCTACTCTAGATAGGTCTCATTCTCCTACTGGCACTGGGTAGCCCTAGTGGTCCCTAGAACTTCACGAAAGAAAATCAGCCTTCAAAATTCATATACAAGCTCTAAAAGCAACACCATTAGTTCCATAATTTCTGAAACATCGAAAATTGACTATTGGATTACTGAGAAAGACCTCTAGCTACACTGGCTAAGCCTCTTTCTGTTGCTAGCCCCTCATGGCCCCTAGAACTTATCTGAAGAAAAAAACTACTCAAATTTCCTATGATGGCTCTGTAACCATCATCAATGAGTCTGGGATGTCTGAGATAGTTAAAATTGACTATTCACACTCTTTGAATGGTCGAATCTAGCTCAAGATAGAGCCTAAACAATATTTGTTCAGTGACACCCAAAATAGCTCCACTAAATGTGGAGGAACTGCACTTAACTGCACTTAAATTTGGAAAATTCCTTAAATTTAAGGGCGTGCCAAAATTTTTTCTAGTATAACCATAATATTAAATTTTGGTGGTTAGCATTGAGCACATGACCCCGATTCTGCGGTCAACAGTAACTGTGCTGCGAAACCATCGGTGGTGTAGTCATTGACTACAACATGTGACAAGTAGTGTAGTTAAATGTTGGAGTTATCGTAGTCGTCAGAACCATGTGGATAAGTTGGCTCTACCCATTACGATATGACACATATTAAAATAATTGGTAGTTATGTGACGGTTTAATCGTAGCACCAGTCCTGGTGCTAAGGTCATATGCGGAGGGGTTAGCCCAAAGGGCTCGCCCCTCCGCTTCTCGATATACAAAACCATTACACGTTAAATTAAACTTGAATACAATATCGTTAAGAACTAACCATAGGCCGAGTGATAAGATCGAGTGTGTGCGGGCGAGAGGTCATGCGGTCGACTCCGGTCTACTCCAAAAATAATTTAGAGCATCAAGCATGGGCCACGTGGCGACCTCTAATTTGCTGAAAAAAAACACATACAACCCATTGTCCATTAATATGCTGACACTTGTTGAGATCTGGTTGGCCCTGAAGGAGTATTCTAGGGAATATTCTGAGGACTATTCTAAGAATATTATATGAATATTCCAAGAATATTCTAAGAATATTCCAAGAATATTCCTTGGAATATTCTCTTTTTTTGAATATTCAAAACCCAGTCAAACTTGGTCAAAGGCCAAAACTTAGAGTCTACTTGACTTTTCAAATTGCGATCACTTCTTCATACAATGTCAGCTTTTCGAACCATTCACGGTGTTGGAATTAGGAAGATGAGATCTATCCGGTTGCTCAAGTTTGACACACTTTTGAACACTTTGAAATTTGAGCTATCACTTAGGTCCTTGATCAAAATTTGATGACTAAGTTACTACTAAGTTCACATTTCTTAATTTTTGCAAGAGAAAATGGGGGAAATTTATCATCTTTTGCAAGAGTGAATGAGGGACCAAAATTATTGCGTTACACATTCTTGTCAGTCTGTAAATCATTGGAAAATGGGTATCCAAGTTACCCTTGACTCGACACTTATCAACCTTTGATCCCTCCAATATCGACTCTTAACGTTGACACAAAGAATTGATATCAATGAAAATCTAGAAACTAATGCTATTAGTGTTGTTGCTTCAGGAAAAATCTAACCATGTAGCCATAGAGGAAGCTGACATAGGTATCAGATAGTATGAGACCCATCACCGATGAGGGATAATGAAGATAGGCATAGAATGAGACAAGAAACACCACTATATTGATGTACTTCAATAAAGATCCATGTATTGCATATGGCCCTGGGTGGGGGGTCGATTTTTGTCCACAATATAGTACTCATTAGTAACAAGCCTCTCCCTACTGTCATACCTATCTCTCTTTGGATTTGAATCTGAATCCACAGTTCTTCTCACACAAGCAGTTTTCCAACCTATATCCTCTTCAATAACCATCCTTAAACTCGTTAAATGTCAATTCTATATCTAATGAGGCATGTTTCATGAGTTTTATTCCCCTCTTGGGATGTGTTTAAGTAAGGTTGTGGGGAAATTCCATATCTAATCTCGAATTCATAGCACATATGACCTATTATATTATTTCATAACAAAATGTCAATGTAAATTATGGGCTCGCAATTCCAATGTATTGAATTGCCATCTTATCTCATGCTTCTAACATAATTCAACTTCCCTCCTAAATAAATGTTCATGAATTAAATTTCCAATCTTTAAGCAATCATGAACCTAAAATATTTGGAGTAATTTTAAAATCATATAAAACATCATCTCTTGTCTGTTGAACCCTTTTGAGAGTTTTAATCAGTGAATTAAAGCTCGTAATATTTAATTGTCAATCTGGGAGTCATAAACATGTGTTGTACTATGTGTTTGTTCAGTTTAATGGTCAGAGTATATAAAATTCCTTAATAATGGTCGTTAAGTGTAGAATAAAAACACCCTTCTATCATTTAAGTGAACTAGCACTCATATCGCTCTCATAAGAAAATTATTCACTCTAACATAAGAAATCAATTTAAGTCATCACAAATTATTCAAAATTTCTACAATCGAAAGACAAACCTACTGAAATTAAAGGCTTGAAGAAAACCAATTTAAGTACAACTCTTGAAATAAAACATTTTCAAAGCAGGAAATTCAAACTCTAATTATTCAAGAGGCAGAGATAAGCGATCATCAAAAGCAAATATCTAATAAATCAAAATGTAATGCCGCAACTTGGAATGAAAACAAAAATTAATGCTTAAACTATCATACCAATTCAATCTAACTGATCTATTCTTTCTCATAAATAAAATTTATTTAAAAACCACACTTAAACTACCACAAAACTAGTTTTTGAAATAATGAAAATCGATCTATCAATGTCTAAAAGAGAACGAAATCTATAATGGAATCATACTGTATTTGTAAAAAAAATTGAATTTATGTCACACTTCTATCCATCCATATGCTATTATACTTGGAATGGAAATCAAACTTACTCGATTTGTTAAGGAATAAAAACTAGATTTCAATGACTTAAATTAAATCACACTGACGATGCTTGAAATCAATCCCTGTTATATAGTATTGGAAATGGAAATAGATCTACGATGATAGAAATGAATATTTAAATTAAAATCATACGCAACCTGTAAATGGAACCACACATCAATCAACTCAATCAATCGAAAATTTCTGACATTAAATCACCCTACCTAAATGCAAGAAACAAACCATATTGTTTGATATCAAACCCACACAACTTTGGATAGGAATAGGATGCTTTTATTAAAACATCAAGAAATATGCACACATGATCTATTACTACCACTGAGAAGCACGATGAATATATATCTATATATATATATATATATATATATATCAAGAAAAGTCACTCATCCAACCATACTTCGAATTGCAAATTAACCATTGAATACAAATTTATTCAAATTCTTCCTATGCGTTATGATCTAATATCAAAGTGTGTTTCATAATGGATCATTGAACACCCTAGTGATGATTAGATGGATTCAGATTTCCCAAAGGAAACAGAGCATGGCTCTGCACATGATCTATGTGATCAATAGCAACATATAAATTGAGATCTAGTTTGTCAATTGACGAGTGCAATTCTTATAATGATAAAAAGAACACTTGGAAACCAATTATATACCTCATGCAATGAAATTGAGGAAACTCTCATTAAATAAATGAACATGTTGATTCTATGAATTGATCACACAACTATCTATTTTAACAAATAATGAAGCTTAATCCCAGATGGTGGTGGGCCCTACCACACCTGGGAAAGTTTAAAACTACTTACAGTAAGGAAAGGATTAAAACACTTAAACCAAAGAATCACAGTGAACCATAACTCACAATAATATGAATCAAAGCATACCCATAATCTATTATTGGAATGAAGCATTTGGAATAAACAGTAAAATTATTATAATTACATTCCACGATATATAATCTCCAATGATATCCCTAAAGCAATGTACAACAATCGCTTTTATAGAGGTAATGCTACCCAGATTAAGATGGATAAACTGTGTACAAAATTTAGGATTACGGTTAATACGAATTAGCTAAAATCGGAACAAAATATTTTCTTTCCTATTTGAGTTGATACAATCCTGACTTCTGGAAGAATTTTGACCATCGCATAGCTAGCAAGCTCACTTCGCAAGCCTCTTTGTAATATTCCCTCCACTGTTGGGAACCAAGGATCATCCCAACCTTCTACCTTTCCATTATTTACAAACCATTTTAGAGTGTAAACAATATTGAGACAACTAAAATCCCATAAATGAACCTTGTACAGACCCATGTAAGATGTCATACAGTTCATTGCGATTATGGAATTATTTTCAATGGAAAGCATGTGTTACACAATCAACTAGATCTGCTTAGGATTCGGAGTTGGCTACTGGAAGCTCATCCACATCATGATGGGAAATAAATAAATATAAAAACCCTTATAAAATTATCACTGACTGCCTCCTAAATGCATGCCTTCACCTCCTCGTAATATTTTCTAATCTAAAGGCAGGCCATTCCATGTGACAACTTCCCACACAATTTGATGTTTGGACATGAGAGAAGTGAGTAATGAGAAAAGTCAAGGCGGATAACAAGGCATTGTGTTCTCCTGATTCACCTGCACACATTATTGGGCAACATCGGCGTAGACACCCACTGTGCCTTCCTTTGTTAAAGCAAAACAAGATTGTATGTGTCAATCATAATTTTTTATGGTGTGTAAAGATAAAGCATCACTAATTTCTGTAGGTGTCATGGAATCTTTAAGATCTTTCTTATTTGAAAACACTAGCAAAACAACATGTTCAATATTCTCATGTTCTAAGAGTTTGAAAACCTCATCTTTGATTATATCAATCCTTGCGCTATTTTTACTATCAATACCTACCACAATAGCATGTGTTACTCGATAATATGTTTCCCATGAATCTGGAAGACTATCTTGACCACCTAAATCCCACATGTCGAACCTTAAATTATTATAGAAAATATCTTCATAATTACTTCCCATGGTAGGATGTGTGACCACCAATTCTCTGAGGTGTTACTTATACAGAGTCGTCGCCTTATTCCGACATTACCCAGACCTATGACCAGAATTTTATACTCTTTCGCTGGGAAAAACTTAAACCATAACCTAGACACCAAGGCCCCCATTTCAAACTAATCAAACCCAACATTTTCTGCTATTAGGGCATAAATTTATAACCCTCCAATTAGGTAAATTAAAATATGTAGCCTTAATTCAAAACAAAAAATAAACCAGATCTGCGATTTGAAAAAGATTCCTACTGAGCTATATCTAGAACAGACACCGGCTGAAACTTCTAGAGAGATTTAGGTGCTCTATGGTTACACCCAACATCCATGACATCAAATTCTCCTTTACATGTTGTATGTCTAAGACTTCATATTCTTGCAATTCACAATGAAAACTTGTTGTCGGGCATCCTCCTGTCACCAAGAAGATAATATAATTTTCCCCCATATATCTCAAAGAAAATAAGCCATAAGAGAAACCATTACTCTCAATGAAAAGACATGTTAATCAACTTAAGTATATCCTCTGAGGCTCTTAGTGGAAAAGGCTGCATTGTAAATGTCTTTCCACTGCCTGTTTGACCATATGAAAGCATCTAGCTTTTGTATGCTATAAGATGGTTGGAAAAGTAAATAAAATCCAAACCATAGAGTTTGAGATTATGAAACAATAGTTTTTAGGTTGTATGCTTCATATGACCAATAGTAATGCATCATCCTCAACTTATTGAGATGAAGGAACAAGTTTCCTCCTCCCCATACTTGTACAAACAATTAATGAGAATACTTTAATATCCCCTTTTATTCAATGCTTCAAACAAATAAACTACCTTCATTGCTTTCTCTTCTTTTCAAAAGAACTTGAAAACATCTTATGGCTTCTCTTTAAAAGGTTTGACGACCAGTTTCTTGACGGACTACACTTCTAGTACAAGAATTTGAGCTAAACTATACACCTACTGTCTTGTTTCAGGTAACTCCTTATCTCATTGTCAACTGCTTCACTTTCGAATGAGTCCATACTCAAATGTGTTTTAGGAAGCATTCTCGCACTGCTGGTGCTAGACTTATTCACCTGCCACCAAGAAAGAATTTATTAATTAAATTTACAAAGGAATACCATTCAAATTAACTAATAAGAAGAGTTCATAAATTAATAGCTATTGTCTCTAAATGCCTCTAATCATCAACTTAAAAGGACAAAAAATCCAGGTATAAGCATATAATTATGTAATAATTATCGTGAAAATTTGGGAAAAAATGCATCTCAACATCCCCCCACGCTAAACTTCTTGCACGTCCTCAGGCAAGCCAAACCTTTAAACTATAAAAGTATGAAAGAAGGTAGGGGAAATGTTTAAATATCATGCTTCTGATAAGTGTGCGATCAAATATTTTAGCAAGCAAGGATGAAGATGCCTGATATCATAATGACTTCATTAGCCTGCAACATAACTATTACAATGCCAACCAAAGCCATGTTACAGTTCTAATGAAAGTATCAGTTGCAGGAATGTAACAAGATCATGTACAAAAGGTAGACATTATAGAAAAAAAATTATGGCACATACCTATTACCTTGTCCCACATGAATTCCCTTTTCTGCTTCTACCCAGAGTCTTATGATAAAAATCAAATTTTATTCAAAATGTGTAATCTCAGAAATACTATCACAAGTTTCATGCACCCACTATAGAAATATTGTACCTAGGTTTTGCAACACATATTCTGAGGAAATGGCCATCAATACACATCGTTTCCAATGAACACTTTGTGAAGAAACATCATTGAGTATTTCATCACTCTAATCAAAATGAGTTATAGTGCCAGAAAAGGAAATGAAAAATAAAATAATATGACACTTCCCTAGACCAACAAACATCCCCTTTGTTGAGAACTCTAAATTCCATTGTCATCCAGATTCAAAACTAAATTTCCTCTTAATTTAGTACAAAGAATTACCTTCATTAAGGGTACCACATCGTTTAAAGATTCTTGATTTTTCTAAAATATAGAACTCAAAGAATCATGTTCAAATCATCTTAAAACCATTGTGCAAGAAAAAGGATGAGTTTTAGGGAAAGAGAAGGATAACCAAGAAAATCATACTATGCAATTAACTTTAGTACCACAGACATGGCCCTGCTACCTACATGTTTCCATAACCTCGGCAGGGATGTATTTTGATCCATTGAAATGTTTGTGTCCCACTTAATAGGCATGGATTTAGAGTTAGGTTATTTGACTTTTAGATGAAGGCCACTGACCTGGCTTGGTAACCAGCTGATGGCAGTGCCACTCACAAGAAGTAACATGTATGAATAGGATGGCTCGTGATGAGACCTCCTATCTTCCAGCTTTTAGGATGAAATCTATTACTCTGCTTTTGTGACCAAGAGCAGCAATGTCATGCATGCTAGGTCTCATGATCATGGTAGGTCATCTCATCACGAGACCTCCTATCCTCCCATAAATATTTTCTAAACTCTGATTATGATTAAACATAAAGGTTACTTAATAAGTGGGGAGACAGATCTACTCCTTAATAATAGAGGATGGTGTGAAAAGTTTTTAATGACTAATCATTACTTGCTAGTTCCTCTATCCTAAAAAATTCTTAATGATATCCCAGACAATGACTGAAAGATTCTTTTAGTTAAGAATGCTAGTGTTCTTATGAATAGATGATTATGATATTTACAAGAGTGGTCCACCATAGGGGGTTTTCCAATAGTACCTTCTAAGGGAAACTGAAAATACATTTTTGAGATGAAAACTTATTAAACTGATTAATCCCGGTTACTTTTGCAAAATCATGAGGTATTCGAGTGAATAATACTCAACAAGATGAGTCACAGATATGTGTGTTAACAAATAATGTGGATCAAAAGAATTTTAAAATGCTATACTTGGAAAATAAAAACCCTAATAGCGTTATAACAACTTTATTGATTTATTCTCCTACCCTACTTTACCCTAGAGGCGAAAGAGTCCCTTTTAAGTATAGGATTATTTCCAATGAAGCCATGTGCGTACCAAAATTTTTATTATACTCACACTTAGTTTTAAATAATAGAATTCAAGACATACCAAAGCATGAGAAACCAGTTGCTTCAATTGATATGGTACCAAGAGTTTTCAAATGCCGAGGAAATAAGATGGCTTGATGACTATTAGAAACTAGGATTCAATCGAATACACATATTTAGGACTCTCCAACTAATGAAAATATTCAGCAATTTGATAGTCACTCTAATTGAGGCACAAAGAATCTGGTGAAAGACAACAAATAAATCCCTCAAGTTCAGGCTCAAAATTTTTATTTTCAAATTGACAAGAATGGTTGAGAGAGATTCTAGGGTTTTGAGTTTCAACAAAATTTTTAGAATAAGTTCCAATGAAATATTTCTCCTCTAGTGGTCTTTGAATTACATCTTCCTGGGGTGAATACTCTACGGTAATGGGTGAAGTTTCAAGATTCATTCCCTTTTCCAACATGGAAGGTGTAACATTTTTTGCAATAAGGGAATCAACAGAAAGAATAGGTGGTTCAAACTTTTGTGCAACCTGATGGTTTAGATTAGGGTTTGGGATGTGGTTTGGGCTAGGTTTTTGGTTAATTCTTGGACTAAGGTTAGGATTTGGATTGGGATTAGGCTTTGGACTAGGTGTATTTCTAGGTTTTAAATTAGAATTGGGTTTAGGTATAGGGTGTGGATTAGGATTAAGTCTAGGGTATGTATTAGAGTATGAAATAGGGTTAGGGTATGGATTAAGGCTAGGGTAAGGTTGCACATGTGGCTAGGACCATGGAGGAGGACAACTTAATGGTACATTGGAAAGAAATTTTGGTTGTTGTTGGTGCTCGTATGATTGAATTTTCATGAGATATTTCCCTAGAGAGAAGGATCCAAACGATTCTTGAGGTCATGGAGATATCTGGATTGCAGATGAGGGCCAAGGAGAGGGCCATTATGGCCATGAAATAAGATATTCAATTGAAGGAGTATCAAAATTTTTCCATTAATCTACATGATTATAACCATGCTGAGGAACCTGCTCAAGAAAATAAGCATTATTCCAAGTATCAGATGATAATGAGTTTTGAATTATACCTAGTAGTTGATTTGATTCCTTACTTGATTTCTTGAGTACCTGTAGTAATCATGATAGTGATGGGAAACGTTCTGTTGAATAATCCTCCTCACAAATTTTGCAAACTTTCAGACTGCTAAGTGGGCACTTTCCAAGGAAGTGCTTCTTTCTAGAGTTTGTGCAAAGGATAAGCAATGGTTCTTCATCCTTATTTTGTTCCTACAAATCATCCAATTTTGAAAACAAATATTTAATAATATTGAATTTATGTTCAAGCAAGGTGTTAAATTTTTCTTTTGTTAATTCCTCATTGGATGAATTGTCTGTCTCTATAGCAGCACGAAAACTCCTTCTTGAATGATTCCTCAAAATACCATTTTCTTGTTCTAAAAAAGTCAACTGATATTTTTTTCATCACATGGATTAGTACACAAGGGTTATTATATCACCCCAAAAATGATATAACGTTGAATATTTGATTCTGAAGATAAACGAATTTAAGAGTTGTTAGCTGAACTAAAGCTCACCACACTTGCATAAAAAATAAATTTGCATAAAAGGAAGGGAATGACGTTTTGGGGAAAATGTTGAATCAAATAAATATTTAATCTATTGAAAAAAAAAAAAAAAAAAATCGGAAATTAAACGTCTCATAAAATATTTCGGACTATTCTAATGCATACTTCTACTTTTACGCATAAATAAAAGGAAAATAAAGTTCAAATATATTCATTAACGGTCAGAATTTGGAGCAACCCACACAAAATTCGATGCGTGTCTCTTCACTCACATCTTACCATACAATATTCACCATCTGACATCCTGAAATACCCTTCAAAATCTGATAATAATTTTACCTGGACCAAAATACAACTCCCCGGTAATGGAACCAAAATGTTGAGAGTTTTAATTGGTGAATTAAATCTCTTAATATTCAATTGTCAATCTGGGAGTCGTAAACATGAGTTGTATTGTGTGTTGGTTCAACTTAATGATCAAAGTATATAAATTTCCTTAATAATGATCGTTAAGTACGGAATAAAAACACTCTTCTATCATTTAAGTGAACTAGCACTCATATCACTCTCATAAACGAATTCTTCAATCTAGCATAAGAAATCAATTTAAATCAAAAAAATTATTCTACATTTCTACAATCGAAAGACAAATCTATTGAAATCAAAGGCTCGATGAAAACCAATTTAAGTACAACTCTTGAAATAAAACATTTTCAAAGTGGGAATTTCAAACTCTAAATATTCAAGAGGCAAAGATAAGCGATCATCAAAACTTAATGTCTAAGAAATACAAATGCAATGTTGCAGCTTGGAATGAAAACCAAAATTAATCCTTAAACTATCATACCCATTCAATCTAACTGATCTATTCTCTCTAAGAAATAAAATATATTTAAAAACCACACTTAAACTACCACAAAACTAGTTTTGGAAATAATGCAAATCGATCTATCAATGTCTAAAAGAGAATGAAATATATAAGGGAATCATACTGTATTTCTAAATAAAATTTAATTTATGTCACACTTCTATTAATCCCTATTCTATTATACTTGGAATGGAAATCAAACTTACTCTATTTGTTCAGGAATAAAAACTAGATTTTAATGACTCAAATTAAATCACATTGACGATGCTTGAAATCAATCTGTTACACTAAAAGAAGTCACCATGACATTTTAATGTCTATATGGGTTCATCATTACTCATATATTACTCCCTTAGAAGTCTACAAATATCAAGTTCTGAAAACCAAGCCTTGAAATTGAGAGAAAATCTTATAAAAGTCATAAAAATACTTGTACCGCACTTTCTCTTACTATTACTTGTGGTGCCACATCTGTTTCTTCTAGAGAATGCGGAACTGGCCGCATTTTTTCTTCATTAAAGGTGTGGTTCCCTGTAAAAGGTAAAGTGAAGGTGGAAGTAAAATTTGGAAGCCCAGCTGGTTGAATCTGGAAGCTTTTGGAAGCAATTATCTGGTGGAAAGTTCGCTCCTTTCATGTACATTTATCCTTTCATTAAAGGAGCCTACCCCTTGGTATGTGGAACTTAATCCCTTTGAAAGAGGATTTTATCCCCTCTTATCTAGACCTACAACTTCTTCTCTTTTTCTATAAATTGAGGCCATAGTTCAGCCTCAAAGGGAGTTAGGCTTTGGGATTTTTTGAGGAGAATTGCTGGAGAAACTCAAACTCTCTTAACTGATTATCATATGGGAATGATTGCACACTCATGTGTATTTTAGTCGAGAGAGTGAAAAGGCTTGTTAAAGTAGAGGAAATGCTTGTTCTAGACCCCAAAAGGACCTGTATGACGTCAAGGTGAACACGGTTGTCAAACTCCTTATTTCATTAAAGTAATACAAATTGATCCTGTTTTCTCAATGAATTTGTTTATTTAAAAGGCTTATTTCTTGAATTCCTTGATCATCAAGATAGATTTTTGGTTTATGAATTAATCTATATTATGCAGGTGCTTTTGATTCTTTCATGTTTTTGATTGCAGATCCCAAAAGGAGATGTATTAAAAGTGACAGGAAAGAAGATTACGATCAGCGCTGGAATACAAGTAAGTCCTAAATCCTTCATTATAGATAATTCTATATCAAATATAATCTATAGAAATTAGTTTACATCTATTTGTTTGTTGCTAGTTATCCATAGAATACTAGGGGGATCTGTCTTTTTTGCAAGAACAATTTATCCATCCAACAAAATGGGGACTCTATTGGCGAGTGGATCTCGAACTTAGTTTTATTTTATTCTTGACTTGTGAAACTATTTTTCTGATTTTGATTGATTGATATTGGGTTGGGTCAATTATTCCTATAGAATCCCTAAAAAGTGCTTTAGAATTTTTTTTTTTTTTTTTTAAGTTTTCTGGTCTCTGCACTTTGTCTTTAGGCATAGTGTAGTCATCTCCATTGTTTTTCTATATACATAGTGTGGCACCGAACCTGTTTACACTAAAACCTGTGGACCCTGAGAAAATCTTTGAAAAATTTAGAATTCTCTTTTCTAGGATTGACTTGTAAGATTCTGAGTATATACCCAGACTTGTATGTTCCGTCAGAAAGCTTTGTCTGAGAGTTTCTTTTAGCATTTTTAAGTTTCGAATGATTTTCTACAAGATCTACATGTTATAAGTGATTTTTTCTTTGTCTTTGTGTCACTCAAAGATTAGAAACCTCTGTATACCTTAGGTCACTATTATTTCATTGTTTTCTTGCTAAGTTTGTGACTTTATAACAGAAATTGTTTTATGAGAATTAGATCCCATTTTCTCATTTGCAAATATTTAGAAAACTTTTTCATTAATTTTTGAATTTCACTTAAAAAACCATAATTGGATGTTTTTGAGTTTTTGCTGATTTCAGCAAAGAATTTCTTAGTTAGATTACAAACTAAGAAAAACATCCTCAAAATATTTAAATTTTTTATTTCAGATTTAATTCTTAAAATTTTTAGATCTCGTAATTAGTGTTTTTAGTTTTGAGTGTTATTTCTAGAAATCATATTTTTCTTTTGGAGAATGTTTGATTGTAGTTTTGATCTTGAATAATAAAGGGATTTCTTTTTGAGCAATTGATAATTTTTGGGTTCTCAGATTTCTTTTCATTTTTTCTTGTTTTGAAGGAAATAATTGTTTTAAGAGATTGCATCTCTCAACTCTTTCTTTTAGATAGGATTCATTGAAAGGAAATGAATTGTTTCTCAGAATAGGTGCATTTTTAGTGTGTTTTGAGTCAGGTCAGTACATATCATCAAAGTTTCACTTTTGCACCTATTGTCCTCAGAAATAGCCTATTAAAAGCAACGCTTAAATTAAAATCAATATAGTAATTTTTATATTTCTAGGACTCTTTACTGCCAACATAGCTTAGGCTAGTATCTTGGAGTAGGGATTAATTAACTCTCCAAGACAATTAAAACAAAAAAGTAGTCAATATTGCAGTAGGAAATATCCAATAGTAGCTTGTATGCTCTGGGAAGCTCCTCCTA
This sequence comes from Pinus albicaulis, assembly GCA_034641835.2. NCBI lineage: Eukaryota > Viridiplantae > Streptophyta > Pinopsida > Pinales > Pinaceae > Pinus > Pinus albicaulis. The sequence goes on from CM076582.1 coordinate 1,287,646,837, forward strand.
AAGGAGTCAAGAACTAGATCATATCCGAACCAGTGAGGTGATCAATTCTATCTCATTGGGAATGATAGAATATGTGCGCATATTAACAATGGTAAAAATTGGATTGACCATTGTCAAGGAGACTCAGGTCACTTGTCGGTATACCTTGGATTATGTCAAGGAGCGTTCAAGGGGATTGAGCTTTGTTACTCTACCCTTGCGTGTATATCGGATCGTAGATTGTTCCCCTAGGTATATTTGTTCCTGTTGGTGACCTTAGTGGCCATAAAATTTAAGATTGTTTCCTACGGTGACGGTGGAGGAAAGATCCCACTGTACCTGGAGTAGACACTGACTAGACTCACTTGGACTCTCCGGAGGGTTATCTTCACTCGAGATGGTTTAAGTGGAGAAAATTGCATCGGTCTGTTTCATTAAGCAGGTTGTCGGGGTAACTGTTCCAACCGCCATTTCTACATTAAAATACTATGATGTTGGATTTCACCACCAACTAGTGTTTTTAGTGTGGGGATATATTGTATGTGTGTGGTTTGATCTCCTAGATTTTATAAGCATTTTATCATTTGATTGTATCCTTAGTGACTTTAGGAATTTTAATTGAAATTTTCTTTGATTGCGTGTAACTAATAATTTTTAATTGTGGCTGAATTACCAAGACAATCATGTAGACTTCAGGGGAAACCCCCAGAGTATACACCAAGCCAACTTGAAGGACTGAAATCTATGGTACCGCATATTATCAATGGAATTAGATCAACAGAACCAGGAGAATCACCCATAATTAGTCATCCTGATTATCATGAAGTAAATCAATCACAAATAGCATAATATATCCAAGAGCCAATTTCAATTTCTGAAATCACTGACATTGCTTCTGCAACTAGTGAATTAGCTAAAGAACATGAAATTTCTGAGCCAGAAACTGAACTTGGTGTGTTGGAATCACATTCAATATTTGTTACTCTGAATTCTAGTGATCTTGATTCACCTAGAGTAAGACATTGCATTACTGAAAACCTTCCTTCTAATCTCATATGTAATGAAGAACTTGTTGGTCCAGATGAAGATGTAATTCTTCTTGAAACCCAAGAAACTTTGAGTCTTAGAGAGCTTGAATCAATATTCTATAGTCCTTTTAGAACTGATGCTTGGTCTTTATCATTGACATATTTTTTACAAAACGCAGGTCTTACTTATTCACCACCCCGAATTCCTTTTTACCATACACCAAGAGTTTATCAACCTTCATTAGCTATGTCAGGTGAGTCATCTATGTTTTATGAATCTCCAGAAATTTTTTTATACGGTGGTTTGTTTGTTCCTTCGGGATATCAGTCACTCTCTGGTACCTTCTCATGAGTAGCTCGTCAACCAATTGAACAAATGTTATCATCTGGTACAAATGGAAAAAATACTGAAACATTGAACATAGAATAGATTTATATGATGTCTGGAAATATTCCAAATCCTCAACCTCAAGGAAGTCAGTTACCACCTCAGGGGAAACCTCAAGGAAGTCAGTTATCGCCTGGGGGGCAGCCAGAAGGTAGTCAATTACTGCCCAGAAGACAACCTTAGGGTAATTTTTTACCGCCTGGGGTTCAACCTGTAGGACAATATTTACCGCCCGGGGAGCAACCTCAACGACAGTACATACCTCAAGTTCAATACCAACCTCAAGGACAGTACATACCTTAGTATCAATATCAATCGCAGATTCAGTACATACCTCAGGGTCAATATCAACTCCAGATTTAGTACATGCCTCAAAGTCAATATCAACCTCAAGGTCAGTACCCAGCTCAAGGTTCTCAACCTCCTTCAGGTCAACCATTATTACAAGGAGCTGGAAATTTTCCAGTTAATTATGAAACCTACATTTAGCTTGGTTATAGTCCTTCATATGCATAACCTTCTATGGGTAAATATCTTGGAATTAATACAGTGTGGGATCCATCTCAAATTCAACAGAATTTACAACCCAATGTGAAGTTACCTAATCAACCTGGAAAACCCATAGGTTCTAGTCCAACCCAGCAACCTGTCCAACCTACCATTCAAGTCTCTACACCTAGTTCTGTTCAGCAACCTAGGCCAAGTACACCTAGAACTCTGCCTCAATCTTCTACTACTGCTGCAACATCTGTTCAACCTACCACACCTATTTCTTGAGTATCTGCAGCTCCTGTTTCTACTACCTTTGTATAAGTATAAATTCCTCAACTATCTGTACCACGGTCAGGACCTAAAATTTATACTATAGTCCAGATACCTATAGGAAAATATGGTACAAGTATGATTCTCACTATTCAACCACAATTTTCTTATCAGCTGTACCAGGGGAAGTATCAATTTGGACATACTACACAAAATCGAACATATCAGTATCAGTCGTATCCTGGGTATACTTATCAAGTACCTCAACAACCCCAGTTTGGTCTGGTTAATCCAGGTTATCTAGGAGGCTTCACAATTCTCAATGCGCATCCAATTTTAGGATATCTTGGATATCCTCCTGCTCTAACTGGTTTGATCACACAAGGTTATCAAGACCCTACGTCAGTTATCGTTCATAGCAACTTTAGATTTACTTGATCTATCATGCCTTACGAATGATCCCATTTTTTATCTTCTGTATTGGCCACCAATGACTACTAAGTTACCTAGTGATATTCCAAAGTTTGAAGGTAAGTCAGGAGAAGATCCATCTCATCATGTTATGACTTATCACCTCTGGTGTGCAACCAATTCACTAATCGATGATTCCATTCAATTACGTCTTTTTCAGAGAACTCTCATTGGTCTCACTACCAAATGGTACATTGAGTTACCACGAGGCTCATTTAATAATTTTAATGCATTAGCTACTGCTTTCTTAACCCATTTTTAGTTTCCTGTCAGATATGACAATGGCAGGGAATTGTTGACCTCATTAAAACAATCTACGTCTACGTACATATCTGATCACATTCATGAATGGAGAAATAGGAGACGTTTGGTGAAAGTATTTATTCCAGATCACATTTTCGCTGAATGGTTTATCAAATCATTATTGCCAAAAATTACTGAAGATGTAGCCAAAGGAGGCATTTTTATAGAAGAGAAAGTCATTGCTCAAGCTCAGTACCTTGACCTTGTATATACACTGTCAGGTACTCTGTATGAAAAAATCCCCGATTTACCAAGACCTGATCAATTAACTACAACTCCTTCAGGATCTCATGCCATTGATGGTGTAATTGGTTCTATTAACACTAGCAAGAGTAAGAAGAAATCTTCCAAGATGACCTTATCCTATTATAACTTTACCTAATTCACCAAAAGGAGATTCTTCCATTGAAAATTCCGTTGATATTCATGTTGTAGAATCATCTACAACCAAACCTAAAACTGATGGTAAGAAGAAAAGAAAGTATAAAAACAAAAAATCATCTTCAAAAGATAAAAACGATAAAACTGAACCGATTGAAAATAAACGAAAACCTTCTTATCCTTGTATGTTCTATGATGAGGATCATTTTACTAAAGAGTGCCCGCCTAGAGCCGAGGTATCGAAATTAGTTAAGGTTTCCTGCATACCTAATGTATTGAAGGATCTGTTTCCTACTCAAGACAGTAAAATGATTGGCTCTTCCTTGAATACGCTAGAAGATATATTGATGGTTGCGACGCAATCACAAGATGATTGTAGTAAAAATTCTGTTGATGTTAAAGAAGTAGAAAATTCTAATTTAGCATCAACTACATCTCCCTCAGTTTTTAATCTGCTATAGATTTAGAAACCAAATCTTGACTTAGTGATCAAACCCCCTGCTAAAGGTTTACTTTGTAAATCAACTTTCAATCCACATGTGAGAGCTACTCATAACTACAATATTGTTGAAGACTTGGTGATTTCCCCTTTAGCAATGTCAGCTTTGGAAGTGCTACAATCATGCCCAGCACAAAGAAAATTACTATTTTTAGCCATAGGAGTCGTAGATCTTTAAGATTCGAACCTAATCATCTTCAATTTGGAAAATTTTACACCACGCCTACCCAATCAAATGGCTTTTTAGATTCCCGTATTAGTAAAAAAAAAATGTTACTTTCGTACTTTTATTGAGGAAGGGGCTTGTACGTGTATCATGTCATTAAAATGTTGGAAATCGCTTGGTTCTCTAACACTTAACCAATCTCCAACTATCCTCAAAGCTTTTAATGGAAGAGGATTCCATCTGTATGGTATTTTACAGGATCTACCTATATAGGTCGAAGGAAAAACGGTTAATCTAGATGTGGAAGTGGTTGATGCCCCTCTGGATTACAACCTTCTCCTGGGTCGCAGTTGGTCTTATGCCATGACTATTGTTGTATCATCGATATTTCGTCTTATCATGTTTCCTCAGAAGGAAAGATCATTAAAATAGATCAGCTCTCATATTATTCATCTGACCCAGCCACTATTGATAGTATCCAACATGTCAAAAAATCGACTCTGCCTTATAAAGATGTTGGGGTAGGTTTAATTAAAGATTTTGATTTACTGGGAACTTTTTCCCTACCTTCTCCCAACGTACCGCCTCTTATTGCTAACATCAATATGATTACATCAAGTACAATTTCCTTTGATGATCCTTGGATAGTACCTTTAGACTTAGAAATAGATTATTTCGATGGCACGATGCCTTTGAGTCCTTTTGAATTAGCATATCAGGTAGTACAATCCTTTTCTGAAACTCCTTAAACTAAACCTGCTCTAGTGAATGTGGTTAATGAGGAATCACTTTCGATATTTAGCTCAGCTTCGCCATCAATTTCGGATCCTGTTCAACAAGTATTCAATACTGATGAGCATATTCGTGAATTTTTGTCTTTAGAAGAATTACCATGGGAAGAACTACATCATCGATCTTCATTTTTACCTGATCTCAATCATTGTGAAACTGGTTTTTCCTCCATTTTTACCGCTGATTATGTCAACAAACCTCAAAATCCTCTCACGAATTCCGGTTCTAAATTGAACTTAGAAAACATTTCTACGACAGTTCCTATTGACATCTCAGTGAAACCAAGAATTGTTGAAAACATTCATATAGGTGCCTCTTGTACGCCAGATGAAATCCAATCATATAAAGCCCTATTTCAAGAATTTCATTGAAGAAATTCTAGGAATAAGTCCATCAATTGTTGTTCATGAAATTAAAACATACCTGGATGCTAAACCTGTCCGATAAATATTACGTTGATACATCCGCGAAAAGCTGCCGCTATTAAAGCAGAAATTGAGAAATTACTTCGTGCAGGTTTTATTTATCCGATTCCTTTAATGGATTTGGTATCTAATATTGTTCCTGTTAATAAAAAACAAAGGAAAATAAGAGTAAGTATCGATTATAAGGATATAAATACAGCTTGTCCAAAAGACAATTATCCAACCCCCTATATCGATCAAATTATTGACGATTGTGCCGGAAGTGAAATGCTTTCATTTATGAATGGATTTTTGGACTACAATCAAATCAACATAGTCCCTGTTAATCAACCCAAAACAACTTTCATTTTTCTGTGGGGGAATTTTTTTTACTACAAATTACCTTTTAGATTAAAGAACGCTGGCGCAATTTTTCAGAGGGCAATGTCTTATGAATTTTATGATATTAAACACATTGTGCAACCCTATCTCAATGATTTACCTACTCATTCATCGTGCAGAGCATATCATCTTACTCATCTAGGAGCTATCTTTATGAGATGTAGGCATTATAGGATTCGTCTGAATCCTCACAAATGTGTCTTTTGTGTTGAACCTGGATGATTATTGGGATTTTTTGTCTCAAAGGAAGGCATTTGTGTCGACCCATCAAAGGTTGAGGCTATCATCAATTTACCTCCTCCTTATACTCTTCACCAACTCCAAAGTTTGCAAGGGAAAGATTTTTTTTTATGTTGATTCATTCCTAACTATGCTCAGTTAACCAAAGGTTTTACTAGGTTGTTAAAGCAGAATATTCCTTTATTTTTGGACGAGATCATTGATCGATCTTTTGATGCTCTTAAACACGCATTGACCCATGCACCGTTATTGCATCCTCCCAATTACAACAAGGATTAATTTTTATACCTAGCAGCATCCAATTCTATGATTGGTATGATATTAGTTCATGAAGATGAATTCCACAACGAACATGTGATTTATTATCTCAGTCACAATCTGCATCCAACCAAAATTAAATACTCATATGTGGAAAAATTAGCCTTGGCAGTAGTTCAAGCTGTCCAATGATTTCATCATTACATACTGTTATGAAAAACAACAGTGATTTTTTATTGTAACCCTATGATGTATATTTTGACCAAAAAACTGCTAGGGGGAAAATAATCCAAATGGATTGCTATCCTGCAGGATTTTGATTTGGAATCTGAAAAATCCAAATCAAAGAAATCATTAGTATTCGTTGAACTTATGTGTGACTTTCCACGTACTGACACGAAAACTGTGGCAGAACATCCGATCGTGGATGAATCTTTGTTTCTTATCAGTACCATCCATCCTTGGTATGAAGATATCATCATTTATCTCCAAACCCAAACTTTTCGGCTCGAACTCTCATGGTCACAACAATGAAAAATCCATTTCCATTCTCAGCAATATCATATTGTTGGTGACGCACTATACCGTCGTGGTGCAGACTCTATTTTTCGATGTTGTCTCACTCTTGATGAAGCTGTAAAGGTTTTAATGACTGCCACTCTGAAGCATGTGGCAGTCATATGTCTGGGTATGCCACAACCCAAAATATATTGCACGCTAGCTATTTTTGGCCATACTTATTTAAATATTGTATTTGTTATATCCGAAAATACCACAACTGTCAAATATTTGATCGAAAGATGCGTGCACCACCCACTCCTCTTCACCCTATAATTTCTATCGGTCCTTTTGCAAAATGGGGCATTGACTTCATTACTTGTAACCCTCACTCAGTCGGGGGGCATGGGTATATTATTCTCGCAATAGATTATTTTACCAAATGGGCCGAGGTAATGCCTACATTTGCGGCAGATGGAAAAGTGCAGCTACTTTCGTGTTCAATCATGTGATTATTTGTTTTGGTGTACCTCAAGTGATAATTACTTACCATGGGAGTCATTTTTGAAACATCATGATGACCAAACTAAATGATCAACTTAGCCTGCGCCATGACAATTCTACACCATATTACCCGTAGGCTAATGGTCTGGTTGGAGCTATCAATAAATTTTTAGTCACCATGATCAAAAGAATCATCGGAATTCATAAATCGAATTGGCATACCATAATTTTTTCAGCACTTTGGGCATATCAAACCTCAACAAAAACATCGACAAGGTTTACCCCTTTTCAACTGGGTTATAGTTTAGAAGCATTATTACCCATTGAATGCAAGATACCGTCACTCCAAATAGCCATAGAATTACTAGCAGCCACTTCTGAAGAGGAGAAACAATTTTTGTACTTAAATCATTTAGATGAGAATCAACACACCGTTGCATTAGCTACCAAAGCTCATGCGAAACGAATGAAAGTTACACCTAGTATTTTTCGAGAAGGAGACCTAGTATTGGTTTACGATCAAGCTAACGATAAGCGAGGGGCTAGGAAATTCAAACCCATGTGGCATGGTCCTTATTTTGTCAAGCGATAGCTTGCAAAAGGAGCCTATGAACTGATTGACTTTGACGGGGTATCTTTAGGCAAACCCAAAAATGGGCTTTATCTGAAGAGATATTATGCTTGATTCTTGTGTGGAGATATTCCCTGTATATTAGTTATTTTCAAAAGCTGGTGTGATGTATATTAGAAGAGTGTGCCTAGTTTAAGTTTTCTTTTACTACCATCCCTGCTTATCTGGATCACTCTTGATTTTGCAGATGTAAACGTCCCTTCAAACATACATTGGTTTTGCTGATGGTGCTTGTCTTAGTACATGGAACATTTCTTCTGCAGCTTGGGTCATTTATTCACCGACTGATGAATTAGTATCCATGCATGGGGTAAGCCTCGGTCAAACAATGAACAATATTGAAGAATATAGTTCCGTTATTGAGTTATTGTATGAATCCATTTCATTTGGAATTCGAAGTTTGATCGTTAGGTTAGATTCTGAACTTGTTATATTACAATTGAATAGAGTATATGCAATTAAAAATATAGTGTTGTTAAGATTATTTTTGAAATTTCGTCTCCTGGAATGAGAATTTGACTATTTTGAGTATGAACACATTCCAAGAAATTTAAACACATTAGCTGATGCAGTAACTTCTAGTCTTATAAACAGACATTTGCTATAATTAAATTAGTAGATAAAAATAAAATTTGATAACATGTTAAGATAGATAATTGGAAATAGTAGTAATATCATAGCATAAGAGTAGTATTTTCAAAAAATATTACATTGTTCTCGATCATAGGTTCAAAATACTTTATGATCGGAAAAAAAGTGATAAAAAAAATGATATAAGTCTACATAATCAATCATCCACTATCCATGGTGATGATCACGATAAAACACTACAGCCCATGCCACCTTACTTAGGAATCTCCTGAACTATCCCAAAACCCCGATAACATATCTCTGTAAGCGGAGCAGAATGTCATCTATAGTAGTCTCTAGAATATCTAAAGTCAACCGCTCCAGATGGTTTTCTAGGTAGGTAAGGATCTCTGTTGTCTGATCCTATGGTGGTGGTGGTGGTGCAGCTAGATCTCTTGGCTTCCTGACAAAAGGATGGAGAGTGGCTGGTCGACATGGACCCACATCTGAATTTGAAATTTTTCTCATCAGTTTTGGATGATTTTAAAAAAATTAAAATTAAAATTAGAACATGTCAAAATGATTCTTACCTGAGTCATCCCACTTTGTTCCTGGAGGAAGAGACATCTCTCGATCACCGTAGAAATCCATCCCAGCATAAGGGAAATATTCTATCGCGAAGATTTGGTTCTCCAACCAATGGAAATAAGATGCAGTAAAACGAACAATCTCGCCACCTTCACTATGACCGACCATTAGTGCAACCCATCATACCATCCGAGGCTATTTGACTCTACCATGATCAATTGGAATAATATGTGGGGCTAGTGAACGAATTCTTTCTAGAGAAAATGTGACCACAATCGCTCCATACCCGAATTTTTTCAACTTTGATTTTTTTGCTCTAGTTAGTTGGCCTTTGACATTGGCAAACACTGCCTCACAACAATTGAAAATGGTGCCTCTAAAGAATTAAATAGCAGTTTCCATTTGGGATCTTGTAGCAACATGTGGATCTGCACTCCACACAACCGGGTTACAGTAAACACAACCACTTTGAGCTCAATATGAATAACGATTTTTATATTAATGCGTTTATCTTTGGGGTCCACTTATTCATTGCAAAATTCTTGCTGAAGGCTAGTGACAGACTGGCCACCTGCGCTAGCCCCAAACAAAGAGAGTGGCTCGTCCCTCTTTAATAAACCAGTGAGAAAATATATATCTTCCATCTCAATTTCGAGCTAGTGACCTCTAACGATAAAGCATCATTCCTGGACATCCCATTTTTTTACTAGCCAGGTAAGTAAGTCTACTTGAGCCCTCATAACCTTAATGGCCCAAAATTTGTACAAACCGCATTCTCTCAATACACGTAATATGGGCGAATGTAACATGGAATCATCATCAACCTCTTCATGTTCACATTCTCTCCACTCAAGCATTCTAGATATCTTGCAATGGACAAATTGAAAGATCAAAAACAATTTGAGAGAGAAAATTTGGTTTATTTTGGGAGAATTATTAATTTTATTTTTTCTTACGGTGTCTCGGCACTTTTCGAATGAAAACATTGCATGGATCCACACGTGTCTTATGTATAAGGTGTGGGACCACGGAAATTTTCCCTTTGCAAAATTGTCGTGGTCCGCAGGTGTCATGTGTTTTACCTGGAGACCGCCCGTGAGAAAATTTTTGAACATGTTTTCCTCCTTAAAAATCAATTTAAGCCCTAAATTATGAAAGTAAATGGACAAAAATGAACGCAAGGATGATGTGCATTACCTGGAACTGACATTTTTTGATTTAGACAGGCGAATCTTCCGCAATCTCCTCCGGATCGGTTTTTACCAAGAGCTCTCAATTTTCACTTTGAAATCAAATGGTAAAAATGAATTGGAAAAACCCCTTTTTATAAGAGTTTTTGAACAGATAAAATATAAGTTTTTTTATTTTCCACTTTGAAAAATTGTTTTTCGAATTATTTTTGTTAATCATAAAAAAGTATGTTTAATTTTTTATTTTTGTGCAGAATACAAGATTTTTCGGGTAAAATGGTCCTTTTGACAAAGGAGTATGCTTTTTATCACTTTTTCAAACTTGGTAAAAATTATGAAAAAGTGAATGAGTACATTTTATCACTTTTTTGAACTCGTTACAACTTACAGAAAAAGAAAAACTACTGAGTCTACTTTTATTACTTTTTCAGGCTCTTGAAAATTACAAAAAGTGAAACCTTGGAGTTCTCTTTTAAGCCCTTTTCAAACTCTCTAAAGATGAAAATATTGTCGAGTACTTGACTATTCAAGCTCGTTAAAGGAAATGAACAGTCGTCCTTTCAGTATAATTTTACCCCTTTTCCATACTAAAATGGACTATTTACGAAAAAGGTATACGTTGACTAATCATGGTCAATAGAGTTCTCTCTTGTATTATTTTATCCTTTTTCAGGCTCGAGAGACTAAATTTACGAGAAAGTACACCGACAGAGTTTTATTAAGTTTTTCTTCTGTGTCCCTAAAATTGAAAAACACGGAGTTTCTCCTATACTGGACTCGTTAAAATTTAACAGTAAAGGACCTGTCCATTACAAACAGGAACGAACCACTCCTTCTTAGGGTTCAATTTTAAACTAAGTTGGACTCATTCGAAGGATGAACTTATATAACAAGCAAATGTTATCCTACTCAAGCTTGTCAAAAATAAAGAGATACTTTCCAGAAATAGTGGGGGAAAAAGAGAGAAAACAAATCCATTCTTCATAGTTTGTTTAAAAAGCAGATTACCACTCTTGAACACGACACTTTTTGTCACACTTTTACCTGGGTTGGGAAAATCCTTTTCCTATCAATTAATCAAACCATATTGAAAGTCTTCAACTGGTTTCTGGGTATTAGCTTAGGTCAACTGTCACCAAACGATATACATTCTCATTATTTTTTCAAGAGGAAAATTCAAATAAACTATTTATTGCAAACATTTGTCTCCATTCGTGTTGACCATCCCCGAGTCAGTCCTTGCAAAAAATTTCTACAAAAATTGATCTAATGGTTTCATGTCGTGGGCTTTCCTATGACGGATCACTTTCTATTGATGACGGCTCATCATCTAGGATTTTGATCTAGAATCCTTCAGTACCTTGGAATCTGCATGCCTTAATGGCAGGTTTCTCACCTTCGATGACAGGTTTCATCATTGACCTTCGATCGAACGATTTTGTGAAATGTTCGACTTCAGATCATTTATTCATATTTTATGGATTGTACTGAGTAATTTGAGAGCCATTGTAATTATTGGTGGTTTCTCTCACACTTTTTAACAGGAAACAGCATTAACTAGTAATCAACTGGTTTCTACTATGTTTGACTTCGACACAGTAAATCACATGTATAGAATCGTACTAGTTCGGGTAGTAGAAATCAAGACCCTAGATCTAGTTTCCACCATCTAGGCTGCAAGGAGTTTTATTTTTTATTATACAGTAAAATATTCATAACATATGGTTGCGTCCATACTGTGTCTACATTATTGATGTGATAATAAGATCATTTCTACATCAGAACAAGTTTTAGTTAGTCTTTGATCTGAGTGTGGGAATGCCTACCTTAGCAATGATATATTTATATCTATATATGTTTTGCATTGAATTTTTTTACAGGATTCTGACTGGGGTGTCCACAAGCTAATCCTCGAAATGATAAAGCACATCACTCTTCGAATGGTCTTAGACTTCACACTTTAGGGGCAAATTTATTACACTAAAAATTTTCACCATGATGTTTTGTTGTCTGTATGGGTTCGTCATTACTCATATATTACTCCCTTAGAAGTATAAAAATATCAATTTCCTAAAACCAAGCCTTGAAATTGAGAGAAAAGCTTATGAAAGTCATAAAAATACTTGTACCACAGTTTCTCTTAGTATTACTTACGGTGCCCCATCTGTTTCTTCTAGAGAATGTAGAACCGGCCACACTTTTTCTTCATTGAAGGTTTGCTTCCCTGTAAAAGGTAAAGTGAAGGCAGAAGTAAAATTTGGAATCCTAGCTGGTTGAATCTGGAAGCTTATGGAAGCAATTATCCAATGGAAAGTTCGCTCCTTTCATGTACATTCATCCCTTCATTAAAGTAGCCTACCCCTTGGTATGTGGAACTCAATCCCTTTGAAAGAGGATTCTATCCCCTCTTATTTGGAGCTACAACCTCTTCTCTTTTGCTATAAATTGAGGCCATAGTTCATCCTCAAGGGGAGTTAGGATTTGAGATTTTTTGAGGAGAATTGCTGGAGAAACTTAGACTCTCTTAACTGATTATCATATGGGAATGATTACACACTCATGTGTATGTTAGTCGAGAGAGTGCAAAGGCTTGTCAAAATAGAGGAAATGCTTGTTCTGGACCCTGGAAGGACCTGTACGACATCAAGGCGAACACGGTTGTAAGAATCCTTCTTTCATTAAAGATAATAAAAATGGATCATGTTTTCTCAATGAATTGTTTATTTAAATGTCTTATTTCTTGAATTCCTTGATCATCAAGATAGATTTTTGGTTTATGAATTAATCTATATTATGCAGGTGCTTTTGATTCTTTCATGTTTTTTATTGCAGATCCCGAAAGGAGATGTATTCAAAGCAACAGGAAAGAAGAATACGATCAACACTGGACTACAGGTAAGTCCTAAATCCTTCATTATAGCTAATTCTAGATCAAATATAATCTAGAGAAAGTATTTTACATATCTCTGTTTGTTGCTAGTTATCCATAGGATACTAGGGAGATCTGTCTTGTCCGCAAGAATGATTTATCCATCCAACACAATCCTTATTCTATAGTACTGGAAATGGAAATCAATATAAGATGCTGGAAATGAAAATGTAAATTAAAATAACACGCAACCTATAAATGGAACCATGCATTAATTAACTCAATTAATAGAAAATTGTCGTGATTAAATAACCCTACCTAAATGCAAGAAGAAAACCGTATTGTGTGATATCAAACGCACACATATTTGGATAGGATCATCATGCTTCTATAAAAATATAAAGCAATACACGCACATGTTATATTACTACCAATCATAAGCACGATGAATATATACATATATGTATATCAACAAAACTCACTCATCCAACCATACTTCAAATTGCAAATTAACCATTGAATATGAATTTATTCAAATTATTGCTATCTGCTATGATCTAATCTCATAGTGTGCTTCATAATGGATTGTTGAACACCCTAGTGATGATTAGATGGATTTATATTTCCCAAAGGAAACAGAGAATGGCTCTGTGCACAATCTATGTGATCAATAAAAACATATAAATTCAGATCTAGTTTTTCAATTTATGACTGCAATCCTTACAATGATAAAAATAACCCGGAAATCAATTATATACCTCACGCAATGACATGGACGAAACTCACATTAAATAAATGAATAGGTTGATTCTATGAATTAATCACACAACTATCTATTTTAACAAATAATGAAGCTTGATCCCAGATGGTGATGGGCCCTACAACACTTGGGTAAGCTTAAAACTATGTACAATAAAGAAAGGATTAAAATACTTAAATCAAAGAATAAAAAAGAACCATAACTCGCAACAATCTAAATCAAAGCATACCCATAATATATTACTGGAATGAAATCTTTGAAATACACAATAAACTGCTTATAATTAGATTCCACGATAAATAATCTCCAATTATCTCCCTAAATCAATGTACAACAATTTATTTTATGGAAGTAATGCTAGCCAGATGAAGATGGATCGACTGTGTAAAAAATTTAGGATTATGGTTAGTATGAATTAGTTAAAATTGGAACATATATTTGTTTTCCTATTTGATTTAATACGATCCTGACTTCTGGAAGAATTTTGACCATCACATAGCTAGCAAGCTCACTTCGAAAGACTCTCCATAATATTCCCTGCACTATTGTGAACCAAGGATCATCCCAGCTCTCTACCTTTCCATTATTTACAAACCATTTTAGAGTGTAAACAAGATTGAGATGACTAAAATCCCATACATTAGCCTTGGGTAGACCCATGTAAGATGTCATACTATTCATTGCAATTATGGAATTATTTTGAATGGAGAGCATGTGTTACACCCTTGGTTTTCTTTGCTTAGGCTTCATATTTGGCTGCTGCAAGCTCATCTGCATCGTGATCGACCATTAAAATTACAAAAAAAAAACCCTTACAGAATTCTCACTAACTACCTCCAAAACACATGCCTTGACCTGCTCTTAATATTTTCTAATCTAAAGGAAACTTGGCCATTCCATGTGACAACCTCCCACACAAGTTGATGTTTTGGCATGAGAGAAGCAAGTAATGAGAAAAGCTAAGGTGGATAATGATGCCTCGGGTTCTCCTCACGTACCTGCACGCATTCTTGGTAGCGTCGATGTAGACACCCACTGTGCCTTCCTTTGTTAAAGCAAAACAAGCTTGTATGTGCCAATTATGATTTTTTATTTTGTCTAAAGATAAAGCATCACTAATTTCTATAGGTTTCATGGCATATTTAATATCTTGCTTATCGATAAAGACTAACAAAACAACATGTTCAAGATCCTCATGTTGTAATAGTTTGAAAAGCTCATCTTTGATTATAGCAACCCTCTCTCTATCTATCCTCTCAATAACTACCACAACAACATGTGTTCATCGATAATATGTTTCCCATGAAGCTCGAAGATGATATTCACCACCTAAATCCCATAACTAGAACCTTATATATTTATGGATGAGATCTTCATCATTACTCCCCACTGTAGGATACATGACAACCACTTCTCCGAGGTGTTTCTTATACAGATTCGTTGTCTTTCCGGCATTATCAAGACCTACGACCAAAATTTTATACCCTTTGGATGGGAACAACATAAACCATAACCTAGACATCAAGGTTGCCATTTCAAACTAATCAAAACCAACACTGTCCGCGATTAAGGCTTAAATTTGGAGCCTTCCAATTAGGTAAATTAAAATCTGCAGCCTTAATTTCAATGAAAAAATCAATGAGACCCACAATTCTAAAAAGCTTCCTACTGACCTATATCTATAACAAACACCAAATGCAACTTTTAGAGAGATTTGGGTGCTCTAAGGTTACCCCAAAAATCCCTGACATCAAACGCTCCTTTAGACTTTCTATGTCTAAGACTTCATATTTTTGCAAGCCACAATGCAAACTTGTTGTTGAGCATCCTCTTGTAACCAAGAAAATCATAAAATTCCCCCCCATATATCTCAAAGAAAATAAGGCACAATAGAACCCTCGCTCTCAATGGAAATAAATTTTCATCAACTTAAGTATATCCTCTGAGGTTGTTAGTGGCAAAGGCTACATTGTAAATGTCTTTCCACTGCCTGTTTGACCACATGAAAAAATATATCTTTTGTATGCTATAAGATGGTTAGAACAATAAATAAACTCCAAACCATAGATTTTGAGATTATACAACAATATTTCGAGGTTGTATGCTTCAAAAGATAAATCAGTAATGCATCATCCTCAACTGCTTGAGATGAGGGAATAAGTTTCCCGCCCCCAAGACTTGTAAAAACCATTAATGAGAATATTGTAATATTCCTTTTCCTTCAATGCTTCAAACAAACCAATTGCCTTCATTAATTTCTCTTCTTTGCAAAAGAACTTGAGAACATCTTCTAGATTCCCTTTAAAGGTTTTGATGACCATTTTCTTGACAGGCTGCACTACTGGTACATGAATTTGAGTCAATGGAATAGGAAGTGGACTAGTGGAACATGAACTGTACACCTGTTGTCCCGTTTCAGGTAACTCCTTGTCTCATTTTCATCTGCTTCACTTTCGAAGGAGTCCATACTCAAATGTGTTTCAAGAGTCATTCTCACACTGCTGGTGCTGGACTTATTCACCTGCCACCAAGAAAGCATTTATTAATGGAATTTACACAAGAATACTCTTCAAATTAACTAATAAGAAGAATTCATAAATCAATAGCTATTGTCTCTAAATTCCTCTAATCATCAACTTAAAATGAAAAAAACACCAAGTATAAAAATATAATTATGTGATAAATATCGTGAAAATTTGGGCAAAAATGTAGCTCAAAAAACCCCTTATGTAAAAATAAAGGGCTATCTTTAATGATTTTCCATTATTTAAAGTATGCACATATGAGATGCAACTTCTTACCTGGACTTCTCTTCTTCATGAAGGTTCATCAACAGAGAAAGGGCAGATAAATCAGATATGCATGTGAGGCCTTTGATTCTGGGAGCGATATAAGCAGCATATGATGAGAATTATCCTACATGAAATCTATATCTCTGGATGAGCTCTTCTAAAGTACATGGCTATTATATCCACTGCAATATCGATCATTTCCACAAAATCTCTTAGTTTCCTAGAGGGAGGAAAATACAATGCGAGGGGGTTCACCAATAAGCAGAGAAAAAATTCCATATGCAACATCTCTCTGATCTCATATTAAATTTATCTCATTATGACATTATGATATTCTTCATCATTCTTATGGATCTCCTACTTTCTAAATGAGTCTGTCATTTTGAACTTGTTGTCGGTGATAAAAATATAACGATCGCAGTGCAATAATGGTAGTTGAGTTGATAAATTATTGTTAATATTATTATATTTCATTTAAGGATATAGAAATTCAAATTAAATCTAATAGACCAGTATAAATGGGTCTATTTTTTTGACAGTTATTGGATTCTCCCTCATTAATATTCATCTAGTTGGAGATCCATGTTTCACAGAAGGTCATTTTTAATAGGTATCCACCATCTACTGTTGACGGGTCGTTTGTTTATTTGTGATGTTGGTCGATGCACTATAGGGAGAGTGCAAAACATTGATAAATTTTCTTGATATTCTTAAAGGTGGGACAAGATTTATATTCTCAACGGTGGAACAAGAACGTAGACTTTGAAAGGGATTTTCACCAACATATCTCTTGAGAACAAAATATTAACAATATGAATGCAAAGAAGAAATATCCGAAGCCATACGATAGTTCGAATTGGAATAGATATAGAATAACATAAAACTAAAATGTTACATGGAAAAAATTCCTAATGGATGTGCTACAAAATATTAAAATAGGGTTAAACATATTAGGAATGTCTAAAGAAGCAATAAATCTGAAATATTTCTAAAATAAAACCTCTAAACAATCAAAATTTAGCTAGGTATAGAGGATTGAAAGAAGCCCTAAAGTTAAAACATGTCTAAAGAAGCTACAAATTTGAACTCTCACAAGGAACAAAGCTCTAATTACTGAGGACTTAGCTGCATATTAAAGAAAAATTCCCCACATGAAACAAAGAGGAGACAAAGTATAGAAATGTGAGCAGATCTATAAGATTTTGAGATACAAAAATCTAGATTTAAAAAACAATGGATAAACTTGCAAGATAAGGAAGGAGTGAGCAAGAATAGAGAGAAGAATGAAATTAATTCTACAATATTAGTTTTGGAATCAATACATAAAATAAACTAAGTTAAGCTTAGTTGTACATGCAATAACTATGGATAGTTAAAGCTAACTGAAGCTAAGGGTGCTTTAGGTTCTACTAATGTGCACATGCACCACATGTAACTAGAAAGTTAACTAATTAAGCCAAGTGCACATCACATGCAAGCAATAAGTTAACTAACTAAGACAAGTTCACATCACATGCAAGCAGTAAGTTATCTAACTAAGCCAAGTGCAGATCACATGCAATATCTAGAGTTGAACTAAAGCTAATCTAGGTGCATGTACACCAACAACCCTCCTTAAGCATAACTTAGGTGAGTGTGATGAAAAATGAATGAGTCCCGGCAACACGTCCATTTTAGGTACCCAATACAATGCATAAAAAGGAGGAAAGAGGGAAAACCTAGTGGGAAGAAAACCCCCCCTCAAAATATAATGCAAATGTAGAGAAAAGACAACTGTTAGGTAGTTTTTTCCTTCACCCCAAGATGATCTCACAGGAATCAAAAATTCTTCTCAGTGAAAGTCTTGGTGACTATATCAACATTCTGCTCGGAACTAGGATAGTACTGAAGATTGATGATCCCCATCATGAATGAGATCTCTAATGAAGTGCATGTGGATCTTGATGTGTTTGGTCCACTGTCGCTGCACTGGATCTCTACAAAAATTTAGCGTATTTTGATTATCTGACCAGATGACAGTTGGATGATGGCATTGATCCCAGTTTCAAATAGGAAATTTTGTAGCCAAATGGCCTGAATAGTGGCATTGACTACTCCTCTATACTCGGCCTCTACTAATGATAAAGAAATGGGAGCCTGCTTCTTGCTTGACCAAAAAATTGGGTCAGATCCCAAAATAAGTACATAACTGGAGGTGGAATTACGATCAATGTTGTCACCAGCCAAATCTGAATCTATGAATCCAATGAGATTCAAACAATTGGCTGCATAATGAATCCCATAGGTGATTGTTCCCTGGACATATTAAAGGATGTGCTTTGTAGTGTTCTAGTGTAACTCATGTGGCTCCTGCATGTATCTGGAAACTACTCCTATGACATATGAGATATCAGGATGGGAGTGAGTGAGATAAAGAAGACTTCTCACAAGCTGATGGTATAATGTACAATAACCCAATGGTGTGTCTTTGCCATTCTCAAGCTTTATCCCCGATAATAAAGGTGTGATTGTTGGCTTGTAGTCCTTCATGTGAAATTGTGCCAAAAGATCTATAACATACTTTGGTTGAGAAATGGTAATCCATAAATCACTCTGATTGATCTCTCGTCCAAGAAATAAATTTAGAAAGCCCATGTCTTTCATAGAAAATCGTTTATGCAATGTAGTTTTAATCTCAGTAAAGACAGAAGTTGAACTGCCTACTATCAAAAGATCACCTACGTAGAGTACTATGATCAAGAAGGAGTCAATTTTATTCAAAAAATAAACATTGGAGTCAGATTTGTAGTGTAAAAAATTTTGAGATAAAAAATAAGAATCCATTTTTCCATACCATGTTCTAGGTTCCTAGTTGAGGCCATAGAGAGACTTATTTAGTTTTCATACCAGAGATGAATTGTGCATGTATCCCTATGGCTGCTCCATGTAGTTTTCCTCCTCAAGATCACCATGAAGAAAGGCATTCTTCACATTCATATGATGCACCTCCCATCCTCTTGCTACCGCAATGGAGAGAGCTAGCCAAATGGAATCCATTTTTTCCACTGGAGCAAAAGTCTCATCATAGTAAACACCATGTACTTGCTGAAAAAAATTTCTCCCAACCATGCCTTATATCGACTAACTTGGCCATTTTCTTCTTTCTTGGTCCGGCAAACCCACTTGCACCTCACAATTTTGCGATTGGAAGGTAGCCGAACCAAATCCCAAGTTTGGTTCTCAATGAGAGAGTTATATTCCCCATCCATTGCGGCTTCCCATTTAGGATGCCCAGTTTCATCTACATAAGTTTTTGGATTAGATTCATGCATCATATAAGCATCCATGGGCATGCAAGGCTCCATAGTTAAGAGTTCTTGTGGATATTCCTCAAACAGAGGCATAGAGGAAGGATCATCAAGGATATCACTCATGCTGCACCATTTTTGTGTTGAAGGTGGTCGAGAATCTTCCGAACTACATGCGGAACTATGATCTCGATGTTCAACCACTAGTGTTCCAACAGGTGTCACAAGAAAATACTCATCTTCATCAAAACTCCGATCTGAAGTTTCATCTCCATACTCATCAATGAGTGGTGATGGAAACTTGGTAACAAGTTCATCCGTTGGTGCATGAAAAATATCTTCGTTAAAATTTACACTCCTTTAAGTAAAGAGTTGTTCAGTGTTGATATCAAGCAATCTGTACCATTTGAATTCATCAGAATATCCAACAAACATGCATGCTTTACTTTGAGGCTCCAAAGCCTTTCTATTCTTTATAGGAATGCGGGCCCATGCTCGAGATCCAAAAATGAGGAAATGACTAACTTCAGGTTGCATGCCAGTCCAATCCTCAAAAGGTGTTTTTATAGTAACATATTTATGAGGAGATCTGTTCTGGATGTATGAGGAATAATTGATAACTTCAACCCACAATTTCGACGGAATAGATCTTGCATGCAGAATGCAATTGGCCATCTCTTTCAAAGATCAATTCTTCCTTTCAGCCATGCCATTTTGCTGTGGAGTGTAAGGAACTGTATGCTGAAAATGTATGCCCGCTTCATTACAAAGATTCTTGATATCTTTGTTGAAATATTCCGTCCCATTATCTATGTGGAGTATATTGACGCATTTTCTAGACTGATTCTCTACATGCGCTTTGAAAATATTTAGATGTTTAAAACCTTCAGACTTGAGTTTGAAGAAGTAAACTCTGGTGAATATCGTGTAATCATATATAAATGACAACACATATCTTTCTTTGCTCATTGTAAGCACTGGAAATGGACCCATGAGATCACTATGTGGAAATTCCAAAGGTGAAGAGGCTCTCCATGCATGCCCCTTCTCAAATTTGTCTTGTGGATGCTTTCCAAGAGCACATCCATTACAAAAACCATTTGAAAATTCAATGGTCAACAATCCTTTGAAAATCCTTTGCTTGCTAAGGTGTTGCATATATATGAAATTCAAGTGCCCAAATCTCTCCTGCCAAATCCTACTTTCTTCATTTGCATGCGTAAGTAGCAAAATGGAATCTGACTGAGGAACAAAATCAGAAAATGTATACAAACGAGATTGATCATTTACCTTGCCAGATCCAATCTTCAAGTTGGTTTGCATGTCATAAATTCTCACGGAATCTGGGGTAAATTCCACTTTCCTTCCGCTGCCTATGTGTGTCATATGATACACTGAAAGAAGATTCACATAAAGCCTTGGAATATGCAAGACATTCTCAAAACTTCCATCTTCGAATTGCACTCTTCCTTGTATAGTGGCTACAACTACAAAATTATCCCCAGAATAGGAGGTCCTGAGTATGCATCTAGAGAAGAAAAGGATTCCTTTGAAGAAGGCATATGATGTGAAGCTCCTAAATCGATGATCCATTCTTGCAGTGTAGAATGAAAAGCAATCAAAGCATGCCCATTACCTCTTGTATCTGGTGCTTTTTCTTAGGACTTCTTCTTGGCATTCTTAGGAATGTGGTCTCCAAGATTACGTTGTTGGAGTGTCTGCGCCATAAGATCTATAGTCTTCTTCATGCATGTAGATTCAGGGTGAAAACCATGGTGGCAATAATTGCACATTGATTCCCCTTCTGTTCCTTTCCTTTCCTTTGAGCCAGATGATCGATCAGGGGGTTTGGGATTTCCTCCCTTTCTTGGATCAAGAACCTTATTCCCTTTTCCTTTCTAATGGTCTTTGGAATTTGGCTTTCCTTTTGTATGCACAGTAAGTGCATGCACTTTGGAATTTTTAAGTGTGCCCATTTTGATCAGATTATCTTTCTCATGCATCAAAGACTGAATAAAAGAATTCAGTGAGGGCATCTTCCAAGCTACACTGGTTGTATATCTTACTCTGTCGAATATAGAGACGAATAATGCATAATCTGGACCAATTTTTGATAAAATTGAAAGAATTAACTGATTTTCTTGTTTGGATTTGTCGATCCCACATCCTTTCAGCTGAAGCAACAAGGCTTTATACCTTGTGAAAAATTTTTGAATATTGTTCTCAAAATTTCTTGGATCTAATGAGTTTAACTCATTTTTGAGAATGTGACCTTGCATTTCATCCTTTTTTCCAAACAATCCTTCAAAATTTTTCCATACTTCGTTTGGAGTTGAACATGATTCAACATGAAATAGAAATTCTAGAGAGATAGATAAACATAGGATGCTGAAGGCCTCATCCATGAGATTGAAATATGTTGTTTTCTCCACTACCAATGTTGGTTCAAATTCTTTTTCCATGGTTACTCGAAATAAGCCTCTACTTCTGAGATGAAGTAGAATCTTTGGCTTCCATTTGAAGTAATTTTATGGAGTAAGGATTGCCAATTGTGGAAACTCCAATTTAGACTCCATTCTTTGTTTTTGCTTCAATTTTCTGAACTTGCAAAGAAATTTTTCTTGTGCGCTGATTACAAATCCCTACGCTTTGATACCATGTAATATTTTGAGATACAAATATATATATTTTAAAAACAACGAAAAACCTTACAAGAGAAGGAAGGAGTGAGCAATAATAGAGAAAAAAATGAAATTAACTCTACAATATTAGTTTTGGAATCAATACAAAAAAGCAACTAAGTTAAGCTTAGTTGTACATACAATAACTATGGATAGTTAAAGCTAATTGAAGCTAAGTGTGCTTTATGTTCTGCTAATGTACACATGCACCATGTGCAAGCAGTAAGTTAACTAATTAAGCCAAGTGCACATCGCATGCACGCAGTAAGTTATCTAACTAAGCCAAGTGCACATCGCATGCAAGCAGTAAGTTAAATAACTAAGGCAAGTGAACATTGCATGCAATATATAGAGTTGAAATAAAGCTAATCTAGGTGTATGTACACCAACAAGGTCCCAAGACCAAATAATTTACATCTATAAAAAAAATCTGCAGTTGGCAGAGCTTTTTTTTAGAGCAATGGCATAAAAATATACATCATATGATCTATGACAGTCTAAGAAGAGGCTCATGACAAAAAAGTAGAAAAACCTCATAAAATATCAGCCATATCTACAAGACCGTAACCCTACTAAAATCCTTTGCAACTAGAATCTCAAGGCAATGAAGTTTAAAAAAAATGTCAATCTTCAACCGCAGAATACGAAAAATTTTCCAAAGCAAAATTCATTGATATTTTTACAAAGAAACATAAAATATGAAGACAGCTTACCCGTAAAGGAAGGTATCTATGAATATGTCACTAAGAGAGGATAAAATAAGCGATAATATGATAAATAGCTTTAGCGTGGAAAATCCTTCACCGTTTTCCATGGCCCTGGAGATAGGGCGATGTTGACGTTGAAGATAATTTGGGAAAATGTGATAGAGAGAATTTAACGGTACTGACACTATTGAGGAATGGTACCAACACTATTGAGATTCATTAGAGGATGACACATCTCTACAGTGTCACCAACAACAACTTCATAATAAAATTCTTATCATCGTAATCAAAGATTGGTAGTTGGACGCAACAGAGACAAAAGTTAAAACGCCAACTGAACCATGAAGCTTTTAAGCCAGGAGGCAGCATCCCAAATATTCAAATATATTCACTATTGTATGCGTAAACTTTCCAACCTATATTTGAAAATGTCACCACCTTTAAAGTTTTTGTTTCATGTAATTTTGGCTCCAATGGTATAAAAATGATGAATATTAGTGTAAATTCCTTTGTTGAAAAGGCTTTAAAGATAAGCAAATATTTTCATTTGGAAAATTAATCCATTTTCAAACGTCTTTATTTAAAAATGGGTCCCTCATTTTAAAATGAGGAAGTAGTCTTTTAAAAGAGGTTCTCATTTATTCAAAATGGCTTCCATTTTAATAATAGAAAGACCTATGTATTTTACTAAACGAAAATTAGTTATTTGAGCTCCATATTTGTGAATTCAAATATTTTTAGGAGACTTTATGTGATATTTGAAAATATTTATTTAAATAAAAGGGCATTTTTCAAAATCAATGGTCAACATTTAAATACTATCTGGGTTTGTGAAAGCATGGTCATGGTAGATAATTTTTACACCTGTCTATCTTGTAGAAGTTGAGCAACCAATGTAGAGGCACAACCACAAATAACTGCTATGTCTACAAGTTGACTTGCTTGTTGAGCCATAGTGACTCAACAAATGGGAAAATCCAGGAGGCTGAGAAAGTCAAAGAAAAAACTAGAGATGTATGAATATTTTTTGAAATAATTGGAAGTGAATAAACAAAATAATTCTTTCACATTGAAATGTATAAAATAATGTGTTGATGATATAATTTTTCCCCTCATTGTAGATGCACAAAAAACAAAGGATGCCCGAGATACCCTTCAGAGGGATTTTGGTGAAAGAGGGAGTAATCAGTTTCAAGATGAAGAATTTGTTGAATCCCATTATTCTCAGCCACAAGTGGATGATGACTTTGAATACTTTGCAAAAGAAGCAAATAAGGAGCACGTAGGTGCTCGTGAATCCCAGTGTTAACATCCACAAGTTGATGAATATTTGGTGAATCCATGATCTAGGTGGCTCCAGAAACGTTCAGAAGTCAAAGAGGACTCATAATAGCTTGAAATTAAATATTATTTGATTACCATAAAACCATGTTCATATCGAATATATCATCACAATATTTCTAGCAACAAAAACAACGCCTCAATCTGAGTCCGTATGAGAAAGTTATTGCACTTTGAAGTTTGTACCAAAAAAAAAAAATAGTCAACATTCTGCCATGTGGAAGGTCATACAAATGACACGTGGTAGGCCTAGTGGGACCCACAAAGCTAATGTGGCAGCCCAGTTAGAAAACTAGGTGGACCCACAAGAAGGTGATTTGGAAACACCACAAGTCCACACATGACAAGTAGGTGGCACATGATGTGGACCAATGAGGGTTTTCCACATGGCCCAATCAAATTGTACCCAATGGCACCTCAAAATTAGGCCCAAGTGGCTTGGATCATGCAACCTCCATTTTTGTCTTATTCTCATGTTTCTGGGAGTCGTTACAATATGGACATACGATTTCCATATATTATATAGTTTGGAAAACTATATTAAACTAAAATTGGGCTTTAAAACAATATTGACAGTCAATGGAATTTGAACCCAAAACATCACCAAAAACAAGTATCTTACTATGACTATCCCAACCAATGTGCCAACCTCACACTTCGTCTTATGCACATTCAAATGTTGTTATAAAATTCCATTTAAATGGTTCAAAGGAAACCATGGAGAATGATGGACAATACATGAGAGATGAGGGGGCCAATGGAGTCATGACTAGAACAAGGAGGATTGAAGGAGAGTGGAAAAAAATTAAATGCCTAAATGCAATGGAACATTGAGAAGGTGGAACCATGACCTGTGAATAATATTTTTAGATGCTTAAAAGATTCCTTGAGAGGTAAATTTTCACACTAACTAAATGTTATCAATTTTAGTCATTTTTCTCAGAATTTCATAGGGAGTGCGATGGTGGAGTCATATTTTCCATCTGAGTAGCATAAATCCATGGGCCCAGCAATAAGGAATCTTTTAAGAATATTGAGGAATCTAAAATATTTTTTTGAAGGCTAAATTTTGCTAGTGCCATAATGTTTCCAACTTTAGACTCATTTTTCTCAGAACTTTGAAAGGAGAGTGATGGTGAGATCAGATGTGTCATTTGAATAGCAGATATCTAGTCAACTAATGGAGAGGAATCTTGGTGGAATCATGATGAATCTAAAAGATTCCCTAGGGGCCAAATTTTGATAGTTTCAGAACGAGGCCGAGTTTATACTCATTTTTCTTAGAATTTCTCAATGAGCGCAATGGTGTGCTCAGAATCTTCATCCAAGAAGAAAATTTCAAAGTCCTCTTTAGGAAGGAATATTTGGGGAATCTTCAAGATTCCCAAGGGTCCAAAATTTGATAGTGTCAAAATTGGGCAAGCCCATACTTGATTTTACACCACTCATCACCAGGAATTCAGTGGTGCATTCCATTTCAGTAACCGAGCTTTGCATTTTTTGTTCATCTTCATAAGTGGAGGTATATGATGCAATTATGTTATGTTATTCTTCTGATTTGCTGAGATGATGCGTTATTTTTTAGATCAGTAATTACCACTCTTGTTGAGGGATACTTGTTGCCACATTATGTGAGATTTCATTAGCTTTTCATGATGAAGGAAAGCCCATTTGAGTGAGAGTTCCTGTAGGGAGAATGTCTCGTGGAGAGACACACCACTCTTGTTCAAGGTATTTTTCCTTGTTATGACACAAAAAATTCCTTGTACATCATCAACATTAACAAAAAATAATGAAGTGACCTCCACTCTCTTGACGTAGGGCTGAGAGACGTGGCTCACACTGGGCGAACTCCATTATCAATTTGTTTTGTTATTGATTTGTTGATCTTCATTATGTTTCCTCTTGTTTAAGAATGTAGATGTGGTTGTTTTATGCTCTTTTAAATGAAATTCTGCTAACATCACAAAAGTAAAAGTTCCGGATTAATTCTGATAGTTGAAGCAATTCAGATCAATTTAGCAACAAATTTTTCTAATGACAGTAAAGATTCCATTAGAGCAGTAAATTCTATGGTAAATCCAACAATTAATATTTTTGATGCAAAATTTGATGAACAATTATTGACTAATGATGAATGCTTCTGGATGATGCAATTAAAACATGATATCGACATGATGTTATTTGGTAAGAAAACCCCACTTGAATCTATAAAACAAGTGGAAGACAACCTATTTGCAACTAGGTATAATTTTAAGGATGGAAAATTATCTTGAAGTTTAAAAATTTGGTGAATCTCACTAGTCCCTAATATGCAAACTATAAAAATTTTATTGATGTATTTGTAAAACTATTCAAATTTATAATGATATTATATATATTATCTATATGATTTTGGCGATTTTTAATGTAAAATAATTTTATATTGTAAAATTTTGGCGATTTAGTTTTATAAAAAAATGGAAATTGGCGAATCTTTTTATTGGAAAAAACATGGAAAATTAGCCCACCTGCGAATATTAGCCCCTAAAATTTTCCATGTTTGCAACAACACAGGTTAGTAATTAATTCGAAGAGATAGAGAGAGAAACAAAAGCAGAGAATTTAGCACAATAGGAGAATGCTCACATTTCAAAGGAAAAGGAACATAACCAATGTGTTTTTGCAAATGTTTTTACACTTACGATTGATTTCCAATGTGCAGGTAAACATGATGATTATGAAGAACAGTTAAATTTTATTGAAGCATGGCTTGCAACACTATGTATAGATGAATTATTCGTAGAGGTTGCAACAATTAACCTTCAAGAGAACTTGGATGATGATAGCGTAAATGAATTTTTGAGATATCGGAGTCCTAAAGAATTTTTTTTTGTTATAAATTTATGCTGCAACAAAATATTGATGATAAAAATCACCCTACAGAAGAGGATATGTGGGAACAATCTACATACAAGTATATTTTTTAAGAAGTCCAAGACACGCTTAGACAATCTAGAAGAATCGAAAACTTACATAAAAAAATGAAAAATTTGAAATTTTAAGCCTACAACAAAAATAAAAAGTGAAACAATTTAGAGATTATAGGATCTGCACGAAAAGGAAATTTGGTTGATGTCAATTTTTAAATTGTAATCCTAGCTGAGATATAGGCCAATAGACAACTTAGTTTAGTTTTTTTAGTGGTTGAAATTAAGGGGGGGTGTTGGAGAATCTAATTCCAACCACGTGCTAGGTGTCACAATTATCCATCCAATTGTCACAGCCTGTTTTAGTTTAGTCCACTTATGTTGAGTTTAGTTCAATCTCACTGCAGTCATTTATTACTGATGTCTCCAATGTAATCTTATTTAACTAATTCTTAAAATTGAGAAGAACAATCTCTACTGCATATTTTTTACTTTTTTGTCACACATAACAAAATTTTTGCATTCATTCAGTCTATCTATCTTCCCATGTGGTTTATTTTTTTTGTTTTTTTATTCACTGATGAAAATAAGGTTTTGGGCTTGTTTGGTTTCAATTAGCACAATTGACATTCATGGATCGCATAGTACTGAAGTCTCTAATGTAATCTTATTTAAATGATTCTTAATATTGAGGAGAACAATCTCTACTCATATTTTTTGCCTTTTTGTCACACATAATGACATGTTTTTCATTCATTCACTCTATTCGATGAAAATAAGGTTTTGGGCTTGTTTGGTTTCAATCAGCACAATTGACATTTATGGATTGCATAGTAAAGCAAAGTATTCCTCTTTGAAAAAGGCCCCCTTAGCTGCCAGTGTGTCTATGTTTGAGTCATTAGACGATTGAAATGTTTTAGGCCATTAAATCCACAAGGAAATAGTTTTTCATATATTTTTTATAATGTTAGCCTTTTTTATTTTTAATAAGTTAGATTGAATTTAAGTTTTGGGGACTTATAAGTTAAAATGTTGTTGTTAAAAATTTGTTAGATTTTAACTTCAATTTAACATGTTGACTATCACAAATTACACAAAAATAAAAATAAAAATATTGACATAATGTAATGAACATTTTAACTAGGTCAAAATACAATAAAAAATAAAAATAATAAAATAAAATAATAAAAAACTATAAAAACAGCCCATGGTATTGACCCATGGTATTCATGTGGAATTTAGTTTATTTAAAGAGGGAAATTACGATGGCCTAGATCAATCTTAATTCTAGATCTACCAAGAGCCAAGGTAGATCATATATTTTCATATGCAAACATTTTTAGAGTGAAAAGGGAATTGGTCCCTCTCATAAATAATATAGATCTAAACTAATTATTTAATAAAAATATTTTTAAATGTTTATAACCATTATTCTTTTAATTTTAATCAATAAAATGTATCTAAATTTTCATACATCCAAATATACATACTTTTTCTTGTTCTATATTATTTTTGCTACAACTGTTTTATTATTCCAAAAATACATGGTTTTTTTTTTTATATATTATTTATGTTAGAACTATTTTATTATTCATGAGTAGTATTTCTTAATATATAAAAAAATTAATTAATAATTAAAAATTTTAAAATATGTGATCTTTTTTAAATTTCCAAATTATTTCATAGGACATGATTTATCTTGAGCAATAATGATGAATATTCATAATTCTCATTTTTTAAATAACACTAAATTTACCTTTAATTACTTAATTTTAATAGTTTATAACTACATAAAAGTTTGTAACTACATACATACTCTTTCCGATTTTTTTAGTTAATGAATATCAAATTTCTTTCATTCAAAAAAACTATAGAACATGGCAGACAGGGACATCAGTGGTAAAGAAAAATGTGATATTTTGAATATTTTCAAAAATCATGAAGGAAATTATACATAGGTGACTCAATTGAAGTGATCAAGATTAAATGTGGAGGAATTGTACCAATACAATCTTTGATTTTGAAGGTAGAAAAAAGTTATTGAAATTAACTTCAACATAGGCCTCATGATTTGCAAGGCTCAAGGAAGCAGTATTGCTATTCATGAGCCATTCATGCCATTCATGTTGGCGTGATAAAAAAAAAGGTATTGAAATTAACTTCAACATAGGCCTCATGGTTTCAGATACACAACCATGGCGCATTTCAAGATTCTACCTATAAGATGTCCTTTCTTGATATAATTATTTCTTAAATTAATAATTATTTATTTAATATATCCAAATAAAATATTTTTTTATTTTTAATTTAAAATAATATATATATATATATATATATATATATATATATATATATATATATATATATATATATATATATATATATATATATATCATTTACTGTTATTATATTTGTGCCAAGAAGTTCTTAAATTCTTTCTTTTCAACTATATCTTAAGAACTATATCTTAGATTTGAGCACATGATTCTATTAAAATTTATGAAACAAATTCAATTTTAACAACTTGTATGTTTAAATATGTGATTTTGGAAGTGATGATGACTTATTTAGACACTTGATTAGTATTGTAGAAGAAATTTGAGTATATCATCAAGGACTATGAATAGTTATTGTAGCAGTTGCATTAATTATAACAGATTTTAATGTCCTTTCTTGCTTATACATACCATGTAATCCATGAAAAAAATTTCATCCATGAACAATTGTAACCATGTCTGCAATGATATATGCTAATCATTTCAGGTTCATACTCATGACAATTTATTTTATCATTTGTTAAGTAAGCCTTTTAGTTTTTATGTTTATAATAATTTAGAAGAATTTATATAAATTTAAAAAATTGATATTATAGACCAACTTATATTTGTGACACTTGCTAATCATTTCATGTTTATGTTCATGAAAATTTATTTTATCATTTGTTAAGTAAGCCTTTCAGTTTTTGTGTTTATAATAGTTTGCAAGAATTGATATAAATCTAATAAATTGATATTGCAGAGAAACTAATGTTTGTGACACGTTTGTACGTGTTTCCATTCATAAATTTCTTGCTCATTTGTCTCAGGACTGTTAGATAATGGTGAAAGAAATACAGTGTTGATCCAAGTGATCCAAAGAGTTTTCACAACCAACTTGGAAAACCAGGCATGAGGATGCTTCTAATTTTCAATGGAGTAATCTTCAAAAGTTCCTAGCTCTATTTTGATTACATAAATGCATTGAAAACCAACTAATAGTATTTACTTATATTTTTTTATTTGGACATGTTGCAAGATGACATCTACTGCTATACAAGTTGTGCATCAAATTATTATGTAAAAATTGTGCCAAGAAGCCTTTGAATTAATTCTCCTAATCTATATCTTATCAGTTTAGTATGTTTTCAACCAAGAATAGGCTTCGGAGTTTAAGAATTGTATCTTATATTTGAGCACATGACTCTATGAAAATTTATGAAACAAATTCATTTTTTACAACTTGTATGTTTAAATATGTGATTTTGGAAGTGACAATGCCTTCTTTACACACTTGGTTAGTATTCTGGAAGAACTTTGAGTATATCATTAAGGATTGTGAGTAGTTCTTGTAGTAGTTGCATTGCTTATAATAGATTTTTATATTCTTTGTATAAGCTATTGTATATATAGTTCTAACATATTTCCCCGAGACATTACATATATGGTGAGTAGTTCATGTAGCAATTTCATTTCTTATAACAAATTTTTATATCCTTTGTATAAGCTATTGTATACACAATTGTAACACATTTCCCCTAGGTGTTACCTATATGGTGACTGAGTGATGATGGCTTCCTTAGACACTTGATTAGTATTGTGGAATAAATTTGAGTATATCATTATGGATTGTGAGTAGTTCATGTAGCATTTGCATTGCTTATGACATATTTATATCTTTTTTATAAGCTATTGTATATATAGTTATACTATGATAAAGATACACATTTCCCCCAAGCGTTAGCTATATGGTGATTGTTGTCCAATTGTTGATATTTAGAGAAATATAATTAATTGATTGATGGTTTTTGAGAATCAAATTTTCTATGATGAAATTTTATCTTAGGATGACTCCTTAATGCTGAGATTCAATATTCATGATGAATAGGCATAGATTGCTTCAAAGAAAAATGCTTTGGCCTCTTGATAATATGTGGTAGTTGTATGAATGGACTGCTTATAATGTTGTCATTTTCATAAGATTCCAACATGGTTAATTTTTTTTTGATAAATCAATATACAAGTTATACATATTATGTAGTAAGAAATGTTTTTTAATAAAACAATCAATGAAAGGGAAAATTCTCTCAATACACCCCTCTAGATATACAATGTCTCATGATAATTTTTTCATTTTGTGTCACATGGAAATTCCAATACCAAAAATCTTTCACATTGTCCCTCACATTATAAGAAATTCTATCTTGATAAGATTTCCTACATATATTATCCCAACATGCAAGTTCGTCATTCTCATATTATTGAATCCTAATTTTTTAATGCCTCCATAAAAAATTTCTTAATGTTTTGTACATTCTTCTTTTCATTGACATCAACCGATTTGATGTAGTTCCTTTTCCAACAACACCTGTCAATAATGCCCTACTAGCACTTATGCCACATTGAGACTGATATTTTGCAATTGTTTCAAGGGTTGATGTCATATTTCTTGATACCAAATAATTTACCTTCACCTCTTTGGAATTTCTAATTCCCAATAGTTGAACTATACTTCTTAGATATTTTTTCTTTAAAAATTTGTTTAAGAATTAAGCTTGTGCTATGATAGATATACCTTGAAAAGTATTTTTTATCACCTAATTCACTTTATCTTGAATTGTTCATTCATGAATTAGTGGCCTCATTTCTTCAATTTTAGTTGATTCTATATTATCTAGAAAATTATCATCCAAGACAATTTCTTGCAACTTACGATTAATGTCCATGTTTTTCTACATGTGGTATGATCTTGTTGTGGGTAAGATATTATCCCTACATACAAAAAATATACATTTTTAATTTTTAATTTGAACTTGACATGTACATTGAAAAAATTTAAAATATTAAAATGGTGACTTCTTTAGTGCGATCAATATTCTCATTGAAAAGTCCCTCTACATATCTTTCAAGCTCTCTATTTTGTACCTATACATCTCCTTCATGTTCTTTATTTTGTACCTCCACATTATTTTACGCTCTCTATTTTACTTTAATTCTTTTCTCTTTTATAGTATATTATCAATTTTTCATTTAAAATAAATACATTTTATAATATGTTATATATATATATATATATATATATATATATATATATAGATATTAACGCCTAAAATTATGAACTAAAACTTCCAAGTAGGTGCAGGGCTTTTTATATTCATGCATCACACTATACTACATATGGAGGTAAGGAACACTAGCGCCCCTTCACTTAATGTGCCCTAATGTGTTAAATCTCTATGCAGTTAACCAAATCCATTTAGTTCCAACTTAGTCATTTTTTCCTAAAAAAAATTATTATTATCATCAAATACCCATCTTTAAAATATACAATTATAATTATATCTAATTATAAAATAAAAATTTCAAAAATTAATGTAGAAATTTGATTGTGAAAGTGGCATTTTTTAATGATATAACTAGTAAAGTTATTATCCCTTTTTATTTTTTTAATGATTCAATTAAGATTAACATTTGTATGTTTTCATGAGGAAATTTTTTATTTTTCATGTTAATTACCTTTTATAGCTCTAGGAGGTTCTTAATATTGACTTTGTTTTTAATAAATGGAACTCAATTATATATTTAAAAAGAGGATTAGGTAAGAGAATTTTAGGATTATAAAATTTTTGTTTGTCCAACTTGAGAATGTGAATTTTTATTTACCTAAAGTTGGCTCCCATGTTCAATACCTCACCATGATGTTTGAAGATAATAGGTAATGGAAATTGAACGACATATAAAAAAAAAAATTTATACATCAAAAAATGAGTTATATATATTATAGTAGTTCTCACTTGATTAATCTTTCAATTTGGTATTAAATTCTTTATTAATAAAGTTGTTTTACTTAGTAGGGAGTACAATAATTTTTTAATCAAATAATAGGAGAAAAAATATTCACAATATAATTTATTTGAATAAAAAGATGTGTGTAAAATATTTTAATAAGAAACTAGATTTGTAATTATAAAATATAAAACTAACTTAAATTTGTGAATTTACTTTGTATTTTTTACTTATGTATATAGAGAAATACTAAACCAAGTTTGGATTTAAGAAGATAAACCTTAACATAAAGAACAATATATTATTCCAAAAATTTCTCCATATTAAAATGACATTCACTTTGTTGTATACCAAGACTATTGTTCTTCATATACAATTTCTGAAAGGCATGCAATTGAGGCTAGGATATGTAGATGAACTTGGAGTAAAATCTATTTTTGTTAATAAAAATTCTCTTAATTTACATCTATGCCAGATAGATTTTACTTGAATGTATTTAAAATATCTTATTTGACTTACATGATAATTTCATGCTTGTTTTGGATGATTATTAATTGCCAAAGGATTTTCACCCCCAATTTCTTATTTCAATATCTATAACAAATTTTATATATATGTGAACAAATTATGTTGCTTTACATATATGTTTTCACCCGCAATATCTTTTAAACCTTCACTACCTACTGCCATGGGAGAAAAATTTTCTTTTCATTCCTCCACGATGGCTCCTTATATGCAACATATTATTTCTTCTAGGCTACTCTTTCCTATGTTATTTCCTTAAGGCATTTCTTTTGCAGCATGTGGTGCAATTGCTAATGTTTTTATGTGTTAGAATGTAAAACAATAAATACAATATCTTTGTTATAATATATATAATATGTATACGAACAAGATGTTTTTTTTTTTATAAAGTTTATTACTACATAATATATTAAAAATGTTTATTAATATAGTACCTAATATTTATTAGATACATGGTTAATATAGGTTTATGTATATTAGCATGTTTATGAGTATATTTATCTGTACACCATTTATATATAATATTCAGCTGTATATGCTAGTTTATATGGAATATATTAACATATATACATAGAATCACGAAAATAATTTTACATAGAAACTACATCTACCAAAATGTGGAAACTCAAAAGAAGGGATTCATGAAAGCAAATAAATTCATCTCTTGAAACCAATACATCTTTGAAAATATAAGTTGGTATCCTTAAAATTTCATCCATTGGAAAACCATTGGAAAAGCAAGAGCACGAATCGAAACCAGTGTGCAAAATTAGACATGATAAAAAAAATAAAACGACAAACATCAATAATATGTCCAGACAAAATGCCTCAAAGATATAATATCCCTTCCATATGGCATACCATTTGAACTTAATGTCATAACATTATATATTTAGGAAATAATAATTTAAATATAATATATTATATAATAATGAATCTCTTCCCATCAACTATTATTATACCATAAAAAAAATAATCATGCATTTTAAAAAGATTCTTCATTAAGAATGACATCAATAATGTATTGTTGTTTATATAAGACTTGTTATAAGCCCCTCACTTAAGTTTTAATCCTTTTCCTAATATGGAATATTGTCTTTATTAATATTTTAACAAAATAAAATAAACTCATGTATCTCAGCATAATATTATTATATCCACTTTGTCATGTATCCTTATTTTAGCATAGTAAAATCCAGTTCCATTAGTGGCTAAGCCATGGGCTTGATGAACTATTTTGGTACATTATAGTTGTATTCTCTATGCAACATGACCTTAATATTCCTTCTCACTTCAAACTTTTCTTTCATAGCTTACAATGGGACAGAGATATGCATTTTTCATCCTCAACTTGGTAATATATATATACTACATAATTCTTTAGATTGGTTATACATATATCTAGTTGTGTGTATTAAATAGATATATCCAAATATTTATATGTTTCGATATTTTTATGTAGTTTTTATGGTTAAATTAAGAAATAAAATTGAGTGGTTTTACTATTTATAAATAGTTTATTAAAACGAGGAAAACAAGGAAATAACCATAGAATAAGGGGTCTCAAATATATATTTTGTCAAATTATTCCTATTGTTAATCTATAATGTTTATCAGATGGTGAGTACATATCTAGTAATAACCTTAAGGCTCTCATGCTTTCTTACTTCATCTGTATTACTTGTGTGGGAACTATCTAAACAAGTTATCCCATGATGCATTCAACATCAAAATATTTCCATAAACTATCATATTAAATATTAGAACAAAATTCATTATATTATTGTTAAGACCTATATAAGCCACATGTGAACCCAAACAACCCTTATTAAGCCCTATATATTGAATTATTACATTTTATTTTATATTCTCATGTCAACTAAGACTCCTAATGGCCTCATTTTATTATAATTGTATCTTTTGTCTCCTATATATAAACTAAGTAGACTTATTGACAAGATCATCAACTATTCTCCTGTCCATTGTACTATTTGTAAAAGGAGGTTTCCCTTTGAAGTGGACTATAAGTATTACTCTCTTGTCATTTTAAGGTGAAACTTAAATATTTAGTAAATTTTTATATAGAATATTGGCCGTAATAATGAATTTTTCGATTGGTTACCATTACAATGGTAATAATGCCATATCATGGTTCTTATAAATTCATAATACTTTCACTAAAGCTATGATGGAATAGCCATAAATTAATCAACCACATTCATGTGAAATAACAAATGTGTTGTCAATACCAATCATGGAGGACCATCATCCTTCAAGATTAATTCTTGTAGAATAGATATTAAATAGAAAATTAAGCTATTACTTTATATTATGTCTGTGCATCATTCATTTCATGTCCATACAAGCCTGTTCAACTACATTGAACTATTATCTACCTCATATCCCTTAAGTAGGAAACATTATAGATTAACACTATCTACTTCATCCATACCACTTACATCATGGAATGCAATCTAAATACTAATGAATGACATCACATAATATTTTCTAGAATTATAAATTGAGGAGAAGATGGAATGCATTGCCCATCTTGTGATAAATAATAACAAATACTTCTATATAAATAAAAACAAAATACTTATATAAAATCCATTTCCCTCTAAGAAACTAATAATTCTATGTTTCTTACCTAACAATTCCTACATATTGACCATTGGATATAAATACCATAATTATACCCTCAAAACATAGAAGTCGAGTCACTCCACTATTATGTCACAAGGATTAATAATGTAGTAAGCACTTCCTAATGATATTACCATCTTATATTCCCCTATAACGGATTAAGGAAGTCCCACCTATCATAGCCATATAACCTTTCTATTTTTTATTTTTATTTTTTGCAAACTTGAGTTTTTCCAAAGTCCATTCTAGCACTTTAGGTCGCGTGGTACTACTTTGTCCCAGAGATAGATTTTTGGCTAACCTACATGTATTCTAGCCACACCATGCCACTTTAGTTAAGATACACCTATAACTTTCCTTAACCTACCTCCTATGAAATGAAAGTAAGTCCTACTTAACCATTCTCAATATAAGAAAACCTCCCAAGTTATCTATAGACACATCCAAAGATGTCCATAAAGACATTCCAACAACACTTTAAAAATTTCTGCTAATATACTACTAAGATACAATGACTTTTTTACATGTGTCTATTCACATACCATTAAAGACATTAGATAGTTTTAAATAGTTATTTACTATAAAGAAATCCACGTAACACTCATAAGATAGTTTGTACCCATTAAAGAAATATAAAACCATGCAATGTTTCTCAAGATTCTTTTTGTTCTAATATTTTCAATAAAATTAACTATTATTTTTCTTGTACTAAATATCATTAATAAAAAGTTAATATATTATTAATACAAAATTAATAAATATGTTTTATCTCAAAATTTTATATTTATTTTTTTTCATTATTTTTATATGTTTATTTTATGTCGTATACAAAGTTAATATATCATTAATACAAAATTAATATATATATTTTATCTCAAATTTTTATATTTAATTTTTTTCATTATTTTTATATGTTTATTTTATGTAACCATGCAAAATAATATCATTTTTTTCAACATCTTTTTTAATTTTTCCATCTTTAAATATTTTTAAATAACATCATTTATTATTCAATATCTAAAAAACATAAATAAATAAAAACACATAAATAGTTCAATGACAGTGACCTTAATAGAGACATCTTGAAACAATTTTTTGCATGCAATCACTTTAACCAGGACTTTGCTGTAAATTTGATTATCGACGACTTCATTAGAAACGACAGTCATACGTCATAAGAAATCAGTGTTATCTTGCCAATAAATGTGATTAACGTAGTTTTTGATGTTTTCTGGCCAAATTTTAAAGAATCCGGAACTAGGGTTATCTGGATGTGAATCTCGTTATCCATTGCTTTTAGTTGGCGTTATATTCAGAATGGTTTTGATGTTTTGTTTGGAAAATTATAAGCCGTTCAGTCTCAGTCTATTTTATAGGAGTAAGTTAACGATGTTTACGTAGGTCGCAAGTGTTACTTTCAGTCTCCACGAGAAGGTCATCTTCTAGTACGCCATTATATTTAAGATAGCTATTCAAATTTCTTTGTTGAGATGACCTTTTATTCATATTAATAGAGAATAGGGAAATAAAATTATATAGACTGTAATTCATCCAACCTTTCCAATAATTTTTCCACCCATCATTAAAAAAAAAAAATCATATTTTAATTTATTATTAGTATTTAACATAAATATTATTAAACATTAAAATTTGTATAAAAATATATTTTCAAAGATTAATAAATAGCTCAACGAATTTACATTTGAAAATAGACGTAAATCCTTTGAAATTATATCCGTAAAGACTCACGCATACTAAATGAAAGTGAAATAAGTATGAAATTATCCCAGTGACTGCGTGAATTGACAAATGATATAGGCAACTTCTACAAATATGGAACCGTCCAACATATTGTTCATATTAAATGAAATTGAAAAACGTATTAAATGATCTCATTGACCGTATTAATTGACAAATTATTTATGAACGTTTTACAAGTATGGAACAGTCCAACATATCGTCGAACTAAATAAGTGTAGACGATGTGATAAGTTCACATCCTTATATTAATGGTTGATTCTGTGAATATTCCCCAATCAAATCAAATAAATAAACATGGGTGGTTAATTATTTGATTGCTCTCTGACTCATTGCAAAAATATTTAGAAAATCAACAATCAACATAAAATATCCCATTGACCGTCTCAATTGACAAATGGTTTATGAAAGTTCTACAAATATGGAACTGTTCAACCTATAGTCCAAACTAAATAAGTGGAGACGATGTGATAAGCGGGCATCCTTATGTAAAATCAACCTTTTCAGAAACTATATCATGTAAGTCAGCGGATCAGCAGGTGTTTAAGCTTCCCAGAAAGAATTGTCTAACAACCCATGATCTTCACTTGTACTTGTGATCGTGTTAAATGCGCAAGTATTTCCAAAAGCTATCTTTAATAAGCAAGACTGTCACTTACATGAAAGCAATGGTTATTGAAGTCTTCGTTGCTCCCCTTCCACTATCCTCCCAATCAACTCCTCACAAAGGAGAATCTTTTGCTTCAACCGTTGGGAATTGATATAGAGATTGGGACTATTTATTATACAAACAAATATAGAATTGTTAAATAGTGTCAAAGATGAGTGTGCATTTCTATCCAATCTTTGTTCACGTGTCATCACTAATGCATGAAGTTTATCAATGGAAAATTTGAGACATCATTTGTCTTTTCAAAAGTTGTGACTATCACATCAAATCTTGAGGGTAAGCTCCTCAACACTTTCTCCACTATTCTTTTTTCTTCAAGTGTTTCTCCATGAAACCTTATTTGAGTAACCAACCCAATCACATGTGTGAAGAATGAATCTATATTATCAGACTCTTTCATACAGAGAGTTTCAAAGTATCTCCTCAGCAATTGTAGTTTTGTTGTCTTCACATTCTCCATACCCTGATAGAAACTCTAAAGGGTATTCCATGCATCCTTGGACCTTTTAGCTGCTGTTATCCTTGTAAACACACTTTCATGCACTACTTGATAGAGATGGAAGAGGGCTTTTGAGTCCTTCTTCCTACTGCTATTCAACAAATCATTCTCTGCCTGTGTCATGGGTTGTGACTATCACATCAAATCTTGAGGGTAAGCTCCTCAACACTTCCTCCACTATTCTTCTTTCTTCAAGTGTCTCTTCGTGAAACCTTATCTGGGTAACCAACCCATTCACATGTGTGAAGAATGAGCCTATGTTATCAGACTCTTTCATACCGAGAGTTTCAAAGTCTCTCCTCAGCAATTGTAGTTTTGTTGTCTTCACCTTCTCCATACCTTAATAGGAAATCTGAAGGGTATCCCATGTATCCTTGGACCTTTTAGCTGTTGCTATCCTTGTAAACACACTTTCATGCACTGCTTGATAGAGATAGAAGAGGGCTTTTGAGTCCTTCTTCCTATTTCTATTCAACAAATCATTCTCTGCCTGTGTCAAGGTATTAAAAGCATTTTCATCTGTTAGTTCTTCAAAACCATCTTCAACAAACTCCCATAAATCCTGAGAGTCAAATAGGGCTCTTATGCTGATTGTACAATAGTCATTGTTCTTCCCATTAAACTGTGGGAGCTAAGTATTTCCAATACCCATGCTTGTGTCGGCTCCTACTATGGCTAGCACACTAAACTATGCTTTAAACTTGACTGTGTTTTTAAACAAACTATCTCACTACTTGAGAGTTAAACTCTGTCTTCAAAAAGTTTTCTCTGGATTGTAATTTTTAAACACAAAACAAAAACTTTGTTTTTGCAAATACCTGGACTTTTGCTAAGCCTTCACACTGTTGGAGAACTGCTTCAACAAACTCCTTCCTTCATCTTCTTTAACTATCCTTCAAAGAGCCTGGACTAGCTCTGATACCATGTTGAAATTTCTGAATATTCCAGAACATACAAAGAGAATGGAAATTCTCCTTCTAACACAGAGATACAATTAAAATTTCTAAATAGAGATGGCACAAAACACTTCTTTCATTAAGCTTAAAAGAAAAATTACAATCTTCAAAACTGTTGTTCTGGTTTTCAAAAATTACAACTTCAACTTCTCCACACACAATGTAAATCATGCTCTTTGTCTCTTACAAAAAAAATTGCACATACACAGTGCAATATTCTGTTTTCAGCTTTCTGGCATGTATTTAAACATTATACACAGTCACTGCATATAAAAATGCTCTCTCAATCTCTCATATAGAGTCGCACTCTATGGTTTTTACATGCCTTTTGGTTTTCTGTATGGACATGTTTTAATTCTCCATGTTGTAGATAAATGTGTTCTAGAACA
This sequence comes from Pinus albicaulis, assembly GCA_034641835.2. Classification (NCBI taxonomy): domain Eukaryota; kingdom Viridiplantae; phylum Streptophyta; class Pinopsida; order Pinales; family Pinaceae; genus Pinus; species Pinus albicaulis. The sequence continues at coordinate 1,287,687,721 of CM076582.1, forward strand.
GTTAGCTAGGGAGTCCTCTCGGCAACTGAAACAATTTCAATTTTGGCTTGGGTTTAATACTTTAATGTGGCCAACAGACCTGCTTTCCTATGGGTAGATTGGGGCCATAGTTTATACTTTTATATTTTGTAACTTGCTTTCAAATTATAAATAGAAAATAGCGAGGTCCTACCAAATTTACAAAAAAAAAAAACGAGTCGCACTCTTTTTTTACATACACTTCTTATTAAGAAAAAATACACTGTGTGTTTTTTTTTTTAAATTACACAGTAAAAAAAAATTATAGTCATTAACTTTATCGGGCTCAATTTCAATAATACAAAGTCCAATTTTTTAAATAAAACACACTCACATACTACAATGCAATGTTGTATTTATTATATATATATTATATAATATATATAATAAAACTTTATATATATTATACCCAAGTCAAAAGAAACTTTATGTAATGAAACTCATATCACGGTAGCCCTATTTTTTTAAAAACAAAAAAATTATTAACCATTTTTATCCTATGGTATAAAACCTTCACGGATTTCGAAAACATGGAATTAAATTTCATTGTAAGTTTTATCGCGTAACAAATCTGCTTGACATCATCAAGGTCCAAAACCCACGCGATCGGCCTCCCATTGGCTAGAGGTGGGACCCTCAGACTCCAAATAAAAAACCGAGCTCGATTTCATAAAATTATCGCATGCCAAATGGTCTTGCTAACATAGGGCCTCAAACCTGCGTGATAAGCTCTTATTGGTTGCTGGTGGAACCCGCCGGTTCTGACTTGGCCTATTCAAAAATTTAAACGATGTGATACACTGTGGTTGGTGAGGTTATGAATGTTTGTTGCTATTGTGTTTAAATGTAGGGATAGTGCAAATTTGATGGCGGCATGGAGACTTTACTTGCAGGTGATGGCATGAATTCAAACAATTTTTTTTTACAAAGGTATGGCTACGGCCTTAAAAGAAAATAGATTTACATGTGGCCTTAATGAGCGATGGAGTGCTCAACGCATAATAAAACGCTGCAGCAATGTCCTTTTGTTACTGCTGTTACAGTTGAATTTATAAATTCAACACTCTCCCTTAAATTCAAGGGCTGGGTTTTCTACCATACCCAGACATTTCCTCAAATAATTAAAACTTTTCTGCCCCAATGGTTTTGTCAAAATGTCTGCAAATTGCTCCTCTGTTCTGCAATGTTTTAAAATAATTTCACCATTGTTCACTAGCTCCCTGATGTAGTGATACTTGGCATCTATGTGTTTTTTTATTTTATGAAACACTAAATTCTTTGACAATGCTATAGCTGAGCTATTTTCATAATAAATTGTTGTGCCTTTTACCTGTTCATGACACAAACTCCTCAAAATTCTCCTCATCCAAACTGCTTGACATGCTGCTGCTGTAGCTTCTACATACTCTGCCTCTGCTGTACATAAAGCCACAATTGGTTGTTTCTTAGAAGCCCATGAAATAGCTCCTAAACCCATATGAAAAATATAACCAGATGTACATTTTCGGTCATCTATACTTCCAGCCCAATCACTATCAGTATATCCAATCAATTTAGAATTTTCTGAAGTGGTATATAAAATTTCATACCTCTTTATTCCTTCCACATACCTCATAAATTCTTTTTGCTGCTTGCCACTGTGCCTCCTTTGGCCTTTCCATAAATTTGAAAATTAAACTCACAACATGCATAATATCCGGCCTAGTTGCAGTCAAATACATGAGGCTACCAACTATGCTCTTGTATAAGCTTGGGTCAAAATCCTTGTTGTTGTCCTCTTTGCTAAGTTTCAATCCCATCACTTTAGGAGTTATTCCTACCTTGCAATCCTGTATATTAAATCTTTCCAAAATTTCGTTTACATATTTGGCTTGAGAGATAAAAATCTTATTTCCACTTTTCTCTACTTCTATTCCTAAGAAGTATTTTAGCAATAGCATATCAGTCATCTCAAATTCATCCTTCATGACCGATTCAAAATTCTCAATGAAGTAATCATCACTACCTGTAAATATCACATCACCAACATATAAAACAACAATCAACATCTTACCATATTTCTCCTTGATGTATAATGTGGGTTCTCCTTCACATTTTTCAAACCCATTTTCCAGTAAATAAGAATCTATCCTACTATACCATGCTCTTGGTGCTTGTTTCAGCCCATATAGAGCTTTCTTCAATCTGCAAACTTTGTGCTTTTGTCTCTTTTTCTCATAACTCAGAGGTTATTCAACATAAACCTCTTCCATCAATACTCCATTTAGGAATGTTGATTTCACATCCATTTGGTAAACTTTCCACTTATGTTGTGCTGCTATGGACAACACTGCTCTCACTGTTTCCATTCTTGCAACTAGTGCAAATGTTTCCTCATAATATCTACCATGTTGTTGCTTATAGCCTTTGACAACAAGTCTGGCCTTGTTTCTTTCAATCTTACCTTCATCATTGCTCTTGCTTTTGTAAACCCATTTCACTCCAATTACCTCTTTTCCTTTTGGGAGATCAATCAATTCCCGTGTTTTATTCTTCTCTATGGCATTCATTTATTCATCCATAGCATCTATCCATTTCTTATCTTTAATTGCTTATTCAAAATGAATAGGATCATCTACATGAAAATATAATGAAAATAAAGGGTTCATACCTTAATTTTTTGCCTCTTGTTCATAAATATCATTCATGTTTCTGAATCTGGTTCTTCTTTTATTTGAAGTACTTGTGCTTGTAGAAGCACTCAAATCTTCTCCTTGTGGTGTGCTTGGAGAATCACTGTAATCACTTCTCAAGGCTGTTCTCATACCTGCTTATGGTGTCCCTTGCTGTCCTTGTGTTGATGGAGGTGGTGCTGCTAATTAGGTGTTCATTTCAGCCATTTCTTCCTCATCATCATCATGAGACAAAATCCTCTTCATATTGACTGTTTTCTCAATGATTCCATCCCAAACTTCTTCCTCAATGAACTAAACATCTCTGCTTATAACAAATTTCTTGGTGGATGGGTTATACAATCTATATGCCTTGGACTCTTCACTGTATCCAATAAAAATGCACTTCTTCCCCTTACTGTCAAACTTCTTCCTTAGCTAAACTGGAATGTGTGCATAAGCCACACAACCAAAAACTCTCATGTGGGTGACACCTTGTTTTATGCCACTCTATGCTTCTTCTGGGACTTTGTTCATCAAAACTTTTTTCGGGCATCTATTCAGCATATATGCTGCACAATGTACAGCTTCAACCCAATACTCATTTGGTAAATTTTTTTCCTTCAGCATACTTCTTACCATAACCATAATGGTCCTATTTTTCCTTTCAGGAACTCCATTTTGCTGCGGTGTGTACCTTTTTATAAATTGATTGTGTATGCCATTTTCTCTACAAAAATGCAGAAATTATTTTGAGATATACTCTCATCCTCTATCAATCCTTATACTTTAATATGCTACCCACTTTGGTTCTCAACAATAGCCTTAAAGTGGCAAAACTTTTCAAACACTTCACTTTTATATTTTAGGAAATACACCCAAGTTTTTCTTGTGTAATCATCAATAAAAGTTAACATATAGTGGTTTCTTGCTAGTGATGGTGTTTGTATTGGTCCAAACAAATATAAATGGACAATTTCTCGGGGTTCCCTTGCCCTTATGCTCTTTCCTGATGGAAAGTTTTCTCTGTGTTGTTTGCCCAAGATGCATCCTTCACATAGGATGTCTGGTTTCTCAATCAATAGTAATCCCTTTACCATTCCTTTCCTATGCAACAAATTATGGCCTCCAAAGTTGAGATGTCCAAATCTCAAGTGCCATAACCAATTTTCATATTTTTCTTATCTTCGGAATCTCTATCGTGTCACTGCTGCCATTTCATATCCTTTGTTCAAATCTGCTCTCATCTTGAGAGGGATCATTTTTTTCCTTTTCATCTTCACTTGTACAATGCATTGCTTGCTTGGTGGTTTATCCATGATGGTGCATACATCATCTTAAAAAAAAACATTGTACCCCTTTTGAATTAGTTGTCCAATGCTCAAGAGGTTACACTTCATATGAGGCACATAATAAACATCTAATATGGATCTTCCTTCTCTCTTATTTGTCAAAACACTTACTCTACATTTTCCCATGACAAAGACCTTATTATCTGTCCCCAATGCAACATGGCAAGATTTCCAGTCATATAGTTACTACATCCTCAATCTAGAAACCATATATCTTCATTCTTTTCCTCAGCCATATTACATGGTAAAAACAACTTATCTTCGCTGATATTTTCTTTAGTAAAATTAGCAATGGGTCTATTACCCATGTCACTCTGTTTCTTCCTATGTCATTGGCATAATGCCCATACTTCTTACAGTAATGACATTGGACTTGGGATTTGTCATACCTTTGTCCATGTGATTGATCTTGTCCACCTTGTTGGCTGCTGCCTTGGCCTTGGTTCTGATTTTGATTGATTCCCCATCCATTTGCAGGGTTGTTTCTTCCCCCTCTGTTTTGGTTTCTGCCTCTTCCTTTTCCCTTGTAGTTTCCTCTTCCTTGACCTCTTCCTCTTCCAAAGGACATTTGGGTCTTAAAGTCATGCTCCAAAGATGAGTGTGCATTTCTACCCAATCTTTGTTCATGTGTCATCAGTGATGCATGAATTTCATCAACTGAAAAATTTGAGAGATCCTTTGTCTCTTCAAGGGTTGTGACTATCACATCAAACCTTGAGGGTAAGCTCCTCAACACTTTCTCCACTATCTTTCTTTCTTCAAGTGTCTCTCCATGAGACCTTATCTAGGTAACCAACCCAATCACATGTGTGAAGAATGATTCTATCGTATCAGACTCTTTCATACAGAGAGTTTCAAAGTCTCTCCTCAGCAATTGTAGTTTTGTTGTCTTCACCTTCTCCATACCTTGATAGGAAATCTGGAGGGTATCCCATGCATCCTTGGACCTTTTAGCTACTGCTATCCTTCGAAACACACTTTCATGCATTGCTTGATAGAGATAAAAGAGGACTTTTGAGTCCTTCTTCCTATTGCTCTTCAACAAATCCTTCTTTGCCTGTGTCAAGGCATTAGAAGCATTTTCATCTGCTAGTTCTTCAAAACCATATTCAACAAACTCCCATAAATCCTGAGAGGAAAACAAGGCTCTCATGGTGATTGCCCAATAGTCATAGTTCTTCCCACTAAACTGTGGGAGCTGAGTATTTCCAATACCCATGCTTGTGTCATCTCTTGCCATGGTTAGCACACTGAACTATTCTTTAAACTTGACTATATTTTTAAACAAACTGTCTCACTACTTGAGAGTTAAACTCTGTCTTCAAAAATACTTCTTTGGACTGCACTTTTTAAACACAAAACAAAAATTTTGTTTTGCAAATACCTGGACTTTTGCTGAGCCTTCACACTACTGGAGAACTAATTCAACAAACTCCTTCCTTAGCTTCTTTTACTATCCTTCAAAGAGCCTGGACTAGCTTTGATACCATTTTGAAATTTTTGAATATTCTAGAACACACAGAGAGAATATAAATTCTTCTTCTAACACAGATCTTCAACTAAAATTTCTAGACAGAGATGGCACAAAACACTTCTTTCATTAAGGTTAAAAGAAAAATTATGATCTTCAGAATTGTTGTTCTGGTTTTCAAAAATTACAACTTCAATTGCTGCACACACAATGTAAATCAAGCTCTTTGTCTCTTATAACAAAAATTTCACATACATAGTGCAATATTATGTTTTCAACCTTTTGGCATATATTTAAAAATTACACACAGTCACTGCATATAAAAATGCTCTCTCAATCTCTCATATAGAGTTGCACTCTATTTTTACATACACTGCTTATAAAAAAAAATACACTCTATGTTTTATTTTTATTTTTATTTTTAACTACACAGTAAAAAAAATTACAGTCATTAACTTTGTCAGGCTCACTTTCAATATTACACGATCCACTTTTTAAAATAAAGCACACTAACTTACATACTACAACGCAATGTTGTATTTATTATATATACTATATATATATATATAATAAAACTTTATATATATTATACCCAAGTCAAAAGAAACTTTACTTAATGAAACTCATATCATGGTGGCCCTATTTAAAAAATAAATAAATAAATATTAACCCTTTTTATCCTATGCTATAAAACCTTCGCGGATTTCAGAAACATGGAATTAAATTCCATTGTAAGATTTATCTCATAAAAAATATGCTTGACATCATCAAGGTCCAAACCCGCGCGATCGGCCTCCCATTGGCTAAAGGTGGAAACCTCAGACTCCAAATCAAAAACTGAGCCCGATTTCATAAAATTATTGCATACCAAATGGTCCTATTGATGTAGGGCCTCAAACTGGCGTGATAAGCTCTGATTGGTTGCTGGTGGAGCCTGCCGATTCTGACTTGGCCTATTCAAAAATTTAAATGATGCGATAGACTATGGTTGGTGAGGCTATGAATGTTTGTTGCTGCTGTGTTTAAATGCAGGGATGGTGCAACTTTGATGGTGGCATGGAGACTTTAATTGCAGGTGATGGCATGAATTCAAACAAAAATTTTGTACAGAGGTATGGATACGACCTTAAAAGAAATTATATTTGTAGGTGTCTTTAATGAGCGATGGAGTGCTCAACGCATAATAAAACACTACAACAGTGTCCTTCTGTTACTACTTTTGCAGTTGAATTTCTAAATTCAACATTTTTGTTGGAAAGGAAGTAGAGTAAAGTCATAAATAACACAAATAATTCACATACACAATTACACACCAGCTGAGGCTTTTCTATTGATCACACAAACTTGAATTGATTACAATGAACCTTAAAATTTTTAAATACCTAATATAACTTGACATACACACTTACTAGATTCATTTATCAGTTAACTCGACTTGACTCAAAACTTACTTAATTAACTATAAAAGAAAAACTATTCTTACTAGAGTAATTATCTTAACAACTGCAAATTAATGCAGCAAAATAAAATAAAATTACCCTCATAAAACTATAAAACTATAAATTGTCATCAACTTCATCTCAACAGTGTACATGTACAGCTGCATAGTCTAGATGTAAGGGAAGTAATCCTTGACCAAAGCATTCCAAATGGACACTTCTACTACCTCTAATGAATTTTAGAAATAAGACTGAAAAGACAAAAAGGAAAACATAAAAGTATATATTTTACCTTAAATATTAAAAAAAAAAAAAATATTGTGCAAATATGTTATAATATCAAATATATAATTACATTGAACGTTACCACAAATGGTTCAATATCAAATTTTGAAACCTTTAAAATATACTTGAACATAATACTTATTAAACACCAAAAAGATATACCTAACAATTAAAGTTTTGTTGCAAATCTTCAATCAATGTATACTAACGAAGCAAAGTTCTCATGGAAAGACATTTCTGCAGGGGAGATGAACTATGATCTGCATAATACTTCAACTGCACGCATCTTGGCACTGTGCAATGACATTATATTTTAATAAATGCTCATCTAGTTAGAGGCATTTTTATTAAGGAAAATATCTAGAGAATATTATGAAAAGAGTTTGGGAAATGGTCAATGTATACTAACGAAGAAAAGTTCTCATCAAAAGACATTTTCGTAGGGGAGTTGAACCGTGATATGCATAATACTTCAGCTACACGCAGCTTCGCATGGTGCAATGACATTATATTTTCATAAATGTTCATCTAGTTAGAGAAATGTTTCTTAAAGAAAATATCTATAGAATATTATAAAAAGAGGTTGGGAAATGTTAGAAGCCATATCATCTAAATACTTCATCCATGTCCCATGAGTCTACAACAAAGAAGCAAATTGTTGCAAAGTTATGGGACATAGGAGCATCATGGAAATGAACAATGACCTTCGTCCTGCAAAGTGGTCACACACATTTATAGTAACTCAAAATTTTCATCTCATTTAAGAGGGTGGTAAATGCAAGCACAAAGAAATTAATATAGTGCCTTCAACCACCATTGTGTTACTAAGGATATAAGTGATGACAATTATGAATTGTTTTAACTTTTTACATTGATGAGGATGTGGGATTTATTTATGGTGGAAACAAAATTTACCACCCTCATGTTTATTTCTTAATTGCAAATTAAAGGGATATATTGCAAATGGAACAAGGCATGAGAGACTTGCTAGAGCATTCTAGAATAAGTAGCAAGCATGCCCATATGACCCAAAGAAATCATCTATCAAGAATTTCATCCCTTTATTTTAACTACCCTTGCATGGATGTGGTTCTTAGGTTAGTCTAGAATGGCTCATGATGGATAATTAAATAATTTGGTTTCAATTTATATTATTCATGAATTGTTCTAGTTACTAGTGGTAACCCTATGATGGAAAGGTTTTGGTTTACCTTATTTCAGTGCAAGTTGACTTTGAGTCAATTGATACTATAGTCTTATCAAATAATTAGAGGGTGGGAATGTTTTATGGATTTTTCTTGTTTCTTAAGCATAGTGAAAAAAGAATTGGGTTGGTGGTGTTCTTTGTCTTTTTTTCTCCTCTTGTGAATGCCCCTAGGTCCTTTTTGTTTCCCATAGGATCTATGTGCTATATTCCAAATTTACAAAAGTGTAGTGATTGCATTGACTCCTACGCATGTTAATGATATCACATAGCTAGGCTAGTGAAACATATAGTGTTGTGCAATTATAAAAAATGTTCAGGTAATATGTTTCCTGGAAGGAATTGAGATGAATTTATTTTTATGCATGTAAATTTGGGATCAATAGACTAATTTCGTCTAGTGTACCCTCTTTCATATGCCCCTAGTCCTAGCACTAAAAAATGCATGTGCATTGAATTGAAATTGGTTAGTGTGGAAACAGTGTTAGATGTCTTCTCCTTGGCATACCTTATAACTCATTGTTTCTGGATTAATTGAGCCATCATAATAATTCTTAGACATACACTTCAAATCGTGTTCTTTGCAAAAGACATAGACCTTGTAATTGGTGCATTTTTCAACTCCTGGAATAGTGTAGATTATAAGGGGAATACAGTTTAAATTTTTCGACTCTTTGGCCAAAAACTTTTTGAGCCTTTGGACCCTGTTCAAGGTCATACTGCATAATGAATTGAACCAATTTTCATTTATTGAATTGAATTAAACTATAATATTGGTCATAAGTAAATGAAAAATATGATCTATGTGTAACCAACTAAGGAAGTAAAAGGATGTAAATATAGATATCTCATTGCCAACATGGCTCAGAGTGTGGAAGTAAGTCAAATGGAGACATATACACTCATGAAGAATAAAAATTAATAAGGATCAACCATCAATAATAAAATGGATGAAATCCATAATTTGAAGAATCAAGGAGTCCATAAATATTGAGATGGATTCTCGTTGTTAAGAAATTTTAGAGTTACCTTTGAATAAACAACTAAAGGTTTACCCATAAATGAGCCACCCCATGATGGAATTCAGCTAAGTGATATAATAGATTATACCCTAAGAGAGTAGTTAATATTCTTAAAATGTAGTTTTTGGAGGGGGAAATTTTGTGAAATTTATACATGCCTAAGCCCCAATTTTGTTGCACAATGACATGTTTTAAATGATAGATTTGTATATCTCATAGATATGAGGCATAAGATAGTGACTTGATATATTTTCCCCGACAAGTGCAAATTTATAATATAAATACTATTTCTGATTTAAAATTAGAAAAAAATAATAATAACAAGATGGCCATATGTTTAAATTTGATGAATGGTAAGAAATGGACATCCAACATTTCCATAAACTATTGCAAAAAATTGGAAACAAATTTGGAAGGGTATATATTAACAAATAACATTTTCATTTTTATTAGCACCATATTTAATAATGATTTCATATTTTATGATGCCTTGATAACATGCAACAATAATTGTTGCAATAGAGCCATTGAAATATATGCTATATGATGTCAATAGTCAGTAAATAATTATGTATGAAGTAAGTCTATACTACCTCCAAAATTATGAATTATCCTCAACTAAATATATTCCATTGAACACAAAGATAATTGATATAGTATCTATCATATATGTTCTCTTATACTACATGAAAACTCGTGATATGCATAAGGTTATTCCATCAAGGAATTGTTGAACAAAGTAAGAACTTAGAATTTTGTTGGTACACAATGTAAATAACATTGTTATTTAGTTACCTTGATATATGGTTGAAAGGTTGGATAAATAGAAAGTCTATAAAGTCTAAATTATATAAATAATAAAAATTTACATTATATCAATTAGACATAGAAATTTTCCTTTTATATATTTAAATTATTAGAAATAATATTTAATTGTTTGACACTTATTACAATAATATACTCTATTATGTCTAATACTACATTGAAACCAATCAGATAATGCATTACCTGAAATAAGGATAATGGTAATCTAAATAATAAAAAATCAATAGTATATTTAATGGTGTAATAGGTATAATATTCTTAATCTAAGGTAAGTTAGATTTGAATAACTAAAAATTTGTTGTATGTAGCTTTTTTTTTTATATTGCATTTTATGTATATCAAGGTTTATTTTTCTTATTTGGTTTAATTATATAAATATAGAGGAATACTTAATGTAGAGAGTGAAAAAAAAAGAAATACTATATGTGGATTGTATATCATCACTTGAAATACAATTATTGAAAGTCATTTTAATATGTATTTGGACAAGAGATCTAACTATGTTCATTATAAAATGGTGTCTAACTATCTAAATTCTTTCATTTAATATTTCATATGGATATTGTGAATTGATGTAATTTATTAATTTTTTATTTCCACTTATATAAGACTCGTTATTAATATCAAGTTGTTTAACAATTAGAATTTTCCATATTGCAAATTGATTCCATTCTTATTATTTCATTTGTATTAAATAATAATGTCACACATACAAATGGAAATGTGTATATATTCAATATGAAATTATTTTAGTTTTTCATGATATTATATATTTAAGAAATAATTATTTAATATATTATATTATATAATAATGAATCTCTTTTAATAATTACACCATACTAAAAAATTAATCATGCATTTTAAAAAGATTTTTCATTAAGAATAACATCACTAATGTATTTGTGTTTATATAAGACTTGTTATAAGTTCCTTCACTTAAGTTTTAATTCTTTTCCTACCATGGAATCTTGTCTTTATTAGTTTTTTAACCACATAAAATAAACTTATGTATCTCAACACAATATTATTATATATACTTTGTCATGTATCCTTATTTTAGCATAATAAAATCCAGTTTTATTAACACCTAAGCCATGGGCTTAATGGACTATTTTGGCACATGATAGTTGTATTCCCTATGCAACATGGCCTTAATATTTCTTTCCACTTCAAAATTTTCTTTCATAGCTTACAATGGCATAGAGATACGCATTATTAATATATATAAACTACATAACTCTTTAGATTGATTATGCATATATTCAATTGTGGATATTAAATATATATATCTAGATATTTCCATGTTTTGATATTTTTATGTAGTTTTTAAGGGTAAATTAAGAAATATAATTGAGTATGTTTACTATTTATAAGTAGTTTATTAAAATGAGTAAAAATAGAAAATAATCATGGAAGGAGGGGTTTCAAATATATATGTTTGTCAAATTATTCTCATTATTAAGCTATAATGTTTATCACATGGTGAGTACATATCTAGTAATCACTTATAGCTCTCACACTTTCTTACTTCATCTGTATTACTTGTATATGAATTATCTAAACAAGTTACCCCATGATACATTCAACATCAAACTATTTCCATAAACTATCATATTAAATATTAGAGCAAAAGTCATTACTTTATTGTTAAGACCTATATAAGCCGCATGGGAACCCAAAGAACCCTTATTAAGCCCTATATATTGCATTATTACATTTTTTTTATATTCTCATGTCGACTAAGATTCCTCATGGCCTCATTTGATTATAATTGTATCCTTTATCTCCTATAATAGTTAGTGTTAGGGTCACTAACTATTTTCCTGTCCATTGTACTATTTATAAAAAGAGGTTTCCCCTTGAAGTGGACTATAATTATTAGTTTGTTGTCATTTTAAGGTGAAAGGATCATAACAATTATCATCAAGATTTAGTAAATTTTTCTATAGAATATTGAAGGTAATGATGAATTTTTAGGTTGATTACCATTACAATGGTAATAATGCAATATCATGATTCTTAGAAATTCATAATACTTTTAGTAAAGCTATGACGGAATAGCCATAACTTAATCAACCACATTCATGTGAAATAACAAATGTAATCTCTACACCAACCATGGAGGACCATCATCTTTCAACATTAATTCTTATAAAATAAATATTAAATAGAAAATTAAACTATTACTTTATATTATGTCTTTGCACCCTTCCTTTCCAGCCTCCAAACTTCTTCAACTACATTAAACTATTATCTAGCTCATATCCCTCAAGTAAGAAACAATATATTAACACTATCTGCTTCGTCCATGAAACATACATCATAAAATACAATCTTATGATTAATATTTTCTAGAATTAAAAATTAAAGAGAAGATAGGATGCAGCTTTTACCAATATGGAACTGTCCAACATATTGTTCATGTTAATGAAATTGAAAAACGTATGAAAACCCATTGACCGTATAAATTGAAAAATATTTATGAAAGTTCTACAAATATGGAGCTGTCCAACATATCGTCCAACTAAATAAGTGGAGACAATGTGATAAGCTGGCATCTTTATGTAAAATCAACCTTTCCAGAAAATATATCATGTAAGTCGGCAGATCAGCCGGTGTTTAAGCTTCCCAGAAAGAATTGTCTAACAACCCATGATCTTCACTTGTACTCCAGATCGTGTTAAATGCGCAAATATTTGCAGAAGCTCTGCTCAACAAGAAATACTGTCACTTACATGAAAGCGATGGTTATTGAAGTCTTAGCTGCTGCGCTTCCATTATCCTCCCAATCAACTCTTGGCAAAGGAGAATCTTATGCTTAAACAGTTAGGAACAGATATAAGGATTGGAACCATTTATTATACAAGAAAACACAGAATTGTTAAAAATCCTTTTATCTAAAAATGTTTTTTTGGAAACGTAGAAAAGTAAACGTATTTAATAACACAAATAATTCACACAATAACACACAAGCATACATCCTGCAAATTAGTACAACAAAAGATAAATTAAATTACCTTAATAAAACTGTAAATTGTCATCCACTTCATCTCAACAGTGTACATGTACAGCTGCATAGTCTAGATGTAAGGGAAGCAATCTTTGACTAGGGCAGTCCAACTGGACACTTCAACTGCCTCTAATGAATTGTAGAAATAAGATTGAAAAGACAAAAAGGCACACACCAAACAAATTAAATATTGTGCAAATATGCTATAATATCCAATATATAATTACATTGAACTTTACCGCAAATAGTTCAATATCAAATTTTGAAACCTTTAAAATATACTTGAACATAATACTTATCAAACACCAAACAAATATACCTAACCATTAAAGTTTTGTTGGAACTATTCCATCAATGTATACTAACGAAGCAAAGTTCTCATAGAAAGACATTTCCGCAGGGTAGTTGAACAGTGATCTCTTCTTCTTTTTTTCGAAAATTTCGACCATTTCTCGATTTGTGCGTGTCATCCTTGCGCAGGGGCCATGCTAATCTTCTCTGTATAATACTTCATAATACCGTGATCTGCATAATACTTCAGCTGCACGCAGCTTGGCACGGTGCAATGACATTATATTTTAATAAATGTTCATCGGATCGTGCCAAACTGCGGCATCTGAAGGAATTGGCATGGTGTTTCCTTCTTTTAAACGGTAGAAGCCCATGTGATTTACGGAGTTGGCTCATCACATGAATTTATAGCAACCTTCGAAGGGACAGGAGAGCTGTAAATGGCAAATGGAGGATGACAATATCAGCAGTGTGGGCCACAGCACTAACACGTTTATTCTCTGTATTTGACTGGGTTCAGCCAACAGCAAAACTGTTTCTCCATTACGTCCATATTTTCAACTCCGTGTTAAGGTTTTGTCAACAAGTCAATCATAAACAAGTAAACTGATATCTATATCGGAAATTGTAATGCACTGTAGTGATGTCACACAAGTATTATAAACAAGGAAAAAATCTGATTCAATTCATAATGATTATGATAAATAGATTGTTTTTCACATTAATTATAATTTGATTAATTTTAAAGTGATTTATTGGTCTCCTTTGGTTGTTTTTGGGCCATTAAACAAAACTAATTCAATTTGTAATGACAATTAGATTGTTTTTTATTCAATCCATAATGATAATGATAATTAGATTGTTTTTTATTAATTATAATGTGATTAATTTTAAAGACAATCTAATTATCTGATCTATTTTCCTCTTCTGGTTGTCTTTGGGCGATGAAAAATTTAGATAATTTTCGGATAAATACATACTAAAGAAAACATGTTTGATTCTGTTTTCTGAGCTAATGAGGGTTGTAGATTTTCAGAATATTCTGGATTCGAGGACATGGGTGATGTCAATTATTTGACCTAGCCATGTCTATAGGATATATTACAGAAATATTTGATCTCATTCATGTTTGTGGAATTCAGAATATTTGGGATTTGCAATGGACTTGAGAAGGACTCCATTGGAAATAGTCTTTAATTGCTATTAATTGGAAAGTTTTCTGGTTTATTTTCCAACCAATTTGTTAGAATCAGATAAAAATTTATTGAAATGACAAGTGTGCTAGGTGAATTCTTCACAATAACAATAACAATGCATCAAAATATTTTAAAAGTGCTAAATCTATATATACAGTAAAAAAATCAACTTTAGAAAGTTCTAGGACAGAAAAAGTATTTTATTTCGTGTGTGTGTGGAGATTTATTTGAAAGATTTTTCTACACACTGTAGTATAGGCATTGAGTTCTCGCTGTCGGCAAAGTCCACTGGTAAGAATTTCATGAGCGTGAGAAGATTAACTTGAATGATTTTTCTGCACACTGCGTAGTATAGGCTGTCGGCAAAGTCCACTGGTTTGTCGGAGGTGGTACCAGGCTGACAGTGATAGGCTCTTCATCAAATCAATGGTCAGCATCATTGTCTATTTTCAGTATGCGGCAAATGTGTTTAATCAAAGGAAGAAAGACATAGTGGAACTGTGGAAGTAATTAATGGCCACTTAAATCCATACATGGAATGATTGCGCTGGCTTTGAATCACAGCAAGGTAAATCAACCATGAAAAATAAAATTATAAATGTGCCTTTGAAATCCCTAAAATTTCTATCCTCTCATAAATCATGATCAGTGATCACCGTTTATCCAGATCAATTCCATAGCATCTATTTATGGAATCTGCATTATAAAAGTATATGTTTAATTGTGGAGTTGTTTAGGGAGGTGGAGGAAATGTGCAGATTTTTAAAAATGGTTTGAATTTAAGACAAAAAAATTTAAGAGATTTTGCAGGTAACAATATTTGAATTATGTTTTTAATGGTAGAAATATATTTAATATCATCAAAAATATCTAAAACACCTATTAAAATTTAATAGCTAAATTTACAAAAATTCCTCCAGACTTTTCATTTGAATTTAAGGAAAAAAAAAAGAAAGAGAAAAAGAACACCTATTAAAATTTAATAGCTAAATTTACAAAAATTCCTCCAGAATTTTCATTTGAATTTAAGGAAAAAAAAAAAGAAAGAGAAAAAGAACAATCTAATTAAACTACCGCTTTAAGTATTACCAAGTTCGGGGGACCAGTTGTTTTTGACATTTGTTTCACGTATAGAGAAATTCTGAGCCAACCTATACATGTCTATAACATGGTAAGACACGGGGAAATTCTTATAGACCAATCGAACACGACGGGCCATATTTGTCGGGCACGTTAAGAATTAAGGGAAAAACGTTGTTGACTATGCAGTTTGGAAATGAAAATAAGGTAGACACGTTGAATTTTACAAGTATATTTTATTTGATATGAACATTTACTTATTATCACCATTGGAAAATAATAACATTCCACTTTATTTGAATAACTAATTTGAAATAAAATTACTTCTATGTAGAAATGTTTGTAAATTAGTTTATTTTTATTGTTTTTAAATGGTTTAAGGGAACTCTCAATTTTTCTAGATATATGTAATATTTAGTAAATTACAAATTATATGTATCAGAAATTTATGATTTAATTTTTGATCTAGACATTTTGAGACCACATAAAATTGTAGCAAAAATTATCATTCTTCAAATCTTACTATGATAAGCCATAGTGTCTCTATAAAATGTGAAACCAAAAACACATCGCAGTGAAACTGAAATAACATCCCAATAAAACAACCAGTGTAATCCCGCCAGTAAAACCAACTTTACAGCATATAAATTATTATATAAAACTAGAAAATGCATATGTCAGTAACGAGAGTGTCCTCTACGAGTGTAAGAACAAAATACCGGTCATAGTACTACATTTCTTACCTACTCTCACCTCAACATTTGGGAATAACATACGTAACAATAACATGATTTAAATGGTATGTTAAGTTTTCATGCAGTGTTATTGTAAAATAGATTTATGTAATGGTACAAGTATGAAAATCATAATGTGTAAAATAAAATTAAGTTGAATAAATAATATTGTATCAATAAAGTTAAAAAATATGACGTTCAAGTCTTTCTTTATTAGTCCCGGCCGCCTGCCGCCTGCGGCATGGCAGGGACTATTGTAATCGAAATTTTTTTTAGCATTAGTTCCTATTGTCATTAATCTAAACTTTTTAAGTGCATGCAGTTTACAGACCGTTTAACAACCAATCAAATTGTCGAAATAATTTGAAAGCCAATAAGATAAATGTTCATCTTATTTGGCCTCTTCCTGAGGCGCACATACTATTCTTTAGCTCTATTCATAATACTTTTAATAAATTTCATTCATATTAGCTAACTCTTTCCATCTCGTTGCGAACTACAAACTAATGCTAGCATTACTTGGAAAATATTAAATGCTTCACTATTTTATCTCCCATCCCTTTATACTATGTCTATTATTTTGAACTGTGATCTTTGGGTAACGTCACTGTGTGCTTATTTTTCTTGTATCTTACTTTGATTAATATGAAAACGTTTATATGAAAGCCAGTAGCATGACAATGCACAGGATGCAAAGTGGCGAGCATAGATTACGCATGCGGCGAGCATAGATTACGCAAGGATACAAGTGGCGTAGTCAAGGATACAAGTGGCGAGCTGAGGCCTTTTTTCTCTTCCAGGTCTGTGTTTGCCTTCTTGCTCCATCAGGCCTCCCCTGTTGAGTCTATCCTGTTGAGCTCGTTTTTTTAACCATTCAGAACCAATTTTCTTCAATCGGTACCTTCAGCGAAAGCACATGGCAGAGCTGTGAACCTGATCTTGTGCAGCGCCTACTGCCGCCAGCTGTTAAGAGGACACCACTCTGATATTTTACCGCTACTGCAAGGTTTGTGTTAAAATTTCATGAATCCCCATGGCAGTGAATGTGAGACTGTAGATCTAGAATTCTATGTTTAAGAGCATTGGATCTAGAATTCTATGTTTAAAAGCGTCGGATGTTTATAAACATGAATGAAATTTCACGTGCTATATCTCTTTTTGGCACTTTGATGGCCATTTCCATGCATGCCATTACTATCTCAATTTCTAATGTAATATGAAGGATAGAACAAAGAAAATGCTAGCTCACCTCTGAGACTACTGGTTAGTTTTGTTGGTCTGTAGACCTTTGCATTTCATTTTTTCCTTCACTGTTTCCCCCTTGCTCTAACATATAACTGCTCAGTTTTTTAATCAACAATAGAAAGTCTGACAAATCTCTTAGTATTAAATGAAATCAAAATATAAAAACACAACAGAGACAAACATAATATCGATACCTGAAAGACGGAGAGTGCTTCAACATCAGAACTGTGTGCTATATCTCTTTTCGGCACTTTGATTGCCATTTCCATGCCATCTGGTAAAATTCCTTTAAACACTTCATTGGTTCTTCCTTCTATTTTATTACTGAAGCCCTCATTGTATTGTTCAATCTCCTTCAATGTGTATTCCTTTCTATCTGCATTTTAAACCACAAAATAGAAAATAGATGAATCTTTTCTTTAAAACCTAACATCGTTATTGAAGCTCGCACTGTCCTGTACAAACTGTCTCAGTTTCTAATGATTTTCATCAGCATCATTAGAACCGGCAGCAGCATTCCCAGCAGGCCAAGCAGAACAATCAGCTCTATTTTTTATTCCTTTCCTCCATGTGTCGAGCAGCATAACTGGCTCTGACACCTGCGAAGCCAGAGGGACAAGCGTCGATTACAAAGCTTCATAAAGAAAATAACCCAATTAATTTACACGTCATATACTTTTATTTTTCGATTAATTTTCAAACTGTAAAATATTAAAAAAAAATAGTTAAAAAAAGAACCCAAAACAACAATTATCCAAAAGCAGCACTCTCAGTTCATAAATACATAGCAGCAGCAATCAATCATATTACGATGATTCTCCCCGAACATAATTTTGATTTTTTAATAGTTGGAAAGCGACCAGCAGTGGACTGTGGTCTCGGCCTCTACAAAACCATTACGCAATATAAGGCATCGCCTTTTGTTCCGAGAAGTGATGATCTAGTTAATGTTTTCATTATGTTAAGACAAAATGAAATCTAACAGTAAACGAATTCTGAAAACGTTGACATGAACAAATGATTATTGATATGTTAGAAAATGTAAACTTTGATAGATTGGAATATGGCTAATCTAACTCCAATCCTTTTTAGAATATTATTCAATATGTTATCATGTGGGACAAAACCAACAGCCAAATTATGGTTGAGACACTTGGAGTCTGGAGTGATGATTAGAGAAGAAAATGTTTTAGCCTTTGGAGGCATAAATCCTTGAAGCAATGCATAAGCCTCTGATTGATTATTTGAAATTGATCTTGAACCTAAAAAATATGATAATTACATATTTCCTCTAGGGAAAAGATAAACCTCCCCATGCCTACTTCCCCTAGATTATAACTTAAAACAATTCTTTGTAAATAAAGTTTCGACCCCACTTCTAAATATATTTTCATAGTTAAAAATATTAATATAAAAGTAGGTTGGTATTCTAGCAAAAGAAATGTTATGATAATGAAACATTTAGCTAAAAATAAGATAATTTTGCATACAAAAATATTTTTTTTGGGTTTATTGAAAAAAAGAGGGAAAAACCTATAGCATACCCTTGTTCTACCCCTTATTATTATAATGGATATTTTTATTGTAACACCAACATTATTATTATAATGGATATTTTTATTGTAACACCAACATGGAATGACCTTGATAGGTTGAACCTCTAATTAAACATATAATAATTATTTCTAATAAATTGACACAACTAAAGGCTCGATGGGCTTACAGATCCTTGTAATAAGGGTAAATTTTCTTGCTAACCTATCGTTAGCTAAATCCACTTTAACTCCTAGAGCCAATATAATCACTTGTATTGATTGAAAATTTAGTACCCACACTTGTTGAATAAATCTGGAGATTTTTTGTACACACAGTGGCTGAATTATTTGACAAGTGTTATGCCATGTGATTATCCCTAACATGAAGTGGGTAGAGGTATTTGATGAGAATTACATGTAAAGAATTTCATTGAAACCCTTAGTGGAAGGAGGAGGTGGTGGAATAACTTACCAAACCACCTATTGACATGTAAAGTGACATGATTGCACTAGGTGATAAAAAGGGGTAACTGATGCCCATTCCTGGATGTTTAACTAGTCGATCATGAAGAGAATGAAGGGAATTCATGCTATAGCAGCTACATGAGAAGAAGAAGAGAAGGATCATGCATGCAGGGATAACAGAGAAGAAAAATATGTGTGTTCGATGCTTGGAGATTGGGCTGAGGTCGAACATAGCAGACTCGCATTACCTGTTCTCTTATACTTTGATATTGAATTAATAGCCTATCTTTTGTGATCCAGGTGATATCACATATAGTTGTGTTTATATCTAATAAAATATTGTTTACTCCCATGTGTCTTATGAGAAATTTAATGAGTGAATGGACCACTAAGTGTTGGTTGTTGAGCTAGTAGAGCACTAGAATTGTGGACCCCATGTCTTAAAATTGTCTTCAAACATTAGTGTGAAATATTTCCGTAGAAAATCATTTCCTCAAGACCCTAGATCCAACTCGGGGGTGGTCAACTACAAGAAATGTTTTGATGTAGTTGTCCTATGGTTTGGTGGAGAGTGGAAGTCTCTCCTTCAATTGCTAACTAAACCATTATACACACATAAGTATTCTTGGTTATGCATATTAGAATGTAGGCTACATTATGCTTGACTCTATTTGTGACTAATGACTAATCCCATAATGTTGATGTAAGAAGGCTTAATCTATTATATAGTTTTGGTCGATTAACTAACTCATGTATCTATGGTGAATATGAGAATCTTGAGTGATGTGGTTGAAACCTATTAATTCATTTGGTGGTTTCCGAATATGTATAATATTAGTGGCCTATAAAAAAATCATAACTAATGTGTTATTTCTCTTTTTTTAGTCATATTTTTTGTTTATGGTTTTGGGGTAGTTTCCTATTCTAATAATGGTTGTGAGGTGTGACTTGAGTAGTTTAAATGATATGGTGTGAGTGTACTTTCTCCACCTCTTAAATAATTGTTGATGTCTTAGTATGTCCATGACTAATGCATGTTGCTATGTTTTTATGATTATGTGGGGCACATGGACCTCTGTGTTTTTTTTATTTGAATGAGTTACAAAGTTATTTAAATGAATATGCATTTTTTCCTAATATGTTTTGATCCAACCTATTATGCAGTACTAATGAAGGAATGTGATAATACTGGTTGTATGTAACGAGATTTTTATGTGAATGAACCTCATCATTATGAGAGGTTGGAGAACCATGTATGGATTTCATGGTAATATAATGAGTAAAGAGCTATTTTTATGATTATGTATAAATTCTTAATACACTTAATTCAATTGTTAGAGTGTATGGAATTCATAGTTTATCATGATATGGAACTCATGGATTATTTTCCTTAGTAATATTGAGTGTTTATGGTTGATGGTTTTCATGGTTTACTATATCAGTAGAGCTAGTAGAGCTAGAGAATCCATTGATATATGGATTTAGATGTGATGTTGGTGTATTTATGTATTCGAGCGATATAAAAATTATACGGGTTCGATTCATTTATTCAGGAATATACACATCCAATATTATTAATCTTGTGCATAATCATGGAAGTGTAAGACCCAAATCGAACTCGATATGTTGTGGTTATGTCTAGCTAAAGTTGTATCTAGGGTGGGACCATATCCAGAGCCCGATGGCTGGAAGACATATACATTTGTGAGTCATTCTTCAACTAAAAATATGTTGTTATTTCCTTTGCAATATTATAACATAGCACTACATTTCATCGCAGTTGATGAATGTATATGGGAATATTGGAATCTAGTCGTGGATGCAAGGCTGGGAGGTTCTCGATGTGGGACAGGCCCAAATAAGTGTTGTAGAATAGTGGTGAATTAGATGTATCCGAGGACTAGGGAGGTTTTCCAAGAAAAAACCTCCCAAATATCCTTTATGAACAAATATAAAGGAGATCAATGATTTGGATGAAGGGTTTAAATAACATGGGGCCTAAAAATTAGAATGTCCTAGAAAGCACAACAAACACTTGGCAAGGATATGAGGATTCCATGTAAGGATTCCTTGAGGACATGGCTTGGATGATGTGGAAAAGTTTCTAACATGGTGCTATCATGGAAATCACACATGGCAATTGGTATGGATAATTTTAAATGGTGAATCGACTAAATTTGTAGGGAACATGGTAGTGATCTATGGCGCCATGTGGTACAGCAAGTATTACACGGAGTTGACATCAATTTTATGTGTTGGAGGAGGGCACATTATTACAAAGTTTAATTCCTTTATGTATTGGCATGGAAAACATAACGAAAAAGACGCGAATATAGGAAAAAGATGTGAATAGGGAAAAATATGCAAGGTAACAAGTGAAATTGTTTATTTTGATATAAGTAACAACTATGTGTGTGTAAAAAACATAAGAAGAATCAATTACAATAAGAAATAAAATAATGGATAATATGATTCAACATATCATGGATCAAGTCCATTATGAGAAGGAAATGGAATGTTCCTTTAATAGGGAACAAACCTTCAGGAGATTTAAATCTGAGCTAGAGAGTTGCAAGCTGAAGAATGAAAAGCTCACTAGAAAACACGACTAATAGGTAAAGCTAAACAATATATTGTTACAATACTAGTCATATATGCGAGATTTGTTGCAAAATGCATCAACCTCTAAATATATAGTGTAATTCTGTGTTGACAAGGCTCCAAAGAAACCTCATAAGGGTAGATAGAAAAGAACTAAATTCTATGTTGGGTCTATGGAGAGGCACACCTATAGAAAGAGTAAGATAATAGACAATGAAAGAAGAATAAGAGATCATGCAAACTCCAAGCATCTGAACTCATGAACTATAATGTAGAGATATATTAGGAAGTTATTGATGGGAAATTTTATATGGCCAACAGCAGGGGATCTCCCCAGTAAAAGTCCCAACTAGACTCTAAATAATTTGAAGTAGGGATCCCGTCTGGGGTGTGGGTCCGGCTACTGCTTAAACCTCCTTTCCTTGGGTCTCAAAAGAACTCAATGAACCTACGGACACACACTTATTCAAACAAAACAAGATACATGATTGATGAGTTTAAACAAGTAAATAACATTATGCGTAGCGAGAAAAATAATAAGACATGAATCCAAAAGAAATACTGTCAAAAACATATCGTAAGGGTCATGCTTGCACGTTGTTATAGCCATAGAAGAAACAATTATGTATGGTAGGAACAACCTTCACTTCCTCAAATGTTTACGATGAAAATAAAAATGTCAGTAAACAAAGTTATTAACATTCATTGGGGAAGCATAAATAAACTTAACATCATTAACACAAGTACAGAGAACTATCATATATGAATGATCCCATCAAAAGCACAACTTCATTAATCAAAAGATGTTTGAGAATATACAAGAAATACTCATAGTGTTCACATAGTAAAACACATCAGATCCAAAAGGAGTTTGACAATTATCTGTATTCATATGCAAAAGAGTGTTATCCTTCTATACAATGCTCTCTAACTCTTTGAGTCCCAAAAAAAATATGCTTTTAAACTCTTCCCGAAGGGAGTTTTATAGACCAAAATTTACCCTTTGGGCTTCCTGAATTTTTGTCTCCCCAACTGTTCAGCTCCCTGCGACCTCAATGAGAGCTGCGACCTACGACCCAGCTGCGAAGTGTGACCTGCGACCTATTGCCAAATGCGACGTGCGACCTACTGCCAAGTGTGACCTGCGACCTACTGCTATCTGATCATTAGGAGGTGCACGCGATCGTGACATCAGGAGCATCAACTTTTTTTTCTCTGAGGAAGTTCTGCCATGCACGATAATCCATTGCTATAGGGAAAATCAAGGGAACTTCTTGAATCAACCGATGCAGACACTCCAAAACATTAGGAATTAAATTTTCTCTTTTTTGCATGACTAGGTTGGATAGGGAGGCTATTTTGGTGTAGATCCAGACTGGTGTGACAATGAGCTTCCTCAAGTTGTCCTGTGATGCTACAAGATCGGAAGTGGTAGCGGCTTGTTTGATGGGTTGCAAAAATATTTGGATCTCCTGATCCACCTGTTCCCATGTCTTCTCCTCGCCCAATGCACCTAGCAATGGAATGTGATGTAGAGTGTGCATTGAATTGATGTTGTTGATCAGATGCTTGTATGCAGCCATCACCTTGTCTAATTCCTTAGACAACTTATCTTTAGACTGGATTTTAATCTGGATCTGGACCTTGGCATCTTGTGTGTGGATCTAGTCTTTCTTTGGTAGGATTTCGGGAGCCTAGGGGAACCGGCCAGTCCATTCTATCATTCTATCCAAAGCGGCCGAGTCCTCCTTCAGCTGCTTTCTCCTCTATTTGGTTTCTGCTTGGGCTCTTACCAAGGGGGAAACTGTTTATTTTATAGTGAACATTTCCCCATAAACCTGTCTGATGGTGGCCTCTAATATATCCAGCTCTTTTCGGATGGTGAGCGGTACTTCGTTGATAGGGGAAGTTTTGTCTTGGAGCTATTGAATCTCTTCCCTCAATGTTACCCTATCCTACTCTTCCTTTGCCTCCCTCTGATCTACTTCTTGTAGCTTATTTTGTAGAGAGGATCTCTCTTCTCATTCTGTTTACATTCTCTTTCATGGCCGTGGCGAAAGTTGTGCAGGCCGATGCTATCATTACTGGGTTAGTCCCAGTGTCTAGGACTATATCTTTCTCCGTTGCGACTATAGATGAGGCAGAAGGGTTTCGTGCCAGGCATCTCCTTTTCTCCTATCAGATCTTGAAATAGAACTGATCATATGTGAGCCTGGTAAGATTGAATACTTCCTCTTCTTTCCCTTCGTAGGAACTCACATCGGAGAGTGTAGCGCGTGTACTGACTACAAGTACCTCGAGGGGTGGTAGCTCTGTTTATGATCCTGCGCCTTGGGGAGATGCCTCAATGTTCTCTAGTATTCTATCCTCCTCTTATTTTCTTCTCTTTTCTTCTTCCTCTTTCCGCAGATGCTCTACTTCTGCTTTTTCATGTTCTATTTTCCGCCTACGCTCTGCTTATGCCACTGCTTCTTGTTTGGCTTTCCCTTTATGTTCGGCTGCTGTCGCTGCTACTTGTTCAGCTTTTCTTTTCCGCTCAGCCTTCACTGTCGCTTCTTGTTCTGCTTTCTTCTGGCATTCGGCCTCCACTTGATCTAACTCTCTCTTGAGTTGTTGTTCCGCCTCAGCCTCTTCCTCCTGTTCCTCCTTTTTTCTCGTGGCCTCTTCTTCCTACTTCTTCTTTTGCTCTAACCTCAGGCTCCTTTTGCGCTTTTCTTCATCTTCTTTCATCTTCTTCTCTATTTCTTGCTGGACTTTGGCTTCTAGTTTTTTCTACTGGGTAGTAGTGTTGTGCCCTGTACTAGTTTGAGGCTTCTTAGCTTGAGAAGAAGAAGCGCCTCCTAATTCACGGCTTCTATCCTCCAATGTTTAGTCATCTGGGTCTTATTAATCAGACCACGCCCTCGGAGTGAGTTGCCTATCTACATTATAAAAATTTATTTTTTCATCTTCACTCGGGCATTCCATGTGCTAGTAGTTCCACTTGAACTTAGCCCACTTACAGTGATCAGGGACTATCCTCTCTGGGTCATATGTCCGGTGGTCCAACGACCCAAGGCGATAAATTTTCATCTCTTCTACTTCTACCTCTACCTCTTTGAAATCTTTGACCTTGTATGTACCGATAGTGAGGGGTATCGTAGGCCACGTCTTCTTCTTTCCCTTAGTCAGGACCTTAGAGAAACCGAAATTCGTCTGGAAACAGACTTCTTGAATGATAATTTTATCTGTACCATGTCTGGGCATAGCATGGGGAGCCTTGTATGAACCAAAGACTCGAATGAATCTGTAATCGGCAAGTGGGAACCAATGCGCCACCTTGCCTAACGTCTCCTTGGCTTGCAAAGACATGAAAGGAGCGTCTTGGTCGAACAAATTTCTATAGAGAGCTGGGATGAAAACTTGAGAGATCGGATCTATGTCATGCTTCTATCTGGAATCCAAAAATACCTTTGTCTCCAAGTGGATTGGGCGTGCCTACTTTGGATCCCAATTGTGCCACCATCCCTCAAAGTAGCACCTCAAAAAAACAACATCCAACAAGTAGGAGGCCATGTAGAATTCATAAGGATATCCATCATCAGGTACTAGTGTCAAGGATATGTTTTTTTGAAGAGAGACCACCAGTATGATGGCCCAGTTGAACCGGGTGCCATGGACAGTGACATACTCCATTAGTGTTTCCCACGTACCACTGAAGGTGGTGGCATTGGGACGCCCGTACAACCTGCAAAGCATAGTAGCCACTAGGTTATACACTTTCATAAGGCCTGCCATTAGATATTCTTGATCCTTCTTGGCCTTGAATTTCTCGGGCTCCTCCCACCACCCTTTTAGAGTGTCTATTATCGGAACTGCATGGGAAATGGCCCAATCCTCTGTGAAGTCATCCTCTCGTTCAGGAAATGCATAGTAAACCTGAGCATCCGAGCCTTTGAGAGTCGTGAAAGCCTTGCCTTCCCAGTCCCTAATTACCCACTTTTTGGGGTCAGTGTTCTGTATAATCCTTTCTATGACCTCTACGCATGGGAATATAGTAGGGTGGGCACCTACAATATGGAGCCTTGACCTTTTGACATGTATGTATGTTTCCCGGTCAGGGAGATCCTCTGGAAATTCCTGTCGAGCAAACTCCTGGTACACTTGGTACCAACGCATGCTGTCCCCTTCGGAAAATGTGGGCAAGGTGTCTCTATAGATCGGGGGCGGGGACATTGGTATATCCATCTCTATGTCCTCTGCTTCCGGGCTCTTTTTATTTTTCCGAGGCACTGGAGGTCCCATTTCGCTTGAATCTGAGGGGACAGGGACACACTCTAAGTCTTCTTTGAATTCACCTGTCATGTTCATGAAGGAGTCCCAGGATAAGAAAGATGCCATGATAATACAAGCTTAGGTATAGCTATTAATTATTTCAACTGGGGACACAGGAAGGGATGAATTAGTGACCTGCGACTAGGTCGCAGGGTTGCAAAGGTCACAATGTTGAAATTCTCGAATATTTTGTGACTTTGCAACCTTACGACCTTGCGACTAGGTCGCAAGGTTGCTTGGTTGCTAGTTGTGGGAAAATCGATGAAAGTGCGACCTTGCGACCTTGCGACCAGGTCACGGGGTCGCTAGGTCGCAAATGCTAGGAAAACCAACGGGAGTACGACTCTGCGACCTACGACTGGGTCGTATGGTCGCTAGGTCGTGAAGTCACGTGAAAATACGATGAAGGGCGATTTGCGGGTCATATGGTCGCTAGGTGGTCACTCAGTGAATGGGGTCGCAGGGTCGCATGGGTTGCAAGTCACGCTAGGGCTTGCCGGGGTTTTGGCGTGTGCTGCGTAAAGTCTATTTCCCTCTGACTCCAAAATTACAAGACTAAGTGGGCCAAGACAGAGCAAGGGGATAGCTTTTGGATCAGAACACAGGCCATAAGGGTTTGGATGGGAAACAGTGACAATTTTATACAAGTAGGGTAAATGTCAGAGCAAAAGGGGAAGCCCTAAGCCTCAAATGAAAACAAGGGCCAAGAAAGAGGGAAATTTAAAGGCTAAGGTAAGGAAAATTAGGCAAGAAAATCATAAAAGGAAACAGCAGGAGGAAAACGGCAACTTACCCGAAAAAATCATGCTCCAGTCGACCTGTCAGAGGCGTTTTATTTGTATCCGCTGAACGTGCATAATGCGGCCTAGTGACCCTTCTATTTATAAAAAGGTTGCGCATGTGGGCCATTAATGAGGTCACGGGGTTGCATTATGAGGTGGTCTGAGGGAGGTTCGACCTTGCGACCTTACGACCTTGCGACCTCGGGGTCGTGGGGTCGCAAGGTCGCAGGGTTGTGATTTTCCAAAAATTCAGAAATCTGCGACTCAACGACTTAACCCTCCCAGATTTTAACTTAACTTTTCTTTATGTTCAAGTGGCTCCAAAAAAATTTAAAGTGTGGATTTTTTGGAGGGTGTTGTAGAGGCTACAACAAATGGCGACTCACTAGTCGGACCCAGAGTCTCTGTCGATGGTTTTCCTTGGTGGGGGGAGGGAGGGGCCTTCACTAGCTATTCTTTTCACCTTAAGGTCCCCACTACCTTGACTTTGGCATTTTGCGAGGTTGCTTGGCCTAGTAGCCTATTTGGGTGCTGGTTAACCGAGTTTCATTTCTTCAGGTTTCTGGACTGAAAGGGTTGGAGAACTTAAGGTGGCCATAGGGTCTGGTATGATTATTTTGTCCTCATTGTATTGCTCTGCTGCCTGCAAACCTCACACTTCCCGGCAGAGTCACTGCCTAGGAGTCATGAATGTTTCTCCACTGGCAGCGAGCCTGGTCAGTACCCCGGTGGAGTAGTCACATTGCCTCTCTGCACAGGAAGCCTTTCTCAATCCTTTACCCTTTTGTTGGTGTGCTATTATACTTATTTTGAATGTGCCTAAGGCACTTATTTAGGTGTGCACTTATTTAGGGGAAATTTTTTCTTGGGTGGATGAGGGATCCCGACTTATTTTACTTTCAAGAGAGGTTGCTCCTGGTCTAATATGAGGACTTTGGTTTTTCCCGGATGTCTTGATGTCACCTGAGGTTAAATCTATTCCCTTTCGATCTAGTCACTGTTGTATCGAACTTTCTTCTCACAGACACCCTTTCAAACTCGCTAGGTGAGCTACCCACGCTTGGTGGCTTGAGCTAGGTCATGTACTACCTTTGGGTGTCAATTACAGACAATTTTTTGCCACCTTTGTGTATTTTAGGAAAGGTTTCCCATCAGCATAGAACCCGGTGCAGTGTGCCAATTGTGTGGCTCCGACAAGGCCTTCTGTCTTTTTGAGTTTTTTTTTTTTTTTTTTTAACAAATGAAACTAGAGCAGAAAACCATGAAATATGGTAGAGGGGTAGGACACCCCTCTGAGGGATACTAAGTGAATTAATGTTTGAGGTCATGCCCATTCACCGGGAGGACCTAGAATCTTCCCTCTAGATTTTGCAGTCTAAACATGTGGGGACCCAATTTCTTCTTGACCTGGAATGGACCTGTCCACAGGGCTTGGAATTTGGAATGTTTTCCCTTTTCTTCGTGAGATTTATCCCACTTAAGGACTAGGTCTCCTAATTCAAAAATTTTACTCCCTGCGGATTTTTTATCAAACCATCTCTTAATCCGACTTTGGTGGATGGCAAATTTTTCCGCGATTTTTTTCCTCTCTTCATCTAACTTTAGTAGTGTGTTGATTTGGGTCTGCAAGGTGGGGCATGGGGTACCATGACTTTCTTGGGACAACTACAGGGAAGGGAGAGATAAGTGGGGAGGAAGAACGACTTCTTTTCCATACACAAGAAAATACGGGGAGGTGCCGAGTGAGGATTTGCGTGTGATACGGTTAGCCCAAAGTGCGTTGTGGAGGGTGTTATGCCAGTTTTGCTGGTGGGACAACAGAGTCTTTTTGATGATGTGGATGAGATTTTTATTAGTTGACGCGGCTAACCCATTTCCTTGGGGATAATAATTTGCAGAATGTTTAAGCACAATACCATTTTCCAGAGAAAAATCATACAATTTAAAGGATGAAAAATAAGTTGCATTGTCAAAAACTAAGGAAGTTGGAATGCCAAACCTGGTAATGATAGAATGAGTGACAAATTCTATTAACTCTTGATCGTTGATTTGGCATAATGGTACTGCTTCGACCCACCTGGTGAAATAATCAGTAGCAGTGAGAATATACCGGTGTTTCTTGGAGGAGTTAGGTAGGATTTCACCAATCATGTCCAACCCCACTGTTGAAAGGGTTCCTCTGTTGCCACTGACTGTAGGGGAGCTACTGGCCGCACTTCATGATTTGCGAACTTTTGGCATTGGGTACACTTCCGAACATACACATGCACATCTTTGAGAAGGGTTGGCCAATAGTATCTTGCACGCATTATTTTGTGGGCGGTGGTATCGCCTGCAAAATGCCCTCCGGTTGGTCCGTCATGCAGTTCGGTCAGGATGTTATGTGCTTCATCATGTTACAAGTAGCGTAACAGAACTCCATCATGATTTGTCTTGAAAATCTTACCCTGGATTAACTGGTAAGATGCAGCCTTAAGCCTTATTACACGTTTCTGCCAGGCAGTCAAAACAGGGTCCACGATGCCATGGGCTAAATATCAAAAAATGTCAAAGTACCAAGAAGGGTTTCTCTGTTGAGGTGCGTGGCCACTCTGATACATGTATATTTCTTATTCCCAACACTCTTCTTCAACTCCCTGTGAGCTTGCAGCCTCCGTAGCCGTTTGGCAGAGTCTTTTTCCTTTGACAGTGTGTGCTGGTTTAAACTCTAGGTCATACTCTTGAAGACATGCCATCCAGTTGCCTCGTCTCTCACCCAGCTCCTACTGCATGAACAGTGATTGGACAGCTGGGTGGGCAACGAAAAATGTGACATGGTTTTTCAATATGTATGGCCTAAAATGCTTGACTGCTTTGTAAACTACATAACCCTGCTTATCGATCTTAGGGTAATTCAGTTCAGCTCCCTGCAAACCAGTACTCATGAAGGATATAGGCCGTTCATCATTGTTGGCATATTTCTGCATGAGGACAGCTGCAACTGATGAATGCGAAGAGAAAGTATACAAGATGAAGCTTCTGCTAAAATCTAGACTTTGGAGAGATGGTGCTTCAGCTATAACCTGCTTGATTTTGTTGAAAGCCTCCTTCACCGGTAGATTCCATTTGAAAATCGCATTCTTCTTGATCATCCCCTGCAAATACCTGACTATGTGGGAAAAATATGATATGAATTTACGTACAAAATTAATTTTCACAAGGAAAGATTGCATGGCCCTTTTGTTGCTAGGGGGTGGAATCTGGGCAATGTATTTTTCCCACTCGGGATCTACAACAATTCCCTGCTTAGTTATAATGTGGCCCAGCAAATTCCATTTTAACACGGTGAAAACACTCTTCTTCGAGTTCAGTGAGATCCCGTACTTCCTGCACCTTTCGAAAATTTGCTTGAGGTGGCGTAAATGATCGCCCCAGTGTTTCTAGAACACAGTGACATCGTCCAAATAGACCACCACACTCTGTCCTATCAGACCATGGAAAGCTATATCCATGGCCCATTTGAAAGTTGCCCCCACTTTTATTAATCCAAAGGGCATGCGCCTAAAAGTGAACGTTCCCCATTTGGTCTGGAATGTAGTTTTCAATCTATCTGGCTCAGCTACCAGCATTTGGTTGTAATCAGAGAACCCATCCAATAAGGAGAACATTTCGGATCCAGAAATGGCCTACAATATTCATTCCATAAGAGGCACTGGGTAATTGTCTTTGTATGAGGCTCGATTTAAATTTCGGAAGTCCACGCACAAACGGATCTTGCTATAATTCTTTTGTATTAGGACCAAATTTGACACCCAAGTGGAGTGGTGAACTTTGAATATTATGTGTGCATCCAAAAGCTTCTTAACTTCTTTCTGAATCATCGATTCCAGTGTAGGATGCACTTTTCTGAGCTTTTGTTGGAAAGGCTTCACTCCTTCCTTCATAGGTATCACCTGCTGAATAATCCACGTATCATACATACGTATATCATCATACATCCAAGCAAAGACGTCTCGATACTTCTGTAATAGCTGGGTGAAAACCTGCCTCTCCTGGTCAGAACATTCTTTCCCAAGGTTGATGAACTTCGGATCCTCATCTAATCCTAAGTTCACCTGTTGATGTACCAAGGTGGAAATTTGTATTTTGGTATTTGGGGGCCCACAGAAATGGATTTGCAGATCAAAGAGCTTTTCAAGTGACACTATCCCCTTGGGAATGGGGTTTTCTTTACGTTTGTCATGCTCTTCCTACAAAGCTTGATCTTGATCCACCTCATCTATTACTGCGTCTTTGAACACTTCGGTGTTGAGCATGAATTCCAATATTTGTTGGTCATCATCAAAGACGTGTAAATTATTAATATTATCTAGCACAGAGGGTTTATAAATTACATTAATATAAAAATTGTCCCTCATAGGGGTAAATCTAGCAGTAGCATTAGCCAGAGTATCAGCCACTGCATTATGCATTCTAAGGAAAGATTTGATTCCAAATGCATCAAAAGCAAAAATAAGACGCCATACCTCTTGTTGATAAGCTTTTAAGTGTGGAGGCAAACAATGAATGGTATTGCGTACCTGTCGAGTGATGATTTCAGAGTCTCTGATGACCTATAAGCATCTTACCTTTAATTCCAGTGCCTTATTGAGTCCAAGGACTAAAGCTTCATATTCGGCAGTATTGTTGGTGCACTGGAACTCTAGCCGAGACAAAATAAAGAACTTGTTCTTCTGAGGGTCCAGTAGGATGCAGCCCGTGCCAGCTCCCTCATGGGTCTTCGAACTGTCATAATACAGGGTCCACACGTCATTTTCTGGCTCCTCCAGAATTGTGGGTTGGGGAGGGACTTCGGCTTGGTGTAAGACGGGGGTGGCTTGGTCTTTTGTGACAAGTGTTAGTTTTGACTAGATCTCTGGGCCCACTCGGGACTGAGGAGGATGGTAACATCCGAAAATGACCTCCAAGAAACACATGCCAATCTCTTGCTGGGCAAAGTTGATAGGTTCATTAGTAACATCCAAATCAATCATAGTATGTTTCATATAAGGTTCACTTTCGACCCTGATTTGGTTGTTCTGGCCCTTGTAAGGAAGCCACAAGTGGGACCAGTCGGTGGCAAAATAGCCTTGTAGCTTGCTGGACCAATCTCTGCTAAGCAGTAGGCCGTAGGCTTCTAGAATATCTACAACTACAATTTCTATACATTGGTGAACCCTAGAGTTGGAAGAAAGGTGGATGATGACATTATTCAGCTCTCCTACAGCTGGCACTTGCGATCTGTCAAGTTGGATGATTCTCGCATCAGTTTTCTCTGGCCCGATGTTCAACTTCTTACAAAAAGACAGTGGCATGACGTTTGTTGATGCTTCGGAGTCAACTAGGAAATTATGGACATTGAAGTTGAAAATCTCAAATGATAAGAGAAAGGGAGGAGTGGATCCCCTGGAATTTGCATTTATCGCATTTACAATAGACTGGACACTCGGACTAGCTTGCGTAGATGTATTTCTCACAGGCTTAGTAGTTGAGGTATTGGCAAAGGCTTTGACAATAAGTTCTCGTTGATTGGTGATGCGGGCAAGCTCGTAGAGGGATATGTTGGCTCTGGTTTTTTTCATGTCCTCAATAATGTTATAATCAGAATTAGAATGAGGACTAGGCTCAGTAGTGGCTTTGGGCGACCCCACCTGGAGCTTGATCTTTTGGTTTACTCGGGTGTTGTTGGTCGTGGGCTTCTTAGGAATATCTTGTTTTTCATTCCCAGGGGGTATACTTTTCCTTAAGAAAGCCCTCTTCTTCTCTTCAAAGGACTGTTTGGGGACTGGTCCTTTGCTTCTAAGGCCATAATTTCATACGGGTTTGACCTTAGGATCGTCTACCATATTGATATTAGTGATGGTATGATTGTTCTCCCTGCGGATTATATAGAACGCAAGAATAGAGGACCCCGGTTCTTCATCAGGGGGCAAATCTTCTTCATGGTCAGAAAAATCATCCTCCCCTGCATCCCCTAGGGTTGGATCATCCAGAAGTTGATTTACTACTACAATCATGCTGCCAATCCATTGCGGGCATATCTTTTCAGAGTGGGCAGCCTGATGGAATGAAAACAAGTTATATTTTCCTATTTCTTCCACGTTGAGAACAATGTTTGGGTTAGATGGAGGTCATCTGGTGTTGGGGTTACTCTTTCAGAAAAAGGGCTTTTGCACCTTAGTGCCAGTATTAGATTCTATGCCCTTTCTCTTTAGGTTAGAGACTTCATTTGTCAATAGCTTAAGGGTATTTGCTATAGACTCGAAGTTGAAAGCATCCTTATCCTTATCCGCGGTCTTGGGTGTGGAGGACTGGCTTTTCTTCGCGGTGGGTTTGTGGTCATCTCTCCCTTCATGATCGATGGCTCCTATAGAAAGTGTTATGCTCCTATACCAATAGGTGTCATATATCATGATTGACTTGATGGGCTATGTAATATGTTCATACCTTTCCTTGTTGCAAAGGTTTTCCATATTGTCCAAAAAATAAAAAAAATAAAAAAATGTAAAGAGGGTGTACCCTAAAAGAAAAATAAAAGGGTGAAAAGAATAAAAAATGGCCAAAAAAGTAAAAGAAAATGAGCCCCGTCAAAAGAAAGGCCAAGGAAAGTGTGCAAGTCTAAATGCCACTAATTTTTTCTCTTATGTAATAAAAAAATTGTGTGCAACTTGTAACTTATGCCACAATTGGTGAACAGTCAAATAGCTTAAGCTTGGCTAGTTCATATTTGAATTTGATGTTTTAGAGATAGAGAATAAAATCGGACCAAACTGTTTAATCTTGGCAGATAAGTAGATAGGTAGAGTAAATATAAGGAGCTCAATAGTTTAATCTGAGCCCTTGGATGTAATAAGGTTAGACTTAGATAGATTTCTACATGTAAAAGAAAAGAAAGTGTGATAAGGGTTTTCCAGTCTAAGTGCACCCTAATAAAGGAGAAAAAAATACTAGGTTAAAGTAGGTAGGGTAGGTAGATGATGTTGCAGAATTACATGTGATGGATAATGACTCTAAATGTGTTAATATTTACTTTCATCACAAATGCAAGGTAGACATTACACTGGAATAGTTTCAAGCAAAACAAGGTCAAATGATTAACTTCCCTTCTTTCTTTTCCCTAAAAATTTCACTAATTTCTCCTAAGTACTAAGGCATTTGAAAATTAGAGGGGCTCAAGGAATTTCCTTGACTTTTGGAGGGACCAGACCCTCATCCCAATAATTTAAAAGCCTAAGTACTTAAAACCATCCATAAGTCATTCATTTGCTTCCATAAAAAATTACACATATCCCACAAAAACCCTTTTTTCTTTTGAGCCTAAGTTAAATACATAATCTTAATATTTTATACTTAGCGCTTTTCATTCATTTTGACATATTAACTTTTAACTTATATTATTTAATTCCCTATATAAATCAACCCATTCCCATATTACTATGACTATATAAAATCTCCAAATATTACATATCCCACCTCTTGGTTAAAATATAACCATAATACCGTGTTGGTTGGGATTAGTTAGTTAAATCTGTAACTAATTAAGAGCCCCAACTCCCTGCTACATTGAATGAGGATTAATTAACCCCCACAGGTTAATTAATAACTTACCTAGCGAATCATATTGTTCCTGATATGATTAAATAATATTTGATTGTATTGGGCCCACCCTTGTTAATCTCCCCTCATCTTGCTTCCCCGATAGCCATCCAATTAACCCTTCCATATCCAAATGTTTTCATCCATATCGCATAGCCCTCCATGATCGAACGATAGCGCGCGATCGCGAAATGATTTTGTGAACAGTGCCTCGCCACTCATCACAAGATGTATGGAATCATTGGCAGCTGGCTGAATACCACCCATCCCCAAAAGCGGTGCGATACATACCATTTACCACCCTCTGCATACGACAAACTGTCATTTCCTGCATACGTCATCCATCTGAAATAACAAAACCCCTACCAACCTTGGCTTTGTGAATAAAACAAAAAAATGCACGTTATTTTCATAATTTTATCCTGTGACCAGTGCTCCCATGCAAAAAACGTCAAAATCAGTTGTTGAATATTTCCAACCGCCACTCTACCAAACGATTTTCAGCTGAACCAGTTAGCTATTGCCTGCACCTGTTTCCTCACTATTCACTTTCCGAAACAGAACCAGAATACCAGAAGCACAATGGTGTGTAGACATGTTGGACCTTTTGTAAAAAATATCCTTGGATGAATTTTGGTTATTTACTACAGTAATTAATGGTAAAAATGATAAACAGAAAATAAATAGAGAGCATAATAGTTAAAGAGTATTAGTGGTTAAAGTGTATCAGGTAAAAGTCAGAGTGAAAGTTAAAATGAAGTTACAGAGCAGTCAAAAGTAAATAGTAAAATTAAATATAGAGGCAGTAAAATGGTAAAAATAAATGAAAATACTTTCACCAACATCGAATTTTGTCTAAAGTGAAAGTAAAACAGTCAAAATAACAAAATGAAAAGATGAAAAACACAACAAAAAGGAACATTTTTGCAGAAATTTCCTGTTTTAGTCATTTTCTTGAAAAAACTATTGTGATCAATCCAAGATTAATTTTTCAAAACTGAAGGAGTTTTATGTTCTTAAGAGGACCATCTACAAAAACCTCTCTCTAACAGCTATTATGGTTTTGGAAATATTAAACAATATTGGAAAGCACTTTTTGCAGAAAATTCCAGTTAAGTCATCATTTTAAAGAGAAGATTGTGGCCAATACGAAATACATCATACAAAACGGAAGGAGGTTTTTAATCCTAAGACAACCATCTACAAAAACCTATCTCACTTTTTGCATAGTGATTTCAGGATCAAAGATACATGCACATCTTTAAAGGCTATGTTTCAGCCTCATCGTCAACTACGAGTTGGATCAAATTCGAATTATCCTCCTTTTCGTCACCTATCCATAAAAAATAGTGCCAAATAGATGCATTATTGTGAGTGTCCTTTACTTAAGTTCTATTCATGTAAAACAGTTGGAGAGATTTGTGAACTAATCTTGATATTTTTTCAAGATATTTTAGTTTAGAATTTGTATAAATACTTCACTCTTGGAAGTATTTTGGGGTGAATTCTTAGAATTTGCTGTAATACTGATTATTTTGGAATAAAGTGCTGTTGGAAAATTTTCGCATGGCCAGCTGGATAAATAATTGATGCAAAGGACTTTTCACAGGATTCTTGAGTCAAACAATGGATCAATAAGTCATATATCTCTTATGTTTTAATGTTTTATACTTGTTTATTATACCATCTATGTTTCATATCTGAATGATAAACGAAAAATAATAATTCGGAAAGTTTTTGAGTGCAATCTGTTTTCAATCATTGTTATTCTTCATGTTTTCCTTTGAACTAGTATGAACAGTGAATTCTTAATTGCTCCTATTTCCTAGTTTATTCATTTTGATTATTTGGTAAAGAATTCTTAATTCCTTTTTATTAATAATCATTCAAGTTCCCTCTTTCGAATATGTTGAAGGATTCTTAATTTCCCTTCACCCATTTTGAGTCCATTCCATTCATTTTAGATCTTTAATTGTTCCCTATTTGATTACCTTGCCCTGTGAAACCATCCCTTGTTAAGAAACTAAATCCAGTTAAGCCATATTATTTGACTCCATTAGCCCAATGGCCTAAACTACTCAGTCCTAACCCTCTGCTATTGAATTCCATCACCCAAACACAATCAAAATCCCTAAAATTTCATAACTAGCCTAATATATTTTAAAACAAAGCCAAAACTTAAAGAGAAAGCTCTCTCTGGGTACAGATTGGCTAGATTCTGTACCTAAAAGTTGGTTTGTGGTTACCTCGGACTATTTATCTAGAACCTAGAGAAATTACTGAGTGATAACATAAAGCATGTCCTTTTCTACAGTGAGGGCGGTCACATAGTTTGCTGCAAGGGTGGCCCTAGCTTCGCATTTTACGAAGACGAAAATATCCCTGGGGAGAGCTTTTGTATAGTAGTCTATGGTAATGGAGTCATCCAATGCAAAGTTGAGGGGAAAATTTTGTTGTATGGTAGAAAAGCATTGATTGAAATCCCTGACCTTTTATTTATTCTGGAATTTAATGGTGCTTAACTCCGTAAGGATCATGGAAGGGGTTTTGTCCTCCAAAACGTTTTGCAAGAAAATGCGGCGGAATTGGTCCCAGGAGGTTATGGAGGCACTTGGAAGGGAGCGGTACCAGGTGGCCACTTTGTTCTCAATAGTGTGTGGAAAAAGGTGACAAGCAACTTCATCGGTTTGAACCCTCATGAATTGCAATGACAGATAGAAGTTGCTTATGTGATCCTCAGCCAACGTACCCTTATCGGGGTCGAACTTTGGGAGATGCTTCTCAGGGTGCCTGGGCATGTCATGGAGGGGGCCTAAAAGATCTAATGGGGACTGGGCCATTCAAGCAAGTGGTTGCACTCGCTTGGCATGATTGTGGTGCCTGATTTCAGACTCAGATTCATTCCCCGTGCCTGACATGGATGCTTACCCCCATGGCGAGAGTGCTCATGCTGATATCCTTCACGGTTGGATATATTTATGAGATATCCCCAATTGTAGATGGGTGGCCTATTCTAGTTTTGACGGCGGTGCATGGTATGACTTCCTTGGCCACGGCCTCTATCTCCCCTACATCTAACTCCATGTCCTCCATTTCTTTAGCCTCTATTACCCTCGCCTTCATTTCTTTGGACTCTATTTCATTTCCCTTCATTCCCTCAGCCTCTATTTCCCTCATCTCCTGCTGGCGGGGGGCAGACCTGATTTTTGTCATGTTGGGCTTGGTTTGGCTAGTTAGGATGGGGTTCATTCATGTTGGGTTCCCTCTCTTCACTGACTTGGAGTTCGGGAATCGGTTCGTTATTCCGGACAATGGTGGTGAGGTCTTCAACCATAAAATTTACCAACTGAGGTAGATAATTCACAAGGGCACCACTGTGAATGATGTTATTAGCAGGGGTCCTAGTATGGGTCAAGAAACTCATGATTGGGGTGAATTGAAAATCCCTGAAGAGATTGTGAGCAACTGGATGTAGGGTTCTCAACTGTTCCCTGGTGACCTCATAATATGGAGCCTCCTCCCCTTGAACATCTTCCAAAGGAGGAGATATAGTATCATCGTTTATGACCTCCCCTTGGGTAGTTTGTGATGTAATATTGCTTTTGTGCTGGGAGGATGCCATTCAGGCCCTCCTTCTAGCGCCAATTCTGTTGACGGGAAATTTTATCTGGCCAACAGCAGGGGATCTCCCCAGTAAAATTCCCAACTAGACTCTAAACCATTTGAAGTAGGGATCCCATATGGGTTGTGGGTCTGGCTACCGCTTAAACCTCCTTTCCTTAGGTCTCAAAAGAACTCAATGAACCTGTGGACACACACTTATTCAAAAAACACAAGATACATGATTAATGAGTTTAAGCAAGTAAATAACACTATGCGTAGCGAGGCGAATAATAAGAAATTAAGCCAAAAGAATTATTGTCAAGAGAATATCGTAAGGGTCATGCTTGCACGTTGTTCTAGCCATAGAATAAACAGTTCTTTATGGCAGTAACAACCTTCACTTCCTCAAATGTTTACGATGAAAATAAAAATGTTAGTAAACAAAGTTATTAACATTCATTGGGGAAGCGTAAATAAACTTAACATCATTAACATAAGTACAGAGAACTATCATGCATGAATGATGCCATCAAAAGCATAGCTTCATTAATCAAAAGATGTTTTAAATTGTACAAGAAATACTCATAGTGTTCGCACAGAAAAACACATCAGATCCAAAAGGAGTTTGACAAGTATCTGTATTCATATGCAAAAGAGTGTTATCCTTCTATACAATGCTCTCTAACTCTTTGAGTCCCAAAAAAAATATTCTTTTACATTCTTCCCGAAGGGACTTTTATAGACAAAAATTTACCCTTTGGGCTTCTTGACTTTTCGCCTCCCCAACTGTTGAGCTACCCTGCGACCTGAATGAGATTTGAAACCTGCGACCCAGCTGCGAAGTACGACCTTCGACCTATTGCCAAATGTGACCTGCAACCTACTTCCAAGTGCGACCTCTGACCTACTACTATCTGATCATGAGGAGGTGCACGCAATCATGAGGTCAGGAGCTTCAACTTGTTGTTCTCTGAGGAAGTTCTGCCATGCACAATAATCCATTGCTATAGGGGAAATCA
Source organism: Pinus albicaulis (assembly GCA_034641835.2). Taxonomy (NCBI): domain Eukaryota; kingdom Viridiplantae; phylum Streptophyta; class Pinopsida; order Pinales; family Pinaceae; genus Pinus; species Pinus albicaulis. The sequence goes on from CM076582.1 coordinate 1,287,727,477, forward strand.
AGGGAACTTCTTCTCTCAACCGATGCAGACACTCCAAAGCATTAGGAATTAAATTTTCTCTTTTCTACATGACCAGGTTGGATATGGAGGCCGGTTTGGTGTAGATCCAGACTGGTGTGACAATGAACTTCCTCAAGTTGTCCTGTGATGCTGCAAGATTGGAAGTGGCAGTGGCTTTTTTGATGGGTTGCAAAAATGTCCGGATCTCTTGATCCACCTGTTCCCATGTCTTCTCCTTTCCCAATGCACCTAGCGATGGAATGTGATGTAGAGTGTGCATTAAATCGATGTCGCTTATCAGATGCTCATATGCGACCATCACCTTGTCTATGTCTTTAGACAGCTTATATTTAGACTACATTTTAATCTAGATCTAGATCTTGGCATCTTGTGTGTGGATCCAGTCTTTCTTTTGCAGGTTTTCGGGAGCCTGGGGGTACCGGCCAGTCCATTCTATCATTCTATCCAAAGCGGCTGAGGCCTCCTTCAGCTGCTCGCTCCTCTGTTTGGTTTCTTCTTGGGCTCTTACCAAGGGGGAAACTATTTGTTTTATAGTGAAAATTTCCCCATAAACCTGTCTCATGGTGGCCTCTAATACATCCAGCTCTTTTCAGATGGTGAGCGGTACTTCATTGATAAGGGCAGTTTTGTCTTGGAGTTGCTGAATCTCTTCCCTCAATGCTACCCTATCCTACTCTGCCCTTGCCTCCCTCTGCTCTGCTTCTTGTAGCTTATTTTGTAGAGAGAGGATCTCTCTGCTCATTCTATTTACATTCTCTTCTGTGGCTGCGGGGAAATCTATGTTGGCCGATGCTATCATTACTGGGTTAGTCCTAGTGTCTAGGACTATATCTTTCTTCATTGCAACTGTAGATGAGGCAGAAGGGTTTCATGCCAGGCATCTCCTTTTCTCTTGTCGGATCTTGAAAGAGTACTGATCATATGTGAGCTTGGTAAGATTGAATACTTCCTCTTCTTGCCCTTCGTAGGAACTCACATCAGAGAGTGTAGTGCGTGTACTGACTACAGGTACCTCAAGGGGTGGTACCTCTATTTGTGATCCTACGCATTGGGGAGATGCCTCGATGTTCTCTATAATTCTATCCTCCTCTTCTTTTCTTCTATTTTCTTCTTCCTCTTTCCACAGACGCCCTACTTCTGCTTTTTCATGTTCTATTTTCCGGCTGCGCTCTGCTTCTGCCGCTGCTTCCTGTTCGTCTTTCCTTTTACGTTTGGCTGCTGCCACTGCTGCCTGTTCTACTTTTATTTTGCGTTCAACCTCCACTACCGCTTCTTGTTCTGCTTTCTTCTGGAATTCAACCTCCACTTGATCTAACTCTCTCTTGAGTTGTCCTTCCTCCTCAGCCTCTGCCTCTTGCTCCTCGTTTTTTCTCCTAGCCTCTACTGCCTGCTTCTTCTTCTGCTCTTACCTCAAGCTCCTTTTGTGCTTTTCTTCATCTTCTTTCATCTTCTTCTCTATTTCTTGCTATGCTTTGGCTTCTAGTTCTTTCTACTGGGTATGATTGTTGTGCCCTATACTAGTTCGAGGCTTCTTAGCCTGAGAAGAAGAAGCACCTCCTAATTCATGGCTTCTGTCCTCCAATGTTTGGTCATCTGGGTCTTCTTGATTAGAACACACCCCCGGAGCGAGTTTCCTATCTGAATTATACCAATTTATTTTTTCATCTTCGCCCAGACATTCCGTGTGCTAGTAGTTCCACTTGAACTTAGCCTGCTTATAGTGATCAGGGACTATCCTCTCTGGGTAATATGTCCAGCGGTCCAATGACCCAAGGAAATAAATTTTCATATATTCTACTTCTGCCTCTACCTCTCTGAAATATTTGACCATGTATGTACCGATAGTGAGGGGTAACGTAGGCCACAGCTTCTTCTTTCCTTAGTTAGGACCTTAGAGAAACCGGAAGTCATCTGGAAACAGACTTCTCGAATGAGCATTTTATCTGTAACATATCAGGGCATAGCATGGGGAGCCTTGTACGAACAAAATAATTGAATGAATGTGTACTCAGCAAGTGAGAACCAATGCACCACCTTGCCTAACGTCTCCTTGGCTCGCCAAGAGATGCAAGGAGCATCCTGGCCAAACAAATTTCTATAGAGACTTGGGATGAAAACTTGAGAGATCGGCTCTATGTCCTGCTTGTATATGGAATTCCAAAATACCTTTAACTCCAAGTGGATTGGGCGTGCCTACTTTGGATCCCAATTGTGCCACCATCCCTCAAAGTGGCACCTTGAACAAACAACATCCAACAAGTAGGAGGCCATGTAGAATTCAGAAGGATATCCATCATCAGGCACTAGTGCCAAGGATATGTTTTTTTGAAGAGAGACCACCAGTATGCTGGCCCAGTTGAACCGGGTGCCATGGACAGTGACATACTTCATTAGGGTTGCCCACGTACTGCTGAAGGTGGTGTCATTGGGGTGCCCATACAACCTGTAAAGCATAGCAGCCACTAGTTTATACACTTTCTTAAGGCCCGCCACTGGATATTCTTGATCCTTCTTTACCTTGAATTTCTCAGGTTCCTCCCACCACCCTTTTAGAGTGTCTATTATGGGAACTTCATGGGCGATGGCCCAATCTTCTGTGAAGTCCTCCTATCATTCAAGCAACGCATAGTAAACTTTAGCATCTGAGCCTTTGAAAGTCGCGAAAGCCTTGCCTTCACAGTCCCTGATTACCCACTTTTTGGGGTCAGTGTTTTGTATAATCCATTCTATGACCTCCGCGCATGGGAATATAGCAGGGTGGGAACCTGCAAGATGGAGCCTTGAACTTTTGAACTATATGTATGCTTCCCGGTCAAGGAGGTCCTCTAGAAATTCCTATCAAGCAAACTCCTGGTACACTTGGTACCAACCCATGCTTTCCCCTTTGGAAAATGTGGACAGGGTGTCTCTGTAGATCGGGGGTGTGAACATTGGTATATCCATCTCTATGTCCTCTGCTTCCAGGCTCTTGTTCTTTTTCCGAGGCACTGGAGGTCCCATGTTACTTGAATCTGAGGAGACAGGGATACACTCTAAGTCTACTTTGAATTTACCTGTGATGTTCATGAAGGAGTCCCAGGATAAGAAAGATGCCATGATAATACAAACCTAGGTACAACTATTAATTATTTCAACTGGGGACATGGGAAGGGCTGAATTAGCGACCTACGATTGGGTCGTAGGGTCACAAAGCTCATGATTTTTAAATTCTTGAAGATTTTGCGACTTTTCAACCTTGTGACCTTGCGACTAGGTCGCGAGGTCACTGGGTCGCTAGTTGTGGGAAAACCGATAGAAGTGCGTCCTTGCGACCTTGTGACCAGGTCGCGGGGTTTTTGGGCGCAAATGCTACGAAAACTGACGGGAGTGCGACTCTGCGACTTGCGACCGGGTCGCAGGGTCGCTAGGTTGTGAAGTCACATGAAAATAGGATGAAGGGTGATTTGTGACCTCGCGACTCAGCGAGTGGTGTCACAAGTTGTGCTAGGGCTTGTCGGGGTTTTAGCGCGCACCCCGTAAAGTCTATTTCCCTCTGACTCCAAAATTAAAAGGCTAAGTGGGCCAAGACAGAGCAACATGAGAGTTTTTGGAGTAGAACACAGGCCATAAGGGTCTGGATGGGAAACAGTGACAATGTTATACAAGTAGGGTAAATGTCAGAGCAAAAGGGGAAGCCCTAAGTCTCAAATGAAAACAAGGGCCAAGAAAGAGGAAAATTTAAAGGCTAAGGTAGAGAAAATTAGGCAAGAAAATCATAAAAGGAAACAACAAGAGGAAAATGGCAACTTACCTGGGAAAATTGCGCTCCAGTTGACTTGTCAGAAGCGTTTTCTTTCTATCTAATGACCGTGCATAATGCGACTTAGCAACCCTTCTATTTATAAAAAGGTCGCACATGCGGACCATTAATGAGGTTGTGGTGTCACATTATGTGGTGGTCTGAGGGAGGTGAGACCTCACGACCTTGTGGCCTTGCGACCTTGGGGTCGTGGGGTTGCAAGGTCGCAGGGTTGCGATTTTCCAAAAATTCAGAAATCTGTGACTCAGCGACTTAACCCTCCCAGATTTTAACTTAACTTTTCTTTATGCTCAAGGGGGTCCAAAATTTTTTAAAGTGTGGATTTTTTGGATGGTGTTTTAGAGGCTACAACAGAAGCATACCCTCAATATCCATGAAATACTGAAAATTCATTCTTGAACTATTTATAGGGATGTTAAATTTCAAGGTTGCTATAGACCATGTGAAGGAATTTGACTAATTTGTTTTGCATATGTTACTGATGAACATAATGAACAAAAAAACTCAAGGGACCAATTATTTTGGAACTAATGAATGATGGGGATATTTTACATGGTCATGTTTCTTTATATTTTTGTCATGTTTTTCTATCGTATTTTTCCTCTATTCTTCGTTCTTTCTTCTTTCATTTTGTGGTTTTGTCTTAGTGGTTGTTGGGTGTGGGAAAGGAAGGGAAATGAAATCTAGAGAAGAGCTTAATAAAACTCAATTGGAAGTAGAAGACCCTTATTAAGCCTTTCATATAAGATAAATGGAAGTTGAAGGTAGAAGAAGATGGTGGAATAACCAGATCGACTAGGTTGATCCACATGAACAAAAAAAAAATTGATATGAAAACTATAAAATTAACATGAGATGAAATATTCCCATTTTTTCCACAATATAATTGGAATATTAGAGTTCTTAATAAACTTAATTAATTAAGTAAATAAGAGGGTGGAGGGTCCCACAAACCCCAAAGATAAATAAAATCCACTTTTGATGTGTGTATGTGGATATTTCAGATCTAGATCTACATAATGGAGTAGTGGAGCAACTACTTAATGTCAAAGGAGTGGAGATCATGTCTCATTAATGAGAAACATCATGGAGGTTGAAGCAGTCATCTAATATCATGGAAGAAATCAAGTATAAGATCATAGAGCATTCATGATGACATGATGGAGAGGGTGATCATTACATTCACACATGATGGAGATCATAGAGAGACAACACGGTCAACATGGAGGCCTATGTCCACATGTACAACGCAATTATGAGGTGGGCCAAGCCATGGGAAGGTTCACAAACTATATAATGAATATGAAGCCAACATTGAAGGTAGGATTTTGGATTATTGATTTTGTGATATGTTTAGATCTAGATTTTTCATTTGACATTCCATGCACTCTTATGTTGTTTAACTAAGTCTGAAGTGTTGTTTAGAACAAGGTGTTCCCGAGTAGGAATCCCACCTCTTTCATTGAGTGACCTCTAGGGAATAGTTTTTGTAACACATTGATCATCAAGAATTGGTGCCATATTGTTCCTAATTTCTACAGAACATTCATATTCATAAATTTCACATTTCTAAAGATCAGTTTGAGAGGAGGAGGTTGTCCTTCAATATTTCAATTCAGGAACTGGTGAAGGATTCATCCTATCACTTTGATATTCAAGATCAGACTTCCAGTGCTTCATATTTATATCAGGCATCAGGCCAGCTATTATTAAATTCCCAGCAACAACCCTTCCATAAGGAATTGCGCATTCCATTCTTGTAGATCCAAGGGAGAAGGGAAGTTTCTACCATTCAGCTAGTAATCTAGTGGAGGACCCTTCCTTACAATTGTATGCATTATTTCCATCAGTATTGAGATTCATAGCCATATTTTGCAATATGCTAGATAGCCTCCTTCCTTTACAACGTATTTTTTTTGAGCAGTTGTGTAGCAGCAGCTGCAATCTTCAGAGGAGGATTGAGGAGCTAGATCTTGACCTTATATCCTGAGGATCTAGTGAAGGGATCAGCCCTTCAAGATTAGATCTGATCTTGTGACATATTTTAGCCATCTATTTATCAGATCCAGCTTAAGATCTACATACCCAGCAGTTTTATAGTGAAACCCGAAGAGGGTGATTTTCCTATATTGACAGATCTGAGAAATCCTTTCTAGGTTATATTGGGTTACCATCATAGAGACCAGATCTAGAATCTTGGCATCATCAAAGCTCAAAATTTCCATATATTTTCATTTCCCTATGCAGCCAACACTCATATATACATCATATGCTAAAGTGACAATGTAGTATTTGCTTCTAGCATCTCTCCAATTACATAGTGCTTGTTGTAGCATGTCTGTAGGGTCATTCTAGGCCATCTCTCTGGCTAAATTACCTCATATTTTATAAACTGTTGTAACTTAATCTTATCCTATGAATAAAATGGCTCAAATTCTCTATATATTATGTTGTTGTCTTTAGACTTATTGTTTATCTTGTTGCAGTTCTCATTTTTGTGTTTGAGTATTGCTGCATTCTGCCTTTTGGGATATTACATGAGAACGAAGTTTTCTTATCCTTAATACTATGTAGCATATGTATGTGTTATATTTTATGAATATTTTAATGATCAAAATAATGTATATGATGTCATTCCATTTGACAAGTTATTTTCAAGAACCATCCTAGTGGAAGGATGATTAGTTAATGCTAAAAATATGATGATTATAAGAATGACATTGTGGGCTTGAGGGGTCCTGACCCAGGTTCGGAGTAATCACACAACCAAAAAAACCCTTCAACTACTGGCCCTTTCAGCAGTGATCTGCTTGCGTAGACCAAAGTATCACTTGAAGCAGTACGGAGGGGTGTTGGAACTAGATTTCCGCACATAGAGGGAGATTTTTGATGGGGATATAATAGATCTAATACCTACGTCCTTGTGCACAAATTCAAAAAACCATATCTAATTGCAGAAAACCAGTAAATAAATTGTACATGCCCATATAGTGATAAACAAACTTATCATATTCCCATATTGTTACAGAATAAACCCTTACGTAGATAGATTATTATACTTCAGATCTAATAATTAAGCCAAACAATACTTGCGCATAAATGTAATGAGCTAATGTGACTATCAATTACAGAAACACATATGAATTTAACATACATGTTAAGATCAATATTAATAAATAGGTAATGCACATAACAAATCTAAGGCAGTCATTAAAATAATCATACACAATCAGAGTTCACCAAAATTGCCTTCTTTTTGAAGAGATCTCCAATCAATACAATCTCTCCCTTTTGCACACACAACAACAAAGTCCGTCCACACAACTTATGACTAGGTCTTTTCACACAAAACCAACAGGAGCCTTTCTACCCAAACCGACCCAAATTTATATCAAAACATAAGCATTTATCGATCTATTCATATATTATATCATGTATATATTTATTCCCTCGACTCTTACATATTTATATCTTTCTAAATGTGCACATACCATGGTTTAAGACTCATGGTATTCCATTTTACCTATTACAATAGTTAAGGTACTTTGACCCTCCTCATCCACACAACGCTTAAGACAAAAAATTAACCCAAACTTTATCAAAATTTCTTTGCCCAATGGACTCTGCTTCAACAGGCCCCCAACACAATCATAGTGACTCGTCTTGAGTCACTCTGGTACATCTATATGCATATTATATTTAAGCACCTGTACCTAACTCTGAAATGATAGAATGACTTCTACACTTTATGCTGCAATGCTCTACACTTCTTCAACTAATTTTTGTGTGGTGGGACTTTCGATAGCCAAGATGATGTTGCATCGTGTTTTTTGGATGTTCTTTAGTGTTGTATCAATGGTCTGCAATACGTGCATGGTTTCATATGACCATGGCTTCATTATTTCCTCCAATAGATGCTCTCGTTGGCACAACATCTCAATCTCATTGTGGTTGGCACAAATTTCTTGGAACTGGGCTAGTCTTTCGGTGGGCACAAGGGTCAGCGTTGCAACCCAAATTTCATCAAATTGTGTTCTTTAGCCCTGAGATCCACCTGGAGCTAGTGGATGATGACGTCATTTTGGAAGGAAGTATAAATACCCATGGATTCTTCAAGAAACTAGCTACCAGCATTCATAGCAGAAGTAATGCTAGCTGTTGATTCTTGGACTACTACAGCATGCTACGCAAGAAATTCTAGCAGTGTTTTTGGCTGTAGTTTCATCTAGATATCATCAATATTTTTCTCAAGTTCTGTGCGGACGTTCGTGATATCAGAGTGCAATACTTTGAGCCCAACTACTAGGCCTTCGATCTTAAGCATTGTCGCGACTGTACTGGGTGTTGTGACTTTTGGCAGGTCACTGCAGAGTCGATCATGACGGATTATGTTTGCGCAAGGAATCAATCCTTGACTGCAAAGGAGTAAGCCTTACACATCATATTTCATTTCAAGGTAAAATATTTTGAGTGGTGGGATGGTTTCTTAAAGAGTTTGAAATGAATTTTTCTCTTTTAGACTTTCATGCATTTGGAAAGTTGTGGCAAGTATAAATTGTATGGGTAAATTGGTAGTATAGGGAGAATATTGTAACAAATTAAATATTTCAAATAGCTGGTACTTAATCTAAAAAATATGCATATCATAAATCAGTCACACAGTTGTAAGAGTATCCTTTTACACAAACTTCGTTTTATGTAAAGGAAACAACATTTAGAAAGCAGAGTACATGCATAAGTTATTTCATAAATATTTCAAGAAACATTCACTAACATGCTCTACACAACATATATATGATTTGTAGGAAACTAAATAGCAAATAATTAACTATTAGATTCTCTAACAGTTCTGTTACTCACACCTTACTAGCTGTTGCAACTCATAAATCAGAAGAATAAAACAATGAGAGAAACACACCATACATTATATATTCCTTGAATCACAAAATACTCCAACATGAAGTGAAAAAATTATTTTTCTTTATTATAATAAGTCTTCAGGTTGACAAGAATCCAACCCTGAAATTGTATTTACAAATTATATATAGAGAGAGAGAGAGGCACCAACTCCATCTCACCTAAAAATAAGGAACCATTCTTCCTCACATTACATAAGTCTTATAGGACATTAAATATATATCCTATCAAAATACAAGTAACATGATATATGTAAATGAGAGAAGAGAAGACATTTTTTATTATGTTGCTAACTTTTTTGACATGCTGCTCCTTTTTTTGTTGATTTGTCTCTTCATAACCTTGGTTCTTTAATAACCCTGTGTTTTCATTAAATGTGACCTTCAACAACCTCATAACCACTTATCAACCATCTCTTGAAATATCCATATCATTATGAGTCCTTATCATTCCTAAACTTGCTCGAAAACTCTACTAACAACTGTTAAAAATCATTTAAAATGGGCACTATAGGAAATTTCGGTAAAAACTTATAACTCCGCAAAAACTGTAATGCTACCGGAATTTCCTGTAGCACTCTATTTATTTTTCAGAAATGTACAACAAATACTTGAAAATATTACGCACACTTATACATTTTGAAAATCGAGTTGTTGTTCAAATATGTACTTAGTAAGAAAAAATGGTAATTTATTAGGACACTCTTTCACCTTTCTTACATATGGGTTGCAAATTCTTCACGCTTCTCCATGTTTATTTTTTTTCAACATCTAATCTTCACCTTGTGGTCCTAGTGGTTGTTTCTTTGGCAATGGTCTTTTTCTCTGCTTAAACTTTTCAAAATTTTCTTCTTTTTGAGGATTCTGTTCGCTGGTTTGGAAGGATTTGACCCTTATATTTATTTTTGGGTCCACTGGACTTTGCAATTGAAGGGGTTATAGTCTGTAACCCTTCATATTGTGCTTCTACATCTATGACTTCTATTAGAAAACTTGGATTATGCAGGGCCTTATATTTTAGCCTAAACTTGTTGTTGTATCTGGTGTGTCCTTTTCTACTACCAAGAATAGGTTTTGCATCCATTTTCCTTATCTTGGTGCTAATATCATACCCTGCATATTTTATGAGCTCCTCATTAGACTTAGGGGGATGATATTCCCTTTGGATATTTTGTTGAATTTATGCTTCCGAAACTTCTGGTAGCACCTTTGTTTTGGATTTTTCTATAGTCATATACTTTCCTCTCTGTGCTCTGGTATAAACATTACGAAAAGGAGAAATGGGAGGCACCATCATCATGGATTTGGGCTTGATGGTTGATGAACCTTCTCCTTTATCCAAATTCCTTGCAACCTTAGTTTAAGGAGCCTTTTATTTTCTGTCTTTAGAATTTTTGTGGAGTTTCTCCTTCTTAGCCTTGCTCTTAGTCCTCTTACCAGCTACTGAAGTAGTTGGCTTCTAGATTTTCCCTTTCTGCTTGGCAGGCTGAGGATGTTGCTATGAAGCTGGAGATAGCTGAGCTGGCATATTTGGTGTAGGTCTAGTTTGGCCTACCCTGTAAAATATAAAATGGTCCCATGAATGGTTTCCTTTCCCGAGTTCTTCCTCAACCAATACTTTAATAAGAGCCCAATGATATAATCTATGCTCTGATGCATCTTTATGAGTTTGTATCCTAGCTGACATATTTTTCAAGCTATTTAGCATAAATAATGGTAGGTTGAGGGTATTCATACCTGCAATGTGAAACAGAAACATCATGTGATAAATAAAAACAATAGTATAGCTCCTCTCACAGGTAAGGTAACTATTGATGAGCTTGACAGTCTTAGCCCATTCATTCTTGAGGTAACTGCTGGGAATCCCCTTAGCCCAATTAGGGTTTCTATGATCATCTTTGACGAAACTTTTGAGGTCTCCTCCAGTGACAACTTGGCCTTTGAAACATTTTTCTCCTTCCTGTGGAAGGTTGAAAGCTTCAACAATAGACTCTGTTGATACCTACAATCTAAGACCATATAAATTTGCTTCCAACCCATTGAAAGAATGTGAAAATTCATGATATACTCCTAAATGAGACCTTCCTAGTCTTAAAAACAGTGGATACAACTCTACAGGAACAAAGAAACTTCTCACATTCGGATTAGCTTCCACTAGATCAACTCCTTAGGGTTTAATTATTTTAGCTTTCCTCCTATCTTAGTCATCTTCAGTAATAAATAAGGTTGTCTGCTCAAATATGATAGGTGTCAAAATTAGGGGAGCTCACCTAACAGGTGTTGATGTGTCTTCAAGACAATCTGTCTCAAATATGGGTCTCCTTCCTCAAGCTGCTCACTTGAGCTTCTCATTCACCAATAGTTAAACTCGAAACTAATGGTTTTCCCTTCTTTTCGGTGGTTTAAAAAGATATGTTGGTTCACCTTTCTATGCATGATATTTTTCATAATAGGAAATATATAGGACCATAGAATACACCCTGTGGTAGTCATGATGAAATTCAGTCAGTTGCAGAGTTTTAGATGATATGCTACAAGTGGCTGGAGATGAACGAAGCTAGAGTTGGCATTCACCTATATCGTATCCTTATGACAAGCCTAAAATTCTGGCAATGTTCATTTGTGATCAATCCAAATGGTCATCACATTAAAACTATAGATCCACAATTTACCTTAACACTTACTACATACCTCGACATGTGGATGTAACGACTCAGCTGACAGACAAGACAAACAACAGTTTCCTTTAACAATTGCGGATTGAAACCTAGCTTGCTCCACGTATAACCACAACTCAACTTAACATCACTCAATGTATCCCTTTCCTATCTTGTGACCTAATTCATGGTAAAAAAATTTAAAACATAGTTGATAACAAGAACATGTGGCTTAACAAAAAATCGGATGCATTTTTTTTCCTTAAATAGGAGAGGTTACCAGAATTTCCTGTAGCATCAGGTTAAAGAAAAACATACATAAAACATAATTAAAATATACTATCCGACAAATTTAAAACATACACTACCGGAAATTTTGATAGCGTTCTATTTTTTTTTAATTTACAAATTTTTATCCTGAAAACAAAAAAATAAAAAAAAAACTCATGACTTAGCATAGAACTGTGCTAACATTGCCTCCACAGGAGATAAAGCTGTCCCTGCGAGGCTCTAAGAATATTTTGCAGTTTTAGTGCCTTGTCATTGGGCTATGGAGTCTTGTTATGAAACACACCAATATTTACAATGAATTTAGGCCACCAACAACCTTAGTAAAATAATTTTGTGAGGAAGCGCCCATTAAATGGTCCTCCAAACAGTTTTGTCCCATCAAGATGTTGGAACTCAAAATTATTGTTCTACAAAATATTGGATATTTTGAAAGGACCAAGCCATAAAACATCAAATTTGGAATTCTTACCTAAGTCTTGATGTTGTGCATCCCATTTCAACACTAGATCTCTAATCCAAAAATCTTATTTTTTAGTCCCTTTATCAAAAAATTTCTTTACAACTTGCTGATATTTTCTTACCAAATCATATTGTAGTTCTCGCTTTTGTTGTACTTCTATGATCTGATAAATTCTTTTGGTCATGTCATTTGGCTCAACTTGACGATATTGCAAAAATTTAGCCACATGAATGGATAATTGGACATTAAAAACAACATCAGTTCCATGAACCATTTGAAAATGTGATGTATTAATACATTTATTGATTTTCACCCTGTCAGCCCATAAAGAAAATTTAAGTTTAGAGTCCCAAGCTTTCATGTTTTGCTCCAATATCTTGGTGATGACTCTTACCAAAATTTTGTTAGATGATTTAGCTAAAACATTCCCTTGTGGATAGTAAGTTGTAGAGTGAGTAAGTTGAATATCATAATATTCACATAAATTCACCAATGGTCTAGCTTTAAAAGCAGTTGCATTATGTGCTACTAACCTTTAATGGACATCCAAATCTAGTTATGGTTCCCTCCGGAAAGTTAATGATGACTTCATGAGAAGAATTTCTAGTAGGTATTGCTTCATTCTATTTGTTAAAGTAATCAGTTGCAACAAGAATCCAATGATGTTGTCCACTGGAAGGTGGATGAATTTTCTCGATGAAATCCAATCCCCATTGCTGGAAAGGTGCAGAAATAGCTATGGGATTGAGAGGCAAAGATTCCAAATACATCTTACCAGTGAACTTCTGACATTTTTCAGATGCTTTCACCTTAGCACATACATCATAAAATAAGCTAGGCCAAAAATAGCCAGCTCTCTGTATTTTGTATGCAGTAGTTCTCCAATAATGATGACCTCCACACACACTACTATGCATATAAAACATAACCTTCTTAGACTCATCTGTGTCAATGCACCTAAAAAAAAAAATTCTAGAATATTTCCAATATAAACAGGTATTTTTGATGCAAAATTTAATGGTTTTCAGCTTCAAAGATCTCAATCTGCTTTTGTCAAAATTTGGAGGAGGTTTAAAATGCTACAAAATATAAATGATGTCCTTATACCAATCGCACTGATCAAGATTTACGTCTACTTCCATGCTATCAATAGGTTCTAGATTTTTCCCTTTTATATTTTCATCCATGAAATTGAAGCCCAAAACTATACAATTTTCTTTAGCTAGTAGTTTGGATAATCCTTTACCTTTTGATTAGTTTGGTAGGATTTATCTCTAAATCAAATTCAGGAACTTTAGTAACCCACTTAATTCTTTTTCCATCAATATCAAGCTGAAATAATACTTCTCTAACAACAGATGAAGGTATATAGGAAATCATTTGAGCATGAAAAATATAAAATCTAAAAGCCTTCAGAGATTCACTAATGCATAATCATGCTTTTCCAACATTTCATACTTCAATTTTGCATCTCTAAGATCTCTACTGAAAAATGCAATGGGATCTTCCTTATTTTCTGCATATTTTTGTAATAAAACAACACCAATAGTATCTTGAGAGGCAAATGAGAAGATTAAGAAAGGCTTCGTGTATTCATGGCTTACCAGTTGAGGTGCTTCAATGATAACTTTTTTTATCAACTAAAATGAATTTCTAGCTTCAAATCTCCACTTGAATTCCTTGTCCTTCTTTAGCATGCAATTAATATGCTTCACCAATTCAACAAAATCGGGAATGAACCTTCTTAAAAAATTGATCTTACCAAGGAAAGATTGAATCTCTTTCTTGGATCTTAGACATGTTAAGTCCTAAATTTCAATCACTCTTTTGGGATTAATTTTCACTCCATATTTAGAAACTACGTGACCCAACATCTTACCTTCTTTAAGAGAAAAATGAGACTTCGTTGGATTCAATGATATACCATATTTTCTAAATTTAACAAATACTTGTCTCAATTGTTGAAGGTTCTCTTCATTTGAAGCTGAAAAAACAGTAATATCATCCACATACATGACAAAGAATTTCTCTTTTTCTTCTACGAGAGCAAAGTCCATATCACGCTGAAAAGTAGCCCTGGCATTCATAAGCGCAAATGGCATGTTTGCATACATGAATGTTCCCCGGGGAGTAGTTAATGTTGTTTTCTCTCAATCTTTTGGCCAAAAATATACTTGGTTGTGTCTGGAGAACCCATCCAACATCGAAATTTTGTTCGACCCGGTCACCTTTTGAAGAATATGCTCCATCTTTGGCAATGGATAATTATATTTATTGGAACATTTGTTAAGATTCCTAAAATATACACATAATTAGACTTCACCACTCTTCTTTCTTCCAGGAACTATATTAGCAACGCAATCTGAGTATCTCAATGGAATGATTATTTTAGCATTCAAAAGTTTCTTTTCTTCCTTCTTTATCACTATTAACCATATTGGATTGATTTGTCTTAATTTATGCCGAAATGTCTTAGTACCATATTTCAATGGTATTCTATGCTCAATGATAGCTGCATCATATGTCTTAAGATCCTCATATTTCCAGGGAAAAACATAAAAATATTCACAAAACAACTTGTGGTATTCAGTCTTTCTTTCTTATGATAAATATTTTGACAACATAACATACCTTGGCTCTAGTTCTATACCCAAATTTAAAACTTCCAAGTGTGTATCTGTTTCAACTAACTATGGTTTAAATGAAACATCATTGTGATAAAAAAATTCTCAAGTGGGATTAAACCCTTGCGAATACGATTGGTAGGTAGTTGTATGATAGGCTGATCAACCATCTATTTTTTTAGATTTTTAGTATCTTGATAATCAGGATCATTCTTCATGAGTTCTACAAGAGGAACATGAATATTAATCTTTTGTATCTCATTACCAAAATTTAAAACAGGGGGAAACTTTTGAGCAATTTTTACCTCAAGTGAAGGATGGCTAGCTTTTACCGAAATTTCCGGTCTTCTTGGTTCAGCTACTTGCTTTTCTACTAGAATTTTAAATGCATCCTTATTCTTCTTTGGATTTGCAATAGGAATAGAGTTATCCTCAATATTATTTGATCTGAGATTGTATCTACTTTGATGATCAACTACAATCATGGAATGATTAGAACTCACTTCATTATTCTGAGTATATGACATGAAGTCTTCATACTTTCCCTGTGTAAGATGAATAAACCCGTCTTTATCTCTTAGAAAATTGGCATCAGCACCTTTCTCCAACCCTTCATCTTCCTCTTTACCTTCAAATATAGCATTCTACAAATGGGGATGCACTTTTTTCTCATCAACATATCTTATTTCCCGCTGCAATATTTGAGGAACATTAGGTCTTATAAACTACTGCCTATTAGGTTG
Source organism: Pinus albicaulis (assembly GCA_034641835.2). NCBI lineage: Eukaryota > Viridiplantae > Streptophyta > Pinopsida > Pinales > Pinaceae > Pinus > Pinus albicaulis. Next base: position 1,287,742,988 of record CM076582.1, read on the forward strand.
ATCAAATGAAACATTTATAATAGTAGCTTGTCTTGCTTCCATCTTGAGCTTGGAAATCTTAGTGGTCAATGAATTGACCATCTTGGTCAGCTCATCTAGCTTAGTATATATGTCAAAAGTTCTTGAAGATGAAACTTTAGCTTTTTTCTTCCTTTTTTCTTTGGCAATCCCTCCTTTGATCCTATCAGCTGCTAATATATTAGATTCTACCTCCAATGCATTGTCCTACATTTTTGTTAGTGTTGTAGATCTTCTTTCTCTCAATAATAGACAAAAATCAGGATCAAAGCCACCAACATAAGTGATTTTGGATAAAGCTTGAGTAGGCTTGATTTCAGTAGGAATTTTACTATACATCTTATTGAATCTCTTAGAAAAATCAGAAACTAATTATCCTTCTTTTCTTTCTATTGCTCAGTGATATAATACATAAAATATTTCTTATCACCCCATTTCCTTAAAAATGTATAATCTAGGGTTTCAATTCCATTGATGCTACAATCTGTCAAAGATCTGAACCGTTTCCTAACATCATACTCAAGGCTTTGAACATAAACTCTCATCCAGACATCTTCATGCTCAATATTTAGATCGTCAACATAGGCATAAAAATCAGCAAGGTGTTCTTAAGTTGTTACCTCTCCCTCACCACTAAATTTAGGAATATACTTGAGATAATCTCATGCATGTAATGCATTCATACGTTGAGGTAGAACCAAAGGGGAATATCTTGAAACAAAAATTGCATCCATCCGGTTAGGGGGTGGTTTTTGACCTACCCGGGTATGAGTTGTTGGGATTTGTGGAACAAGAGATGGTGGATTTTGAACAACAAATGATGAAGCACCAACACTTTATTTAAATATTGTTTGTTGGCTAGAAAACAAGGGAGGTACAATGTTTTTTGCAAAATTGTGGGACAAAGTTTGTAGTGCTTCTTTAGGTACAACTTTTGATAAAACAATAAGAGAGGCTAAAAATTTCCTTTACTCTATTTCTTGATGAGATTCTCAGGGTCAGGGACTGGGATTGTCAAAGGGGAATATGGCTTAGCCCTAGTTCTAGCCCTCTAGGAGCGAAAAATTCAAAAATGGAGTCGCCAGGTGTAAAGAAGTCTAAAAAGATAGTTGGAAATGTACACCTCAGTACCACACTTATAACTTTGTCATTCACCCAGGGATAAACTTCAATTCGCCTAACCGGAAATGGCATCAAGTATGTTAGCGCAAGGATTCACTCCTTGAATGCAAAGGAGTAAGCCTTACACATCATAGTTCAATTCAAAGTAAAATTTTTTGAGTGGTGGGATGGTTTCTTAAAGAGTTTGAAATTATTTTTTCTCTTTTATAATTTCATGCATTAGGAAAGAAGTGGCAAGTATAAATTGTATGGGTAAATTCATAGTATAGGGAGAAGATTGTAACAAATGAAATAATATAGATAGATGGTACTCAATCAAATAAATATGCATATCCTAAATCAGTCACACAACTGTAAGAGTATCCTTTTACACAAACTTTGTTTTATGTAAAGGAAACAACATTTAGAAAGAAGAGTACATGCATAAGGTATTTCATAAATATTTCATGAAACCTTCACTAACATTCTCTACAAAACATATATATGATTTCCAGGAAACTAAACAACAGATAATTAACTATTAGATCCTCTAACAATTCTCTTACTCACACCTTACTAGCTATTGCAACTCATAAATCAGAATAATAATACAATGAGAGAAACATACCATACATTAGATAGTCCTTGAATAAAATACTCTAGCATGAAGTGAAAAAAGGAGTTTTCTTTATTATAATAAGTCTTCAGGTTGATCGAAATTCAACCCTAAAATAGTATTTACAAAAGCTATATATAGAGAGAGAGGCACTGACTCCATCTCTCCTAAACAGTAGGAACCACTCTTCCTCACATTACATAGGTGCTGTAGGACATTAAAGACATATCCTATCAAAATATAACTAACAAGACAAATGTAGATGAGAGAAGAGAAGCTAGTTTGGATTGTGCTGCTGAGTGTGTTGACATGCTGCCCAATTTTCTGATTATTTGTCTCTTGATGGATTGTAGATTTATGTGGTGTAGATTTTTAGAATCAAAGCTCAGAATCTAAAATGCTTTAATTTCTAAAATTTTCATTTATTTTAAATTTATTTTTATTTAAATTACGTTGAGTTTTATTTATTCTATTTTATAAACGTATCATAATCATTATAATGATGTTTTGAGTTTAAATGATAATACTCTTTTAATATTTCTTATTATTAATTTTATACCTTTTTATAAAGTCTTATGTTAATTTAATTTTGGGTTAATAATTTTATTATGTTAATTATTTTTTACTTTCATAAAGTCTTGTTTCTTAATCAAGTCAAAGTGTGGTATTTTCTTTCTTATCCTAAAATTGTGTAGAGAGGTCCTAGCAGATTATATTAAACAATTGAATGGTTTGATTATTATTAATTTTAAAGGACCTTATGTGGATTATAGTGACTAATTTTTTATTTAATTATTTATCCTTAAAAAAGTTATAAGATATTATATAATTTAGCTTATGAATTAGATTAAAAGTTTTTTATTTTTTAATAATAACAAAGTATAGTATTTTTATTTATATCCTAAAATTATGTAAGAAGGGCCTAAAGCAGATTATATTGATAGATTTAAAGAATTGATATTACTTAATATTATAAGATCATATGAAGATTATAGTGTCTACTTTATCATTAATTATAAATTATTGTTAAAAAGTCCTAAGTTTTTTATCCTAGTTTATCTTATGATTTAGATTAGTTGTTTTTGTTCAAAGTTGTATAGCTTTATTTTAGAGATATTTTATAGTTTTAGTGTTTTCCTTATACTAAATTAATATTTTCCTTATACTAATATAAGATTATACGGTCCTATTATATTACATTACTGAGGACGTTGTAGTTATTTAAAAAGCTTTGGAATAGGTCAATTGAGTATAACCCATAGATAGGGTTTGTAACCCATTGATCCTATAAACTAAGGTTAGCAGAAGGTAGGGGTTTAATTAAGGACTAATTTAATGAAAGGAGATTTATAAGGGTGTTTTAAAATAATTACTTCTACTATTAAGGTTAAAGAAGGGTAGCAAGGTAAGGGCAAGGAGTAGGGTATGGGTTTGATGCGAACAGGAGGGTAGAGGGAAGGGGAAAGGGTACGAGGTAGAGACAGAGAAAGCCAATTTAACGATAATAAAGGATGAAGGAAGAGAAGGGGTACAACGAGACCAATGACTCAAGGGTGAGGGAGGTTTTAATGGGACAGCACATGGACCCAGTTTCTGCTGACTTCTAAGCCTCCATCTCTATTTAGTTTGTGATGGTGTTTTATGATTTCCAAGGCTTCACGTATTTTGCGTTTGAAATGATGCTTTTATTTGGCAATGACCACTGCTTCTTCAAGGCATATGTGGTGACATGTTTTTCTTGAATCTTCTGCCAAAGCTAAGGTTTTAATTATTCCAAGCCTAATGTTTGACCCATGTTATTTAAATCTTATTTTAAAGGTCCTACCTAGTTCCCCAATATAGCAATCTTCGCATGAACAAATGATTTTTTAAACACCTTTTTGTTGGAGGTGGTGTGGTCATCCTTAACATATTTCATTCTTTGCTTGATGGTTACTAGAGGTTTGAAGGTTGATCTAATGTCCTTTTTGGCTAGAACTTTGGCTATTTTGTCTGTGACCCATTGAATATAAGGGAGGTAATATTTTGTAGTGGAGGAATTGTCAGTACTTATTCTTTTGTTTCCAGATATGGCTCTTTGAATAGATTTTTTAATGTCCTTATTGCTATATCACAAGTTAATGAAGGAATTTCTTATATATTCAATTTATTCCTCCATGTGAGTTTTGTCTAATATTCTAAAAGCTTGTGTAAAGAGAGTTAGCAGCACTCCTGTCTTCTGGGCTGGGTAGTGGTGCGAGTTGGCATGCAGATAATTATCCGTGTGTGATTTCTTTCTGAACACTTTGTGTCCAAGGGATCCATCTTCATTTCTTGAGAGGAGTACATCGAGGAAAGGGATGCAGTTGTTTTCTTCGCCTTCCATTGTAAATTGGATATCTTTGGATATGCTGTTGAGGTGGTCTAGGAAGTTCTTTAATTCCTCATCTCCATGAGGCCAATTGAAATTGGTGTCATCTACGAACCTTATCCAAAACTTGGGTTTTAATGGGTAAGAGTCCAAAGCCTTCTTTTCAAATTTCTCCATGAAGAGGTTTGCCACTATAGGAGATAACGGAGATCCCATAGCAACTCTAGATCTCTTCATGACCTTGATTCTTTAATAACCATGTTTATTCATTAAATGTGACCTTCAACAACCTAATAACCACTTATCAACCATCACTTGACATATCCATATCGTTATAAGTCCTTATTATTCCTAAAATTGCTCGTAAACTCTGCTGAAAACTGTCAAAAATCATTTAAAACAGGCACTACCAGAAATTTTGGTAAGAACCTTTAACTGCACAAGAATTTTAATGCTACCAGAATTTCCAGTAGTGCCCTATTTATTTTTCAAAAATTCACATCAAATACTTGAAAATCCTGTGCAGACTTATACACTTTGAAAATTGATTTGTTGTTCAAAAATGTACTTAGTAAGAAAAAAAAGTATTTTATTAGGAAACTCTTTTACCTTTATTGCATATGGGCTGCAACTTCTGCAAGCTTCTCCAAGTCTATTTTTTTTCAACAATGTCTTCATCTTGTGGTCCTGGTGGTTGTTTGTTTGACACTGGTATTTTTATCTATTGAACCTTTTCGATTTTTTCTTCTTTTTCAGGATTCCGTTTTCTGGTCTGGAAGGGTTTTACCCTTATCCTTCCCTTTGGTTCCACTCGACTATGAAATTGAAGGGGTTATAGTTTTCAAACCTTCAAATTTTCCTTCTACATCTATGACTTCTGTTAGAAAAAATGGATTATCCAGGGCCTTAGATTTTAGCCTAAACTTATTGTTGTCTCTAGTGTGCCCTTTTCTACTACCAGCAAAAGGTTTTGCATACTTTTTCCTTCTCTTGCTGCTAATATCATACCATGCATATTTTAGGAGCTCCTTATCAGACATAGTGGGCTGATATTCCTTCTGAATATTTTTTTGAATCTATGCTTCTGAAACTTCTGGTAGCACCTCTATTTTGGATTTTTTTGTAGTCATAGACTTTCCTCTCTGTTCTCTGGGATAAATATTAGGAAAATGAGAAATGGGACGCACCATCTTCATGGATTTAGGCTTGTTGGTTGATGAACCTTCTCCTTTCTCCAACTTCTTTTCAACCTTCATTGAAGGAGACTTTTCTACTCTGCCTTTAGCCTTTTTTTGGATGTTTTTCTTCTTAGCCTTTTTCTTAGTCCTCTGACCAACTGCTAAATTATTTGGATTTTCGCTTTTCCCTTTATTCTTGGCAGACTGAGGATGTTGTTGTGAAGCTGGAGATAGCTGAGCTAGAATATCTGGTGTAGGTGCAAGTTAGCTTGACCTGTAAAACAGAAAATGGTCCCATGATTGGATTCTTTTCTTGATTTCTTTCTCAACCAATAATTTAATAATATCCTAATGATACAAGCTATACTCTGATGTAGTTGTATGATTTTGTACCCTAGATGGCATCATTGTGAAGCTCGTCAGCATAAATAATGGTAGGTTGAGGGTCTTCATACCTGAAATGTGGAACAAAAACCTCATGTGATAAAGAAAAACAGCAATATACCTCCTCTCACAGGTAAGGTAAATCTTGATGAGCCTAAAAATATCAACCCATTCATTTTTTAAGTAACTACTAGGAATCCCCTTAGCCTAGTTAGGGATTCTGTGATTATCTTTGATGAAACTATTGAGGTCTTGGAATTTGAACCATTTTTCTCCTTCCCATGGAAGGTTGAAATCTTCAGCAATAGACTCTATTGATACCTGCAATTTGAGGCCATATAAATTTTCTTCCTGCTCAATGAAAGAATGTGCAAATTCTTGAGCTAATCCTAAATAAGAGCTTCCTAGTCTTGAACACAATGAATACCATCCTGCCCAAAAAAATAAACTTCTCACATTCATATTAGCATCCACTAGATCAGCTCCTTGGTGTTCAATTCATTTTAGCTTTCCTCCTTTCTTAGTCATCTTCAGTAATAAAGAAGTTTTTCTGCTGAAATATCATATGTGTCAAAATTAGGGGAGCTCACCTAACAAGTGTTATTGTGTCTTCAAGACAATATGTCTCAAATCTGAGTCTCCTTCCTCAATCTGATCACTGGAGCTGCTCATTCATGAACAGTTAAATCAAAACTAATGGTTTTACCTTCTTTTCAGTGGTTTAAAAAGATATGTTGTTTCACATTTCTATTTATGAGATTTTTCATAATAGGAAATATCTTGGACCAACGAATACACCCTATGGTAGTCATGATGAACTTCAGTTTGCTATAGAGTTTTAGATGATATGTTACAGGTGGTTGGAGATGAATGGAGTTGGAGCTGGGAATCACCTCCATCGTATCCTTATGATAGTCCTATAATTCTGCCAGCGTTCATGCATGATCAATCTAGACGGTCATCACATTAAAACTACAGATCCATGATCTACCTTGACACTTAATGCATACCTCGACATCTGGATGCAATGACTCAACTAAAAGACAAGACAAACAATGGTTGGCTTTAACAACTGTGGATTGACACGTAGCTTGCTTCACGTATAACCACGACTCAACTTAACATCACTCAACGTAAATATTTCCTATCACATGACATAACTCATGATAAAAAAAATTAAAATGTAGTTTATAACAGGAACAAGTTGCTTAACACAAAATTGGATGCACTTTTATTTTTATTTTTTAGAAAACAAGGGAGGTTACAGAAATTTTCAGAAGCATCAGCTTAAATGAAAACATACATAAAATTGAATTAGAATAGACTGTCTGATAGAGATAAAATAGATGCTACAGGAAATTTTAGTAGTGTTCTAATTTTTTTTTAAATTTACACATTTTTATCCTAAAAACAAAATATTTAAGATAGACTCATGACTTAGCATATAACTTTGCTAACATTGGCTCCAAAGGGGATAGAGATCTCCCTTTGAGGCCCTAAGAATATTTTTCATTTTTAGTGACTTTTCATTGGGCTATTAAGTCTTATTATGAAACACACCAGTATTTACAATGAATTTAGGCCACCAACAGCCTTAGTAAAAGAATTTTGGGAGGAAGCGCCCATCAAATGGGCCTCCATACAGTTCTGTGCCATCAAGATGTTGCAACTCAAAAGTATTGTTCTGCAAAATATTGGAGATTTTAAAAGGACCATGCCATAAAGCATCAAATTTGGAATTCTTACCTGGGTCTTGATGTTGTGCATCCCATTTCAACACCATATCTGTAATTTGAAAATATTCCTTTTCAGTCCCATTTTAAAATAATTTCTTTACATATTGTTGATAATTTCTTACCAAATCATACTGATGTTCTCACTTTTGTTTCACTTCTACGATATGAAAAATTATTTTGGTCATGTCATTTGGCTCAGTTTCATGATATTGCATAAATTTAGCCACGGGAATGGCTAATTGGACTGGAAAAACAACATCAGCTCCATAAACCATTTGGAAAGGTGATGTATTAATATATTTTTTTATTGTCACCCTGTCATCCCACAGAGTAAATTTTAGTTTAGAGCCTAGACTTTCTTATTTTTCTCCAATAGCTTGGTGATTATTGTTACCTAACTTTTGTTAGATGATTCAACTAAACCATTCCCATGTGGATAGTAAGATGTAGAGTGAGGAAGCTTAATATCATAATATTCACAAAAAATTACCAATGGTGTAGCTTTAAAAGAAGTTGCATTATCTGCTACTAACCTTGATGTACATCCAAATCTGGTTGTGATTCCCTCCAAAAATTTAATTATGACTTTATGAGTAGCATTCTTGGTAGGTATTTCTTCAATCCATTTGGTGAAGTAATCAGTTGCAACAAGAATTCAATGATGTTTACCACTTGAAGGTGGATGAATTTCCCAGATGAAATCCAATCCCCATTGCCAAAAAGGTGCAGAAACAACTCTGGGCTTTAGAGACAATGAGTTCAAATACTTCTTAACAGTGAAATTCTGACATTTTTCACATGCTCTCACCTAAGAAAATACATCAAAAAATAAGATAGGCCAAAAATATCCAGCTCTCAGTTTTTTTATGCAGTAGTTCTCTAATAATGATGACATCCACACACACCATTATGCATATCAAGCATAGCCCTGTTAGACTCCTCTAGGTCAATGCACCACAAAAAATCCACATAGGATATTTCCAATATAATCAGTTATCCTTGATGAAAAATTTAATGGTTTTAAGCTTCAAATATCTTAGTCTATTTATATCAAAAATTGGAGGAGGTTTAAAATGCTGTAGAAAATAAATGATATCCTTATACCAGTTGCACTCAAAAATATTTACATCCACTTCCATATAGTCAATAGGTTCTGAAATTTTCCCTTCTATATTTTCATCCATGAAATTCAATCCCAAAACTCTACAATTTTCTTTAGCTCGTAGTTTCACTAATCCTTTACTTTTGATTAGATTCGTAGGCTTTATCTCTAAATAAAATTCAAGAACTTTAGTCACCCACTTAATTTATTTTCCATCAATAGAAGACTCAACTAATATTTCTCTAACAGGAGATGAAGGTACATAGGCAAAAATCTAAGCATGCATAATATAAACTCTAAAATCCTTCAGATCTTTCACTATTGCATAATCATGATTTTCCAACATTTCATACTTCAATTTTTCATCTCTAAGAGCTCTACTAAAAATTGCTATGGGAGCTTCCTTATTTTGTGCATATTTTTGTAATAAAACAACATAAATAGTATCTTGAGAGACAAACGATAAGATCAATAAAGGCTTTGAGTATTCAGGGCTTACTAGCTTAGGTGCTTCAATGATAACATTTTTTATCAGCTCAAATGAATTTCTAGCTTCAAATGTCCACTTGACTTCCTTGTCCTTATTCAACATGCAAGTAATATGCTTCACCACTTCAGAAAAATTGGGAATGAACCTTCTTAAAAATTTGATCTTACCAAGGAAATATTGAATCTCTTTCTTGGATCTTGGAAATGTTAAGTCCTGAATTGCAATCACTCTTTTGGGATCGATTTTCACTCGATCTTTAGAAACTATGTGACCCAACATCTTACCTTCTTTAAGAGAAAAATTATACTTCTTTGGATTCAATGATATACCATATTTACTGCATTTAACAAATACGTGTATAAAGTATTGAAGGTGCACTTGATATGAAGCTGAAAAAACACTAATATCATCCAAATAGATGACCAAGAATTTTTATTTTTCTCCTATGAGTGCAAAGTCCATAACACGTTGAAAATTAGCCCTGGAATTCATAAGTCCAAGTGGAATATTTGCATACATGAATGTTCCCCAGGGAGTAGTGAATTTTGTCTTCTCTCGATCTTCTGTCCAAACATATACTTTTTTGTATCTAGAGAACCCATCCAACATGGAAATTTTTCCTGACCCGGTTACATTTTGAAGAATATGCTCCATCTTCGGCATTATCCTTCTTGGAGAATTTGTTAAGATTCGTGAAATCTACACATAGTCTTACTTCACCACTCTTCTTTCTTATTGGAACTAGATTAGCAACCCAATCTGAGTATCTCAATGGAATGACAATTTTAGCATCCAAAATTTTCTTCACTCATTAGGGGAATTTTGAGGTCTAAAATGGGCCTCATAAGAAAAATGTACAACAAAAATAAACTTTATAACAACCAATAGGATTCAAGATGATGATGTCAACCATGGGGAATGATTTACCATTTTTTAAATGAAAGGGTAAAAATATTAAAAAATAATAAAATAATAAAACTACTTTTTCAACTCGTATTCTCAACTTATCTCCCAAACTTTTTACTCAAATTTCGAGTGGGAGTACTCGTTGGATGCGAAATTTAATTCCTCATCCAAGGAGTACCCATGTTGCATACTTTCGATGAACTCTACTACACGAAAAATGAGAAATACATAAAAAGCATGATTGTAATCACGTTTTTTTTATGTATTTCTCATTTTTCGTGTAGTAGGACCCATCAAAAGTATGCAACATGGGTACTCCTTGGATGGGGAATTAAATTTCACATCCAACGAGTACTCCCGCTTGAAATTTGAGTAAAAACTTTGGGAGATAAGTTGAAAATATGACTTGAAAAAATAGTTTTTCCATTTTTCCCTCTAAAATTTGATGATGTCATCAAATCTTATTAGATTTTTTCTACTATTATTTTATAATTTCCTTAGGAGGCCCATTTTAGACCTCAAAATTCCCCTAATGTCCTTCTCCATCACTGGTAATAATAGCAGATTGATTTGTCTTAATTTGAGTCGGAATGACATAGTACCATATTTCAATGGTATTATATGCTCAATGATAGTTTTATCATATGTCTTAAGATCCTATTTCCAGGCAAAAGCATCAAAAAATTCAGAAAACATCTTGTGGTATTCATTCTTTCTTTCTTCTGATAAAGCTTTTGACAACTTAACATAACTTGGCTCTAGTTTCTGTACCCAAATTGAAATATTTCAATTTTTTATCTATTTCAGCTAATTGTGGTTTAAATGAAACATAATTTTAATAAAAAAGCTTCTCAAGTGGGATTAACCCCTTGGTAATATGATTGGTAAGCAGTTGTATGATAGGTTGATCAAGAATTTGTTTTTTCAAATTTTCAGTATCTTGATAATCAACCTCATTCTTCATGACTTCTACAAGAGGAACAAGAATATTAATATTTTGTATCTCATTCACAAAATTGAAAACATGGGGAGGCTTGTGAGAGATTTTTTCCCCAAGTGAAGGAGGGTTAGCTACTACCAAAATTTCTGGTCTACTTAGTTCAACCACTTGATTTTCTACTAGAATTTTAATTGAATCCTTATTCTTCTTTGGCTTTGCAACAGGCTTGGATTTATCATCAATCTTCTTTGATCTAATATTGTATCTACTTTGATGATCAAATGCAATCATGGAATTATTAGAACTCACTTCATTATTCTGAGTATATGACATGAAGTCTTCATACCCTTCTTGTGTTAAATGAGTCGTCCCTTATTTATCTCTTAGACAGTTGATATCAACACCTTTCTACAACCCTTCAGATTCCTCTTCATCTTCAAATATATAGTTTTTCAAAAGGGGAGGGATGTTTTGATCATCGACGTCTCTTCTTTCTCACTGCAATATTTGAGGAAAATTAGGTCTTCTAAACTACTGCCTATTAGGATGATCAAATGAAACATTTCTAGTAGTAGTTGGTCTTTCTTCCATCTTGAGTTTGGATATCTCGGTGGTCAATGACTTGACCATATGGGTCAGCATATCTAGATTATGATCTATGTTAGAAGTTCCTGAAGAAAAAACTTTCGCTTTTTGGTTCCTTTTTTCTCTGTCAATTCCCCCTCTAATCCTATCAGCTACTAATACATTAAATTCTACCTTGAGTGCATTGTCCTACATTTGTGTTAGTGTTGTAGACCTTCTTTCTCTCAATAATAAACAAAAATCAGGATAAAAGGCACCAACATAAGCAATTTTGGTTGAAGCTTTAATAGGCTTGATTTCAATAGGTATTTTACTATACATCTTATTGAATCTCTTAGAAAAATCAGAAACTCGTTCTCCTTCTTTTCATTTTATTGCACCAAATTCAGTGATATATTATACAAAATATTTCTTATCACCCCATTTCCTTAAAATTGTATCATATATGGTTTCAATTCCATTGATGCTACCAGTTTTCAAAGATCTGAACCATTTCCTAACATCACCCTCAAGGCTCTGAACAAAAACTTTCATTCAGACATATCCATGCTCAATATTTAGATTGTCAGCATAGGCATAAAAATCAACGTGTTCTTCAGCGGTTACCTCTCTCCTGCCACTAAATTTGGCCATATACTTGAGATAATCTTGTGCAGCTAATGCATTCATAGGTTGAGGTAAAACCAAAGGGGCATACCTTGCACAACAATTTCATCCATTTAGTTAGGGGGTGGGTTTTGACCTGCCATGGTACGAGTTGTTGGGATTTGTGGAACAACAATTGGTGGATTTTGAACAACAAATGATGAAGCACCAACGATTGATGTAAAGACTGTTTGTTCACTAGAAAACAAGGGAGGTAAATAATTTTCTACAAAATAATGGGACAGAGTTTGTAGCAATTCTTTAGGGATAACCTTTGAGAAAGCAGTAGTACAGGCAGAAAAATTTTATTTACTAATTTTCTTGATTATCTTCTCAGGGTCATGGAATGGGATTATGAAAGTGGAATATGGTTTAGACCTATTTCTAGCCCTTATATGCGCCAGAAATTCAACAATGGAATCACTAGGTGTAGAGAATTCTAAAAACACAGCTAGAATTGTACACCTCAGAACCATACTTATAACTTTGTCATTCACCCATGGATAAAATTCAATTTTCCTCCCTGAAAATGATGCCAAATATGTTAACACAAGGATTCACTCCTTGAATATAAATGAGTAAGCCTTACACATCATAGTTCATTTCAACGTAAAAGGTTTTGAGTGGTGGGATATCTTCTTAAAGAGTTTAAAATGATTTTTTCTCTTTTAGACATTCATGCAATTGGAAAGTTGTGGCAAGTATAAATTGTATGGGTAAATTGGTAGTATAGGGATCATATTGTAACAAATGAAAGATGATAGATAACTAGTACTCAATCTAAGAAATATGCATATCCTAAATCAACCACACAGCTGTAAGAGTATCCTTTTACAGAAACTATGTTTTATGTATAGGAAATAAAATTTAGAAAGAAGAGTACATGCATAATTTATTTCATAAATATTTCTTGAAATATTCACTAACATGCTCTACACAACATATATAGGATTTGCAAGAAACTAAACAATATATAATTAACTATTAGATCCTCTAATAGTTCTCTTTATCACACCTTGCTAGCTGCCGCAACTCATAAATAAGATGAATAAAACAATCAAAGAAACGCACCATACATTAGATGGTCCTTGAATCATAAAATCCTCTAGCATGAAGTGAAAAAAGGAGTTTTCTTTATTATAATAAGTCTTCAGGTTGACCGATATCCAACCATGAAATGGTATTACAAATAATATATATAGAGAGAGAGGCACCAACTCCATATCTCCTAAATAGTGGGAACTACTCTTCCTCACATTACATAGGTGTTATAGGACATTAAAGATATATCCTATCGAGATATAACTAACAATACCAATGTAGATGAGAGGAGATAAGAGAGTTTGGACTATGCTACTGAGTGTGCTGACATGTTACTCCTTTTTCTATAGATTTGTCTCTTCATTACCTTTATTCTTTAATAACCATGTTTCTTAATGAAATGTGACCTTCAACAACTTGATAACCACTTATTAACCATCACTTGACATACCCATATCGTTATGAGTCCTTATAATTCCTGAAATTTCTCAAAAACTCTACTGACAGCTATAAAAAAACATTTAAAACAGGTGCTACCGAAAATTCCAGTAAAAACCTGTAACTATGTGTAAACTGTAATGGTACCAGAATTGACGGTAGTGCTTTGTTTCTTTTTCAAAAATGCACAACAAATACTTGAAAATCCGGTGCACACTTATACACTCTGAAAATTGAGCTTTTTTTCAAAAATGTTCTTAGTAAGAAAAAAATGTATTTTATTAGTACACTCTTTTACCTTTCTTCCATATGGGCTGGAACTTTTGCAAGCTTGTCCAAGTTCGTTTGTTTGTCAACAGCTGATCTTGACCTTGTGGTCCTGGAGGTTGTTTCTTTGACAATGGTCTTTTTCTCTGCTAAACCTTTTTGAATTTTTCTTCTTTTTGAAGATTTTGTTTGTTGGTCTGGAAGGGTTTTACCCTTATCTTTCTTTTTGGGTCCACTAGACTCTACAAATTGAAGGGGTTACAATTTGTAACCCTTTAGTTTTCCCTTCTACATCTATGACTTCTGTTAGCAAACTTGGATTATGCAAGGCCTTATATTTTAGCCTAAACTTCTTGTTGTCTCTCTTGTGCCTTTTTCTGCTACCTAAAATAGGTTTTTCATCCTTTTTCCTTCTGTTGCTACTAATATAATACCCTACATATTTTAGGAGCTCCTCATCAGACTTAGTGGGTTGATATTCATTCTGAATATTTTATTGAATGTCTGCTTCCGAAACTTTTGGTAGCACCTGTGTTTTGGATTTTTCTGCAGTCATATACATTCTTCTCCATGCTATGGTATAAACATTAGGAAAATGAGTAATGGGAAGTGCCATATTCATCGATTTGGGGTTGTTGGTTGATGAACGTTCTCCTTTCTCCAACTTATTTTCAAACTTGGTTCAAGGAGCCTTTTATTTTATTCCTTTAGCCTTTTTCTGGATGTTCTCCTTCTTGGCATTTCTCTTAGTCCTCTTACAAACTACTAAAGTAGTTGGCTTCTGGATTTTCCCTTTTTTCTTGGCAGGTTTAGGATGTTTCTATGAAGCTGGAGATACCTGAGATGGAATATCTAGTGTAGGTGTAGGTTGGCCTGCACTTTAAAACAAAAAATATCCCATGACTGGATTCGTTTCCTAAGTTATTCCTCAACCAATACTTTAATAAGAGCCGGATGATATAAGATATACTCTGATGAAATTGTATGAGTTTGTATCCTAGCTGAGATTATTTTCAAGCTCTTCAGCAGAAAGAAGTGTAGGTTGAGGTTATTCATACCTGTAATGTGAAACAAAAACCTCATGTGATAAATAAATAAAAAAATATACCTCTTATCATAGGTAAGGTAAATCGTGATGAGCTTGACAGTCTCAGCCCATTCTTTCTTGAGGTAACTGTTGGCAATCCCCTTAGCCCAGTTAGGGTTACTGTGATCATATTTGATGAAAATGTTGAGGTCTCATCCAGTGATGACTTGGCCTTTGAACCATTTTTCTCCTTATTTTTGAAGGTTGAAATCTTCAACAATAGACTCTGCTGATACCTGAAATTTGAGGCCATATACATTTACTTCCTACCCATTTAAAGAATATCCAAATTCCTTATCTACTCCTAAATGAGACATTAGTAGTCTTGAACACAATGGTACCATCCTGCCCGAAAAAGGAACGTTCTCACATTCAGATTATCATCCACTAGATCATATCCTTAGGGTTCAATTCATTTTAGCTTTCCTCCTTTCTTAACCATCTTCAGTAACAAAGAAGGATACCTGCCGAAATCTAATAGCTGTCAAAATTATGGGAGCTCACCTAACAGGTGTTGCTTTGTCTTCAATACAATTTGTCTGAAATCTAGGTTTCCTTCCTCAAGCTTCGCACTGGAGCTTCTCATTCACCAACACTTAAAATCAAAACTAATGGTTTTCCCTTATTTTCGGTGGTTTAAAAATATATGTTGGTTCAACTTTGTATGCAATATATTTTTCATAATAGGAAACACCTTGGACCATGGAATACACCCTGTGGTATTCATGTTGAACTTCAGTTGGCTGCGCAGTTTCATATGATATGCTACATGTGGCTGGAGATGAATGGAGCTGGAGTTGACAATAACCTCCATCATCTCCTTATGACAGGCAAAAAATTATGGCAGCATTCATGCATGATCAATCCAAATGGTCATCACATTAAAAATGTAGATCAATGATATACCTTAACACCTAATACCTACCTCGACATGTGGATGTAATGACTCAGCTAACAGACAGGATAGACAGCAGTTGGATTTAACAACCGTGTATTAAAACCTAGCTTGCTCCATGTATAACCATGACTCCACTTAACATCACTCCACATAAACCTTTTCTATCACATGACCTAACTCATGATAAAAAAATTTAAAATGTAGTTGATAATGAGAATACGTGGCTTAACACGAAAGAGGATGCATTTTTTTTTTTTTTAAACAAACAAGGGAGTTTACCATAATTTATGGTAGCTTCGGGTTAAAGAAAAAAAGACATAAAACATAATTAAAACAGACCATCCAATAGAGCTAAATAGACGCTACTGGGAATTTTGGTAGCATTCTAATTTTTTTTTAAATTTAAGAAGTTTTATCCTAAAAAAAAAAAAATTTAAAACACACTCATAACTTAGCATAGAATTGTGCTAACATATTCTAGTGTTGCACGTTGATCCTAGGAAACTCAGTGTGCCTCCTTTTCATTTTTTGGTCCTTGTGCATCATCGTTTCTTGTTGTTGAGACTTTGTAGCTACATTGGAGGCATGGACCTCCTAGTACTACAAATTTTCCATGGTCATTATGTGTATGGCATGAAGGTTTCCTCCAGGCAACGTCGCTAGGTTCATGCCAACTTCTTTGCAATATTACACATTAACGCACAAGTCAGGTTGCTCTACTATAATTGCAGATCCTGGAATCTGAAACATCCATCTACCTATGGGGGATGGAAGTGAAGTACTGATGGAATTTGTGCTTTCTTGTTCAATGTTGGATGTTAGCAAGCTCCTTTGTTTTAGGCTCTCTTATTTCACACTCTCTTGAATCACACTCATTTGTACCTTTAGCTCCTGAAGACCGAGTTGTACATATGTTAGGACTGATTTTTACTATGCATCCACATCATTGTAGGGGCCCTCAGTTGCAGTCTTGACCATGTTCTCAATCTCATTGAGTCCATATTCTGTGAGGGTTAAGGCCTTTGTCCCTGTCTACTTGGATCCCTTTCGCTTTTTGCATGGGTCTCCTAAGATCCTCTCTTTGTCCCTTTTCCTGTTTGCATCACAGGTGCCGTGGTACCGTCACCATATTTATCCTCTGCCTCATTCTCTAGATCAATAGTTTCACTCATCATGGTCGGCTCAAGCTCTGTCTCAGAATCCTTCTTCTGCGGTTCTGTCTGTGTTTCCTTTCCCGTATCCTTCTCTTGATCCTTATCCTTTGTTGTACGCAGCTTTGTCGAACTTTTTACATGCCTTGAAGATGATTCCCCACTAGTGTGTTGTGCTTCTAACCATAAAGTGGCCAAATCTTTCATCAAACACACAGGATCATCCTCCGTGACCATGTAGGGTAGCTCATACCAAACACCCTCAACATCCCCTTTTGCACACATGTGGATGTTGTGAAAAGTGGCTTTGAAATCAGCTATATGTTTGTACTACTCGTACAATGTTGGCAATAAGTACAGCTTGGATTTCACTTCTTGGAAGACCTCAGAATCAAAGAATACCCCAGAATATTTTGTTCTTTGTGATGTGAGAAGGAACCCTGGAGTTCCACAATGCTGCATAGCACGCAAATTCGCACGTATCCGACTCAATATCTCGGAATTGGTCTTCAGCAAGTGTATTCCAACTGATGAGGGAAATCAAAAGTAGCAACCATGCATAATAGAAATGTCTACCCTCCTCCCGTGCCTCGCGCACATTCTCCAGTAACTCGTTGCACATGTAATGATCCCAGTTATACTCTACTCCCTTCTCTCACTACCCAGCTAACTCAGTTACATGTGCTGGGACTTCCTTTAGCCGACACCTCCTCATCAACTTACAGGCGATGATGATTGTACCAAATTTCACTGTGGGGCCATTGATTTCACTGACAAAGAATCCCCAAGTGTTGCATGATACCTTTTAATCCTTATTGACTTTGTCTGCCACTTTCTTCTCCTATCCTTTTCCTCCAAGGGCTGCCACAGGTTTTTCCCCCTAACTGGGCAAGTTGGTAATCTGAGGTATCAGATTGAAACCAATAGGAACACGCTCTCTGAGCCATAAGTAGTTGTCATGCACCAGGGCGAGTTGCTGGTGCACACAAATTTCATTCACCACACTGCGTCCAAAGTGTGGGATGTTCAATAAATTCAACAGCCCTGCCTTCTGCAGACCTAACACCTAGAGCTTTGACTTGACCTTGATGACAGCCTCGTCATACGAGACCGAATCTAAATATATTGAGGGTGTGAGCTCTAGGAATTTATCTTGGTCAGTTAGGTCCGAGTCTTCCATATTTACCATGGGGACCTTCGCAAACCTTTCCCCCTCAAATATCACATCTTTAGGGAGCAATGAGGAGTTGAAATATGACCTGACCTTGTCCAGCTCCTTCGAGATATTTACAGACTCTTTTTTTAGTGCCATACACTTGGGTAACCATGAGATCTAATCTACCTCCATGACCTCATCTTCCTCCATAAGTGTTTTAGGAAAGTCGGACATAGGTACCTTTTTGTGCTTAACCGAGGCTTCAATTTCTTCTAGCACGAAGACTTTGAGGATCCCTAGGACTGTCCCTTCTTATGTTTTTGTGGCTGGGGTACAAAAACAGGGATTTTAGCAATTGACGCAAGCATTTCAATGACCTCCACAGGGGTCTCTTGGCTAGCATCGCAAAGGGGGTGGGATTAGTGGAAGTCATACTTGGTGGAATTAAATATTCCAACCCTTGGTTGTGAAACTCTTTGAAGAGCATTGGGTTGATTCCAAACATAAGCTTCAGGAAACTCATAGATGGTAAAGAGCACAAATCACATGAAAAGAAAAGGGAACTAGTGTGACCCTTCTTGTTATATTTATAGTGTTGACATGGCCTAAACGGTCTGATATTCATTAATATAGCCCAATAAATGCCAAAAAAGTTCCAAATACAACATAATATCCTCATTAAATTCAGTTTACCCACTCCTTCAAATGGTAATAAAGGTATATTATCCATAATTACTATTATAATGGCCATTATTTGGCACCTATATGACTTGGTCACCCTCCTAGCGTAACGTCTGTACAACTGTCACACATGTCTATGCATATTCCATCTTCATCGCGCAGACCAACTTCCCCAACACTTGACATAATGTTTGACGGTCCTACGCCCTCTTGCAACTGTCTTAGGCGCTAAGACACTCCACTGGCCATCTATTCATTTGGCGCACGTAGGGATAGGGATATCCCTGTAAGGTTTCAACCGCCTTCCATTTACATACCCGAGAAGGTCGTTACCTCCTAAAGTGGCCAGACAGACTAGACCTCCCTCTGTAATCTCCTTAACCACATAGGGTCTGAGCCAATGAATTTTGAATTTCTATGGGTGTCACGCAAACTTGATGTCAAATAACAAACCAAATCATCTTCCTTAAAAACCTTTTGTTTTATGTGCCTATCATGCCAAGTATTTTTGCACGCCTTTTGTATATACTAATGGAAAACTACAATGAAGTAGTCCTCTTCCAACGTGACCAAATATTATAATCATTCTTCCACAATATATTTCTCAACCATGTTAGTGGTTGCTATAATGCACAAACTTGGTACAATATACTCCATTGGCATAACAAATTCCTTTCCATACACCATTCTGAAAGGTGTCTTCCCTATCAAATTCCTCCATGTGGTCCTATATGCCCACATAATAGCAGGTACTCCCACATCCCAATCATTTTGGTTAGGAGTGAAAATATTAGTTAGCGTGATCTCCAATATATTATTAAAAGCTTCCACTGCACCATTTTCCTGAGGGTGATATGGTGTACTCTTCTGATGGTTTATCTGAAAGTCTTTGATCAAAGCATGAATTGTTTCATTCACAAAGTGGGTTCCTTGGTAACTCATCAAGATGTTATGACACCAAAACCATGTGAAGATATTTTCAAAAATGAAGTGCGTAGCTATTTTTGAATTACAGTCTTTTACAAGCACAACCCAGTCCATCAGGTCACATAGTCTATCGTAGTGATTATATAGCACACATATGTCTTCTTTCCTAGAGGGTTGATGGGTCCAATGAAGTCAATGGCCCATTTTCCAAAATTTTGTAAATTCATTTCTAGGTGCAGAGGAATTTCATCCCTATGCGATGGTTTCCCCATCCACTGAAATTCATCACAACCACAGAAATATGCATCTGCATCATTATGCACGATGGCCACCGCAAACCAGCCCATATGTAATATCCAAAAAGGGAGAATGCAGTAATTAAAAAACAAAATAGATGGAAACTGTAACATTGAACAAGTAATCTAGTTACACTATAAAAATACAGAGAATACTGGAGCCATTTTATTATATAGGAAGTGGAATAAAAGTACAAAAGTGCTAAAAATATGAGACACTCAAGCCAAACAAGTAGGCTAGAATCACCCTGAGGTCCTCCAACAAGAGGGATTATGTAAGTGTTGGATTGCTGGAAGGAATACTGCATTTTCCATGCTGCAAATGTCATGACTACAACTATCAGAAAAATATATCAATGTGGATATGGTATTTATGGAGCTCAGATGATGCTGCGATTTCAGATCTAGGCTCTATGATGAATACCCAAGATAACCCAAAAAGGATTTCCAGATATGACAATATTGGAAAATCACCCTCCTAGGCCCTGCAACTATATCAATGCTTGGTATGCAAATCTAAAGCATGATTTGATCATAATGTGGCTGCAATGTGATACAATAAGATCTATGCTTGAAGGGCTAATCCCTTCACTAGATTCTCAAGCTAAAATCTCAAGATCTATCTCCTCCTTCCTCCTCCACTGAATGCAATTGTTGAATACACAACAGTTGAAGAAAAATTCTCTATCAAGGAGGGAAAGTCTCAAGACTAATTCTAGATGCTAAAATGAAGCTCCTGAATGATGGAAACAATGAATGCAAAGTGAGGATATGGTTGCTCACAAGATTTCCACCTGAAATACTAGAAACTTCCTTCATCCTTAGGATCTACAAGACGGGACTGCATAATCACTTGGGGAATTGCTACTGCATGGAGGTATGTATTGATGGCCTTAATTCTAGATATGAATATGTTTCTCTTGAAAGGTTGATCTTGAAGCACAAGGTGAAAGGATGAAGCCTCCACCAATTTCCTAGCTGAAATGCTAGAACCAACCTCCTCCTCTCACACCCTCAAGAAGGAATGAGTAATTCTTGAGACTGAATATGTTTTAGACAGGGGTTTAATGTGGCACCAATGCCTAATGATTTATGGAAGCTAAAAGAAACCTTCCCAGAGTAGGCACTCGAATTCCCCTGTGGGTAAGGGTGTGATTTCCACTCAGAAACCCCTGTTTGCTAAACAACACTATAGACTTAGCTGAACAACTAAAGCATGCATAGAAATTTCACATGACAAATCTAGATCTAAACAGATCAAAAATTAATAATCCAAAGCCTTCCTTGTATTTACCCCCTCATCTTCCTTATATGGTTTGTGAGCCTTCCATATCCTTGACCCAACTCATATCTGTGTTGTACATGTGACCACTAGCCTCAATGAATATTGTGTTGTCTCTCCATGTTCTCCACCATCTCTGCATTTAATTCCCACTCTCTCCATCATCTGTGCATTAGACGCACCACTTCCTCCACTATTTCATCATTAGTGCTCTATCATCTTAGTTTTAATGCACCATTTTCTCATTTCACTTCCTCCATGATCTCCATGATCTTATCTTTAATGTTGCATGATCTCCATGATCTTATCTTTAATGTTTCATGATCTCCACTCTTCCTTAAATAAGAGGCATGCTCCAGTACTCCATAATGTTGATCTACATCTAAATTATCCACATACACACATCAAAAATCAATTTTATTCATCTATGGGGTTTATGGGTCCTTCCACACTCCTATTTACTTAAATAATTAGAAAAAGTAAGAACTCTAATATTCCAATTAACTGATGGAAAATTGGGAATATTAAATTCCTCTTTGCCAAAATGTTGCTTGTCCTCAAGTAACTGCAAAATTGGATGCTATAACAATCCATATCCCTGAAAATAGCATCCTTATATGGAAGGCCTCCCAATTTTCTCCAATGTGTTATGCATGCCCAACTCCAAAGCTGCCTCTCTAAAATGTCTATAATGGCCTCCAACTAAAAATTTGGATATCTCTCCTCATCAATAAGTCTCCAAGTGGCAACCATATGATGTCCAAGATCCTTCTCTATGCATGAGATACTTAAATTGAAGTGGTCTCTTCCGAAAGTGGAAAGTAGCAACTTATAAATGATCTCTCCATCCCATGCTACATGAAGTAGATTGTATCTCTTCATGCTTCCATCCTTGGCCCTCTTGGCCTTGTTGGATCCAAGCATCATCCCAAAAATGTGTAAAATAAGAAGTAGAGACATATGGATGAACATGTATAATGTCAAACCATACTCTCCCAATAACAACCACCACAAAAAATCCTTCTGCTGCCATGCCAAATCATCACTAAACCAAGTAAGAGAGCCATACTCTCTCAATAGAAGCCACAGTGGCAATGCCTCTTGCTACCATGCCATACCATAATCGACCCAAGTATGAGAGCCATACTCTCTCAAAATAAGCCACCGTAGCAATGCATCTTGCTGCCACATCACATCATCATCATACCTAGTACAATGACCATAATCTCCCAACATAAGCCAATGCATTAAGGCCTTTTGTTTCCAACCTCTATCATCATCATGCAATGTATGGGGAAAAATCAGCCCATACTCTCCCAAGAGTAACCAAAGAAACAAGGATTCTCGTTGCCACCTTACATCATCATGATGCAAGTCATGGAGCAAAAACATGTTGATTGACATGTGGAATGTCACATCAGAACAATACAAACAAGATCCATGTTTCCACATCATGTGACAGTTATGCCATGTCCCAAACAATAAAAATAAGATACATCCTAAACAAAAGTACATACATGGACATAATATATATCATGTGATGGCCAAACTCTCACAATAATAACTAGTGCAACCATGCTTCTTGTTGCCCTGTGTCATATATTTGCAAGTAGGTTGCCAACCCCCTTCTCATCCTCCTCATCCATCCATCCCATTCTAGATGATGAATCATGTCATGCTCAAAATTGGTATCCACCGAATGTAGAATACTGTTCTCCTCCATCTCATAAAATTTTCCCTCCATGTGATGTTGAAGTGAACCTCCTTTGAGATCTGTCCATGAGATCCTATCATCAGTGGCCAATTGAACCCAAAATTCTCCATTTTGTAGGTAGAAATCTCTCTTTGAGCTATGAGAAACTCATCAAGAAAACTACATCATGACAATGGAAAATTCTCTCCATCATAGGATGTCTACAATGGATCATCTTTCCCTCCAATGCTTCATGAGTGAAGCTGCATTTGGAATGCTCCAAGAATAATGGGGGCCTCATCTAATCACTGCTGCTTAGTGACAATGTTGTAGATCTGAATGGTGATACATCTGCTATCTCGTGGACATACACAATGTTGAATTCATACCCCAAAATTGTACTAAATAGGACAAAATTAATACCATCCTTTGAAACTCCACACTTCAACACAAAGTGTTGTGTGTAGTTCAACAATGAAAACAATGAATGGTTATACATCTCCTCCTTTAAAAAATCAAGGGTCCTCCGTGCAGTGATAGTTTTTTGCTCCAAATCAACAAGGTGCTCTAATCCTTGGTTATGCAATTTCCCTGATGGATTTTTCTCAAAAATATCAATATGAGGTACTGAAATATTAATATTAGATAAAATTGTTTGTAAACCTTGGATCAATTGAATCTCGGGAACATCTTACACAACTACAAGAGTTCCTCCAACCAATGCAATGGCCTCACCAACAGCTCGTAGTGGTGATGGTTGCATCTCTTCTACTATTGATTCGGTATACGCCTTTTCCTCCTCATGCATCTCTTGAATCATGCATGGGGCTCCCCATGTCAATATTTCCAGATCATATTGCAAAGATGCAAGTGCTCTTCCTCTTGATTCAAGTAATATTGTAGCTGATGGTAGTGGTAGGGGATCCGCTTGTATAGTGATAATGATGATATCTTCCTTTGGCTCCTCATGTACTATCTCATCAATGATAGGAAGTGTCTCTATCAGAGATGTCTCCAGTTTCCTTCTACCTAATTCTTCTTCAGTATTTAAATGAAATCTGCATAAGCAATCACTTTGGCATGTGATAAGTGACTGAACCACCAATATTTTCCTTCACCCTCAAGGTGCAGTGCTGCAATTTCGATAGCCTATCTTTCTGCTACTAGATATAGTTGAAATAATGTATCTAAATCTTTCCTCCAATCCCTTATTGTGCTTGAGGATGATCCATAAAATTTAGGCAAGAAGAATCTATGCCTCTTTCTTTTATTGCTGTTGTGGGATCTCCTTTCTTCTTTTAGTTGTAAAAATTGTTGGAGCATTAGATTCTCCTTGAGTGATCTAGGTTCTAATTTGTACTTGGAAAAATATTTACTTAGGGTCTCATACCCCAAGTCTACTCCATGTTCATACCATTCACCTTCCTTCTCAAAGAAAGGGGATCTAGTAGAATGTTGTGGAGCTCCATGCATTCTCGGTTTCTTCTACTATTGATAGGAAGTGCTTCGACCTTCCTCATCTTGAAACCTTCTTGAGGTCTCTTTTTGCATTTCTTTCTTCATTTGATTGACCTCCTCAGAGATATCTTGCATATATCTAAAGAGGAATGTGGCAAAACTCAAACCCTCCATCATTGTAGATCTCTACTTTCTGCTTCTTCTTCTAATGTTAAAGATGAAGTGCCCACAAGATGAGCCAAAGATCATGCTTTGATACCATTGTAATATCCCAAAAGTTAGAATGCAGTAATACAAAAACACAATAGCAAGAAATTGCAACATTGAACAAGTAATCTAAGTACACCATAAAAATACATGGAATAGGTGAGCCATTTTATTATATAGGAGGTGGAATACAAGTACAATCGTGCTCAAAATATGAGACACTCAAGCCAAAAAGTAGGCTAAAACTACCCTGAGGTCCTCCCAAAAGAGGGACTACGTAATTTTTGGACTCATAGAAGGAATAATGAAGTTTCCCTATTGCAAATGTCGGGACTACAACTATCGAAAAAATATAGAAATGTATGGTAGTTCCAAATCTTAGATTATGTCAATATTTTAGATCCAAGATCTGTGATGAATACCCAAGATAGCCCAGAAAGGATTTCTAGATCTGACAGTCTTGGAAAATCACCCTCTTAGGCCCTACAACTATATCATTTTTGGGTATGTAGATTTGAAGAATGAGCTGATCATAAGGTGGCTGCAATGTGATGAAATCAGATCTATGCTTGAAGGGATGATCCCTTAACTAGATTCTCAAGCTAAAATCTTAATATATCACTCCTCCTTTCTCCTCCACCGAATGTAACTGTTGAATTCACAACATATGAAGAAAACTACGTTGTCAAGGAGGGAGAGTCTCAAGCCTGATGCTAGATGCTGTAATGAAGCTCCTAAATGATGGAAACAATGAATACAAAGTGAGGATCATGTGAGGAGATACTCCCTCATAGGAGCATACCTTCAATCAATCAAATCCATTTCGATAACAATGAAGTCACCAAGAAGTTTTTTTACACTACTGGTTCTTGAAGAGTGGAGTCACCATAAAAATTCTAAACCTTGGGTTTCTTTGACACTAGAGTCGCCAGGTGAAAGATGCAGAGCCTTCATGTGCTTGATCATTTTTCACCATCAACAATCAGATC
The DNA here is from genome assembly GCA_034641835.2 of Pinus albicaulis. Taxonomy (NCBI): domain Eukaryota; kingdom Viridiplantae; phylum Streptophyta; class Pinopsida; order Pinales; family Pinaceae; genus Pinus; species Pinus albicaulis. The sequence goes on from CM076582.1 coordinate 1,287,768,610, forward strand.
CGATCTTTTTCATTCTTTCCGAGGGAAAAGTTTGTCTCTTCGCTCCCAGGAAACGATGCCAAGATGTTATCACTCCATGAGATTCCCAAGGATAAAAAATGAATCCCAACAAAGGTAACCACAAACCAAGATTTTTAGTTGATAGCTAGCCCTATCAAGTCAGATAGGGCTCTCTCCAAAAGGGTCACAACCGAGAGGGCTGGAGAAATTAGGGTTTTTAGGCTAGATATAGAGTGCAGGGTTTTTTTTGAATTGGTTTGGTTGGGGAAATCACTCGATGAAGGAATTAGGTCAAGGAAAGCTAGGTAAGGGAAAATGAGTTAGGGTTGCAGGAATCAATGGGAAAGGTAGGTACAATGCTTATCAATTGAAGAGAATTGTTATGGAATGGTTTTGAAGTTGTAAGAAGGCTAAGAAAATCCTAGGAGATGTATTTTTCTCAGACAGAAGAAGATGAACAAAATATGATCAGTTACCCAAAACAGAGCATGTGCAAACATGTATTCTGATTATCTAACTTGTAAGATATCATAACATACAAATTAAAGTTAACATGAACCTAGTACTTTCAAAAATATGATATTGAAGAAGAAAAAATGATATACATTCAATAACACAAGTATCCCTTAAAAGTAGCTGCAACTCCTCTTTATTAGCTTGGCCAAACTGAGTACAAAGTTTCTTTGATTAACTGGAAAACATCAAACTGATTCCAACCCTTGTCTATTGTGAAGAAATAGACTAAATAGACATGAAAAAAACATTCAATCATCCTCAGGGGTAAAATCCATGAGGTGAGGAACATATTATAGAAAAATGTGAACTGATAGCTAAAGTATAGGATGGTCCAAGTGACTCATTCCTAACTTAAGTGAATTGATTCATTACATCTCATTTGTTTGATTTACCTATTATATTTACTTTAGGTAATAGTAAAAAAAATTATAATTACATTTATTTTCATCATTTATATTTGTAAAATCATAATTTCCCAAGATGAAAATCAAAACAGGAGTGAAGCTCAGAAAATTTAAGAAGACTGCAAAACACGCCATCTCCTTGTCAAACACACTCTCTTTTTTCAAGGCTGCTTTTGGGTGCTTTCCGAGTGTCTAAATTTTCTCCAAGATGCCGTTTTGGAAATCCATTCAAGTCTACTTTCTAGACATGCCTTCATTTTTCAAAATGAAGCTCATTTTTCTTTGTCAAAAACTAATTTTCCCACGACTGGTAAACACGCAGCGCCAAGGCCAAAAATGAGGTAGAAATATGGTTTTTTGGTATTTTTTTCCCCTTTTCACTGACTAATTTGCCTCGAAATTCTTAGAAAATGTACAAAGTGAATTTCCTCATCATTTCGAATTCAATGTTGGTGACCATTTTCTCATTGAATACCCCAAAAAAGAGTGCAACACCCTAGGTGTTGCACCTTTGACATTTTTGTTGTGCTAAAAATGTCCCTAAAACACAGAAATTCACAAACTTGCAAAATTTTCCAAATTTTTTTTAGAATTGGTGGCATGATTGCTAATCATGTGTTTGAGGCATGGAGTGTTACCTCATCATGTATGTCTAAGCTCCTTTTCTCCTCTTACTTGTTCAAGGCTTCAATTTTTGCACTGGCTCTTTTGAGCTTGGCCCTTGCAATTTTGTTCCTCATGGCATAATGCTTTTCCATCCTTGTTTGAATATCATTGTACTTTTGAGACTTGGAAAAGAGGTTCTCCAAGCGCTGGTTTACCTTATAAAACAAATACTCCTGGTCTTTATTAACTAGGATTTCCATTTGTTCATCAAAAGTGAGCTCTTTAGCAAGCTCATCTTCTCTTTTCCTCTCTAGTTCTAGAGAAATTTTCAGCCCTATAGTCCTGGGTATCTGTCTTGGAGGCTAGTCGTCCTCATCATCAGGTTCACCATGCTTCTTTAGTGTCTCCTCAAGAAATTATTTAGCCGTATTTGCCTCTCTTTGTGCTTTGATGCATTTCACTTCATCGATGAAGTGGTTGGTCTTTAGCTGCTGGTTCTCTTGCTTGAGAAAGGTAATGACAAACTTGGACCTATCAAGATTAGCTTGGAGCTATCTAATCTTGGATTACCTCTCTTAGATGATCAAGGAAGGATCATCATCATAAATTGTGTCCAAGTCTACAAGTTCAAAATCTGCCTCTTTCTCATAGAGGCCTTTCTCTTCATGTATGCCAATCTCTGCCATATTTTCCTTGCCTTTTTATACCTTATTTGTTGGTAAAGAATGCAGGGCCTCTCCCACAATATATGGGGAAAAAACCTACGAGTGAACTCTCTGATAGGTATTTTCCAATGTGCCTGAATAAGACCTCTTATGCTTGCTAATTTTACCTTTGCTAGGTGACCCAGTCTCAATGTGAAATGGAGATGACAGTGGTGAGGTGGGTGAAGGAGATTGATCTGGTGATGATATATGAACTTTAGGTTGAGATGGAGAAATGGATGTGGAATTATGAGATGATGACGGTGCATCTTGGCCATGTTGAATAGGCGGGATAGTGAAAATATCATTGGATATGAAGGTGTCCCATGAAATGTTTAACTGATCAAGGTGATGGAGGACCATCATCTTGATGAGGGAGTGGTGAAAGATACTTTGCATTAGATGATCATAATCTCTCTTTAGAGAAATAAATTTCATCTTGTTAATGCTCCGGTAGATATAGTAAGGTATATTGAGCATAATGACCCTTGTGAAGTGCATGAGTAGCTGGACATGATAGGAGTAGAGTCTAGAAAACCTACCCTCACAAGTAAAGTACTTCATAATGATTTCCATCATGGGGACATATCTGTCTAGGAGGTAAGAGAAAGGAAAAATCCTCTTTCTCTCATTCTTGTACCTTGGTTTAATATATGTCTCATAATAGAACTGATTCAATTCTCGTTTCTTGAACCATTTTTCCTCAATAGTTGGGATCCCAACGGCAGCTGATATGATGCTAGGGGACACAATGAAATTTGCACAAGCAAGGGTTACCTGGTTGTCATGGAGGTTGGAAATGAATAATATGGTCAACATAGTATGGTATTGTACCCTTTTTACTTTCTCACAGAACTCAAAATAGCCTACATGCTTAAAGCATGTCACAGTGATGGGAGATTCCATGAGTTCTCTTGTATTTTTTGGCTCATGTCTAACAATCCCCCCTCCTTTTTTGGATGGCATTATCTCCTCTCTTTCTTCCTCCTCACTATGACTTATGTTCTCTTCTCCTGCCATGATGTATTTGGTGTCAAAACCCTATGGAGATGATGGAATGGAATGTGGGTGTAAGAAGTGTGAGTTGGTGTGAGGAAGTTTGAGGAGATGGGAATATGGATTTTTGATACGAGGTAGGTGACAGGGGTAGTGATGATGAGTGGTTTTAGAATAGGGGATTTAATTATAGGTAGGGTATAAGGAGCCTAGGAAAATGAATACCTAGGGCTTAGGTTTTTGAAGGAGATGAAAGATTAGGGAAGGAGATAATTATGTAGGGGTTATGGGAAACTGTTTTATGCTATGGGAGGTTGGGATAAGGTAAATTGAAATTTTGGAATGGTATTTGGATGCTAGTAGAATGATACTAGTGTTTTGAGCTTAATATGACACCATAACCAAATTAAACATCACATAAAATGATTAAGGAGAAGAGGATTGATGAATTTGTGACCTACTTGATTTTTGGAGAGTGTAGGAAACCCTTTTTGAAGCTTGAGTGATTTGTAGTGGTATTTTGGCAATCTCTGAGGGTTTCCAAGAAAATATGCAAAACCCAGGTTAAATGCGCCCTCCTCTTCACAAGTGTGCAAAGACTTTAAAAAATGCTTAGAGTTTTCAGGAAAATGTGCAATGCCAGTGTAGAATGCGTAGCACCAGTGCAGAACGCACCCTCTACCCCTGTTTTTCACAATTTCATGTAAAAAATCAAAAACTTCTCCTTTTCTCAGTATTATTGAGGGTTTGGGAAGAAAATTAACTTTGAATTGATGTCTTTGAGGGCTTTTATACTTGAGTGGGTTTGTTTTATATTTTTAAAACCCACTTTTCTAATTTTTCATTTCACCTTTCAAATTTTCACACTAATTCTCTTTGACTTCTCGCTTTTTGTTTTGCAGGTTGATCTTGCTGGATTTTGACATTTATCTCCTTAGTTTTGGCATGAGTGTTTTCATTTGGATTCTAGGGGTTGAAAATATTACATACAGAAAACATAAAATTACATAGGAAATTAAAAATAAATTACATCTCTATTTTCATATCAAAATGAATAAAAAATCAAAATTACAAATTTAAAAATATGATATTTACATGCTGATGATCTTCTACAGGTGAAAATAAAATGCTTATTAAGTCATTCTGACACATTTTTCTGACTTTATTGAGATGAAATGGTGCATTTTTGGACCTTGAAAATAAAACCTAATGACCTAATGGGACCTTGAATGACCTGACTGCCATCATTGACTTTGACTGAGATAAGACATGGTGAAATGAATTTTTCAAAAGTGTTATTATGCTTAGCAAGACATGAAGGTGAACCAACAAAGGTGATTTTTTTGAGGGAGAGTGAAGTTTTATTGAGTAGGGCTACCATCAGTGAAATCATTTTTAGCATGACCTAATGGAATGATACAAAAAATTTAGAGTTGGAAACCTAAAATGAGAATGAAAAGAGTGATTTTGATCACTTATGGCAAAATGCATATTCTGACACTAATGGAGTCTTCATAAAACTTTCCTTTTCTATAATCTACTTATCGTATATTTCTAATGTCTAACACACTATTCTAGACTTAACAAAATATGACTTTAGAAAAGTAAACAATAATATACATGTTTAATTGTCCCCTTTCACATTTAATATGAATTGACCCTTCATAACATTGTTACTTTATGGTAATTTCATTGGGTTTTTTATTTATTTAAACTTATACCATATTATCACAATGTAACTTATTACTACACCAGTCTTAAGTTACTATAGTGATACACATATTACGTTACCAATGTATAACATAGGAATACACCAGTCATATTTAATTATGGAGACATGTATTAATAGTTTTGGGTATGAGTTAATGATTTGTATATCTCCAGGACAAAATTGTTATTCGTTTATCCTTTCCTGACTTCAATCTTTTTTACAGAAATCACTATTCATTAAAGCGATCACATGGCTATGGAGATTTTTGAGTCAGTTCATGGTTTTAATTATTGACATGTTTATGGTCACGATGTATTCATATCTCTGTCATTGTAACTACGAAGACCTAACCCTATTATGACTTTTCATTTTCATTTGGGCATTTTTTCCGTTCGAATCTGTTTTTCCAGCAACCCTCATTGTTGGTTTACCACGCATCCCATCAACTTGTTAATGACTCATCTCAGTCCATATCAGTGTTGGATATTATTACACATTCAATCTCATGCTTGAAAACTATGTGTGATTTTTCGAGGCATACCTGCCTTTTTGGTAATACGCGTACATTTTCACGGTTTTTCCATCATATGATAGTTATATCTCTGTCAATTTTATTTTTGTTGCATTCTGGTTTTATTTATTTGCAAAAAATTGTTGGTTCTCATTTTGCAGGGTTTCTTTCTATCTGAGGTCTTTAAGTTGTCTTCCTTCACCAATTTCCGGAAGCCATGAGGTAATTTCCTCTTTGCAAGAAATAGGTAAGAAATTTCAACCCTTAACAACATTCTTGGTTTGTTGTTTCTTTCGTGTTCTTAAGAATACTTTGCTTGCAACTTCTTTACCTCCTTACTATTGTTTTTGTCCAATACATTTTATTTTTAACTACATACAGATTTAGGATGGATTAGATCCTCATTTTATTTAGTTTATCTCTTAGTTTTTGTTGTTTTACTACTAACATACTATCTCTGTGTTAATGACACAACATAGCCGTGATTCTAATCCAACATAAAATCTCTGTATTTATTTATAGATTCATTGTTTTTCACTATATCTCCCTCATGCATAATTAATTGGAAACGTTTCTAGCTACAATTAACTCAACGAATTTGTAATTTCATCTAATTTTTTCCATATTGTTGGAATGTATAGTGTTGAGTTAGATTAAATTTTGGATTTTCATGGAATATGCAACATTATTACTCAACTTCTATTTTCCCCAATTAAATCTGAGAAGCTAGTGCTAAGATTTTTCATCTTACCATTCCATAGTAGACGCATTGCTTTTGACTCTGATTACCTTGACAATCTCTATTTATTGTTGTTAAATTTTCTCATTAAAGAGATTTCATTGTTGGTTTTAAAATCAATGTTATTTTCTCTCCAAAGTGAATGTTACATAGAATTCATATATTACATTTTTCGTAATATAATTTGATTAATTTTATGTCTATCTTCTCTTTCAATGTATTCAAAATTTCAAATGAAATCTTTGTCGAATTTTTATATATTCATTAGTGTTAAGTTAAATCAATTCTCATCGAATTAATATATTTCTGGAATGATTGGCTTTCCTGAAGTAAAATCGATTTTTGATGTAACTCAGAAACCCTCGTTCCCTTATGACGAATTTCAAGTTACTTTGTCTCGTTAATGTTCTTCATAACATTCTCCTTTTTATGGAGTTGACCTTTCTATGGAAAATTGAGATTTAGAATTTGTTATTCTTATATAAAATTAAAATCACAGTATTACAGACTTGCAATCTCTATGAATTTGTCAACTTTACATTTATATGTATGTTGAGAATAATTTGTAATAAATTTATAATTTTATTAATTTCCTCAAATTAATAAAACTATGAATTGTATAGGAATAGTCAATCAATTTTTCATAGCTTCTCGGAGTTTTGATATGAACTTTGTCGATGAGACTAAAGGTAATCACTTTCTTTCTCGTCAGATTAATTTCCTTTTTATCTTATATTTAATCTAATTCTTTCACTTAAGAATGTTTCTCGTATTTATGTGCAAGTTTACTGTCATTGTTTAACATAGCATAGTAAGGTAAAATTTACAGATTTAATTACTCTTGTCCATATTTATATATTATTTGATTTACTTGACTTTAAAGATATTTGTACACATACTAATTCATGTATATAATTTGTATGTGCAGGTATACAATTTGTCAGTTTAAATAATAATTCTTCCAATTTGGGAAATTCATTTTGTCACTCATTGACAATAGAATTTGATTTCTTCTCTACAGGTTGGTTTGTATCTCTTGGAAGAATCCATCCTCCTGAATTTTGAATTATATTCAATTTTATAATTTTTTTGTAACTATTTTTTTAGGACAATGGACTCTGTCTATAATTTATGACAGATTTAAATTGTAATTTATATCCAGAATCATATCATGGTTTAAATTATTGCATATATGATACAATGTAGTCATCATTAGAATTTTGAGTTATATTTCTTTACTAAATGTACCTTATGCTATATGACATTGTTACACTTCTGAGTTAATGCAATAATTTATGTGTGTTAATACATCTGCTAGTTATTGTACAATAGAAGATCTACTTTGATTTTTCATACTCATGTTTACTAAGAGAAGGATATTTTTCTCTTTAAGTAAAAAATTTCTTGTTAAATATTTTATTTCACAAATTGATAAATACATGAATTTAACTTCTTTTCACATGTATTTATCTTTGTCTTCTATGTACATAGTTTTAAAGTGTACAACATAACCTCAGATTTAAACCCGATACTAGGGTTTAGACATTCTGAGTGTTGGTTTATTTATTTATAATTGTCTGTGTAACCATACAGATCAACTATATCTACCATAGTTTTTTTATGTTAAATACATGAGATTGTATAAACAATTTTTCTACATAAAATTAATCATGCATAAAATTAACTTTTTGTCACAATTCCATCTAGTTTACTTGAATAATTACTCCATACAAATAAATAATGTCTAAATTTCATTAGCACTAAAATTCATAACACATAATTGAATTTATTGTGCATACCAATTTTGGTAAGACTATTTGCCACCCAACCTTCAGCTTTCTCTCCACAGCTCCCCCTGAGAAGAGACCAATTCCTCTAAAGTGTAGACAACCTGTTGTCTACCTAGGAATTATATTCCATCACATAGACAAATTCTTGTCTACCCAGGAACAGCTTATTTAATCTTGATTTCCCGCAGCATGCTTCCATAACTGCGTCCAATTAAATTAGGATGTTTTTTTCCTTTTTGCCTAGGATTTCCTTTTTTTTTTCCACAAAAGCACTTCAAAACAAGCTTTTTCCTCTTTCTAGTTTTATTTCACTTCTTCTCAGTAACTTTCCACTTTACTGAGGTATCCTTTAGATTTTTATCTCCAATATAATATTTTTTATTTATTTTATTTTCTCCAAGGATTTTTGGAGAATTTGTGAAAGTCTTTGTATTCTTATCCATCCTCATGGATAGGGAATCTTGGTCTCCATTTTCTCTAGTCTTTACACAATAATTAAATTTCCAATTTATTTAATTCAAGCTTAATTTATGTCCACATGTACTTTTCCTATAGGTCCATTTGACCTTTACGATCATTAATTTCCTAAAATAAAAGAAGGAAGAAAGGAACGTTACATAAACCCAGGGGTTTAATATTATAAGGCAAAGGAATTTTTGAACCCAAGGGAAAAATATTAACATAAGAGATAAACAAGGCCAAGGGATCCATATCAAAAACATAAGAGATTAGTAAATCCTAGGAAAAAATATTTTAAATACAAATGAATGAGAAACTCACATGATTAATAAAGAGATTAATAAATCTTAGGAGTCAATCTTTTAAATAAAAAGGATTGATAAATCCACATGATTATTAATATTATAAACCAAGGGGAATACTATTAAACCAAATATATTATTATTATAAACCCGAAGTATATAAAATCCCTTTGAAAAATACTATAAACCTTGAAATAAACATGGTTGACCATGCTTGATTTAAACATTGAGACATTTTTTGTCACAATGCGACATTGAGAAAACTATGACCATCATTGACCATGGTTTATTTTCATATTGAGACAATATTTGTCACAATGTGACATTTGGCCATGGAAGACATTGATCGACTATGGCTATCGCTAATTAACAATGGTTTCCCATGGTTGATTTTCATATTGAGACAATGTTTTTCATAATGTGACATTGAACCATGCATTAGTATTAAAGTGAAGGACTAATATTTAACCCATAATATTTGGATTTAATAAACTGTAGGCATTAATATTACGAACCTAAATAATTATAAAACTTATGGGATCAATGTTATAAACCCAACGAATAAAAAAACAGAGGGAAATATTAATATTATAAACATAAAGCATCAATAAATCAAAGGGATTATTAGCATTATAAACAAAAAAAAAAAGAAATAAACAAAAGAGATTATTAGTATTATAAACCCAACAGATTAATATTATAAATAAAAATTATTAATAAACTAAAGTGATTAATAAAGTCGAAAGATCAATAAAATTAATAAAAAATATAAAAAATATAAAAAACAAAATAATTTAATAAACATTGAGAATTAATATTTTAAACTCAAGAGATTAATAAAACCAAAGGATTATTCATATTATAAACCAAAAGAACTGATATACTAAAGGGTTTAATATTATAAACCAAAGGAATTGGTGAACACAAGGGATAAATATTAATAGCCTAAGGGATCAATAAGGCCAAGGGATCAATATTAAAAACAAAACTTAATAAAGCCTACAACTCAATATTTTTAACACAATGGATTGACAAAGTCACATGATTATTAATATTATAAACCCCAAGTGATTGATCAACCTTACTGATTGTTAATATTATAAACCAAATGAATTAATAAACTAAAGCAATATTCAAGTCCACCATAAGTGAAACCAAAGAAATAACATTGAAATTAACATATTTTTTTTTTTTGTCTTTACATCGAAAAATCCCACTACAGAAATGGACTTGAAACTCTCCATCAAAAGTCATTTATCAAATAGCCTCTTGCAGAACATAACCAGACCGACCAAAAAAGAAACACCAATTCAAATCAACAGTATAATGATCATGATACTTAATTCTTTCCAACAAATCCCTTCTTGTTTTTGTCCTAGCCTCCCTCATGTGCACATGCAACAAATATTTTACATTCATTTTCATTTCATCTTGCACACGAAGATTCTCATGAATAAAAGCAGGAAGGATGCCATGTTTTATATTAAAATCAATTCGAAGATAAAAAATAAAACTAATCACTCTATAAATATTTTCCACTGCTTGATTATAATAGATGCCATCATTATTATGCATATCTACATTTGAAAGGAAGACGACAAAATCAAAATTAATACACAAAAAGATAGAAATATCTAAGCACATACATACATACATACATACATACATACATACATACATACATACATACATACATACATATATATATATATATATATATAACACCCCATTTCTATTATTGCTAAAAAACTTAATCTTAAAAACGTCATGGTATAAAATAACCTAACGCTATATGAACCAAATCATATAAAATTTATACAAATATAAAACTCACTAGAAATACATATTGTACACATGAAATGAGTGGTATGACCCTTATCACAATAATGAACAAGAAATCAAAAAATTTTAAACTTAATGTTTAAAATCAATTACCAATAATGCTAGTAATTCTATGTTTGTATTTAAATTAAATACACTAATTTTAGTTTAATATTGATATAAAAAATAAATATGTTGTCATTGAACCAAACCACACCATATTTAGCAAAGCACACTGATAAATATTATTAGTTTCATGTCATAGGGATATGGACTTCAATCTTGATTTTTAATGATTGGCTCATATAACAGGTTGTATATGTCGAAATGGTTCATTGTAAACAAAAGAAAACTAGCAACTTAAAAAAATGAGGTAAATTGAACAACATGAAAAATGATGTAACAACTTTCTCGTATATTACTTTGAATATGATGAATGTATTCATTTCATTAATACATGAAAATCATTATTATACTAAATGTAAATATAGAGGACAATAAAAGCAATAAAAAAAACATTCTATAAATATGTCACAATATTATTACTTGCATGTCATAGCGATATGGAATTCAACCTTTATTTTTATTGATAGGCTCATACAAATGGTTTTTTATCTCTGAATGGTTCATTGTAAAACAAAATAACAAAAACCACTTAAAAAAAAAAAAATTGAACAACATGAAAAACGATGTAAACAACTTTCCAAAATATTACTATGAGTATTATGAATGTATTCATATCATTAGTTTATCAAAATCATTATTGTATTAAAAGTTAATAAAGAGGATAATAAAAGAAATTCAAAAAAAAATCTATAAAGAGCTAAAAGTATTAATATTTTCATGTCATGACGATATGGACTTCAATATCTCCTCTTCTTTCTTCCTAATTTTAACATTTTCACTATATTTCATCTTCGCATAACTCTAAGAAGAGAAAGGTGGTGCAATGAATAAACCGTATATTGATTTCACCCTTGATATGGTTGTCAAGGTCAAGCCTTGCTTCTCTTTATTCCCAATATTAATTGATGATCATTCTAACGTCAAACCCTGTGATTTGTGGATTGTACGATCCCATGCCATCTTTAAAGGAATTTGTTTTCAATTTCCTCTTATCATTGGTGTGATAGGTCAAATATTTTGATTTTTTTCATCAAACAGAACACCAACATTCTTATAAAATACAATAGTTGTGAACATTGGAAGTTGACTTGGCTTAGAGGTAGCATATAAAATATCTCCTTCATATAACCAAGTGCACCGTTTACCAAACCATCTTCAACCAAAAAATTACATGTCAACATAACACGTTGGCCATGACACAACAAAACTTCACAGTCTAATTGATCATCATTGGTGCAACTAATTTATGAACGCCTTGAATTGTTAGCAATACATCATGCAATTGGAGAATTTAATGATTTCAACATATGCTTGTTATGGAAGGACACCAAATTATTTGTTGGAAATATGTGAACTATTTCATTAAATAAATCCCTTTCTCTAGGATGCAACCTCATATCAGCCCGTGACATAAGAAAATTGCAATCATCAAGAATGGGTTTTACATTTCTTATGTTATTGATGACTCTATGGAAACAAGATTGTTTCTCATTATTCCCTTTTTCGTGAAATATTGTGTTAAGAGTGACAACAATGTTGATTTTTTTCCACAATACTTTCCCTGATGTATTACTTGAACACAAAGGCGTATCTATCATAGGAGTTAGTTGGCTAAGGTCACCCACAAGGATGATGGATGTGCCACCAAAAGGAGAATTCCTTTTCTCTAGAAATGCTTCTCGTAATCAATGATCTATTTGCATGAATATCATTGATCCTAAAAATCTCATTTCATCAATCAATATATATCGAATACACCTCATTTATTCTTGGAATACTATTAGCAATTGACCCTGTAATGTTTTCATATCTTTAATCGTAATTTTTAGAGCACAATGTATCGTTTTTGCATGTATATTGAAAGCAGCTATTCCTATTGAGGTAAGAAGAAGAAAATGACTTTTTCCATTACTTGAAAAATTAGAAAGAGCTTCAACAATACAATGGATAATGAAAGACTTTCCAGTGCATCCAGTGCACTGAAAAATCATAAGAAGAGCTTCATGAATCTCATATTCAGCAAAATGCCTTAAAAAACATTCAAAACTAGGTCATTGTTTTTCTACTAATGAATCTGGAGAGGCAAATTTTCTATTTGAAAGGTCAACAATATCACCCCTTGATTTTCCATTCCTTCTAAAATTAATAGTTTCTTCAGCCACACCATCATAAATAGTTGTACTTTGTCAGTCAAAGGATATATCAAAATCCCTTTGACCAAGGGTTTGAAGATCAGAAACATTCACATTATTTGGTGGAACCAAGCAAGAGAAAAGTTGTCATTCTTGAAATTCATATTCAAGATCCATTTCTTGGTTAGCAAAATCACCATCTTTGCCATCTTCAATATTGTCGACAATTGATGGCGATCAACATGCCATGCTCGATATCGGAAATTCCTCCAATTTTCAACAATAGTTTTAGCTGAAAGCCTAATCTCCATATAAATGTCACGAAATGGATTGTACAAGAGCAGTTTTGTCAAGAAAAAGGTTTCAAATTCATCTGAACCCTCACTAGGAATGTAATAAATTTGTGGCCATATCTCAACAATAGCATCAACATCTCTATAATTCAAGGGATATTTTTTACGCTTGCTATCAAATGTCCAAGATCTTATTGTTTCTCTCAAAGATAGATGTTCAAGGAAAAAATGCCTCTTCTGATAATGTTGAATAAAAGTATTCTCAAATGAACATTGCATGCCATCCCTTGATATTTTCCTAAAAACCTTTCTTCCAACATTTAATGAAACAAATTTTGGACTAAAGACAAGAAGAGGTAGCTTAAGCAACATATGGCATATTTCTTGTGCTCCAATGTCACGATCAACAATTGTTTCTGCAAGAAACCTTCTATAAGCACATAAAGCATGATCCTTAGAGGCAATAGAGTTTGAAATTTTAGTTAACATATCATGATAACTTTCAGACCTTTTCTCTGCTTTTGATGCATATTTAGCAATATATTTCAGGATAACATACAGAGAAAGCACTGGTTGGCAATCAACATTTTCAGCCACATTGTTAGAAGGTCAATGTTATGCACATTGACCCTATCATCATTTCTTTCTGAGTCATATTTTTTTCTTCCTTGATCATCTATGAACAATCTTGATTCCTCAGAAAAATCCCATGGAGCAATGTACTGACATGCGATAATAGTTCCCTTTTTGCGCAAACAAGAATCTACACTACAGTTTGTGTGCCTTTTGAAACAGTTCAAAAATTATTCATAATCATTATGAGGATTGCAAGAGAAAATCTAATCAGTATTCAATAGGAAAGGGTCACCATTGAGAATTCTTGGAACCATTATGTTGTGATGATTTATTTCACGTGCATTCCATGTCAATACATAATTGTCAAATAATCTTTTTGCAATTTTTAAATCATAATAATTTGACCGATCAAGTCTTTCCATGTCAGCAGCTCCTTGCAACCATAGGAAACCGTGGATATGTGTTGAACCTCTATGTTGCCACTCATATATGAATAAAATGAATATAAAGTTACTAAAAAATATATAAATATAACCATAATAAGAAATTTAAAATGAATAGAAAATAAATTCAACAACACAGACCTGTACGAGAAGTCTTTCGCTTTAAGATATTTTTGGATAACTTCCTCTCGAAATATATTTAATATGTGGTGCATAAATATGGAAAAAATATGAGGGTAGTGGATAACATTCTCAATTTTCATATGATGGTCATTTAAGGAACGAGAATGCGAGGGTACATGCATGAAGGTATGCAACTCTGGCCACTTTGTGTCAGCTGCACTCAAAGTAAAAAACAAAGATGGACATCCCAATTGAGTAATCATGTTAGTCAATTCAACTCAAAATTTAGTATAGTATGCCCTTGTACCTCTCAGAGAAGAAATAAATGGAATAATATGCTCAACCAACTTATTATCTGGTAAACCATAAAGTTGGTGGTGCAATTTTTCAATTGTTTCTGGTGAGTTATCATGTGAATATTTATTCACAAAAAATGTAGCAGTTGCTCAGTGTTGATGCCTCATTATCATATTCAATAGGTAATATCAAAAGTGAGGATGGCTTCCAAACCTCTGACCATAGTATCTAAGAAGAGGCATTGCATACTCATGAAGTTCAACACCACAAATGAGTGGTTGAAACCAATCAACATCAGCAATGGGGAACAATGTGGGGAATTCCATTTGTAATAACTCCTCATTATTATATTCATCCACCGGAGAGGTTCCAAATTCTCTAATTTCTTCCACTTCTCTCCGTTAATTAGGTAGGAAAGAAACAAAAGAAGAAGGATGAGAGGACAAATGATCAACATGAAACCCTTCATTATTAGCTGCATTGATCTCAGGTTATTCAATATCACAATCAACAAATTCAATCCTGGAGGAGACATATGTTGATATTTGGGGCAGAGAATTCACTGAATCATAGTCAATTACAATATCTCGATAATATTTATCACGTTCAATTTTGAAAATCAATGCAACCATAACTCGAGATATTTTCACATAACATTCATAATATTTAGATTGAGCGGCATGTCTCCTCCCAATTAGAAATTCAATATCTTCAACATATAGAGGAATACTTTGTGCAATTGTAGAAATATCTTGGGGAAAACTAATTGTGTGGCTGCTATACTTACATCTCCCACCTCGAGCATGTGTCACTTGCAAAATAAGATTTACAGGTGATATTAAAATTTCTTCAACTTGAATAAGAACTCTTAAAATATGAGGTTTCTCAACAGGATCCATGTTATTATATCTATAAAAACACTGGGAACCTCTTTCATTGTTACATCGCCTATAAACAAGTCCTTCATAATCTCTCAAAACCTAGATTCCAGGATATGATTCTTCGCACATGTGGCACATTTGGACAATTGAAAAACTATCTATCTTTTCTCAAAATATTTTATGTACTGCAATAATGTTTTCATAAAAAATAATATGATATGTATCGGTTGGACCATGTGGAGAACAACGTGGAAGAGTATAATTTCTTCTAAAATGTACTTTATTTTCAACACCATGAGATTCCCTTCCCAAATTTGAAACATGTGGAACATATCTATGACAGGTCCTTTCCAAATTTATGGTCTACATTTCTGGAAACTGAGAGAATGATAAGGTGTATTTAGCATAAAAAAATTTAAAATTGAATGTCCATCTAATTAGAAATGAAAAAATTAAAAAAAAAAAAATCAAATTCATTCAATATTTACATTTTTTTGGTGATGTGGATGAAGGCTATGAGATGGTTTCTCTTCACTTCTGACATCAATGGATAGGAAATTTGGGGAGTTAGTTTATATGCCTCTATTCAAATGAGTTGTTTCATGTTTCAACAAAACAAAATTCATTATAAAGATAAATGTCCAACCAATAAATGTTAAAATTTGTAAAACAAATCAAATACACCAAAAATTACATCATTTTGACAATTTTATGTTTTGGATTCCATTTCTCCAACCTCATTAGATGAAATCATGTTCCATAAAAGGTTATAAAATACAATTTACAATGTCTAATGATAAATGAAAAAATGAGGAAATTATCAAATTCATTCAACATTTACATTTGGTTGGTGATCTAGATGAACGCTATGAGATGGTTCCTCTTCACTTATAACATCAGTAGATGGAACATATACGAAGTTAATTTTTATCCCTCTATTGAAATAAGTTGTATCATGTTTGAATAAAATAAAGTATGCAATAAAATTTATTTCCAACCTACTAAAAATTCAAAAAATGAAAAACAAATCAAATACATTGAACATTAACATTAATTTGTTGATTTGATTGTTGAGGAAAATGCAGTGGAAGGCTATGACATGTTTGATCTTCAATTCTCAGATTAGTAGATGGAAGACTTGGGGAGTTAATTTCTACAGCTCTATTAAAACAAGTTGTATCCTATTCCAAGAGAAGAAAATGCCTTATAAGTTTAGTAAAAAAAATACTATAAATAGAGGGATGCAATAAAACAACCACTATTGCAACAACCTTCATAATATGTTGGCTCGAGGGGTCCTGACCCAGATTCAGTGTGCAAGGTTTTCCAACAAACCCCTATACTACTAGTCCTTTCGGCAGTGCCTTGCTTGGGCAAGTCAAAGTCTCACCCGAAGTAGTATGGGTGGGTGCTGGAACCAGGTTTCCGCACCTTGAGAAGGGATGGGTAACGCAAGAAGTGTTGCGCTAGGTCCTATAATTCCAATATTACCTTGTTTTGCACAGGGTTAAATAAGTCTATGTTCGTGTCCACGTGTGCTAGATCTATAATTATATACTTTTATGAAAATAACACAGAAATATATAAATAGAACAAAATAGATCGAGATCCAGAAACACACTTAAGCAAATCTTCGCAGTTTAAAGACAAAAAATGCACAATATAGAAATTACCAAAAATTTGCACAAGAGTACCCACAGATTCAGTTCTTTATCAATCTTTCTTATACATTCATTCATCAATGGTTCCTTACAATTCCCTTCCCAACCTGCGCACACAGCTCGACTTGGATCTCCATGCACACAGCCAGTTGGATTCCTTTCCCAAAAACCCAAATAGATAGCTTAAAGCACAAATCGCATCAATAGCTCATCATTCTTGTCCTCTACAATAAAAAATATCCCTCTATTTATAAAAATCTAGCCTAGATTTTGTTATGGTCTGTAAACCTTGGTTTTTGGACCCCTGGTTTACCCTTTGACCCATTACAATGCTTTCGTAGCTTTGACCCACCCCAAAACCCCTGCGCTAGACTAACTTTATTCAAAAATATTCAAAATGGACTAGTTTTGCAGCTTGTAGGAGACCCTATTCCAACAGTCCCCCAACACAATCTTGTGACTCGTGCTGAGTCACTGCGGCGGTGCGACCATATAGTCCTTAGCCTGGTATGGCTTGAGTCAACTACCCTTGACAAAGCCAGGAAAGAGGTCATCACACAGGGTAGCTAGCTGGAATGCTCCGCCATTCGTGATCTCCTTAACTATGTAGGGACCAAGCCAGTGCTGCCGGAATTTCCCTGGATGTTTCGAAAATTGGCTATCGTATAAAAGGATGAGATCACCTTCAACGAATGTCTTTTGGTGAATATGTCAATTATGCCAAGCTTTATCGCGGGCCTTCTGAACCTATTGGTGAAAATTAGCAATAAATTGATCTTCCTCCAAAGCCACCAGTTGCGCAAGATGCTCCTCTATGATATCTGGGTCCGCCATATTTGTAAATGCTGCGATGCGTAGGCTAGCAACAACATATTCTATGGGCATAATGGCCTCCTTGCCCTAGACCATTCAGAAGGGGTCCTGCCTGTCAACTTATTGCAGGTCGTTCCGTAGGCCCATAGAACTGATGGGATTCAAACATCCCAGTCACTACAATCGGCATTGCAAACCTTAGTTAATGCCTATTCCAAAATTTTGTTAAAAGCTTCAACTGCCCCATTTTCCTGGGGATGATATGGTGTACTCTTCACATGGTGGATCCAGAATTCCTCATTCAAAGCTTCAATTGTTTGGTTAACAAAGTGTGTACCTCTGTCACTCATTAGGATCTTTGGGTAGCCAAACCTAGTCAGAATCTGCTCAAATATGAAGTGCACAGCAGTATCCGCAGTATAATATTTCACCGCTTGTGCCTCATCCCCTCCAATGACGTAGTTAGTGGCAGTGATAATGTAGCGCGCACCTGTTTTCTTGCCTGGAAGATTATAAAGTCAATGGCCCATTTATCAAAAGTTTGTAGGAAAACTTGAGGCTATAATGGCATGTCATCTCAGCGTGAGGGTCGTCCAGTTCACTGGCATGTATCACACAATCTGCAATAGGTGTAAGAATCCTGATGCAAGGTAGGTGACCATAATCTAGCCCTCAAAATATTTTGTGTCGTAGATCATCCTGCATAGTGGCCTCCTTCGACTCCATCGTGTGCTTCTGCTAAAACGGTGGGCCGTTCATGTTCCAATACATACCTTCATAGTATTTCATCTACGCCTAGCTTGTATAACTGACCAGCAATGATAGTAAATTCTGCAACATGGGTAACCAACTCCTTTTTCTTATGCACCGAATATTCTACAGGGGCCATGCCCATAGTAAGGAACTCAATGATATCAACAAAGTGAGCATCAACCACCTTAATGGTGAACAGGTGTGCATCAGGTAAGCCCTCTTCCAATTTAGTAGCCTCTTCCCCTATTTCAATGTGAGAAAGATGATCCAGGCCTGCATTCAACCTCTTGGGCTTAACGATGATCTCAAAATCATATTCCTGGAATAACAACAACCAGCGGAAAATCTCCCCCCCAACACAGGCTTGTTGACCAAGTATTTCAAAGCCGAATGATCAGTGAACATCTTAAAGTGCCCACCCAACAGATAGTGCCGATATTTTTGTAATGCGTATACCATAGCCAGTCCTTTGCACTCAGTGGTAGAGTAGTTTTGTTCTGTGCTTGAGAGTATTTGACTCACAAAGGCAACCAGGTGATCAATATCTCCTTCTCCAGGTTGAGTGAGAACCACGCCCAGGGCGATGCCTAACGCATCCACATGTACATGAAATTTCTTTGACCAGTCAGGAAATATCAGTATGGGTGTAGAGATCATCTTCTCCTTTAGAACTTTGAAGCCCTTTTGATATTCGTCATTCCAGAAAAAAGAGACATATTTTTTTAGCAGTTGTTCCATAGGTGTTGTGATCAGAGCATACCCTTGAATTAATTTCCTATAATAGCCCATGTGGCCGAGAATAGAACACAACTATTTTTCCATTATGGGGCCTGCAAGGTTGATAATTATGCCTATATTCGCAGGATCAACCATTAATCCTTGCCGACAGACTATGTGTCCAAGAAATATTCCGAATGGTACACAGAATATGCACTTTTTGATATTCAAGGAGATATGGAGCTTCTACCATGCCTCCAACATTAATTGCAAGTTAGAGACATGCTCTTTTACCAGGCCAAAGACCGTCCAGTCATTGAAGTAAACTTCTAGGAACTTATGAATAAACTCCTTGAATACATCCACCATGACCCTTGAAAAGATAGTAGGTTCATTCTTGAGACCAAAGGGCATGACCATATACTGGAAGGAACCCCATTCGGTCGCAAAGGTAGTCTTACTATGATCTTCAGGTGGAATTATGATCTTGTGGTATCCTAAGAACCCATTGGTGAAGGAATATGCCTCCTGGCCACCCATTCTATCAAGGATTTCATCAGGGAAGGATGTAGGGAAGGGTTCATGGATGCAGGCATCGTTTAAATTTCGTAGATCCACACAGATCCGTATTTCCCTCTTTTTCTTCCTCTCCTGGATGACCACTGCACTTACCCAATCTGAATGTTCAATTGGTTCAATGATACCCACGGTAAGCATTTTGTCCAGCTCTTCTTTGACCTTTTGCTTATATTCAGGATTTAATCAGTAAGGCTGCTACTTGACAGGAAACGCCTTGGGTTTCAAAGTGATGTGCATAATTCCTAGGTCCCCAATGATTCCTTTGAGCTCAGAAAACTTTGTTGGAAATAAGTCCCGATACTCTGCAAGTAGCTCTACAATTTTTCCTATGGTTCCTTCCTCTCAATAGTCCCAAATTTTGTAGAAATTTGAATAAATGATATATTATTCACCAATATTCTCCTGATCACACACTATTTTAGCTTCATGCATAATACAGAATCTCTTCTACCATTGATCATCACATGCAGAAATAAAATCAATTGCATGCATACATTAAAACCACAAACAATCACACATATGAACACGGTATTTAATGGGAAATCTTAAAGCTGAAAACCCCAACTATCTGTATATTATATGTCATGGAGATCATGTAACAATCATAGTACAAAATCTCCTCACAAGCTCTCATGCACAACCTCAATTGCTACACACTATCAAGCTAGATCTAGCAAAACACATGCTCCAATCTTTTGCCACTTGATAGACAGCCTCTATTGTGTTTCAATGCTATGGGATGGCTTCATTAAATAGATAAACCACGGCTTGGTATAACGATCCTCATGGGCTATACTATCTCTACGTATTTGAAAGTAAGCGTAAATTCTGGCGATGAGGTTAATTTTAGTTTCACCTATGCCTGCTTGGTCTCCACTTTGAAAGCTGTCCATGCTGGCGAAGTTAACTGATGCATTCTTTAGTTGATTTATGAGTTTATAATTAGTGAATTAATTAATAATTAATTCACACCACTCTCACTAATTGTATCAATCAGTTAAACTGAATACGAATAGCTCAACTATGTTTAGATTAGTTAAACTGAATACAACTCCACTAACTTCCTCAATCAACTCCACCAAACTCTCTCACATGAGTTCTAACTGAAGTATCCATGCAATAGCTCCACTTAACCCTTAGGAATAGTGTAATTCCTTCTGTCAGCTCCTATGCCACATTTGTGCATAAGCTGAAGTGCTCGAGGAATAAGATAATTTTTAGAGTCTAAATATTATTAAGAGCTAATAATATTTGACATATCCATTTTTAGGTCACGGCAATATAAAAATAGATTCCACCGAGTATGTCTAAAAATATAAGTCCATCTATTTTTTCTAACTTTACCAACCATCCACAAATAGCATCCTAGAACTCATAGAACATGATCCATATATCTAAAAATAGACATAGTTTAAAAATAGACTTTGCGCCAAAAATAGCCTGCGAGCCCACTTAGTGAAGGTGACTCCTTTCCACTAAGCTCATCATCTTGTTGCAATCTCAAAACTCCCTCTCAACAAGATATGGATTGTCTGCAACCCCTATCCTGCCCCTATGGTATTCAAATTTTCTCTGGTGAGCGCCTTCGTCAGACTACCTGCATCCTAATCTTTTGTAGGAATGTATTGAAGCAACATGATCTTATGCTGCACACAATATTTGATATGATGATACCAGATATCAATATGTTTAGATCTATCATGAAACACAGGATTAATCGAGAGTTTAATGCAACTCTGATTATCACAATGTATCACTGTGGGATCTAAATGTGAACCGAACAAACCAACCAAGATCTTCCTCATCCAGATAGCCTCGTATGACCCAAACTCGGCGCCTGTCTCGGCCTCCTCTTTTGAATTGATTGCCACGGATCTCCGCTTCATGCTGCATGCCCAGCGCGTTTGAAGCCCAATCACCCCGAAAATCCCTCCAGATGTGCTCTTTCTGTCCGTTGGGCTCCCTGCCCAATCTGCATCCGTGAAGCCACACAGCTTCACCTCATCTGACTGTCTGTACCATAATCCATATCCCGATGTGCCTCTGAGATATCTAAATACATGCTTCCCCACCTTCCAAAAGAGCTTGGTTGGCTTAACCATAACTTGTGAAAGCTGGTTAACAGCATAGCATATGTCAGGTTGTGTATTGACCAGATACATAAGCGACCCCACCAACTGTCGATAAACAGTGGCATTCACTACCTCCACTGAAGTAGCATCCTCCTTCCTCCAACCACCAGGAAGAGGAGTATCAACAAGCTTGCAGCCATGCATGTTGAACTTCTCCGGTATCTCCCGGGCATACTTGCCTTGAGAAACAAACAGTCCATCACTGCGCTGCCAAATTTCCAATCCTAGGAAATACTGAAGGAGGCCCAAGTCCTTCATCTCAAACTCCTATGCAAGATCAGCCTTGCATGAGTGTATCAATAGTTCATCACCTGTGAAAATAAAATCATCTACATAAAGTACAATGATCAACAACTTACCCTCCACCACAATCTGGTATAGGTTAGGATCTGCCTCACTCTTCGAGAATCCAAGTCCGGTGAAATAACTGTCTATCCATGTGTACCAAGCACGAGGTGCTTGTTTCAACCCATACAATGCTCTCTTAAGCCTGCACACATGAGACTCACTGCTGAAGATCTCGAAACCTTCGGGCTGCTCTATGTACACTTCCTCCTCAATTACTCCATTGAGGAACGCAGTCTTCACATCCATCTGATGAATGTGCCACCCCATCTGCGCTGAGAGAGAAAGAATCGTCCGTATGGAAGAATACCTTGTGACAGGTGCAAAGGTCTCCTCATAATCGATCCCCTCTATCTGTGAAAAGCCTCAGGCAACAAATATTTCCTTGTACTTCTCCACACTCTCGTCAGCTTCCTACTTCACTTTGTAGATCCATCTCGAACCCACCATTGATTTCCCTTCCGGTCTCGGGACAATCGCCCATGCACTTTTTCTGACAATCGAATCATACTCTTCCACCATGGCATCTACCAATGCGGGGTCCTCCATAGCTTCCTCGAAAGAGGATGGCTCTGTCACGATACACTTGCTCACAAGAGCCATGTATCCAGTGTATCGATCAGGTGACTGTCTCTGTCTGCGCTGTGATGTAGGTGCTCCTACAACCTTCTCTGCATCTTGAGCCAGTCGCTCAACTTCTATAGTGCGCTTCCGCCCTCTGATGGTTGGCGCTGCCTGAGTGGTCTCTTTCACTCCATGAACCTCATCTTGTGGCTGATCCACATCCTGAGACT
Source organism: Pinus albicaulis (assembly GCA_034641835.2). Lineage (NCBI taxonomy): Eukaryota > Viridiplantae > Streptophyta > Pinopsida > Pinales > Pinaceae > Pinus > Pinus albicaulis. Next base: position 1,287,791,834 of record CM076582.1, read on the forward strand.
CTTCCTTAGGAACTAATAGCTCCTCATCTACATGCAAGTGTGGCTCCCTCTCAAGCGAACACTTCATGGCTTTCTCCTCCTGAAATTTGATACCCCGTCGCACAAGAGTCTTCCGACTGTCTGGAAAATACACACGATAGTTGTGGGGCGTATTAGTGTACCCCACAAATATCCCAACCTCCGCAGTCAGCTCCAGCTTCTTCCTGGAATCCTTCATCACATGAATGTAAACAGGTGAACCAAAAATCCTCAAATGGGAAATATCAGGGCTCTTACCAGAAAATGCCTCCTCGGGTGTACTCATGCCAAGTATCCTATGAAGACAACGGTTCTACACATATACTGTAGTATTGCATGCCTCCGCCCACAAGTGAATGGGTAGACCCTGATCATGCAACATCGCCCATGCAGCACCCACGATCTTTTTGTTCTTCCGCTCAGCAACCTCGTTCTAGTGTGGGTTATGAGGTGCTATGAGCTCTCTTCGAATTCCTTCTACACTGCAAAAGTCCTTGAATTCGCCAAATATGAATTCACCACCATTGTCGCTCCTAAGAGACTTCACCTGCTTTCCTGATTCTTTCTCAACCAGTGCCTTGAACTCACAGAACTTTGAGTATGTCTCGCTCTTCTTCTGCATGAAGAAGATCCAACACTTACGAGAAAAATCATCAACAATATCACATAATACCTGTGCTTTGCTGTCGAAGCTACTGAGAAAGGTCCACACACGTCTGTGTGAATTCTCTCAAGGATCGTCGTGGCGCGACTATCCTTCTTGTGAAAGGTGGCTTTCACAAATTTTCCCAAGTTACATCCCTTGTACTGATCTAACTGTGTAAGAGTGCCTTTAGGAAGCCCAGTAGAAATCTACTGCAATATCTTCAAAGCTCCATGGTGAAGGCGGCCCAATCTCCGATGCCACAGCTCACCATCATCCTGGCTCACCACTCCTTCTGCCTTGCCTGCCATTGCTGCACAACCATCTACCTGCAATTGATAAAGGTTCTTAACTCGAACCCCTATCCTTCGGGTCTCACCAGTTGCCTTACTGCATAGGAAAGCCTTTCCCTCGCTAAAGACAAAATAATATCCCTTGTCTTCTAACATCGCCACAGAGATAAGATTCTTCTTCAATCCTGGAACATGCATCACTTCCTTCAATCTGAAGGGTTTAATAGACTCCCTCTCAAAGAAAATGGTACTGATACCGGTCGCACTGTATCTACCATCATCGCCCATCTCGATGTGCACTCCAAGATCTTTCTCATCCAGATCAGTAAAAAAATGTCGATCTGCTGTCATGTGAAAAGACACACCACTGTCCAGAAACCACACTGAACCGATCACACTTGAGACCAAGCATGTGATCAGTGAAAAATCTAGCTCAAACTGTGAGGCTAAGACCTCTCTAGCTGCAGATCTAGTAGCCTGCTTATTTTTCTTCTTCTACGGACAATTTGTGGCATAATGTCCATGTTGGTGATAGTGAAAGCACTTCACCTTGGACATGTCCTGCTTCTTGCCTTTCGCACCATATTGAGAAGCTTTTTTGCTCTTCCCATTCCTTGATTTGGAAGCCAAAGCACAATTCTCTTCATCAGAGTTCTTTGATGAATATCTGTCCCTGGTACTCTACCTTATCTCCTCTTGCACAAGATCCGACCAAAGTCACTCCCATCCTGGCAATTTCTCCCGACCATTGACAGAGTCCTGATAGGAGTGCCAACTCTTCGAAAGCCCAAGGAGAGCCAAGCTCACCAAGTCCTCATCATCAACAGTTACCCCCACACTTTCCAGCTAATCCCTAAATTGGTGAACTTCGTGAGGTACTTGGGCATACTGTCGCCTTTCTCCATCTTTATGTTCCTAAGTTTTTCCTTGAGCGCCAACTTCCTCTGGTCGCTCTTGCTTTGGAATAAATCTGTCAAAGCTTTCCACATCAAGAATGGAGAAGCCTTACCATGAAGGTTGGACACTATGTGATCCTTCACGCCCTCCAATAGAATCCTTCGACACTTTGTTGTCTTCTTTTTCCATGCGTCAAGTACAGCAACATCAGTAGAAGTAGGCTTTGGGACTTCAGCATCTACGAACTCCTTCAACCCATTGTCATCTAGCACTGCCTCCATCCTGTCCTTCCATGCAATATAATTTTAGCTGACCTCAAGGGCATACTCCAATCGTAATCCGTTGAAAGACATCTCAACTTCGACACCAAGAAAACACTACTGCAAATTCGAATTCCACCAGCACAAAACTCAACCGCTTCAATGTTTTGCAATTGCTCCAATGATCAATATCACTTTGATACCATGTAGAAATTTGAATAAATGATATATTATTCACCGATATTCTCCTGATCGCACACTATTTTAGCGTCATCCATAATACATAATCTCTTCTACCATTGATCATCATATGCGGAAATAAAATCAATTGCATGTGTTGACACCTTATCCTAAGGATTGGGTGTGGATATGTAATATTGTATAATAAATAATATTATGAAATAAGGAAGGCCAAGAGTCATTGGGAGATGAATCCCAATAGCCTCACCTCCATGTATAAATACATGTACACTCTTCATCTAATACACATTCTGATTTGAGGAGTTACCTCCTGGTTTGACATGGTATCAGAGCCAGTCCCACTATTGACATTTTTGCCTATCGTGTAACTCCCTCATTCCTTTGCTCAGTCAATTTTTATGCTAGTTTCTGCTGCTCCATTAAAATTTCTATACTATAATTCTACATTTTCTTTTTATTTTTCTCTGCAATTTATGCACAGCTCTAACATTTGCAGCTCCTGAAGATTCTGCAATTTGCAACCCCTGAAATTCTGCAATTTGCAGTTCCAGGAGATACCTGCCACTTTGCAATTCTGCAGTCCTGCATCTCTGACATTCCAGTTTTTTTTTAAAACGGCCTCTCAGCCTCTCCTCTTTCTAGTTCCTGGCCTTACAGCTCCCCTCTTCCCCTCACCCATGCCTTTACATACCCCCCTCACTCCCATTTCTTCCCCTCATTACTATCTCTCCCCGCCCCATCATATCATTACACCGTCCACTGCATATTCACTGCTATACCGCGCTATTCAGTTCTTACCACGCTGCATATTCACCATTATCCCCAACGTCGACACCGCCCACGGCCCAACTGTAATACGCTGTCTATTCTTTCAACTCCTACATAACTCGACTCACATTGAAAGAACCCATTGTATAGCCGACTCACTACATATCCGACTCCTCTCCACGTTGTTTTCAACTCCACCGTCCATATATAATAGCGCTCATATATCATATTCAATATCGCACAGCGTGATATATTCAATATCGCTTACAGCACTGCCTGTCATATAATACCCCTGCGACTTTACCTCTGTCATATAATATCCCCATGTTGTTTTAACACTCATTACACAACGTTGTTTTAACACTCACTACAATTTTAATACTGCTTTGTCATATATATATATATATATATATATATATATATATATAACCGCCCACCATAAAATCGCTCCCACATTCATTATTCGATACCGTTGTCCATATAATACAGATCTGTCTTATATGCTCCCCTTCTCATTGTTTTACATCCCCAATATTCATACGTTGTTTGTTTTACATCCAATACCACTATACAATACCACTTCATTCTTAACAATACCGCCCTCCCATTGATATATGATACAACGCTCTGTCCTCTGCAATAATACATTGTCTACTTTTGCTCCAATACATAATACATTGTGTATGATACGCTGTCTATGATACATAATATGCCACACTGCAATAATACATTGTCTACTTTTGCTCCAATACATAATACATAGTGTATGATACAGCGCTCTGTCCTCTATTTCATACTCACTATAGCCTTATTCCCCCCCCCCCCCCCCCCCCCCCCCCCCAACCATTTCATAATACCACCTCCCATACAATTTTTTTCCAAAAATATATATATATATACTTTTTTGGTGCAGAATTCAGTATTTTTAGCAAGAGTTTTTGTCCCCTTTAATTGAGCAAATTTCCAGAATTGAAGATTTTCTAGCAGAATTTTACCTCTTCAAAAGAATTTTTTCCAGCAAACTAATGCATTCTCTCATATCTATTGTTGGGGTGGTTCTCTCTGGAAAAGAGAACTATCTTGAATGGTCTCGGAATATTAAACACACACTCATTTTTAATGAGCTATGGAAAGGAATCTGTGAAGGACAAGAAGGAAATCCACCAGCAAAGCCCACTTCAGACAAGGAGCTCGCCATTTGGGAAAACAATAACTGCAAGGCCTATGCCTTGATTGTAGCTTCCATAAATGAAGAGGTGATTCGCCATATTTCATCATTCTCAAATGCCTATGATGCCTTGAGCAAGCTAAAAGAACTCTATGACTCACATTCAGAATTAGAAAATGTTCAATTGATGATTAAGTTGTTCAGTCTTGAAATGAAGAATGATGATCCCCTTACCTTAGCTTCAGAAGTTAGATATATCATGCATGATATTGATATCACTGGTGTAAAAATGGACATACCTCTCATAGCATATGTTAAGGCATTATATTCGACTTACTCACATTATCTTGAGTCTTTGCAAGCAAGTGGGAACCTTGAGCATATCACCTTTGATACACTTGAGAAAAAGTTTGCAGAAAGAGAGAAAGCTTTCGGGAAGATGACAGTCCCTTCGTCTTCCAAAGAGGTTGCATACTTGGCACATAGAGAAAAGAGTCATGCTCCAGATTCATCCAGAGGAAGAGGTGGCAGAAGAGGAAGAGGAAGAAGAAACTTCACAGAAAGGGGGGGCAGACAATCTGACAAATCCAATCTTCATTGCACACATTGCAATAAAGATGGACATGATGCATCCAAATGCAGAACACCTTGGGAGAAAATTGAGCAGCAAAGAAATCAAGACAAAGGTAAAACTAATGACAAAGACAAAGGTAAAGCACCTGAATCTGCTCATTATGTTCTAGCACATTGTAACAATGGAGTAAATGAAGACTTATTTGATGTTTCATTTACTTCATGGAGAGATGATTGGTTGCTAGATTCAAGAGCAACATGTCACATGACATTTAGAAAAGATTTTTTTGAAGAATTCACTGACAAAGTTGATGGAGCAGTATATTTCGCAGATAAATCCAAACTCAAGCCATCAGGGCTTGGCACAGTTAGGCTTAAACTGCCTGGTCTTCCAGATCATATTCTACATGAGGTTCTATACCTCCCTAAGTTGAGGAGAAACTTGTTGTCCCTGGTCCAAATCCGCCAACAAGGACACTCCATTCACTTGTTTGATGGCAAGGCAGAGGTCAGAAAAGCATCAGATCACTCACTTGTCATGGAGGGAATAGAAGAAGGGAGACTCTTGAAGCTGAAAGGTTCATTTGCTCATGCTCAAAACTTTGCATTCAGTTCACATCATGATGAAGGTACATTTCCATCAAGTCTTTTATGGCATGCTAGATTTGGACACTTAAATTATGACAGCCTTCGTTTGTTGAAGAAAAATGGTGTTGATGGACTGCCTACAATTCCTAGAAAACCTAAGGAATGTGATGCATGTATTCTAGGAAAGCATAGCAAACGACCATTTCATGATTCACACTCAAGAGCACATAGGAAACTTGAACTTGTTCATTCAGATTTATGTGGCCCTATGCCTATTGCTTCTGCAAATGGAAACAAATACATGATGACATTTATTGATGACTACACCAGAATGTGTTGGATTTACTTATTGAAGAACAAGTATGATGCTTTTCAAACATTCAAGAATTTTCATGCATGGATTGAAAATGATGCACAAACACATATTGGCTCTCTACGTACTGATAATGGAAAAGAATACACTTCAAACGAATTTGAAAATTATCTTCGTCAACATGGAATCAAACATCAAACAACTGTGCCATATAATCCCCAACAGAACGGTGTAGCTGAAAGAATGAATAGAACTATTTTAAATATGGTTCGCTCCATGTTATTTTTCAAGAATGTGAAATTGATGCTTTGGGCTGATGCAGTTCTATGTGTTGTTTACATAAAGAATAGGTGTCCTTCAAGTTCAATTAGAAACAAAACTCCTTTTGAAATGTGGCATGGCCACATTCCTTCGGTAAAGCATTTCAGGGTCTTTGGGTCCACCTGTTATGCCTTGATACCCAAGGGTCAAAGGAATAAACTTGGTGCTAAAATTTTAAAATGTATCTTCTTGGGGTACTCCAATACCTCCAAAGGATATCGTCTCTATGATGAAGAAAATAAGAATTTTGTAATAGCAAGAGATGTCATATTTCTTGAGTCTTCCAAGAGTGACAAGGTTGTTGAGCGGCAACTTGATCGCCTGGATAGATTCACGCATGCAAAGTCTTTCCAAGAATTTTATAATCAGATTCCACATATTGAAGGGGGGATTCAGATATTGAATCAAACTGTGGAATCGTGTCCTGAAGCACTCTCTCCCCCACATGAATAAACAACCATGGATGACACATTGGATGATGTGATTGATAGAATTGGGAGATTGAATCTTGAATCAATCCCAACTCAGTCAAATGACCAGCCTGGGCCATCTCAGAAAGGTCTTCCCAAATGGTTGACAAAGACACTAGAGAATGTTCATCCTAATGAGGTTGGAAAAACAGGAACAAGAAGTTCCACTCAACAAATCGAAGGTGATGTAGATAATTCTGATTCTCCTATTGATATGGATATTGCTTATAACTGTGAATTGAGTTTGTCTATAGATCATGAACCAACTTCCTTCAAAGAAGCCGCTTCTCATGATGAATGGAAAGAAGCGATGCAAAAAGAGTATGATGCCTTGATAAAGAATGGCACTTGGAAGCTGGTTGATCCGCCTTTGGGAACAAAACCAATTGGCTGTAAGTGGGTCTACAAGAACAAGTATAAAGCAGATGGCTCACTTGACAAGCACAAGGCCAGGCTTGTGGAAAAAGGTTTTGCACAAAAATAAGGAATCGATTATGAAGAAACTTTTTCTCCCACAGCAAAATGGACCACCATCCGGACTCTCTTTGCCCTAGCAGCTCAGAATGGATGGAAAGTCCATCAGATGGATGTAAAAATAGCTTTTTTGAATGGATATCTAAAGGAGAAAGTTTATATGTCCCAGCCAGAAGGATTTGTTGTAAAGGGTCAAGAACACAAAGTTTTCAAGCTTATAAAATCCTTGTATGGCCTCAAGCAAGCACCACGAGCCTGGTATGAGAAATTAACCGAGCATCTTCTGAAACTTGACTTCAAACATTTTGATCTTGATGATGAAACTTTGTTTGTTAAGAAAGTTGGAAAAACAGTTGTATATCTTGTGGTATATGTAGATGATCTTTTGATAACAGGGAATAATGAGAGCTATATTTCATCCATGAAGAAAGAATTGAAGAAAGGTTTTGAAATGACTGATTTGGGTCATGTTCATTACTATCTGGGTATTGAAGTAATTCAACATCCTAAATTTATATTTCTTTCTCAAAATAAGTACATTGGAGATCTATTGAACAAGTTTGGCATGGATGAATGTAATCCCTTAACCACTCCAATGGAACAAAACTTGAAGCTCACATCTATTGAAGGGAAGGAATTTGAGGATGCAACTAAGTATAGACAGCTTATAGGAAGTCTTATCTACGTGAACACCACCAGACCTGACATTTCATTTGCTGTTGGAATCCTCTCAAGGTTCATGCAAAAACCTTGTGAAGGACATTGGTCTGCTGCAAAAAGAGTGTTAACGTACTTGAAGGGGCCTCAATACTTTGGACTCAAATACACACAGGTAGGCGACTTCAACTTGATCAGATACTTTGATTCAGACTTTGATGGCGACAAAGAAATAGGGTGTTTACTACAGGTTACACCATGAGTCTTGGATCAGGAGCTGTCTCATGGAGATCACGCAAACAACCAGTTCCAGCAGATTCCACGACCGAGGCAGAATATGTGGCAGCAGCTGAACCAACAAAGGAAATTGTGTGGCTCCGAAAAATCCTTGAAGATTTGCAGATGAAACAAATGTATTCCACACCACTGATGATTGACAACACTTCTGCAATAAATTTGGCCAAGAACCCAAATTTCCATGATCGAACAAAGCACATAAATACAAAATACCATCTAATTCGACATCATGTTTAGGACAAAACCATCCATCTACATCACTGTTCCACAAATGAGAAAACCGCTGATATATTCACCAAAGCACTTGGCAGAGAAAATTTTTAAAAGTTCAGATCGATGGTTGGACTCACCAACATCCCTTCGGATTAAAGGGGGGAATGTTGACACCTAATCCTAAGGGTTGGGTGTGGATATGTAATATTGTATAATAAATAATATTAGGAAATAAGGAATGCCAAGAGTCATTGGGAGATGAATCCCAATAGCCTCACCTCCATGTATAAATACATGTACATTCTTCAGCTAATACACATTCTGATTTGAGGAGTTACCTCCTGGTTTGACAACATGCATACATTAAAACCACAAACAATCACACATATGAACACAATATTTAATGGGAAAGCTTAAAGCTGAAAACCCCAACTATCTATATATTATATGTCATGGAGATCATGTAAAAATCATCGTAGAAAAGCTCCTCATAAGCCCTCATGCACACCCTCAACTTCTACACACTATCAAGCTGGATCTAGCAAAACACATGCTCCAATCTTTTTCCAATTGATAGCCAGCCTCTATTGCATAATTAATGCTATGGGATGGCTTCATTAAATAGATAAACCACCTAGATTGAACTTCGCAATCCTCATGGGCTACTCCACCTATCTGTGTGTTGCAAATAGAAACTGTATAGTCACAACTGATAGTTAACTTGCTCTTTCACCTATCTCTACACTGGTCTCCACTGAAACTCTCCATGCACTGAAGTTAACTGATGCATTATTTAGTTGATTTATGAGTTTATAATTAGTGAATTAATTAATAATTAATTCACACCACTCTCACTATTTGTATCAATTATTTAAACTGAATAAAAATAGCTCAACTATGTTTAGATTAGTTAAATTTAATACAACTCCACTAACTTCCTCAATCAACTCCACCAAACTCTGTCACATGAGTTCCAACTGAAGTCTTCATGCAATAGCTCCACTTAACCCTCAGGAATAGCATAATTCCTTCTGTCAGCGCATGTGCCACATCTGTGCACTTAACTGAAGTGCTCCAAGAGAATCAGATAATGTTTAGAGTCTAAATATTATTAAGAGCTAATAATATTTGGCATATCTATTTTTAGACTGGTAATCTAAAAATAGATTTCGCCCAGCATGTCTAAAAATAAAAGTCCATCTATTTTTTCCGACTTGACCAACCATCCACAAATAGCATCCTGCAACTCATAGAACATGATCCATATGTCTAAAAATAGACATGGTCTAAAAATAGACTTTGCGCCAAAAATAGCCTGCGGGCCCACTTAGTGAAGGCGACTCCTTTCCACTAAGCTCATCATCTTGTTGCAATCTCAACAAATTTTAGCCAACTTAGGGTGTTCTTCTATCCCAAAATTAACTTTGTGCGGCCTGAGAGGTTGCGTTACATCAATATTCTATAGCGACGGTCCGATAATGGTAAGTTTTCCTTCAAATTCCGGAACAAAGATATTTCGCGGATTATCTTCTTCTTCATTAATCGCCAAGCTCAGAAAGTTGACTATGTCTTGCATCTGGGCTTCCCATGTCAGGGCTGCTAGTGCAGTGAGGGGTTGACGCTTCTTAAATATAAACGCATCGATGTCTTGCAGAGCTTCATCGAGCGTCTCCATTCCCCCAATTATTCTGAACATTCAGATAAAGTCTTATTTTAACACTTCCTAGTGGTGGGTACGTTGGTGTAGCTCCGCATATAAGTACCAAGCAGTAGGGATAGGGCCCAAGGCATGCACAAATAGATGGACCCATTCTTCTGGGGTCCGATTAGACCATTTGGTCCTCCAAGCACGCGAATGCGCGCGGGGATCCCCAGATCCAAGGAATATTGTGGTGCACACGTTAGCTAGAGGTGAAAACCGCAGAATCATCCTATCTTGACACATTTCCCAGTCCAAAAATGATTTCTTGTGGGTATCCCACCATCGTGCAGGCGTTCCATGCAAAGCGAAATTGAGGGCCCAAAGTCATCGTTCTTTTGGCACCCTAGCTTCCAATGTTCCTAGGAATTCCTAGACATTACTAGACCGATCAAAGTGGGGAAGGTCTCTTACCTCTGAAGTGATGCCATAGAGGTTCCTTGCAGCCTGAGGGAATCGTAGTGCTGAGACATCATGTAACCGGGTCTGCCAACTCTCTAATTCTTCATTAGGGTTATAAAATTACTCCTGGTTCCTCTCCCAACAGAGTACTCTACCTGTTGTGGGGTTACCCCAGTCTTCGTCCTGCACTGTCACCTTGTAGATGTGATCTAGTTCCTCCTTTCATATGTTGGTTCTATATACTGCACACCCTCGGCGGGATCTAGCGGTACTATTATGCGCGTACCATTTTTCTCAAACAACATGCTGTGTTTCTTCATATTGATGACACGCCCCACATCTATAGCCCATTCCAGCCCTAGGAGTGCAAGGTAGGGATCCGCATCTTCCACGATTTCTATTACTTCAAATTCAGCTAGGACCTTTACTCCTGCGATATCTACCATGAATTTCGGCAACCTTCCCAAAGGGTTGATCTTCTGTTGATTCGCCATGTGCACTTGGATGGTGGACCGGTCTAACCTAGGTTCTCCCATTTGTTGCCATGTCTTCTTTGGTAAGACGTTCGCATCCGATCCAAGATCAAGGATAACTTGATCTATCTCATAGTCGCCAATCTACGCAGTCAACTTCATTTCTCTCTCAGTGCATTTCTTATAGCTATGTAATTTGTGTACTTCCTTAATCTCAGCAATTGTGTTGGGCCGGGCTGTGAAGTCATGCAGTAATACTTGAAGATTTTCTACAACCCATGGGTCATGCAGTAGTTTCAAACATGCCCTTAGAAAGGGCTCAACCTCTTCCTCTTTTTGGAGGTGCGTTGGCAGCTACGCAAGGGCTTCCAGCGCCTCTTGTTCCTTGAGATTCATTCCCTTCTAAGAGGCAAGCTCTTCCTTTGCTCCCTGAGTGATCATACCATTGTGCGTCATGATTTTTAAACTCAGATCTACATTCCTCAACTCGGTTTTAACTCTTTTCACATTTTGCATAGGGGTAGGCTGTTTGTCCTGCATTTTTTTCATCAAGATCAGGCAGTATTTGATCTCATGGTCTAGTTGTCAGCAATATTTTCAGGATTTCTTGGTGGGATTCGGGTAGTCCCTGGTGAAGTGACCTACCTCTCTGTAGTTATAGTAGATTAGTTGGCCCCGTCCTCGTCCTGCACTTCCTTCCAGGCCCCCCCGCCCCTTGCGGGTGAGCCACCAAAATTCGCGGGAGATCTTGACGATGCAGAATTTGATTGTATCCTATAGATTTTTCCTCGATTTACCAATAAGTCATGTGTGCAACAATTCTTCTCATCGTGCCCTACCGATCGGCAGAACCTGAACCACTATTGCTTCCATTCACCCATACTTAGCCGAGGGCACTGGGTCGTATCATGTAGTCTCGCTACCTAGAATTCATCACACCAGAGTGCAAATTCGCTGGGCTTGGGGAGTAGCAGACTAAGTCCCCCTGCCTATAGGTAATCCACCAATAGAGGACACTGGTCCTTGGTATGGCCAGACACCCAACATCGTATGCACCAGAGGTCTGCACTAACTCCTTTTCCCCATTCCGTCCACAAGCTCTGTATTTCCATGTGCATGGCTCCAAGTTGTTCTTGAATTTGCTGCACTCCCCCCTACATGTTGTCCTTAGGCGTGGCTTCGAGTTTCATGGCAGCTTCCAAGGATTTTTCCTGCGATTTGAAGGTTTGGTGGCTCATTTTTATGCGTAACTGAGGTAGCAACATAGCGATGAACCATTCCATGTGTTGTCTGTCATCGTACTTGAAATGTAATTCCTTGAATTCTTTATTTAACCACTAATCGGCCTCCCACACCTACTCAGACTCCCCTTTCTTGAAGTCTTTCACTTCTGCTACCAACTGAGAGTAATATTTTGGCTTCCGGAATTGTTGTTTTAGGGCGTCCTTAACATCTTGAAGCGATGTGCTCCCGTTTTGAGATATATACCACATATACCAGTCCAACGCTCTTTCTTTGAAGCGCAGGGATAGCTACGCCCTTTTCATAGTATCACTTACCACCCCCTGCACAGTCCACACTGAGTCAGCCACGAACCAAAACCACTCCATGTCCTCATCGACTGCGCCTTTAAAGGTAGGTAATTTTAAGTGTACTTCCATGTTTTCCTCTGGTTTATTTTCCTAGAGGTCCGATGTTGGGGTAACTGACGGACCTTTTGTAGGTGCTCTTATCAGCGAGCTATGAGCAGAGCAATCCTCCACTTGACTGGTTCAATAGTACTTACCACTCCGTGTTGTGCTTTCACTGAGAGTAGTACTCATTCACCTCTGTGTTAGATCTCCAATGTCATTACCCGATCCCTTGCTCAGAGTTCTTCCGGTCCCAGCAACGGAACCATTTGTTGGCTTAAGGGGTCCTGACCTAGGTTCGGTGTGCAAGGTTTGCCAACAAACCCCTATACTATTGGCCCTTTCGGCAGTGACCTGCTTGTGCAGGTCAAAGTCTCACCCGAAGTAGTATGGGTGGCTGCTGGAACCAGGTTTCCACACATTGAGAAGGGATGGGTAAGGAAAGTAGTGTTGTGCTAGGTCCTGTAAGTCCCAGATTACCTTGTTATGCGCAGGGTTAACTAAGTCTCTGTTTGCATCCACATGCGCTAGATCTATAATTATATGTTTTTATGATAGTAGCACAGCAATACATAAACATAATAGAATAGATACAAATCCAGAAACACACTTACGCAAATCTTCACAGCTTAAAGAAAAAAAAATGCACAATACAACAATTACCAACAATTTGCACAAGAGTACTGATAGATTCAGTTCTCTATCAATCTTTATTATTCATTCATTCATCAATTCTTCCTTACAATTCCCTTCCCAACCTGCGCACACAGCAACAAGGTCCGTAGACACTTGGACTTGGATCTTCGGGCACGCATCCAACAGGATTCCTTTCCCCAAAAACCAAACAGATAGTGTAAACCACAAATCGCATCAATAGCTCATCATTCTTGTCCTCTACAATACAAAATGTCCCTCTATTTATAACAATCTAGCCTAGACTTTCCTATGGTCTGCAAACCGTGGTTTTCGGACCCCTTCTATACCATCTTACCCATTACAATGCTTTTGGGGCTTTGACCCACCCCAAAACCCCTATTCTAGACTAAATCTAATAAAAAATGTTCAAAATGGACCAGTTTCGCAGCTTGTAGGTGACCCTGTTCCAACAAAATATCATTGTTTTACATCCATTGTTCCACACGAAATGTTATCAGAGATGTTTGATTTTTTTCATGGGAGAACATTATTTTGATAAGGGGGATTGGAAGATCTAACGTTTCGACCAACTGACTCCAAATTATCAAACAAATAGCCAATCAAACTACCCGTGCCCATCTGTTTTTCAATTTTTTTTTAAATATAGAGGCGAAGTTTCCATGCTAATTGTTTCATGTGCGAGTTAGCTTGGGTTGTTCGACTACATAACCACGAACACCTCCCTTTGGCCTCTTGTTTCCACCTTTTGGGGGAACCTCCCAAAGGATAAGGCTTCCCTTCCACCATTTGAGGGATCCCAACCTCCTCCTCTCCCTCTATAAATAAACCTATCTCATATTGATGCATCTAGCTAAACGATTGTAGCTGAATAGTTGAAGAGGAATTGTTGAACATTTTTATAGCAAGTGAGATAGAGCAGAGAGAGAGACCCTTTTCAAGAGAGAGCTGAGTATTTTTCCTTGCTACATCCAAATTCCCTGACGAATGATCGAGATGCACTTCAACTGGACCCGCTGAAGGAAGTTGCGACATCAAGGCGTCGTTTAATCTCTTTCTTTCTCTTAATATATATGTGACTGATGTTCTGGTTCCCATCTTGTGTCAATGTGATTTAAATTATGCAATATGTTTAATATTCCTTGACTGAATAGCTAGTTATGAATGCAATTATTATCATTCATGTTTCTTTTGTCCTTTGATCTTTGTGCAGGCACCTAAATACCATTGCTGAAGGATTGCAATGTGTCGGGACAAGGATCGGGAGATCTTTGCTACATCTACAATGACCGCGTTGGACAGGTAGGGAAATATATCCCAACTAATTTTATTCGTTAACTAGGAACCAACACATTAGCATGTCCTCTTGTTTCTATACACACCCTAGGGATAGAGGGCTCATCTTTGTCCGCAGAGCAGATTTACCTACACAACAGTGTCCTATATTATAGTAGTCAAAAAACAAGTTTAGTATTTTAAATTGATTTTAGTAAAGGTGTAAAGATTTTTCTATGATCTCTTAGAAATAAAGCTATTAGTCTTTGTAATTAATGAAATATTTCATTTATTATGTAATTATGTCAGAGTGTGTGAAGGATGATGTAAATATAGTATATGATTTCCTAAAGGTTGAGTTAAGTGAGTCTAGGGTCATGTCTCATACAACATCATGAGTAAGCTCATAGTGTGTCTTGTCTTCTCATCATTGCCACAAATTAGTGGGGTCTCAATAGTCAGTTAGTGTGTCAAATCAGATTGTGCTATGACATCACCACCAGTACAGAAATTATGAGACGTGCACTGTGTTTATAACACTTGTTGCGCTTTCATGATTGAGGCTCCAAATCGCAATAATTGTATTTAAAAGTTGGGTTTTTTCACCTTGGGTGTTTAAAAACTTGTTATAGCATCCAAAATACTATAGACATTCTTACTTCCATCAAACGCTTGATAGACATCGCTTGGGGTTTGTTGCGCAAAGTCTGTATGGGAGGTGTTGCGCTCAAAGATAGTTTCTATGTTTCTTCAAGACAAAGAGTTATCACCACTTCCAAGTTCCAATTCATCATTTTTTTGGATGTTTTATGTTGCACGTTGTTTAATTTGTCTTTACTAGTTGAAGAAACACTCAAACAACCTTTTAAAACTTCAATCTTTTAGCTCACTATGTTTTCTTTGTTGAGCCTAAATAATACACTACCCTTTCATTAACTCGTTGCGTTTTATCTTGTTACATGCATCAAACATTAAAAACCTTATTTCCATTCATATTTTGAAGCCTGGAATTTCATTTAAATGGTCTAAAACCTTGCATCTTGTTTTTGCTTCCCTCAAGGATCAAGCGTTTTCTTATTATGTGTTGCACTTTCTCATTGCACCTTTGTTTTAAATTTTTTGCTGTAGGAAAAAAACAACAAGTTGTTGTTGTGGGTCTGAGAAATGATTTTTTTATTTTTTTTAGTCTTCTATGTAGGTTTTATCATCCTAAATCTCCATAAATCCCTCATCTGAATCCCTATTTTGATAACTTCTACCCTACTACTGTGCTTAATTGGAAAACATTGAAATTGCATTAAAAAACCCTAGAATCTATCTTTGTTATTAAATAATGACAACTCCAGATAGAAAGAAACACAAAGTAGGAGACATAGTTAGGTTTGAGCCCCAAAACCTTACCTTGATAAACTCATACTATCAATTAGGGTTGCTTTTGAAAATACAGGTTGCAACAAATTTTGTGAGAAGATCCAAAGTTATGGTGTGCAGATCACCAAGGAGATTTCCTTGAATTTCACTTAGCTAGATGTTAATATTGGAGAGATAATTTTTTGAGTGTCAAATATCATCATTGCAGTTGCTATAGATATTCCATTACAATGAGAACAATGGTTTAAGGGAATGGAAAACATGTTCACCTTAACGTGATCCAGTCCCTTCTTGGTCTCAGAAATGGCGTGAACCCCCTCTTCCTATAAATCAACTACACAACAAAAACTACAGCTCCCACCAAACTCTTCTACTAGCACTCCTCCTCTTCACCCTCAATTGCACGTTAAAACTAATATCAATCCAAATAATAGGAGATTCCAACAGGTTGATAAAATAAACCTTCATGTCTATAGTATTTCCATTTCATAATGTAAGGAGTTGAATCTTCGTTCTGAGCGAATGGTGAATGCAAGGACTTCACAATTAATTATTGAACAAAATGAAGGTGAAGTCTCGTCTTCAGAACCAAAATTTGTACATTCCTATGGGGAAGTTGGGGGTAAATAAATCCAAACTATTGTGTAATAGCATCACCCCACTAAAAAAATTGTCGCTTGAAGGGGTCACACAGGGCCACCTATCCTGAGAGTTTGTCCTTGAATAGAAATATCCCGCAACCTAAATTTGATCTCTTATGATAACTACAGAATATATTTCTTAAAATCCCATTGCTCCAAGCCATGAAAGACATGTCGATTTACGTGAAAACAATCAGGGAGTTGTGCTTAGAGAAACCTGGGAGAAATCCTAAATACCCACCCACTACTCACGTCATGGGGATATTATCAGACATGATGTTGGGAAAAATTATGCCTGTAAATACGATGACCCAGGAAAACCGATCGTCACAGTTCAAATTAATAGTGTTGATATTCTAAATGTTATAGTGGACCTTCGGGAATCGATTAACGTTATAACCTCAAATATTGTGCTTACTTTTGGATTATTCGACCTCAAACCAAACCCAGCGGTTCTAGAACTTGTAGAGTGATATACTTGAGACTTGTAGGAAAACTGGAAGATGTAATCATTTCTGTGGATTCCTCGGAATACCCCGTTGATATATTAGTAATAAACATTCAATCATTATTAGAAGGACATCCCCTGATCTTAGGAATATCATGGCTCGCTATTTCTAATTCCTACATTGTGTGTCGATCCGAGAACATGGTATATCAAATGGGGAAATTATGAATAATATTGTGCTTTATCCTCCTACAGAAGTAAGCTCATCAGTCAAACCTGAGTTTATCCTGGCACAAGAGTTGCCATTTTGGGATGAATCTGAACCAAAAGAATGAAGATGTTAGACAAATTCTTACTATTGGGAAATCTCTTTGTTTCAAACCAAAAACGGAAGACGATGTTATTATCACGAATATCAATAATCCCAACTTTTTTTCTTGCGCGACCCAGTGACTATGATAGGTTTTTATGAGTTTTACTACCGAGGAAGTTATTTAACTAGAAATTGAAACTAAAAGTGTTTCTGTAATAGTATTTCATAGCAGTGTCCCATTACATATTGATCCATGAAAAACTTTGAATAACAATCCCAACCTACGACCCTCCAAAACCGAACGATTATTAAGGATTCTCTTGAGGGAGAAGGAGGCCTTTGCTTGGGAATACATGGATATGAAGGGAATCCATCCTAATTTATGCACCTTCCATATATAGCTAAGAGAAGAGTGTCATATTCTTCTCCAACACGAAGTAAGAATGAAACTTTCTCTTAAAAACATTGTTTATAAGGAATAATTGCAGAAGTTATTAGATGTTGCGTTTATTTATCTAATATATGATAGCCAATGGGTATCCCTGCTAGTCATATTCCGAAAGAAAAATGGAAATTGGAGAATCTGAGTTGATTACAAGGAATTAAATAAAGATACCTATAAATATCACTTTCCCTTACCTATCATCGATCAGGTTCTCAACACACTAGCCAGAAAGAAGTTATTTCTTTCCTAGACAGATTTAGTGGATATGACCAGATCCATATAGCTTTTGAATATCAAGAAAATACAACTTTTACATACCCCTTGGGAATTTTTTCATACCAAGTCCTGCCATTTTGTATTTCTAATGCATCGGCCACTTTCCAATGGGAAATATTGGGAATCTTCTCTGACTTGATTAATGACAATGTCAAAATTTACATGGATCGTTTTACCTCTTATGGTGATTCTTTTGAATATGGTTTGGAAAATTTAGAAAATGTATTTAAACGATGTAAAAAAACTCATGTTTCACTTATCACATTGAAATTTCATATGATGATTGAAGAAGGGATCATCTTAGGACATTTACTTTCAACTGCAGTAATACGGGTTGACCCTGATAAGGTCGAGGTAATCTTAAATTTTCCTACTCTGAAGACACAGAAAGTGATACGAATATTTATTGGTTATGTTGGGTATTATTGACGCTTCACTGAATTTTTTTCTAAAATAGAATTTCCACTTTTCCAATTACTATCTAAAGATGCAGAATTTGTGTGGTCTGATCCTTATAAATCGCCTTTTTCAGGGATCAAGAAATTAGTTTGTGAGGCTCAAGTATTGCGTGGCCCCAATTGGAGACTTCCATACCATATCTCTACGCTATAATGCAGTTGGGGAAGTTTTGGGAAAATAGGAAGACAAGAAACTATATGAAATATATTATATGAGCTATAATTTAATGCCCATTGACCTTAATTATACGGTAACTGAGAAGGAATTTTTTTCTATCATTTATTCTGTTAAGAAATTTTGGCATTATATTATATGTTACCCCACCTTTGTGCATACATATCATTCAACCATAATGTATATGATGAATAAACCTATAACTCCTAGTCAAATGACAAGATGGTTGTTATTGTTACAGGAATTTGATATCACTATTGTGGACAAACTAGGAAAGGATAATGTTGTAGAATATTTATTGTCTAGGTTGAATATTAATAATGAAGATTCACCTATAGAAGATAGATTTCCTGATCAACATATTTTTGCAATTTATACTCACACTCCTTAGTATGCAGATGTTTCTAACTATTTTTCTTCATGTAACGTACCTCATCATTTGTCAAATAGGGAGCAATGAAGAATTATTTAGCAAGGTGCCCATTATACATTGATAGAAGGGTACCTCTTCTACACTAAACAAGATCAACAAATTCAACGTTTGTAGGTGAGGATGAGATCTACAATGTCTTAATGGATTCTCATGATGAAAAATGTGAGGGACACATTTTTGATAAACAGAACAATCACGAGGTGCTGCAAATGGGATATTATTGGCCCTATATAATTCAAGATGGTAGATGATATGTTAGGAGTTGTGATATTTTTCAACAAATGGGCCAACCTGTTCGATCAGATGAAATTCCAGTAAAGACACAACTAGTCCTTGATCCCTTTGAGAAATGAGCCATTGATTTTGTTAGGTCATTTAATCCTTTATATCGCAAAAAATTCCATATCCTTATCTGTACAGACTCTATGAAGAAATCGGTTGAAGCCAAGGTCATTCCAAAAGCCGTTGAACAAATTGTCTGACTTCCTATTTGGTGTAATATTTTCTCGATATGGGATTCCAAGGGAAGTAGTTTGAGATGGAGGGACTTAGTTTACATCACATTCAATAGAAGCGCTTATGAATAAATTTTTAATCAAACACCGGGTGGCATCCCCATATCAACCCCAGGCGAATGGTTAGGTAAAAATAAAAAATAAAGTATTGGAAAATATTCTTACAAATATTGTGGCTAACCATCACCGAAATTGGGCTGCAACGCTCCCTAAAGCACTTTGGGCATATATAACCGCATGGAGGAATATAACAATATTTTCACCATATGAACTTGTTTATGGTCAGTCCCCTCTATTCCCAATTGAATTCAAAGTCAAAACACTTAGGACAACTATTGAAGTAGGATTGGATCCTACTACAGCTTAAAATCACTGACTGAATCAACTCAATGAATTAGATGGAATTTTTTTAGTAGTTGTATAGAACACTGCCACCATCCAATAGTAATGATCTAAGTGGCATGATAAATTTATTAAGAAGAAGGTGTTCCAAAGGTGATTGGGTGCTACTCTATGATTCTTGGTTCAGGGATTTTAAAGGAAATCTTTGTTAGAGATGGATGTATCAATAAGAGGTCAAAACATTGTTTGAAAAAGGAATTTTTAAACTCATAACAATAGACAATGCACATATCCCTTTACTTCCAAATAGACATCGCCTCAGGTTGTATCACCATACGACCTCTAGGGAATCCTTCATTAGACAATTTTCTGATTATTCTAGTATTGAAGTCATTCATGTAAGAAATTATTCCTCTCCACCTCTTGATGAATAAATAAATATGTAAATAATAAAAAAAATTAAGAAATAAACAAATAATAATAAAATAAAACAAAATAAAGTTAAGTAGTTAAGTTCTGCAGCTACTTTAGTTGCAACACCATTCTTCCCTGCTGCTACTCCATTTGCAATGCCCTTTTTGCCCTTTCCTTAATTGTTACTACTCTAATTGTAGCACCATTTTTTTCCCTTTCCCTGATGCTACCCTAGTTTTAGTGCCCTTTTTCCCTTTCTTTGCTTCTACTCCAGTCGTAACACCACTTTTTCCCTTTCCCTGCTGCTACCCCTATTGCAGCATCTCAGTTTGGTCCCCGCTACAACATTGTTGATACTCCATTGGTGATGATACTCTGTTGATGATGATACTCCACTAGTGTTGATACTTTGTTGATGTTGATACTCTACCAATGTTGATACTACACTAGTGCTATTATTATGCTAATGTTGATACTCCATTGGTGTTGATACTCTACTGAAGTTGATACTCCATTGGTGCTGATAATTTTCCAATATCGATACTCCACTGGTGTTGATACTCTGCCAACGCTGATACTCCACAGAGGTAAGTCATCAGGTATGTCCCCGAATGACTCTGTGAATTTAATTGACATTTTCAAGGATAACATGACCAATCAGGGCTAAGCGTGGCCATACCTTAGTTGGGGGGGAGAGTGTGTCACATTTAATTAAGATTGATAATATTTTCATTACTACTCGTACCTCATTAATACCACTTAATAATTCTTTAATACCATTAAATGTTGTATCATAACCCACTCACATCATATCTCCATCAGTATCCTTCAAACCTACCAGCATTCATTTGAAAATACACCATTCAGATACATACATGTGAATATTAAATTGTTGTTATTCCCAACGCAGTGTAGTTATTACCACAATTATTACCATGATTATTGTTATTTTACCATAACCTTCTCCTGAAATCACTTCCCTTATCACCATTTCCACTACCACGTGGTTTCTCCATTGACTTTTCCCTCAACGACTGGTTGTTACTCTGAATGCTACTACAGGGTAAATGATAGGTATAATGGGTGGCAAAGCTATCAGACATGAACCTGAGAATACAGAGCATATAGAAACACAACCAAAAGTATGGAAATTTTTTCAAAATGCTGGATGGCACACTTATTTTGAGAAATTATAGGGATTATGTGAAGGGGTAACAATTGAATTTACATTCAATATTTAGGGAAATAGATCAAGGGTCCATGGGTTGGAAATGCAAGTGATTGAAGAAGTCATTGTAGTGGGCACTGGGTTATCAAAATAGTAACATAAGTGGTTTAATATAAAAGTAGCCTTGCGAGAGATTCTAGAGTTTTTCTTGCAGGCAAGGGGAAATGTGGTGCAGAAAGGAAAGGGTTATGATAGAAAATCATTATCGTAACCCTGATCAGATGTGACATACTTCTTAATCCACTACATCACTTATTAAGGTTAGTTTTCTTTTCTTTTTAAATATCATTTTAAGCTCCTAGCTAGTCTTTGATTACATTGGTTGCATGCTATAAATATTCCCTCCTTCATTTTGAGAAAATTACAATTGATGGCCCAATATGTGCGTCGTTCGCACCAAGAACTGGTCATCATTACAAATCATGGACTTGTTATATTTTTGGTAATACATGCCATGTTACAGACCCCTGTAACTTGGCAATGACTGGTAAAAATATCAGACGAATAAGTAGCTTATATGATGGTCACAAGTCCAGGGGAGGACTTTCTCAAGGAAGAAGAAATTGAATAGATGTCAGAGGAATTGGAGGATCAAGGGGATGAAGAAATGCAGGATAAAAAATATGACTTAGCAGATGGATAAGGAACTCAGGGGGTAAATACAGAAGTTTTTAGTAGCATGGAAATTGAAATTACTCCCCTTTTCTCACCTCTTATGGCCTCTTTGTTGAGAGGATCAACAAAATTCCCTTCTCCTACCTCTACAGTCGTGGCAACAGAAGTCGGTCCATCAGAAATCCTTCCTCCCAATTTGTATTTTTTAGGAATTTTTGCAAAAGGGAGTGAGGTAGCTAGTACTCCACAAGAACCAATACTGGCTTCAGAGCTAATTAAAGAAAACTTGATAAAAAAATAATCTGTTGGAGAATTTGCAAAAAGGAAACCGATGACACATGTGGAAATTTCTGGTTGGCACCAAAATCGACTGTTGTTAAAGAAGAATGTTCAACTAAAGGTGGAAATTTCAAAGCTAAGGAAGAAGGTGATGTGATTACGAAAACAAGAAAAAGATAAACAAAAAATCAAACATTGTCGGACGACCACAACTTCCAAAACCAATGAGACAGTTATTGGTTTTGCATATAAAAGACAGAGAGGTAGTCTATGCATCTACATAGATGGAGGATGGGGAGGTAGTCTATGCATCTACATAGATGGAGGATGGGGAGGTATTCTTGGCATATACAATGACAAAGGACATAGAGGTAGTCTCGACATATACACAGACAAAGGACAAAGAGACAATCTCGGCATCTACACAGACCGGGGCACTTTTCAACGTTGAAGAAGCATGGAAATTAATTTTATCAGAGGGAATTTAGAACTAGAAAGCTATTTCTCTTAGTTTCTAGTGTGGGGAAATCCTCACGAAGGCTCATCAAAAAGAGGTAAATTCGAGAGAATTTGGCAAGGGAAGTCACCAACTATATAACTCAATGTGAAAAATCTCAGTAAGAACGAGAAATATTCTAGAAGAGAATTAGATAATTGCAGGAACAGGTTCAATTGCTCAATATTGATAAGAATGAGATGTTTATTTTAGCACAAGAAACGTTGGCATGCAGGCCTCCTTCTAATAGTTACTCTCTTTTTCTTCATGAGAAGTATTTGTTTTTATGTTTTGAGATAATTAAACAAGAGTTGAGTCATAAAATATAGGACCCTATGCAATTGTTAAGGGTTTTTAGAGCTAATAATTATATTCATCAACACTTTCTTTGTGATCTCTATATGCATGATTATATCCTGAGAAATGATCAGACATTTAATCCAGTGTCATTTTTAGGAGATATCTAATTAAGGGCTTTTACATATTTTGTATTCAATCAAGTTAAATGGAAGAAGGATTTTGACACATTTGAGGCAAATAAAAAAAACTTTCCATTGATGGTTAGGATGGAGAATTCGAGTCTGCCACTATTGTTACTAAAAATTATCAGTTTCTCAAGTTAGAAGGACAAAATGAGTGGTTTCTTGCAACACAATGATGATGTGTCGACATGTGTATGAAGCAAATTTATACCTTTAGGGAAGAAGTTGAGGATGTCTGTAAAAAAACGTTGGATACTTTCATCTTCAGGAGTACGGGCATGAGAACCCTTTGGGGCACCAAAATTTTTAAGATATTTGGAAAGATTCCACAGTATATTTCTTGTATGAAACATTGCAGAGTTGAGTGGTTGGGGTTAAGGTTCTAGTTTCCTATTATCTAGCTACCTTCTTATCACTATGAGCCGACTTATGAAGTGGATGACGACTGGTGGAAGGAAATTATTCACACAAATGTATATTAGTTACCTGGGACCGATATGGCCGAATAATATGACCTCACTTAGATCCATGCTAGTCACAATGGGTCCAATCCAGATTTATGACAGAAGCGGTATGCATGAGGACATGCAACCAAGTCAGTTGGGGGGAGATGTTGGCTGATGAAATTACCCATTTTTACCTACTTCCTCCTATCCCTTTTTGTCTTCTTTATAGCTTTTATGAGGTTAATTTGTATCCAAATTAATGAAAGGTATATCATGTTGTCATGTCTTCTTGAATTATTCATTAATGAAGCAGTAGTCATGGGGGAACAATACTTAAACAACTTGCTGATGAGATTCTTTCCATAATTACTCAACAATGTGTACCGTACATCGTTTGGCAGAACATGACACATCATGATGCTTTCGATTGTGAACCTGTGGTGTTATTTGAGGGCTAAGCCATCAGTTGACCAACTGCTCGTATAGCTAGCAGATCCAGTTCTATTACTATCTTTTCATTTTGTTTAATATTTGAGGAACTGTTATATATTTTTGAGATAGTCGGATCAAAACAATTTATTTTTTCGTTAAGTTATGATATTCATTTAATGGTAGTTATGTATAAGTATGCCACAACTGAGAAGAACTAGATGATCTTCCTTTCGCTTGTAATATCAAAGCCTCAGCTTGTAATATTTTTATGAATTAATAACAGTAGCATCATATCGTTAACCTGGTGTGATCTATAATTCTTCATCCACGGACCTGATTGAAGAGTTGGGCCCACTCTTTTGATCACGTGTTGTTGAAATGAAGTTTGTGTGGTATGGGTTTGTCTTTTATTGGTAACTTTATTCAGAATTATTGTTACTCCATATTGTTGTTAATTGGTGTTGATGTTATTTCAGATTATTGTTACTCAATTTGTTAATTTTTGCTCAACTAATTTAGACCTCTTTTGGGCCAACGACCTTGTATTTTGTAATTGATCAATGCTTGGTAGGGAACCTGTAGCCTGCATAGACCTTGCATGATAAACTTGAAATAACTAGACGGACTTCGAGTTGACAAATAAATGTAAAGAGGGATTGAATCTATAAACCGATATTAGCACCACGACAACAAATTCCTTACTTTCATTGTAAAATGTGTTTTTATTCTCATTTATTTTTTATGGATTGGATTATTATTTTTCTTGAAACACTTTTCTTTTGATTCTCAATATTTATGAACTCATTTTAATTGATACAAGATTGACAAGGTGTGAATTATACTTACCCATGATAAAATTTGGTATAATTCCTAACACATTTCTTGAATGTTTATATAGTGTAAATAAATATTTAAGTGATTAAAATACTTTGTGTTGTAATCATCATGCTTGATATTTTCATAGATTCATTTTTCATTTATCTTTTGTAAGCAAAAAAAATTATATTAATTCAAAGGAGAATTTAATACATCATTGTATTTAGTTCCTCAAAAAAATTTCAGCCTCACTCCTACTATATTTGTTTCTCAAGAGAAAACAACTAAAACATATAGTTAGTAACGAGCACATTCTAATTAATCACTGCTAAAATGACTAGTAAAACTAGAAAACACATAAATTTAAGATACAATCCATAACCATAAAGGATCCAAAGAGTTATTTAGAGCTACATTCTCAGCACTTAGAGATGAGGTTGGCCTAAAGTCATAGTATACATGTTTTTCCATGTGCGCAACTCTCCCTTTAAAACGTTCCATCTTCTCATATATTCTTCTTTGAACCCTTTGTAAGGTGGCTAGACGATCCTACATTTTCCATTTATTGCATTCCAGGTCATTCAAAAAAATAAAAATCAAATTTTAATCATCGCGATGGTCCCTACTAGCCTTCTCTAGTAGGAGGGCCACATATCTAATTTGGCTGTCAAAAATGTCCAGAAGGGGGTGGTGGGGGTGGGGGGTAAATATACCTTCCAAGGTGACAAGGCAATAGTTTGGTCCACGCTTCATTGATGTCGGAGTCTCCCAACATGTATTACCCACGTTGACCCTTAAGCTCAATAGCCCTTCTCATTTTTCCACACTAGCGACACATTTTCCACTTGAAAAAATCCCCCTAACTCTTGTCCCTTGTTGCGCGTACCTCGGCCATGTAACACAACACCTTTGGAAAACCACACATGCCAAAAAATGACCATGCCACAACATGGCTCCACTTTTGGTTCACAATATTTCTCCCTTTGTACCACTTAGGGTGGCTAATAAATTGGCAAACCACCAGTCAAAATCCTCCCCTAGAACAATTGAAGCCACTAAGAAACTAAACCACTCCTACGACCTCCACCTTAATCCAGCTACCGAGTGGTCGCTGAGGTGAAAAACGGGAAAAATAGAATGGCCCTGTAAACCTCGAAAAATCACACAGTCAACAATTTCCCTCATATAGAAAACCATTGATTTCTGGCCTAAGCACTCGAAAGCCCCCCGAACCACCACTATAAACCAAACATGACCATCACAACTAATAGGAACACTCATGCCTTTTCAGCCACACCATTCTAAAAATCATCTACAGCCTCCAATTGGATTTCCTAACCAACAATTGAACCTCCTAAAACCCAAGTACATGATCGAAAATAGAATACAATATCAGATTTCCCCAAAAAGGAAATGCCTACCATTAACATTGTAAAATTGACAACAAGATTGAGCAAGGAAGAAAAAGAATCTTATGAAGAGTCAGGGCATAGGACAACAGTCTAATTCTGTCCTGTAATTGGCCATTAAGAAACCCAAAAACAACAAAATCTCCACAAAAATCTGAATTGTTCTCCAATTGGATCCTCCTATGCTAGGGTCACAAATTTTATCACCGTAGCATGAATTATCCAATTCATTGTCCTCCCAATGAGATTTTCCATACCTCTGCATCATGCTACATAGAGATAACCAAGCCTTCATATAAAACTCTATCTCCCATTCCAAAATGCAAACAACGAGTTTCAGAACATAAATGAAAAATTATATGTCTCATCCTTTCCACCTTCTCGAGTATTATTCCCACTCGTGTGTGCATGGCATCTGTTTCACTTAATCTTTAATCGTCACTTAGATCAATAAAGTCGTGGACACCCCATGCATGCCAATGTTTCACTAAGCTGCCACTCCCATTGAAGATTTATTTGCGAATTTTATTAGCTTGATACTTTGTTAATAATTTAATCTCTATTTATTAATTATTTAAATACATAAAATAATAAAAATTTATTTTAAATATTAAGATTTTGACAATATTTAAAAAAAAAACATAAAAGTTTTCACAAATTTTTAAAAGATATTTTTCTAATTAATTTTACAAAATACACAAACTATATATATTTGGCATATATTGCATATATTTAAGTTGCTATAATAGATATTTATTTCAATTTAGTCATTGAAATAAAGTTGAACTTTATTACTTTCCAATGTTAATAATGAATAAACTTTTGTAAAAAAATATGATATATTTTTCAAATTCAAGCTATCGAATTTTCACTTCCGCGCGACGAATTCAACAATTTTCTTTTCCTTCATTTTTAAATTGGCCCCACAAATATGGCCTTTTGGTGACCCGTCGTGTTCGATTTTCATTTCCACGCGACAAATTCAACAATTTTCTTTTCCTTAATTTTTAAACTGGCCCCACAAATATGGCCTTTTGGTGGCCCGTCGTGTTCGATTGGAGAACGGTTGAAGAATTTCCTCGGATGCATCACGTTGTTATATAAATGGAGAGCCTGGCTGCTCAGAATATCTGTATACGCCAAACAAATGTAAGAAACAACTGGTTCTCCAGACTTGTATATTTTGGTGGAATTATCTGGTGAAAACGTGATCATTGATCATGATTTATGAAAGGATAGAAATTTTAGGAATTTCAAAGCAACAATGATCATTTTCTTTTCCTTGGTTGATTTACCTTCCTGGGATGCCAATCCAGCTCAATAATTCTTGTTATACATTGCAGTGGCCATTAATTACTTTCTTCGTCATACCCAGAACAGAAAATGTTGGTGGCCGGTAATTAATTTGATGGAGTCTAAGGCAATGCCGGTCAGCCTGGTACAGTTTGGGATATTTTTTATGGGTATTTTTATGTTGATTGTTGATTGTCTGAATATTTGGTAATCAGAAAAATACGGATATTGTCAATTATACGATGTGGGATATTTTTATATTGATTTATTGAATAATAATTAACCACACTCTTATTAATTTAATTGCTAAATATTCGAAAAATCAACAATCTACATAAACTCAAAAGCCTGGTGACAACCACTGCAATTTGCCGACAGGGAGAACTCAATGCCTATATGTAGGAAAACATAAATCTCGTCATACACATGAAAGTTTCTTCCTACCAAAAACATTCCGAATAGGCGAAGTCAAACATGTTCCTTTCGTATTTATTTGAGAATTACCTAAA
Source organism: Pinus albicaulis (assembly GCA_034641835.2). Taxonomy (NCBI): domain Eukaryota; kingdom Viridiplantae; phylum Streptophyta; class Pinopsida; order Pinales; family Pinaceae; genus Pinus; species Pinus albicaulis. Next base: position 1,287,819,958 of record CM076582.1, read on the forward strand.
CTTTTTCATTACCCAAGGGCTGCAATGGTACGAGACCAATGGATCAGAATTTTTCATAGTTTATATTATTACATCGCTACAGCGTATTCCGATATAGATAGACAAGCCCCTGGGCCAGAGTTGACAATATGGAGTACGTAATGGAGAACAGAGTTGACAATATGGAGTACGTAATGGAGAATCACGTGTGCTGTTGGGTGAACCTAGTCAACTTCTAAGAATGAACGTGTTAGTGCTGTGGTCCACAATGTCGATATTGTTTTCAAGTGGTAGTGTTAGACCACAATGTTGATATCTGTGTTTTTTTGGTGTTTAGAGTGCATAAACAATGTGTAATTTTTCATTATTTAAAATGTATTTTGGAATATTATAGAAACTATGTATATTGAATTATTTTATCAACTCAGATTACAATAATTTTTTATAAATTAAAATTAATTCATACTAAAATATTAATTCATAACCTATATTGCATATTTTATTGGATACTACATTCAAATATTTTTTTATATATAAAATATACAACATTAAAATATGTTTTTATATATGGAATTGATATTATGTATTAAAATATTTTATAGGGTTTAAATTTTTTATATATAAAATATACAACATTAAAATAATTTTTTATATATGGAATTGATATCATGTATTAAAATATTTTTGAAAAATATAAGGTTTAAACGACCCTACTCACATTCTTTTTCAACTTTTAATTACTTTATATGAGCAAGGGAGCTCTACTTAAATGGTTCATGAGACAAAATACTTGCTAAGGTTTTGCAAATGGGGTATCAAGCTAAGTAAGCTTGATTTTGGGGAAAACTCCACAATTAAGGGCTCTTGAGCCGGAGGAGTTGTGGGATGGGTTGTTGGAATTTAATTCCAACTGCGGAATAAAACAGCTGGACAGAAATCCGATTTGCCGTAGATATTCCAACTGTTGGATGCCTCAAAGTCGTGCTTGATATTTTACACATTACTGTGCATTAAATTTTCATAATTAAATGCCCCTGCTACAGCCGACTTGATTTGTTTCAAAAGGCATCACCGCTTGCTGCATTCAATACGCAGATAAGATTAGAAGATATTTGTATTTTTAAATTTTATAAGTCAAAAATGTTTTTCACTTATAAATGTAATGAACAGCAGTTCTTTTTAAGGTTAGAGAGTTTGAGAAATAGAAAAAGACAGAGAAGAAGGCAGAGCAGGGAAAACAGAGGAAAAACAGAGTCGCTGTGTTTTGGAGCAGCAATGCATTCTACAGGCTGTTTCAGCAACTGTCTGTGTGTTTCAGCAACAGACTGTGTGGTGTTTCAGCAACTGTCTACCAGATGCTGAAACACGAATCTGTGTTAAAAAACAGAGTATGGAGTTTTTTATTATTCCAGAACTGTAGTTCTGAAGAAGTTTGTAATTTTTATTGTCATTTTTATGGTTAATAAAAACAGAGCTTTTCCACATTTTGTCCGTATTTATTTTCGTGTTGAGTTGATAACTTTACCTTCCGTTTGTCTGGTTCATTTAAATTTCCACTGGGTGACCTCCCGAAAGTCTCGGTTACGTTGGTGCAGCCCTCGAAGTGATGATTGAAGCTTAATCCCACTCCTGCCCACTAAGGAGTTGTGGGATACTGGAAGTTGATTCATTCATTTCACTAGTTTCAATCCCACTTCCATTTCACTAATTTCAATCACACTTCTTCACCTCTTTGTGGACGATTGCCTCTCATGGAAATAGTTATAGATGAAATTATATTATTTTTATTTTTAAATACTTTACATAAAATTATATAAAGTGATATGACAATAATTAAACATATACTTATATTTTATTTTTACTTTTAATTACTTTACATGAAATTATATTAAGTTATATGTACAACTAATTAAAGTTCTATAAAGAATATCTATCAAATTTTGATTTGTTACTTTTATTAATAAAAAATAGAAAGACACTACTAAATTTAAAATATATATATATATATATATATATATATATATATATATATATATATCAACTTTAAATTAAAACATACTTACACATTGCCTTCATTACCTTCAAACTAAATTATATAATAAATTTAATGGAATAAGCATCTCCACTCAAAATTTGTTATCGAACCATTTTCTGTAAAGTTTAATGTAATTATCTATTTGACATTCTAACATATTTTCACACTATTTAATTTGTTTCGTAATATTTAACGTAAAATATGTGTACTACTATGTTCACCTTTTCGTCCTTTCCATCTTATTTCGACAATTCATTGGAGGCAGTTGAAGTGTCCATTTGGATGGGATTTCTTCCCTAAAATCTAGAAATGGAAAAAGAAAGGAACGTTCCCAGATAGGAGGGTTGTTAGCGATTCTGTGTTTGCTTATATAATAAATGGTGTCAATATCTATATTTGTTCCAAACGTTTGAATTAAAAGAAGAAAAATTCTTCTTTGCCGCGAGTTGATTGGAATGAAAATGGAAGGGGAGAATGAAGAGTTCAAGAACCATCGCTTTCATGTAAGTGACAGTTTTGATTATTGAACAGAGCTTTTGGAAATATTTAAGCATTTAACACGATCTCGAGTACAAGTGAAAATCATGCGTTGTTAGACAATTCGCTGATCTGCTGATTTACCGAATATGCTTTCTGTAAAGACTGATTACATTACTAGCTAACGCAAAGATGGCCACGAACTTTTACTTCCTGAAAAATCAAAATAATATTTGTAATTATTATATCATCAACGATAGGTTTTGGCTACAGTGCAAATGGAGGGCACATTTGGGTGCAAAATACAGATTATTGAATATTGCTTATCACGTCCTGTCCACGTATTTAGTTGTAGGATAGGCTGGACAGTTCGCTATTTGTAGAGATTTAATATTATTGTTCAAATTTAGACGGATTTAGTATGTGTGAGTCTCAATGGATATAAGTTTAAAGGATTTATTTATATTTTTAAATGTAAATTTGTTGTTAACATTTATATCATAATTACCAAGTTCAAGGTTGAAGCATAACTTGGATTTTAAAATTTAATATAAAAAAAATTAGAATATATATATATATATATATATATATATAGAAATATATTATTGTTCTAAATAGTTTAGTTTTACATTTCAAATAGTAAGTAGAATAACACTTCTTAAGATTTTTTTATCCATCCATATACCAACCACTTAAATTATATGATACTCAATATAAAGTGAATTTCCATGTAAATTTCATATTACAATGAACCACATAAATTTCACATAATGAAGTCTTATATTAAGTAGGTGCAAATATTCTTTGAAATGATGATGATGATTAACGTCAACTAAAAAAGAATTTAAATTTGAATCTTCAAAATCTTGTTTCTATGAATAAAGAGAAGGGAAAGAATCTAAGTTTGAGTCTTCAAAATCTTGTTTCTATGATCAAAGAGAAGGGAAAGAAGCTCTATAGGTGGTTTGGATTAATAGGTCAAGAAGATTGGAAGTGTAGCAGGTGTTACGGAATTGAGAGCAATATGAGTGAGAGTTGGGCAATATAAAAGGAAGTAATTAGTGAGGATGTGAGTGAGAATTGAGCAGACTAAAAAGAAGTGATTTTCATATTCCACCTACTTAGTCTCCCAAATCTAGCGGATTATATTGTTCCATAGAGTCTTGGGAATAGACCACCTACGGCTCTCACTACTAAGCTCATGAGAATTAGTTTTAATCCTATGGATGTTCATTTTTTTCTTAGGGTTGGCCAACACAGAGAGATAATTCTGATTATCAAGGGTGGGGTTGATGACCTCCTTATAGTATAGTAGTTTCCTTTTACTTTCTAGCTCATTATCCTCCCACAACTTGTCCTTAAACTTGGAGGTAATAGTATTTTTGACACTATATTTGCTTCCCATACTGAGCTCCTCATTAATTCCCCAATAATACTTGTATCCTCAATTGCTAATTACTCATTAATTAAACCAAACCAAATTCTAATTAATAAAATATAGTAATAACATCTATTAATTTATATAATACAAAATATTGAGCTTTATAACTTAATAATTATCTAAAATGTCAATAAAAGGTAAAGTCCACTTGGAAGACAAATGAAAAGTTGCCATTCAAAAAGATAATTTATACAATCTTTCTCCTCTTAAAATATTTCTGTTTAAATTTAATAAATTTAAAAACTATAAATTACTTATAATACATATATTTACTTTTTTCTACCACCAGATAAGTATTGTATACTTTTGAGTTTATAATAAATTCCTACATATTTCATTAAAAACGTGCTCACAAATTTCATTAAAAATATCCCCAGAAATTTCCTATACAAATGTTATTGCATAAAATATGCACTAAATTACCTTTTATTAGCCTTAATAGTATGTCATTTCGTGGATACGCAAGGTGTTTTTGAAGAGTAAACGAGATGCTAATTTATAATTAAAATTAGAAATCTGGTTACTCTTCCTACATTAATCCGTAACCCTAATATGCGGTGCACCTTACCGAACTTCGAATTGACGTATTAATTCGCAGATTGAAACGAACCGTCGATTTTTTTTGGCTCAAATTTAGTAGCTATGCTTTCTACTGTACAGTAAATGTTTAATATATCTTTAAAAGAATTTTAAGCTTTTAATAGCATTTATATGAAATAATAACAATAAATCAAAAAATAACTCTAGTTAACTCTTCGATGTTCAAGGCTAAACATAAAATCGATGTTAAAAAAGGTTCATCTAAAAAGAGTAATCTCAACAATGAAATTTTCATACCTATATTTAACATATGGCCCTACTAAAAAAGACCTTGTGCAGACTGAAATATACACATACGAACTACGTAAACATCATTAACTAACTATAATTTTCCAAAGAGAACATCAAAACCATTCCGGATATTTTTGGATAGAAGATTTAACGGCAATAAAAGCAATGGATAACGAGATTTATATAGACATAAAACTGTGTCAGAATTCTTAAAAAAATGGCCAGAAAACATCAAAACTATGTTAATGATATTTATTGGAAGTAGAAGTACTCAGCGATGAGATTGAAAGATAACACTGATTCCTTATAGTAACAAGAAGAGTTCCAAGCAGCGACAGTCCCTGCCGGGGCTGAAATCCTTAACCGGTTATAATGCAATCTAAAGACCTAATAAATCCGCATAGGGTAGAAATAAAATTTTGAACACCCAATTAGAAATATAATTCCGAAAAACCCATTAGTATTACATGACCTTCTGATTATAAATTTGCATATCAGGAAAAAGACGAGTTTGCATGATCCTCTAATTATATATTTGCATAGTAGGAAAAATACGTGTTTGCAGTGCCTTTGTAGAAAGGCATCCAACTAACCAAACGAGGCCACCAGTGTGCTATCCACGGTCCATTCCCAGCCTTTGAGACAATTATCTGTGATCGAAGACAAAGACGTTTATATTTACCAAAGTTTTATATATAATGATTTATATGCTTTTATTATCTAAAAGCCAACTGTGTGAGAAGGAGGTGGGTAATTTTTAATATACATTTTTTTAATTTAAGCAGATGTAATATCAAATTTGATTAACTATCTCAATAATAATACTGAATCGAGTAAGTGTGGTGGCATGGAATATAGTGAATTTGTGATAAATACTTATTATTAATTAAATACAACTAATTTTCAAAAATTTGCTTAGCACCCGTCAAACATACAAATAAGTGTATCAGCATTACTTTTCCTGTATTGATTTTAGCCTGCAACAAACTATTTTATGAAAATTGCATACGATTTTAGTGTTGACTATACTTCATAATTGTGTGTACCAAATCCAAGTCTAATGAGAGCATTACTTTTCCCATATTGATTTGAGCCTTATTTTATGAAAATTGCATCCGATTTTTCCTTGTTGACTATATTCAATAATTGTGCGATAGAACTCGTACTGAGATTTGTGAATCACTGTTCCATTTCTTTGTCAGATTCGTGGTTTGACCATCCTCATCTCTCATTTTGTTTTCCAACCATTTGCAATTATGTTATTCAACCATTTGGATACACAAATAACTCCAATATTCACTTTCACATGTTTTACTTGGATTGACAGGAGATAAGTAAGTGCAGATGAAGTGTCATATGCGCTTCCCTGGAGATCGAATACATTGTGCATATCGAACCTGGAATTGCGTTGCATATTAAAATAGTATAAAGATAAATTATACCCTCCAATGTGGAATTACGCTGCATATTAAAATAGTATAAAGCTAAGTTATGCCATTGAATGTGCCAGTGTGAGACCATCCACATTACAGGTGCAGCACCCACAAAACAAACATAACTTACTTACATGCATGAATGACACTTGCGTGTCCACAAAATCAAGGAAATCGATAACCCATGGGCATGCATGAATTACACTTCCATGCCCACGAAAATCCAAGGAAATCGATACGTGAAACATGCCATTCGATATTTAGTCAGCCGACTCTAATTGTGCAATCCATGGTGAAGAAACATTTAACCAAAGATTTACACAGTGGTAATTGCTGGGATTGTCAAACCTGAACTTGGAATGGAATAAACCTGACTAGACGACTGCCCCTAGAAATGAACCTTGTTTTCCACTTCTGATTCGTACTGTTGTGCGGAATTCCAGTCTATGTTTTCCTGCTTTGGGATAGTATGGTTGTTTCGAAAGTAGGTTCCATTAGGGGAATTTTGGAATTTTGAGGTTTAAAATGGGCCTCGTAAGAAAATAATAAAATAATAGCTATATCAATAAAATAATATTTATGATTTGAAATTCACTTTTTGCACCACAATACATGTAACCATGGTTAAATTCAATTCAAAACTTGTACCAAAATAAAATTAATAAAAATATTGTTTTGATGTGACTCTAAATAAGAATGAGTTTTTCAACAAAAAATAATTATCATTAAACAATTAATGCATTTGTCTTTTGTACTTAAATAACTTAAAATAAAATATAAATATAAATTCATAAATTCTTAATTATATAATATGTTATAAATTCAGTTGAAGTTGTTTCGAGAAAGATGGTCGGCTTTAGGGTTTCGATTTGCTCTGTTGCCGCCCTCGCCGACGCAGCTGCTCGGGCTTCAGAACCTGCTCTCCGCCTTGACGTTGTTGCCGTTGTGAAGTCTTCTGGGGATGTTCGCGTTGCGGCCCCTAGCCATGGGCTGCCTCTGCCTGATCTGAACGCCTCATCTATGTATGTTGTTGTTCATTCAGAGGGCACTCGATCTGCTGAGTCCAGGGACGATGTCGACTTCAATGCTACGAAGAACCACTGTGTCTACCCTTTGGTGTCGGCGGTGGCTTCCCTTGATTACAAAGGCTTCTCCTTGCCCCGAGGTCATTTTGCTGCTCTTCAAAGGGCAGACACTATAGGCTTCACTAAATGCTCTACTTCTGCCTTCGTTTGCACCCTAAGGCAGCGGCAACCCTCGATTCGACTTGTTGGGTCTGCAGTAGGGATTCTGTATGGCAGAAAATTTCTTGCCTCTTCCTTCAAAACTCGGCAGGGTCAGGCGAAGTTGGGTTTCATGCGATCTATCTCCTTCTCTTCTCAGATCTGTACTAATAAGAAGGGATCCAAAGAATACTCTGCCCCATTTCAGATCCAGATTTCATCTATTTCAGGCAACACCATTCTACTATGGGTCAGCTCGTCGGACTTGGTGCAGAACCTTAAGTTAAACCTGGAACAAAGGATTGGGATACCCTGGTCCATCAGAGACTCCTATTCCAAGGTAAACAACTTGAGGACCTCCTTCCCCTCTCTGTTTACAACATTAAAAGAAATGTTTCTATTGTATTAACCCTTCGTTTGAGAGGAGACGTTGCTAGACAGTCATCTTCAGCGCCCTCCTTCTCCTACAAAGATGTTGTCCATTCTCAGATCCCCCATCCTCAGTCTTCTTCGAAAGCAGCTCAACCAAGTATGGCTCCCAAGCCATTTTTGGTGGATAAATTGGAGGAAATTCCTTCTATAGAATTATCTGATCCTGGGATTGAATAACTCCACCAGAATTTTGCAGAATCCGCAATCATATGCAGATTTAATGGTCTATGGCCTCTTACTGCAGATTTATACCAATGGATCCATAACAACTCGACTAAAAAAAACAAGATCTACTTATGCTCGAAAGGCTTCTTCATTGTAGCTTTTGAATTAATTGAAGATTACCAGAAAGCCTTAATGAAAGGCCCTTGGTTCTGGGGCACCGCAGGGCTTTTCCTCTCCCCTTGGTTTCCAGACTTCGACCCTTCTACAGCTGTCATCACCGAACTTCCCATTTGGGTCAGGCTCCTGAACCTTCCGGTGCATCTATGGCATATTTCTGTACTCATCGCCATTGGAAACACCTTAGGACGCTACCTCGCTACAGATACCTCGAGAAGGGAGAATGGCCTCTACACCTATGACAGAATTTGTGCGGAAATCGATATCAGCAAAGGACTGCCGGATCAGATCAACCTCAAGATTGGGGATTTCCACTGGACTCAAACTTTGGATTACGAAAATACAGCCTTTCATTACCACCATTGTCACTGGCCGGGCACCCATTTATTCACTCAAACATCCTATAATGATAGAATTAGATGCGAAACTCAAACACAAGAGTCGGGAATCGTGTTCCTCGCCTCTCTCCCCAGAATGACATCCGTACTCCTCCGTGCCCTGATGAGGAGGAACACAAGACAGGCTGAATGTTGGGGCTCCGCCGGACACACCCTCTGCTAGTCTTGTGGACCCCTCTACCACGCTCATCCCTCAAAAACGCTCTCACGTGTCTTCGTCCTCTGACTCGGATAAGGATATTCCGCCCCCAGGGCCGAATTGTCTACAACTAGTCATGGCTCAGCCAAATTCCACTGACTGGGTCAATGTTAACAAGAAAAAAGGGAAAAAATTTCGTATGGCAGTATCCACCCACACTGGGTAGATTTCTCTGTTCAGATCTAGCTTCTCTACAATTCCTTGTCTTTCTTTCTGCTCTTTCCTTGGTTGTCTTTCGGGAGCGAGGTTGATAGCCCATCACCTACAGCTCCCTTGCTTTTCTGCTTCGCTTGCATGCAAGCTTGATTGTATTATATGTTTCTACTCTTAATAGAATTAGTCTTATTCAAATATATATATATATATATATATGTTATAAATTGAAATTTATATTATTTAAATTGTATAATAACATGTAATTAATGTACTATCTAAAAATAATATAAAAAATGTAATATATTATTTTATGGATGAATTTTATTCAAAAAGTGTGAAATGAAATTTATTATGAGTACTTTACTTTGACTTTAAAAGCACTTAGACCACTATCATGATTAACCATGAGTTTTTATCCACCGTTGAGAATGTGAAAAATAAGTACCTTTAACTCAAGTAATGCCACCTTAAACATTAGGGATAATTTCATCCCCTAAAATGTGATTGGTTCTCATAAAGTGAATTTTGATTGTACATTTTCCTTAGGAGGTCCATTTTAGACCTCAAAATTCCCTTAATGAGTTATGTTGTAGGTTTCTTCATCCACACACACATTCACTCATTCAGCTTGTTTTCCATGACCTCATGAGATTCTAAGCTTAAGGCTTATATAAACTTAGAGCTAAAGTTACATAATCAAAAATTGATGTATCGAAGGTTGGTGATAGGGTTATTGCAATTAATGTAGAACTAGCACAATCACATTTACCAATGTGATTGATATACGCCAATAGGCCTATATCCTCCACCCACCACATATATTTCACCAAAATATTTTATATATAATATTTACTTATAATATATTAATAAAATTAACTATATACATACTATATATTAACTTGAAAAATATATATATATATATATATATATATATATATATATATATATATTATTCAATAGTAAAATATATAATAAAAATATATTATTAAATTATTTCAATACATTAATAGTTTTAACTCAAACTATAATATAATTCTATTATAACATAATCATAATATTTTATTAATATTATAATAAGCTTATATCTCTTACCAATATCTCAAGGGATTATTAATATTTTACACCAAAAGAACTATTAAATCGAAGGTTTTAATATTGTAAACCGAAGTAATTGTGAAGCAAAGGATAAATATTAATATTATAAACTAAGAAATAAAAAAACTCTAAGAAGAAATAATTTAATCTCAAGAGATTAAAAAACCCTTAGAAATAATAATACTTTAAACCCAAAAACATAATAAAGTAATAAACTCTAAGAGTTAATATATTAAACTAAATAGATTAATAAAGCATATGAAATAATATTTAAAAATAAAAAAACTAAGAACAAATAAACCCAGAGATTTAATATTATAAACCGTAATTGGTGAAGCAAAGGTTAAATATTAATATTATAAACCAAGAAATAAAAAAACCCTAAGAATAAATAATTTAATATCAAGAGATTAAAAAACCCTCAGAAATAATACTTTAAACCCAAAAACATAAGAAAGTAATAAACTCTAAGAATTAATATGTTAAAATCAAGAGATTAATAAAACATATGAAATAATATTTAAAAACAAAAAACCTAAGAAATTAATAAACCCTAACAATTAATATTTTAAACTCAAGATATTAATAAACCAAAGAGATTATTAATAATACAAACCAAAAGAACTCATAAACCGAAGGTTTAAATATTACAAACCAAAGGAATTGGTGAACCCAAGGATAAGATATTAATAAACCAATGGGATTATTAACATTATAAGCCAAAAGAACTAATAAACCCAAGGGTTTAATATTATAAACCAAAGGAATCAGCGACCCAAGGGATAAATATTATAAACCTAAGGGATCAATATTAAAAACAATAGAGATTAATAAACCCTAAGAATTAATATTTTAAACTCAAGAGATTAATAAACCCAATGTGTGATTAACATTATAAACCAAAAGAACTAATAAACCCAAGGGTTTAATATTATAAACCAAAGGAATCGGTGAACCCAATGGATAAATATTAAAAGCCTAAGAGATCAATCAGACTAAGGATAATATTAAAAATAATACAGATTACTCAAACCTAATAAATAATATTTTAAAATAAAAAACATAAGAAATTTAAAAACCCTATGAAATAATATTTTAAACTCAATAGATTAATAAACTCAAGGGGTTATCAATATTACAAAACCAAAGAACTAGCAAACCCAAGGGTTTAATATTATAAACCAAAGGAATTAGGGAGCCCAAGGATAAATAGTTTAAACCTAAGGGATGAATAAGACCAACTCATCAACATTAAAAACACAAGAGATTAATAAACCCTAATAATTAATATTTAAAACTCAAAAACCTAAGAAATTAATAAACCCAAAGAAATAATATTTTAAACTCAAGAGAGTAATAAATTCAACAGATTATTAATGTTGTAAACCAAAATAAGTAATATTATAAACCAAAGGAATTATTAAAATTATAAAGGTAAGGAACAAATAAACACAAGCATTTAATATTATAAACCCATGAAATTAGTAAATCCAACGGAAAAATGTTATAAACCTAAGGGATAAATATTAGTATTATAAACGAAGAAATTCATAAACCCTAAGAACTAATATTTTAAGCTCAAGAGAGTAATATACCCTAATAATAAATAGTTTAAACCCAAAAACCATAGTATTTAATATTTTAAACTCAAGAGATTAGTAAACACAAGGAATTATTAATAATATAAACGAAAAGAAATAACAAACCAAGGGTTTAATATTATAAACCAAAGAAATTGGTGAACCAAAGGGAAAATTATTAAAAACATAAGGGATCAATAAGGCCAACGGATCAATATTAAAAACACAAGATAGTAACAAACTCTAATAATAAATATTTAAATTCAAAAATATAAGAAATTAATAAACCATAAGAATCAATATTTAAAAATCAAGTAATTAATAAACAAAAGAGATTATTAATATTATAAACCAAAAGAACTAATAAACCCAAGGGTTTAATATTATAAACCAAAGGAATTAGGGAACCCAAGTGGAAAATATTAAAAACATAAGAGATCAATAAGGCCAAGGGATACATATAAGAAACAAAAAAGATTAGTAAATGCTAGGAATCAATATTTTAAATGAAAATGAATGAAAAACTCACATGATTATAAAGAGATTAATAAATCTTAGGAATCAATTTTATAAATAGGAATATTTGATAAAATCACATGATTATTAATATTATAAACCTAGGGGAATAAACATGGTTTACCATGTTTGATTTAAACATTGAGACAAGTGTTGTCACAATGCGATGTTGGACCAACTATGACCATGGTTGGCCATGGGCGATTTTCATATTGAGACATTTTTTGTCAGAATGTGAGATTTGATCATGGATGACATTTTTTTTTTCTCCGTAAAACTAATTCTATTAAGAGAGGATATGGTACAAAATGAAGTTACAATCAAGAGAAGCTAGAAAACGGGCAGCCGGAAAGGATAAACTATCCACCTCGGCCCCTAAGAGAAACCCTGAAGAGAGCATATCAATAAACAAAAAGGAACAAGAAATAACAAAGAAACAAGAGCTGAACAATGGATTCTACCCAACATGGGTCCAATCATCCATTCGGTATTTTTTCCCTTTCTTTTTACCAACTTTGACCCAACCAAGATGATGCGGCTGAGCTGGAACAACTTGTATACTGAGCTGGGTTGTCGGTGAGGTCTCCTTGTCTGAATTCGAGGGAGAAGACTCATGAGTTATTTTTTGTGAGTTTGGTGGAACATTAGATTCCTCGGGGCTTGCCGAAGGCGGATCCTGTGGCTGCATTGGTTTCTCCCCTTCTACTTCCTCTTCCTCTTCATCCGAGCTGAAGTCCATATCATCCATGGGGGGCGGATCATGCGGCTTCCAGCTTTTGGATTTCGGCTTATGATTGGCTTTCTTCTTTTGGGCAGGAATCGAGGGGCAGGAGCTCTGAAGGTGCCCTGTTTGATGGTAATGCCGGCAGCGAAAGGCTGTGTTCTCGTAGTCCAGGGTCTGAGTCCAGTGAAAGTCTCCAATTTTGAGATTAATATGATCGGGTAGACCTTTGCTCATATCTATTTCTGCGCAGATTCTGCCAAAGGTGTAAATGCCCTTTTCCCCCCTCGAGGGGTCTGTGGCAAGAAAACGACCTAGAGTATTTCCAATCCCTTCGAAGACAGCAAAGTGCCATAGATGCGCCGGGAGATTAGGTAGCCTGACCCAAATGGGGAGCTTGGTGATCACTGCAGAAGATGGATCAAAATATAGAAACCAGGGGGTGAGGAATAAGCCTGCTGTGCTCCAAAACCATGGACCTTCTGTAAGAGCTTTTTGGTAGTCTTCGCTGAAAGAAAACACTACAATGAAAAATCCCTTTGAGCAAAATAAAACCTTGCAATTGTTGGTCCAGCTGGAGTGAATCCATTGGTAGAGATCTGCCGTGCATGGCCAGAGTCCATTAAATCTGCAAATAATGGCATGCTCTACAAACTTTTGGCCTTGCTCATCTAGCGTTGGATGCGATATTTCAATGGAGGGGATCTCCTCAAGTTTGTCCACTAGAAAAGGTTTGGGAGCCGAAGCTGGTGGAACAGATTTCTTGGGTGTATGAGCATGGACAGCATCTTTGTAGGAGAAAGCCGGAGCTGTAGATGACTATCCAACTGCACCCCCTCTAAGACGAAGGGTGAAAACAATAGATGCATTTCTTTTAATATTGTAAAAAGAGAAGGGATAAAGATCCTCAAGTTTTTTACCTTCGTGGAGGAGTCTCTGTGATGCATAAGGAATCCCCAGCCTATATTCAAGGGATTGCTTGAGGTCCTGCACTAGATCCGAGGAGCTCACCCATTGCAGCAAAGTTTTGCCAGAAAGGAGCAGGATCTGGATCTGATATGAAGCAGAGAGTTCAGCCGACTTCTGCTTGCCTCTGCATATCTGAGATGAGAGAAAACTGGTACTCTGGTAGTCCAGCTTTTTCAAAACATGCTGCTGGGGCAAGAGAGAAGGTGAGGCGTGAGGCATATAGCCATAGAGAAGGGTATTTTTCCCCGCCCATAAGAAATCCCTTACGCGCCCATGAGGCAGATCCGAGCAGCTAGACATAGTGCCAGGGTCTCTTGCACATCCGAGAGCAAATTTGCCATATCGAGGATGGGAAGGGGATTTCTCCTGCGAGAGTAGCCGATCCCATGAAAACAGAGACAGATCCAAAATTTGAGCGTTGGCCAGATCTGGACGAGGAGCCCTCTCACTGACGTTTTGAAATGCTAATCTTGGTGCCTCTGCAAGCAATTCTGGCGAGAACGAGACGTAGGAAGCTGATTTAAAATCTTCTGGAACAGTTGCAAGGAATGTAGCCTCCCAGACGGCGCCGCCATCGATGCCACAGAAAGCTCTGTGCAAAGGTTTTCTAGCCTGCCGTATCAATGCTGCAACCCAGCTGATGCGTATTTCCAACAATGTAACCTCAGCAGGCAGATCTGGCGGATTCGAGAGGCAGATCCGTTGCTGGCTTGCTGCTGAGGTGAAATCATTGTGAATAGCTATGACAGCCGCAGCGTCAATGCAGTCAGGATCAAATGCAGAGAATGTAACCGCCCAGATGGCGGCATCATTAGTTTCGTGAAAATTCCTGTGCAAGAGCATGCATTCTTGCAGATTCAGGTCTGCAATCTGGCTCTGGAGCGGAGGGCGGCCGGTTCTTGGAGCGGCGGAGCCGGCGCAGACCAGAAAAGCCAAACTATAAACCCTAGATGCTCCTGTCGCCATCGCAAGTAATCTCCAAAAAAAAAAGTCGATCATGGATGACATTGATCGACAATGGGTAATGCTAATTAACAATGGTTTCCCAGGTTGATTTTCATATTGAGTCAATGTTTTTCATAATGTGAAATTGGACCATGCATTAGTATTAAACTCTGCGACTAATATTTAAACCCCAATATTTGGATTTAATAAACTAAAGGGAATAATATTACGAACCGGAAGAATCCGAAAAATTAACCGATCAATAAGGCCAATGGATCAATATTAAAACCAAAAGAGAGCAACAAACCCTAAGAATAAATATTTAAAATTCAAAAACCTAAGAAATTAATAAACCATAAGAATCAATATTTTATGATCAACTAATTAATAAACACAAGAGATTATTAATATTATAAACCAAAAGAACTAATAAACCCAAGGGTTTAATATTATAAACCAAAGGAATTGGGGAACCTAAGGGAAAAATATTAAAAACATAAGAGATCAACAAGGCCAAGGGATACATATAAAAAACAAAACAGATTAAAGTAAAAGCTAGGAATAAATATTTTAAATGAAAATGAATGAGAAAATCACATGATTAATAAAGATATTAATAAATCTTAGGAATCATTTTCCTAAACAAAAATCATTGATAAAGTCACATTATTATTAGTATTATAAACCGAGGGGAATAAACATGGTTCTCAATGCTTGATTTAAACATTGAGACAAATGTTTTCACAATGCGACATTGGACCAACTATGACCATGGTTGGCCATGGGTGATTTTGATATTGAGACAATGTTTGTTAGAATGTAACATTTGATCATGGATGACATTGATCGACTATGGGTAAAGAAATTAATAAACACTAATAATTAACCCAACCTATTATTCATATTATAAACCAAAAGAACTAATAACCCAAGGGTTTAATATTAGAAATCAAAGGAATTGGTGAACCCAAACGAAAAATATTAATAACCTAAGGGACCAATAAGGCGAAGGATTAATAAAATTAATAAAAAAATACTCAAGTTGAAGAAATTAATAAACACTAATAATTAACCCAAGGGATTATTCATATTATAAATCAAAAGAACTAATAAACTCAATGGTTTAATATTAGAAACCAAAGGAATTGGTGAACCGAAGGGAAAAATATTACCCAACAAATTAGTATTAGAAATAAAAATTGTTAATAAACTCAAGTGATTAATAAAGTCGAAGGATCAATAAAATTAATAAAAAAAAATATATAAACCACGGAAATTAATAAACACTAATAATTAACCCAACATATTATTCATATTATAAACCGAAAGAACTAATAACCCAAGGGTTTAATATTAGAAACCAAAGGAATTGGTGAACCCAAGGGAAAAATATTAATAACGTAAGGGACCAATAAGGCGAAGGGAACAATATTGAAAACACAATAGATTAATAAAGAACACGACCCAATATTTTAAATAGAGAGGAATTTTAAAGTCACATGATTATTATTATGATAAACCGCAAGTGATCAATCAAGCTTACTGATTGTTAATATTATAAACCGATTGAATTAATAAACTAAAGTGATATTAAATTCCGCCATCAGTGAAACCAAAAAAATAATATTGAAATTAACATAGTTTAAACCCAAAACCTAAGAATTTAATAAATGATAGTATTTAATATTTTAAACTCAAGAGGTTAATAAACCCAAGGGATTATTAATAATATAAACCAAAAGAAATAATAAACCCAATGGTTTAATATTATAAACCAAAGGAATTGGTGAACCCAAAGGAAAATTATTTAAAAAATAAGTTATCAATAAGTCCAAGGGATCAACATTAAAAATACAAGAGCGTAACAAACCCTAAGAAAAAATATTTAAAATTCAAAAACCTAACAAATTAATAAACCATAAGAATCAATATTTTAAAATCAACTAATTAATAAACAAAAAAGATTATTAATATTATAAACCAAAAGAACTAATAAACCCAAAGTTTTAATATTATAAACCAAAGGAGTTGGGGAACCCAAGGGAAAAATATTAAAAACATAAGAGATCAAAAAGGCCAAGGGATACATATAAAAAACAAAAAAGATTAAAGTAAAGGCTAGGAATAAATATTTTAAATGCAAATGAATGAGAACGTCATATGATTAATAAAGAGAATAATAAATCTTAGGAATCATTTTTTTTAAATTAAAATAATTGATAAAGTCACATGATTATTGATATTATAAACCGAGGGGAATAAACATGGTTCTCAATGCTTGATTTAAACATTGAGACAATTGTTGTCACAATGCGACGTTGGACCAACTATGACCATGGTTGGTCATGGGTGATTTTCATATTCAGACAATATTTGTTAGAATGTGACATTTGATCATGGATGACATTGATCGACTATGGCTAAAGAAATTAATAAACACTAATAATTAATCCAACGCATTATTCATATTATAAACCAAAAGAACTAATAACCCAAGGGTTTAATATTAGAAACCAAAGGAATTGGTGAGCCCAAGGGAAAAATATTAATAACCTAAGTGACGAATAAGACGAAGGATCAATAAAATTAATAAAAAAATACTCAAGTTGAAGAAATTAATAAACACTAATAATTAACCCAAGGGATTATTCATATTATAAACGAAAAGAACTAATAAACCCAAGGGTTTAATATTATAAACCAAAGGAATTGGTGAACCCAAGGGAAAAGAGAAAAATATTACCCAACAAATTAGTATTAGAAATAAAATTATTAATAAACTCAAGTGATTAATAAAGTCGAAGGATCAATAAAATTAATAAAAAGAAAATATAAAAACCAAAGAAATTAATAAACACTAATAATTAACCCAATGTATTATTCATATTATAAACCAAAAGAACTAAGAACCCTAAGGTTTAATATTAGAAACCAAAGGAATTGGTGAACCCAAGGGAAAAATATTAATAACGTAAGGGACCAATAAGGCAAAGGGAACAATATTAAAAACACAATATATTAATAAAGAATACAACCCAATATTTTAAATAGAGAGGAATTTTAAAGTCACATGATTATTATTATGATAAACCGCAGGTGATCAATCAACCTTACTGATTGTTAATATTATAAACCGATTGAATTAATAAACTAAAGTGATATTAAATTCCACCATCAGTGAAACCAAAAAAATAAAATTGAAATTAGCATAGTTTAAACCCAAAACCTAAGAATTTAATAAATGATAGTATTTAATATTTGAAACTCAAGAGATTAATAAACCTGAAGGATTATTAATAATATAGACTAAAAGAAACAATAAACTTAAGGGTTTAATATTATAAACCAAAGGAATTGGTGAACCCAAGGGAAAATTATTAAAAACATAAGTTATCAATAAGGCCAAGGGATCAATATTAAAAACACAAGAGAGTAACAAACCCTAAAAATAAATATTTAAAATTCAAAAACCTAAGAAATTAATAAACCATATGAATCAATATTTTAAAATCAACTAATTAATAAACACAAGGGATTATTAATATTATAAACCAAAAGAACTAATAAACCCAAGGGTTTAATATTATAAACCAAAGGAATTGGGGAACCCAAGGGAAAAATATTAAAAACATAGGAGATCAACAAGGCCAATGGTTGATTTTCATATTGAGTCAGTGTTTTTCATAATGTGAAATTGGACCATGCATTAGTATTAAACTCTAGGACTAATATTTAAACCCCATTATTTGGGAAAACTAAGAGAAAAATATTAGGAACATAAGAGATCAACAAGGCCAAGGGATACCTATAAAAAACAAAAAAAAAATAGTGAAGGATAGGAATAAATATTTTAAATACAAATGAATGAGAAAATAACATGATTAATAAATAGATTAATAAATCTTAGGATTCAATATTTTAAATAAAAATCATTAGGAAAGTCACATGATTATTAATATTATAAACTGAGGGGAATAAACATGGTTTACCATGCTTGATTTAAACATTAAGACAATTGTTGTCACAATGCGATGTTGGACCAACTATGACCATGGTTGGCCATGGGTGATTTTCATATTGAGACAATATTTGTGAGAATGTGACATTTGATCATGGATGACATTGATCGACTATGGCTAAGATTCATATCATGAGCCTTATAATTAATATTATAAACCCAAGGGATTACAAACCCAAATAAATAACTTTAAACCCTAGGATGAATATTATGCCTTAGGAATATAAACCCTAAAATTAATAAACCTAAGAGATTAATATTGTAAATACAAAGCTTAATATTAAACCCTAGGAATATAAACTTAAGGATTAATATTATAAACTGAAGGAATTTACATTATAGACCTAATTTATTATAAAACCAAAGGATCTATATTAAAACCTAAGACTAATATTATAAACCCTATAAATAATACTATACCATAGCAATATAATCACTTATATCAATAAACTCAAGAGATTAATATTGTAAACCCGAGGCAGTAATAAAAAGGAGGGATTAATACTAAAACCCTTAAAATCCCAAAGGATTAATATTGTAAACCCAACGTATATAAAACCTAAGATAAATATTATATACCATTAAAAAATTTGGTTGACCATGGTTTATTTTCATATTGAGACTATAATTATCACAATGTGGTGTTCGACCATGCTTGACCATGATTGATTTTCTTATTGATATAATATTTGTCACACTGTGACGTTGGACCATAATTGACCATGATTGACCATTATTGACCACGGTTGATTTTAATGTTCACAATATTTGTCACAATATGACGTTGGATAGTCGTTGATAATGGTTGATTGTGGTTGACGATGGTTGATTTCGATATTAAGACAATATTTGTCATATTCTGACGTTGGACAATGGTTGACCATGAATTACCACGATTTATTTTCATATTGACCATGATTAACCATGAGTGATTTTCATTTTGAGACAATATTTATCACAATGAGACATTTGACCATGGTTGACTATGATTGAATATGGTTGACCATTGTTTATTTCTATATTGAGACAATCTTTGTTATAATGTGACGTTGGACCATGGTTGACTATGAATGACGATGGTTGACGATGGTTGGTGATGCTTGAACATGGTTGAATTTCATATGGAGACAATATTTTTCACAATGTGACATTGCACCATGGTTTACCATGATTATAAACCCAATGGATTGATATTATAAACCCAACGGACTAATAAATGCAAGGAATTAACACTAAAAACATAAGGGATTGTAAGCCCTAGGTGATAATATTAAACGTAAGGGTTTAATATTATAAGCCCAAGATATATAACCATAAGAAAAATATTATAAACCCTAAAATAAACATGGTTTTCCATCATTGTTCATGGTTGATGACGAAGGTCTGTCCTTCGTGTACAATGACCCAGTTCTATACCTGTGACTTTATTAATAATATGCCAATCCAAACACAAATCTTTGATATGATATTTTTGATTTTGTTTATCAATACACCCACTCGGTTTATGTTTTCAACAATGGATATTTAAATTCACTTTACACGTCGTCAGTTACATTTATCTCGGATGTACATTGGTTTTGTTGATTCCCATGCCGGTTCACTTCGCTTTTATCACGCCACTGGTCAAGTCTTGGCGCATTTACTATGCACCGAGTTCTGTGAACAATGGCATGTGTTGTTGTTGTTTTCCGTCAAATGGGAATTCGAGAGGAGGGTTTCTTCGACCCTTTGCTGGCTTCTGAGTTTCAAGAGGGTTCTTTCACAAGGTTATGCGTTTTTCCTGGTGGGTAACCTCTGCCTGTTACTGAGTTTCCTTCGGTTTCTTCAATGGCGTTATCTGTCGAACTGTATGTGGAATTTCCTTCGGTAACTCTCTGATTCTTTTCAACTTTGTCAGTTTGCAACTGGTTGTCCTTCTCCTCACTTTCGTTTCCTGCTAATGTCGATTTGATATCGATCCTTTCTTACAGGTGCGGTAGAACAAAGTCATTATGGTCACTTCCGGCTTCAGCGGGAACAACAGGTAATTTATTCCCTCCGATTTTACTCCGCGCCACTGGTATCTGTGACCCTAACCTATCGGCTCGTTCATGAAACAGAGACTGCTGCTCTGATGAAAACCCTGTTTTCTCACCTCTGTCCAACCCCCAAAATTCTAGTAAGTTTTCGACTGTGCTTCGTTCTTTTAATCTGCTGTTTTATATGGGTACTCGTCTCCGGTGAACATGTTCTAACTTTGAAATGTTGTGGACAATTTTTGTACAGGACTCTTTCTTCTGGCAAGACCCTGGTCCGTTCTCTTAGCAACTCAAACCCTACGGTAGGGTCAGCTCCGTTTGTATCTTGTGGTTATGTTTTATCAAATCTTTTTTTCTTTCTGGCACCCCTTTTTATGGCCAAACCCTGTTGGTTGGCAAGCTTTTCGATGTAATATTCTGTCGGTCTGGAATACGCTGAAACTGTGCGTTTGTTTGTAGCTATATTATCTCTGGTTTCAAACCCTTGCTTGGGTTGTACTGTTACTCTTTCTTTTTGGACTGAAGCGGAAATTTTCGGGTTTCAAACCCTTGTTTGGGTTGTACTGTTACACTTTACTTTTGGACTGAATCGGAAATTTGATGAGCTTATTCTAAAATGATTGATATATGAAAGAAAACGTTTCTCTGTGAAGAATCTCGAAAAAAAATGCTTTAGTATATGAAACTCACCTGTTTCTCTATATGTTGCTTCTCCGTTTATTTGACTTGATGAGTAGAAATAATATATGCTCCGTGTGACTGTGCACATTTACTTCTATTTCTGTGACCTGTCAATGCATGATATAAAAGACAGAAAAATATTCGTTCCCCTCACACACAGTACACATTTGTTCAATTTCAAATTCTGTAGGAATCTATTTCATAAGCATTAAAAAACACACACAGTTGTTACATATCACTGAAACAGGAAATAAACGCCCTGATTTTGCACATATGTGAATTTTCTTTTCTGGCAGAAGGTAATGTTGGTTCCAGAGTATATCGCTCTTACTTATCCCTATTCTTTCCTTTTGTGGAAAAACTCCCAACCCCTACCTATCATTTCTTTTCGTTTAAATATCAGTAGGCGTAAAACAGTTTTCTGTTTGCGGTTACACTGTCAACCGAATATATCCAACTACATGGCTAGTTTCAATGTATTTTTGTTTAAAAGAAAACAAACTTCTAACTAAATAAAAAACAGTTTATAGTCCTAGTCCTACTGTTTTTGTCCAACTGTCAAAAACTAAAATAATTAACAACAAAAAAAATAAACACAGGTTTAACAACCTGTCCATAAACTTGTGCAAAAATCAACTGAGACAGTCAACCATCTCTTGTCTCCTCCGAGCTGGATGATCCTGCATCAGTTGATTTTCATATTGACACAATCTTCATTACTAACACGGCGTTGGACTATGGTTGACCATGATTGATTTTCATATTTAGACAATCTTTGTGACAATGCAATGTTATACCATGGTTTATTTTCATACTTAGAAAATTTTTGTCACAATGCGACATTGGACCATGTTTGATCATGATTGAGATGGTTGACCATGGTCAGCGATGGTTGATCATGGTCGACAATGGTTGACCATTGTTTATTTTCATATTGAGACAATATTTCTCACAATGTAAGGTTGGACCACGGTTGACCATGATTGGCAATGGTTGATTTTCATATTGACCATGGTTGAACATGATTGGTTTTCATATGGGGACAATGTTTGTCACAATGTGATGTTTAAATAGATATTATAAACCCTAAAATAAACAAGGTTGGCCATCGTTCACCATGGTTTATTTTCATATTAACACAACATTCGTCACAATGTGATGTTAGACCATATTTGACGATGATAAATTTTCATATTGAGACAACATTTGTTATAATGCGACATTGGACCATTGTTGATTTTCATATTGAGGCAATATTTGTCACAATGCAACGTTAGACCATGGTTAATCATGGATGTCCATCATTAACTTAATATAACGTTGGACCGAGAGTCAATTTTCATCACAATGTGACCATGATTATTTACTATAATAATATTATTTAATGTTATTAAAATTAAAATTAAAATTAAAATTAATATTTATAAATATTAATAATATTAAAAGTAATATTAATATTATTATTCATATTAACAATATTAACATGAATAATTAATATTAGTATTAAAATTAAAATTAAAATTAATATTTAATGTTAAAGATATTAATATTTAAATTTATTGATTCATATAAATAATAATAATATTAATAAATCATGCAATTCCAATAGGGGGTTATGCCTATCTGCGTAATTATTTATATTAATTAATTAAATGATTATATTTTTTTTTAGATAATTCAATAAATGATGGAGTCTAAAGTTGTGTATATGAAGTTTGTCTCTATTTATAATAATTAAGTTTTAAATAAAATGATTGTAATTAGAAAAGTTTGAGAACCAATAATATTAAGAGCAATTCAGTTAAAGAGTTTGTTATTTTATCTTTATTTTTTTTCTAATTTGTTATTTTATGTTTTATTATATTATATTTTTCTTAATTTGTTAACACAATTAAATTTTGTACATTTAATTGAATTAATAATTAAGAGATCATTTTTTTTCACTCTTAAAAAATAGATTTAAGTTAACTTTAAAATTCTAAATATAAGTTATATTTAATATTTTAAATTAAGTTCCCGGATGCGGGTGTACAAGTGGAGTTCTAATGAGATGGGACAGAGGTGCGGCGAGGCATGCCGACACCTGCCCATCCAGTACATGAAGTTAAATCGCCCTCTATGCGATGGCCTGCAACATTTACACACCACTCATACCAAAGCCATGGGCTCAGAAAACTTCAGATTTCACTCAACGTCCACAGAGCTGGCTCCTGCCCTCGCATGCTTCGGCTCAATTCGCATCAAGGATACAGTTATGAGCGAAGATCTTCCTTGCATGAGAAGGATGGTTATTGCGCGGGTTGGCGCTGTGCATTCGGTGGATTGGTATCATTTGCACCGGGTTATTTGTCACCTGGTCTTGGCTTTCACTCTGTTATGCATTGGTGTCATCTGTCATTTTATTCAGCGCTGGGAGAGAGTCTTTCGGTTGGATTTGCACTCTGTACAGCGTGTTGTTCTGCCTCCTCAGATCCCCTGCTATTTCTTTCAAGTCTCAGGTCTCCTTTTGAAGTCTTTTTCCTCCGTCTTAGCTGTTCTCTAGTCTCAGTTGCTCCCCACAATGCCTCGGCTGTGCCACCGAATGCGGAGCCGAAGAGGAAGCTCCAGGGGTCGCCCCTCAAGTGAACATTCCAGCCCCTCCTCGTTAACGCCTTCTCACTCCAATGGCTTGGGAACTGGCCACTACCCCAGGACTCGCAGTGGGAGGGGGCGCCCTCCAGCCTTTCGCCAGAGCTGGAGTTCCCATGCGCCTCGTCCTCCGACCTCCTCTGCTCCCACTACGGGCTTTGCGCGTTTTATCTTCAATAGCTCCCTCACCCACCATAGAATCACTGTTATTTTATCGGTGGTTTTTCTTGAGGAAAGCCTGCATGGGGAGTCCAGTATGCAGCCTGCAGGTCCTGAAGCAGAAACTGCCCAGATCTCGAATATCCATTTGGAAAGCGGCAAAGATCCGTTGCAGTCTCCAGTGGTCCCTACAAGCATTGTTCCTGATGAGGTCATGGTCCCAGCTGATCGTGGTCCCTCGGTTTCTGAAGAAGTGCTCGCTCGAGATATGCTCGCCTCAGGCTAGTGCCGGATCGTTGAGGAGCCTCCAGATGATTAGTTGGCTTGCTGTAAGGTTGTTTTCTATTCCTGCTGCCCAAACTACTGGGTTTATTTCAGTGCTGATGGTTATGGAGTTTTTTGGCATCTTTTTGTTTATTTTTGGCTCAAAGCAAACTTTGAAAAATCTCATTATGCTCCCCTGCATGGGTTATGGCAATCTTTTCAGACTGGTTTCCCTGATAATGGGCAGTCTCCATCTCTGTTTTTTCATGAAAATTCTGCCTCCAAGGCAGTTTTTTTTAACTACGGTCACGTTGTAATATTATCCCTTTGTTAATAGATCAATTTTACTTAGAAAAAAAAAATATTTTAAATTAAGTAAAATAAATAAAAAATAACATAAAATAATAATAATTATTTTTTAACACTATAACTTAATTAAAACTTTTAAAATTGTAAATGTTAATTATATATTATTTAATATTTCTAAAAGTATTACATAAAATAATAATTTTATTAATATTTGAAACAACAGTTGAATCACACATCAAACCATTCATGTATGAAATCAGAAATTCGGATAATAAAAGAACAATATTAACTTATCTTTTCGTCTATTTACAATGTTCTACAAAGCTCTCAAATGATGAACACTTTCTTATGTCTAATACTTATCAAACGTTGGTTAAGACAATATTACCTTCCCATAAGAATTTCGAAATCATTGACATTGAAAGTCTGAACCAAGTTTGCACAACATAATGAAACAATAATTTATTGACGATGGAAAATAATAATGAGACGATAGTTCTGTATCTAGAGAACATATAATTTAGAGATATTGTAATTTTTAACATTTTGTTAATACTGTAGAAAATCCAAATTACTATTCTTCAATTCTTTAACTTGCTTCCATTTTTCAATTCTAACAAAATTTAGTTTATACTACTTTAAAATTTTCAACTCTAACATTTTTTTCCTTTTGCAATTCTAACAAATATCATATTTTTCTATATTTTTCAACTATAACTTGTTTAATTCTAACCACTATTATATTTTTCAACTCTAACTTGTTTAATTCTAACCACTATTATTTTGCAATTCTAACCAATATTATATTTTTCTATATTTTTCAACTCTAACTTGTTTCCTTTTGCAATTCTAACCAATATTATATTTGAAATAATTCTAACAAATATTATATTTTTTAACTCTAACTTGTTTCCATTTGCAATTCTAACCCATAGAAATTTACTTTCAAATAAATAATAATTTGAATTATGCAATTCCAACAAATATTATATTAGAAATTTAATTTCAAATAGATAAGAATTTGAATTAATTTATATGGAGTTTATTTAATATTTATTAACATTACCATTCTTAAAACAAATCGTAACCATTTTGGAAAAAGTTCAAATCGTCAAATTTTATGGAGAAAAATAAAAATAAAATAATCTTACATTTTTATCTTATATTTTTAAGTAAAAATAAATAAATTACAAAGCAATGGAAAATGTAGTGCTCTGCCTACCAACAGTCAACCCTCTGCGACACTTCCAGAAGAATCACTTTGAAGAATGGGAGTCGGTATTGAAAAATAAAATGCAGTACACAACATTTTGTTGGAAAAGGTTTCAACATTCCAATGGAGGAAATTAGGAGATCGTTAAATTGATTCGGCCTCTGCTAACCTTGAACTGAATAATACGTTTGCATTCATTCAATTAGAAAATAATACACAAATAATACCACTATGTTTCAAGAAATATACAAATAACACGAAGAACACAACATATACCCTAAATCTGCCAATGCTATTGTGATATGAAGATTTCCTAATTGGTTAAATAAAATGAATAAATACATACAAAACACTGTGTTTCTCATCCACAAAAGAATTCTTGACAAATTTCAAACCATAATGTCGTTTATGATATGCTTCAACAGAAAAAATGGACCAAAGAGCAACCACAAGAGATCTCAGGAAAATCGAGAGGCGAAGAAGGGGATGAATGAGACCACAAGAGCGGCGATCAAAGAGGGAACGAAGGCCATTGAAGCAGAGCCTATCTCTATTGAAGGACTCATAGATGGTGCAGACACGTCTGTAGTTGTTGCTGCTCCTGATACTACCATTATTATCACAACGGCGAAGAGAGCTACAGATGCATAGTTACCGGTGCCTGCCATTCTTGCTCACCGCACCCAACACGCCTTTTACTGCTAAATGTTAAGCGCAATCCCTACGACTAAATTGAAATCTTAAATACAACGCGTTGGCCTCTAATGCACGACTGTTGGGTTCATTCCATAGAATACAACGTGCGCACCAACCTGGTCAGGCCGCTCAAGATTTTCACCGTGGTGTTCGCCACCAAACACGAGATTATCAGATGATGGAGGATTTCTTAAGTGTATGACCAGTTTTTTTAAATGATACTTGGTAGGTGGTGGTATTTAAATTTTATCTTCTCGTATCTTTTCAGAGTTCACTCTAATTTGATAGGTGGCAGTCAATAAAGGACATAGTAAATTTTTAATTATGTTTTGTAAAAAGTTAATTTAAGTATGGTTTAAACATGTGATTTAGATATGCAAGAAAGTTAGTTGTTTGAATTTCATCTATTTATGTAGTAGCAATGATCAGAATATATTGGCATCTCTAAATCTACACCATCCGATCAAAATGATTAATTAAAAAATGACTAATTCAAGCAATTCCAATAGAGGGGTTATGCCTATCGGTGTAAAAGCAGAAAATAAATGAGGTTTATTACCAAGTTTGTCAATAGAAAAATAGTAAAACAGTGTAATATACATGACCTTGACTCATAAAAGAGTATTAACTAAACTTACCTTAGTGTAAACTTACCTCAGTGTATTGCACGCAGTGATGGTCACTGATTATTGCAGGTATTTGCTCCATTTTTTTGTAGGAGGATGCTAACTAATTATTGCATACACATTCTCCAGGATGCTGACTGATCATTGCATACAAAATTATGCTTACTGATTATTGCATTATTTGCGAGTCTCTTCTTCTCACTGACATGTATTTTTTGCAGGATGCAGAATGAGCAGAATGAATCCCTAGGGTAGGTAGAAAAAGACTGGTATTTTTCTCTCTTGGTAGTGGAATGGAATGAATAAGTGGTGAGAAGAATAGATGTGTTGGCCCTGAAGTGAAGCGGTGATAGCCTAGTGGCAAGAAGTGGAGCGGTGGTGGCCAAGTGGTGAGAAGTGATGGCAGGTAGCCAAAAACTATCAAATAAAAAAGTAACCAAGACATTTTTATTAACCAAGAAAATCCAGACTTTGGATAAATGCTAACTAATGATTCCCACCCCATGGGCTCCACCACAAGCAGTTTGAACTTTGGGTAAAATTAAGAAAGCCAATTTGCAAGGTGAATCCAAACTTTGGTTAAAAGTTATTTTGGACGCCGAAGTTTTACAACCGGGCAATAAGACCTCAAGAATGAAACTTTGGTTAAAATCAAAGTTCTCGTAAAAAAATTGATTAAAATTTGGTTAAAAGCAAATGTTTGCCTTAAAAAAATGATTAGATGGAGAGGTCGATGGAAAATAATATGAATTCAATAGTCCCTAGATTTCCATAGGCAGGGACTAATAATAAGATTTGCATATGACAACGATTTCTTATGAAATCTTCAATAATAAAATTTACATGTGAAAAATCTATTTTGAAAAGTCTCGGTTCAAGTCATTGCACGCAAAAGTTTGTTTTAGGATGTCTCCATTAAGGCCACTCAAATTGTATTATTAATTTTTTTTTTTTTTGTAAATTTGGTGGGACCCTTATATTTTCTATTTATAATAAAAGGATAGGCTACAAAATATAAAATTCATGCTGTGGCCTCAACCTTCCCATAGGAAACCAGGTCTTTTGGCCACCTAAAAGCGTGAAAAGCATACCAAAATTGAAATTGTTTCATCCTTCTATACTTAACATGAGCTGTATGTCCTCCTAATGCAGTGTCTACATTCATGTAACATAAATAAAGTTCATATACATATAAACAGTGCATAAAAAAGTAAATACTGAAATCAACTAGCCATCAGATGAGGAAACTGGGGCAGGGTCCTTCACAGTTGACCCAGGCATATCAACTTGCTGCATCTACTGGAGCATCTTCTCAATGCGGCCTACCCGATCATCCATTCTACTAATGCGATCTGTTGCTTAATATTGAGTGATCTTAATGTGTTGCAATTGGTCTTGGATGTCCATCAATAGGTCTTGAATGCGTGGTTCTATCTTTGGCTAGGCTACCTTAACATGGGCAGGTGGGAAACTTTGCATTGCTTTTGCTAGAAGGCATTTTACTATCTAGTATGTGTGAATAGTTTGATTGAAAAGAGTAAGATGGCCACGGGTATTGCCTGGATCCGTGATAAAGTCTAATATATTTTCTTCTATTTCATTATCTTTTGGATCAGTCTGTATATCTCTTTCCCAACCTCGTATATCTTGGTGCACAGTGGAAGAATTGCCCAATACATAATCAGCAGCAAGAGTCTCCAGATGCTCCTGATTTGTCTTATGGCCACGTTTCTTTGTGACATTCTCCAACTGGATCTTATGTTTCCTTTTCTCGGACTCAGACCTTGTACATATTTTCCCCATGTCTGGAGGAGTCCTATGCAATAACAGAAAACGGTAGGATGATATAGTGAGGGAGTTTAGACGAGTAAGTAAACCTCCAGTGTAGGTCCTTTGCAGATATTTATCATTACTATCAGTAAATCATAATAGACTGACCCACAGTATACAGTTTGATAGCCAATGCTGATAAACAGAATGGCTTCCTAGAACGCTGAGAACCACAGACCCCTGCGTCTTGTAATGGAAAATGTGGCTGAGAAGAACATGACTAATAACGAGAGACAAAGTCGACCGCTTATTAGCGAGGGTGGTCGAGCGCACCTGATAAACAAAAACTGTATTTACAGTAGATAGAGCAAAGAAACTATGAGGCCATTTTAGGAAATAATGAATACTCGCCAAAACCCAATTCCTAGCATAATCCCGGTGACCATTGGGTGTGCAAGCAGGGAGCAGGGAAGTCCAGCATGCATGGTCTAGACCAAAAATCCCAACCCAATCTCCTTCATGACAAAGAAAAACCTTAAAAATACAAATACGAGACCAGCGCAAATTATTCCAATAATTTCCTGAAGCGTAGAGCATTATTAAGGGCCATAACCTACCCCGAATGATAACAAAAGGTGAAGGACCGGCAAGTTGAAGACAGGGGTCCCGAAAGCAGGGTGGGACTAGGTTTAACAAAGGTGTGAAAAACCAGGTAATCCATAACAAGACCGAGACAGCCATGATCTCCAATAACCAAAACCAGACCAGGCCATGAAGCATCGTGAAAACAAAAGGGAAGACAGAAACATACCCTCGCAAAGTTGCAAGGTTGGCGGATTGAGTAGTGTTGGGAATATTTCTCTGCTAGCTCCAAGCGTTTACATGCAATAAGAAATGCATGAACAAATGGAGTGAGGGAAGGAGCCCACTTACCTTAACAGAAACCTTCCTTCACTACTCTGACAAACCAGCCTGTCGGCAGTGCGGAAAAATCATGAGGATCAACATCATCACACACTTCATTGATCGATTGTGGCGGTGCTTCATCAATACTCTTAATTGCCCTGAGGACAGACTGATGCCAAGTTTCCACTCCACTCTGCCACTTGTACACCCCGATCGGGGGGCACTGAAATTGTATTGTTCATGTGTATAATAAATGGTTAATTTAATATATTAGAGATAGAAAATATTAATAAATATATTGTTAAAAATTTGATATTATGTGCATTATTACCTCAAGTGGAAATATAAAACATAAAAGAAAGATATGAGAATAATAAAGATGAAAATTTGAATATTAGAAATCTAGGTAAAATATATAGATTAACATTTTTTTAATGATAATTAATATAAAAAATCAATGTTCATTTATTTTTTGAGAAGTAGGGAAGGAGGCTTAAATGGCCTAGAATAGATAAATGGGGTGTATTTTTAAATCACTTCATGGTGTAGAAGTTTGTGGGAAAAGGTCATTTTGATGATTTAGATGTTCTATTTTTCCATATCTCAAGCCAACTCAAACAACTTGATCACCAAAAAAAATCTTTAGAAAAGTATCTTTAAATTGAAATATATAAAAGAAATTTCATTCTTCAAGAAATATTTCGTTGTTTTATATCTCTTTAACAGATAGAAATTATCTAATGGGCCTCAAGTGGATCTATTTATATTAAATATCTATTTAACACTATCTAATGTGCCTTAATTGAATATGAATGGTGGCATGCAAAAAATCATTATATCTTAGTAGTATAATTCATTAGGATGTCTTTATGCACATATTTTGATGTGTTTAAGCACAAATTTGGAGGAGTTCCTATATTGATGTTGGGTGAGTAGACAATAATTGCATTTTACATTAGGTAAGTACGGGAAATGTATAGGATTACGTTAACTGAAGTGGCATACTGCGGCTATACTACAAGTAGGTTAGTCAATTGAAGTTGGGTTACACTTTTTGTCTTTTTTTGAGAATTTTTTTATTTTATTTTCTATCCTTCAACTTTCTGCAAGCCAAAACAATTTTTCTGTTTCGAATTTCATTTTGCAATAAAAATAAAAGTTGACAGAAATGTTATTAGCTTTCTATTACTTATTTTTTGGAATTTTTTTATACACATTTGATATGTCAACTTAGCATTTCTTTGAGTGTGTTTTTTTTAGCAATCAAAGGACTCATAAAAATTCATGTTAATACGCGTTGGTCTATTCTTTGAAAACTTTGTGTTTTTGAGAAACAAAATGTGTTACAACAATCTAGACAGAGTCTACTTTGTTTTCGTTATATTTACGAAACCAACTGATCCATATCATTTGCTAGAATTTTTTGAACTGATTCAATATGAAAAAGTTGCATATTTTGAATATGTTTCGATGTGCACAAAATTTCTCAACATATAAGTTATAAAATAAAAATATAAAAACTACCCATTACAGAAGACGGACCAATGTCATGCACCATAATTTTTTCAATCTTTTTTACAGTATATTTTGCAAGATACAAAATATTGATTTCATTGAATCATAATGACTTTTAGAAATTGTTTGCACCTGTTTTATTACAAAAATAATTAAAATTAGTTGACATTTATGAAATTCCATAAAATTTATATTTCTTGAAAGTAGATTGAATTCTGCAAATTCTTGTCTTTGTTCCAACAGTAATTTCACAAAGTTTCATGGAGTTTAATTAGTCCAAAGTTGAAAAAATATGTTTAGAGCTCGGTTCTGCGTAATTGCAGATGTGTTACTTCATTTTTTGCTTTAACGGCCAGTCAAGTCTAATGACACAAAAGTTTGGCCAAAGTTCTTACAAAAGTTCCCGCGAACTTTTAATTGACTTTACGTCGGCTGGAAAATTCAACGAAGTCCCTAAAAAAAAAAAATCACGGCAATATAAATAGACGTAAACGAACTCATTATTTTCATATAATTTCACACATTTCTTCATTTGGTCTGCTTTTGCAAAGGATTTTTGTGGGCTAAAGGACTCTTTTTCGCTTAACATTCAAAGGACATTTCTTGGAGGTATGTGATACATTTTTTGGATGTTTTTTTGGCTTAATTTTCAAATGACAATTTTTTTAAGGTATTTTGTTTTTAGAGGTTTTGGGCTTAATTTTCATTGTTTTAGAGGTTTTGGACTTAATTTTCAAAGGATATTTTTTTGGATGTATTTTGTTTTTAGAGGTTTTTGGGCTTAATTTCTAAAATACATTTTTTGGACTTTTTTTGGGCTTAATTTCGAAATGACTCTTTTTAGGCTTAATATTCAAAGGACATTTTTTGAAGGTATTTTTTAAAATGATATTTTTTTTAGAGGATTTTTGGGCTTAATTATCAAAGGATATTTTTTGGAGGTATTTTTTTAAAGTGGCATTTTTTAAGAAGTTGGGCTTAGTTTTCAATGGAAAGTTTTTGGAGGTATTTTTTGAAGTGATATTTTTTTAGAGTACGTGTTTTGGGCTGAAGTAAATCTTTTATAATGATTTTTTTAAATGAGTTTTTGTCTAACTTTTTAAATGAACTTTTTTTGCAGGACATGGAACGAAATATTTTGAGCTTCACTTCATTTTTAGAAGACATTTTTTTCTCATATTTTTTAAAGTAAGTGTTTTGGATTGAAGTATGTATTTTGTGCAAAAATTTTAAAATGAGTTTTTTTAAATTAAATATTTTGTGATGTTTATTTTAATTGAGTTTTTGTTTAAATTTTTGAAGGAATTTTTTTGAACTTCATACTCAATTATCATGGGAATTCGAAAGAATTGCAAGAAAAAATATGATCGAACAAGAGACCCTCAGGAACATAGAGAATAGGGGAGATAATCTCGCAGAAAAAAGAGAGAAGAATGCTCAAATATTGAAAGGGAAAATCAACCTCAACTAGAAGTTGAAGAAGGTATGTAAATGTAAATATTGTAAATTTGATATTTAAAATTTTCCTAGTGTAAATTGTGAAGCTTAATTTTTATTTGATGAACTAATTTGAAAAATATTCTACAATGTAAAAAGAGAGAGATATTCCTCAAAACATGATGATGAGATACAAAATTTTGAAAGAGAAAGTGAAAGAGATATTGAACCAATGATTGAAGATGGTGAAAATGTTGAAAGAAATTCAAGTGAAGAAATTGAATCACAAGGTACACACACACACACACACACATATATATGTTGAACACGTGCACATGTTATTGAAATTATATATGTTTATTAATTTAGTTATATATTGAATATGTAAACTTATTATGTACTATTAATTCGAATATGTACAGATGAAATGAATATCAATGATGAGATGTTAGAAATTGTTGACACTCGCACATATGGAGATAAAAAAACTGATCATGTTATACAATATCATGTTAATCACATTTTTTATTCGTACTTCATAAAGAAAAATGTAGTAGTTCAAGCCCAATTGTTGAAAGGTCTCCTAACATTAAGAAAATTAAAAGAGGCTAATATTTTATTAGGTATTTGAAAATCAACAAAAGATAAAAAAATGAAGGAAAATGTGATACAAAATATAAAAAGTGTTATAAATTCAATTAGAAGATCTAGACAAAAAAATGTTTCAGATGCACGTAAAGCAATACATATGGCAGTGGTTTCATCAAGTACTAAAGAGAATCGCTTAGTAAAATCTATGGCACGAGCATTAGGAACCTCACGGAAAACTTTGCACAAACATCGGAAATTTTTGTTGCAAATAGATGTAAATGATGAACTCGCTTGTTGGAGAGCTATTTGTAGGAAACCATACAAATATTGACTTGGAGAAAATGTAAAAAAAACAATATATGAATATCGGATGAAAAAATCACGTGTTTCACCAAATGCAAGGGATGTAATGTGAAGAAGAATAGCATGAAATCAGTATGAAGTACATCCAATGCATTTCTTGGACACCACTCAGATAGAGTTTTTCAACAATTTCAAAGAAGAGAATTGTGACATTGATGTCTCAATCAGTGCTTTAGTGCAACAAAAACCATGATATGTAAAACCTATCATTGTACGTGACACTTGTTGTTGTCATTATCATGTAGAATTTCAGTTATATTATGACACATTCCTTAATTTTGGTAGAACATTTTGGAAAGATTCACCTTCTCCTTCAACTATGCATGATTTCATATCTCAGATTCTATGTGGAAAAGAAAACCATGAATTATTTTACCAAAAGAAATGTGTTGGTGGTAAAAAATGCGATGATTGTGGAAATTTGACTAAATTTCAAAACAAATATAGTAATGATATAAATGATCAATAATTTTCCAACATGAAAGTTAAATGGAAGAGATATGAATATATCCATACATTGATTCAAGGTTCAAGCGCTAAAATAATTTTTACAAGAAGAAGAAATGTTTGTGATAGATTTTTTGAGAAATTTTTGAGGCAGACATTTATAAATACACCAAGAATTCCCTTAGAGCTTGATGGAAAGAATTGCAATTCAAAAAATCACGTGAATTTTTTCCACCAGGGACCATTTTGTCACTAATTGATTTTGCAGAAAAATACACATTTCTTCCACAAAAATAAATTTAGAGTGAATATTGTTGGCTCGAGGGGTCCTGAACCAGGTTCGGAGGTGAAGGTTTGCCAACAAACCCCTATCCCTTTCGGTAGTGACATGCTTGCGCAAGCCAAAGTCTCACTCGAAGTAGTATGGGAGGTTGCTGCAACCAAGTTTCTGCACCCTGACAGAGAGTTGGTAAGTTAAGAAGATCCACATTCGCAACTTATCGGGTTTGTACCAAACAGATCTATTCACAGGATAGTTAATAGTATCACAATATACAGAGCTATTTTCATGCACAGATCTAGTTAATAACTCCGCATCCACGTGTGTATCAACATAATCAGCACATATCATCATAACACATCATCAACAAAGTACAGTTATACCATAACATAGACAAATTCATAGAATAAAAAGATAACCAACAATATTCATAAAAGATCCAATAGTTCACATCAATAGGAATACCATAGATCATATAACACAGAAATAATTCAACCATATCCTCATATATTAGTATCCAAAACTCAATACAATCCGACATAGCCTGCGCATGTAGCCGGCAGGGTCTGCACACAGCAGGACTGAGGATCTTCACGCACACAGCTAGCAAGAGTCCTTACCCTAACGACCAACAACATATCTAACAATTTGCACTTAGCATCAGACTTAATTCTTTCTTACCTTAAGACTATAAAATGTTAATATATTTCCATCAACTTAGCATATGCTTCCAATGGTCTGCAAAATGAATTTTGCAGACTCGTGGTATAACCTTGACCCATTACATTGTATTTGGGGCTTTGACACACCCCAAAATCCCTGCGCTAGACTAAATAATATAAAAAATATACATAATTATACAAAATTCGCAGCTTTTAGGGGACCCTATTCCAACAGTCCCCTAACACAATCTTCTGAATCATCTCGAGTCACTGTGATGGTGGGGTCTCCACCTGCGCTTGCAATATTTTGACTGCCTTGACCAGTGATGGTAGTACTCCTTCACTCTGAGCAGCAACATTCTGAGCAATATCTACTAGCTTCTGCGAAGTCGGTCCTTCTGTTGTAGCGTTGACGCTCTCCAGAGTCTGGTTCAATTGATTCATAGCAGCATCAATATCCTGGGAGAGCTTGAGGGCTTCATCGGCCCATGGCTTACGACAGTTACTAAGAGTCTTCCTCTTCTGGAAAAGTTTGTCGATATCATCCCGAAGGGCATGGTTAGTGCGTAGTCGTGCTAATCGTTGAGCAGGAACCAGAGTAGGCATCATGGCTTCGATCTGCTCGAATGCTTCTTCCTTTTCTCGCAGGTCCTGGTTGATTTCATGCTGGATCGAGTCACACTGTACTTTGGTCGATAACTTCATGGTGGTATCCAACAATTGGGAACCTTTAGAAATATATCTGGTAATCAAATTTTTGGCTACGATAACCAGTGCCACTTGCTGGGCCTACACCTAGGTTGGTGTCTATGGCTGCAACTTGGCCTGAAAGTCCACAATTTGGTGTTCCATCTGTGTTTTGACTACCTAGATATCCGTTCTTGAGGCTTTTAATGTTGTGACCAGCCCCTCAATCTTGGCCTGGGGGGTAGCCGTCGCGGTATTTCATCTGTAACATCTGCGCAAAGTCTACTAATTAAATGTTCCAACTCCGTCTGTTGCGCGGTGGCAAGGGTGCCTGCAACCTGGGCCTGAGATACTTCAACAACTTTTTCTTCAATCATTTTCTCAGCTACGTTGAGCTGATGGTGAACTTGATGATCCCGATGTTGGAGTTCTTCAAAGAGTGCAATGTGGAGCAATTGCAATGACTTATGAGGTAGTCGAGCTAGATATAACTACACTATTGCACAAGCATGAACTTGCGCACCTAAGTCAGGGGAACTCATTATGAAGCCTGCGCCAGGTAGCAAACAAGGACAGATTTCTGCTGTAACCATGACTGCACTACTAGTTGCAAGGTGTGACCTCGCCTGGGTCATGTTGGTCTACAAGGTATCTACCTGGAGCTGCAGAACCTGGATCCCTACCTGAAGTGTATCAAACGTGACCTTTTGCTACTCCTCGAGAGCTAGCCATTTTTCCTCTACCGCCAAGGTGACTGCATATGCAATTTTCTCCATATCATCTTCAGTCAGTGTAACTCCTGTACCTTGTTTTGGTCAGATGGTGCATTGTTTCGCTTGTCCGCTTCACGCCTCTGGGAGAATTAGTACCTCCCACCTCCTGACCTTCGGTCTTGAGGTCTTGCTGCACATCCTTCTATGTTGCGGTGTCTGGTCCCTTCCCTGTACTTTTACTGGGCTGTGAATCCTTCTGTGACGTAGCTTCGGCGCCCTTTCCTATACTTTGACCGGGCTATGAACCATTTTGTGATCCAGCTCCAGTGCCCTTCCCCGTGCTCTTGCTTGGTCCTCCAGTATCCTTGGTGATGATAGGTGGGATTACTTTTGTTTTGCTGGTTCCTTCGGTGCCCTTCATGCATTTTTTGAAGCCAAGCTTCTAGTGAGGAGGCCATAGTGCAATTACATTGTCAATTTCTTCATCCGCAACCATATAAGGGAGCGAAACTCACAGAGAATCCTTGCGGCCTCGAATTTGGATGTTTTGCATAGTCACCTGGAATGAAACGATGCTTTTGTATTTATCATAGATAACTAGCGATAGACGTGGCCAGGAGTTGATGGCTGCAGTGAGCCCTCTCTAAAACAAGACCCAAAAGACCTGGTTGTCCTCGATGTGCTGTGCATGTTTAGAGTCCAACAAGTTCGTGTATCGAGCCCCTTTGCACATGTCTTTGGTGATTTCAGCGAGGATTGATTCCTCAAGTGTTTCCAAAGTGACCAACGCAATGAGGAACAACAACCAAGAATAGCAAAAGGCTCGGCCCTACTCCTGGGATTCTCAGACATTGGCTAAAAATATTTCATAAAAGTATTGGGCCTAACTGAAGTAGACCCCTTTCCCACATTGGCCTGCCAAATGAATCACTGCAAGGACGATGGTGACCTAGCATTTTCACATCATATTGCATGCCTAAAACATGGTACCCAACTGTGTACCAGGGTCACTGATGCACTTGATTATGAAACCTCGAGTATTCCACTCCACATGGTAGGTTTTGCGCATGTATTTAGTATTCTTAACTTCATACTTCTTGCATATGCACTCCAGGGGGTTTGGTCCTTTCATGGGAAGACCAGTAATTTGATGAATGAGCACAACATTGATGGGGATTCAATCCTGGATCCACAGGAAGCCATCATGAACCAGGGCGAGCAAATGACGTGTTAGACGATTTGTGATGTTGTAGTGGCCGAAGTGTGACATTCTTTGCAAGTTCAGGAGCCTGGACCTGACCAATCCATGCATCAAGCTCATGGGGATAATATTTGTCCCATCATCTTCCTGAACTCCGTCAAGTTATAACTCAGGTTCCAACTCAGGGAAGGCCTCCAAATTGGCCAAATCATGATCATCAAATTTTATCTTGTCGAGCCTTCCAAAAGGTTCACTAATGATAGGGACTTCTCTTGGGGTTAGCGACATCTGCAAGTAGGTGATCAGGCTTTTGAGGTTCTTCAGCTTGCATTTCGAGGTCCTGCGTGGCTGAAAAAAGGGCGGTAACCGATTGATTAGTGTGGCAGCCTGGGCCTCTTCCCGAGAAGAGGGTTCCTGGGGCGTCGCTCATGGAGATTTTACATTTCTCAGGGAAGTACAGGGCTTCACCCCAACCCATTTCACAATTTTTCCTAAACCTTGAGATTTTTCCTTTC
Organism: Pinus albicaulis; assembly: GCA_034641835.2. NCBI lineage: Eukaryota > Viridiplantae > Streptophyta > Pinopsida > Pinales > Pinaceae > Pinus > Pinus albicaulis. The sequence goes on from CM076582.1 coordinate 1,287,858,429, forward strand.
CCTTCTTCTTGGTTGGGCTTGGTATGGAGATAAACTCTTCGGCCTCAGACTCAATCTCCACTACTTCCTCGGTTTCTTGTTTTGCCGAGGTCACTGGTTCTAAGGATTCAGCAGGATTAGTGGCCATCATTTTGGTGTGAAAGACAAACTCGGGATGGCTACTGTCCGAGGGGGAAGCGCGCTCAAACATCAACAAAACATAAAAGACACAGAATCATACAGAGCACAAACTTGTCAAGTACAAGATATTCAAGCAATACAAAACCCTTGTCTAATTTATCCTCCTCATTTCATAGCCTTTGCGATCGACCAACGGTTGGGTAAACTTGAATTGGAACTTACCATCCAGTAAAGGGTAAAAAATCTCCAGAAATTTCCTTATTAAATTCTAGCTGCCCACTCCTGTTAATGGTAGCTTTTTCTTTTTACTTGATTTTACTATGCCAAGGCTATTTTTCACACCTCCTATGCACCCACCACAGCCCTGCGCTCCCAGCAAACCTCCTGTGCTCCCAGTGCACCTCTATGCTTCTAGTGCACCTTCTGCACTCTGAACATTCTCCTGCACCTCCTGCGCATCCCTCCGGTCATCGAATTTGGAGGCCACGCCCTTCACATATCATGGTACCTTCCATTCTTACCTTCCTTTGTGGGCGTAGCCAATTTTATACAGCTACTCCTGCCATATAGTCATTTGATCCTATATGGTTTGAGTCGAGTGCCATTAAAATAGTTGGGTAGCATATTGTCATGCAGGGTGGCTAATCGAACATCTCTACCATCTGTGGTTTTTGTAACGACATAGGGCCCTAACCAGTGCTTTCGGAACTTTCCCAAGTGTTTCACAAACTCGCTATCATACAGTAGCACTAGTTCTCCCTCCGCAAAGGTCTTTTGTCGAATATGTCGATCATGCCATGCATTATCTTCAGCCTACTGCACATGTTTATGGAAATTAGAAATGAATTGATCTTCCTCTAAATCCACAAGCGGCGCTAACCACTCCTCCATGATATCAGGCTCTGCCATATTTGTAAAGGTTGCGATGCATAGGCTAGTAACAATGTATTCCATGGTCATAATGGACTCCTAGAAATAAACCATTTGAAACGGTGTTTTCCCTGTCAACTTCTTACAGATGATTCGGTAGGCCCAAAGAATAGATGGGATGTGCACGTCCTAATCACTGTGATCAGCGTTACATACCTTGGTCAGTGCGTGCTCCAAGACTTTATTAAAAACTTCGACTGCTCCGTTTGCCTGAGGATGATACGAAGTAATTCTTTTCGCATGATGGATATGAAATTATTCCATCATGCTCTCTATTTTTTCATTGACGAAGTGCATACCTCTATCGCTCATCAGCATTTTCAGACATCCAAGTTAGAATCTTCTCAAAGATGAAGTGCGCAGCAATATCTGTAGTGCAATCCTTTACCGCTTCTGCTTCAACCCACCTAGTTACATAATCAGTAGCATTTATAATGTAATGCACACCTGTCTTATTTATGGGTGGGTTGATAGGTCCTACAAAATCAATGGCCCATTTTTCAAATGCTTTTAGGGGCATTTGTGGTTGAAGGGGCATTGCATCTCTGCCAGATGGCCTTCTGATTCATTAGCATGTATTGTAGGCCTTACAATAGTCGTGAGAGTCACTATGTAGGGTAGGCCACCATAATCCGGCTCTTAATATCTTCAACGTTGTTTCTTTCCCTATGTAGTGACCTCCTGCTACGCCATCGTGGGCTTCTGCCAAGATAGCATGCGGTTCATGTTCCAAAAAATACCTTCACATCACTTCATCTACTCCCATCTTATATAGATGACCTGCGATAATGGTAAAATCCATAGCGTGGGTTACCAACTCTTTCTTCTGTTGCACTAAATACTTCGCGGGTTCCATGCACATAGTTAGGAACTTAATGATGTTAGAAAAGTGTGCATCAACTACCTTAATAGAAAACAGTTGCGTATCAGGAAATCCTTCTCCTAGGTTGGTTGGTTCCTCGTGAATCTCAATTTGGGACAAGCGATCTGGTCCAACATTCAACTTCCCTCGCTTGACAATGATCTCAAGGTCGTATTCCTGGAACAACAGTAGCCATCGGTAGATTCCCCCCTCCCCCAACACAGGCTTATTCACTAAGTACTTCAAAGCTGAATGATCTGTAAACATATTGAAATGTCCTCCTAACAAATAGTGCTGATATTTCTGTAATGAATAAACCATCTCCAAGCCCTCTCGTTTCGTGGTAGATTAGTTGCGCTCTGCACTAAAGAGTTTCCTACTAGAAAATACAGCTAGATGATCAATGTCTCTGTCTCCAGGCTGCGTAAGGACTGCACCTAGGGCGGTTCCTAAGGCATCAACGTGAACATGGAACACCTTCTCCCACTCAGGAAAAATGAGGATAGGGGCAAAGACCATCTTTTCTTTGAGTAGCTTGAATCTCTTCTGACACTCGTCATCCAAAAAAAATGAAACATCCTTCTTAAGTAGATTTTCCATAGGTGTTGTGATCAGTGCATACCCCTGAGTGAACATCCTATAGTAGCCTGTGTGTCCGAGGATCAAACACAGTTGCTTCTCAGTTTTAGGGACTCCTAGATTTATGATCACTAAAACATTCGCAGGCTCAACCATCAACCCCTGTCGGCACACTATATGTCCGAGCAAGATTCTGAAGGGTACACAAAAGATACACTTCTTGATATTAAGGTAAATCTGGTGCTTCCTATCAGCATCCAACATCATGTGTAGGTTCGAAACATGCTTCTTTACTAAGCCAAAGACAGTCCAATCATAAAAGTAAACTTCCAAAAAAATTTGGATGAACTGTTTGAAAACTGCGACTACTACTCATGAAAATATAGCAGGGGCATTATTGAGTCCAAACGGCATCATTGTATACTGGAATGATCCCCATTCAGTGGAAAACATAGTCTTGCTGTGATATTTAGGTGCGATTCTGATGTGATGGTACCCTGAGAAACCATCCGTGAATGAGTACACTTCTTGCCCTCTTACGCTATCAAGGATTTCGTCTGAGAATAGCATAGGAAAGGGATCATGCATGCAAGCATCATTCAATTTGCACAAGTCCACGTAGATTCATATCTCTCCCTACATATTTTTCTCCTGGACCACCATTGGGCTTACTGAGTCTAACTATTCGACCAGTTCGATGATACCTGCGGCGAGCATTTTATTGATTTCTTCCTTAACCTTTTTCTTATACTTAGGATTCAGATGATATGGCTGCTGCTTGATAGGGCGTGCATCTGGTTTTAGTGTGATGTGCATGACCCCTAGGTCCCTTGTGAACCCATTAAGCTCTGAAAACATCATCGGGAATAAGTCCTGATATTCTGTGAGTATTTTGGTAACTTTTCCTACTGTATCATCATCCCAATAATCCCCAATTTTAGCCAGCTTGGACTACTCTTCCCTGCCAATGTTGACTTCTTGTAGCTTCAGAGGTTGTGTAATGTCCACCGTTTTTAGTGGAGGTCCCCAAACTTCGCACTCTCCCTCTGACTCTGGGATAGAGACATTGCGCAGATCCTCATCGCATTCTTCTAAGGTTATATTGCAGTAGTTGACAATATCATGCATCTATGTTTCCCATGTCGGTACCCCAAGTACTGTGTAGGGGCATGATTCATAAAAGACGAAGGTATCTATATCCTACAGAGCTTCAACAAGTGCCTCCATTCCCCCTATCAGCCTAAATGTCCCTACAAAATCATCTTCTAATGTTTCCCAGTGGCGGGTGCGTTGGTGTAGCACCGTATATAAGTACCATGTGGTGGGAATTGGTCCCAAGGCATGAATAAATAGGTGAACCAGTTATTATGTAGTCCGGTCACACCATTTTTCCATCCAAGCGAACAAATGCTCACGCAGGTCTCAAGGGAAAAGGAATGTTTTTATGCGCAAGTGGGTCGAAGGTTTCAATCGCAAGATCATCATATCTCGACATTCTTCCCAATCCTGGAACACCCCCTTATGTGTATCACACCACCTTGCAGGTGTTACACGCATGGATTTATTAAGGGCCCATAGCTTTCGCTATCACGGAACCTGAGCATCAAATGTTTGCAAAAACTCCTTAATACTACTAGAACCATCAAAGTAGGGTAGTTCTCTTACCTCCGAGGAGATGCATTTGAAGTCCTTTGTGATCCTAAGACATCATAACACAGATACATCATGTAACCGGTTCTACCAGTTTTCTATTTCCCCGTCAGAGTTAGAGAAACACTATATATCCTTTTCCCAACAGAGTACACCATCGGCTGTGGGATTGATCCAATCTTCATCCCGCACAGTTAACTTATAAATATGATCCAAATATTATTCTACATGCACCAGCTCCGTATACCATTTTGCTTCTGCAAGGTCTAATGGTACTATCACTTGTGTACTTTCATTTTCAAATACCATGCTTCTTTTCTTCAAACTGATTATACCTCCCATATCTATGGCCCAGTCCAATCCTAGGAGCACAGGATAGGGGTCCACATCTTCTACAATATGAATGACCTTAAAGTCAAATCGGACCTTAACTCCTATGATATCTACCACGATCTTTGATAATCTCCCCAATGGTATGATCTTTTGTTGATTAGCCATGCACAGCTGGATAGTGGACCATTCCAACTTGGGTTCTCCCATTGGCTGCAAAGTTTTCTTAGTTAGTACATTCACATCTGAGCCTAGTTCTAGAATAACCTGATCCCTATGGTAATCATCAATTTGTTTGGCTAACCACATTTCCCTACCAGCGCATTTCTTATGCCCGTACAGTTTGTGCATGTACTTAACTTCCATGGGTGGGTTTGTTCTTTCTTCGCAGCTGTGTATCAAAGCTTGGAGGTTTTCTATGGCCCTTTGGTTACGAAGCAATTTCATACATGCCTGCAGAAATGGTTTGACCTCATCATCTGCTTTTAGGTTCACGGGGGCTTGAGGAGTAGATACATTAGCTTTAGCAAAGTCTTGGTGAGCTACGACAAAGGTTTCCTTTTCCTTTTTTAATTCCAAACCTTCTTGTTTGATGGTTGATTTTTGGATAAGAGGCCTTGCCTCTACTTTCTCCATAGCTCTCCCGCTGACCATGCCGTTGTGCATTATGACATTAACGCTTGGTCCTTCATCTCGAGGTTCTGCCTTAACCCTTTGTACATTATACATAGGTGTCTGCTTCTTTTCCTACATATTGGCTATTAGAATCAGGAAGTCTTTGATCACATGATCCAGCTGTCTACAGTATCTGCAAGTGTTGGCGAAGAAAAAGGTCTCATAGGCAAGACCCAGGTTCAGATATTGGGGCCAACAAGGGAATCCACTATAGTCTAGAACCACGCCGGCATTGTCACCCTACTTCGGAGAGCAGAGAGTCTCACCTGAGGCATGTCGCGACCACATGCAGAAGGGGAATAGATCGATAGTAGTGGAAGGATTCACAATTCGTGGTTAATATAGAAGCGATTGCATAATATCATCATAGACGCAAGAACATTCAGAAGACTAAATAGATACTAAGAAAATAAAATTTTAAGACATCATAGACATCATGCATGCATGTAACTCATATAATAAGACAACAACTTGCAAGTATATTGATAACTTTCAGCCAGATCCACAGTTACATCGCTTTCACAGGAAGAGCTTACAATTCTGTTACAGACATCTTATATGACAGAAATATAGATAACAGAAGCCTAAAGATATCATGCTTGGGACAAATCTCTCCTGCATAATCCGCTCGATCTTTTTCAATCGCTCTACATTCGTCCTCCTTCTTTTGGCCGGGTGACGGCTATTTATTCACCCTCCATCGCAATCGCTAGTTCCTCTTGTGTTCTTCTTCGGCTGCTTTCGGCTTCTCTCTTGTTGTCTCTGAGTTCTGCTCTCTCTCTTCTGCTGTATCTTCTCTTTGTCTGCACTTATGCATCCACTCTCTTCAGCTATCTCCTATTCCCCCGCAACCTCAGTAACTCCGCTACTCACTATAGTTACGGCTTGGTCGTGGCTGCCATGTGTCGTTTTGCAACCCAGAAATATGCTCTTTATTCAAAATTCAAAATAAGTGCCCCAACAAGTTGCGACCATAGTTTCTTGACTCATCCTGAGTCAATCACAAATCACTGTCTCTATTTCCATCGCCCCACCAGACCCCATGCCCTGTTCTTTCTGTGCACCTTTAGTCTGCTGCCCAAAAAAGGGCCCCAACTCTGGGACTCTACTGAATGCTGAAGCCTTAAGCTCATTGAAGGTTGACATAACTTGCTGACACCCTTGTAATAATGCATCAGTCTCTGTGGCGATCTTGATGATAGCTTCCTCCCCGACATGCACCAGTACAGGCCCAAACACCATGCCTATTTGGGTTTCGAACTCGGCGGCTAACTGCTGCATTGTCTTGGCACTAAGTTGGAGGGGCGAGCGGAGCTCTTGAATTTCTTGTTTGGCCAGTGCCAATCTGGCCTCTGTTTGTTGGATCTGGACCTCCAGAGCATCCGCTTGGGCGTATAGCTGGTCCAACTACGAGGGGTCCGTGGCATCTTCAATTTACTTCGAAAGTTATTGCAGCTATGCTTAAATGGGCTACATCCTGGCCGTAAGGGCCATCGAGCATTCTTGGAGACCTTTCAGTAGGTCATAAGCATCCCATGCTACAGAGATGAGAGTTTCCTGCATCTGGGTGACCTGGCCCTATTTCTCTGCAATTTGTGTTGTATAAAATGCGTCTGGATCGAGAAATGTTGGCCGTGCTGCTAATGCTGCTTGGAGCTCTAAATTTTCCTTATGGAGGTCAGTGAACGCGATCTTGAGCTGGAGGGCCTGCTGCAAGATATATATCTCTGGTACATCTATAGGAATATGAGTGTGGTGAGCCTCGACGGCCAGCCATAGGCCTATAAACACCCAAGCCACTTCATTTATCTGACCCTGTAGCTGCCCGTGTGTTGCTGTGAGCTATTCGCGCTGTTCAGTAAGCGCGGTGATCTGCTGCTATTTCTCTTAGCACCTCTGTTGCAGTTCAGAATGAAGCTTTTCCGCTTGCTGGGTTGCCCTCTGAATAAAGTGGTACAGCTGAGCCGTACCCCACGTCTCCAAATTGGTGACCCCCAAAGTGCTTTGATCCGGCCGCCGTTCCTATAAGGATTTCCCACTGTCAACTGATCGGGTGGAGTGCTCTTGGGGGGATGGCGGCGGGGTTTGATGAGGTGCTGAATCGGCCATATTCAGGTCCGGTCACTCCTACTGATCTGTTTGGATGACCTATGGAGATAGGGTAGGCTCAGGCTGTGGCTCAGCCATGTCTACAACAATATGTGCCATCCATGTAATTATAGCAGAAAATGAGACTTGGGGTTCCCCAGAAAGGTTAATCGATGGTACCAATGCTACAGTACTTGAGTCAACCTCGGCCCCGTGGTCCCCATTAAGTAGATCTTGGATGATTGGTTCTGACACGGTGGCAGATGAATTGGATGTTTCGGATGAAGTGGTAGGTGAGACGGTACGTGGAGGTGGAAGGAAAATGTTGATGAATTCAGAGGGGTCAATGGGAGGTAGAGGTGGAATCCCTTCTATTTCCCCTATGTCAATGACTGGTTCTTCTTGTATAGGCACCCCTCTACTCGGTGGCCAGGGTGGATCCCCCTCAGTGAGGTCCACCACCGGACTCGACTCTATGGTTCGGGCCTGCTAGGTGTGAGGAGCTTTTAAAGGGTCGGTGGAATTGCTCTTTTCCCTCATCAGGGTAGTCATTGGACTTGGTGAAGTAAATAAAACATTAGGGATGGGGGAGGTGATGGAAGTTGTGTGGAGACGCGATGTGGACGGAGAAAGTTGGAACTTAGAGAAAACAGGAAAAAGAACAACACCGCTTGAGACAACTTTGGCCACTTCATTAAAACTGCGTACCTGAGTGTTTAGGTGGCAAATGAGGGGGATGAGCTTCATGGTGGAGTCCTATTGTGTCGCCTCCACTTCCATTTTGGCAGGTTGTTGCTGTCGTAGCATCTGATCAAAATTATATGTTGGTACCCCGTTTTAGATTTCCATCATGACCCCTGGCCATGAACAAAGTTCATTTTGAAAGGCTATGTCTTCGAGTTAGAACTTCAGTGGCCGCATGTGAAATGTCTCCTCCGACACGCAAGTAGGTTGGAGGAAGGTATTCCTGTGGCTGACCCCGAACCATACTTGCTCGCTGTAATCATCCAGCAGGTTCCTAGGCACCCTCTGCTGCCCTGCTACCACATCTGTCATTAAACCATACCCACTTCGAAATGCCTTTGCATTGACCTCTTTGGTTCTGGGATCACTCGACACCTTCCACGAGACGAACTTCATTGCTAGAGGCTAGCACTCTATTATTTCTGCCGGTAGCCTGATGAGGGGAGTGTGCCACTTCCACATGGAAAATGAAACTATCAAATACCCATAAATGAAGCCTGTGGCCCTCTTGTAATTATCTTCGCACGCGTCGAACAGCTCCTTCAACAAGAAGGAGCACCAGTTCAACTTCGCCCCCTAGACATAGTGCTCTGAAATGGAAATAGTATCCAGGGTACATTCTCCTTTCGTGTAGTGCCTCATTGTCTTACTGGCAATGAGGTAGCATGCGAACTTGATTTCAGGCTTGTTGATAAGCTCCATCTTCTCTCCCTTTCCTCCCCGTCGTGTGCCATATTTTTCATAATACTCGGCATCTCCCAACATCTTTGCTTGTTTGGAAGTGGTATGATATGCAGACGATACATCCGGGTCATTCTGTGAAAGCCCTATGAGCTGGTGGATATCCTCGACATGGATTGGAATTTAATTATTCAACCACAATGACCCATTCTGGATGTGGCTGAGTAAGAACTTGGTGCACTACATGGTTGGTCCTGTTGTCTCGAATACCGGGAGATTTCTTAAGTTCAGAAGGGATGATTGTTGTAGGCCCCGGAACTCTGGAAAAATTATATTGACTGAATTCATGGCTTCTGTGGTATAATGTTCCATATAAACCTGCCATTTAAGTGTTGGGAACTCGAAAGAGTCCGTGAGGTTTGCGTCTATGAGGGCAGCATTGTTGTATTTCCTGATGATGGACTCTGTTTTATTAATTTTGTTGTCGAGCTGCAGTTCTACAACTGCTCGGTTAGATTTTGGAATCTTCGCTCGGCATTGATACACTTGCAGAATTGGTCTTGGCGTCTTCTCTCAGCTCTGTGCTTCTGGATACTTTTGTTGCTATGGTTCTTCTTCAATTTCTAATTCTAAATTCTTTGGCATTATCATGCTTTTTTCCATGCATTTTATCTGATTACCTGGCACGAGTGAGGTTGATGAGACCCCATAATGAGTTAATTCCTGCTGGCATTCTTCTCGGTGATAATCGTGCGATCAATCGCCGGCTAAGGTGTACTCTGACATCTGCTAATGGTGGCATGGGGAAATGGGTAGACGCGATAGCTGAGGTTTCTTCGAATTATGGTAAAATGATTATTGAAAGGTTACATCTAATTATGGAAAGTTATGCTGCAAATCTAGATGATCCTATGGACTGACACAAGTACTAACTGAAATGATATGGACTGACACTGACACGTTTGTTGATCCTACGGGGATGACACGCTAGACACACTCCTCCTCGACCACAATTGGTTGAGGTGCAGTCCCCACAACAGAGCAGTTATTGACGACCTATACATGGACAATAAACACTACCTATGCTCATCCTAGTTGCGGGAGAGTTATTCACCTACGCTACTCTATGGCTTCTCTCGGGTGTGAGAGTTATTGATGAAAGGTGAAAGAAACTTAGTCATGGTAGGGCTTTAGGCATGCGCCATTCACCCGCCCAGGTAAAATAGTACTGTCCAACTGAGCCAACTGAACGGCTCTGGAATCCCTAATATCGAGGACGAAGTAATCTCCCAACCAATGCATCTACAGTTTTCCCGGAAACTTCTGAAACTTGCTGTCATAGAGGAGAACATTTCCTCCAACCTGGAACATTTTTTTCTTTGTGTGGCGGTCATGCCACGCCTTATGGCTATCTTTCTGAACCTTTTTTTGGAACTCAACCAGAAACCGAGCCTCGTCCAGTTCTTGTAATTCATGGAGGCGCTCCAGTAAAGATTCCTCTTCCGAGAACTTAAGGGATGTGGCAAGTAAAAGACTCGGTATGGTGAACTCAGTAGGAATCATAGCTTCCTGGGCATAAAATAGCTGGAATGGTGTTTTATTGGTCAAACGCTTCACCGTAGTCCAGTAGGCCCATAGTGCAGCTAGCAACCACTCATCCCAATCATCCCGCTTAGCATTGCAGATCTTCGTCAAAACCTTTTCGAGGATTTTGTTGAAGGCCTCAACAGTGCCATTGGCTTATAGGTGGTATGGGTTGATTTTGTGATGTTGGATGATGAAGGTGTCCAACATCGATTTGACCATTTCATTAATGAAGTGCGTACCTTGATCACTGGTTAAGCTCTGTGGGCACCCAAACCTGCTGATGATGTGGTCAAAGATGAACCGAGCTGCCTCAGCCCACCGGGTGAGGTAGTCGGTGGCAGTAATGATGTACCGAGCCTTGGAGTGCCTGGCTATTGGGGCTATGGGACTTATGAAGTCGACAACCTACTTCTCAAATGGTCACAACACATGCACCAGGTGTAGCAGTAGCTCGTCCCTATGAGAGGGCCTCCCCGTTCGCTGACAGACATCACATCTCTTAAAAAATGTCTTACAATCGGCATGGAACGTCGGCCACCGTAGTCCAGCTTGGAGCACCTTCCTAGCAGTGGGTTTCGCCCCCACATGCCCGCTCGCAACGCCGCTATGGCACTCCCACATCACGGCTTCGCGTTCATGGTCAAGTATACATCTGGGAAAAACCTCATCGAGGCCCAATTTATAAAACTTCCCCGCAATCAGTTGGTATTCAGCAGCGCGAATGACCAAGTGCCATTTCTGCGGCGGGGTGTAGTGCTGAGGGCACTGCCCCATAGTCAAGTAATTTTCAATGTCGGCCAAATAATCTGGTATGGCTTCGACTCAAAAAATATCAGCATCCAGTAGCTAATCATCGAGACAACCATCATTCTCCCTCGTTTCGAACCTGGATAGATGATCGGGCCCGACGTTCAACCTCCCAGGCTTGACGATTACTTCGAAGGTGAATTCCTGGAAGAGTAGAAGCCATCGACAGATCCATCCTTCCAAAACAGGCTTATTAACTAGGTACTTTAACGCAGAGTGATCCGTAAAGAACTTGAATTTACCTCCTAGAATATAGTGGCAGAACTTCTGGAGTGAATACACCATTTCAAGGGCCTCCCTCTTGGTAGTGGTGTAATTCTGCTCTGCGTTAGACAATTTGTGGCTGGCGAAGTAGACGGGGTGGTCAACTATCGTCTCCACTGGTTGCACCAAGACAGCCCCAAGTGCAATACTCGAAGCATCGATATGCACATGGAACTGCTTGTCCCAATCTGGATAAACCATAAGGTGCACCGTTGCCAGCTTCTCCTTCAAGTGTCAAGGGCCATCCTGCAGTCATCCATCCACTGGAACACTTCTAACTTCTGCAGTAACTTTTCCAGAGGAGCAGTGATATTCGCATAATTCCGGATGAACCGTTTGTAATAACCCGTGTGCCCTAGTAGTGCCCGCAACTGCTTCATTTTTTCTGGGGCTTCCATGTGAACGATCACGGCTACCTTGGCGAGGTCGATGCAGACCCCTTTCTTGCACACCACGTGTCCTAACAGCGTGTCGAAAGGAACCGTAAAAATGCATTTCTTCAAGTTCAAGGACATCTGCAACTGTCGACACCAATAAAACATGATGCATAGCAGGGTGGCATGGTCTTTCATCAAACTGTAGATTGTCCAATCATCCATGTATACTTACAGGAACTTGTGAATATACTCTCGGAAAGCAGCGACCACGATCCGGGAAAACATAGTGGGGGTGTTCTTCAATCCGAACGGCATCACATGGTATGCAAACGAACCCCACTTGGTGGTGAACGTCATATTCATTTTTTCCTCTTCCGCAATGCGCACCTGATGGTAGCCCGAAAACCCATCAGTGGAGGAGTAGGCTTCATTCCCCACAACATGGTCCAACACTTTGTCGTTGAATGGAGTGGGAAAGGGATCATGAATACAAGCGTTGTTTAAGCTACGGAAATCCACATAGACACGGATTTCTAACTTATCCTTCTTAGTCTAAATGACAATGGGACTCACCCACTCTGCTTCTTCTACAAGGAATATTAGACCTACTGTTAGCATCTTATCGATCTCCACCTTGACATTTTCTTTGATCCATGGGTTCAACCGATAGGGTCGATGCTTCATAAGCGTGGCGTCTGGTTTCAGCACAATATGCATTTCTCCTAGGTCCCCTTTGATGCCTTTTAAGACTGCAACCGATGAAGGGAAGAGATCTTTGTATTCCTGGAGGAGGCTAAAAATTTCCTTTGTCATCTCCTCATCCCAGTAGTCCCCAAACGTAGCTAGTTTGGGTTTTTCCTCCATGCCAATTTTTAACTTCTTTGTCTTCAACAGGAGTAGATGGATGCCTTCAGTGGTCGGCTCTTCTTTGATGCTCCGCTCCCCTTCCTTCTCTTCAAAATATGGGTGCCTTAGGTCCTCCAGACTATCATCGTCTGGATCGTCATCGATCTGTTGGCAAGCCAACTCATGCCTGCCCTCAGGATGTAATGCTAATGTGCTCCCGTTAGTTCCCGAATCATGGAGAAACAGTACCCCCTTGATAGCCTATAATGCCTAGAACACCATCTCTGTCTCTCCTTTGAAGGAAAAGCACCGAACAAATTTGTTCATGACTTCCTACCAGGAGCTAGTTCCTCTTTTTCTCTCTTCTTCTAAGTACCAGGTATGGGGGATGGTATCTAAGGAGTGAACGAACTAATGTACCCACAACTCTTTCGGGTACCCTAGACTTTGCCACTGCTCCTCATAGGTTTTCAGGTGGTCCCTCGAGTCGGAAGTCCCTTGGTACCTATGCCTGCTTCGAGGGCCTTCGTCTTCTTTGAACGACGCCCTCAAAGCCTCCGCCACACAACTCCACCGCGACAGGGTGTTGTGGTGATTTTTCCACCACCTAGCTGAAGTGGACTGTAGTGCTACGTCCAAAAGTGGTATCCTGCTCCCTTCTGGTATCGTGTCTTCTACCTTTTCAATGAAGGTATTTACGGCTTGCATGTTGGACAGGGTGGGGTACTCCTTGATCACAGCGCCAATCCAATGGACTCAGGCAATGTTGGCACATGTCCGTGTGCTGGTCTCATACCCACCTTGCTGCCAGTCTTCCTAGGCTAGTTCCGATCCCAGCTCCGAGCTCTAGACACTGCGCTAGATGACAGAGTCGATTGGGGTCGGGTTGATATAGTCCTCCCACTTCCCTGCTGTCATATGATAAAGGTTGTCCAAAATCTGAGCATCCTCTCAGTTATCCACAGTTTCTGTATATCTCGGGCCTTGATACGGGTCAAGAGACTGGGTGACTCGGACCTCTCCATCTTCAAAAATCATCAGCTCCTTTTTGAGGTCGATGATGGAATAATTCTCAAAATCCTAGTTGATTCCTAGCAGTGCAGGGTAAGGATCCTTGTCTCCCATAATGTCGATGACCTCAAAATTCGTGTAAGTCTTCACCCATGCAATGTTGACCTCGACACCCTCGATTCGGTCGATTGGTACAATGCAGTATTGGTTCGCCATTTTAAGCTATATTGGCGAGTAGGTCAGCCGTGGCTGCCCAAGAGCCTCCCATGTTTTCCGCGGCAGGATATTGACGTCAGATCCTAAGTCAAGCATGGTGTCGCTGATCTGAAATCCCGCATCCTGCGTGTTGAGCCAGAACTCTTTTCCCATTCTTCGCTTGTTCTACTTGACCCACTGTACGTACTGGGGCGCTATGTTCAAAGGTTCCCCTAGCCCTGTATTCCCCTGTATCACGTCCGCCAAGGTATGCTTGAGTTGTTCACGCATCGAAGCATTGTTAACAATCTTGAGGAATAACTGGAGCCATTCCTCAATTAGGGTCCCCATGGCACTCTGTTCCCTGGAATCAGTCATCAAGGGTACCTCAAAGCCTTTGGCTCCTCCCAACTGAGAAAATGTCTCCACTGCCTCTTGGAAGTACTTCTTCTATGCGTTCGGCCTGATCAATTATTTCGGGGAGGCGGGCCAGATCCCTCGTGCTAGCTCCTTTCCATGAGCGTCCTCCCCTGTCTTCTTTCTGCCTCACGTCATAATAGCTACATCTTGCATGGCCAGAGTTGCGGTTCCCCGAGGTTTGGAATTCACCAAATTCGTGCCCCTCTGCCGTGCTCGTTCTTCCCGCTTCTTGATAAATTGAGGGTAGTCCTCTATTGCATGGGTGTTCACATGGCACTGGGAACACCATTTACATCTAGGAAGGGGGCATTCCCAGGCCACATGACCCTCCTGGTCACAGTTGTAGCATTTCAGTGGACCCCGTCCCCCTGTGCAGCCTCTGCGCATACCGCCCCCTCTACCTCTGGAAGCTTCGTTCACCCTATAGGAGGGTCGGTCCAATCAGTCCGCTAGTGCGTCGAGAGCTCTTCAATGCTTATTTTTGTGAGTCGTGGAAGCAGAAAACTCACAGTATATGTTTTTTGGGACATTGGAGTACTTCTGCAATACTGGGCACATCCGAGGTTTATGCCCCAACTTCTGGCAAATTTCGCAATATTCCGTGGCAGTTTGGTTTGGTTGAGGTGGGAGCCCCACATAAGGCTGTTGCAGTTGGTATACCCCCTGCGAATTCATTGCTGTGCCACCCCCATTAGGTGGACCCCCCTGTATCATCGCGACCGAGGTCCCAAAACACGTGCCATGCAACCAGGGACACTCAGTTGCTACGTGCCCTTTCACCAGGCAGTGAGTGCACCAAACGTTCGGCCTGGCTAGTCTTATAGGCTGCATCTCCTTGTGATTTTCGTTCAGACTGGTGATCTGATGTTGTAATCCCAACATCCTGCGGGGCAAGCCCTCCCCGATATTCCTAAGGGTAGCCCGCCATTTCCTCTATCTTCATAGCCTGCTCTAGAGCGTCCTGCAAATTGTCAATCTTCTACTGGGTGAGGTGGGTTCGTGTCAAGGGAAGCAGAGCCTTGATGAACCAGTCCCTTTGATGGTTTGGGTCGATTGGGTAGCTGAGTTTCTCGATCACGTCCTTGAACCGACGCATCAGCTCCCATGCAGTCTCTCCTTCTTTCTTCTTAATCTCCCATAGCTCGGACAGACCTTGCTAGTCAGTTTGGGGGAGCTTAAATTCTCAGACAAAATCCCGCTTAACGTCTGTGATTGCTAGATTAGGATGGGCCTCGGACCACTTGATGAACCATCACAAAGCCCTTTCTCTAAGTGTGGTTTGGAACTCTATTAGCTTCCCTGCGTCTGGCATCTACCTAGCCCTCCATATGGCTTTGCAGAGATACTAGTGTTGCTCCACATCATCGTTACCTCAGCCAGAGAATTCTGGATACTGGGTGAATGACCCAGCCATATTTACTTGCGAAGGTGTGATGAGAATAAACCCTCCGGGTCCTGGTTGCATGACTATACCACTAGGAACTGCAATACTACTAGTAACGTTGCTATTAACGTGTGACACTGAACTGCTGTGTAATCGACTCAATGATTGTAACTTAACGAAAATATTGCTTAAAGGTTTATAGAGTACTAGGGGAAGGTAGGCATGCTTGCCGTGAAAACTTTGGGAAGTAGGACTGCATGGAGAGATGAATGTCGTCCGCTCTTAAAACAACCGCTACATCATGACGTACCATTCGCCATCGGAACCTTCTTCAGGCTGCACACTTGCATCGTCTTCATCAGTCGTCGTCTCCATTTCTCTCCTAGATGGGCTTCCATGCACTTGCCGCACTCGCACAGTGGTCCCTTCCCTCTCCAGGGTACCCGCCTAGGTGTCCATAATTCTTACCCTCTAAGGCACCTCCTCTTGGTCATTCCTATTGTTTCCCCATTGTTTCAACTCCCGCATCACCCTTCCTCGCCACATGTTGGCAATCTGCACCCTCTGATGTGCACGTCGCTCCCTCAACCTCCTCGCGGCCTTAGCATCCATTCCCCCACTCCCATGCTTCAAACTTCATGTGGCATCTGTCCCTTCGACCCTTCTGCCAGCACTGGAGCTTTACGTTTCGATGCTCGATTTGTGGAATGCCATCAGCCCTTTTTCCATCATCAGGGCCTTAATCGACATCGAAATCTCCTTAAGAAACTTCCCTCTTAGCCCGGAGTAGAAGATAGCTTTAGCCTTCGAGAAGGATTGGTAGCACTCTACAACAAACTCCACAATGTATCCGTCCAAAGTGGTCTCTACCTAGAAATCTACCGTGCGGGTCAACTCAGTATCCAACCAATGTAGGGCCACCAGATCCCCGTGCACCCACTTGCAGTTTATCTTCCGTGAGCTATCCCTAGATACCTTGGTCTGCAACCTCCACAACCAATTATAGAGGTAGTTAGGGAATTTTCCCCAGAGGATCTCGTAGGTATCACTGGCGGAATCCGAGAAAAGGACGCGATCCTTGAGCACCCTCTCCTTTTGATTCGTCAACTTCTCTTGCTGAGCAATAAGCTGGTCCAGATGGTTATCCGACCATCTCCATATTTCTCCTACGAAGACCCTCAATACCATGATCTAGTTCCCCTTGTTAGCCACCTATAAAATTTGTTATAGAAAAATGTTGCTAAAACTTTTTTGAGCCTTCAAGGAACAAATTTTATTGCTAAAAAGTGTTGGCTCTTGAAGACTCTTGAAGGCCTCATGCCTCTGTCCCAATTTCATTGTTATGCCCATTTCCACACTTAGAAGTCCTTCTGATTCCTAAGAAAGAATACTGCTGCAAGCACCCTGGTCCCTTTCCCCCTTTTTCCAGACTAACCTCATCTTTGCCTTTCATCTCCCATGAAAAACCTTTAGTTTCATGTTTTTCCCCTTTCCCTTCTTCAAAAAACTTTTTGGAAAGGTTTAAGATCCTTTCTGGCCTTATCGAAACTCTCAAATTCCTTTGAAAACCATTGAAAAACCATTAAAATGCATATTTTATATATATTATGGACATAAGCCCCCTTGGGCTAAGTCTTTCAACAGTAATGGATGTGTGTGGTATTCCCGCACAGTCAGCAAGCCTATTCTATGACCCGAGATAATTATACAGTATGATTGAATTAAAGTTTTGAAGTCCGAGTTTTGTTTTTAAGGTCTTGTGGCACCGTCCTCCACCGTTGATCGTGTGGGCCGATCCCATCCGACGGCCCACATTTGTCCCGATTCCCAAACCTGATTTCGTGACCATTTTTGTCCAAAACCCATGTTTTAACCCATTTCTCCAGTTTTTCCAAAAAATGATTCCTCCGCTTTGACTTTTTGCCTCTGTTCTCGACCGTCAATCTCTGCGCAATTGACGGCTCCGATTTAACTTCTCCCTTTTTCTTTTTGACCCCCTTTTGATCAATATCGACCGTTGGATGATGTCATCCAACGGCCATGTTCTCCCCACATGTCCTCCCACAGCAATAAACCTATACATGCAGGATTTTTTAATATTTTTTGTATTGTGCAGGGTTCCAAGTGATTTTTTTGCTATGCCCGAAGAAAATTCAAAGGCAGAGGGTGATGATCCTCCTACCTTCGATTCACCAAAGAAAATCAATCGCAGGGTTTAAACTTCACGTTTCATTGATGTTTCATGAGGCATTGATGCCATATCACCCCTGTGTAGCCCTACATACCAGCAAAACACAGTAAATCAAGCACAGTCAGAGAGTATCAGTGTCGAAGACAAAAGTGTACCGGGACAGAAGATTGAAGACAAATTTGCAGGGATCATGGCTAAGAATGATTATCAAAAGCCTAATCCCCAATTAAAACATAGTTTAAAGAAAATCTTAAGTGTTTTATCAATAGAAAGCCTCCACCGCCACATCTGAGGCAAATTGATTCCTCCCAGCTACCGAAATGCCACCTATGCCTCAAAGTATTCAATCAGAGGCCGAAGTTATTGATAAAGACCAAATATATGCCTCTCAACACAGCCAGAGGATAAATTCTACAGGAAAAATGATGACAAAATATGAGCAGAGTAACCTTGACATCACACAGAGCCTTAAAGGTCAACAAAAGCTCCCACCGAGCTTAATCTTTATGTAAATAATTTAGTACAGAAGACACCTATGTAAGCTTTTTTATTGAACCCGTCAAAGGCCAAGAAGCCATTTAAGTATATATTAATTAGTTTTTGAGATCTTTTATCAGATATCACCTCCTCATCCTTCTATATATACTCCTGCAGAAGATGAATGAGGGGTTGGTTGTAGAACATTGAAACGTAACTGAGCTTGGGACTTCTATCTGTAAGTAGTGTTCATGGGCCCTTGGAGCTCTACTGGTGGTAGATAGGTTAGGCTGAGACGTGTAGATGGTTGCTAAACTAAAGCATTAGACTTAAAGCTGTAACTGGTTTGGAGCATTAATACAAGTTGATTTATGGGATCCTAGTCTATGTCGATGGTGATGTTTTTGTTATTGTAACTTGTCTTTTTGTTTCTGTTTTCACTGTGTTACATATTCTCTTATAAATAACAACATGCATAGAGTTAGGACCTACTATATATCAGTACCCTTCTCTGACTGAAAACCTTTATCTAAATTTTTTCTTACAATCTGTGTCATTTGGGAATGATTTAATTAAGTTTAAGCATAGTAATGCTTGCGTTCCCTCGTCTTATTGTATTAGCTAAATATTATTCTTGAAAGTTATGTTCAGTACTAGTTAAGTAGAGATGAAATATGGAAGATATGGTGTGCCTTGGTCCTGGTTTTATCCCCAAAGGATGTCTGGATCTTTCCCTTGGAATGTGTTAAAAGCTAGCTAGTTTAGAAGTACTTACCAGATCTTAGGCCATTTTGTGTTATCTTTGTGTTTGTCTTGAAATTAACCAAGTAAAGCAGAGCTAGGAGAGGATTTGTGGTGAGCTTGGCCCGCTAGTTTCTACTCCAATAGTTTCCTTCAAGTTTCCCCTTTGTTTTAAAATGTTTTTTATCGAAAGTGTATCAAAGGCTGGCTAGTTTAAAAGTACTTACCAGATCCTAGTTTTCTTTTATGTTCTTCTTAACTGTTTGTCAAAGGTTGGCTAGTTTAAAAGTACTTACCAAATCCTGGGCTGCTCTTTATTCCGCATCTGTTTAATTTTCCTTCTTGTTGTATCATTTCATTCCATAAATCAATATTCAAATAGATCCTTAGACATAGATGACTTGCCCCATGGACCACTCTTGCCTCTTGTTGCCCCAATTAAACCCTATTATGACCCCATAGCCCAATGGAATAAAACCTGCAATTATCTATCTTCCTGGCCAAATCTTGTTCTATCTGCTTGCAACTTCTCACCTTTGAAACTCTTTACATTTAGAACTTTCCACCTCAAACAGTAATCATGCTCAACCATCCAAAAAACAAAAAAAACCCTTGGCCTTCATAACTAGCCTAATATCATTACCCCAAACTTCAAAGACAAATCCATCTTTGCATTTAGTGGAGAGATCCCTCTCCGGATTCAGGAGGGCTAGATCCTAGAATCCCAAAGTGGTTGAAACGATGTTTCTCCCTGCGACCGAACTTTCGCCAATCTTGCTAATTATAGGGAGCTAACATTTCTGGTGACTCAACTAGGGAACAAAACTCAGAATCATTTTCATTTTAGGGTAACCATAGGACATCAGATCACTTTGGGTTCCCTTAAAAAATTCATAAAACTTGTGATTAAAAAAAAGCCTTTTCAAGCACTACCGAGGAATGGTAATAATGATGGAACTTGTTTGAATCAGTGACAAACTAGGTAAACCCTAGGATTCTCTTGAGACTTTATATAACCTTGAAAAAATAGCTGGCTTAGCCATAAGAGTACACTGTCTTTGTCTCATAATCATAGCTAAGTTTTGAAATAAAGTTAGGATATTCTTAGAAACCACACAATTTAAAAATAACTCAGAGAACGCCAAAAATATTTCAGATTGGTATCCAATAAACATGGTGGTGGACCATAAAACATTTTACCTCCTTAGGAGCTAAAAAATTCCACTTGGCGACTCCACAATCCCCAACAGACCTTAAGACTCCATTGGGAAGAACCCTTACTATTATAATATCTTTAAAACTCAGTTAGAGGACTGTAGGATTTAAATTTGTAAAATAGACTAGTTAACCTCTTGAAGATTGTCATATCTGGTTGAACTTTTCTTGTTTATTTGGGTCTAAAAAACACATAATCGTGGCTTCTAGAAAGATTCATACTAGAGCCTACCCAGACCCTGATCCACCTGAAATAGTCGGTAACCCAGAAAGTATCCTTAGGAAGTCTCCTAAAATTAAATTATCAACTATTTGTAGATCACCCGTGAGAGCTGAGACCGCCCCTCAAACTCTGTACTTCTACAACAATCAATAAAGAACTTTAGCAAAATCGTATTTAACCAGGGTCTCTTGGTTATTTAGATCAGCTTAGATTCTCCGAGTCTTCACTGATCAAACGAGTGAACATCCTCGTGAAGAGAACAACACCTCCTCGATTACATTTCCTTTATAACCTAGGTTCTCTATCCAAGATCAACCCGTAGTTCTGGCCCTAGTCCATCCACCGGTTCATCCACATCCAATGTCCAAAAGACTTCTACTGCAGCCCACTTTCCCTTTGTTAATCCACTTTGTGAATCCACCCCTCACCATTATCGTTGCACAGTGTTCTCATTCTTCCCACCAAAAGCTCATCTTCCACAGATCAGTCATCATCCAAAATCTTACTATATGATGCTAGCAATGCTACAACTGCATCACAACATGTGGATAAGATGAATGACTACTTCAACATAAATGAAATTGATGATGATTCTGTCAAGCTTAGATTATTTGCTCAGAGTCTGGGGGGAGAAGTAAGAAAATGGTTTAAAGGCTTAACCCCCCATAGTATCAATGATCCCCAAGCCTTCCATCAAACATTCTTAAATAAATGGGAAGTAAATAAAACCCTCCAAGCCCTTTCCTCATCATAAGAACTCCATAGAAGTATAGAAACGTTTAAGGTACAACCCATTAAAACAAATTCAACAAGGTATAATGCACTTTCCCCAATCCATGATCTCCACACTAAGCTTAAATGTTTCGGAAGGTTTGACCTCCGTAGGCCATTGACGGGCCATGGAAAGAGATCCCCAGAATCCTTGAAGAGATGAAAAATCCTGCTCTCTTCAGGAAGTCACTACTGCAATAGTATAAGAACAGGCAAATGAAAGAGAGGACTTAGCACCACCTTCACCAAACTTCAAAAATGATAAAATTGAGGAAGACATGATGAAAGAGATGAGCATAATTAAGAGAGCACAAGCCGGTCAAAATGAAACTGCTCCTCAAAATAGAAACTAGAACCAAAACCAAAATTTTAGAAGGAATCAACCTCCAAACAGACCCAGGGAAGATGATCAGCAGATCACTCCGCCCTTTCATCAAAAATATGTAAGTGAGGTTGAGGAAACAGATGAAATAACAGAGGAGGATGGTATCAACATGCTGGGGGTAGATAATGATGACTTTGAGATTCATTATGATAGAAAACAAGGTCTATACACACCTTATGATGACAGAAGAGATGATGATGAAAATTATTATCAAGACATGGAAAATGTCATCATAGAATCTCAAAAGAATATCCTTAGAAGCAAAAACGCACAACAAACTCAACACGAAGTTCTGCCAAATTCTACAAAACAGTAATCAACTGAAGTCTAAAATTGTCAAAAAAAAGGATAAAATAGTGGCAGTTAATTCTGATAATGGTAAAGAGAAGGGCACTCAAAACAATGAAAAGTAGAGTGCAGACGTTAGTAGTACTAACATCTTAGCTAGTACTCTTGTAAAAACCATTTTGTCAATAATAACTAAGACAAATCAGCAAGCTAATATTGCTAATAGCATGACAACTAATAAGGCTGAAACCAACACTTTAAAGAGTCAAATTCCTTTCAGCCTACAGCAAGAAACTTCAAAGATCAAAATCTCTGTTCCCTTGCTTAAGTAAGCTACCCAACATGTATTTAGGACCCAAATTTTTAAGGCTTTAAACATTGAAGAGAATGAGGACACTGTTAATCTTAATGATGACAAACCAGAGCTTATCTTTGGTCCAAATATTGAAGGTATGCATCAAGAGGGACCTGTTCCTCCCTTTTATGTGAGTTTAAACGTTCATGACAAGATTTTGCACAACGCTATGCATGATTCCAGGGCTTCTCATAATTTAATGCCAAAAGCTGTAATGGAGAGCCTTGGTTTAGAAATCGCCAGACCTTACAAAGATCTTTACTCCTTTGACTCAAGCAGAGTAAAATGTTTAGGACTAATCAAAGACCTCTATGTTAACTTAGCCCAGATTCCAGCCAAATTCTTAGTCATGGATATTGTGGTGGCTGATTTTCCCCACAAATATGGAAAGTTGTTATCAAGATCATGGGGGGCTACATTACAAGGGACTATGCAAATGGACATAACCTATGTGACTATCCTTGGTTTTAATCAGACCAGAAGACTTTACAGGGAGTCTCATATGCAATACACAGTTACAAGTCAAGACAGACCGCAAAAATCCCCTTTATAATCTATAAACACAGGCCTTGATTCATTTATCCTTTTTAATGAAGAATCATTGGATGAACAAGTAACTTTAACATAATTTATTGCCGATAGAGAGGAGGAGGTAAACACCACAGAACTATTAAAATAGTTGGCAAAACCTCTGAGTATCAACAAACCAAACACAGGTCCTGAGCTTCAAGTCGTGTATCCATTGCTCCTAAACCTTGACAATCAAGAAAACAATCCTCAACCCAATGAAGAACCTGTGGAGTTAAAACAAACGCAACTAAATGTTGACATTACACAAAAATCAAGAAGCACGTTAGTTGAAGAGGACAACCACCAAATA
Organism: Pinus albicaulis; assembly: GCA_034641835.2. Taxonomy (NCBI): domain Eukaryota; kingdom Viridiplantae; phylum Streptophyta; class Pinopsida; order Pinales; family Pinaceae; genus Pinus; species Pinus albicaulis. The sequence goes on from CM076582.1 coordinate 1,287,881,505, forward strand.
GATGAAACTAAGAATAGTTCTCTGTGGAGTATGTATTTTGATGGATCCTACACTATAACTAACGTTAGTGCAGGTGTCTGGATTTCCAACACTGAAAATAACCACACAGACTGCATTTCCTCTAAATTAAACTTTCAGTGTTCCAATAACATAGCGGAGTATGAATCCCTTCTCTTAGGCTTACATCTATTGAAAAACTTTAGGAGCCAGGAGAATCAACGTATATGGGGATTCAGAGTTAGTCATTAGGCAAGTTAATGGGGAGTATAACGCAAATCATCCTAGACTTAGGGCCTACTGAAATGATGTCATGGACCTTTTAAAAATATTCAAGTAGTCCAAACTATTTTTTGTCCCAAGAAAAAGAAATATTGCAGCCCACAATTTAGCCTTTGCAGCTAGAACATGCTTAATGCCATATAACGCCAAAGATTGCACAACTCAGATGAAATTTAGATCAGCCATGCCTGATAATAAAAATTTTTAGCAGGTGTTTGACGGAGACAAACAAATAGAAGACTTCATGCAATTCAGAAATGAATTTGAACTACACAGTTTGGACTCAGACTATGATACAAACTGCGGTGAAGAAAATTTTCTTGGTGAAGAAGAGCCCTCTTCTGAGCTTGTCAATATTAATCTTCTGACTAGAAAACTAAAAAATAAAATAGAATTGAATGCAGAGTTAAAAACAGAGGAGTTAGAAACTCTACACTCTAAAGATGAAAGTTTGCCAAGCGGTCTGGCACCTTTAGAAGAGTTGTTTGATTTTAACGATGTGGAAAATAAACCAAGGCTAGAGCGTGTAGAGACTAAAGTGGAAGAGTGCAATATAGGCATTGAACTTAAACCTATGATGATTAAACTGTCTAAGACTTTACTAGCTCACATTAAACTCAAATACATAGATCTATTTAAAGAATTTTCTGATGTTTTTGCGTGGAGTTACGAAGATATTAAATCCTATGACATTGAAATAATATAGCACAAAATTCCCCTCAAAGAAAACCAAAAACCTTTCAAACAGAAACTACACAGAATAAAATTTGTTCAGTTGCCTTTGGTTCAAAAGGAGATCATGAAAATGTACGAGGCTGGTATTATTGTCCCTATTAGATATTCTGAATGGGATTCTAATCTGGTGTCAATTAGAAAGAAAACTGGAGAGATCAGGCTTTGTATATACTTTAGAGACTTGAACAAAGCTTCATTGAAAGACAACTACCCTTTACCTAATATGGATCATATCTTACAAAGGGTGGTAGGGTCTAAAATAATTTCTTTGCTTGATGGCTACTCAGGGTACAATCAGATCCTAGTCCACCCTGCTGATCAATTAAAGACGGCCTTTACTACACCATGGGGCACTTTCATGTATGTGAAAATGCCTTTTGGTCTAATGAATGCCGGAGAAACTTTTCAAAGAGCCATGGACATAGAATTCTCGGAGGAACTGGGCTTCTTCATCATTATATACCTTGATGATGTCACTATGTTTTCAAAAACAGACGAAGAGCACTTAGAACATTTGAGAAATTTTTTCAAGAAATGAAGAAAGTTTGGAATATCTTTAAGCCCTAATAAGACACTATTTGGTCTCCAAGAAGGTAAAATTCTTGGACACATTATTTATGAAGAGGGTATAAAGGTAGATCCAAAGAGGATTGAGGCCATTTTGTAAATCTCTCATCCTCGGAACATCAAATAGTTGCAATATTTCATTGGAAAGATTAACTTTTTGAGAAGGTTCATCCCCAACTTGGCTGAGCTCCTTAGGAATATCAAAAACATGTTGAAGAAGGAGAAAGGGGTGAAATGGACCTTGGAAGCAAAGAAGTCATTTGAGCTAGTGAAACAAGCATTAACAAAAACAACGGTTCTTATAAGTCCTGATTTTTCGAAGGATTTTTATATTTTTTCATTTGCATCATAACATACCATAGTTGTTGTCCTTCTACAGAAAAATCCACTAGGACAAGAGCAGCCTGTTTATTTCTTTAGTAAGGCATTGAGGGATGCCCCTCTGAAGTATAACATTATGGAGAAGCAAGCTTTTGCTTTGATCAAAGCTTTGAAAGACTTCAAGGTGTACATCCTTCACTCGCACATTATTGCCTTTGTCCCAAACTCAGTTCTTAAAGAAATTCTAACACAGGACCCAGATGGTAAGAGAGGTAAGTGGATTGCTGTTATCCTTGAATACGATTTAGACATAAAACCCACTAAACTCATCAAAGGCCAAGGTCTAGCTAGATTAATGGCTGAAACCAATTTTGAAGTTCTTGATGTTAATATGATTGATGCTTTGGATGACCAAGAAGGATTTCCACCTATGGTTGAAGACCATTTTATGAATTCTCCTTGTTATGCTGATATTATTTATGTTTTTCTTAATTTGAATACACCTCCTCGTTTGACAAAGACAAAGGCAAGATTCCTAAAGTTTAAAGCTATAAACTATTGCATTATAGATAAATGTCTTTATTGGAAAAATGCAAGTGGTCTATTGCTTAAATGTTTTCCTGAGTTTGATGCAGAGAAGGTTAAGCACGAGTTCTATGAAGGAGAGTGTGGAGGTCATTTATACTGGAAGACAACAACCAACAAAATTTTGAGGGCTAGCTTCTATTGGCTTACTCTTTTTCCTGATATACACAAGATGATCATTTCTTGTCAGAAATGTCAACTTTTTGAAGGCGAAATAAAACTGCTACCCCTACCTCTACATCCAATCACTGTTGAAGCCCCATTTCAACAGTGGGGACTTGACTTCATAGGAGAAATCCATCCACCATATTCTGGCTGGCATAGGTGGATTCTCACTGCCACAGACTATTTTACTAAGTGGATAGAAGCCATACCTTGTAGACAGGCCAATGATTTAGTTATTATTAAATTCATGGAGACTAACATTCTCTCCAGATTTGGCTGCCCTACTAAGATCATCACTGATAATGCAATAGAATTTGGATCAAAAAGGATGGCCGAGTTCTGTCACAGATATCAGATAACATTGGGGCATTCCACAGCCTATTACCCTCAAGGTAATGGACTTGCGGAATCCTCAAACAAGAGTTTAGTGAACATAATCAAGAAACTGTTGGAGGACAATAAAAAATCTTGGCACACAAAGCTAGTTCATGCACTTTGGGTTGAGAGATTGACTTCGAAGAAATCTATTGGCATGTCACCCTTCCAGCTTGTATATGGCACTGATGCAATTTTTCCAAACAGCCTTGGTGTACCAGTGATGAATTTGATCCAAGAATTTCAAACTGAAGAAAATGACATGATCAGAAGAATAAATCAGACCATTCATCTTCACCAAACCAGAGAGGAAGTTTATAACAAAGCATTGTAGAAACATGACAACATTAAAAGGCTTTTTGATAGAAGAAAAAGGGCCAGCAACTTCAAAATTGGGGACAAAGTTTTAAAGTTGGACTCAAGGAGGGAAGACAAGGGCAAGCACGGGATATTTGACAACTTATGGCTTGGACCTTATCTCATTCATTCAGCTGCTGGTAACAATGCCTATTTCTTACAAGAGCTGAATGGAGCATAATTGTTTGGGGGCCCTGTCAATGGCAGGATGCTTAAACATTAATTCTCTTGATCCATGCGATGTTTTAAATCCTTTTTATATTTTCTTCATTATAAATATCTCATCCACCATTGCATTCAAAGTTATAAAAATAAAAAATACAAAAAAAATAGAAAAAATAAAAGAGGGCAGAATGAAAACAAGAAAGGTACAGCCCCATACCAAAAAAGAGAAACAAATTCTAAAAGCGTGCAAGCTCAAATGCCACTCTTGAAAAAACACACTTATAGTTAGTCAAATAGCCTAATCTTGACTAATTAGTTTGAAATTTTCTACTGATAGTATAGTGAATTCGATTTTCCAAAATGTTTAATCTTGGCTTATCAGTAGATCGTTTAGGATAGAAATTAAAGGTTCAAACAAGATCAAAATCTGAACCTAAGTTTCCAAAGAGAGATGACTCAAATCTGTTTTATTTTCTAAGTAAAAAAAGATGTAAATCTGGTTCTAATTAGCTCAAAATCTGAACCAGAGAACAAAGAAGGAACAGCTCAAACAAAAGTCAAAACAGAGTTGTAAAAAGAGAAGGTAGTACTTTGAACTTTCAGATCTCAAGCCTTCCATTTTAGTTTTAAATTTTGTGCAAAATAATGTCTATATGCAGCATGTTTCTATGCCATAGACCAGCATCAAGTTATACTGTTCAATCCTAACTTGAATGTTTTTAAATTTCTGTTGTAGAATTTAGAGAATTAAAATCTGTTGGATAGTTTAATCCCAACAGATGGTAGAATAGGTAGAGAAGCATCTGAACTCAACTGTTTAATCTAAGTTCAGGGAGAAATAAGGAGTAGAATTAGATTAGTTTTATGCTTTCAAAAGAATAAAATTTTGTGAAAAGAGTTTTCCAATCCAAGTGCACTCTAATGAAGAAAAAATGTTAGATCTATAAGATTGGGTAGGTAGAAAGCTTGTTGATGAAAGATCCATTGTTTTTATGCTTGCTAATATGTTTTCAGAGAAATATCATCCCAGCAAAGGAAGGGTAGCCCAATGGATAAGGCACAGGTTAGCCTCCCAGAGAACATAATGGATGTGGCATAGGTCTGCCTCCCAGAGAACATAATGGATGCGGCACAGGTCAGCCTCCCAGAGAACATAATGGATGTGGCACAGGTCACTCCCATAGAATGCAAGTTTGAAGTTATTGATACCTTCAAGAATGCACCATCCCCAAGTGGAGCCACTGTTAGCCACCTATAAAATTTATTATAGCAAAAGGTGGCTAAAATTTTTTTGAGTCTTCAAGGAACAAATTTTATTGCTAAAAAGTGTTGGCTCTTGAAGACTCTTGAAGGACTCAGGCCTCTGTCCCAATTTCACTGCTGTGCCCATTTCCACACTCAGAAGTCCTGCTGATTCCTAAGAAAGAATACTGCTGCAAGAACCCTGGTCCCTTTCCCCATTTTTCCAGACTAACCTCATCTTTTCCTTTCATCTCCCATGAAAAACTTTTATTTTCATGTTTTTTCCCTTTCCCTTCTTCAAAACCCTTTTTGGTAAGGTTTAATATCCTTTCTGGCCTTATCGAAACTCTCAAATTCCTTTGAAAATCATTGAAAAACCATTAAAATGCATATTTTATATATATTATGGACTTAAGCCCCCTTGGGCTAAGTCTTTAATCCTCCCCTCCATGCGTCTTGGTGCTAGAACCGAGCGCCAACCCTTCAAGCACTTATCACGTCACCTGGTGCCGATTAGCCCTTTGCTTTAACCCTCGGTCTTATTATCTCCCATCTGCCCAAAGGCCCCGCAGACGGGCACCAAACCATATCAAAAATTAACCTCTCGCCCCCAAAGTCTAAACCTTAGTTTTATTTAAATTTGTCAGATTTATTATGAAATAGTGTTTCCGCCGGTGCAAAATTCCAAATCAATCTCCACCATCGATCTGATCTGCAGATCGATGGCGCGCAATCCATTGCAGTCGGTGGTCCCCACCAACCACTCACCATTCCAAAACCAGGCGGTATCCATCGCACCGCCTTCAAGCGGAGGGCGGTTTTTTCCCGATCGGCAATGATTCCATACACCGCCCGACACATGTCTTGTTCACTATTCAGAAAACCACTGCTCATCACACGTTAAAGATCGGACGTGGACCCGACACGATATTGATGCACGCCGTCCGATATGAGGCCTCTCATCAAACGATAGTCGCTCTTCGAAGATGCCCGTGTGATATCTGCAGGTACGGCGTGGTATTAAAAGAATTTCTGCCATCGTTCTGATCTGCAGATCGACGGCCCAAAACAGTCACCCTGGTCCACACAGCCACGACAGCACTCCCGAAGAACCGGTGGTTCCAAATGACCAGTCAGCATCTACACGGCATCTACAAATTGGGGCGGGTTTTCATTATTCCCCCGCATAGTCAGCAAGCCTATTCTATGACCCAAAATAATTATACAGTATGATTGAATTAAAGGTTTGAAGTCCAGGTTTTGTTTTGAAGGTCTTGTGGCACCGTCCTCCACCATTGATCGCGTAGGCCGATCCCATCCGATGGCCCACGTTTGTCCCGATTCCCAAACCTGATTTCGTGACCATTTTTGTCCAAAACCCAGGTTTTAACCCATTTCTCCAGTTTTTCCCAAAACTGACTCCTCCGCTTTTACTTTTTGCCTCCGTTCTCGACCGTCGATCTCTGCGTGATCGACGGCTCTAATTTAACTTATCCCTTTTTCTTTTTGACCCCTTTTTGATCAATCTAGACCATTGGATGATGCCATCCAATGACCATGCTCTCCTCACATGTCCTCCCACAGCAATAAACCTATACATGTAGGATTTTTTAATATTTTTTGTATTGTGCAGGGTTCCAAGTGATTTTTCCACTATGCTCAAAGAAAAATCAAAGGCGGAGGGTGACGATCCTCCTGCCTTTGATTCACCAAAGAAAATCAGTTGCAGGGCTTAAAATTCATGTTTCATCGATGTTTCATGAGGCATTGATTGCATATCACCCCTGCGCAGCCCTGCATACCAGCAAAACACAGTAAATCAAACACAGTCAGAGAGTATCAGTGTCGAAGACAAAAATGTACCAGGGCAGAAGATTGAAGACAAATTTTTGGGGATCACGGCTAAGAATGATTATCAAAAGCCTAATCCCTAATTAAAACAAAGTTTAAATAAAATATTAAGTGTTTTATCAACAGAAAGCCTCCACCACCACATCTGAGGCAAATTGATTCCTCCCAGCTACCGAAATGCCACCTGTGCCTCAAAGTATTCAATCAGAGGCCGAAGTTATTGATCAAGACCAAATATCTACCTCACAACACAGCCAGAGGATAAATTCTGCAAAACTAATAGCCACCCAAAATATCACAGAGTAACTCACTTCCACGAGCCTTGGGTTACCACTGCACCTCCACCAGTTTAATCTTTATGTAAATCATTTAGTACATAAGACACCTATGTGAGCTTCTTTATTGAGCCCCTCAAAGGCCGAGAAGCCATTTAAGTTTGTATTAATTAGTTTTTGAGATCTTTTATCAGGATTCTACCTCCTCATCCTCTGCTAGCCTTAGCATGAGTTAGGGGTTGGCTATGGAGTCTACTGGAAACATAATCATTAGATTCTCTATCTATATGTGCTTTCACAGCCCGGAGATCCGCCGTGTAGATTCTAGGCCTCAGATGTAGATGGTTTTAAACTAAGGCATCGGACCATGTGCTCCTTAAACTGGCTTGGAGAAATCAGAAGTCAGATTATAGATCCGTCTATGCTGATAAAGACATGCTTAGTTTCGAATTATTCTTTTGCTTCGTTTTCACCGTGTTGCATCTCTAATAAATCTAACAACATGCATATATAGAGTCGGACTCACCATACGCACTTTCCGACTGAAAACCTTTATCCGAATGTTTTCTCCATATTTTTTATTTGGGAATGATTTAATTCAGCTTAAGGGATTGGGGAATGTTGGTGTTCCTCGTTCTTATTGTCTTAGTTGAATATTATTCTTGAAAGTTATGTTCAGTACTAGTTAAGTAGAGATGAACTATGGAAGATATGGTGTGCCTTGGTCCTAGTTTTATCCCCAAAGGCTGTCTGAATGTTTCCCTTGGAATGTGTTAAAAGCTAGCTAGTTTAGAAGTAGTTACCAGATCTTAGGCCATTCTGTGTTATCTTTGTGTTTGTCTTGAAAGTAACCAAGTAAAGCAGAGCTAGGAGAGGATTTCTGGTGAGCCCGGCCCGCTAGTTTCTACTCCAACAGTTGCCTTCAAGTTTCCCCTTTGTTTTAAAATGTTTTCTGTTGAAAGTGTATCAAAGGCTAGCTATTTTAAAAGTACTTACCATATCCTAGTTTTCTTTTATGTTCTTCTTAAGTGTTTGTCAAAGGCTGGCTAGTTTAAAAGTACTTACCAGATCCTGGGCTGCTCTTTGTTCTGCATCTGTTTAATTTTCCTTCTTGTTGTATCATTTCATTCCATAAATAAATCTTCAAAGAGATACTTAGACATAGATGACTTGCCCCATGGACCACTCTTGCCTCTTGTTGTTCCAATGAAACCCTATTATGACACCATAGCCCAATGGACTAAAACCTACAATTATCTATCTTCTTGGCCAAATCTTGTTCTATCTGCTTGCAACTTCTCACCTTTGAAACTCTTTACATTTAGAACTTTCCACCTCAAACAATAATCATGCTCAACCATCCAAAAAACAAACAAAACCCTTGGCCTTCATAACTAGCCTAATATCACTACCCCAAACTTCAAAGGCAAATCCATCTTTGCACTTAGTGGAGAGATCCCTCTCTGGATTCAGGAGGGCTAGATCCTAGAATCCCAAAGTGGTTGAAACGATGTTTCTCCCTGCGACTGGACTTTCGCCAATCTTGCTGATTAGAGGGAGCTAACACCCCTCATAATGTGTAGGGTCCCGGCAATGGAACCATTTTTTGGAAAAGAAACGGGTCTCGCAGGCAAGACCCAGGTTCAGAGATTGGAGCCAACAAGGGAATTTGTTATAGTCTAGAACCATGCCGGCATTTTCACCCTACTCCGAAGAGCAGAGAGTCTCACCCGACGTGTGCCACGACCACATGCAGAAGGGGAATAGAACGATAGTGGTGGAAGGATTCGCAGTTTGTGGTTAATATAGAAGCAATTGCATAAATATCATCATATACGCAAGAACATTCAGAAGACTAAACAGATACTAAGAAAATAAAATTTTAAGACATCACAGACATCATGTATGCATGTAACTCATATAATAAGACAGCAACCTACAAGTATATTGATAACTTTCAGCCAGATCCATAGTTACATCGCTTTCACAGGAAGAGCTTACAATTTTGTTATAGACGTCTTATATGACAAAAAGATAGATAAGAGAAGCCTAAAGATATCATGCTCGAGAAAAATCTCTTCTGCAGCATCCGCTCGATCTTCTTCAATCACTCTACATTTGTCCTCCTTCCTTTGGCCAGGTGACGGCTATTTATTCACCCGCCATCGCAACCTATAGTTCCTCTTGTGTCTCTGAGTTCTTCTCTCTGTCTTCTGTTGTATCTTCTCTTCATCTGCACTTGTGCATCTGCTTTCTTCATCTATCTCCTATTCCCCTACAACCTCGATAGCTCTGCTACTCACCGTAGTTGCGGCTTGGTCACGACTGCCATTTGTCGTTCCACAACCCAAAAATCTCTTATTTATTCAAAATTCAAAACAAGGGCCCCAACAAGCCCCGACCACAGTTTCTTGACTCGTCTTGAGTTAATCACAAATCATTGTCTCTATTTACACTAGACCCCATGCCCTATTCATGTTGTGCACCTTCAGTCTGCTGCCCAAACAAGGGCCCCAACTCTTGGACTCTGCTGAACGTTGAAGCCTTAAGCTCATTGAAGGTTGACACAGCTTGCTGCCACCCTTGTAATAATGCATCGATCTCTGCAGTGATCTTGACAACAACTGCCTCCTCGATGTGTGCCGGTACAGTCCCGAACACCGTGCCAATTTGGGTTTCGGCCTTGGCGACTAACTGTTGAATTGTCTTGGATCTGAGTTGGAGGGACGGGTGGAGCTCTCGAATTTCTTGTTTGGCTAGTGTCGAGCTGGCCTCTATTTGCTGGATTTAGACCTCAAGAGCATCCTCCTAGGCGTATAGCTGGTTCAACTATGAGAGATCTGTGGCATCTTGAATTTCCTTCGAAAGTTATTGTAGCTACACTGAAATGGGTTGTGTCCTGACCGTAAGGGCCATCGAGCATTCTTGGAGACCTTTCAGTAGGTCATAAACATCGCACGCTGTAGAGTTGAGAGTTTCCTGCATCTGGGTGACTTGGCCCTATTTCTCTCCAATTTCTGTTGTATAAACTGCCTCTGGATCGGGCAGTGCTGTCCGTGCTACTAATGCTGCTTGGAGCTCTGAATTTTCCTTATGGAGGCCAGTGAACGCGATCCTGAGGTGGAGGGTCCACTGTAAGATATCTGTCTCTGGTACATCTGCAGGCATCCGAGTGTGGTGAGCCTGGATGGCCGACCATAGCCTGGTAAACACCTGAGCCAATTCGTTTATCTGACCCTATAGCTGCCCGTGTGCTGTTGTGGGATGTTCGTGTTGTTCAGTAAGCATGATGATCTGCTGCTATTGCTCTTTGCAGCTCTATTGCAGTTCAGAATGAATGTTTTCTACCTGCTGGGTTGCCCTCTAAATAAAGTGGTATAGCTGAGCCGTACCCCACATCTCCAAATTGGCAACTCCCGAAGTGCTTTGATCCAGTCGTCGTTCCTGTAGGGGTTTCCCACTGGAAACTAATCGGGTGGAGTGCTCTTGGGGGGACGATGGCGGGGTTTGATGAGGTACTGAGTTGGCCATATTCAGGTCCGGCCACTCCTGCTGATCTGTGTGGACAGCCTGTGGAGATAGGGTAGGCTCAGGCTGTGGCTTAGCCATTTCTGCAGCAATATGTGCCATCTGTGTAATTATATCAGAAAATGAGACTTGGGGTTCCCCAGCGAGGTCGACCGGTGGTACCATTACTGCAGTACTTGAGTCAACCTCGGCCCTGTGGTCCCCATTAAGTAGATCTCGAATGATTGGGTCTAACATGGTGGCGGATGAATTGGATGGTGCAGATGAAGTGGTAGGTGGGACGGTACATGGAGGTGGAAGGCGAATGTTGATGAAGTCGGAGGGGTCAATGGGAGGTAGAGGTGGAATCCCTCCTATTGCCCCTATGTCAACAACTGGTTCTTCCTATATAGGCACCCCTGTACTCGGTGGTCAGGGTGGATCCTCCTCAATGAGGTCCACCACCGGACTTGACTCTATGGTTCGGGCCCGCTTGGCCTGAGGAGCTTCTAAGGGGTCGGTGGACTTGCTATTTTCCCCCATCGGGGTAGTCATCGGACTTGGTGAAGTAAATAAAACATTAGGGATGGGGGAGGTGATGGAAGTTGTGTGGAGACGCGATGTGGACTGAGAAATATGGAACTCAGAGAAAACAGGAAAAGGAATGACACCACTTGAGACAACCTTGGCCACTTCATTAAAATTGCATACCTGAGTGTTTAGGTGGCGAATGAGGGGGACGAGCTACACGGTGGAATCCTGTTGTGCCACCTCCACTTCCGTTTTGGCAGGCCGTTGCTGCGGTAGCATCTGATCAAAATTGTATGTGGGTACCTCGTTTCGGATTTCCATCGCGACCCCCGGCCACGAAAAAACTTCATTTTGAAAGGCTATGTCTTCGAGCTGGAACTTCAACGGCTGCATGTGAAATGTCTCCTCTGGCACACAAGTAGGTCGGAGGAAGGTATGCCTGTGGCTGACCCTGAACCATACTTGCTCACTATACTCATCCAATAGGTTCATAGGCACCCTCTGCTGGTCTGCTACCACATCTGTCATTAAACCATACCAACTCTGAAATGCCTCAGCATTGACCTCTTTGGTGCTGGGATCACCTGACACCTTCCACGGGATGAACTTCATCGCTAGAGGCTGGCCCTCTATTATTTCTGCTGGTAGCCTGACGAGGGGAGTGTGCCACTTTCACATGGAAAATGCAACTATCAAATACCCATAAATTAATCTTGTGTCCCTCTTGTAATTGTCTTCGCATGCGTCGAACAACTCCTTCAACAGGAAGGAGCACCAGTTCAACTTCATCCCCTGGACATAGTGCTCTGCAATGGAAATAATATCTGTTGAGCTCTAGAATTGCCTTCTCTTTTACAAACCTTCACTTCATTTCATCATTATTTTATCACTTCATAAGCCTAAAATCAATGAAGAATGATTAGGATTGCTTAAAGGTTACATGCAATTGATTAACATATTGTATTTTCATGATTTTTGCTGTTTTAATAATTTTCTGCAAAATAGCTACAGAATGCAGACGTTCTGTAGCTGATCCCGCGTTCCACAACTATTTTAGTGTTTAAATGGGTTACAGGTGTCGTCTCAAAGAAAGGCGCATATGGGTGAATTCCAAACTTCATCCACATCATTCGTTGCTCTCCACGAAGTTTGAACGGAATTCTGTAGGTGGTTATGCACGTGGAAACTCAAACTAGGTGATAGACTCCTAATAGGACAAGGATAGTCCAGATGTCCTTGATCATATTACGAAGCCACCATTAGAGTTCTAGTTCGATTTTAATATGGTCAGACATTCATTCCTATGTTATCTCAGATACGGTTATGTAAATTTGTTATAAATATGACTCAGGAGACCGAGCAATGCTAGCTAGATTCTGCTTTGGTTTCTAGATTTCTGAGAGAACCGTAAATACTCTATTTTTAAGTGTTTTTCTCCTTTAATGAAAAAGACATCGTTTTAGTGCAAGATCTGAGTCAAAGTTAAGTGGATTTGCAAGCTAATCTGGCGATAGAGGGCCCCTACTACCTGAGAAGCTTTGTCCAGATGATTTAGATAAGTAGCCTTAGCTTAATTTCGTTTTCATTTCCAGTTTAGGCAAGTTTCTGAAGTTTATGTTCATACTTGTTTACATTAATTATCACACTTATACTTACTCTAATAAACTCTTCTAAAATATCATTATGATGAATAAGTCATAGATGTGGTATTGTAGGTTTTAGTTGCTTGTTTATACTAAGTGTCACAGCCAGTCTTACTCAAACAAACTCTTCCAAAACATCATGAACAACGAATAAGAAACAGTTGTGGTGACTTAGATTCTAGTTGTATTTTCTTTTAGTCTTACATTTATGTTCAACTGCATCCAATAATACAACCATACTTGTTTGACAAACTCTTCCAAAATATCATTCCTATTGACGAGATGGACTGTAGAATTCCATAGACTAGTTACATGTTAATTTAGTTACAGCACTCCGGAGGTAGATTGCATTTAGTTCAGCTCTGTCATTTCATTTCCAGTTTGATAATGGCTTTTCAGTTTAACACTGTTCATTGTAAACTAGCAGCACCCTAGTATAGTCTTAGCTCACTGTATTAACATTCCAAGTTTAGTTGCTATCCATTTTATTTTAAATTGCATTAGTTGTTAAATTTAAATACCACGGTCTTCATTATTTACAAAACTTCTTATGTTCCAAACTCATACTAATACATAATTATCTGGACAAAAGGTAGTATCAGTCTAAGGCTTGGAGTATTTTGCAACCTTTTTACCATTTCACAAACAAGCCTTTTCTCAAAGACTATTCTAAAAAGAAATCTATAACTTTTGAGTGAGGCCTAGTGGTGCTAGATTGAGTTGCAGAACAGAATTAGGAGCTAGTTTAGAGTATAAATCTTATGATGCTACAAATTTTCTTTTCCAAATATGTTTCAATAAACCTTTAACCATGGATGAGATGTTGTAACATTGTAAGTTGATTGGTTGATTGTTTAGTTAGGAGAACTCCATTTACACTTAACTTTTCCATTTCTCCAGCTCTTCCAACACATCTTTAATGAATGAATTGAATTTGTTTCTTTGCAATAGAGTCATTATCAAGCTTTGCATTTGTTATTTGCCATCGATAGTTTAGGCTTCACTCTATTTTTAACCAGTAGCTTCTTTTCACCAGCATTTAGCTCTATCCCTTGTGAACATAAAACCATAAAAACCAAAAACATCATAAAACACTAGACACAACGTAGTGAGAAACAATTACCTAGGCACATATAGTGCACCACACTTCAGCAGTTTACTAGCCCTGGTTGACAATTAATGAACTCAATTTAGGAACACTAAGTTGAGCACAAAAATTTTGGCGCTGTTTCCGGGGAAGTGTAACTAGGTAACCTTATTTCTTACATCAAAAAAAAACAAAAAAAAACAAAAACAAAAACAAAAAATTCAATCACCTACCACACCCACTATATCATGTGGTGCAGTAAGAGCCACACATTCACATCATGAATTCATAGTTTTTTGGGTAGAAGAAGAGGTGACAAAGGAGGTTGAAGAAATGGATGGAGATGATGACAATGAGGAAGATCCTTTTGGATTTCCCATTCAAGAAACTGATATCAATGTTCAAATGAAGAACATCCATCCATCTGTACTTCCTAACTTCAAAGGTATGAGATCAGAAGACCTGGAAACCTTTCTTTTTCAATTTGAAATAATTTGTAGATCTTATGGCTACTCATTGCACATGCAAAAATTAAATTTGTTTCCGGCAACATTGAAGGATAGAGCTCTTAGATGGTTCATGACTTTAGGAACAAATTCTATAAGGACATGGGATGATATGAAAAGAGTATTTTTGGAAAAATATAAAGGCTATTGCATGCACCATGACCTTAGAAATGAAGTCTTTAAGATGAACCAAAAAGAGGACGAAAGCCTAGAAGATTTAGTGGAGAGATTTACTTATAATATCAAAAGATCTAAATTGCATAATTTAAGATCAGATGCATTAAAAACTCTCCTACTAAATGCTATAAAGGATGAATGGATTGATCTTCTTAATCTTGTGGGAAAATGAGATGTATATCAATTTCCATTTCAAGAAATTTGTGAAATATGAAAGAACATATCAAGAGGAAAAGCAAAGTGTGTAAGATCCCCCCAAGATCCATTTATGGCAAGAGTAAGTAAGTCAACATCAAGATTGGTAAGTCAAACTGAACCTAAAAATTTTCTAAACATTCTTGGTAATTTAAATGAAAAAAATGACATGCTAAGAATGAAAAACAAGAAAAAAGTTGCTTCATTTATATTTTGCCCTAAATGTAGAAAGAAACAAGCTTTGCATGAATTTCCACTTGATAACATTAAAATGTGTAAAATTTGTGCAGGATCACATACTACTGAAGATTGCCCATCATTACCAGGGTTGAAGGAAATTTACCAGAAGGATAATGGAGCAAATCAAGCACAAGAGCAACTTTGTTATGTAGCTCCAAGAGGACTATGGCAGCCTCATCAACCTAATATGATGCAATATCCTTATGCACAGTATCAAGGTTATGCACAACAATCTCAAGGTAATTGGAAAACACCCTTGCCTTGGAAACCTTGGGCATCTCAATCCCAACCTCAAACCAACCTTGGAAACCTTGGCCATCTCAATCCCAACCTCAAAACCAATCTTGGCAACAAAGTTGGCAAAGGCCCTATAAAGGAAATCCACCATATCCTCAATCTTTCCCTCTCTATCCTCAATACCATCATCAATGTTATTCATACCATTTGCCTCCACCACAACATCAATATCACCCTCGTTTGACCTCAATTCAACCTTTCCCATTATCATCCACACAAGCACCCCAAAAATTCATTCCCACTCCACTACCTCCACAACCATTTCATATCCCCAACAATAAAACACCTCAATCAACTTACAATTTTGAGGTATTGAAAAATGATTCACCAGCTATCATTGAAGAACAACAACCAGAAGAAGAAGACTCAGATAAGGTCCAAGAATCATGGATGTCTATTGATAAAGAGAAGTTATTGGAACCAGAGATTGAAAAGTCTCATGCATGCCTATCACCAGATTCTATGAATGAAGATCACATCTCCGAAGACTTGCATTTCATGATAGAGGAAAGACAAGGAAGACAAGATTACATTGAATCTTGGTTCAAGTCAGTCATCGGATCCCAATTCTCATTTATTCAATATCTTATGACATCATCTAAGTCAAGACAGTTGGCATCTCATATACAGGTACATATCAAAAAGTATCTATCAAACCTGCATATGAGTTTATCTATCATCTTGTTACAGACATGGTTCCACTGGAAGTATTCATATACTTGAATAATATTTTCTTTTTCAAGTAGAGTAGGACATAATAAAAAAAAGAAAAAAAGAAAAAAAAAAGGGAGTAGAAAAAAAATAAGTCCTATTGTGAAAATCAGCTTTCTGGCGCAATTGGACATGAGCTTTGCTTGAAAAACAGGCAACTGGTGAGAAAAGTTCACAATAAGTTCTGCAATTTCATGATGGCTTCAATCTTTCATGGTTCTTCAAATCACTTTTGGTTCTATGCTTGAGTTGGATGATGTGGAATTCCTTAAGGTCCACCTTCCAATAGATCTTGTCCCATCGACCTCAACACTTTATCTAGGATCAATATTAGAGATTATTTGGAGTGCCTTGGAGCTTGCATTCATTAATGGAAAGCCTCCTCATTGATAAAAATGGGAATACAATAATGTCTCTTGATTGTCAAATCTTGCAGGCGACTCGACTTTGACACATTCATTCGTCCCTGTCAAGATGCACTGAGGTACCTTGACACTCATTTACATTATCGGTGAGTTGTCTCGCATTGGTTAACAATTTTCATTATTGATCGGTAATCCAATGATTTCTTCCCATGCTCGACTTCGACACATTTATTCGCATGGCAAGAATTGTACCATGAATGTTGGCTTTGATGAAGACTAATGGTTTTATGGAATCAAAAACAACTTGCAGCAGTAAATTTTATTAGTTTCTTGTAGCAGCATGTTCATATTATTTTCAATTCAACCACAGCTGCGGAAAGTGGCATTTTCTGCAGCTATTGCTGAAGCAACCTGTTTTCGTTTTTTTTGCAACTTTTTCCAGAGGCAGTTTTGGCGCAAATATTGCAAGAGATTGGAGCAGAAATAAAAAATTTTGAGCTTCTGGGTTTTCTCAGAATATGATAAGTTGAGTAAAACACAGACAAAATTTGAAAAAAAGCAATTTTTAAGGGCATTTCAAAAGGGTTTTTAAGGAAGATTTTCAATTTTCAGCATTATGGACATATTAGGACAGTTTTCAGTATTTTTGCACAGCAACACCTTTTCTTCATCAAAATGAAATTATGGAAGCATTTGGCAGTAGAGAAGGTAAAAATACACAGTTTCTCTTTTGAATCACTCAATTCGGCTTTAAAATGAGTTCGTGGCGTACTTTTTTTGTTGCAACATTGGGCAGAATGAAGGGTGAAACAGGGCAGAAATTGATTTTATCATAACTTTCAAACCGTGCATCCGTTGGTCCTGAAATTTTTATGGTAAATGCATTGAGGTAGGGTGAATATACACAGAAAATTTTAGAAAGTTTCAATGTGTATTATTCATGAAAATGGCCACTTTCACCTACAGCCATTTCTCATTTTTCGAGAGATCCGTGCAACCAATGGCAGAGATTTTTCTTCGGAAGATGCATAATAATATTGGTAACAACCTCAGAAAATTTTAGGGAAGTCTGATGTACCATTTGAGAGAAATTGCAAAATTCATTTCATTCTACAATTACTCCATCTCACTCCACTTTCACTCCATCTCACGCCATTTTCCTTTCATCTCACAAGTCCTATTCCACTTTCACTCCATTACATTTCACATCCATCTTCCATAGTAATACTTCATTTCTTTTTACATATTGCATGTTGTAGCCACATCTTATTCAGCAGTTCTGACACAATTGTACAGCCTACAAAGAGATGATGATTACATGAAATTGAAGGATTCTGTTTTGAAGACCAATATGCTAAAAGAGGACCAAAGGAACAACATCAAGCACAACAATTAACAAGGTCAAAAATTCTGAGGTAAATTGTGAAAATTATTTTAATAGCAAAAACATGAAATAGATACAATGTGTATAATCATATGTTTCCTAAAACAACCTATCATTCGAATTGATTAACATATCTTGGCCATATCCCTTATCCAACATTCCAACCTACTATTCGACATCTCCTTAAGATTGTATCATTCACTTATTTCACCACAATTTCATCATAAATTCTCCTTCACATCCATAGCCACTTCATTTTCCCTTATAGCATCCATTCACCTCCATTACACTTTGCAGCCAATCCATCTCTAAGTGCAGAAAGGTAATTCTGAGGGTGAGGCATCATTCTTCAACTAATCCATCTTCAGACACAGAGATACAGTTTCAAAATAAAGCATTAGAACTCTGTAGTCAATCTAACTTCAAGCATAGAAAATTAATTCTGAAAGGAAGATAATCTGCACAAAGGAGGAATGTGGCTAATTGTCAGGACAGAACCAGTTAAAGTCAAATTATTTGGAAGGATATCCACAAGTTAAGGAGCTACTACAACAAGCAGGGAGGCTAAATTTTATAGAGAAATTTGATGGCTTCCATAAGGAGATTACAAAATCATTTGCCAAGTCTTTTGATGGAGCAGAAGAAGAAAAACTGACATGGTTATTGAAAATAAACTTGACACTCCACTACAAGAGGAAGATGAAGAACTAATTTCTGAAAAGCTAACAGAGATTAGAAAATAGATTAGGCCCAAAAGAAGTAGAAAGATAAATTTGGATGTTCTAATAGAGGTTTTAGAGCACATGGAATAAATTTTTGATGAAATTACATGAGGACATGCAATAGTTTTGCAGTGGGGGTATGTTGAGCTCTAGAATTGCCTTCTCTTTTACAAACCTTCACTTCATTTCATCATTCTTTTATCACTTCATAATCCTAAAATCAATGAATAATGATTAGGATTGCTTAAAGGTTACATGAAATTGATTAACATATTGTATTTTCATGATTTTTGCTGTTTTAATAATTTTCTGCAAAATAGCTACAGAATGCAGACGTTCCGTAGCTGATCCCGCGTTCCGCAGCTATTTTAGTGTTTAAATGGGTTACAGGTGTCATCTCAAAGAAAGGCGCATATGGGTAAATTCCAGACTTCATCCACATCATTCGTTGCTCTCCAAAAAGTTTGAACGGAATTCTGTAGGTGGTTATGCACGTGGAAACTCAAACTAGGAGATAGACTCCTAATAGGACAAGGACAGTCCATATGTCCTTGATCATATTACGAAGCCACCATTAGAGTTCTAGTTCGATTTTAATATGGACAGACATTGATTCCTATGTTATCTCAGATACGTTTATGTAAATTTGTTATAAATATGACTCGGGAGACCGAGCAACGCTAGCTAGATTCTGCTTTGGTTTCTATATTTCAGAGAGAACCGTAAATACTCTATTTTTAAGTGTTTTTCTCCTTTAATGAAAAATACATCGTTTTAGTGCAAGAGCTAAGTCAAAGTTAAGTGGATTTGCAAGCTAATCCGGCGGTAGAGGGCCCCTACTGCCTGAGAAGCTCCGTCCAGATGATTTAGATAAGTAGCCTTAGCTTGATTTCGTTTTCATTTCTAGTTTAGGCAAGTTTCTGAAGTTTATGTTCATACTTGTTTACATTAATTATCACAGTTATACTTACTCTAATAAACTCTTCCAAAATATCATTATGATGAATAAGTCATAGCTGTGGTATTGTAGGTTTTAGTTGCTTGTTTATACCAAGTGTCACAGCCAGTCTTACTCAAACAAACTCTTCCAAAACATCATGAACAACGAATAAGAAATAGCTGTGGTGACTTAGATTCTAGTTTTATTTGCTTTCAGTCTTACATTTATGTTCAACTGCATCGAATAATACAGCCATACTTGTTTGACAAACTCTTCCAAAATATCATTCCTATTGACGAGATGGACTATAGAATTCCATAGACTAGTTACATGTTAATTTAGTTACAACACTCTGGAGGTAGATTGCATTTAGTTCAGCTCTGTCATTTCATTTCCAGTTTGATTATGGCTTTTCAGTTTAACACTATTCACTGTAGACTAGCAGCACCCTAGTATAGTCTTAGCTCATTGTATTAACATTCCAAGTTTAGTTGCTATCCATTGAATTTTAAATTGCATTAGTTGTTAAATTTAAATACCACAGTCTTCATTATTTACAAAACTTCTTTTGTTCCAAACTCATACTAATACACAATTATCTGGACAGAAGGTAGTATCAGTCTAAGGCCTGGAGTATTTTGCAACCTTTTTACCATTTCACAAACAAGCCTTTTCTCAAAGACTATTCTAAAAAGAAATCTATAACTTTTGAGTGAGGCCTAGTGGTGCTAGATTGAGTTGCAGAACAGAATTAGGAGCTTGTTTACAGTAGAAATCTTATGATGCTACAAATGTTATTTTCCAAATATGTTTCAATAAACCTTTAGCCATGGATGAGATGTTGTAACATTGTAAGTTGATTGTTTAGTTAGGAGAACTCCATTTACACTTAACTTGTCCATTTCTCCAGCTCTTCCAACACATCTTTAATGAATGAATTGGATAAGTTCAAGTTCATGTTGTGATTTGTTTCTTTGCAATAGAGTCATTATCAAGCTTTGCATTTGTTATTTTCCATCCATAGTTTAGGCTTCACTCTATTTTTAACCAGTAGCTTATTTTCACCAGCATTTAGTTCTTTCCCTTGTGAACATAAAACCATAAAAACCAAAAACATCATGAAACACTAGACACAACGTAGTGAGAAACAATTACCTAGGCACATATAGTGCACCACACTTCAGCAGTTTACTAGCCTTGGTTGACAATTAAAGAACTCAATTTAGGAACACTAAGTTGAGCACAAACAATATCCAGGGTACATTATCCCTTCCTGTAGTGCCTCATTGTCTTACTGGAAATGAGGTAGCATGCGAACTTGATTTTGGGATTGTTTATAAGCTCCATCTTCGCTCCCTTTCCTCCCCGTCGTGTGCCATATTTTGCATAATAGTCGACATCTCCTGACTTCTTTTCTCGTTTGGAAGTGGTCTGACATGTAGATGATACATTCGGGCCGTTCTGTGAAAGCCCCGTGAGCCGGTGGATATCCTCGGCATGGATTGGAATTTCCTTATTCAACCACAATGACCCGTTCTGGATGCGGCTGAGTAAGAACTTGGTGCACTGCATGGCTAGTCCTATTGTCCCAAATACCGGCAGATTTCTTAAGTTCATAGGGGATGATTGCTGTAGGCCTTGGAACTCTGGAAAAGTTCTGTTCATTGGAAACCTACCTTTTGTGGTATAATGTTCCATATACACCTTGTTAGACTCCGTCTTGTCAACCCGCTGCAGTCAAATTCACCAAGGTTCATCTCTTGTCATTTGCAGTCACTGATGTTACTCTGGTCCAGAAAAGAGTCATTTTAATTCTTGAGCTCAGGGTTTTGTTTGCAGACTAGAGGAAAGTTCAGTGAGTTATGTGAGATTGATTCTTCTTCAAAACCCTGTTTTGAAGAAGAAATCGACAAATTTGTTTATAAATTTGCGTTTTAGAGCCTTCCATCATGGAGTACTTTGAAATACAGGCCCTGGTCATCTTGCTAGGTTCAATAGCCCCGTCAGTCTATGTAAACAGGAGGACTTATCATAAGTATTTAAAATTCCATAAATGAGATGGCATATTCTTGGTTCTGCTGAAAGTGGAGATCTACAGATAATGCTGCAGCCATGTCAGATGTTGGAAGGACAGAACTAAGAAGCACTCCACCGATTAGAATATAGTGTTTCCTTTATATGAAGTCAGAGAATGTACCATGTGGCTTATTCAACGGAGGATGACATAGTTACTGTATGTTGCTTGGAGAAAACTTGAAGAGCAGATACCTCTGGAGATAAATAAACTTGGAATATCTAAAAGATTTCCATAGAAAGAAAAATTCAATTTAGAGGGAAACATAGTTTCCATCTCAGGAAAAGTTCGCTGAAATGATTGAGGAAGCAGGTTTTGAAAAAGTCGAATACGAGACCTTTCAGGCGGAGTAGTCACAATTCATGCTGGATTCAAATTATAATTCACATACACAGGATTTTGACATCGCTTTTGTAGAGCAATTACCTTAGAAGCTATTTAAATGGTATGTGAAATCGAAAGATAGCAAACTCTGCCTGTGTGGGACATTATTTAGAAAAATCTGTCTAAGCTGATTTTGGCCATTACAGTGTTTCATGGGTCTACTGTTTTAATTACTATTTGATATCTCAAAAAACATACAAAGTTGGTTGGAAAGATGGTGCAGTGGCAATTCAAGCTGATAAAACTATCTCAAAGGAATGCATCCAAATGGGAGCCTACACAATAGAGAAATGAATATCAGATCGTGTCTGGAGTTTGGAGGTCGAGCGACCCACCTGGGCGTAGAGTGACCCACTCGGGCGTTTTTCACAGTGCAAAAATATAACCAGAGCGACCCACCTGGGCAGAGCGACCCACTTGGGTGATTTCCGCAGTGAAAAATTACAACGTGAGCGACCCACCTGAGCAGAGCGACCCACTTGGAGGAGAGCGACCCACTTGCTAACAGAGTTCAGAAAATTTATGTTTGCGCCCAATTTCGATTTTAATCGTCTCCAACAACTTGCAAACAGGTTTCTAATGGTTACTCAGTGATTTTTGAACAGGTTATGGAGATACATGAAGAGATTATTAGGAGTGGGTTTCAATTTAATGACATTGTGGCACATGCTCAAAGATACCTGTGCAAAACGCATCCTGAAATATACTGCGCACTTAAGGACAATGTATGGAACAATCAGTCAAAGAAATTGCGTCTTTTTGTGGTTGAGGAATTGTTTTACAGGTATACCTTACAAGGCTGTCCCACTGTCTCAAAAAAGAGGCATGAATGTGATTCTCTCTTACAGGAAAGCACATTGTATATGTCTCGAACAGTTGACTTTTCTGCAATATACTCAGAGTTATCATAATGGATGTGTGGATATTTAAACTGGTAGATTTTCTTCATCTTATAATTATCATGGCGGAGACTGGGTCTATTGTGGAAAAGATAGCATATGCAACTCTTTCAGACCCTGGCAAGCGAATGCGCTATGTATGCCACTTGTTGGATCACCAAACAGGTAAATCGTTGTAGAAAGAGCACACCAACGTGCGAGTCGAGACAAAGTTTAACAATGGCTTCGGTCTGTTAATATTGAACACTATGTGAATTCATCGAAGTGTGGGTGCACACAATTCACCAATGGTAACTCATGACTCACAACCTGAGAGCAGCTCTTGAAACATGGATGTTATTTAGATTAGCTGTTGCAAGAAGAAATGAATTGCGCTGGAGATCTCAAGGTGAAATGCAGAGCGTTTTCATAAGGGGAAATTGAAAGCGAAATTGCCAGCTGGATTGTTCATTTCTGTAATCAAAAGCAGAGTTTAAAAAGCGTTTTGTTTAAAAGTAAATTTTTATTCAAATATCGAATGCCAAGGTCAAAACCAAAAATAAACAAAGACACCTATTACCAAATGAATAGGATTCGATTCCTATTTCCAGACTTTATTCAATGGGATCTGCGCTCCATGTGTCGGCCATCAGAGGATTTTTAGAGGAACACTGTTTTATTTTAGAATAGAGGAAGCGCTCTTTTCTATTGTTGTAACTGCAGGTGAAACAGCGCCCCTGTTTTGGCGTCGATTTGTTTTTTCTAGAATAGTTTATTTAATGTATTAAAATAATCATTTGTAGGGGGGGAGAGTTCTGAGAGCTAGTGTAGGAGAAAAATAGAGTTTTATTGTACAGTTTTAGACAGAGATTTTAATGAAGAGATACAGCTCTGTTTTTTGAGATTCTTGTGGCTTGAAATTTAGCAAATGTTTTTCCTTTTGTTTCATATCTCATCGTTATGTTCGCATTTCATTAATCGCCATTTCAATATTGAATGTTTCTAAGTGAGAAAGGCAGAATTCAATTTAGTTGCTCTGTCTTGAGGAAGTATTCATAGTTAATGTTTTCTTCTGTTCGACAAGGATCCATCTTCTATGCCCTTGTCGACTTCTCAGCAGTCTTTTCATTCCGTTTATCTCAATTTAATTGCTAAACTTCATGCTTTCCTTGCCTCAGGAGATAATCTGCTTTCTTTATTTAATCTCTGCTCTTGCTGTCTTTGCCCCACACAGCCCCGGAAACCCATTATTTATTAAAAAACCCCTTTCTATCAATTTACTAGCCTAAAATCAATATCAGTGTTTCATTTAGGTCATCTCAGATCCCATTGGACAGCTTTCACTGAGTTTGACCCAGAGAGAGCCCTATCCTGTCCTCGTAGGGCTAGCTACGAGGCTAAGGTTGGTTTGATGTTGCCTCGAGCCTCGCCTTCTTCAGCCTAAGGCAGATTCGAGCGGTAACATAGTGGCGACCATACTGGGGAAGATGGTTTGCTGTTGATGTGACAGTTGACTTGTAGATTGTCTTGCCCCAGTACATGAAATCAAGTTGCAGATCCGATTGCTGATGGTGGACATCAGTCAGACACCGCAAGGCTGAAATCATTCACCCGGCGACTTCACACATTAAACAATCCAGACAATCAAATGCTCCATGGTGATTTCACTGCAGGCAGATCAGTAGCTTCAGAATTGTCAAGATGGACTGGATTGCAAGAAGATACGCTCCCATGAGCCGAGATCACATTCCAGGTTTTCCGAATAAGATGCCCAAGGTGGATTGGTCGAGGAATCTGCCTACGTTTAACAATGATGGTAAGAAAGATGCTGCTTTACATTTAGTCAGATTTCACATGCATATTCACAAGTTGAAGGTTGAATTTCCTGAAGATTGCTTGATGAAGATATTCCTGGCCACTCTGGAAGGTGAAGCTCAGTCATGGTATGAAAATTTTCCGCTAGCCTGTATTTACTGTTTAAAGGACTTTCATGCCCTGTTCATTGAAAGATATCAAATGTCTTATCCATCATTAAATTTAGTTCATGACTGTTGCAAACATGCTTATTCTTTTATTGAAAGCCTGGAGAAATATTATGAAGATGATAATTTCATGAATGATGAAATCATGGAGGCCCTGTACGAGAATCCATTTCAGCAGAATGAAGAGAAACTAAAGGATACCTATCAAGGTGCTCAGGAGACTTTGCAGCAGGTTGATGGCCATATGACTGAAAATGATGAAAGGCAGAATGTCATTTCAGATCTGCCCACGGAAGACAGCAGCATGCAAGTAAGTCCAGTTCCAATTGCAGATTGTGATAATGTCCAGAATGCTACTTCAGATTCAGATTCAGATCAGGATGACCAAGCATATCTTGTGTTGAAGCCCATCAAGGAGAACTCTGCTGTTGAAATCATCTGGGATGCAGAAGACACAGTAATGGATCCAAATGTTCTCAGTCATACTGTCAGCCCATCATTAGAACACAGCCTTCATGAAGAAACAATCCAGTCAGTTCATGAAAGACAGAATGAGACCTTTGTGCAAGTAAGTGATAAATCTCCTTTCAATAACTCAGTAATGAATGATAGTTTGAATGCCCTGTCATATGAAGATAATTACTGTTTAAGCAGAAGAAAACAAAAAGCATTGTCACCTTTGTCTGAAGATGAGATAGATCTACTTTTGAAAGGTCATGTTTCAGCCAAAACTACAACAGATTTGCAGTGCACACATAATCAGGAAAGTGTTGGTGAAACTTCTTCCTCTGTTGAAAAAGATGATTGTCTTGTAATCAGTTGTGTAGATCAGCAAACAGATAATTTTTTCCTTCACAAAGATGATAAGGCTGTCATGTTTGATAATCTTGAAGATTGTTCTTTGTTTAACAATGACCTAGATCATGAAGTTGAGGGATATATGTCAAAATTTCTCATGGTCAAGGAAACTACAGCTAACACTCAGATGGCAGATCTGTGCATTTCTATCCCCCAGAAATCAATTGTCCTTTCAGATCAGAGTGAGGTGATTACTAGTATTTTTGCAGCTGGATCTCCAGATAGGCCAGTGCTTCAGGATTTTCAAGACCCCTTTAGCATTCTTCTGCAAATATTAGAAAGGATAAATATTTCCTGGTTTGTTATCATGAGATTTGGTTTCAGTGATTGCGTTGAGTTGCCTACAGGTTCATCATTCTACCTGCTCAAGGAGAATAAGAGCAGAAATTTGAGGTGTAGCCATCTACTGGATTGGTTGCATTGGAAAGCCAATTATACATGATTGTACATATCACACCAGTATGCAGGCAGTTGCCATCATGATGTTAAAGCTTGATGGACTACTGCCCTTTTCAGAAAGTTTTTGTTTTAATTCAGTCATTTCAGTTTGCATTAAGTCAGTTTGAGTCGATTTTCCAGTTGAGTTATCAGTCTTTAGTTTGTTTGTCAGAATAATGATTCCATCGCCCAATGGATGGAGGCACTGTCTGCTCTCCCAAAGCTCTGCGGTTCTTGGCACCTCCAAGAAGCGGCAGCTGCCATCCCCATTGGAGCCAATGTTAGACTCCGTCTTGTCAGCCCCGCTGCAGTCAAATTCACCAAGGTTCATCTCTTGTCATTTGCAGTCACTGATGTTACTCTGGTCCAGAAAAGAGTCATTTTAATTCTTGAGCTCAGGGTTTTGTTTGTAGACTAGAGGAAAGTTCAGTGAGTTATGTGAGATTGATTCTTCTTCAAAACCCTGTTTTGAAGAAGAAATCGACAAATTTGTTTATAAATTTGCGTTTTAGAGCCTTCCATCATGGAGTACTTTGAAATACAGGCCCTGGTCATCTTGCTAGGTTCAATAGCCCCGTCAGTCTATGTAAACAGGAGGACTTATCATAACTATTGAAAATTCCATAAATGAGATGGCATATTCTTGGTTCTGCTGAAACTAGAGATCTACAGATAATGCTGCAGCCATGTCAGATGTTGGAAGGACAGAACTAAGAAGAACTCCACCAATTAGAATATAGTGTTTCCTTTATATGAAGTCAGAGAATGTACCATGTGGCTTATTCAACGGAGGATGACATAGTTACTGTATGTTGCTTGGAGAAAACTTGAAAAGCAGATACCTCTGGAGATAAATAAACTTGGAATATCTAAAAGATTTCCATAGAAAGAAAACTTCACTTTAGAGGGAAACATCGTTTTCATCTCAGGAAAAGTTCGCTGAAATGATTGAGGAAGCAGGTTTTGAGAAAGTCGAATATGAGACCTTTCAGGTGGAGTAGTCACAATTCATGCTGGATTCAAATTATAATTCACATACATAGGATTTTGACATTGCTTTTGTAGAGCAATTACCTTAGAAGCTATTTAAATGGTATGTGAAATCGAAAGCTAGCAAACTCTGCCTGTGTGGGACATTATTTAGAAAAATCTATCTAAGCTGATTTTGTCCATTACAGTGTTTGATGGGTCTACTGTTTTAATTACTATTTGACATCTCAAAAAACATACAAAGTTGGTTGGAAAGATGGTGCAGTGGCAATTCAAGCTGATAAAACTATCTCAAAGATGCATCCAAATGAAGACTACAATAGAGAAATGAATATCGAGATCGATGTGCCGGGTTTGGAGTCGACGACCCACTGGGCGTAAAAGGTAGCCCACTCGGGCGTTTTTCACGATTAAAAATATAACCCGACTTATCCTTTCCCTGAGGCGAGACGACCCAAGTGTCATCTACAAGCGAGTGCAAAATTACAACGTGAGCGACCCACCTGGGCAGAGCGACCCACTTGGAGGAGAGCGACCCACTTGCTAACAGAGTTTAGAAAATTTGTGTTTGCGCCCAATTTCGATTTTAATCGTCTCCAACAACTTGCAAACAGGTTTCTAATGGTTACTCAGTGATTTTTGAACAGGTTATGGAGATACATGAAGAGATTACTAGGAGTGGGTTTCAATTTAATGACATTGTGGCACATGCTCAAAGATACCTGTGCAAAACGCATCCTGACGTATACTGCGCACTTAAGGACAATGTATGGAACAATCAGTCAAAGAAATTGCATCTTTTTTTGGTTGAGAATTTGTTTTACAGGTATACCTTACAAGGCTGTCCCACTGTCTCAAACAAGAGGCATGAATGTGATTCTCTCTTACAGGGAAGCACCTTGTATATGTCTCGAACAGTTGACTTTTCTGCAATATACTCAGAGTTATCATAATGGATGTGTGGATATTTAAACTGGTAGATTTTCTTCATCTGATAATTATCATAGCGGAGGCGGGTCTATTGTGGAAAAGTTAGCATATGCAACTCTTTCGAGACCAGGCAAGCGAATGCGCTATGTATGCCACTTGTTGGATCACCAAACGGGTAAATCATTATGAAAAGAACCACCAACATTTTTAGTCGAGACAAAGTTAAACAATGGCTCCGGTGTGTTAATGTTGAACACTATGTGAATTCATCGAAATGTGGGTGCACACAATTCACCAATGGTAACTCATGACTCACAACCTGAGAGCAGCTCTTGAAACGTGGATGTTATTTAGATTAGTTGTTGCAAGAAGAAATGAATTGCGCTGGAGATCTCAAGGTGAAATGCGGAGCGTTTTCATAAGGGGAAATTGAAAGCGAATTTGCCAGCTGGATTGTTCATTTCTGTAATCAAAAGCAGAGTTTAAAAAGCGTTTTGTTTAAAAGTAAATTTTTATTCAAATATCGAATGCCAAGGTCAAAACCAAAAATAAACAAAGACACCTATTACCAAATGAATAGGATTCGATTCCTATTTCCAAACTTTATTCAATGGGATCTGCGCTCCATGTGTCGGCCATCAGAGGATTTTTAGGGGAACGCTGTTTTATTTTAGAATAGAGGAAACGCTCTTTTCTATTGTTGTAACTGCAGGTGAAACAGCGCCCCTGTTTTGGGGTCGATTTGTTTTTTCTAGAATAGTTTATTTAATGTATTAAAATAATCATTTGTAAGGAGAGAGTTCTGAGAGTTGATGTAGGAGAAAATTAGAGCTTTATTGTACAGTCTTAGA
This sequence comes from Pinus albicaulis, assembly GCA_034641835.2. Classification (NCBI taxonomy): domain Eukaryota; kingdom Viridiplantae; phylum Streptophyta; class Pinopsida; order Pinales; family Pinaceae; genus Pinus; species Pinus albicaulis. Next base: position 1,287,910,112 of record CM076582.1, read on the forward strand.
CAGAGATTTTAATGAAGAAATACAGCTCTGTTTTCTGAGATTCCTGTGGCTTGAAATTTAGCAAATGTTTTTCCTTTTGTTTCATATGTCATCGTTATGTTCGCATTTCATTAATCGCCATTTCAATATTGAATGTTTCTAAGTGAGAAAGGCAGAATTCAATTTAGTTGCTCTGTCTTGAGGAAGTATTCATAGTTAATGTTTTCTTCTGTTCCACAAGGATCCATCTTCTATGCCCTTGTCGACTTCTCAGCAGTCTTGTCATTCCGTTTATCTCAATTTAATTGCTAAACTTCATGCTTACCTTGCCTCAGGAGATAATCTGCATTCTTTATTTAATCTCTGTTCTTGCTTTCTTTGCCCCATGCAGCCCAGAAAACCCAAACATTTATCAAAAAACCCATTCATATCAGTTTACTAGCCTAAAATTAAGATCAGCATTTACTATCGGTTATCTCAAGCCCCTTTGAAGATCTTTCGCTGAGTTTGACCCGGAGAGAGCCCTCTCCTGTCCTCGTAGGGCTAGCTACGAGGCTAAGGTTGGTTTGATGTTGCCTCGAGTTTTGCCTTCTTCAGCCTGTGGCAGAATCGAGCGCTAACACACCTGCCATTTAAGTGCTCGGAACTCGAAAGAGTCCATGAGGTTTGCATCTATGAGGGCAACATTGTCGTATTTCTTGACGAGGGACTTTGTTTTATGAATTCTGCGATCGAGTTGCAGTTCTACGACTACTGGGTTGGCTTTTCGCACTTTCGCTCAGTGTTGACATGCTTGCAGAATTGGTCTCGGTGTCTTCTCTTGGCTCTGTGCTTCTAGATACTTCTACTGCTCTAGTTCTGCTCCAATTTCTAATTCTAACTTCTCTGGCATTCTCGTGCTTTTTTCCATGTAGGTTATGTAATTACTTGGCACGAGTGAGGTTGATGAGACCCCATAACGAGTTAATTCCTGCTGGAATTCTTCTCGGCGATAATCATGCAATCAATCGCCGGCTAAGGTGTACTCTAACATCTACTAACAGTGGCATGGGGAAATGGGCAGACGTGATGGCTGAGGTTTCTTTGAATTATGGAAAAATGATTATTGCAAGGTTACATCTAATTATGGCAAGTTATGCTACAAATCTAGACGATCCTACGGACTGACACAAGTACTAACTGAAATGATATGGACTGAAACTGACACGTTTGCTGATCCTACGGGGATGACACGCTGGAAACGCTCCTCCCTGACCACAATCGGTTGAGGTGCAATCCCCGCAACAGAGCGGTTATTAACAACCTATGTATGGACAATAAACACTACTTATGCTCATCCCGGTTGCAGGAGAGTTATTCACCTACACTACTCTACGGCTTCTCTCGGGTGCGAGAGTTATTGATGAAAGGTGAAAGAAACTTAGTCATTGTAGGGCTTCAGGCATGCACCATTCACCCACCCAGGTAAAACAGTACTATCGAACTGAGCTAATCAAATAGCTCTGGAATCCCTAATCTGGACGACGAAGTAAGGTCCCAACCAGTGCATCTGCAGTTTTCCCAGAAACTTCTGAAACCTGCTATCATAGAGGAGAACCTTTCCTCCAACTTGGAACATTCTTTTATTGATGTGGCGGTCATGCCACGCCTTCTGCCTGTCTTTCTAAACCTTTCGGTGGAACTCGGCCAAAAACCAGGCCTCGTCCAGTTCTTGTAATTCATGGAGTCACTCTTGTAGCGATTCCTCTTCCAAGAACTTAAGGGATGTGGCAATTAAAAGACTCGGTATGGTGAACTCAACGGGAATCACAGATTTCCGGCCATACACCAGCTAGAACGGTGTTTGATTGGTCAAACTCTTCACCGTAGTCTGGTAGGCCCATAGTGCAGCTGGCAACCGCTCATCCCAATGATCCTGCTTGGCATTGCAGATCTTCGTCAAACCCTTTTTGAGTATTTTTTTGAATGCCTTAACAGTACCATTGGATTGCAGGTGGTACGGGCTGCTTTTGTCATGTTGTATCATGAAGGTGTCCAGCAGCGATTTGATCGTTTCATTAATTAAGTGCATACCTTGATCACTTGTTAAGCTCTGTGGGCAGCCAAACCTTCTGATGATGTGTTTGAAGATGAACCGAGCCACGGTATCGGCCGTACAGTCCCGTACTGCTGTCGTCTCAGCCCACCGGGTGAGGTAGTCGGTGGCGGTAATGATGTACCGGGCCTTGGAGTGCCTGGCTATTAGGGCTATGGGACCTATGAAGTCGATAGCCCACTTCTCAAACGGTCGCAACACATGCACCGGGTGTAGCGGGAGCTTGTCCCTGTGAGAGGGCCTCCCTGTTTGCTGATAGACATCATATCTCTTAACAAATTTCTTACGATCAGCATGGACCGTCGGCCACCATAGTCCAGCTTGGAGCACCTTCATGGCAGTAGGTTTCGCCCCCACATGCCCGCCCGCAACGCCGCTGTGGCACTCCCACATCACGACTTCACGTTCATGGTAAAGTATACATCTGTGCAGAACCTCATCGAGGTCCAATTTATACAACTGCCCCACAATGAGTTGGTATTTAGTAGCATGAACGACCAAGTGCCATTTATGGGGTGAGGTGTAGTGCTGAGGGCACTGCCCCGTAGTCAAGTAAGTTTCAATGTCGGCCAAATAATCTGGTATGGCTTCGACTCGGAAAATATCACCATCTGGTAGTTGATCATCGAGAGAGCCATCGTTCTCCCCTATTTCCAACTTGGATAAATGATCAGGCCTGACGTTCAACCTCCTGGGCTTGACGATCACTTTGAAGGTGATTTCTTGGAAGCGTAGAAGCCATCGATAGATTTGTCCTTCCAAAAAGGGCTTATTAACCAGGTACTTTAACGCAGAGTGATCCACAAAGAACTTGAATTTAACTCCTAGAAGATAGTGGCGGAAATTCTAGAGTGAATACACCATTGCAAGGGCCTCCCTCTCGGTAGTGGCGTAATTCCGCTCTGCGTTAGATAGTTTGCGGCTAGTGAAGTAGATGGGGTGGTCAACTGTCATCTCCCCTAGTTGCACCAAGACAGCCCCAAGTGAAATACTGGAAGCGTCGATATGCACATGGAACTGCTTATCCTAATCTGGATGAACCAAAATTGGCGCTATTGCCAGCTTCTCATTCAAAGTGTCAAGGGCCATCCTATAGTCATCCATCCACTGGAACACTTCTGACTTCTGCAGTAACTTTTCCAAATGAGCAGTGATCTTCACATTATTCCGGATGAACCGTCTGTAATAACTCGTGTGCCCTAGTAGTTCCCACAACTACTTCACCGTTTCTCGGGCTTCCATGTGGACGATCACTGCTACCTTAGCGGGGTCGATGCAGACCCCTTGCTTTCACACCACATGTCCTAACAGCGTGCTAAAAGGAACCGCAAAAATGCATTTCTTCATGTTCAAGGAAATCTGAAACTGTCGACACTGATCAAACATGATGCGTAGTAGGGTGGTGTGGTCTTTTAGCAAACTGTAGATAGTCCAATCGTCCATGTAGACTTCCAGGAACTTCTGAATATACTCCCAGAAAGCAGCAATGACGATCTGGGAAAACACAACGGTGACGTTCTTCAATCCGAACAGCATCACGTGGTATGTAAACGAACCTCACTCGGTGGTGAACGCCATCTTCGTTTTGTCCTCTTCCACAATGCGCACTTGATGGTAGCCCAAAAATCCATCAGAGAAGGAGTAGGCTTCATTCCCCGCAACGTGGTCGAACACTTCATCACTAAATGGATCGTCATCGATTCGTTGACAAGTCAACTCATGCCTACCCTTAGGATGTAATGCTAATGTGCTCCCGTCAGTCCCCGGATCACAGAGACAGCATCCCCTTGATAGCCTGTAATGCTTGGGACACCAACTCTATCTCTCCTTCAAAGGAAAAGCACCAAACAAATTTTCTCGTGACTTCCTGCCAGGAACTAGTTCCTATTTTTCTCTCTTATTCTAAGTACTAGGCATGGGGGATGGTATCTAAGGAGTGGATGAACCGATGTACCCACAGCTCTTCTAGGTACCCTAGACTTTGCCACTGCTCCTCACAGGTTTTCAGGTGGTCCCTCAGGTCGAAAGTCCCTTGGTACCTTTGCCTGCTTGGAGGGCCCTCATATTCTTTGAACCGCTCCCTCAAAGCCTTCGCCACACAAATCCACCGCAATAGGGTGTTGCGGTGATTTTTCCACCACCTAGCTGAAGTGGTCTATAGTTCTATGTCCAAAAGTGGTATCATGCTCCCTTTTGGTACTGTGTCTTCTACCTTTGTAATGAAGTTATTTATGGCTTGCATGTTGGACAGGGTGGGGTACTCCCTGATCTCAGCGCCAATCCAACGGACTTGGGCAATGTTGGCACATATTCGCGTGTTGGTCTCATACCCACCTTGCTACCAGTCTTCCCAGGCTAGTTCCGATCCTAGCTCCGAGCTATGGACAGTGCGCCAGCTGACAAAGCCGTTTGGGTTTTGGTTAATATAGTCCTCCTGCTTCCCTGCTGTCATCTGATAAAGGTTGTCCAACATCTGAGCATCCTCCCGGTTATCCACAATTTCTGTATATCTCGGGCCTTGATACGGGTTGAGAGGTTGGTTGACTCGGACCTCTCCATCTTCGAAAATCATTAGCTCCTTTTTGAGGTCGATGATGGCATAATTCTCAAAAGCCCAGTCGATTCCTAGTAGTGCAGGCTAAGGATCCTTGTCTCCCATAATGTCGATGACCTCAAAGTCTGTGTAATTCTTCACCCCTGCAATGTCGACCTCGACACCCTCAAGTCGGCCGATTGGAACAATGCAGTACTGGTTCACCATTCTAAGCTGGATTGGCGAGTAGGTCAGTCGTGGCCGCCTAAGAGCCTGCCACGTCTTCCACGGTAGGATATTGACATCAGATCCTAAGTCAAGCATGGTGTCGCTGATCTGAAATATCGCAAACTACGTGTTGAGCCATAACTCTTTTCCTGTTCTTTGCTTATTTTGCTTGATCCGCTGTATGTACTGGGGCACTGTGTTCAAAGGTTCCCTCGACCCTGTATTCCCCTGCAGCACTTCCTCCAAGGTATGCTTGAGCTATTCCCACATCGAAGCATTGTCAACAATCTTGAGGAATAACTAGAGCCATTCCTCAATCAAGGTCCCCATGGTGCTCTGTTCCCTGGAAACAGTCGTCAGGGGTACCTCAAGGCCTTTGGTTCCCCCCAACTGAGCGAATGTATCCACCGCCTCCTAGAAGTACTTCTTCTGTGCGTCCGGCCTGATCAATTGTTTCAGGGAGGTGGGCCAGATCCCTCGTGTCAGCTCCTTAAGTGCTCGAAACTTGAAAGAGTCCATGAGGTTTGCGTCTATGAGGGCAGCATTGTCGTATTTCTTGAAGAGGGACTTTGTTTTATGAATTCTACGATCGAGCTGCGGTTCTACGACTACTGGGTTGGCTTTTCGCATCTTCGCTCAGTGTTGACATGCTTGCAGAATTGGTCTCGGTGTCTTCTCTTGGCTCTGTGCTTCTGGATACTTCTGCTGCTCTAGTTCTGCTCCAATTTCTAATTCTAACTTATCTAGTATTCTCGTGCTTTTTTCCATGTAGGTTATGTAATTACTTGGCACGAGTGAGGTTGATGAGACCCCATAACAAGTTAATTCCTGCTGGAATTCTTCTCGGCGATAATCGTTCAATCAATCGCCGGCTAAGGTGTACTCTAACATCTACTAACGGTGGCATGGGGAAATGGGAAAACATGACGGCTGAGCTTTCTTCGAATTATGGAAAAATTATTATTGCAAGGTTACATCTAATTATGGCAAGTTATGCTGCAAATCTAGACGATCCTACGGAATGACACAAGTAATAACTGAAATGATATGGACTGAAACTGACACGTTTGCTGATCCTACGGTGATGACACGCTAGAAACGCTCGTCCCTGACCACAATCGGTTGAGGTGCAATCCCCGCAACAGAGCGGTTATTAACGACCTATGTATGGACAATAAACACTACTTATGCTCATCCTAGTTGTGGGAGAGTTATTCACCTACGCTACTCTACGGCTTCTCTCGGGTGCGAGAGTTATTGATGAAAGGTGAAAGAAACTTAGTCATGGTAGGGCTTCAGGCATGCACCATTCACCCACCCGGGTAAAACAGTACTATCCAACTGAGCCAATCGAACGGCTCTAGAATCCCTAATCTGGACGACGAAGTAAGGTCCCAACTAGTGCATCTGCAGTTTTCCCGAAAACTTCTGAAACCTGCTATCATAGAGGAGAACCTTTCCTCCAACTTGGAAAATTCTTTTCTTGATGTGGCGGTCATGCCACGCCTTCTGCCTGTCTTTATAAACCTTTCGGTGGAACTCGGCCAAAAACCAGGCCTCGTCTAGTTCTTGTAATTCATGGAGGCACTCTTGTAGCGATTCCTCTTCCGAGAACTTAAGGGATGTGGCAATTAAAAGACTCGGTATGGTGAAATGAGCGGGAATCACAGATTTCTGGCCATACACCAGCTAGAATGGTGTTTGATTGGTCAAACTCTTCACCATAGTCTGGTAGGCCCATAGTGCAGCTGGAAACCGCTCATCCCAATCATCCCTCTTGGCATTGCAGATCTTCATCAAACCCTTTTTGAGTATTTTTTTGAATGCCTTAACAGTGCCATTGGATTGCAGGTGGTACGGGCTGCTTTTGTCATGTTGTATCATGAAGGTGTCCAGTAGTGATTTGATCGTTTCATTAATGAAGTGCATACCTTGATCACTGGTTAAGCTCTGTGGGAAACCAAACCTGCTGATGATGTGTTTGAAGATGAACCGAGCCACGGTATCGGCCGTACAGTCCCGTACCGCTATCGTCTCAGCCCACCGGGTGAGGTAGTCAGTGGCGGTAATGATGTACCGAGCCTTGGAGTGCCTGGCTATTGGGGCTATGGGACCTATGAAGTCGATAGCCCACTTCTCAAATGGTCGCAACACATGCATGAGGTGTAGCGGGAGCTTGTCCCTGTGAGAGGGCCTCCTTGTTCGCTGATAGACATCACATCTCTTAAAAAAATTCTTACAATCAGCATGGACCATCGGCCACCATAGTCCAGCTTGGAGCACCTTCATGGCAGTAGGTTTCGCCCCCACATGCCCGCCCGCAACGCCGCTGTGGCACTACCACATCACGGCTTCACGTTCGTGGTCGAGTATACATCTGTGCAGAACCTCATCGAGGCCCAATTTATACAACTGCCCCACAATCAATTGGTATTTAGTAGCATGAACGACCAAGTGCCATTTATCGGGTGAGGTGTAGTGCTAAGGGCACTGCCCCGTAGTCAAGTAAGTTTCAATGTTGGCCAAATAATTTGGTATGGCTTCGACTCGGAAAATATCAGCATCCGGTAGTTGATCATCGAGAGAGCCATCGTTCTCCCCTGTTTCCAACCTGGATAAATGATCAGGCCCGACGTTCAACCTCTTGGGCTTAACAATCACTTCGAAGGTGATTTCTTGGAAGAGTAGAAGCCATCGATAGATCTGTCCTTCCAAAAAGGGCTTATTAACCAGGTACTTTAACGCAGAGTGATCCACAAAGAACTTGAATTTACGTCCTAGAAGATAGTGGCAGAAATTCTAGAGTGAATGCACCATTGCGAGGGCCTCCCTCTCGGTAGTGGTGTAATTCCGCTTTGCGTTAGATAGTTTACGGCTAGTGAAGTAGATGGGGTGGTCAACTCTCATCTCCCCAAGTTGCGCCAAGACAGCCCCAAGTGAAATACTGGAAGCGTCGATATGCACATGGAACTGCTTATCCTAATCTGGATGAACAAGAATTGGCGCTGTTGCCAGATTCTCATTCAAAGTGTCAAGGGCCATCCTGTAGTCATCCATCCACTGGAACACTTCTGACTTCTGCAGTAACTTTTCCAAAGGAGCAGTGAACTTCACATAATTCTGGATGAACTGTCTGTAATAACCCGTGTGCCCTAGTAGTTCCCACAACTACTTCACCGTTTCTGGGGCTTCCATGTGGACGATCACGGCTACCTTAGAGGGGTCGATGCAGGCCCCTTTCTTTCACACCACATGTCCTAACGGCGTGCTAAAAGGAACCGTAAAAATGCATTTCTTCATGTTCAAGGAAATCTGCAACTCTCGACACCGATCAAACATGATGCGTAGTAGGGTGGTGTGGTCTTTCAGCAAACTGTAGATAGTCCAATCGTCCATGTAGACTTCCAGTAACTTCTGAATATACTCCCAGAAAGCAGCAATGATGATCAGGGAAAACACAAGGGCGACGTTCTTCAATCCGAACGGCATCATGTGGTATGTAAACAAACCTCACTCGGTGGTGAACATCATATTCGTTTTGTCCTCTTCCACAATGCGCACCTGATGGTAGCCCGAAAATCCATCAGAGAAGGAGTAGGCTTCATTCCCCGTAATGTGGTCCAACACTTCATTGCTAAATGGATCATCGTCGATCCGTTGGCAAGTCAACTCATGCCTGCCCTTAGGATGTAATGCTAATGTGCTCCCGTCAGTCCCCGGATCATGGAGAAATAGCATCCCCTTGATAGCCTGTAATGCCTGGGACACCAACTCTATCTCTCCTTCAAAGGAAAAGCACCAAACAAATTTGTTCGTGACTTCCTGCCAGGAACTGGTTCCTCTTTTTCTCTCTTCTCCTAAGTACCAGGCATGGGGGATGGTATCTAAGGAATGGATGAACTGATGTACCCACATCTCTTCCAGCTACCCTAGACTTTTCCACTGCTCCTCACAGGTTTTCAAGTGGTCCCTCAGGTCGAAAGTCCCTTGGTACCTTTGCCTGCTTCGAGGGCCCTCATATTCTTTGAACCGCTCCCTCAAAGCCTTTGCCACACAACTCCACCGCAATAGGGTGTTGCGGTGATTTTTCCACCACCTAGCTGAAGCGGTCTATAGTTCTATGTCCAAAAGTGGTATCATGCTCCCTTCTGGTACTGTGTCTTCTACCTTTGTAATGAATTTATTTACAGCTTGCATGTTGGACAGGGTGGGGTACTCCCTGATCTCAGCACCAATCCAACGGACTTGGGCAATGTTGGCACATCTTCGCATGTTTGTCTCATACCCACCTTGTTGCCAGTCTTCCCAGGCTAGTTCTGATCCTAGCTTCGAGCTATGGACAGTGCGCCAGCTGACAAATCCGGTTGGGTTCGGGTTAATATAGTCCTCCTGCTTCCCTGCTATCATCTGATAAAGGTTGTCCAACATCTGAGAATCCTCCCGGTTATCCACAGTTTCTGTATATCTCGGGCCTTGATACGGGTTGAGAGGTTGGCTGACTCAGACCTCTCCATCTCCGAAAATCATTCGCTCCTTTTTGAGGTCGATGATGGCATAATTCTCAAAAGCCCAGTCGATTCCTATTAGTGCAGGCTAAGGATCCTTGTCTCCCGTAATGTCGATGACCTCAAAGTCCATGTAAGTCTTCACCCCTGCAATGTCGACCTCGACACCCTCGAGTCGGCTGATTGGAACAATGCCGTATTGGTTCGCCATTCTAAGCTAGATTGGTGAGTAGGTCAGCCGTGGCCACCCAAGAGCCTGCCACGTCTTCCACGGTAGGATATTGACATCATATCCTAAGTCAAGCATGGTGTCGCTGATCTGAAATATTTCAACCTACATGTTGAGCCATAACTCTTTTCTCGTTCTTCACTTATTTTTCTTGATCCGCTGTATGTACTGGGGTACTGTGTTCAAAGGTTCCCCCGACCCTGTATTCCCCTGCAGCACGTTCTCCAAGGTATGCTGGAGCTGTTCCCGCATCGAAGCATTGTCAACAATCTTGAGGAATAACTAGAGCCATTCCTCAATCAGGGTCCCCATGGTGCTCTGTTCCCTGGAATCAGTCGTCAGGGGTACCTCAAGGCCTTTGGCTCCCCCCAATTGAGCGAATTTATCCACCGCTTCCTAGAAGTACTTCTTCTGTGCATCCGGCGTGATCAATTGTTTCAGGGAGGTGGGCCAGATCCCTCGTGTCGGCTACTTTTCACGATAATCCTCCCCCGTCTTCTTTCCTCCTCGCGTCACAATAGCTACATTCTACATGGCCAGAGTCGTGGTGCCTCGAGGTTTCGGAATTCACCAGATTCATGCCCCTCTGCCGTGCTCATTTCTCCCACTTCTTGATAAGTTCAGGGCAGTCCTCTGTTGCATGGGTGTTCACGCGGCACTGGAAACACCATGGCCATCTGGGAAGGGGCATTCCTGGGCCACATGACCCACCTAGTCAGAGTTGTAGCATTTCAGTGGACCCCTTCCCCCTGTGCGGCCTCTGCGCATACCGGCCCCCTACCTCTGGAAGATTCGTTCACCCTATAGGAGGGTCAGTCCAATCGGTATGCTAGTGCGTCGAGAGCTCTGCACTACTCGATGTTGTGAGTCGTGGAAGAAAACAACTCACAGTATACGTTGTTTGGGACATTGGAGTACTTTTGAAATATTGGGCACATACGAGTTTGATGCCCCAACGTTCGACAAATTTCACAATATTACGTGGCGGTTTGGTTTGGTTGAGGTGGGAACCCCACGTAAGGTGGTTGCGGCTGGTATAGCCCCTGCAGATTCTTCTCCGTGCCACCTGCATTAGGTGGACCCCCCTGTATCGACGTGACTGAGGGCCCCATACCCATGCCATGCAACAGGGGACACTCAGTTGCTACGTGCCCTTTGACCAGGCAGTGAGTGCACCAAACGTTCGTCCTAGCTGGTCTTATAGGCTGCATCTCCTTGAGATTTTCGGTCAGACTAGCGATCTAATGTTGCAATCCCAACAAGGAAGGATCCTGTGGGGCAGGCCCTCCCCGATATTCCTGAGGGTAGCCCGCCATTGCCTCTATCTTAATAGCCTACTCCAGAGTGTCCTGCAAATTGTTGATCTTCTGTTGGGTGAGGGGGGTTCCTGTCAAGGGAAGAAGAGCCTTGATGAACCAGTCGATATGATGGTTTGGGTCGATCGGGTAGCTGAGTTTCCCGATCGCGTCCTTGAACCGACGCATCGGCTCCCATGCAGTCTCTCCTTCTTTCTACTTAGTCTCTTAGAGCTTGGACAAGCCCTGCTGGTCTGTTTGGGGAAGCTTAAATTCTCGAACAAAATCTCACTTAACGTCCGTGATTGCTGGATTAGGATGGGGCTCAGACCACTTGATGAACCATCACAGAGCCCTTTCTCTGAGCATGGTTTGAAACTCTATTAGCTTCCGTGCATCTGGCATCTGCCTAGCCCTCCATATGGCTTCGCAGAGATACCAGTTTGCTCCACATCATCGTTACCTCGGCCAGAGAATTTTGGATATCGGGTGAATTACCCAGCCATACTTCCTTACGAAGGTGTGACGACAATAAACCCTCCGGGTCCTGGTTGCATGACTATGCCACTAGGAACTGCAATACTATTAGTAACGCTGATATTAACGTGTGACACTGAACTGCTGTGAAATCAAATCAATGCTTGTAACTTAACGAAAATATTGCTTAAAGGTTTATAGAGTACCAGGGGAAGGTAGGGATCCTTGCCATGCAAACATTGGGAAGTAGGACTGCCTGGAGAGATGAATGCCGTCCGATCTTGAAAAAATCGCTGCATCATGATGTACCATTCACCATCAAAACCTTCTTCGAGCTGCACACCTGCATCATCTTCATCAGTCGTCGTCTCCCTTTCTCTCCTAGTTGGGCTCCCATGCACTCGTCGCACTCCCATGGCAGTCCCTTCCCTCTCCAGGGTACCCTCTTGGGTTTCCATAATTCTTATCCTTTGAGGTGCCTCCTCTTGGTCCTTCCTATTGTTTCCCCATCATTTCAACTCCCGCATCACCCTTACTGACCACTTGTTAGCAATCTGTGCCCTCCGATGTGCACATCGCTCCCTCAACCTCCTCGTGGCCTTAGCATTCATTCCCCCACTCTCCTGCTTCACACTTCCCATGGCATCTATCCCTTCAGCCCTTCCCCCAGCACTGGAGGTTTACGCTTCCATGCTTGATTTTTGGAATTCCATCAGCCATTTTTCCACCATCAGGGCCTTAATCCATAGCAGAATCTCCTTGAGTAGCTTCCCTCTTAGCCCAAAGCGGAAGATAGCCTCAGACTTCGAGAAGGATTGGTAGCACTCTACGGAAAACTCCACAATATATCCATCCAAAGTGGTCTCTACCCAGAAATCCACTGCGCGGGTCAACTCAGTATCCAACAGATACAGGGCCACCAGATCCTCATGCACCCACTTGCGGCTTATCTTCCACGAGCTATCCCTAGATACCTTGGTCTGCAACCTTCGCAACCAATTATAGAGGTCGCTAGGGAATTTTCCCCAGAGGATCTTGTAGGTATCACTGGCAGAATCCGAGAAAAGGACATAATCCTTGAGCACCCTCTCCTTTTGATTTGTAAACTCTTCTTGTTGAGTAATAAACTGGTCCATATGGTTATCCCACCATCTCCGTATTTCTCCTATGAAGACCCTCAATACCATGATCTAGTTCCCCTCATAATGTGTAGGGTCCTGGCAATGGAACCATTTGTTGGTGAAGAAACAGGTCTCGCAGGCAAGACTCAAGTTCAGAGATTAGCCAACAAGGGAATCCACTGTAGTCTATAACCACGCCAGCATTGTCACCCTACTCTAAAGAGTAGAGAGTCTCACCCGAGGCATGCTGCGACCACATGCAGAAGGGGAATAGATCGATAGTGGTGGAAGGATTCGCAATTCGTGGTTAATATAGAAGAAATTGCATAAATATCATCATATACACAAGAACAATCAGAAGACTGAACAAATACTAAGCAAATAAAATTTTAAGACATCACAGACATCATGCATGCATGTAACTCATATAATAAGACAACAACCTGCAATTATATTGATAACTTTCAGCCAGATCCACAGTTACATTGCTTTCACAGGAAGAGCTTACAATTCTGTTATAGACGTCTTATATGACATAAAGATAGATAAGAGAAGCCTAAAGATATCATGCTTGGGACAAATCTCTCCTGCAACATCCGCTCAATCTTCTTCAATCGCTCTGCATTCCTCCTACTTCTTTTGGCTAGGTGACGGCTATTTATTCACCTGCCATTACAACCGTTAGTTCCTCTTGTGTTCTTCTTCAGCTACTTTCGGCTTCTCTCTTGTTGTCTCTAAGTTCTTCTCTCTATCTTCTGATGTATAATCTATTCATCTTCACTTATGCATCCTCTTTCTTTAGCTATCTCTTGTTCCCCTACAACCTCAGTAGCTCCGCTACTCACCGTAGTTGCGGCTTGGTCGTAGCTCCCATGTGTCATTCTGCAACCCAAAAATCTACTCTTTATTCAAAATTCAAAACAAGGGCCCCAACAACAATATTGTCTCGCAGGGTTCATGTTGTCCTTTGCAAAGTTCCCTATTTCTCCATGGTTATAGCAGATCAGTTGTCCTCTCCCCCTACCTGCGCTTCCACCGTAGCCCCCTCCCCTGCCCCTAGCTAGGGAGCCACCCATACCTGAGGGGGATCTTGGTGAAGAAGGGTCTGATTGTACCCTATATAGGTTTCCCTGTTCTATCATCAGATATAAGTTCGGCAGTTTTTCTCATCATGTCCTAGTGACCGGAAAAACCTGCACCATTGTTGCTTCATTTTTGGGACATAGGCACCTAGACGAGGGAAATGGTTAGTATCATGCATGCTGGCTACACAGAAATAATCACACCATATCCTAGGTCCACTTGGTCCTGGGCACAATGGACTGGGTCCCCTCGCTTGCAGGTAGTCAACCAGCAGCGGTCAATGATCCTTGGTATGCCCAGATACCTTACATTTTATGCACCATATATCTAGACTATCTTCCTTCCCTCGGTCCTTCCGCAGATTCTAAATCTCCATGTGCATCTCCCCCAGTTGCTCTTGGATTTTTTGTACTTCCAACTGGGTATCATCTCTCAGCACAACTTCCAACTTCATAGAAATTTCCAAGGCTTTTTCCTGTGATTCAATGGCTTGGTGACCCATAGGTACGAGCAGGTGAGGTAGTAACATAGCAATGAACCATTCCTTGTGTTTTCTATCATCATACATAAATTCCCCTTCCCTAATTACCTTCTTCAGCCGTTGGTTAGCTTCCCATATGGACTTAGAGGGTCCTTGCTTGAAATATTTTAGATCACTCACTATCCGAGAGTAGGATTTAGGATTCTTGAACTATTGTTTTAGGGAATTCTTAAGCTATGGAATGGTCTCATTCGCATGCTGAGCTATGTATCCCATATACCATTCCAGGGCTTTTCCTTCAAAGGCAAAGGACAACTACACCCTTTTCACAGCATCATTGGCCACATTCTGTGCAGTCCATACCAATTCTGTGACAAACTAGAACCGATCAATATCTTCATCCCCTATGCCCTTAAACGCAGGTATCTTCATGTGCGAGGCTATCTCATATTCTGGTGGTGGAGGTACGGGTGAGTTCTTACCCCTATGTTGAGTTGAATGTGTTGTAGTTGGAGGGCTATGTGCAACTGAATTCCTTACTGGGTTGTAGACAGATCTATCTCCTTCTTGATTAGTTTTGTAATATTTTCCACTTTGCATTGTACCCTCGCTCTGATTGGAGCTCATTCACTTTGTATGACTACACAAAATTCTCTTTTCACACAATAATATCTTAATTATTAATGCTAAGGTTTTTAGAAACTTACCCCAGAAACCCTTGAAGAATCTCCACTCTGCCTCCGAATAGGACACAAATTTATCGATTGCAAATTTCATCACAAATACTCCTAACACATTGTCTACCCAGTGGTCTACTGTGCGGGTGATGGTGTTATCATATCCAAACATTCTTTCCAATCCTGGAATTCCCCCTTATGTGTATCCCACCACCTTGCAGGTGTTACACACATGGCTTTATTAAGGGCCCATAGCTTTCACTCTCATGGAACCTGAGCATCAAATGTTCGCAAAAACTCCTTAATACTACTAGAACCATCAAAGTAGGGAAATTCTCTTACCTTGGAGGAGATGCATATGAAGTCATTTGTGATCCTAAGACATCGTAACGCAGATACATCATGTGACCGGTTCTACCAGTTTTCTAGTTCCCCATCGAAGTTAGAGAAACACTCTCTATCCTTTTCCCAACAGAGTACACCATAAGCTCTGGGATTGATCCAATATTCATCCTGCGCATTTAACTTATAAATATGATCCACATATTCTTCTTCATGCACCGACTCCATATACCATTTTCCTTCTGCAAGGTCTAATGGTACTATCACCTATGTACCTTCATTTTCAAACACCATGCTTCTTTTCTTCAAACTGATGATACCTCCCATATCTATGGCCCAGTCCAATCCTAGGAGCACAGGATAGGGGTCCACATCTTCCACAATATGAATGACCTCAAAGTCAGCTCGGACCTTAACTCCTGTGATATCTACCATAATCTTTGATAATCTCCCCAATGGTATGATCTTCTGCTAATTAGCCATGCGCAGTTGGATAGTGGACCATTCCAACTTGGGTTCTCCCATTCATTGCAAAGTTTTCTTAGGTATTACATTCACATCTGAGCCTAGGTATAGAATAACTTGATTCCTCTGGTAATCACCAATTTGCATGGTTACCCACATTTCCCTACCAGCACGCTTCTTGTGCTCGTACACTTTATGCGCATCCTTAACTTCCATGGGTGGGTTTGTTCTTTCTGCGCAGCTGTGTATCAAAGCTTGGAGGTTTTCTGTAGCCCTTTGGTTACGCAGCAGTTTCATACATTCCTACAGAAATGGTTGGACCTCATCATCTAATTTGAGGTTCACGAGGGCTTGAGGAGTAGATACCTTAGCTTTAGCAAAGTCTTGGTGAGCTGCAACAAAGGTTTCCTTCTCCTTTTTTAAGTCCAAACCTTCTTGTTTGATGGCTACTTTTTGGATAAGAGGCCTCACCTCAGCTTTCTTCGTAGTTCCCCCGATGACCATGCCACTGTGTGTTATGACATTAATTATTTTTCCTTCATCTTGAGGTTCTACCTTAACCCTTTGTACATTCTGCGTAGGTGTCTGCTTCTTTTCCTACATCTTGGCTATCAGAATCAGGAAGTCTTTGATCACATGATCCAACTATCTATAGTATATGTAGGATTGTCTCACAGGGTCCGTGCAGTCCTTTGCAAAGTGCCCTATTTCTCCATGGTTATAGTAGATCAGTTGTCCTCTCCCCCTACCCGCGCTTCCACCTCAGCCCCCTCCCCTGCCCCTAGCTGGGGAGCCACCCATACTTGAGGGGGATCTTGGTGAAGAAGGGTCTGATTGTACCCTATATAGGTTTCCCTGGTCTATCATCAGATATAAGTTTGGTAGTTCTACTCATCATGTCCTAGTGATCGGCAAAACATGCACCATTGTTGCTTCTGTTTTGGGACATACGCACCTAGACAAGGGTAATGGTTAGTATCATGCAGGTCGGCTACATGGAAATTATCACACCATAGCCTAGGTCCACTTGGTCCTGGGCGCAACGGACTAGGTCCCCTCACCTGTAGGTAGTCTACCAGCAGCGGTCATTGATCCTTGGTATGCCCAGATACCCTACATTGTATGCACCATATATCTGGACTATCTTGCTGCCTTTGATCCTTCCATAGATTCTGAATCTCCATGTGCATCTCCGCTAGCTACTCTTGGAGTTGCTGTACTCCCAATTGGGTATCATCTCTCAGCACAATTTCCAACTTCATAGAAATTTCCAAGGGTTTTCCTGTGATTCAATGGCTTGGTGACCCATAGGTATGAGCAGGTGAGGTAGTAACATAGAAATGAACCATTCCTTGTGTTTTCTATCATCATACAAAAATTCCCCTTCTTTAATTACCTTCTTCAGTCGTTGGTTAGCTTCCCATATGGAATTAGAGGGTCCTTGCTTGAAATATTTTTAATCATTCACTATATGAGAGTAGGATTTAGGATTCTTGAACTGTTTTTTTAGGGAATTCTTAAGCTCTGGAATGGTTTCATTTGCATGTTGAGCTATGTATCCCATATACCAATCTAGGGCTCTTCCTTCAAAGGCAAAGGACAACTGCACCCTTTTCACAGCATCGTTGGCCACATTCTGTGCAGTCCATACTGATTTTGTGACAAACTAGAACTGATCAATATATTCATCCCCTATGCCCTTAAATGTAGGTAGCTTCATGTGCGAGGCCATCTCACCTTCTGGTATGGGTGAGTTCTTACCCCTATGTTGAGTTGAAGGTGCTGTAGTTGGAGGGCTATGTGCAACTGAATTCCTTACTAGGTTGTAGACAGATCTATCTCCTTATTTATTAGTTCTGTAATATTTTCCACTTTGCGTTGTACCTTCGCTCTGGTCGGAGATCATTCAGTCTGTATGACTACACAAAATTCTCTTTTCACACAATAATATCTTAATTAGTAATGCTAACGTTTTTAGAAACTTACCCTAGAAACCATTGAAGAATGTCCACTCTGCCTCCGAATAGGAAACGAATTGATCAATTGCAAATTTCGTCAGAAATCCTCCTAGCACATTGTCTACCTAGTGGTCTACTGTGCGGGTGATGGTGTTATCAGTCCTCTCTAACTATTCAATCAAGTCTGGAGTCCACTGCATCACCAGTTCATCCTTCCAACACTTCTGGAAATCTACGAGCCTTGCGAGCCATTCTTGAAGCTCAGTCTCAAATGTCACAAAGAAAATTTTGTAGACCTTTGTGAATATGTACTTATTTTTCCACTTCTCTATCGTTAAATTTGTGCTGCGATTTTATTTTACCGCAAATTCCTGAACCTGCTTTTTGACCCACTCTTCAATTTATTTGTTCTCAGGTTTCCAATGTTCCCTTGGCATTACCCAATCCCTCTCTCAAAATACTCTCGGTCCCGACAACAGAACCATTTGTTAGCTTGAGGGGTCTTGACCCAGGTTCGGAGGTGAAGGTTTGCCAACAAACCCCTATACTACTGGCCCTTTCAGGAGCGACCTACTTGCGCAGGCTAAATTCTCACCCGAAGTAGTATGGGAGGGTGTTGGAACCAGGTTTCCACACCCTGAGAGAGAGTAGGTAAGTTAAGCAGATCCACGTTAGTAATTTATCAGGTTACAGATAGATCTATTCGCAGGATAGTTAACAGTATAATTGCAATAGATAGAGCTATTTTCATACACAAATCTAGTTAATAACTCCGCATTCACGTGCGTATCAACATTAATCAACACATATCATCATAACACATCATCAATAGAGTACAATTATATGATAACATAGATAGATTCGTAGCATAAATAGATAACCAACAGTATTCATAACATATCCAATAGTTCGAATCAACACGAATACCTTAGATCAGATAACACAAAAATACTTCAACCATATCCAAATATATTAGTATCCAAAACTCAATACAATCCGACACAACCTGCGCACACAGCTAGTAGGATTCCTTACCCTAATGACCAACAACAGATCTAACAATTCCCACTTATCATCAAACTTAATTCTTTCTTACCTTAAGACTCAAAAAGGTTCATCTATTTTTATCAACTTAGCCTACACTTCCAATGGTCTGAAAACTGAGGTTTGTGGACTCTTGGTCTACTCTTGGCCCATTACATTACATTCGGGGCTTTGACCCACCCCAAAACCCCTGCGCTAGACTAAATAATATAAAAAATAGACAAAATTATACAAAACTCACAGCTTTTAGGGGACCTTGTTCCAAAAAATACCATCTTTCTGACCAAGTCTCCATGCTCGTCCATATTCTATATAGACATGTTGAATAAAATGTTGATCATATAGAAAGCACCAGTGAAAATCGGCATGTTATTAAAGAATATCACTTTTATATCAGTGACGATTGTTCACAAAATACATATTTTGTACAATACTATTTTGGAAATATTTATGACTCCTCGAAAGGTCGTGGAATAAAATTCAATGAACATTGGATATGGTCAGATTGATGTGCAGGTCAATTCAAATCTTCACGTTCATTCTTTTGGTTGTGTTCTCTTAATATGAAAGCCTGCATTAAACATTGTTGGAATTTCTTTGAGACTGGTCATGGAAAAGGAGAACATGAGGGTGTAGGGGCATGCATCAAATGAGAACTTCGAAGATATCAAATGGACCCATCTACAAACCAACTTGTGGGAACTAAATAATTTGTTCAATGGTGCATCACTACACTAATCCATGAGACTAACCAATCAAGGGAAGTGTGAAGGTACATTCAATTTAATTTTTATTGGATTTACAATTTTAAACACTGTACATTTATCACAATGATTATCTTTGATGGTATTTTGATATCACATTTATATTCTTCTTTGAATTTTCCATATATATTTTCTTGGCATATTGGGATCAAAGATGTAGATAGATCGATTGGAAATGATGTTGAAACAATAAAAGGGACTCAAAAATTGCATTCAATTAAAACAATGTTGTTGAAAAATGTGTTTGCATTGGATAAAAGAAAATATTCTTGTTTTTATCTTGTTTTCATAGACAACATAGAATCCAATGATGTTTGTGAAAAAAAATTGTATGTAAAAGGTTGGCAACATACAGAGCTAAATACAAAGGGGTCCATAGCAAGGTTTGAAGAAATGAAATCAGAGGAGACTACAATAAAATTTGATGGTGATAAAGTTTCCGATCTTGTTAGAAAAGGTAACATTTCAACTGCTTTCAAATGATAGAGATCTATAAATAGACAATAAATCTATTGGTACGTCTATCTTAGAATAGTAAATTTTCAAGGTAACTAGCTTGCTTACTTGAATAAAGGCATGAATTTGGCACTTCAATACTCTGTGGAGGCACAACCATGGATGATGGATGACTGGGCCACAAGTACATTTATGTTAATTTTAAAGTTATTTTTTCATGTTAATTATGATCTAAATTTAAATACATGAGTATTTTTTATTGTGCAGGAGATGTTTTTGCTGTAATTGCAGCTACTATCAATGATGAAAATGTGAATTATTATTTGATGCGTTGCACTAAATGAAAGATGAAATTATTAGAAAACTATAATGATCACGGGTTTCCATATGACAAAGGGTCTATTATACTGAAAGTATATTTTTTCATAAAAACTAATCAAGGTGGGGATTTTGTTTACTTTGAAGGCTATTAACCTAATGTCATAAGTTTTCAATATAGTCACTTAGGGTGTGCAGCACACATAGAGTTTATAGAAGTTCAATCAAAGAAAAAAAATAAAATTAAGAAATGGAAAATGAAAAATCCATCATGAACAAATCGTTGAATATGACATTCCATTGGAATTTTTTTCATTGAACTACCCGACAATTCTTCTCTTTTGATTCATGTTTTAGAACTTCCAGAACTCAACTAAAAATTGAACTTCCTTTTTTTGTTATCTTTACAAGTCTTTGCACATGTAAATTGTTTTGGTACATGCACAAGAGTAATTTATACACGTGTAAACATACATATGACTAGATTATCTATTCTAAACAATTTCGTAGATTCTCTAGTACAATTTGTCATAATGTCATTATTGCAAAATGTACATATCTGTGTATCCAGCATAGTTGATATCATGCAAATTTTAAGTTGCATGATTTTATTTTAGACATGCGTGTCTATTAAAATTAAATTATGATATTAATTCTTGAATGCAAAATGTGTGGGACGTTTTTTTTTTTGTAATTTCAAGTTTTATATCAACTGAAAGTAGATTTCCTACATGCATTGATGAAAAATGGTACACGTACTGGATATATATGTTGTAGAATGCAGTTTTAAAATTTTAGGATTGTTTGACACATCTAAGAAGACCTAGAATCTTATGATTGTTTTTAGACATATATATACATCGATATGTATTATACTTCAATCATTTTAACATATGTTCAAACACGTACTTAAATAATTTCTATGTACATATATTCATGTGAACTTTTTTTTTTTTTTTGTAAAATTACAATTGGAATTTTAAAAACAAAACATTATATCACAACATTACTTCACATGCAAAATGTAGTTCAACCTTCCAAAAATTGAATTTTAAAAACAAAACAAATTATATCACAACATTACTTCACATGCCAAATGTAGTTCAACTATCCAATAAAAAAAAAAAATTATATCTTGCAATCACATGCGAAATGTAGTTCAACCATCCAAAACTTGAGTTGTAAAAACAAAACAAATTATAACACAACATTACTGCACATGCCAAATGTAGTTCAACCATCCAAACTTGAGTTTTAAAAACAAAAAATTATATGACAAAATTACTTCACATGCCAAATGTAGTTCAACTATCCAATAAAAACAAAAAATTATATCACAATCACATACCAAATGTAGTTCAACCATCGAAAACTTGAGTTTTAAAAACAAAACATTTTATATCACAACATTACTTCACATGCCAAATGTAGTTCAACCGTCCAAAACTTGAGTTAAAAAAAAAACAAATTATATCACAACATGTGATCACATGAAAAATGTAGTTCAACTATCCAAAATATGGATTGTAATTCGATATTTTTATAGAGATTCATTTTATATTTTTAACAAGTTTATAAAATGACAACTTGAATTTTAAAAAAAAAAAAAACGTTATATCACAATCACATGCCAAATGTAGTTCAACCATCCAAAATATAAACATGTTTTGAAAATGTAATTTGAAATTTCCATCTAGAGATTCATTTTATATAAATAACAAATAAAATGACAACTTGAATTTTTAAAACTAAACATTATATTGTAAAACAAAAGATTATATCACAACATGTGATTACTTGCCAAATGTAGTTCAACTAGATCCAAAATATACACATGTATGTACATGGTTTAAAATATAAAATGAAACTTGAGTTTAAAAAAAAAAAAAATTATATATGTCACAACATGTGATCACATGCCAAATCTAACGATCCAAACTTTAAAATCATTCATGGCAAGAGTAAATGTAGTTTAAAACTATATATATTGTTGGAAAGGAAAAATGTCTCTTAAGAAAGACCTAGGTTTAGATTAGAGGCCAACAATGATTTCCGCTGTATTCTAGCACCACGCTTGCATTTTCACCCTGCTCTGAGGAGTAGAGAGTCTCACTCAAGGCATGCCGCGACCTTACTAAGGTTGGGAGTAGATTGATATCAGTCTAGAAGATTAAATATGTATGAACCAGAACTATCATCTTGGGAACAAAAAACTATGATCATATTATAATTCACTTATCGGCAACATATTATTACAATGCTCCTCAACACGAGCTTTAACCAAACAGATTACAAAGAGATCCTATCAGAAGATGAGAAAATAGAGATACAGAGAGATAGAGAAGGGAACAACATGAACAGAGCTCTTCCACAACTCCTGTTGTCTCATTCCTCCTGTGCCAACCTTCTTTCTCCGCTGGTTGGTTGCTTATTTGTTCTGCTGCTAGTGCAACTAATAGTTCTTCCTTTCTTCTCGCTCGGCTGTCTTCTGCTTGTCTCTGTTCATCGGGAGTTATACTACTTGTCTCCTGCCACTTTATTCTACCATCTATGCTTGCTCCCGCAACATCCCTGCCACCTGTTCTTCACTCTTTCACAACCTTCACAGCTTTCTGCGTACCATGGTTTCATCCCGCCACATACTATCCACAACTCAAAAATCTTTGATTTAAAAACAAGGGCTCCAAGAGACCTCGACCACATCCTATTGACTCACCCCGATTCAATCACTTTTCACTATCTCTATTTCCATCGGTCTGCTCGGCCCTGTGTTCTGCTCTACTTGTACCCTTTGTCTCGACTGTCCAAACAAGGGCCCCAATTCTTGGACCTGTGTTAGAGCGAATGCCTTGAGTTCCTGAAAGGTCGTCAGGGTGTGATGCCATCCTTGCATGAGAGATTCAGTTTGCACTGTGACTTGCGCGACCACTTCCTCCCCTGAAACAGCTGGAAGGCTACCGAAAACATTTTGGATTTTCGTATCGGCCTCAGAGACCAGTCATTGCATTTTTTGGGTGCTAATTTTTATCAACTATGTTAGTTCTTGTAGGGCTTGCTTTGATGCAGTTGATTTTTCTTCAATATGTTGTATTTGGACCTCCAGAGCGTCTGATTGAGCATATAGTTGGTCGAGTCTAGTAGGGTCTGTGGCCTCTTGGATCTCCCTTGATAATTTTTGTAGCTATAGTCAAACCATTTCAGACTTCAGTGTGAACGAGGTCGAATATTCCTGTAGACCCTTCAGTAGGTCATATGCTTCTTTTGATGTAGTACTCAGAACTTCCTGCATTTTTGTCACCTATATTTGTCTCTCAGATATCTTCTCTGTGTATACAACCATTGCGTTTGGCAACGTGGGCTGGGCTGCCAATGCTGCTCAGAGTTCCTCATTTTCCTGATGGAGGCCCAAACATGCCACCCTGATGTGGACCGCGCGTTCAACTATATCATTATCCTTTATCCCTTATGGTATTCGGTTTTTGTTGGACGTTACTCTGGGAAAAACATCCCGAAATATTCTTGTCACTTTCTCCAGTTGTTCTTGTAGATTACCCTTTTCTGTCCTCAGCTGTTCACGCTCTTTAGTAAGCGTGTTGATTTGTAATTTTTGTTGTTTGCATCTTTGTTGGAGCTCTGAGTGAAGCCCTTCTGCTTGATGTGCTACTCTCTAAATTAAATGGTATAGTTGGGTTGTTCCCCATGTCTCCAAACTCTCAGCATCCAAGTTTCCCTAATCTGGCTGTCATTCTTGAAGTGGTTGTCTGTTGGTGATAGATTTTGTTGATTGTGCCTATGGTGACTGTGGTGGTGTTTGTTGTGGCAACCGGTTACTAGAGTCGGCCATGTTTAGATCAAATGGATTTTCTTGGGCTGTCAGATTAGCCTTCTGGAGTAGATTCTGCTTTAGGAGCGAAGCACCTGTTTCTTCCATAAACTATTCCATCTGATTTAAAAGCTCTGTGAACGTAGCCTTCTCAACCAGGGTTTGGCTAACGAGGGTAATTATGGTGTACCCGAGTTAACTTCCACCTCGGGGTACTCATTTGGTCTTCCTCTGATAATTAGGTCTGATACGGTGGCTGATGAAGTGGAGGGCATGGTAATGGATGGTTACTAAAGGGTGGATGAGGCGGGGGTCGTTTTTTGGTCAATGTGAGGTGGGGATATTCGAATATTTAATAAATTGGGGGGGTTGAAGGGTGGTAGCCCCCTATTCACCTGGGGTTCCACAACAGGCTCTTCCCTGATCAGCACTCCTATACTCAAAGGTCGCAGCTGATCATCCCTGGTGAGATCAACCACTATAATAGATATTGTGATCTTGTCCTTTTTTTCTTTTGGTGCCACTATTGGGGGTTTCCCACCTTTAGTATTTTGGACTAGCGCTTTAGTGGCTGGGGCCAGTGGGCTAAATAGAAAGTTGGGTATTGGTGCTATTAGGGAGGCCATGGCAGAAGATGGTCTGGAGTGAGATGCCTAAAACTCTGAAAATGTAGGCAATGCAGTGGAAGCACTTGTTAACACTTGAACTACTTTATTAAAATTAAGTACCTTTGTGTTTAACTACTCAATGATCAGGGATAGCTGCAACTATGCCATCCTAGTCATTGTCTACTCTGAAGTCTCTCCCAGCTATGGGTTTGGCAGCATCCCATTGAAGATATAAGTGTAGACTCTACTTCTAACCTCCATCACTACTCCTAGCCATGAACAGACTTCTATGTGGAAGGTTGTTTCATCAATTTGGAACTTTAATGGCCTCATTTTGAAAGTAGATTCTGGTACACATGTTACCCCGATAAAGGTTTTCTTGTGGGTAACTCCAAACCATATCTGCGTGCTATAACCATCCAGAAGACTGCTTGGGACTCTTTTTTGACACATCATGAAATCAACCATTTGGTTGTACCATATCCTGAAATATTCTGCATTTACTTCCTTCATGTTAGGATCCCTAGATACATTCCAAGGCATGAATTTCATTGCTAATGGTTGTCCTGTCGCTCTCTCCATAGGTACGCGAATGCCTAGAAACTTCCATATCCACATTGCTAGTGCCATAATTAGATATCCATAGATGAATCTGGTTTCCCTCTTGTAGTTGTCCTCGCAAGCTTCGAACAACTTGTTCATAAAAAATGAGCACCAGTTCAGTTGTGCCCCCTAGACACAATGCTCCACAACCGAAATCGTATCAAGCGTGCATTCTCCTTTTGTATAGTGCCTCATCATTTTACTTGAAATTAAGTAACAGGAAAACTTGACCTCTGTTTTTTTTATCAAGTTGATTTTGGCTCCTTTCCCCACCCCCTCTTAGTGTCATACTTTGTGTAGTATTCGTTATCTCCGGTCTTCTTCGCCCTCTTAGATACATTCTTGAATGTTGATGAGACATCCCTCCATTCCGTTGATAGTCCATTTAACCTGTGGATGTCCTCCGCATGAATTGTTATTTCTTTCCCTAGCCATAGTGAACCATTATGAATTCGGCTCAACAAGAACTTGGTGCACTGCATTGCAGCGCCTATAACAATGAACACCGAGAGATCTCTTAAGTTCAGTATGGTAGACTGTTGAATGCCCCAGAACTCTAGTAGGACTCTTGCCGCTTGCTGCCCTACTTTTGTGGCATAATTATCCATATATCCTTGTCTCTTTGTTGTTATAAACTCGAAAGAGTTCGTGAGGTTGGTGTTGATCAATGAGACACTGTCATATTTCCCCACTAACAATTCCATATTTTGAACTCTGTTATCGAGCTCTTGCTCTACAACTGTTGGTGTTTCTCTTGTCATTTTGGCTCTTCTCTGATACACCTGTAGAACAACTCCTCCTTGTTTCTCTTGAATTCCTTCTTCTGCGTGCCTTCTCTGCTCTTCTTCTAGTTCTTCTTCTCTTGCTCCCTTAGATGTTTCTGGTTCTAACTTAGATTTTTCTGGCAGTCTCGCAATTCTTTGCATGTGGGCTATGTAACTAACCGGCATGGGTGAGGTTAATGAGACCCCATAACTAATCAATTCCCCCCTAGCCTCATCCATGGCTTCGATTGTGTCATTAGTTACCGAGTGAGGTGGGTTCTAACAATGCTAACTTTGGCTTCGGGATTTGGCCAGACACGTTGGTTGGTGGTTCTACCTTATTATGGAAAATTTATTACGGTATGGGTGATGCTAATTATGGAAATTATTTCCAAATCTTGGTAATATTACAGACTGACATGGGTACTACTCTCGAATCTTTGATTTCTATCACGTAGAATGGCCCTAGCCAATGCATCTACAGTTTCCCTGGGAACTTCTGGTACTTAATATCGTCGACTAGAACTTTTCCCCTAACCTAAAAAGTCTTGTGCTTTATGTGTCGGTCATGTAAAGATTTCAGTCTATCCTTCTATATCGTTTGGTGAAATTCTACCAAAAAGCATTCTTCCTCGAGGCCTTGGAATTCCTGCAATTGTTCCGTTATCGAGTCCTCTTCTGATAGTTGGAGTGATGTTGCGACTAGGAGGCTAGGTATGATGAATTCTGCTGGGAGTACTGCTTCTCTCCCGTATACTAGCTGGAATGGTGTTTGGTTTTTCAATCTCTTTTTCATTATTCAGTATGGCCATAAATTTGCTGGTATCGGCTCATCCCAGTCATCTTGTTTCGCATTGCAATTTTTGTTAGGCCCTTCTCCAGTATTTTGCTGAATGCTTCTACCATACCGTTGGCTTGTGGGTGATACAGACTGATTTTATGAAGCTGTATCATGAAGCTTTCTAGTAGGGATTTAATGGTGTCATTGACGAAGTGTGTTCCCTGGTCACTAGTCATGCTCTTTGGACAACCGAATCAGTTGATTATGTTTTCAAATATAAACCTGACAACAGTCTCTACTATGCAATTTTTTACTGGCAATGCTTCTTCCCACCTCGTCAAATATTTTGTCACTGTTATTACGTACCTTGCCTACGAGTGTTCTGAAATTGGTGTAATTGGTCCTACAAAATTGACTGCCTATTTTTCAAATGGCTGTAGTACTTTTATAGGATGAAGTGGAAGTTAATTTCTGTGGGATGGTCATCCCGTCTGCTGACATATATCACATTTCTTAACAAATTATTTATTTTCCATATGTACTATTGGCCACCACAACCCTGCTTGTAGTACCTTTCGTGTCATCGGTTTTTCTCCCACGTGTCCTCCCGCAACCCCACTGTGGCATTCCCATAGTACCACTTCACTTTCATGGTCCATGACACATCTCCGAAGAATATGGTTCAATCCCATATTATATAGGTGTCATGCTATGATTTGGTATACTACCGGGTGTCTTTTTTGGACTGATGTATATTCCTGTGGACACTTCCCTGTTGTGAGGTAGGTTGCTATTTGGTCCAAATATTCTGGGATGGCTTCTACTTTGAAAATATCAGCGTCTGGTAAATGATTATCTAGAGATCCTCCATTTTCTCCATTCTCTAGTCGAGATAAGTGATTAAGCCCTACATTAAATCTTTTGGGCTTTACGATCACCTCAAAGGTGAACTCCTAGAATAGTAGGAGCCATCTGCAGATTATTCCTTCCAAGACCTGTTTGTTTACCAAATATTTCAAAGCTGAGTGGTCTATGAAAATTTTAAGCATACCTCCCAACAGGTAGTGGCAAAACTTCTAAAGGGAATACACCATTGCCAATGCCTCCCGATCTATTGTGGTGTAGTTTTGTTCTGCTGTGGACAATTTCCGACTTGAAAAATATACCGAGTGGTCAACTGAAGTGTCCCCTAGTTGTGCCAAGACTACTCCAAGTGCAATGCTGGAAGCATCAATGTGCACATGAAATTGTTTGTCCCAATTTTGGTGAACTAATATCGACGCACTTGCTAGTTTTTCTTTCAGTGTATTCAGGGTTGTTTTGCAACTCTCTGTCAAGTGAAATTTCTCAGACTTCTGCAACAGCTTAGCTAAAGGGGATTTTATCTTCACATAGTTGCGGATAAATCACCAGTAGTAACCTATGGCCCAACAGTGATCTCAATTGTTTTACCATTTCTGGTGCCTCCATGTTGACTATTACTGCTACTTTGGTTGGGTCCATGCAAAATCCTTGGGTACATACCACATGTCCTAGCAGTGTTCCAAACATCTGCAAAGATACACTTCTTTAGGTTCAATGAGATCTGAAGTTTCCTACACCTATCTAACATTATCCTCAATAATGTTGCATGGTATTTTAAA
Organism: Pinus albicaulis; assembly: GCA_034641835.2. NCBI lineage: Eukaryota > Viridiplantae > Streptophyta > Pinopsida > Pinales > Pinaceae > Pinus > Pinus albicaulis. The sequence continues at coordinate 1,287,938,384 of CM076582.1, forward strand.
AATTTGTAGACTATCCAGTCATCCATATAGACCTCTAAGAACTTGTGGATGTACTCCCAGAAAGTAGCTATCACAATACGAGAAAATACTGCAGGTGCATTTTTCAATTCGAATGGCATCACATTATATGCGAACGAGCCCCATTCGATGTTGAATGTTGTATTTTTCTTATCTTCATCTGCTATCCGTACTTGATGGTATCCTGAGAATCCATCAGTGAATTAATACGCCTCATTTCCCACAACATTTTCTAGGACCTCATCACTAAACGAAGTGGGAAATGGGTCATGGATACAGGCATTATTTAAGCTTCTTTAATCGACACAGAATAAAATCTCAGACTTCTCCTTTTTATTCTGTATAACTATAGGACTTACCCACTCTGTTTCCTCTACTGGGAATATTAATTCTGCCTTTAACATCTTGTTGATCTCTGCCTTAATTTTTTCCTTCACCCTTGGATTCATATGATATGGTCTATGTTTCACAAGCCTTGCGTCGGGCTTCAATATTATCCACATATCCCCCATATCCTATTTTATCCCCTTTAGATCTGCTACCAATGAAGGGAACAAGTCCTCATATTCCTGCAGCAGACTGTATATCTCCCTAGTTATCTTTTCATCCCAATAATATCCAATTGTTTCTAGTTTTGGCTTATCTTCTGTTCCAATATTTAGTTTCTTGGCTTTCAATGGTAGCAGGTGAATCCCTTTTGTCGTTGGTTCTTATTTGATATCCCTCTCCCCTTATATCTCTTAAAAATACAGATGCCTGAGTTCTTCTAGATTATCATCATCCATTTCGTTGTTTATCTTTTGACATGCTGCCTTTTGTCTGATGCCAAGGTTCGGAAGCAGTTGCTCATCCTCCTTTATAATTTCTGGGAAGAATAGTACCTTCTTTATAGCCTGCAAAGCTTGTGTGATTGGTTCCATTTTTCCTTCAAATAAGAAGCATTGTGTAAAGTTATCCGCAACTTCCCACCATGTGTTGGTCCCTCTTTTCTTTTCTTTCGTCAGGTACCAGGCCTGTGGAATCAAGTCTAGAGAGTGGATAAATCTTTGTACCCATAGCTCTTCTAGATATCCTGTAGTTCTCCATTGATCCTCACATTCCTTCAGATGGTTTATGGGATCTGAGTCCCCTTGGTATTTCTTCTTAACCTGAGGTCCTTCTTCTTCCTTAAATCTCGCTTTCAATGCTTGCGCAACTCTGCCCCATTGCGACAATGAGTTGTGGTAGTTACTCCACCATCTTGCTGATGTGGATGGTAACGCCATGTCCATTAGTGGTATCCTATGTCCTTATGGTACCCGATATTATATTTCTATTATGAAAATGTTTACATCGTTCATATTGGATAAAGTTGGGTAATCCCTTACCTCAGTCCCTATCCAATTGATTCTTCCAATGTTGGCACATCTCCTTGTATTGGTCTCATACCCTCCTTGCTGCCAATCATCCCAAGCTATTTATGATACTAATTTTGAGCTTTGGATGATTCTCCAGCTTACTGAGCCGCCTGCTGTTGGGTTGATGTGATATCCCCTTCTTCCTGTAGTCAATTGATAAAGATGGTCCATCAGCTGAACATCTTCTCTGTTGTCTACAGTCTCTCTGTATCTTGGACCTTGATATGGGTCGAGTGGCTTAGTGACTCTGAGCTCCCCATCCTCAAATATCATTAGTTCTTTTTTTAGATCTATTATTGCATAATTTTCAAAGGCCCATTCAATTCCCAACAATGCAGGATAAGGATCTTTATCCCCCATGATGTTGATGACCTCAAATTCTGTATATGTCTTTGCTCCTGCAATATCAACTTCAAGTTCCTCCAGTATACATATGGGCACAATGCAGTACTGGTTCACCATCTGAAGTTGGATTGGTGAGTACGTTAATCTTGGCTTTCCTAATGATTCCCGGGTTTTTCTTGGTAAAATATTGACATCAGATCCCAAATCAAGCATGGTGTCTTTAATTTGGAAACCCGCAACCTGGGTGTTTACTCGAAACTCTTTTCATGTCCTTATTTTATTTATTTTCACTCTTTATACATACTTCTGGGTCGCATTGGATGATTCCCTTGATCCTATGTTCTTCTGCACCACTCCTTCCAGGTTCTGCTTTAGCTGCTCCAACATTGGTGCATTGTTAACAATATTTAGGAATAGATGGAACCATTCTTGAATGATAGTACTTGAATTGGCTGGGTTTTTGTTGTTATCCCAGGTTTGCTGTAACTCAATACCTTTGTTTCCCCCTAGTTGGGAAAATGTTTCTACTGCCTCTTGGAAAAATTTCTTCTGTTTTTCCAGTTTGATCAGCAGTTTCTGGGATGCCGGCCTAATCAATTTTATCAAGTCCACTGTATGTGCATCTTCCCCTGTTATCTTGCCTCCTCATGTCACTATGGCCACGTTCTGCATTTTCTGAGTCTCCATTATCCTGGGTTCTTCATTTACTATATTTGTTCCCCTTTGTCTAGTTCTTTCCTCCCATATTTTAATGAGCTAAGGGCAATATTTTGTTGCATGTGTGTTAACCTGGCACTGGGAACACTAGGGTCTTCTAGGAAGTGGACATTCCCTAGCTACATTTCCGTCTTGGTCATAGTTGTAACATCTTACTGGACCTCTACCCCCTGCTCGGCCTCCTCACATACCTCCTCCTCTTCCTCGAGGAGTCTCATTCACTCGGTATAAAGGTCAGTCCAATCATTACGACAATGCATCGGGAGCTCTACATTTCTCTGTTCTATGTGTTGTTAGTGCATAGAACTCACAGTATGTGTTATTCGGAACGGTGGAATATTTTTGTAAAATAGGGCATAGGCGAGGTGGATGACCCATGTTCTTACATATTTCAAATTATTCAGTAGTGGTTGGACTTTTTTTGCGCAGGGAAACCTGTGTATTGTTGTTGCGGTGGATATATTCCCTAGGTGTTTATTTGCGCCACTCCTCCCATTGGTGGAGCCCACTGTGCCCCTGCGGCCGATGTCCCCCCATTTTGACCCTGCAACCAAGGACATTCAGTTACCACATGTCCTTCCATTAGACAATGTGTACACCATACATTCGGTCTTGTTGGCTGCATTGGCTAAATTTCCTTGAGTTTCTCTGTCAAGCTCACTATTTGGTGCTGCAACCCCATTATAGAGGGGTCTTGTACTACTATTCCTCCCTTAAACTCTTGCGGATAACCCGCCATGAATTCTATCTTCATTACTTGCTCCAGTGCATCCTGCAACGTCTCGATCCTATGTTGAGTTAATGGAGTTCTTTTCAAGGGTACGATAGCTTTGATGAACCAATCCCTCTAATGGTTTGCATCGATTGGATAGTTGATTTTTCCAATCGCGTCTTTGAATCTCTGCATTAAATCCCAAGCAGTCTCTCCTTCCCATTGCTCGATTTCCCACATTTCTGACAAACCCTGCTAGTCTGTTTGGGGCTGTTTGAACTCCTTAATGAAGTCCCTCTTCAAATCTGCCATCATTGGATTCTAATGTGCTTCAGACCACTTTATAAACCGTCATAGAGCTCTCTCCCTAAGAGTGGTTTGAAATTCTATCAACTTCCGCGCATCTGGTGTTTATCGTGCCCTCCATATGGCCTCGCAGAGGTACCAGTGTTGTTCCACATCATCATTACCCCTCCCAGAGAACTCTGGGTAGCGGGTAAGTGATCCCGCCATGTTCTCTTGAGTAGGCATTACTAAAATGAAGCCATTGGTTCCTGGTTGTGAGATGGTACCACTAGAAATTCTACTACCAGTGTGTATTACTGCTAGAGACTGAATACTATGCAACTTACTTAATTCATGCAAATTAAAAAAAATTTCACTTAGTGGTTGGTAAAGCACTAGGGGAAGGTTGGGACTAGAGATACTTGAACTTTTGGGAATAGGATTACCTTGAGATATGAGTGTCGGCCTTTCTTGGAACAGTTTCTCCATTGCAACGTGCAACTCCACATCGAACATCTCCTTGGGGCACGCGTCTGCATCTTCTCCACCAGACTTCTTTCCTTTCTCCTTCTGGGCTGGGTTCTTATACACCTGTTGAACTTATTTAACGGTCCCTCCTATATCCTGGGGACCCACCTAACTTCCCGCTTCCTTCGTCATCTGAGGCACCTCCTCTTTATCCTTTCGACTACTTTCCTATCTCTTCAACTCATTTATCACCTTTTCTCGCCACTTCTCAGCAATTTTCTCCCTTCGATGTGCTCGTCGCTCCCTTAGCCTATTAGAGGTCTCGAAATCCATACCCCTACTCCCCTTTTTCACTATTCTTGTAGCATCTCTCCATCAGTCCCTTCCCCCAGCACAGGAGTTTTATGCTTCCATCTCAGATTTTTGGAACCCCATTAGTCCTTCATCTACCATCAAGGATTTAATCCACAATGGAATCTCCTTCAACAGCTTCCCCCGTAACCTGGATCTGAATATATCCTCTGCCCTCGAAAAGGATTGGCAGTACTCTGCTGAAAACTCCACTATGTATCTGTCCAAGGTAAATTACACCAAATAATCTACAGCTTGGGTCAACTTAGTATTTAACCAATGGAGGGCCACTAGATATCCGTGCACCCACTTGCGACTAAATTTTTATAACTTTCTTTTGGTTACTTTAGTCTGGAGCCTTTGAAACCAGTTGTAGAGTTCTTCTGGGAATTATCCCTAAAATATCTTGTAAACTTCGCTGGCAGATTCAGAAAATAGAACCAGATATTTGATCATTTTCTCCCTTTTTTGTCTCAGCTCAGCTTGTTGAGTGATGAAATAATATAGGTGGTTATCCCACCAGCTTCGTATTTCTCTTTCGAAGATTCGAGATACCATGATCTAACTCCCAAATGAAATTTCGGGTCCTGAAAATAGAACCATTTGTTGGCTAGGAAAAAGGTCTCTTAAGCAAGACCCAGGTTTGAATTAGAGGCCAACAAGGATTTTCGTTGTATCCTAGCACCACGCCGGCCTTTTCACCCTACTCCGAGGAGCAGAGAGTCTCACTCGAGGCGTGTTGCAACCTTACTAAGGTTGGGAGTAGATTGATATCAGTCTAGCAGATTGAATATGTATGAACCAGAACTATCTCAGAGCTTAAGAAAACACAACGTTACATGGGTGATATCCCTTAGAAGCACATTCAGAAAGACAATCCATAAAATTTTAAAATACTACCATAATAATCAATCTGAACTACAACATATATTGGGAACAAGAAACTCTGATCATATTATAATTCACTTATCGGCAACAAATTATTACAACACTTCTCAACATGAGCTTTAACGAAACATATTACAAAGAGGTCCTATCATAAGATGAGAACACAGAGATACAGAGATATAGAGAATAGAACAACATGAATAGATATCTCCCATGGATCGTGTTCTCTCATTCCTCCTGTTCTAACCTTATTTCTCCATTGGCCGGATGCTTATTTGTTCTGCTGCCAGCACAACTGACAGTTCTTCCTTTCTTCTTGCTCGGCTGTCTTCTGCTTCTCTTTGTTCATCGGGAGTTCTACTCCTTTTCTCCTGCCACGTTCTTCTACCATCTGTGATTTCTCCCGCAACAGTCGTGCCACCTGTTCTCCACTCGTTCGCAACCTTGACTACTTTATGCCTACCATGGTTGCGTCCTGCCACGTACTATCCAAACTCAAAACTGTTTGATTTCAAAACAAGGGCCCCAACATATATATATATATATATATATATATATATATATATATATATATATATATATATATATATATATATATATATATCCAAACAGTAAAATATTTCCAAAATTTTTATGTCACATGAACAATAAAAGATATATATATATATATATATATATATATAGCGTTACAAGTATCAAGTTATATATGACCGCATCTAGATAAGACTATATATAAAAAGGTAAATTTAAGACTAAATCTATCAAATATAATGGTGCACGTGCATGTGCACCATCCATAAAATACAGATGGGTGTAATGTCTCTCCCAACAAAGTCACGATCTTCGAGCTATCGTGCGAAGCATGGGGAACCTGTACACAATGTGTACAAACATTAAAATTTAATGTTTTAAAATTGAATGAGAATATATAACTTCATGTAAAAAGAATCATGCAATACCTTATGAGGTTCCCTCTCCATTTGTTGCTCGTCTACTAAAACTTCCGCCACAGGAACATCTTCCACAGTAAACTGTACAATATATATATATATATATATATATATATATATATTAAAAAATTTCAAATGAAAATGCATATATAAACTAATTTTAAATAATATTAAAAAAAATTTAGACAACTTGGTCAATTGGTGTGGATGTTCCTATCTCCGTCATACACTCCATTGCTAGAGTTCATGGAGAAAATAAATCATCTCTATGAACCTAAAACTCAAAAAATTTAAAAGTATAAAACAACTCAAGATCTAGATCTCAATTTATAATAAAACTTTCGAACTTCAATTTATAACTTATAACTTAAAAAACATATATTTAAGTGAAAATTTGAATACTTGTGCTGGTGGATTTGGCACATCTCCTAAGAGTGGCTCCAAAAGAAAATGTCAGAAAACCTAAATTTCAAAAAATTAAAATAACTCAAGATCTAGAGATCTCATTTTTTAATGGAACTTTTTGAGCTGGAATATATAACTTAAAAACATATTTAAAAGTGAAAAATTGTTCATAATTGTGATGGTGGATTTGGCACATCTCCCAAGGAAGAAGAAGGTACCTCCATCCCAAAAACATTGGATGGAATTAGAATATGTTAACACTTTATTATATATACATGTACATGCGTGCACAATTATTTATTTTAAAAATATGTCATCATGTTTCAATATATATAATACTAGATAAAAAAATAATTTTACATCATCATGTTCACTTTAAAAACACTAAAATTTTCCAACATATCTTGATGGTGAGAACCATCTTGATTGTTTGAACCAGAGGCTCCGACCGTGATACTAACATCTTCTTCATTCATCAAGCGTGACAACTGCAAATGATGTAAACATATAATGATACATTTTTTTTATAATAATGTACACAAATAAATGTATGTATATATGTATTTATTACAAATTTTACATGTGTTAAAATAATCACCCTAACCATTAACACATACCATTCCCATGCCCTCTTGCTCATGAATAATTAGGTCCTGCCAACCATTGCGACAATTATTTGCAGATGTATAAAGATCTTCAACACTCATGTTTTCTATCTCTTCATCTGTATAATACAAAAATTTAGCACGTGCATTTTCACATTCTCTTTTTTTATTCAAACAAACATCAAATCCACCCAATCCACTCTAAACATTATCAATGGTGGCATCCCTTTCTTCTCGACTAATTTGAGAAATGACATCCATCTTTGATCGCATAGTTTCGATATGAAGAGGTCACCTAACCAATGGCGACTCAAGGTGAGGCAACTCAGTATCACGCCTAGTACCCCTATGATCACACAATCGACCTTTCCTAGGACCAAAAAATTTAGAGGGAACGGCATTATAATTTGGTTTCATTCCCAAAAAGAATTATGCATAAAATAAATTTTCAAAATAAAGTGGAACCTCGTCATTCCATGGGAGTCTTCCATAGGTAGCAAGGTGCCTATCATACAAATAGCCAACTGTATCAGGGTGCTTGAAATATCTCACCTTTAGCATCTTTCTTTTCAATCCTTCTTTGAAATTAAACATAGAATTGGCCATTTCTATTGTAACTCTTTGTTTAAAAACCTCTCATGTATTGGGACCCATCACTATTTCCTTTATTTTTTTCATCACTTCTACAAAATTATCAGTGGTTGGCCCAAGATTTAGGTACACATATACTAGTTTTCTTAAAGAATGAGTAACTATTTCCAAGCTTTGTCGACTCTCAGCAGGGAGAGTCAAAGACATGAGATCTCTCTTCAATTTTGAATGAATATTTTGACACCTTTGCAAGGTGCATTGTTGTATGTTTGATTCCCAAGGTATATCAGAAATTTCCAACAGATAAGTTGTGGTTGGTGTATAAAAGTCTTCTTGAATGAAGCATTATGTCATACATATTTTTTGAGAAACATTTGGAGCAACATTTTCACCCTCTACATCAATATATACAATTTTGTATATTAAATAAACATGTAAGAATATTTGTACAAATTAAATGAAAATAATATTTAGATTGATGGCCACCTTGATATGGTTGGTTGGCATCTTGCCCACCCTGAGACTGTTGAGAACTAGAATGACCACCGATTGGTTGAGAAACAACACAACCATCCATTGATTAGCCTCTGGGGAAATACATATCACCACCTTCATGAAATTCACCACCACCTATTGATGGTCCTCAAAGGGAATGTCTACCACCACCAACCTCACAATATGAGAGGGAAGCTTCGTAAAAAAATATGAATTTATATTCAATTTTAAAAATACATTCATACATATAAATATGTGTACATATTCATTGATTAAGTTGTGTGAACCATACCATGATTGTGTGAACCATGGCCATGTGAACCTGGCCATGCTCCATTGATGGAGTAGACACCCTTCTCCTCCTACCTCCTAAAAAATAAAAAATGGAACTTATTAACAACTAATTTAACTCACAAAATTGATAAAAAATAAATTCCATATGAGCACACATGTACGTATGGAGATAATATTATATTTAAATACCACGAACATCCCTCGATCCATGATCCCCCTCTCTCATAGACATATGGGATTCTATTGATCTTTGCCCTTCATCCTCCATGATATATATGGATATATCTATAGTGGACATTTACAATTATTTTTAAATTACTATTAAAAATAAATTAAAAATAAATTTCAAAAAATTGATGAATTTAGTGTACACAAATTATGTAAAACACAAGTTTCAAATCACCAATTGATGTGTGAAACTCAATTTAAGCAAAACATTTATAAAAATGTTAAGTTCACCAAATTGTGCTTTACATGGTGGGAGCGCACTTGGTATATAATTGAAAAAAACACATCGTAATTAAAAAATATGCATGAAACTCCATTTAAACAAAAAATTGTTGAAGTCCTCACATTTTAATTTTATAAAAATGTGAAGTTCAACAAGTTACAAATGTGAAGTTCACCAAGTTGCAAATGTGAGGTTTACCAAATTGCGCTTTACATGGTGGGAGCACAATTGGTATATAATTGAAAAAACACATGGTCATTAAAAAATATGTGTGAAACTCCATTTAAACAAAAATTTGTTGAAGTCTTCACATTTTAATTTTATAAAAATGTGAAGTTCACCAATTTGCAAATGTGAAGTTCACCAAGTTGCAAATGTGAAGTTCACCATGTTCCACTTTACATGGTGGGAGCACACTTGGTATATAATTTAGAAAAACACATGGTCATTAAAAAAGACGCATTTATAAGTAAAAATCAAGCACATATAAAAAATATTTTACAATGTCCATCAATAAATTTTGAAGGATAGCGTCTCAACACTAATTCATATTTGAGAGATGAATCTTGAATTTTTGAAGAAGAGCGTCTCAACAATAATTCATCTTTGAGAGATGAATCTTGAATTTTTCAAGAAGAGCGTCTGAATGCGAATTCATCTTTGAGAGATGAATCTTGGATTTGAATTGCTCCAGACAATAGATAACAAAAAACTTATTAACAGTTTTACAATCTCTTATACTAAAACATTGAAATTGGCTAACAATATTGTTTTCTTTTCCCTGTAATTGTTTTAGCATCTCCTTTTTAAGTTGGTACACGTCTTTCATATGCTTGCACACAAGTTCAAAATTGGTGAAAACTACAATTCCATTTGATCCATACTCCCTAGTTATTCCCAAGCCTTCTATCAATGCAATATAATATGCCTCCTTGTTTGTTTTTCTTCCTGGTATATTCATTTTCCTTTGGAGGATATTTCTAGTCACAATATCGCAAAGTACATATGTAATCACTATTTTCCCTAGATTGGGATAGCAAGAAACATCTATGCATCATGTCCATTTTTCAACCATATTTAGTGCATTTTTTTTATCCATGAAAAAAACAAATTCAATCAAATATATATTAAATTAACATTTATTATAAATGCATGGTAGAAATGACGTGTGCATGGTAGAAATCACATGTGCACGGTTTTCCTTAAGGTTTTCCTTAAACTCTATGGGAGAAATCACATCTAGAAATGACATTCCTTAAATATTTCCTTCCCTAGAGTTTAAGGGAGAAATCAAATGTACATGTTTCCAAAAACACTAGAAAATCATGCCTTAAATTTTATCAGAGAAATGACATGTACATGGTTATCCTTAAATTTTGCCTTGATTTTAAGGGAGAAATGGGAGAAATGACGTGTATGTACATGGTTATCCTTAAATTTTTCTTTAAAATTTATGGGAGAAATGAGAGTTCAGCCACTTTAGGTTCAGTTTTTAGGCCTTAAAGTTTGCCTTGAATTAATGGGAGAAAGCCTTTAGTTTGTGGGAGAAATGGCATGTGCATGGTTTGCACATAAAGTTTGCCTTAAATTTTATGGGAGAAATCACATCTAGAAATGACATACCTTAAAGTTTTCCTTGCCTAGAGTTTAAGATAGAAAGGACATGTACATAGTTTTCCTTAAATTTTTCCTTATAGTATATGGGGGAAATGACATTACCTTATAGTTTATGGGAGAAATGACAGAGAAATGACATAGAAATGACACTTGCCTTAAAATACGCCTTAACTTCTTGGGATAAATGACACATGTATGGGAGAAATAACACATTTACAAGGTTTTCCTTAAAGTGGTAGTGGTTTGCACTTACTTAAAAAACTAGTGGTAGTGGTTGATTAAGTTATTTCAAAAGTCACACCTTGATGAGTTTATGGTAGAAACGGCATGTACATGTTTTGGAAAATTATTTTATGCACTTACTAAAACAACTAGTGGTAGTGGTTGATGAAGTTTTGTAAAAATTCCCACCTTTATGAGTTTGTGGGAGAAATGACATCGCCTTATATTTTATGGGAGAAATGGCATAAAAATGACACATGCCTTAAAGTTTTCCTAAAATTTTATGGGAGAATGACACATGTATAGGGTTTGCCTTAAAGTGGTAGTGGTTTATGGATACTAAAATAAAGAACTTCTATTTAGATCTCTTCCAGAGATTGACTATAGGGTAATTTATTAGATATGTCACCTTTGAGAAAATATGACATCCAGAGGCTACCTGGCCCTTTAAATACTCCGCCTTTAGAACTTTTAGAAGTTAACACTCAAGAGACAAACTAAAATCCTATGGAAGTTCAAAATCCTATGAGATTTCAACCACTTTAGGTTCAGTTTCTAGGCCTTAGATTTTGCCTTGAATTAATGGGAGAAAGAGTTTAGTTTGTGGGATAAATGTCATGTACATGGTTTGAAAAATTATTTTATGCACTTACTAAAACAACTAGTGTTAGTGGTCGATGAATTTGTGTCAAAATTCACAAATTTATGATTTTGTGGGAGAAATGACATTGCCTTATAGTTTATGGGATAAATGACATAGAAATAACACATGCCTTAAAGTTAACCTAAAATTTTATTCGAGAAATGAAACATGTATGATAGAAATGACACATGTACACAGTTTGCCTTAAAGTGGTAGTGGTTTATTGATATTAAAATTAGGAACTTCAATTTAGATATGTTCCAGAGATTGACTGTAGGGGCATTTACTGGATATGTCACCTTGGAGAAAATATGAGATCCAGAGGCTACATGGCCTCTTACAGACTCTGCCTTTAGAACTTGTATAAGTTAACAATCAACAAACAAACTAAAATCCTAAGGAAGTTCAAAATTCTATGAGAGTTCAGCCACTTTAGGTTTAGTTTTTAGGCCTTAACTTTTTCCTTGAATTAATGGGAGAAAGCCTTTAGTTTGTGGGATAAATGGCATGTGCATGGTTTGCCTTAAAATTTATAGTAGAAATGACATGCCTTAAAGTTTGCCCAAGTTCCTAGAGTTTAAGATAGAAATGACATGTACATAGTTTTCCTTAAATTTTACCTTATGTGGGAGAAATAACATTTCCTTATAGTTTATGGGAGAAATGACAGAGAAATGATATAGAAATGACACATGCCTTAAATTTTTCCTAAAATTTTATGGGATAAATGACACATGTATTTGAGAAATGGCACATGTACATGGTTTTCCTTAAAGTGGTAGCGGTTTGCACTTAGTTAAATAACTAGTGATAGTGGTTGATTAAGTTATGTCGAAAGTCACACCTTGATGATTTTTTGGGAGAAATTACATGTACATGGTTTGCAAAATTATTTTATGCAATTTTACTAAAACAACTAGTGGTAGTGGTTGATGAAGCTATGTCAAAAAACACACCTTGATGAGTTTGTGGGAGAAATGACATGCACATGGTTTGCCTTAGGATTTGGTTTTCCTTCAATTTTATGGGAGAAATCACATCTAGAAACCTTTACTTTGACATCTATAAATAGGCTAATAACATTAAAAAGGAATTTTCAACTTGCATTAGTTATGTCCTTAATAAGTAGGATTTAGCACCTAACAGATTGTTTAATAATTTATAATAATGTCATTTTTTTTATACACTTACTAAAACAAATAGTTGTAGTGGTTAATGAAGTTATGTCATAAGTCACACCTTGATGAGTTTGTAGGAGAAAAGCAAAGTAAAGTTTAACATTTTACAAGATTAGAAAAGTAAATAAAAACACTAGGAGAGGAAGCATCATGGAAGGTGTAAAAATTAATAATCATTTAAATTTTATAATTTAATGTCATTTTTTTCTTGTACTATCATTCATCTCATTCATCCTTGATATACGTACAGGAATTTTATAGCTTGAACATCAACCTACACACTATCATCATATCACTACATACATAATCTAGATTAGTAATATCCATTACATCATAAAACACTCCACTTTTAACATTTTACAAGATTAGAAAAGTAAATGACAACACTAGGAAAGGAAGCATCATAGAAGGTGTAAATTTAGGTACATTAATAAAAAATAGTTAGCATCAACATAAATATGAATATGAATACAGTGGAAAAGTATCACTAAATCAATGTTTGATTAATCTTTTTAAAATAGCCAACCTCAATCCTAGTAATTTAATCATCTCAATTATAATAAAACCAGTCCACATCATCTAGTGAGGTGGGCCTAAAATCAACACATAGAAACTTATGATTGAAGTAATAAGTGGAAATGGGTGAAAAAAAAATTTATACACTTACTTAAACAACTTGTGTTAGTGGTTGATGAGGTTATGTCAAAAGCCACACATATAATTGTACTATCTGAGGCATTAGAAAGCTAGCTAGATTAGCCTAAGCTTCAGTTTAGGAATAAGAAAGAAAATGTTAGGTTTTAGCTTCGCAAGGAGTATTCAGGAAGATAGACACTATAACTACAAACAAGGCACTATAACCACAAACAAACAATCTGCTGAAAGAGCAAGACAATCTAACAAAGGTCCGAGGAAGAAAAAAAACACAAATACAACCTACAAGCTTAAGATATATTAGAGTTGTGAGTTGGTTCTCATAAGAAGAACACAGAGATATTAGAAACAGGACACAAATACAACCTACAAGCTTAAGAAATAAGAGAGTTGTGAGTGGGTTCTCATAAGAAGAACACATAGGTATTAGAAACAAAACACAAATACAAGCTACAATATTAATAAAGAATAGAGTTGTGAGTTGGTTGTCATGAGAAAAAAAAAGAGATATTAGACCTGTAGAGGTTGAAGGAAAGAAAAGATCTATCAACCATCAGGAAAAAAAACACATACAACTATACTCTACTCCTTGAGGCATTAGAAAGTTGGCTAGATTAGGAAGCTTCAGTTTAGGAATAAGAAAGGAAATCTCAGGTCTTAGCTTAGCAAGGAGTATTCAGGAATATTGGCACTGTAACCACAAACAAACACTCTGCTGAATGGCAAATAAAATCTAACAAAGGTCTGAGGAAGCAACAGAATAGAAATACAACCTACAAGCTTAAGAAAGAACAGAGCGGTGAGTTGGTTCTCATAAGAAGAACAAAGAGATATTAGATCTGTTGAGGTTGAAGGAAATAATAGAGCTATTAGCCATGATTAAAACACATACAACTCTAATCTTTGAGGCATTATAAAGCGAGCTAGATTAGGAAGCTTCAGTTAAATAAGAAAGAAAGAAAACAAAACTACCTACTTGAACCGATTCTACTCAACCAATCAAACAACCTTCTAACCCAGCAGAAATCATGTTCCACTAAATCTGATTCCAAGGTTTATCTGTGTGAGAAACATAATGAATAAAGAGGTTGTCGATTAGGTGTCTAGAAGCTCTCTTCCACAGATATAATATTCAAGTAGATAAATAATATATGGTTTGGTTAGCATTCACAATATGAATGTTACTTGAAGTCCTAAAGCAGTTCTGAAGGCGCCACACAAAATAGACCTAGCAGAAATCGAAGTTGGAATTTATGTTGAATTCTAGTAGATTCACTATTCTCGACTGGTGGCTTAATTGTAGCATTGAATTTCTTAAAAATTTTCCAATGAAACACATGAGATTTTTAGTTGTCACACATTAGACAAAGAACTTTGTTATGATCACACTATTGTAGCTAATGTGTGTTCATGATCAAATGAATAAGAATTTATGTGACTATGTCAGTAACTACTGTAGCGATCTATAATTGAGTCTGGTTTCAGGGACTTTGATGCATTGTTTGAACACAACAAATATTTTATATGTGTGGCCTCTCATAGATTGAGAAAACACCTGTAACTGCTACTAGTGATTCCTCTACAGGATTTTGAATATCATGGATATGAATGTGAAACGATATATGTATATATATATAAGAAGTCCAGAATTTGTTTCAAAATAGTGTTTTGTGTTTTTTGGTTTTGGGTAACTACCAGGATGATGATGTAATGGTTGATATAACTATGTTAGTCAATTGAATTACTTATTTTTTTAAATGAAATTTTAAATTTCCATTATTAAATTTATAATTATATATAGCTAAAACCAATATGTCAACAAAAACCTCTCATGCATTAAAATTGTACATTTTTTACATTAAAATTTTTAAATTTTTTAAATTTACAATTTTTATATAACTTTTAATAGATTTTCAATTTACAGTTACGTATAAATAAAACTTATTTTGAATTCCCTATAGTTGAATCACATTTTGGTTCATTTTATGGAAGGCAAGACAATCTAACCACAAACAAACACTCTGCAAGACAAACTAATTATAAACGTGTTTTTTCGTCTACTTGAAGACGACGAGACGATGAGGAAGAAGATCACTAAAGAAGTAGGTTATCCACAATGAGGAAGGAGATCTCTGAAGATGCAGGAACTTGCAAACAAAAAAACAGAGACAAAAAATAAAACCCACCAAAAAATTGACAAAAAAAGGTAAACAACAAAACGAAGCTTCTCACCTCAAGCCCCTGCAACAGCAAGGCCGCATAGTGAACACCAAACAACGAGATAGAGATGATCCTTTGCAGCAGCAAGCCCACACAACAAACATGAAATAGTGAGACAGATGTGAGCCCCTGTAGCAACAAGCCCGCACAACAAACACGAAACAATGAGATAGAGATGAGCCCCTACAGTGGCAAGCTCACACAAAAAAAATAAATCAGCGAGATAGAAAAGAGACATAGAAAAATGACATAAAGATAAAAAAAAAATGGTAACAAGCCTGAAAAATCTAGAAGTCTATGGGCCAGTGTATTTTTAATAAATAGTTCTGCCAAATTATTTTCAAATGTTTGACTGCACTAATAGTCCGGCCGAACTAATATTTCGACCGAACTTTATTTGTCAGTTTTCCCATCTCAGGCCAAAAATTTGTCTACCCACGCCATCATTACGTCGTCAATGTAAATGGTGAAATGCGTTTGGCCAAACTAATTTTCAAAATTCGGCCAAACTTTGCAATAGTTTGATCGAATGTTTATGAAAGTTTGGTCGAATTGTTGGAAAAATGAATTTTCCGACCGCATGTCTCACAAAAGTGTAACCCACCTTCGCCTTTTTACCCATAGGTTACACAACTGAAGTGGCATAGTGTGGCTATAGTACATTTAGGTTAGCTAAAACCCTATTAGTGGTGAAAAATACTACCACATGCCCTAAATTGCTATAATGGACTTTGTAAAAACTCCAGTTTGCAAAAAAAAAAAAAAAAAGGAAGACTATATGTCTAAGATAGGTCGGACTCATTTAATGTGTTATAAGGGAATATAATATGTTAATATCATTAGGAAGTTTTTCTAAATTATTAAGCCTTGTAATATATTAATGGAGGAACTCGGCGTGTGTGTTTTGAGGGTATAATTATTGTATGTATGTCCAATAGTGGATGTGCTGGAATAGCTATGTAAGAAACATAGACTTGTTTTTTTCTTAGATGGATGCATATTTTATAGAAGTATTTTATTTTTATTTATCATTAGATGGACAATGTGTTCTATGTTCACCTCAATTACCATTGCTAGGAAATATTGTGTGATATTATTGATTATTTTTGTGATGGTATTCCATGATATATGTTTTGTGGATGGAATGACTAGCCTTAATCTATAGTTTATTCTACTCCAATAGATTAGCGATAATGGGATAATAGTTCAATATATTTGAAGAGGTATGCATGAACATGCCATGAAGGATGAAAAGATAGAGTATAAGGTAGTACCTTAATTTTGTGTTTATTATTTATTCTACAAGGATTAATATTGAAGGATGATTGTCCTCCATTCATGTTATAGACTTCACAATTTTTATTTCACATGAAAGTGATTGATTAGGTCATGGCTATATTGTCATAAGTCTAGAGAAAGTTTTGTGAATTTGTAAGAAATATGATATTCCATTATTACGATTGTAATGGCAAACAATCTAAAAATTATTAATTATGCTCAATATTCTATAGAAAATTGTATCAAATATTTATGATAATTTTTATGATCCTTGCACTTTAACAATGATAAGAAACCAATGGTTCTAGTCCAATTTGAGGGGGAAACATCCTTTTACAAATAATACAATCAACAAGAAAATATTTTATGATCCTAAGACTAGGTATCATTAATTTTTATATAGGTGAGAAAGGATACAATTATAGTAAAATGAAGCCATGAGTGATTCTAGCCTATATAATAAAATAACATAGAAATGTAATCACTCAGAATCTAGGGCTTAATAAAGCATTTTTAGGTTGATTTGGGCTTATGTAGGGCATAACATACCCTCCTATTCAATTAAGTGATATTTTCAACAATTGACTATATATGGTTGCTTTTTAATGAAAAACGCATACTCTTATGTCACTTCTTCTACTAGTAGGTTCTTCCATTTGATGGGTTATGAAATAATTTCTTCATTTCTCAACTAGTTAGTCCTCATCTCCAAAACACTTTATGGTTCTAGTATTATTTCCCCTATTCATTCATCTTTAGTAGAAGAGTTTCAAATGAGATCTTGTCTCCTATGACATTCTCTAAGAAATAAATATGGATGACTAAATGTGCATATCAAGATAGAGGAAGCTTCAATTCGTAGGAAATACTTCCAATTGTATATAAAACCTTATAAGTGTGATAATACCGTGGATCTAATTTATTTTACTTATTTCGTTGCTTGAGGGGAATCTATTTATATTTTTGTAATGTCACAGTTACGAAATCCCCCACTTGAAATTCCCTTTCACTAAGATGTTAATCTACTTGTTCTTTCATCATATTTTGTGCGATGTCTAAATTTTCCTTCAATAGCTCGAGAACTTCTTATTGGTGTTGGATGTGGACCTCTACTGCTTTAGCCTTTATAGTCCCTTTCAAGGATCATGTTATGGATATAGGAGGATATGCATAAAGTTTCATAACTGGTGACATTTTTTATGAAATATGGAAGGATGTGTTGTACCACTATTATATAAAGGGAAACCATTAAACTCAATTTTTTTTTATCATATGCAAAGAAACATAGACATCCTTCTTAAAATATATTCACAATATTATTTTCCCATTAGATTGAGGATGTTAAGATGAGATTTGAACAAATTGAGTACCAAATAAGAGAATAATTTAGACCAAAATTTCCAGTGAAAATTGGATCATTATCACTTATAATAATATTTTATATTCCATGTAGCTTTTCATTTTTTTCCATGAATACTTATTCCATGGTAATTTCATTAAGAGGACTCAAAATAGAGAAAATTTGGGAATATTTTGTCATTATATCTACTACCATAATGACATTCTTTTCTTCATATTTATGTAAAATTGTAATATTTTAGGGTGATATGATCAATAATTGATGTGAATTTATTTCCGAAATGATAATTTTGCCACACATATAGCATGAATTATTGTATCTATCTCTAGATCATAAACAACATAAATCTTTCCATATTCCTCTAGTTTCCTAGATTCATAGGCTATAACATTGTTATCATACAATAACACTCCACATAATACTTGTAGGCAAGCATATGTGCACACTATAAAATATTTACTGGGATTAACAATCGTAAGTATAGGGGAAACAATTAATAGATATTTCAACTCATCAAAAAAATTTTGACATTTTTGGGTCTAGAAAAATTAACCCATTTTTTCTATAAAGATGTTATACGGTAAAATGTCTTGGAGAAACCATCAATTAACCTACAATAATAAATTGTAATTTCTATAAAATATTGGGTGTCAACTAAATATTTAGTAATAGGAAAATTGAGAATGGCCTTGACTATTTCATGGTCTATCATGATTCCTTATTTCCATATTGATGAGGCTCATCAATAGGTATATTATAAGTTCCATGATGTCATCCTCAAACTTATTAAACTATCTCTTTCTCACATTTATTTACATTTTTAGTTATATTATGCTTAGTGAGAAGGGTAAGAAGTATTTTCCATACAATGTAGCCTAATGTGGTTTAATTGTATGGAATGTATAATTTTTGAAATATTTTCCATGCACAGGCTCGAAGTAGACAACAAGGAGAGAACCTAAGAGGTTTTTCACCTTATTAACTCCCTCAATCAACCCAAGATCACAACTCTCTCTTTCATCAGCTCGAGGTCATCGGTAGCCAAGCCACTATGAGTGCAAGTGGAGTAATGAGAAACACGATCCACCATCATTGAGTTGAAGGTGAAAAACACTCCTATTTTCTAGGGATATGCTAGAAGCTAGTCTCTTATATAAATAAACAATAATAATATCTCATTAGGATTCAAGTTTTGTTTTCAGCTAGGTAGATATTGAGCTCAAGAACTTGGCACTATTATTGTGATTTTAATATGATGTATTATACCTTTTATTTGATGATCATGAGGAGATTCTTACTGAGTTATAATTGATTTAGTTCCAAAGGGTTGAGGCTCTTGGGTTTTGGCCCCCCCTAGTGGCTTTGGTTCCTCTTTTGTATTTGTATTTCTTCTAGTTTCAAGTATTAATAAGTTTATTTTATTTCAGTAGAATATCCATCAAAATCTGTGGTTGTAGCCTCTACTTCACCTCTCTTATGGGAGCATGAGTGGGAGGAAACAAAACCACAACACAAAAGCATTATGTTTATGATTTCTTGGAAAAATATTTATGTTATTTATATTTTTTTGCATGCGCTTGTTGTAGATTAGAATTTGGTTTTTTGATTAGATCATAGTTTTGGCATAAATTAGAAAGTATTTAAATTCAATTCACCTTTTCCACTATAAGTATTCTCATTTTGTCAATGATAAATGGATGTATGCATGTGATGACTATAGGGATGTGTGTGTCTGCAGGAAAATGAACTTTCACCATTTCCATCTTGAACCCCTTCACCTTCTCTTGTTAACCCTAAATTATGTCCCAAAAATTATGTTTCATAAAATCATTTTCCTAGGATCATCAAGAACATTCCTCCTAGTGAAAAATAGTCCTTTGCGAGGCTCTCATCTTGGATAGGGACATAGGCCATTCTTCAATCATTTATCTTAGTCTCCATCCACCTTTCCATACCCCTAACCCATCATTTTCACGTTCCAAACCCTCTCGGCATCACTCCTATAGCATTACAGGGCCTCCTATAGAAATACATGGCTCCTGTACACCTATAGGACCACTCTCCTTGACCATTTTTTATACCCACTTCAACTTTGAGTTAGTCTAGATTAATGTTGACCCCAGGTTGTGATTCCATGGTCAGGGGAAGCTCCTAGGCCACTACAGGCCTTTCTTTCCTTCAATACAAAAATACAATAGTGTTAGTTTCCTTATCACAGATTTGGTAAATGTAGAATGTTGATTTACATGCAAGTGTAAGCTAGTTAGATGGTACATGAAACTCTGAATTATAGTTTGATATGTCATGCAAGAGTAATTAAATTATTTTCTACAAATAGATTAGGTAGATTGATGAATGATGTAAGATAACATAACTTCCTTTCTACAAGTAGTTTAGATTTTGTCTTTACATGAATTGATTAAATAACCTTTACGAGTTGAATTCAATGAAAATTTTCTTGTCATAGTGAGAGACAACCTCCAGTTTTATCTTCATTAGCAAGCTTTTATTCTAATCCAGTAAGAGGAATGGTTATGGAGCACCTTTGATCAAATGTCCTAGTTGAGGGTGGCATGCATACAATCCCATCTACTGTGCATATAACACTATCACGTCCAATTTTGTAGAAACCCCAGGTTGATAAATAGAGTTGAGTATCCCTTGGGAGTTGTAGCACTCTTGGTACAATACCAGGGCTCACTAGATATTACATGCCCTATTTACTAAATATGATCTTGGTAAAATTTACACTTTCAAAATTTGGCATACAACTGATGTTCTCTTACTGTTTACAACATTATCCTTAGGTGTTGTTCATGTAATTCTACTTTCTTGAAATAATACAAGATATCGCCAATGAAAATCAAGACAAATTTATCAAATTACAAGGTTAAAACACTATTTTCTAGACATGTGAATGTGGTTGGAACATTTGTGAGTGTGAAAATACCACAAAAAATTCATAATGGTTATATATGGCTTTAAAATTAGTCTGATGTATATCCTCATGTTTGCTTTTGAGTTGGTGGTAAATATATCTAAAGCCTATCTTAAAGAAAATTTTCGCTCCCCTTACCTGATCAAATAGATCATTAATTCTAGGTAATGTTTTTTCTTTTTCTTTTTTTCTAATTGTCAGCTTATTCAATTGTTGATAATCAATACTTAGCCTATGAGTGTCATCCTTATTCCTTAATAAAAATATTGGTGCTCCCCTAGGTGAGATAGTTGACCTGATATATCCCTTGTCCAAAAATTCTTGAAGTTTCATTTTTAGATCCGTGAATTGTTGTACACTCATCCTATAGGTATCCTTAACATGAGTGTTGCCCCAGTTGACAATTTAATGGAAATAAATATCTCTTTTCGGTGGTAACCCGGGAATTTCATTTGGAAAAACATCCTTGAATTCCCACACCACTAAAAAGTCACCCAAAGTATTTTCTTTAATTTCATATGTCAAATATTCCACTTGTGTTGCAAACAATTTACAAACCTTCCTTGCACATATTTTCAATTGTAAGTTTGATAACTGTCTGTTTCATATTGGTCTAGGTATACCTCAAATAACTTATAACTCTACCTGATTAATGGTCAAGTAATTATAATTTTGAGGTTTTTATTGATTAATCTCTGATTTTTCAACTATTTCATAGCCACTGATTCATCATAAGATCCTAGGGGTTGGACATTATGTTTTAAATCCATTCAAATTAAGAGGATACTAATTAACCAAGATAGTAATCTTCTTTATTGAACCAGTTCTTAATTGTAACAACCAATCATTTTTATATTTTTCCATGTGTCAACTTAAATTTGTCCACTAATTTTTTATTCACATAACTTAAACTAGCTTCTCGGTCTATTAAAATTGACACAATTTAGTTCAGAATGGTACCTTCTATTTCAATCATAGTAGATTGATGTTCAACTTGTCAATCCCCTAGTGATACATTAATTTTGGGAATATTTATATCTATGTCGTTTACTATATATCCTTCTTATATATTGTGAAAATCACAATTTGATTTGAAATTATATGAGACATTTTCATTAAGAGGAGGCTCCCCATAGCCCCAACACTTCAATGGCTCTCTTTCTCTTTAATTAGCTCTTTTACCATTTAAATTTGTTGGTATAGATCTTGTTTTTGACTAAAAGTTTTGGTGACTATTGTTTGTATTAAAATTTATTCTCTAATGATTCTTAATATAATTCTTCAAGGAAGAATATTTGAACCCTTTATTCCATTGCTTAATCCTAACCTTTTTAATATTTTTCTAGGCTTTGAAACTATAATTTATTTTATTAGATTGTGGGTAACATATTCTATCCTTTCATATAGATTAATCCATAGTTTTGGGATTGTCATACTTAGTATTCTCTTTGAAGGAAACGGGTAAACAATTGATAAATCATAGACTTTAGGCTTTCTCCTCATAAATGAATTTTATTGTTGATGGTGTCAGATATTCTACCAACATTAAGGGTTATCCCTAGTATAAAGCCCCAATTAATCTCTATATTGTTTTAGATAGGAGTCCCATATGGTATATTGATCTTACTGTCATTTTTCTTAACACATGTTATGCTTTGGCACAAATTAGTATTATGTGAGAAAATAAGATAACTTTTGATAGCTACAAGTAAAAATATATTGTGAGATACTTACATATACTATGCATACAATATCAATATGACCAAAATGAAAATCATGAACCTTCACCAGAACAATGTTAGCGTTACTCTAATAAAGATGCAAGTAAAGAAAGTAATTATTAATCTATTGAAAAATATTCCGCAACCGATCAATTTCATTAAGACATAAAGGAATGAATTTCAAATCATATTTGTATTAGAGACAAAAAATTAGTGTGTTGTCTTCAACACATCAAAATGAAAATACATACCATAAACCATCACAACATTAGTGTTATAATGCCTCACAATGCCTCACAATATGTGTGTGAAACAATTTCTAATATCTTAAAGGTTATGATGATTAAGTAGAAGTATCACAATGAAAAATTAGAAGAAAAACTCATTTGATCTAATATTAAAACATAAAATGTACCACTTTCTTCTCAAAAGGAGCATACAATCTCTCTAAAATATGCTTACAAAAGAACCAAATTATAAATTCCCTTCACTTTTCCAATGAGGGTCTACTTATAGGAAATGAGATGACCTTTTTCCTCTCATGTGAATCTTGGGCTTCAGTCACCACTCTTGGAATTTTATGTTAACTTTGGAAATCCTTGTGAACTTTCAAATTCTACATGTCTTCTCATTTTATTTATATTTTCTAATTACAAAATTTATATTTTATAAAATTATATTCAAAATTATGAAAAATAAAAATAAAATACATTCATATGAAAATTTGAGTAATTTGTAGCTTTGGCGTTAAGACAAGAATCTCTTTTGTAATATACTCATATCATGATTTCTATTCAACTTCTATGTCGTTCACTTTCTATGCTAGCTCTAGGTTATATCTCTTTCAGCCCTCTAAATCATCTAGTAATATCTTCCTTTAATCCGCGTGTATCTTATTCCAAAGCATTCTCAGCTCATTGTGCAACTTGACTCGTTCGGAAACACATTGAAGAACGATATCTTTGGATACTTATAAGTATTCTTTAATAGTTACATACTTTATGCCATCAAGTATCTCCTTTAGTTACCACATGATGACGTCTCCTGGTTTCACCTCTCTTGGTATACCAACTGATGGTATCTTATGTACTTCGATTAGAGCCTCTAATAAAAAATGCAACTTAATATAGGCTGATATAATGTTAGATATTATGTTGTTTAGCTATCCATGTGTTCATATAAGTATATATTTCTTCACCCTATCTATCTCAAACTGAAAGTATATATTTCTTATTTCATACTTATTTCATATAAGTATCTATTTCTTCACCCTATCTACCTTTCTTGGGCGATTCTACCAATGCATTCAGATATTATGTGCCCCATTCTTTAAGAAAGTCGATAGTCATGAGAGATTTATTTAAAATCCTCACCCTTTCTCACAACTCCTTTTGTATTTAAAATAAAGTTGCTACTACCTTATGCAATGTGATAATTTCATCATGTACATATTTCACAATGTCTTCTAACTCCTTTAATTCTTCAAGGATCGAAGATTGTAATCCTTCTGTAATAGAAAATTTTGAATACACATTCTGATTTCCTATAAGGAGTTATTCATTTTGTTGTGTTGCATCTCCCAATTATTTATTTAATATATCAACTTTTAGGATGCGAAACCAATATGCGAAACCAATATTCCTCTCTATAGTTGTTGCCAAATCCTTCCCCAATAAAGATATTTCTTTTGGATTGGTCCTCATGTTTACAATGATATATTTATCTAGGTTAATGGATATAGGGTGATATGGCTCATTATGGAATTGTTTCCTCCACTATTTAGTGATTTTATTGTTAAAATGAGAAAAAGTGAAATTGTAAATATTTAATATCCTTTATTATCCTGCTGCTGGGATAACCATTTCCCTACGCGAGGGATGTCCTCCTATGAGAGGAGTTGGAAGCTATATGTTTAAAGTGGCCACAATTGGTTTAGATTTGAAATAGTTCAATATTTCCTCTTTTTCTTTAGCATTATATAATTCATGGTGATTAGATATTCTAATTTCTTTGCTATTTGTTCCTCATATTTCCTCTTCTTACTCTCTTTAGCAAGTTTCTTATTTTTCTCTTCTTCTTTTTCCTACTGCTGCTCTAAAGCTTCTTCTTATTTAGTTTTTCTCATTTCTTCATTTTTCTTTCTCATGGAATATTTAATAGGTATTTCTTGTTCTTCTCTTTGTTTTGTTTCATGTTTCCTCTTTTCTGCTTCTTCACACTCTTTCTTCTTATTTTCTTCTTCAGTTGCCTTCTTAGAATCTATGTTGGCTTTGAGTCTCTTGTTTCTTTCCCTTGTAGCTTCCTACACTTTTTGTCTCTTTAATTCAATATTTTTTTTTAATTTTCATCTCCTCATGGTCTCCTCCATTTGGCTCATCTAGAACACTTGCTACGTTGGAAGGGCCAACTTCTTCGCTGTTCTAATTTCTCTAGAAGAATTGCAATTTTTCTTTACTTTCTCTTACTGTTTCAAATAAATCGAGCCATACGCCTATCATATATAATTTTTCCACAATGTTGTGTAGTTATGCCTCTAACAAAGTTCCTAATAAAAAAATAATTTTTACCTCAAAAGGAGAACTCTACTCAAAAAAGCCCAAAAAAACATGAAAAAAAGAACCTGAAAATGTTAGAAAAATGTTATTTTTTGGGTAAATTTTCAATATTTATGTTAAAAATGGAAATAAAAACCAATTTTGTTTGCGCAAAAGACATGAAAAAACACGTGCAACTTTATGTTGCATCAACACTCTTTTTTTGGGTTAAAACATAATTTTTTTAACAATAGCATTATAATTTAAAATCTTTGCGCACTAAACATGAAAAAAAAACCTAAAACAAAAAAATATTGATGTTGGTTGCAATGACGTTGAAAAAAAATGTCTTGGCTCAAAAAATTATTAAAATTCTAATATTTTTCAACAATACTTTGAAGATAAAATATCATGAATCCAAGAAACCCTAAAAATTCTAACAATTTTTTACCATGGCGTTAGATATAAATATCATGACTAAAAATGTTAAACTTTTGGCATTTTTCAACCATGGCATTATGATAAAATATCATGACTCCGAAAAACCTTAAAATTTTAACATTTTCTAGCCATGGAATTAAAAACAAATATCATGACTATAACAAACCTTGCATTTTCAAAATATTTCAAGATAAAAGGTCATGATTAAATTAAACCTTAAAACAAATATCTATACAAAAATTCATTGTACCAAATGCTAAAAATATAATTCATTTAAAATCATAGCCTAAGACAACTTGGCGCATTCCAACAAAAACTTGAAAATGAACCATGAAATTGATACATGGTGGGGGCATGCTTGAACTATTGCAATGAAAACTTAAAAATCAACCATCAAATTAACATATAGTGGAAATAAAATTGATTCATTGTAACTAAAACTAAAAAATCAACTCTGAAATTGACACATATTGCAGTGATGTTGCTAGTCGAACATCCATCGGGAGAGCCCTTATAACAAAAAATAAGTCAATAAAATTAAAAGTGAAAACAAAAAACAAAACTAAATAATAATAATAATAATAATAAGTAAAAATCCGACGGAGTGTAGTTCAATTGGTAATTGCCTTGTTCCGAAATCATTGTAAAGCACAAGATTCAATGTTCAATTTGTGACAAAAAAATAATAATAATAAATAAAAAGCTAAATTAAAATTCTCAAAAAAAAAAAATTAAAATTAAATCTAACCCACATGGAAAAAAGAAGAAGCAAAAAAACACAAAAAAAACACTTAAGTGATGAAAACTCAAACATTCAAAAATAAGAAAAAACCAAAAAAAATACTATTATATATGTGTGTGTGTGTGTGTGTGTGTTTGTTTGTTTATGTTTTTCTTAATAGTTTTATATCTATAGTTTTAAATTTTAAAATTTTAAATAACATTTATATTCGTTTTTTCAATTTTCTTATTCTCATATTTTTGAAGTAAAAATTGATTTTATTTATAATGTTTTAATTTTTTTCTGTATAATTTTTTTGTTTTGTTTTTTTTTTGGTAAAGTATTTGTTTTAAATGTTTTTTTTCAATTTATTTCTTTAATTTTACACTTTTTTTTTCCATTTTGTAAGTTCAATGTGTTCATGTCCAAGAATAACACCTGAATAGGGTGGGGAATTGAACTAGTGACTCAACATCTAGGAGTGCCTTAACAAGGCACCTCATCATCATCAATCCAAAACTCCATATACTAATTTTAAACAATTTAGTTATAATTTGATACTTTGAATTATTTCTTAAATATGTTTATTTTTATCTTTATTTTTGGCAATAATTTTTTATTTTTTTATTTTTACTTAAATTTCTATGTGAATCTTTAATTTTGAAAAAAAAAAAAAATCTTATGATCTCTAGACATAAACTTCATAAAAAATTCATTAAAATTGTTATTTTTTCCTTTTTTTTTAGCATTTTTTTTTCTTTAAAACTCCTTTATTTCACATGTCATTTTCAACAAAAAAAAAAAAAAAAAAAAAAAGGACCTAACATGTATATATTTTCAATTATATCTATATGAAAAATCTTTTTTTTTGGGTCAATTGTTCAAAATTATTATGGTTTTAGTGACACTTATTTTATGTGCACTAAAATATTAATTAATGATATATGTGTGTGTGTGTGTGTGTTTGTAATTGGTAACTTCAAAATATTAATTTTATAATTTTTTTCAACTTTGCAAAGAAATAAAAGATTTCACTACAAAGAAACATTGTAAGGAAATATAAAAAACACAAACTTGAAATATGCTTAAAAAAAAGCATCTTAGGAAGAAAATGGAAGAAGAAGAAGAAGAAGATGTCTTGAAAAATGGTTAGATAACCAACATTTTAAAAAATATGAATATTTAAGATATAAAAAAATTTAAAGTGTCAAAAATATTCCCTCTAAAAAAGGTTTATGGTGCTTCAACACTTTTCAAAATCCGCATGAAATCACCAACAATTTAAAATATATATCCATAGTTAATATATCAAAAAACTTAAAATGTAAAAACTAAATCGAAAAAAAAGGGTTGATGTTGCATCAATGTTTTTCAAAATCAACATGAAAAGCACTAACATTTTAAGAAAAATGTTCATTAAGAAAATTTAAAGTGTTACAAATATGCTAGAAAAAGATGTGTTTTGAATCAACACTTCTCAAAATCGGATGATTTTTTCTACTTGTAAAAAGTGAGAACTCGATCATGTTCTCATTTGATTAGTAATTGTGCTTTCTAGGATCATATCAGTGATATCCCATTTCACCAAGCTTAACATTCTCTAATTATTTCATTTCTTATTTTGCCAAATTAAATCTCTTTAGGTTAAATGATATTATGCGCAATGAGAATATTGGCCACCTCATCTTCTTTGATTTTTTTTTGTGATCGAGATAACCCAATCGATAGATGATAACTAAGATCTTGCAACACCGCCTTTGTTGGTCAAAAATAAAAGCATAAGATATGAGCTCATGTATGCTCCAAAGACTGATAAATATTCTCTTGGGCGACGTGAACCAATCTGTGATATCTACTAAATATGATCTAGCTTTATCTTACATGCATGGTGCTTCAATGCCAAACAACGTATGATATAATTTTTAGATGAAGAATTAATTTATCTTTAAATATACTTGAATGTAACTTGTTTCCCATAGTATTGTGCAATATATGTGTACCAAAGGTATTTCCTTGGTAAAGGCCCATTTCCATTCCATCTGTGGGAACTCACTCTTTGTGCATATTGTAACACACCTAGGTTAAAAGTCATGTAATAAAGTTAATAAAGGAAAAAATAAGACCAAGTTCATGGGACACTTATTCCAAGATGAATTTCAAGAAAAATATCCTAGTGTGCATCACTTGTTGTTTATTATGGCTAAGGGGAAATTGGAAAAGACAATGGAAAAGGTTTTGGAAAGGAAAAAATACATTATTGGTATTTTATTTAAAAAAATAAAGAAAATTAGGAGAAAAGGGAGTTGAAGGTCACAGATTGCAATTTATGAGGAAATTGAAGGAAAATAGAGGAGAAATGAAGAAATTAGAGGCAGCAATGATAAAAAGGTTTCAAAGCATCAGTTTGGAGCTTTTTGTCAATTCATTTTTGGAATTTGTTTGAGAGAGGAGAAGAAAACTAAAAGGATAAAGCAAACAAGCAAAGGAAATCAAGGATCAAGAAAGAAAAGTTTTGATCAAGTGGCTTCATTGGAAA
The DNA here is from genome assembly GCA_034641835.2 of Pinus albicaulis. Classification (NCBI taxonomy): domain Eukaryota; kingdom Viridiplantae; phylum Streptophyta; class Pinopsida; order Pinales; family Pinaceae; genus Pinus; species Pinus albicaulis. Next base: position 1,287,967,419 of record CM076582.1, read on the forward strand.
TACTTGCAGGTAATAGGTTGCATGTATGATTTTCTAGCTTCTTTTGGCATGCATGATATATGCATATGTGTATGTGCTTCATTTTTTATCATTGTCATCGGATTTACTGGTTTAATAGTTTTTTAGGTCTTTGCTTGTCATTTTTGGATAGCCATGGTCTGATGGGATTCATTCTTTGTTGAGATTTGGATTTCTAGAAGGTTTTTTTATATGGGTGAGGTGGCCTCAGGTGAATTCCAAGGGTTGGGTGTGGAGATGGCTTTCTCTGGAAAGCCATCAACAGGTGGGTGGAGACAAGAAAATTCCTTAAGGGATGGTGAAGCAATTATGAGGCATCCAATCTTGGTTTGTTTTTGTGATCCCATGACTTTTTTAAGCAATATTACAATAGTATGAGGGTGGAGGTGGCTTACCCTCTGGATTCCCCTGGATTTTATGCATAATTTTATCACATGATATCCCACATTCATGCTTGGAAAATGGCAAGAGGTGGTTGGCTACAAGAACGATTTGGTTCAGCTCAATCTATGGTGGGTGGTACATGGAAGTCCTTAACTTGGTTGGATTTTTCATATGAATAATAAGAGCCCTTTCTCATTTTATTTAATGAGTAATTATATTTTTTATTATGTGGCTTTAATGGATATGTTACCATAGTTATTTATCTAGTTATATGCAGGTTATAAGCATGGTTTTATGACATATTCAAGTTATGTCTCTTATCATTTTTTTGCTTCTAAATGACTAGTTAATGAATGCATGGCATAATAGATGTTATTGCAGCTATTGTGAGAGGACATTAGACATTATCAATTTTTCTGAGATAATTTCCAGATACCTATGTTCATATATGCATTCATGACTTGTAGATTTCATGTTTACCATGTGTTCGATGAACTGAATGTCATGTTTAGATTGGGTTAGGTCAATTCCTTGATTAAATTTTCGGTTAGAGGATTTTTATTTGTGTCATTTATTATTCTGGAAAGCTATGTCAAGTTATGGGTAGTGGTCTGGATACTAGCCCTAAAAAAGTGGCTCAAATCCTATAGTCACAAGCACAAAACTGGGTGAAAAACACTGTAGCCACTCCCTTGTAGGAATCGTGCATTAGACTGGAGGGTTACAGTCAAAATCAGAAAGTGGTATGCCATTTTTTAGGTCTCCATATCAGTGAAAAGGTAGTTTAACTTAGATTTTGGACACTTGGTAGAGTGTAGTTTAGCCCTTATGGTTCTTGTAGCACTTAAGGAAGGTCAGTTAAGTCTTGGTTTTTCAACTCCATTTCCTTAAGTTTATCTAGAAGGTTTAGTCATGTCATAGTAACCCTCATTTCATGTTTACCCAAGCAGACAAATGAAAGTGGCTAGATATTGGAGGTGGCATTAGAGAGTGCTATCAGAGCAGGTTGCACTCTCATTGGGTGGTATGTTTATGGTTAGCCCATTCGGCCCAATCGGCTAGATGCATATTTTTAGGCATGCATTTTCATGGTAATTCTTGTCATGAATGAGGTCAATGTATGTGGTTGTTATGGTCATGCATGATGTTGGAATAATGATATGATTACGATTACACATGTATCATGCTAATTTGGACTGATTTTTCAGATGAGATAAGTCTCCAATTAAATTCACTGAGGTATGTTGATTATGTTTATATTTTTTTTATCTGACATGGTATACTTGCAGGAAGAAGATAATCGAAGATGATGATAAAAATGGTAGACTACAGTTCGCATGACTCTCCTCACCGATCACTTGGGAAATAAGGAGGTGAAAATTCTACTCGTATAGCAAATACATTGATGAGTTAAAGGGTAGAGATAAAATGTTGCAAGGAAGACAATGATATGTTTGTTGAGGCTCGGGAAATACTTCCAAGGGCTCATGAAAAGTTAGCACAAGTCAATGTAGAGACCCTTCATATTTTCTCATACTTGCAAAGAAAAGGTCAATTGAGGATTGGTCAAGAACAGGAAGAGAACACTAATGGGGCATATGGTAGTAGGTCTCAGACAGGATACAGGTTGGATAGACGGGACACAGTTAGAGATGGCATATCATTGATACACCTTATAGGAGGACTGGTATGTATGGGTATCAACCTAGTTCCTCATCTAGGATACATCATCATAGTCGTCACCATCATCATCCTTATAGGAAGAGTGAGTACTTTTTTTGGGAGTTCAAGAAAGTCAAGCCCCCTACATTTGATGGAGAGATGAATAAGTCAGAAGATGCAAGGTGATGGTTGCTTTAGATTAATAAATTCTTCAGATTGCATAACTATTCAAAGAACATGAAAGAAAAAATATTTACCTTCAGTCTTAAAGGGAAAGAAGACATTTGGTTGTAATACGTGAATAATTTGAAGGGTATTTGAGAAGAAGAGATTATTTGGGGTGATTTTGGTGTCGAGTGTTTTATAGTATTTCCACGTTGGGCATAGTGGGGAGTCACATGGGGGCATAGCCTCCCCTCTCAGTGGGTTTGTACGGGGGCGGTATCCCCCCTACACGAGATTTGGGGCGGCGTCTTGAGAAATATTTTTTGGAGCGTATAATAGGGGGGGGGGGCTACCTATGGTTTTTTGCATGGGTTTTGCACGTGGTTTTGGGCATGATGGTTTTTTGCCCATGGTATTTTGTATATCTGGTAAAGGAAACTATGGCTATGTTATAATCCAGGGTTAATGGATCGGGGTTTACAAATGCTTCAACATGTATATATATGTATTGTAAAATTACAATAAATATAATGAAAAATCAATTTGCTAGTCTTGGTTTTGGGATCGATGGGAAAATATCTGTCTCATCTTATCAGGTCTATGGTAAGCCCTTTTTAGTGGGAGATATGTGGGATTGATTCTTTTGGTGAAAGAAGACGATAAGAAATGGAAAGATAGATATCAAAAAATTTAACAGTTAGGTTTTTGAGCTGTGGAAGCTCAATATGGAGGATTTTTGGGTGGATTAAAATAAGTTGATCATGGTATATCTGGGTACTAAACCAATGATAATGTCATATGAATAATAGGAAAAATTGTATCCGAAAGAAAATAGAGGCAATATGGTTTTGTATCTCATATTCAGTATTTTTGAATGTATCAGGGGAAGCTACGATGAAGTCTTTATGGGACAAGTTATGAAATTTGTATGAATCTAAAACTCTGGAAAATAAGTTATTCGTGCAAAAAAAATTGTATAACCTGAGGATGAAGGATGGAGTCTTGGTGATAGAGCATCTTAACGCGTTTAATACTATGTTAATCAATTTTTTATCTATTTCTATTAAAATTTCAGATAAAGATAAGAGAATGAGTTTCTTTTGTTCTCTACCAAATTCGTGGGATAGTATGGTTTTTGAAATAGGTAGTAATACATAAACCTTTAATTTTGATGAAATAGTATCATCCTTTGTTTTCGTAGGACATGAGATAGAAAAATATGGATGGCCAGAATGGATATGTCATGTATGTGCAAGGACGGTCCCATAACATAAACAAAAATAAGTCCTCGAGTGGGAGGTATAAATCTAGAGGGAGATATAAATCTCCAGGAAAACCTATAAATGTGTGCTGGAAATGTGGAAAGGAAGGGAACTACGAAAAGGGCTATAGATCTAAATATCCTAAGAAAGGAAAGGGATTTGATGATGCTACTTATGCAGAGGTGGCAACCACCTCATATGAAGGTGGGGATGTGTACTTGGCTTCTTCTTGGAGTGCACATGTAGATCATGAGGCATGGTTTATTGACTAAGTTGCATCCTTTCACTTCACTTCCCATAGGGAGTTGTTCTGCGATTATGAGAAACATGATGGTGGTGACGTCTTATTAGGGTATGACACGAAGGCTAGAATTTATGGATGTAGAAAATTCAAGATGAATTTTCAAGGTGGAAGGATTAAAACACTTCATGTTGTTCTACATATTCATGCATTGGCCAGAAATTTGATTTTTGTAGGAAATATGGATGATGCAATTGTAAAAACAATGTTCGAAAAGGATACATGCAAGATGGTTTGGGGAGCGCTGGTATTGATCTGGGGAGTTTGTATTGGAACTATGTACAAGATTTTGGGTAGCATTGTTATTGATGGGTGCAACATTTATGTGGTTCCTGAAAGTGGAGCTGAAAACCTTGTGGTCTCTGGAGAAAATACCATGTTATGGCATCAAAGTCTTGGAAATATTGAAGAGAAGGGCCTTTGAATACTACATGGTAATGGTATGATAGAAAGTATGCCTAATTTCTCTCTAGATTTCAAATTTTTTCAGCATTGTGTATATATGAAGTAGAATCAGGTGATTTTACCTTAGGTTATAAGAGGGAAAATAAGATACTAGAGCTTGTGCAGAGTGATGAGTTTGGATTTATGTCGGTTCCATCATTGGGTAATTTTGTGTACTATGGATCATTTATAGATGACTTCTCAAGTAATACATGGATATATTTCCTTAGGAAAAATTCTGAATTCTTTGACAGGTTTAAATAATTTAAGGCTCTGGTGGAAAACAAGATAGAGAAGAAGACAAAGGTGTTGAGGATAGATAATAGTGGAGAATTATGCAAGAAGGAATTTGAAGAGCTCTATAAGTGTGGTATAGCATGACAGAAGACTACTCCATATACACCTCAAAAAAATGGATTTTTATAAATAATGAACATCACGTTGATGGAAAAGGCAAGAAGCATGCTCAATGGTGTTGGGTTAGGACATGAATTCTGGGTTGAGGCGGTGGAGACTACAAGTTACCTACTTAATAGATCACCTTCATCAGAGTTGGAGGATAAGACTCCAAATGAGGTATGGATTGGCAATAAACCCTCTCTCTCACATCTGATGGTATTTGATTGTGATGCATATGTACATGTTCCAAAGGAGAAAGATCTCAGTTGGATAGTAAATATGAAAGGTGCATTTTTATTGGGTATAAAGATGGTTGAAAATGTTATAATATTTGGAACCTAGAAACAAGGAAGGTTGTGTACAACCGAGATGTGGTGTTGAGAGAGGTAAGATATGTTATTAAACATGAATTCCTACCAAAGGAACTTGAGAATATAGAGTTTTCGATAAATGAGGAAGAATCAAACTCTACATTAGAACAAAAATTAGAAGATGAAGAGACACAAACTCTAGTTGTGAGAATATTGGTTTGATAAAGAAGGCACCCAAAAAGCTATACTCCATCTGATTTCTGTTCACATTTTGCTTTATCTATTATGGATGATAATTAGAGAACTGTCAGGGAGGCAGTAGATTTAGAGGGTGGAAAAATATGGAAAGAGGCCATATTTGATGAAATGGCATCTTTGGACAAAAATGAGAGTTGAGATCTGGTGGAGTTGCCATCTGGAAGGAAACCCATTCAAAGAAAATGGGTGTTTAAGAAGAAGATGAATGAATAAGGTAAGGTGGATAAATACAAAGCTCTTTTGGTAGCAAAAGGTTATTCCCAATTGTCGGGAATTGATTTTGGAGATATATTTTCTCTTGTTTCCAAGTTAGCTTCCATTAGATTACTTTTATTTGTTGTTGTTGCCTTTTGATTTAAGGTATAACATATGGATGTGAAGACAAAATTTCTTCATGGGGATTTGGAAGAAGAGATCTACATGAAGAAAACTAAAGGAATTTCTGTGAAGGGTAAGAAAGAACTATTATTAAGATTAAATAGGTCTTTGTATGGGTTAAAACATTCACCTAGGATGTGGTATGAAAAATTTGATACATATATACAGATACTTGGCTTCACAAGAAGAAAATTGGATCACTATGCCTATTTTAAGTTAATTTCTGACAGTGATATTTATTTGGTCTTCTATGTAGATGATATGTTGCTGATTGGAAATGACAAAGAAATTATCCAGGATTTGAAGACTCAATTGTCCTCCAAATTCTACATGAAGGATCTTGGTGTTACAAAATATATTTTGGGCATGGAAATTAAATGAGATAGGGCAAAGAGGAAGCTTTTTTTAAACCATAGGAAGTATGTCAAGACAATACTACAGAGGTTTAATATGTAGGATAGTAAATCATTGAAGGTTCTTATCCATGTAGGTGTAAAGTTATATATTTGAACAGTGTCCCAAGACACAAGAAGAGGAAGAGGGCATGTCTCGTGTTGCATATTACAGTGAATTCAATAGCTTGATGTATGAAATGGTTTGTACTAGACCATAGATTGCAGATGCAGTGGGAGTATTGAGTAGGTTTATTTCAAAACCAGGGAAGGAGCATTGGAAAATAATGAAGTGAGTTTTCAGGGATTTGTGTGGCACTAGTGATTATATTTTTTTCTACCACTGAAGAATAGATACGGATTTATGCAGGAACACAATAAAATACAGAAATGGATATAAACACAGAGATTCAATGGAAATAATGTTTCATTTCATTAATATCAAATAAGAAAAATATGCTTACAGACATAATGGAAATAAAATAGCTACGGTGTTGGTAGCTTATCTCTGAGAAGAGATGTGGTGGCTACAGGCCTCTGAAATATGTTACAATGAGGCTCGAGGGTGTATTTATTATTTAGAAACAATGGAAAACACTACACATCGAAAAACCTAACCCTAGGAGATGAAGCGCCAAAATTATGGGCCCCGTTTGGGTAAATTGGTGTTTCAGCTTCCCAGGGATGTAAATTTGGCATACGATCTCCATTTGACGCGCACCATACCTCGTTACAAATATTTTTCCAAGGAGTAAAACTTTCGGTGTCAGAAAAATCAATACATGGACCCGTGATGTTCTTGGTTTTCCCAAAAAAACATCGTTTAAGGCCTCAAAATGGCTCCGGAAGTTCAAGAGTTGGAAAAATGCTAACAATAGTAAGTGGTGCAAAAATTGAAAAAAATTAAATAACCGATGGTGGGCGTTCAAATTGAATAGGTGGGTGACCACCAACATCCACCTAGATCATTGAGCCCAAAAACGGCTCCGGAAGTTCAAGAACTGAAAACCTACTAAAAATAGTAAGTTGTGTTGAAAGTGAAAAACTAAAAGAACCGATAGTGAGGGTCGAAATGGAATAGGTGGGTGGCCACCAATATCCACCTGGATCATCCCCCCCCCCCCATAGGAAGAAATGGTCCCCATTAAATTGAGATCCTCCATGAGATGAGGCAAATTTTGTTGAACTAGGTATTATATTTTTGGAATATGTCATGGACCTGCGGGTGGACATGCTGGATGAATTCAGTAAATTTGGTTTCTTTATCATCCTTAGACAATGCATGTGTGGATTATGTCTGTGTGGTTGCATAAGATATGGAAATATCAAGCGGTGGTACACCTGGGGTCATACCAATGGAGTGCTTGACCTGATAGTGTAGAGGAACCTCTGTGGGTGAGGAGAAAATGTCTTCGTATTCCTTCATGCCATTTTCCATATGCTGCTTCCGTGCAGGGGAGCCCTGTTTTGATACTGTGGCCACAATATTATTCTTTCCTTGTGAGCGAATGGTAATTCAAATAAATTTCCTGGTTTGGGAAACAATCTTACTGCGTTGTTTTGTAGTAGTCAAAGAGATGGCAGGAGGCGGTACTACCTCTGGTATCCTGTACAAGTTATTTCTAGAAGTAATAATAACAACACGAGGCCTAGACTCATATACAACATGTTTCCTCCACAAGTATGGTTGGCCCAATAATACATCAAACACATCAAGAGGATCAACATCACACAATACCTCATCCTTGAATGGCTTGATGTTGTACGGAAGAAGGCACTCTTGGCAGACACGAAGATCTCTCCCTTCGTGAAGCCACCTGCTGGTATACGGCTACGGGTGTGCTATGGTCGGTAGGCCCAGCCGCTTCACAACATCTGATGAAAGGAGGTTCTTTTGGCTTCCTCTATCGGAAAGGAATTGTAGTGGAGAACCCTTCACCCACATCTATGAATGGAAGAGGTGCTCCCCCTCCTCTGGATCCTCAAGATGCTCCCCCTAGATTTTGGTGGTGGAAACAATGTCACTAGGATCCGAATCAATGATATTCTTTCCTTTGTCATACCCTCTTCTAGTTCTAACTTGGGATCAGAACATGCATATGATTTGGGTGCCTTTAGTTTGACCACCAATGACTATTTGGCTCAACACTCGTTTGTGCTGTGAGTGGGGTTGTTGTGAAATTCACACCACTTCCCCGTGTCCTCCTTTGGATATGTAGTGGTGTTATGAGTCACCCCACTTTGGCTCTGCCCCTTGTTCTGTGGTTTGGGGGCACCTTTCCCTGGCCTTAGATTTGCAGATCCAAAGTCTCGCTTCTTCTGCTTAAGTTTCCACTCGATCTTGGAAGCATAGTGATATGCCATGCCAAGCAAGGTAATTGTTAGACTCATGTAATTTATAGTATCACAAGGTGACTGATCACTGATTAGACGTTTTATATGTTGAAAATAATATTCTATGGCTATCATTTATTTTCAGAGAAGAAAGGGAGACCCTAACTGTCAAAGAGCATCAAATGAATCAATTTTCCTTATAGTTCAATGGAAAGAGAAAAATTGTTACTGATAAGATAATGGTGATCATAACCTCATTCCTGCCCTCATTTCATTTCATTCACCCTCCTTGTCCCCCATTTTCCCAAATCCTAAACTTCAATGCTCTAAAATCTCATTTAAAACCTAAGACCTTTTCTATACTAAATTCCTAAATTATATGATTATAATCTCTACCCACCCATAGAACAGTTGCATACCATTAAACTTTACCCCTTTCCCACACTTCGCAGCCTGCAAGTTTTAGCCATCTCCTTTTAGTTCATCACCAAAACATAAAATGCCACCGATGGGATTTGGTAGGACCCATCCAGCCTTCGAAAATTACCAAAACCCGCATATAAGCCTTTGAAACTACATAGTTTCGTAGTCGCACATTGCAAGTGTCAAACAATTGTCATGGAAGGGTAAAGGTTAAAATCACCGACATGCGACATGAGATGCGGTGGGACCCGAGCGAAGATCACAAATCACAAATTTTATAAAAACAAGTGCGAAGGAAAAATGTTAAATTCACCGATATGCGACATGAGGTGGCGTGGCAGGTGACAGGGTAGGTGACGTAGCATGGTGACGTGGATTTGACCCCACATATTGCAGATAACCCATGATGACATGGAATATGACCTAGCAGGGTAACGTGGCAGTGACGTGACCCTAGCCCACATAGCACGCATCACAAGTTTTAAAGAAGAAATGAAAATGGAAAATTTTAAAGCTACCAAGTTGCGATGTACGATGGGTGGGACCCGATCGCAAGGTGCACATCACAAGTTTTAAAGGACAGTGTGAAGGAAAGTTAAAAAATAGTGATTGTGAAGTGCGATATTAGCACGGATGTGATGTCTCTCAGAGCTAAGATCTGAAAGTTTTGAAGTTCATGCGGACCCACCTGCTCTTCTCCCCATCATTTCTAAGTTAAACCCCTCATAGCTCCCCACTATATCCACGCACCTCCACACATCATACGACCCACAACGTTTTTCGGCCTCCTCATGGCATTTTAAATTTATCATGAGGGAGAGGGGGGTGGGTTTCCAGAATGGGCAGTATCCAATACTGCCCATCTGTCTACGTGTCCCTCTCAAGATTACTTCGCACCCCCCTTTTCCAATAGCACTTACCACCATCACCCTCCTTCGAAAAAGTGTTCCCACCGTCCTCCCAAACCGTTGCCGATGTATGATCATTTTTGATGCCACCATGCCACATCCTCCATCATGCATCCCCCTCTGCAAACCACCATCCCTCCATGACTGGGAATATTTGGTTTGAAACTCATTCAGTGGAGAAATGAGGTGAAACATGACCAAAAGGGCTCGGGCAGAAAAAAGACACCATAGGTTGAGTCCGGTAGTAAAGGGAGTTTCATGCAAACAAGTTATGATTATAACAACAGAGACTAAAGGGGCAGCAAAACCAGCATCAATAAATTAAAGTGGCCAGAAATGAGCAGCTTCGATTACCCAACGCATGTTTTTCTATAAAACAAAGCCAGATGTCAGAGCCTCCATTGGCTGCCTCTTTGAAACAATCATAGCCACCTTCATAACTTACTGTTTGATCTTCTGAGGATCCATTGAAGTGTTTGGATCTACGAAGAGTTTTCCATAATTAGTTCCAGAGGTGTTTGTTTTCAGTGATGTCTAAATCAGGCATTGCATGGCCACAGTTGTCATTTTATACTTATTTGTAATAATTGAAGTTTGCCAGAGTAGATTAGGGAAACCGACTTAGTTGTTAGTTAAATACTACTAGAATTCTAATTATCAAGGGTTGGATATTTCAGCACCTGTATTGTAAGAAGTAGTATTGGAGCACCGTAATTTTGGAGCTGGACATCGATAATCAAAGATTGTTTAGAGGATTCTTCAGCTGTGTTAAAGTGGTGATCTATTTCTTCTTTGTTTAAATGTTTCCATTGTTTTCTCTACTATGTATCTGCTCATCTAATTGTAAATCAGAAATTTTAGATTAAGATTCACTCTCGGAGCACCTTAATTTTGTTTTCATTTACAATCTGAATGTTTTCTATTGATGTCTGATTAAAGAATTCTTAACTATTCTTTAGTCACTACTAAACATTATTGTTTCTTTCACCTCATAATTCATACAAATCTTAAGATCCATTTACAACAGTTAGCTTTCCCTATGATTTTCTCTTGATTTTGATGTGCCATTCTAGCCTTTGACTCCATTGCCCAATGGAATAACCTCTACAGCCCCATCTGTCCAACCACACAACCAATCAAACAAACAACCCTCCATCAATGTAACTAGCATAATATTAGCATTTATAATTATCAAGCTAAATCATAAAATAGAAAGAGCCATCTTTGAGTCTATGAAGGCTAGGTCCTTGACTCCAAAGTGGCTTGATGTTGTGCTTTATAGTTTAGTTTTTCCAATCTTCTAAATTATAGAGTGTTAAAAATAATGTCGAGGAACTTCATTTCCTCCTGAATGTATCTGTGCAAATAGTTGTGGCACTTGAGCACCAAATGTCTCTCTAAATATTTAATACCCAACTTTGTGAGCAGGGTATGGAACAACTTCGTCAGTTCGTGCACATCTTGATCCCTTTGCTACCGCAGCGTGGTCCATTCAATGTAATTCTCCTCATAGTTCCCCACTGGGTAATATTGTTCCTTTATGCCATCTCAAAATGAATTCCAGGTGGGTGAAGCCAATAGAAGAGAGGTTTTTGTCCCATCCTTTTTCTCACATTACGTTTCTCACTAGTCTTTGACATGGGAGGCAGATTTGAGGAGTGTAAAAATAATCTTTTCTTAGTCGGAGAAATCATGGACTGAGAAATACCCTTCCAGAAAATTCAACCATCTATCTATGTTGTTTACATCTATCTATCCTTCAAATAAAATAATTTCAAATTTTACATGTACCTTGAAGGGAGTGGCACCTCCAGAGTGGTTGTTGTATGAAAATGTGCCACAGGTGGGCATCCGTTGAAGGATCTGAGAAACATTTCCATCATCACATTCCTTTGTTTTTCGAGGGCCTCCTAGAGCAATATTTTTATAGGATCTCCTACTCCCTCGTCTTTATTTTATTCCTCCTTCGGAGGTCATGAAGGTTTGTGAGGTTGATCTTGCAAGGGTTCAACTAGATCAAGCCGTAACTCCTTATACCCTGACTGCGTTGGGGACATGCAAAGAAAAACAGAGAAAGAGCAAACCCCTCTAATACCACTGATCTATATTTATGTAGGAATGCAATAAAATACATAAATATATATAAACATAGAGATTCAACGGAAATAATTCTTCGTTTCATTAATATCAAATAACAAAAATATTCTTACATACATAATGGAAATAAAATATCTAGGGCGGTGGTAGCTTATCTCTAAGAAGATATGTGGTGGCTAAAAGCCTATGAATTTTGTTACAATGAGGCATTAGGGCCTATTTATTATTGAGAAACAATGGAAAAATCTAAACATCAGAAAAAATAACCCTAGGAGATGAAACACAAAAACTATGGGCCCTGTTTGGGTAAATTGGTGTTTCAACTTCTTGGGGACGTAACTTGGGCATACGATCTCCACTTGACGTGCACCATACCTAGTTAGAAAGACCTATCTTGTGAGAAAAAATTTCAATGTGAGTGACACTAGTCCATAGACCCAATTTGCTCCTGATTTTCCCAAAAAACGTCGTTTAGGGCCTCAAAATGGCTCCGAAAGTTCTGGACCCGAAAAACTGCTAAAAATAGTAAGTGTTGCTAAAACTAAAAAAATGAAATAACTGATGGTGAGGGTTCAAATGGAATAGGTGGGTGACCACCAATATGCACCTGTATCATTAGTCCCCAATACAGCTCCAGAAGTTCAGGAACCGAAAACCTAATAAAAATAGTAAGTTGTGTTGAAAGTGCAAAACTGAAAAAACCGATAGTGGGGGTCCAAAGGGAATAGGTGGGTGGCCACCAATATCCACCTGGATCACTAGGATTGGACAAATTTTTGGACATTGATGGATTTATTGATGCAGACTAGGCTGAAGATCTAGATCAGAGAAGATCTACAAGTGGGTATGTGTTTAACCTATTTGGAGGAGCAGTCAATTGGATGAGAAAAATATAGTTCGTAGTGGCTCTTTAAACTACATAGTTTGAATACATGGCAACCACTCATGCAAGAACAAAATATTTTTTGTTGCAGAGATTGTGTTCAAGTATGCATTTGGTACAACGAGCTATAAGGATAGGTTGTGACATCGAAAGTGAAATTTTCCTGGCAAAGAAGTCTGCTTATCATTCAAAGACAAAGAACATTGATGTTTAGATCATTTTGTGAGGGATATGGTTGAGTAACAAAAGGTGTTTTTGGTAAAGGTGGAAAATTTTAAGAATGTTGCAGATAACTTGACGAAGTCTGTGAACACTCAGAATTTTTCTTAGTGTAGAGAAACACTAGGAATTATAGATCTTGAGAAATGACTAAGCTCTCTTGTGACCCCCTGTGTGGAAAAGAAAAAAACAAGTGGGATAATGTTGGGTGTGTTATACTCTTTCCATGAGTAGTCTCACACCCGAGAGGGGAGGGGGGTTGATAGGGGGTGACAACCCCTCTATTTGTTGCGTCAAGTGAGGCAAGGGGGTCACAGGGTAGCGCATCCACCGCTGTCAGGGTGTTTGTACGCGGGAGGTATAACCCCTATAAGGGTGCGGGGCAGTGCCCCAGGATTTTTTTTTTGAACCCTATAATAGGCGAGCGGACATACCTATGGTTTTATGCATGAGTTTTCCACATGGTTTTGGGCATGATGGTTTTCTGCCCATGGTATTTTGTAGATCCAGTCGAGGGAAGTATGGTTATGTTCTAATCCAGGGTTAATGGATTGGGGTTTATGAATGCTTCAACATGTATATATATATGTATTGTAAAATTGAAAGGAATACAATGAAAAATCAATCTGGTAGTCCCAATTTTAGGATCCATGGGAAAATCTCAGTGTATATTTGCTTTATGTTCTCGCTATTATTTATTTTTCTATTTTAAGAAATTTTTGAGGTTATTTCTGTACAGGGTGTAAAACTACATTCGACATTCATTTTAAGAAGAAATACCTATCTGAGATATATTGTGATGAAAGAGCTAAGGATTTTTATGAGCTGCAGATGCGTTCCATGATATATGATGAGTATACTAGCAGGCTCGTAGAGTTGTTGATATGTGTGCCTTACCTCAAGGATTAGAAGGAAAACATTCAAAGGTTAATCAATGTGTTTCCATAATCATATAGAGATCATGTTGAGTTTTATGAACCTATATTGTTGGAAGAAGGCATCAGGAAAATTAAGCATTTCTATAAGAAATCAAAGCATAAAGTTGAGCCTAAGCATGAATTGAATGGGAATGAAAAATTTAAAGGGAAATGATCATCGAAGTGGGGAAGGATTCAGGTGAGAGATAAAAAGTTTCCATTTAAAATAAGTTCAACTCAGTTGAGAAGGGACATGGGTTGTAGCCTGGAGAGAAGAAGAATAAAGGTGATGCAAGGGACTGTTACAGTGTTGAATATGTGGCAAAGATCATGGCATGAATGATTGTCAATTATATCTAAAATTATTAGGAGGAACAAATAGTTGGGGATGTGGGCCATAATATTCCTCATATTTATGTAGTTGTGGACAACATGTTGTTATATCATCAGGTATCCAATATTGATATGGAAGATATGATTTTTTGTCGAGTTGTTTATATTTTGATTGACCCTAGATCTAATTATAGTTATGTTATTCTAGACCTGGTGGATAAGTGTGGTTTGACAAAAGAAGTGCATGCAGACTCTTGGTTGGTGCAGTTAGCTATAGGTACTATGAAAATAGTTCATCATTATGTAAGAGCTTGTGCATTTAAGCTTAATGGTATGTCAACATCAACACATCTAATTGAGCTTCCATTGGGGACATATAGTATTCTTTTTGGTATGGATTGGATTTACATCTGCAGGACCAAAGTGGATTGTTATGAAAAGGATATTGAGTGTCTGGATGATAATGGGGAAAAGAGAGATTTTCAGGGAAAGAAGAAGCCTACATCAGTGAGGATGGTCAAAACTATGCAAGAAAAGCACATTTTCAAGAAGGGATGTGTATTTTTTGCAATTCATATTTCCAGTGACAAGGGTAAGGGTGTTGACGATGTTTAAATATTTAATAGGTATCTATTCTTGCAGCATTTTTAGGATGTGTTTCGATCAAATATTTCAGAGTTTCCTCCCCACAGGGAAGTGGAATTTTCTATTGAGTTGTAACCCGTAGCAACACCAGCATCAAAGGAATCATAGAGGATGAGCACACCAGAGTTAGTGGAATTGAAGTTGTAGTTGAAGGAAATTATTGATAAGGGATACATTAGGTCAAGTGTATCACCTTGGGGTGCACCAGTTTTATACGTGAAGAAGAAGGATGGTACTCTCAGATTTTTCATTGACTATAGGAATTCGGGAAGGATAATGATGAAGAACAAGTATCTATTGTTAAGGATTGATGACTTGTTTAATCAGTTGAAGGGGGAAACATTATTCTTGAATATTGATTTGAGATCAGTATACCATCAAGTATGCCTTAAATAATAGGACATCTAAAATATTTTTTTCAAGACTAGGTATGGTGATTATGATTTTTTTGTGGTTTCTTTCGGTTTGAATAATGCTCCAACTACTTTTATGTGCTTGATGAATAGTGTATTGCATCCCAATCTAGACAAGTTTGTTATTGTATTGATTAATGATACCTACAAATATTCTAAGAATGAGGAAGAGCATGTCAAACAGTTAACACCAACGTTGATATTGCTAAGAGAGGATAAGTTGTATGTCATTCTTATTAAATGAAACTTATTTCAGAAAAAGTTACATTACTTGGGACATTTTGTTTCCATTGAAGGCATAGCAGTCGATCTGTAAAAGATAAAAGCTATCGTGGAATGGGAAGCTCCTATAAATATGGATGAGGTCATATCATTTATGGGGTTAGTAGGTTACTACAGGAGGTTAATCATGAACTTCCCATGGATTTCCCATCCTATCACTTCATTACAATGAAAAGGAAAGAAAATTTAATGGATAGAGAAATGTGCAATAGGTTTTGAGCATTTAAAGCACTTGCATTATTCTTCAGTCTTAAAGATTTCATGTACATACAAAGAGTTTGTGGTGTGTACATATTATTTCAAAATGGGACTTTCTTGAGTCATGATCAAGGAGGGCCAAGTGGTGTGCTATGAGTCAAGGAAAATAAATGAGCACGAAAATAATTATGGGACACATGTTATGAAGTTGGTAGCTATCATTCATGCATTGAATATGTGGAGGAACAATCTTCTTGGCGTGTGGTTTTTGTTGATGAGCGATCAAAGTGGGTTAAGGTATTTGTTTGACCAATTAAATTTGAGTTCCACGTGAGCTAGATGGTTTTCCACTGTCGGTCATTTTGACTTTGAGATCATATATATTAAAGGAAAGGAGAACATAGTTGAAAATTCTCTCAATAGGAGAGTGCAGGTGAACCATGTTGCCACTATGAGCTTGTATGGGATATATTTATAGGACAAGATATTACATGGAGGAAAATAGGATGACATGTATGAGAATATTAAGAATAGGTTACAATAGGGTACAGGTGAATAGGATGTGGACTATCATCTCACAACATATGCCTTGGGTAGATTTAAGGACAGGATATATGTATCAGATGTAAGTGACCTAAATAAGCTTATATTGATGTATTTTTATGTTAAGTAATATTCAGATCACTCAGGATATCAAAAAAAATTGAAAACTATGAAGAAGTTATACTATTGGTCGAATTTGAGGAAGGAAGGGGTTCTGCTTGTGGCTATATGTTTGGATTTTGAATAAGTAAACAAAGGGTGCAAGCATCCATGCAGTTTGTTACAACTTATTAATTTCAGAGTGGAAATGGGAGTTCATTTTCATGGATTTCATTACAAGTTTTCTGTGGACATCAAGTCATCATGATGCCATCATGGTTGTGTTTGACAGGTTAAGCAAGGTATCTCACTTCATTCCAGTGAAGAATACTTATTCATCCAACAAGGTATATCATGTCTTCATCATAGATATAGTGTGGTTTCATGGTGTTATGAAGAATATTGTGTTAGACATAGATGCTAACTTCACTTACATGTTTTAGAAGGATTTTTTTGCAGGTTTGGGTAGAAAGCTCACCTCCAGTACAACTTATCATCCACATACATATGGAAAGATAGATAGGGTCAATTAAAATAGGAGGATATGTTGAGGAATCATGTCATGCATCATTAGTGGAGGTGGGAGGGGTATATTTCACTCACTAAGTTTGCTTGCAAGAATGGTTATCATGAGTCATAAGGATGAGTCTATTTGAGGAACTTTATGAGTGTAGTTGTAATACTCCCATCAGATGGAGTGATGCAATGAATAAGGTATTATTAGGACCGGATATATTGGCAGGAAATGGAACAGGAAATGAATTCTATAAAGAGGAATCTAAAGGTAATATAGGATAGATATAAAATTTATGCATACTAGCATAGGTCATTTAAAGAGTTTCAGGTTGGGGAGCCTTTGTACTTGAACATCAATCCCAAGAAGAGATCCTTGAGTATTGGATCATTTTTGAAGTTGGAACCTCAGTATTATAGACCTTTCGATGCACTTGAAAGGATTAAACTAGTGGCTAACAAACTTGCGCTACCTCTGACAGTCCAACTCCATGATGCTTTCATGTCTTTGTGTTAATTTTATTTATCCTCTCCTGAAGTTGTAGGAATTTCTAAGCAATGACTTGGGCTTAGGGGCTAAAAATGTGGCACAAACCTTGGAGTTGCAGACACAAAATTGATTATTTTGGGCCCTAGCCACTATCTTTCGAAGGCTATCCCATGGGTAAGGGTCTATATCTGCTCCCTTTTATTTATATGCCCATGGCTAAGGTTCAAGAGGGTCAAAATATATCCCCCCCTTCAAATTTCAGGGATATGGGAGGGTGTTTTACCTCCTAGAGGTGTCGTTGATGTTGTGTAAAGTGTGTTTTTTGTGTTTTTGTCGGTTCCACTTCCTTAAGGTAATTTAGGAGGTTTAAACTCATATTAGTAGCCTCTCATCACATGTTTACCCTAGTTGGACGGTTACTTGGGTACATGTGGGAAGAGGGTGCTACAAAATGGGTTTTTAGTATATGTACATATTTATGTATGGTTGTTAATGTAAATATCGAAATTATTTAGGTTATAAATCTCCAATAAGTGGTATGGTTGTCATGATCTCATGTTTTTCATGATGGTTTTTTATTTTGAGAAGGTTCTTCATTATAAATACTGCAATGACCTAATTTATAAAGCTCCATGTGCAGTATGTTTTGATTTTCATTAGTTTGTCGATTGTAGGTGTCATAGAAAAATAAGGACAATGTTCCCCCAAGGGGGAGGTTCTAGTAATAGACTCGAGTTAAAATTCATGTAATAAAGTTCATAAAGGAAATAATAAGACCAAGGTCATGTGACACGTATTCGAAGCTTAATGTTGGGAAAAATATCCTAGTGGGTATCACTTGTTGTTTATTATGGCTAAGGGAAAATTGGAAAAAAAATGGAAAAGGATTTCGAAAATAAAAAAGGAAATGTTGGTATTTTATTTATGAAAATAAAGGAAATTGGGAGAAAAGGAAGGTGAAATTTCATAGGTTGCATGTGATGAGGAAATTGAAGGAATATAGAGGAAAAATGAAGAACTTATAGGTATCAATGATAAAAAGGATTTAGAGCATCAGTTTGGATCCTTTTTTTTGTTCACGTTGAAATTGGTTTCAGAGAGGAGAAGAGAACCAAGAGGAGAAAGTAAGCAAGCAAAGGGAAGCAAGGATGAATCAAGGAAAGGTTGGATCAAGTGGATTCCGCGGGAATACTTGTAGGTAAAAGGTTGCATGTATAATTTCGTAGTTTTTTTTGGCATGCATGGTATATGCATGTGTATATGTGGTTCATTTGTTTTAATTGGTGTTATCCATGATAACACTTAGAAAGAGTTTTGATTCAATTGGTCAAATTAGTTAGGGATTTGAATTTTCCGAAAATAAAATCAAATCTACAAGAGTCATTTTGGTCATCTAGACACTTTGTAGGGTCATTTTTTGTTTAAGTGGGGTTAATCATAAAGGTTAAAATACAAACTTCCATGTGTGTTGGGATTATTTGGTCATGATTGGAAATTAGACATTTTTGCATAGATTTATAACGAGTCCAGTTACGAAAATAGAGTATTTGCTACGAAAGTTCCTGAAACTTCTATAGAAAATATGTCACTTCTACCACATGTTTTGCTACGAAACCCTGCCAATTAGTAATGGCTCATTTTTAAAAAATTATGGATTAGAGTTTATATGGATTGCGATTACCTGTCAAACTTCACCTTTCTTATCCATTATCCCTAAATGTCACATTACAAAGCACACGGTCCATCGCTCCCTTTTTCATTTTGAGTTGGTTTTTCTATCATAAGGAGGTCTGGATATCATTAGGAGAAATTGTAGGTGGAAAGAGGTAGCTCATTGCAATTTGCATCCATGGCACAAAATAAATATTACAAAAGGAAAGGATGTCTAGAGGCATGGAGAAGTGGTTGAACGAGCTTTATTTCAATGGAATAATGATCATATAGTAAGATTGATTGCTAAAAATTTCCATGTCATTTCGCTGATAATTTTCCTTGCTTTGAAGAGAAATAAAAAGAACCACAGGAATCAGTATGTTCACAGTTTGAATTTAAATGGAAGAAATATTTTTCTGGAGATGGATAAGGCACTACTTTGACCATTTTTTTAATTTCAACAATATCTTATCTAATGGGATCAAGATAGTTGGAAATTTTTGTTTCGATGTCGTTTTGGCATTGGAATAAATGGAAGTTGAAAGGGAAAAGTAGTTGAATGCATGACCTTTTCAAGGTATTTTTCCTACATAGTCACTTCAAATCTATAGTTTCTTTGTTTGGCCAGCTACTTCCATATGAATGATTGCTATAACGATTTCCATCTCTCTTCATTTGAGAGGGTTGGTTGTGTTGATAGTACCATATAGAATTTATCATCAAAATGGTTGGACACACTATTATAAATGACAAGGAGCTTTAAGAAATCATGAAAAGGAAAAATCTTAGAAAATTTACAGTTTCATAAAAACTCCCCATAGTTAAGCTCAATATTTGTTAAGGAATTGTTGTAGCTTATCATGGAGGAGAATGCAGCTAAAAATATTAGTTTGAGGAGTTATAATGGCACAAGTTTAACTTAAATACATAATTGGAGAGCTCAAAACTTGCAAAAAGATCAGAAAGATGGTAGATGGGTGTTTTTTGTGACTTGCTACCAAATTTTGCAATGAAATTGTTGCAGCTTTTCATGGAGGAAAAAACAAGTTAAAATCTCAGCTAAGGGAGTACTTACAGCACGTTTTAGCTAGAAAACATCAATGAAGGCTTAAGAACTTGAAAAAAAGTTAAATGGGTAGTAGAAAGGTGTTTTTTGAAACTTAATACCAAATTTTTCTATGAAACTATCCAACTATTTTTTTTATGTGTTATAAAGTTTTGATTAGTTTTGATTGGGAATTAGAAAACAAGGCATTAAATGGGAAATAGGTCACAGGAATTTCCACATCATCAGCCAATGGACTCCTATTTTTCAGGAAGACAGGTCAGCAAGTCAACCATGTCAGAATCCACGTGGAAGAAGCTCATCACTCAAAGCACAACACTCCAACACACTTCAGTAGTTTGTTGCATTCTATGAGGGTCACCGACAGAATTTTTTGAGTACATAAATAATAGGAGACTCCTATTGGTATACAAATTCTATTAAAATATAAAATATCCCTATAAAGGCTCCATGTTTTGTAACTCAATTAGAATTAGGTCTCTTAGTTCTCCATCAAATCTAGCCCAAGTGGCATATTTTGTAATGTAGATCTCACTCTATATATGTGTATCTTGTTTACTCTTAAGGGGTGGATGGATGATATGAGAAGGCCACTTTATGTAAACATTTTCTCTAGTTAATATAAATTTGCAGTAGACTCTATTCTTCACCTGAGATTATCTTTGGCTCATATGTTATATCTCCATGTTTTATATTTTGTTATCGGTTTCATAGCATACTGATTACATGGAATTCAAGTCAAATGCTACAATTTCCTTCATTTGTTGCGTTTTAATGTAAATGTTTTTGTCACATTGGTTTAAAGTCAAAATTTCCTCAGCTTCCATAAACTAGTGTTGTTGTAATTTTTTTTTTCTTAACTAAATCCATTCACAATGGTGGCAGCCATCACACTCTCTTTCACCTGCAAAATAACATGAATTAGAAATAGAGTTAGCCATCTGCAAAACTGAATTTTATTTAGAAAATTTTACTGTTTTCCTTGAGAGAGCCCTATCAGACTCGAAGGGTTAACTTCTAGTTCAAACCTGGATTGAAATAGTTACGATTGGTTGGAGGTTGACACAACCCATCATGCTCTAGCATAGTGATAACAATTGGCATGGTATTCTCCTAGTTTGATAGTGGCTTCATCATTGCCTTTCCATTTCTGAATATCCATGGTGTGATCGCATTCATTCTCAGTTGAGCTATGGATTACTGGAAGGTTTTTAGATTTAGGTGAGGTGGTATCAGGAAAATCCCAAGGGTTTTTGGTGGAGAAGGTTTTTCTAATAATACCTCAATAGGTGGGCGGAGACAGGAAAATTCCTTAAGGGATGGTGAAGAAATTCTGAGGCATCCATGCTCAATTTGGTTTTGTGATCTTGTGACTGGTTTAGGTGAGTTCATGGTAGTGTTAGGGTGGAGGTGGTTTAACCTATAGATTCTCTTTGTTTCTTATGCATCAGTTTAGCCCATGATGTCCCACATTCATGCTTGAAATATGGCATGGGCTTGATTGGTTGACAAAAATATTTTTTTCAGCTCAATCTATGATCATGTGGTACGTGGAAGTCCCTAACTTGGTTGGATTTTGCATATGAATGATAGGAGATATTTCCCCTTGTAATTTATGAGTAATTATACATGCTATTATGTTACTTTAATGTTTGTGTTACCATTGTTATTTATCTGGTTATATGTTGGTTATAAGAATGGTTTTATGAAAAATTAAAGTTATGGCTCTTATCATGTATTTAATTTTAAATGATTGGTTAATGAATGTATGACATAATAAATCTTATTGAAACTACTGTGATAGGGGATTATACGTTATTGATGTTTCTCAAATAAGTTTCATATCTTTAAATTCAGATATTCGTTCATGACCTATAGATTTCATGTTTACCATCTGTTTGACGTATTGAATGTCATGGTTAGACCAGGATAGGTCAATTCCTTGATGAATTTTTGTGTTATAATATGTCTTTGTGTCATTTATCATTCTAGAAAGTTGTGTCAAGTTCTGGGAAGTGGTTTGAAGACTAGCCCTGAAAATATGGCTAAAATTCCATGATCACAAGCACAAAATTGGGTCAAAAATATTGCAATCTCTCCCTTGTAGGGATTGTTAATTGTCTATTTTGTCTCTCTTTATATCACCTTTTAATTGAAATCCATCATGCTTTTATTTAGCTTGAATGGTTATTGTCGTGGTTTTGTACCTTCTCGGAGACAATAGAGTAAGTATTTACTATTTTCCATGATTCCCTTGTTTTAATGAGATTTAAACATTAAAATCATCATTAATAATAGTTTTGGTGTTTGCAGGTTTATACTGAGTTAATTATATTTATATGCATATGCCGACAGAGCTTGATCCTGCATTCACCTCCTTGTACTATGTAGCAAATTCATGTACCAACTCAGATTTATGCACCAGTTTTACTATGGATTTCTGGCACTCTGAAGAGTTCCTGCACCATGCATCAAGTTCCTGCACCACAAGTCAAGTTCCTACACATGCATCAAGTTCCTGCACCACAAGTCAAGTTCCTACACATGCATCAAGTTCCTGCACTACACTCACATTCCTGCACTAGATTCAAGGAATGCATAGACTTATTTAATTATTCAAACCAGAGGACATTACTTAGCTGAGATTTTTAATAAAAGTTTGAGGATATTCTGGGAAGTAATTGCTGGTCAACATCACACTTAGTTCACCATCAATCTCAAACCAATAAAAGAGGAGCCATTTACCAAAACATCCCCTCATGTACCAGATTTAGCTCCTCTATTCGACATTCAGTTGCACTACAACCAAATATGATTTTTATCCCTCGAAAACTATTATGATTTGTAATTTGTTCCTACTGTATTTTGATTGTATTTTTAATAGCCAAATTTGTAATTTCAATATCTATATAAACTCAAATATTGATTGTAGCCAAGGCATGAACAATGGGAGGAGACGGTCCCAATGTAGCATTACGTGAGCATAGTTAATTTGCGGATTGTTCCCTCTATTTGTTGGAGTTTGATCTTTGTCTATGCCATGTAAATACTAATATTTCAAATATTAATCAAATCACTTAAATTTATGTTATTTTTAACGATTTTATTTGTTTTATGATTCTAATCTCTGTTTTAACTAGATCATTGGAAAGGGGTCCGACTCGTGAGGTTGGCCGCCAGACCAGCTAGACACCACTTTGATATTTTTAGGATTATGTTGGATTGCGTTTAATTATTCACTTATTGTGTGAGAAGTGTGTGTAAGATCATATCATAATATTTATTTATTTTCAGTCATTTTCCTTCTTTAATATTGATGTCATTTTATATGTTGCGTTGAATTCTATATTGGATTTTTTTTTTTTTAATTTAAAAATATTTCTTTATATCGAATATTAGATCGAACTATGTTTCATTGTATGTCTCTCTACTTATTCTGTATTCACAACGTCGGATTATGATTTAATACCCTACCTCTACAAACTTTTAATGCGAAATTCAAATATTTTAAATTGTTTTAGATCTGATGGGTTCGGCTCCATATTACAAGATTGATTTCACCTTTCTGATTTGAATAATTATTGTTTAAATTGGAGGTGTATGGATGGTGAGATCGTAGCCTTTTTTATTTATCAAATTTTAAATAATTCTATTTATAGAAGCCACGCGTTCCTCACGAGTAGAGGCCACATATATATTTCTCTCATTTGAAATTGTGATTTTTGTATGCTACAGAGACGACGTTGATGCAAGGAAACTACATCATGTTTGAGATCGATAATGTTTTTCCCACATTGTAGATGTCATCCGAATTTTGGTCATTTTCCCAAGAAAGATTTATTTTGTTACAAAGGGACAAAGAAGTGAGAGAATTTATATTAGATCATTTTCTTTCATATATTTGTTTACATAGTAAATTTACTTCCCAAGGTTTTCAGATGCTTTTAGGTTTTAATTTCTTGAAAATGGTTTTGTTACACAGAGATAAATGAGGAAGAATTAGTGCAAAATTGTTATGAGGTTTTTGTGTTTCTCTTCCTTAATTTTGTTTGCACAAAGAATGGTTTTGACTTGGTCTTGAATTTCTTTCAGAATTTATAGTCTTCCTTTTTTATGTTGTTCAGGAATTTCTTGGTTTCTAGTCAAACAATAGATAGGATTTACCTTCTGTTTGCCAATAATTTGGATTTCATTTCACAATTTCTAATAGTGTAGATTTTCCTTTTATATTTCAAATATTTGATCAAAGCTTGTTTTCAATTTTCAGGATTGGTGATTTCTCAAGTTTCCTTTAAATATTAGGATTCAATTTAATTTGTTGAGATTGATGCGCAATTTACACTAGAGTTTGTTTTGCAGGTTGATGAGGGATCTCTCTGGAATTTACATTGTTGCACCTCAAATTTCACGAACTCCTATATTGGAAATTAAATGTTGGTCCATTAATATTCCCTATACTACTCCCAAAATTTTGGCAACATTTCAGAGGAGACGCTCAAGAGATTTACCTTGGTGACATGTTTCATTTGGTTTATTTTTCACCTAGTTTGTCTTGCAAGTTTTTGTTCTTTGAATTTATTTATTTCCAGCACATGTTGGTTATGTTAAGGTTTTTCATTTTATCTGGTGTTGTAAGAACTTCCCTTACATATATACATTATTCATGTGTTGAAGAATGTACCACTTGGCTTATTGAAAATAGGAAAATGGTATTTTGAAGAATCAATCAATGAGGAGTCTTGATGTTGCTATAGACATATACAAATCATCCAATGATGAACTCATAAGTGAAAATTTTAGTATTTTTCTTGAACATAAAGATAAAATTATTAAATCTCTAATTTCAAAGTTGGATGATTTGCAGGAAGAACATAATAAGGATGAAGAACCATTGTAAATATTTTGCACCAATTGTATGAAGAAGCACTTCCTTGAAAGGTGTAGTATCCCAAAATCGAATAATGCATTGATACACAAACACAATATTTGAAACATAGAAAATGTACATGTAAAATTATGATCAATACAGATATAGATAGAATATATGAGCCATTTTATTCATAGGAGAAGATTCAATTACACAAGTGTACAAAATAGAGGGAATCTAGCCAAAGAGATGGCCTAGAATGACCCTAAAAGAATGCTACAACTAGCACTTCATAACTGGAGAGCTACAGGAAGAAATAATGTGTTGTCCCTTTAGAAGATAATGAACATGTACTACTAGCTGAAAGGGAAATGCAGATATTATGGAGCTCAAGAGCTCTGATGATTCTAGGATTATGGATTTGGGCACTATGTTGGTAACCCAGGATAACCCAGAAAGAAAATTCCAGATCTATGAGATTGGAAATTAACCCCCTTGGGGTTTGATCCCTGCTCTACTGGGTTACGCAAATATGAAGCTATGTCTAATCATATGATGGCTGCAATATGATGTACAACTAGATCTAAGCTTTGAGGGTTGATCCCTCCTCCAGATCTCTAAGCTAGAAGCTTGAGATATTGTCTCTTCTTCCTCCTCCTCAAAATGTAGCAATTGAATATGTAGCTGCTGGGAAAACTATACTGTACAAGATGGAGAGAATCTAGCGTGATGTAAAATTATGAAAAGAAGATCTAGGCTGATGGAAACAATGATGGCAAGGTGAGGGGATGATCCCTCATAGGATTCCTAGCTGAAATGTTATAAACTTCCTTCTTCCTCTGGATCTGCAATGATGGACTATGTAATCCTTGATGGGACTGCTACTGATAGGAGATCAATAATATTTTTCTAGATGCTAGATCTAAAATGAGGCCATGGGAATGCTGATCTTGAAGTCCAATGTGACAGGAATAATCATTCATTTATTCTCCACTTGAAATACTGAAGACAACCTCCTCCTCCCAAATTGATCTTCAGAAATGCATAATTTCTGAATGTAGATGTTCTGTAGAGAGTAGGAACATTATGGCACCAATGCCTGATGATGAATGGCAACTCAGAGAAGCCGTCCCAGATTAGGCACTCAAATTCACACATGGGCAAGCGTGTGATTCCCTCTTGGGAACACTTTGTGCTAAACAACACAACAGACTTAGCTAAACAACATAAGAGTCCATGGAATGTCAAAAGACAACTCAAGATCTAAACATATCACAAAATCATAAACTAAAGCCTTCCTTCTATGTTTCCTTCATCTCCATTATATAGTTTATGAGCCTTCCCATGCCTTGGCCCACCTCTAAACTGTGTTGTTGTAATATTCCTAATTAGCGACAGCTAATTGGAATATTCGATTTTGTTTAGTTTGCCATCTATAGTTCGTAAATAAATAAAAGGTGAGTGAAGGGGGTCTAACTCACTTTTGTGAAATAAGACATCCACCTAGTAGCACAATGTTGTGACTTAATTGGGAGTCAAGGGGAGCCTAACACCACATAGAGGAGGGGGGCCTACGTGCACTCTAGAAACTTCTGCAATCTTCTGCACAGATGAGGATGAGCATGTGGAGGTGAGAGAGGCTACGTTGGGTTTTGGAGGGAAACCAACATTATAAAAGATGGGGGAGCCTCCTCATTTCATTCATTCTGGACTTGAGGATTTTTGAGTGAGACATTTGTCTTCTTGAGCACACTAGTTGTTTAGCCTGTCTGCAGCACTGTTTAGTGCATTGAGTGTCTCCGGTTGGAGATCTCGCCCTTAGCCCTAGGGGACTTCGAGTGCCTGCTCAGGTAAGGTTGGTTTTTCAGCATTTTGTGAGTAGTTTTATTATTTTGGTTTGTTGCGAAGCTGGAGCTCATAGAGACTGCGCATTCACTGGGAGAGAGGATGCAGTCCATTATGGAGGTGCCTCGGATTAGGGTTTCTGTAGGTGATTCAGCCGGGATTTTGAGCAGAGGGTCAGATTTTTTCCATAGAAGGCTTTTTGTGGAGTTTGAGGCAGTGTTTTAGCTATTTCCATTTAGCCTCTGCGCAGAGCCTTGAAGGCCAGTGTAATTCACTGAGGAGCCATTCTCTGGTTATTTTTGGGGTTGGCCATTCTTGGTATGGTTTCTGTATTTTGTCTGGGTTGGTGAGTAGAGGAGGTCTGCAGATTTTCAGCTCATTCCGGCAAGGGGATCAGCCCCTAGTCTTTAGTTCATACCAGCAGTAGCAGCTACACAACATTTTTCCAGTAGCTGGGACGCAGTTCATAGAGTAGCCATTTCCAGTATTTCTTGAGAGAGTCTCTTCACTTGCCTTGAGCAAGATTAGGTGCCATCACTCTGATCACCTATTGTACTTCATTATATTTCTCAGATTAATAAAATGGATTAGCATTTCCTCTCTATGTTTCTGGATGAGTTGCCGCATTTGCTGTATTTTCTCTCTATGTTATTATATGTCTGCTGTACTGTTATTTTCCTTTCAGCATTCTAGTTCTATACCACTTAGTGCGTTTATCTTTCACTCTTAGACAGAGTCTGGAAAGGGCCAGGTAGCCTCCAGATCTCATCCTCTTTTAAGAGGCAGAATATTTGGTAAATTCCCTCCCAGTCTATCTCTGGTTGGAGTTGCCATGTTTAGAGATATTCCCGAAATGGGATATTACAGTTGTATCAGGTCATAGTTCTAGCTCAGCCTGTGGTCTATGACATTGGGAAAGAGACCATACAGAGGCAGGAAGTATAGAGACCATGAGCGTAGGTTGGAGACCTCCTACGAAGAGGAAGACTGTGCCCGGGTAGAGGGCACATATCAGGAGAGAGATCCTATGACGGACGCAGAGCAAGAGGAGCTTGTAGTAGATTCAAAGCAGAAAGGGTCGATGGCAGATCACATAGAGGCCAAACAGTTTGGAGAGGCACTCCTAAAGTCAGTACAGGATTTAGCAAGATAGATTGAGGTGATGGGATAGAGGTTCATAGTTGTGGAGGCTAGACAGCATGAGATTCCATGAGTTTTCTAGGTAGGAGGGATCAGGTACATCTCATCATTTTCTGGAGCATGGTGTTGCTCAGTGTGAGACTCCTCAGCTGATGGCTTCACATGCACCTACCCGCTCTACCATGCCCACTTTCTTGGGAGCAGAAACTAGGGCAGGAGCCTAGCAGGATATAGAGGACGGACACAAGGGCAATTATTTTGCAGAGAATCACGCCTATGGGCAGGATTTCAAGGGTGCTATCTCATTCCAAGATTTTTTGCAGCTCCAGCGGGATAGTAGACACCGCGACCATCATAGACGGCACCGGCATTATCATGATGGAGATTCCCACCATGCCCCTAGCAGATTTCATTTTCCTATGCTTGATCGATCATCAAACAGTTCGGCAAAGTCTTGGGTGGAGAAGTTGGATATATATTTCCAGCTTAACGAGATGTGAGAGATGGAGGCCATCAAGGTGGCGACATTACATTTGGATGGTGAGGCCCAGGACTGGTGGTTCCATGGGATGGTTACACTCGGACACTCTACAGTGATGACATATGCCGTGTTTACCAGGAGGTTAATGGAGCATTTTGACCAAAGGGATCCGGGACAACATTTTGTTGAGCTGACGAAGCTCAAGTAGACAGGGAACCCAGAGACATACATTGCAGATTTCTTGAGGGTTTCGGTGATGGTGCCAGATCTATATGTGACACGGATGATCTATATTTTTGTGGAGGGATTGGCCGAGCCACTTCGAGGTCTAGTCAGATCTACTAGACCAGCTACACTCCAGGATGCTATCAGCAGGACCAGGGACTTACAGGATGTATTGCCCAGGACGCGGACACGTTAACCCCAGAGACAAGGTTTCTAGCCCAAGGGGAAGGATGTGAGGATTTCACCTCCCAAGGGGAATCCAGGACGAGCCCAGACAGATGATGATGCCAGGAGGGAGTTGAAGAAGAAGCGGATGTGATTTACTTGTCAAGAGCCATGGGAACCAGGGCATAGGTGTGCTACTGGAAAAGCACACTTCATTGAGGTCTTCTCTGATGATAGCGAGGAAGAGGATGAGGAGGATGATGAGGAGGCAGGAGATAGTCAGATGGCCCAGGATTAGTTGCCACCTCCACCTCCAAGGACAGGAGGTGCAACTTTTGCACCCAAAGGAGGGGCCCTTGCAGCTTTGGGAGGAGTTCCTAAGTATTTGACGCTGCGTGTATGAGGGACAGTACATGGTTAGCGAGTATCAGTCTTGGTTGACAGTGGGGCAACCCACAACTTCATTGATCCGCATATGGTTGAGCAGATGGGTATACCGACCGAGAGTTTTGACAAGTTTTCGGTCATGGTCCCAGGAGCCCAGATGATGCAGTGTGCCCAGTATGTTCCAGAGTTGGTGGTGACGATGGGTACCTAAACTGTGACTGCTCAATTTTTCATGGTCAACATACCAGATACCAATGTGGTGTTGCATGTTCAGTGGTTGGTCACTCTGGGGAAGTTCACCATGGATTGGGAGGCCTTAGAGATGGAGTGGGATGACAAGAAGACTGGGAAGCATGAGAAGATTCGTGGGATGAATACTTACCCACCTCAGACAGTTTTGACACACTGGATGGAGGTAGACTTCTGGAAGGGAGAAATAGAGTGGGCGGTTGATATACGAGCTTCAGAGGCAGAGACTGTCGGTCGGGAAGTTCACCCAGATATACAGGCCATCCTTGACAGGCATGAGGTAGTGTTTGGGGATATACCACTAGGTCAGCCACCAGATCGAGGGTTTGAGCACACCATTGAGCTTGAACAGGGTATTCAAGCAGTGATAACTACCCCCTATAGGCATCCCAAAGCCTATTGGGATGAGATTGAGCGGGTCATCCATGAGTTGTTGGCTCTTGGACACATCAGACCAAGCATGAGTCCATTTTCTTCTTCTGTGGTGCTGGTGAATAAGAAGGACGACACCTTGAGGATGTGCATTGACTATAGGGCCCTGAAAAAGAAGACACTGAAGAACAGGTACCCTATACCCAGGATCGATGAGCTGATGGATGAGTTGAGAGGAGCTAAGTTCTTCTCGAAGATTGATTTGAGATCAGGGTACCACCATGTTCGTGTGAGGGAATAGGATATTCCCAAGACTGCCTTCAGGTGTAATTATGGGCACTTTGAGTTTTTCGTTATGCCTTTTGGGCTAACCAATGCGCCAGCCACCTTTCAGTATTTCATGAACGATATCTTCCGCAGTCATTGTAGAAATTTTCTTAATAATGAAGATTTATCCATTGATATTATCCTGGTCACACACTAATTTGAATTCATGCATAACATATAACCTCTTCTACAATTGATCAACAGTTTGCGGAAATAGAAACATTCGCATGCGCACATAAACACAATATGTAATGGGGAAAGCTTATAGCTGAAAACCCCCAGCTATTTGTATATTATAATAGAAGAGAACATGTAACAATCTCAGTACAATACTCCTCACAAGTACTCAGTACTGTCTCCAAAAGTTACACACAAACTAGCTCGGTTTTGAACAAGTCACAGGTTCAAAAATCATCCACTAATTTCCTGCCTCTACTGTGCAATCCAAGTTTGGTTCAATGAGAGATCCAAGTTTGAATCTCCTTGGCTTCAACTACACAATCCTCATGGGAAATCTCCTCCAATGCTTGTGCAAATCTCATGCACAACTGCTGTCGCAACTAATAGCAAACTCACCCTTTCATCTACCTCTTCCACTAGTCTCCACTGAACTGTCCATGCACTGTAGTGAACTGATGTGTTCTTGAGTTGAATAATGAGTTAATAATTAGTGAATTAAATAATATTTAATTCACTCCACTCATTACTAGTGTATTAGCCAGTTAAACTAAACACAACTAGTTCAACTAAGTTAAACTGAACACAACTCCACCAACTGTCTCATCAACTCCACCAAACTATGCCACTGAAGTCCTAACTGAATTCAACCATGCATGAGCTCACCAAACCCCTAGGAATAGCGTAATTCATTATTTTAGATGCATGAGCCACATCCGTAGCTCCAACTGAAGTGCTGTAAGGGAATAAACTGAAGTTTAGAGTCCAAATATTATTAAGGGCTAATAATATTTGACTGACCTATTTTTAGACAGGCAGTCTAAAAATAGACTTCGACCTGTATGTCTAAAAATAGAGGTTAATCTATTTTCACCAACTCTACCAATCATCCAAGAATAGCATACTGCAACTCCTAGACCATTCTCCATATGTCTAAAAATAGACATAGTCTAAAAATAGACTTTGCGCCAAAATTAGCCTGCGGGCCCACTTAGTGAAGGCGACTTCATTTCACTAAGCTCCATCATCTTGTTGCATTTTTAACAGTCATCTAAGGAAGTTTTTATTGGTTTTCTTCAATGACATACTCATATATAGCAGGACTTGGGAGGAGCATCTCCAGCATATAGAGGTAATACTACACATCTTGGAAGAGCAACAGTTCTATGCTAAGCTCTTTAATTGTGAGATTGGGATGACGAAAATGTTATATTTGGGTCGCATTATTGGAGTGGATGGAGTGAGGGTCCACGAGGAAAATATTAAAGCCATCAGAGATTGGCCAGAGCCGAAGAATGTGATGGAACTTCGAGGGTTCATTGGGATATGTACCTATTATAGGAAGTTCGTCAGAGGATTTTCATAGCTTGTTGCACCCCTTACAGATTTGACAAAGAAGGGGGCATTCAGTTGGTCAGATACAGTGCAGGGAGCCTTTGATAGGCACAAGGAGGTGATGAGTAGCTACCCTATGCTTGCATTACTGGATTTTACGCAGCCATTTGTCTTGGAGTGTGATGCGCCGGGAGAGGGGATCGGTGCAGTATTGATGCAGGGGGGACACCCTATAGCGTTTGAGAGCCGGAAACTCCTTCCGCATGAGAGGTTGTATACTATATAGGACAAGGATATGTTGGCCATCATGCATGCTTTGGCCAAATTTCGGCAGTATCTCGTAGGGAACAGATTCAGGGTGAGGAATGACCAAAACAACCTCAGGTTCTTTCTGGAGTAGAAGCAGCTACAGGAGAGGTAGCAGAAGTGGATCAGTAAGATCCACGCATATGACTTTTAAATTGAGTATGTCAAGAGTAAGAATAATGTGGTAGCAGTTTCCCTTTCACATAGACCTGCCACATTATCTCTTATGAGCTTGGATATAGATTGGAGGTCTCAACTTTTGGTTGAGTACTCCAAGGACAGATTTGCATGTGAAGTGCTAGATGGACAGGTGGCAGATGACAGGTACAGGGTGGTTGATGAGATCATCTATTACAGGGACAGGATCTTCTTAACTGAGGGATCTCAGCTTAAGAAAAAGATACTCCAGGCATCACACGATTCTCCATTGGCAGGCCATCAAGGGTTTACTAAAACCTATAGGGCCATTAGAGAGAGCTTCTCATGGAAGGGCCTCAAGGAGGACATACTCTATCACATTAGGGAGTGCGATGTTTGTCAGAGGAATAAGGGGGAGATGAGTCATCATGCAAGATTGTTGCGGCCTCTTCCCATTCCGGAGGGGAAATGGGAGAGCATTTCGATGGACTTCATCATAGGGTTTCCCATGGTGCAGGGCAAGGATTGTATCTTTGTCGTCGTTGATCGACTGACAAAGTATGCACACTTTTTTTCCATATCAGCATATACACAGCAGCACAGGTGGCCGAGATGTTCTTCCGAGAGGTTTTTTAGGTTGCATGGTCTTCCTAAGACCATCATCAGTGACAGGGATAGCCATTTCATGGGTGGATTTTGGCAGGAGCTTTTCCGACTAGTGGGGATGGAGTTGACACCAAGTACCAGTTACCACCCACATACAGATGGACAGATGGAGATAGTTAAAAAGTGGCTAGAGGGTTTCTTGCATAACTATGTTAGTGGGCAGCAACAAGCATGGTTGAGATGGTTGCATTCGGGGGAGTACTGCTACAACTCGACACATCACATGTTTATTGGTATGTCACCATTTTATGCTTTGTATGCGTACCATCCTTTATCTTTTGCTGATGTGATGTTCGGTGCTAGAAAGGCTCCTAGAGCCAAGATTTGGATCCAAGAGAGTTAGTACATCCTCCGAGCTCTTAAGGACAATATGGCTACAACACATAACCAGCAGAAGATGTATACCGACAAAGGTCGGGTGGAGAGGCAATTTGAGGTAGGGGACTTGGTCTACCTATGGTTACAGCCATACTGACAGTCATCGCTGAACGAGAAGGGAGATGAGAAGCTCAAGCCTCACTTTGACGGGCCATACAGGGTGATATGTAGGATTGGGCAGGTTGCATTTGAGTTGGAGCTATCCCAAGGCAGCAAGATCCACAACGTTTTCCATGTATCATGCCTGAAGAAGGCGCTGGGAGAGCCGGTGACAGTGACAGAGGAGCTGCCACCTACAGATGACAAGGGGCATTTGGTGTTGCAACTAGAGTCCATTATTGATACCAGGGAGAGGCGTTTACGGAGTGGGATGGTCTGGGAATTCTTGGTGAGGTGGAAGAATTTGCCGGATGAGGATGCCACTTGGGAGAGTGAGAAGATTTTTCAGCATCCATTGCTTCAGTTGCTTGAGGACAAGCAACATTTTTCCGAGGGAGACTGTAATATTCCTAATTAGCAACAACTAATTGGAATATTTGATTTTGTTTAGTTTGATGTCTATAGTTTGTAAATAAACAAAAAGTGAGTGAAGGGGGTCTAACTCACTTTTGTGAAATAATACATCCACCTAGTAGCACAACGTTGTGACTTAAGTGGGAGTCAAGGGGGGCCGAAAACCACGTAGAGGAGTGGGACCTACGTACACTATAGAAGCTTCTACAAGCTTCTGTGCAGATGAGGATGAGCATGTGGAGGAGAGAGAGGCTATGTTGGGTTTTGGAGGGAAACCAATGTTATAAAAGATGGGGGAGCCTCCTCATTTCATTCATTTTGGAGTTGAGGATTTTTGAGTGAGACATTTGTCTTCTTGAGCACGTTGGTTTTTTAGCCTATCTACAGCACTGTTTAGTGCATTGAGTGTCTCCAGTCAGAGATCTCGCCCTTAGCCTCGGGGGACTTCGAGTGCCTGCTCGGGCAAGGTTGGTTTTTTATCATTTTGTGAGTAGTTTTATTATTTGGGTTTTTTGTAGAGCTAGAGCTCATAGAGACTGCACAGTCAATGGGAGAGAGGACACAGTCCATTATGGAGGTGCCTCATATTGGGGTTTCTTCAGGTGATTCAACCAGGATTTTGAGGAGAGTGTCATCCTTTTCCCATAGAAGGCTTTTGGTGGAGTTTGAGGCAGTGTTTTAGATATTTCCATTTAGCCTCTACGCAGAGCCTTGGAGGCCAGCATAATTCACTAAGGAGTCATTCTCTGGTGATTTTCAGGGGTTTGCCATTCTTGGTATGGTTTCTAGATTTTGTCCAGGTTAGTGAGTAGAGGAGGTATTCATATTTCCAGCTCATTCCGACAAGGGGATTAGCCCCTACTCTTCAGTTCGTACGAGCAGTAGTAGCTACATGGCAATTTTTCCAGCAGCTCAGACACAGTTCATAGAGTAGCCATTTCCGGTATTTCCTGAGAGAGTCTCTTCACTTGCCTTGAGAAAGATTAGGTGCCATCACTCTAATCACCTATTGTACTTCATTATATTTCTCAGATTAATAAAATGGCTTATCATTTCCTCTCTATGTTTCTGGATGAGTTGTCCTCTTTGCCATATTTTCTCTCTATGCTATTATATATCTGCTGCACTGTTATTTTCCTTTGAGCATTCCAGTTCTATACCACTTGGTGCATTTATCTTTCACTCTTAGACAAAGTCTGGAAAGGGCCAGGTAGCCTCCGGATCTCGTCCTCTTTTCAAAGGCGGAATATCCGGTAAATGCCCTCCCAGTCTATCTCTGGTTAGAGTTGCCATGTTTATAGATATTCCCGAAATGGGATATTACAGTTGTGCATGTGGACATAAGTCTCCATGTTTGAAAACAGTGTCTCTCCAAGTCCTCCTTCATGTCTACATGCAATCTCCACCCTCTCCATCATGTGTGCATTAATTGCACTACTTCCTCCATCACTTCGTCATGAATTCTCTATGATCTTAGATTAAATTCCCTCCATGGTCTCAGTCATTATGGGAATTTTGAGGTCTAAAATGGGCCTCCTCAGTAAATTATAAATTAATAGTGCAAATAATAAAACAATATTAGATTACATCATCAAATTTTAGAGGGAAAAATAAAAAAACAATTTTTTCAACTCATATTTTCAACTTATCTCCCTATGGGTTTACTCAAATTTGTAGCAAAGGCACTCAATGTATGTATAATTTTATTCCTTCTCTAAGTAGTACCCATGTTGCATAATTTCGATGGACCCTACTACAAGAAAAATGAGAAATACATGAAAAATGTGATTGCAATCAAATTTTTCATGTATTTCTCATTTTTCATGTATCAGGGTCCATCAAAAGTATGCAACATGGTTATTCATTGAATGAGGAATTAAATTTTGCATCCAATGAGTATTCCTGCTTGAAATTTTAGTTAAAACTTAGGAAGATAAGTTGAAAATACGATTTGGAAAAGTAGTCTAATTATTTTATTATTTTTTATTATTTTTAATTTTTTACTTAAAAAATTGTGAATCAACTTCTATGGCTGACATCATCATCTTGAATCCTATTGGTTCTTATAAAGTTTATTTTTGTTTTACATTTTTCTTAGGAGGAACATTTTAGACTTCGAAATTCCCCTAATGTGACTACTTCAACATCCATGATCTATCTCATTAATGAGACATGATCTCCACTCCTTTCACATTAATAGCTACTCCAGTACTCCATTATGTAGATCTATGTTTAATAAATCCACATTCACACATCAAAAAGTGGATCTTATTCATATTTGAGGATTATCGGTCCCTCCACCATTTTATTTACTTAATTAATTAAGTTTATTAAGAATTCTAATATTCCAAATAACATGTGAAAATTTTGGAATATTACAAAAGGTGTCCAGTTAGTAACCCAAAAGTTTGAAAAATTTATGAGGAGGCTCATTCAAATGAACATTTCTCATCACTACCAGGATTACTAAAGGTACTCAAGAAATCAACAAAGGAATCAAATCAATTAATAGGTATAAATAAAAACTTATCATCATTAAATACTTAGATTAATGTTTATTCTCCTGAGCAGGTTCCTTAGCATGTTTATAATCTTGTAGTTTCATGGAAAAATTTTAATCCTAGTCCAATTAAATAGCTTACTTCATGGCCGCAGTGGGCCCCTCATTAGCCCTATTTTTTGAGTCGGATATCCCCTTATCCTCAATAATAGTTTGGAGCTTTTTCTCTAGAGAATTCTTTCATGAAAAATAAATTACTCAATCAACAACAACAATCACAATTTTCATTCTTTACACTATCAATTCACTCTCCTCGACGGTCACAGGTACCTGTGAAATCTTACCTAATACATACCCTACACCTTATCCTAATCCATAACCTACTCCTTATCCTTACACATACCCTAGCCTTAATCCTAACCCCAATCAAAACATTAATTCAAGCCCTAGACCTAACCCTAGTCCAAAACCTAACCCAAATCTTAAGCCTAATATAAGCCTTAGCCCAAACCATAGCCCCCTTAATCCAAAATAACAGTTTGCACAACAATTTGGAACACCTATTTTTCCCGTTGATTCCCGTACTGAAAGAAATGTTACATCTTCCATATTGGGGAAGGGAGTGAATTTGGAAATTTCCCCCATTACCACGGAACCTTTATCTTGGGAAGAATCCTTGACTCAAAGGTCATTAGTGGAGAAATATTTGACTAAAACCTATTCTAAAATTGTTGTTGAAAACTGAAACTCTAGAGTTTCCCTTAAACATTCATGTCAATCCAAAAAGCAGATATCTGAGCCTGAACTTGAGGTATTTTTCTTTTGACTTTCATCCAATTCTGAGTATTCCTCCAAGAGAGTGTTCATCAAGTTGTGTAATACTTGTATGAGTTGGAGAATCACGAATATGTGGATCCCATTGAATCTTGGTTTCAATCGATCATAATCACACATCATTCCCTCATCATTGATCAACTCTTGGTACAATATCAATTTAAGAAACTGGTTGCTCATACGTTGGTATGTCTTGAAGTTTATTATTTAAAACTAACCGTGAGTATATTTAGAATTTTTCTATGCACATAGCTACATTGGAATTATGCCTACACTTCATAGTGATCTTCCTCTCTTTAAAATAGGGTAGGGTAATATAAGAGTAATGAAAAAATATGCCAACTAAAATAAAATTGTATAGCAACACTCTTTAAATTGTGATTCCTTAAGGCACAACTATTGAAATATTTGTCATTAAGCGCTATTGTGGTAAGACTTTTCAGAAGCAATTCACTCTTAATTCCTCATGTTTTATAAAGTGTCTTTGATTATTCGCCAATATGTTAGAGAGGGATATTGTTATAGTTATTTTTAATACTTCCTAACATACTTCTCACCTATTCATTCTAAAAAAACTATCATCCAAGAAAAATTTTCAAGTTCCTCTTTGAATGTGCTGATGGGAATCCTCCTATGGTATACCACGCCTACACACCTCTAAAAAGATTTCGTAAGAAACCTCGAATTATCAATTTTAGGAATTTTTTAATCGTTATCTAAGATTTTTTACTTAAAATGAGCCTTCAAGGTAGAAGGACAAAATAGGTAAAGATTAGTAATTAAAAATTTTCACTCCATCTCATGCTCTTAAGTAACCAATTTAAGGTTGATTATAGTCATATATTTTTTCATATGACATATTAACTGATGGATAAGAGGTCTCGCTACAAGTTGACCTACCATGATCATGGGTCCTAACGAGAACGAAATTACAACTACTGGTCCCCAATCCAAGGTAATGGCTTTCAGTTGAAAATATAGAAGACAAGAGGTCTCATCAAGAGCTGACTTATTATTTCTGGTTAGTTGTTTTGAATAGCACTATCGTTAGCTGGTTACCAAGCTAGGAGAGTGGCGTTCAATTAATTTAAAAAAAAATGTAAATTCTTTCAAATGACTTTAAATATGTATCTAATAAATGGGACAAATTATAGAAAATATCTAACACAACTATGACACCATGTAGAATTTACACCAATGGATTCAATCCGATCATGTAATGTACTAAAAAAAGATATTAAATCCTTCTACAATATTCGTGGAATATAAATCACAATCGCTCAATCACATGCAAGTAAGATAAAGAATTAAATCAATTCACAACACCAGATATTCCTGTGGAAAAAAACTGCTCAAAACCCCTCCATATTTATTCTATAATCATCTAAGGAATCATGAAACAATACAATGTATTTATGATCACCACAAACTCACACATTCTACAAATTCCTTCACACTGATCTAGGCAAAATTTGACAAAGACATAGCCAATTATCAGCCCATCCTCAACCTACCTTTCTCATGAAATCCCTATAGAATTAAACCCCTATTAAATAGGAAATCAAACCTTCCTTGATTGCGTAATTCATCATGGGATACTTGTGGTTTTCTAAATGCACCTGGGTAGTTTTCCTAAAATACAATTGATAGTTTACTTACCTTGAAACTTATTCTCAACTAAGTCTCCACCAGAATTTTCATGCATGTAGCTATAAATAGTGAATCATCAGTTACTTGGTAGATCACTACTTGTGAGTTAAATATATTTTAATTTGCTTGATCTCCCACTAGCTCATCAAATAGTTAGACTAGTTAAATTGATTTTTACTCAATAAATGTGGATAAATAATCCCACTCACACTACACTAGTGCTACAATTCTAACTAGAGCCTGTTAATAATAAAATCACTCTACATGCCTATCCTTTGACCCTCAACTCAAAATTATTGAGCTAACTAAGTCTATCACACTTATTTAACAATTACAAGTTGTTATGAGATAAGATTACAATTAATTTTCAAATTTATTTAATGAATTGGCTTAACACTAATGTATCTCTAGGACGCATCACTGTATGACCTGTGATCCCACACTAGTGTGTGTGTTGCATTTTCATGTTGTTTCTACATGGAAATTTCACTATTTATTAATGAAAATTTCAACACTCCCTCTCAATAAGAAAGGAATCAATCTATCTCGATCTGTTTCCTTTGGAATGTCCTACATGCAACAATTCCTAGTGTTTTTTGCACATGAAAATCTCCTGAAACTGAATAGCCTCTAAAC
Organism: Pinus albicaulis; assembly: GCA_034641835.2. Taxonomy (NCBI): domain Eukaryota; kingdom Viridiplantae; phylum Streptophyta; class Pinopsida; order Pinales; family Pinaceae; genus Pinus; species Pinus albicaulis. The sequence goes on from CM076582.1 coordinate 1,288,006,600, forward strand.
AACTGAATCGGTATAATTCATTTGTCATCAAATTCTTTTGACTATTGCTAGCTACTGCACATGTCTACTAGATTTTCTGTGATGCTGACATCTACATCCATGCACTCTGCATTATTGCCAACTCTGATCTATGCTCTAGTATCCAACACCTGTCACCCTGATTTCTGTACTCTTGACATCTGACTACATCAATATAACCAATCCTTCCTACTGCTATTATACTGTGGGCTCCTCGTAGCCACGCTCAATCCATGAGAGACACCATTTCAATGGACACTGCCCAAATTTATTCTTGGGATCATATTTGCACATTGCCCCACCTCACACCTGGAGGTATAGCTACATGTACTCCCTCTAACCATCTAGCTCAAAATTTCCCCCTCCTGGAGGTCTATATTTCCTTCACGTTATATATCCATCTGGATCCAACTACTGCCTTCCCCACTAGTCTTGGAACTACTTCCCATGCACTTTTTCTGATAATGGATTCATACTCCTCAATCATGGAATCAACCCATGTTGGATTCTACATTGCTTCCTCAAAATAGGTTGGTTCTGTCACAATAGACTCACCCATAAGATCCATGTATTCAGTGTACCAATCTGGGGACCTTCTCTAACTACGATGTGATGTAGTTTCACCGACATGCTCTGTCACATCTAGCATAAATTTGTCAGCCTCTTTGGGTGCTTCCTACCATTTCTGGTGGATGGCTATGCATGAGTGGTTTCTCCTACTCCATGATCCTCTGCTTATGGTTGCTCAACATCCTGAGGTTCATCCTTTGGAAGTAAGAGTTCCTCATCTGCATGAAATTCAAGATCCCTCTCAAGGTACAATCACATGGATTTCTTATAATTCCCCATGGTACATCCATTTCATGTGTCTATCTGTGCAAGAGTACGTTTTGGAAGACCTGTAGAAATCTACTGCATGATTCTCAAAGCACTGTGGTGGATATGGCCCAATCTCTTGTGCCATAATTCACATGTATCTTGGTTCACCACCTTCCTTACATTACTGGTCAATGTTGCACAACCATCTACATCAAGTTTGTAGAGGTTCTTTACTTGAACCCCAATCCTCTTTACTTATGTTATGGCTTTGTGGTGAAGGAATGCCTTTCCTTCACTGAAAACCACATCATATCCAAGATCCTCCAACATAGCAACTGAAACTAAATTATTTTTCAAGTTCGGTACATGCATGAGATATTTTAATATGAAAGGTTTACCTGAATTTCTCTGGAAAGTAACTGTACCAATATGGGTAGCCCTATACCTCTCGTCATCACCCATATCGATGTGTATCTGAAAATCCTTCTCCTCTAGGCTACTAAAGAGTTATTTATTTCCTTTCATGTGGAAATATGATCCACTATCCAAGTACCACATATATACCATCACAATTGATGCCATGCATGCGATGAGATAGAAGTCCAACTCAAACTATGAGGCCAAAGCTTCACCTGTTGTAGCTCCTGGAGCCTTCTTGTTGGTCTTCTTTTGTGGAAAATTTCTGGGATAGTGTCCACGATCATGACAGTGAAAACATTTCACTTTTTACATGTCACGCTTCTTGCCTTCTTTGCTGGTCTCAGATTTGGAATGGGACTTCCTCCCGTACCCTTTCTTTTCCTTACCATCCAAGGCACAATTTTCCTCATCGTCATTCTTGGATGATGATCCATCCCTGGTATTCTGTGAAAACTTTTCTTGTACCAAATTTGACCAAAGTCACTCCCAATGTAGCAACTTCTCCCTCCCATTCATAGAATCGTGGTAACTATGCCAACTCTTGGGAAGGCCTAGAAGTGCTAGGCTCACCAATTCATTATGAGCTACATTAATCCCAACACTTCCAAGCTCATCTCGACATTAAGTGAACTTGGTCAAGTATTTATGGAATGTGTCGCCCTTCTCCATTTTGATTTTTTTGAGCTTGTTCTTGAATGGAAATTTTCTGTGGTCACTACTAATTTGAAACAAATTTTTTAAGGCCTTACACATAGCATATTGAGTTGTCTTTCCATGGAGACTCGAGACAATATGATCTCGAACTCCATATAATAAGATCCTCCTCACCTTTTCTATCTTCTTCTACCATGCATCAAGAAGTTCAACATCTTCTGCTGCGGGCTTGAGAATATCATTATCTATGAATTCCTTCAACCCATTGTCCTCCAACACTACCTCCATCATGTCCTTCCATGCAATATAATTTGAACTACCCTCATGTGCATATCGAGTCTCAAGACATTGAAAGACATTTAGATCTGCTTCTAGCTCCAAAGAAAGTATATGCAAATTTGAATAATGCTCAACACAAACTCAATTTCTTCTCCACTATTGTGATTCTTGGTGCTCTCATACCATGTAAAAAATCTCTAACACAGCTCTAATACCATGTAGAAATTACACAAATGGATTCAATCTGATCATGTAATGCACTAAAACAAGATACTAAATCCTTCTATAATATTTTTGGAATATAATCACGATCGCTCAATCACATGCAAGTAAGAGAAATAAGTAAATAAATACACAACACAAGATATTCCTAGGGAAAGTAACTGTTAAAACCCCTCCATATTTATTTTATAATAAACCAAGGAATTAGGAAACAATACAATGTATTTGTGATCACCAAAATCTCATACGCTCTACTAATTTCTTCACACTGATCTACGAAAATTGGACAAGGATATAGCCAATTATAAACCTACCCTCAGCCTGCCTCTCCCATGCAATCCATGTAGAATTAAACCCCTATTAAATAGGAAATTAAGCCTTTCTTAATTGTGTAATTCATTATAGGCTACATGTGGTTTTATAACTGCTCCTAGGCAATTTTCCTAAAATACAACTGATAGTTTATTTTCCTTGAACCTTACTCTCAGTTGGGTCTCCACCAAAATTAGGATGCATGAAGCTATAAATAGTGAATCATTAGTTACTTGGTAGATCACTACTTGTGAATTCAACATATTTTAATTCCCTTTATCTTCCACTATCTCATTAAAGAGTTAGAACTACTTATACTGATTTTAACTCAATCAATGTGAGTTAACTAATCCCACTCACACTACACTGCTGCTACAACTACAACTAGACCCTCTTAATAATAGAATCACTCTACATGCCTATCCTTTGACCCTAAACTCAAAATTCTTGAGGTAACTAAGTATATCACACTTATTTAACTATTATAAGTTGTAATGAGATAATATTACAGTGATTTTTCCAATTTATTTAATAAATTGGCTACACACTAATGTATCACTAAGACCCATCACTATGTGACCTGTGATCCCACACTAGTGTGTGTGTTACATTTTCATTTTGTTTTTGGATCCCAATTTCATTGTTTCTTATTGCAAATTTCAACACACATACATTTCACGGGGTTAAAAGGAGTCTTTGTCAACGCTATTGATGCTTGCTAGAAGCAGGGCCATTCCTGTGGTATTAAAGTTAATTTTACACTATGATTTACTTGGTATTTTTTGTCTTTCCCTGAAATCATTATCATATCTCTTTGATAATGACTTTAATATCCTTCTCATATTATGCCATGGAGTTCTATTTTTTTTAAATAATTTGTTTCATGGGCATGGGACCCTTAGTGAAAGTAATTCACTTTTCCCAGAAAAGAGGAGATTCACCTATATGTGGATAATGTTAATATGGTCACTGTAGGAAGGTATTATTCTATCAACTTCTAACACCATGGATTTCAAATCATGTCGCTCATATTTAATATGAGGATATTAAAGTGAAACTTTTGATCAAGGATGCCCTCAAGATGCTTGTGGAAATTTTAATAGTTGGCTATTTTATTCAAGTCATAACACCATCCTTGCAATTTAGTATTCCTATGGAAACCCTTGTGTTAGACTTTATTGAAGTCAGTCTAAGTAAATAAATACTCCAGCATCCACTTTGTTTTTCGAACAAGCTCTACTGAGCTAAGGAAATGTTGATTACACATAATTTCAAAAACATTATTACGAGTGCCCATAAATGTTTTAATCTTGTTTTTTTGCAAGGGAGAGACACTACAACACTTGATTTTATTCCATGAGGACATGCAATATGATCAACATAGGGGGATTTTAGGCCTCTTTTTGGTCTCGCTTTATATCACCTTTTAATCAAAATCCCTCATGATTTTTTTTAGTTTGAATGGTTATTCTCGTCGTTTCGTGCATTCTCGGAGACAATAGAGTAAGTATTTACTATTTTCCATGATTCCCTTTTTTTAATGAGATCTAAACATTAAAATAATCATTAATATTAGTTTGTGTGTTTGCAGGTTTATACTGAGTTAATTATATTTTTATGTAGAGGTGAACAGGGCTTGATCCTACATTCACCTCCATGTACTATGCAATAGATTCCTATACCAATTGGGATTCATGCACCATTTTACTATGGATTTCCTGCACTATGAATATTTATTACCCCACACATCAAGTTCTGACACCACACATCAATTTCCTGCACTGCACTCATGTTCTTGCACTGGAGTTAAGGAATGCGTAGACTACTTTAATTATTCAAATTAAGACATTCCTTAGATGACAATTTGAATAGAAGTTTGAGAATATTTTGGGAAGTAATTGTTGGTCAAAATCACACTTAGTTTACCATTAGTATCATAATATGAAAAGAGGATCCATTTACTAAAACAATCCCTCATGTACCAAATTCAACTCCTCTATTCGACATTCAGTTGCACTAGAACTAAATATGATTTTTATCCATGGAAAACTATTATGATTTGTAATTTGTTCCTTCTGTATTTTTATTTTCTTATTAATAGCCTAATTTGTAATTTCAATATCTATATAAACTAGAAGATTTCCTAGAGCCATGATATGAGGAAGGGGAGGAGAAGGTCCTAATGTAGCGTTATGCAAGCATAGTTAATCTATGGATCTCTCCCTCTGTTTGCTAGAGTTTGATCTTTTCCTATGCCATGTAAAGACTGATATTTCAAAGATTAATCGAATAAATTCAATCTATGTTATGTTTAATTATTTTATGTGTTTTATGATTATAATCATTTTATGAACTATGTCGTTGACATAGGGTGCGAGCTGGCTGGGTTGGTCGCCAGACCATCTCGACACCACTATGAATTTTTCGGTATTAGGTTGGATTGTGTTTCATTCATCATTTACTGTGTGAGAAGTGTGTGTAATATGAGATCGTAATATTTATTTATTTTTAGTCTCTTTCCTTCTTTAAAATTAATGTCATTTTATTTTTTGTGATCTAAGTGATATTGGAAAATTGTTCTTGTAATTTAAAAATATTTATTTATATCATATACTAGATCGGATTGTGTGTCATGGTATGTCCCTCCAATTTTTATGTATTCACAGTGTTGGATTATGCTTTAAGACCCTACCTCTACAAAATTTTAATGTGCAATTCAAATATTTTAATTTGGTTTAGATCCGAAGGGTTCATGCACCAAAATACGAGATCGATTTCACCTTAATAATTTGAGGAATTATGATTTAAATTGGAGGTGTATGGATGGTAAGATCGTAGCCTATTGTACCTATAAATTTTAAAAAATTATGCTTACATAGGCCACATATTACTTAGGAGCAGAGGCCACATATATATTTCTGTCATTTTAAATTGTGAATTTTGTATGTTGTAGAGTTGATGTTGATGAAAGAAAATTACATCATGTTTGAGATCGATAATGTTTTTCCCAAATTGTAGTTTCCATCAGAAATTTGGTCATATTCCCAAGAAAGATTTATTTTTGTTACACAAATAAGGCGAGATAATTTATATTAGATCAATTCCTTTCATATATTTGTTTACACAGTAAATTTACTTTCCAAGGTTTGTTGATTCTTTCAACTTTTAATTTCTTGAAAAGGATTTTGTTACACAGAGATAAATGAGGAAAATTTAGTGCAAACTTGTTATTAGGTTTTTGTGCTTCTCTTTCAAAATTTATTTGAACAAATAATGGTCTAGAATTGATCTTGAATTTCTTTCAACATTTATAGTATTCCTTTTCGATGTTGTTCGAGCATTACTTGGTTTATAAACAAACAATAGTTAGGATTTACCTTTTGTTTCAAAATAATTATGAGTTCATTTCACAATTGCTAATAGGTAAGGTTTTCCTTTATTTTTTCAAATGTTTGATCAAATCTTGTTTTCAATGGTCAGGATTGGTGGTTTCTCAATTTTTCTTTGAAGTGAAGGATTCAATTTATTTTTTATGGATTGATGTGCAAGCTAGACTAAAGCTTTATTTACAAGTTGTTGAGGGCTCTCTCTGCCATTTCCGGTGCTATGCATTGAAAGTTCATGAACTCCCGAATTGACAATTAAATGTTGGTCCATTAATATGACCTATACTACTCCCAACAGGCGTCATGCATGTGACTAGAGGCTACATTTGAATCAAGTAGTGTTATGCCAGCATGTGGGAGTCTAAATTAGTGAAAAGGTATGTTAACTCGAGGTTTGGAAACTTATAAGGGTGATTTAGCCCTTGGGGTTCATGTAGCACCTTAGTAAATTCACCTAAGTCTTCGTTTTTTGACTCCATTTTCTTAGGATTATATAGGAGGTTGAGTCATGTCATAGTAACCCTCAGCTAATGATTACCCAGGCAGGCTGCTGAAAGTGGGTAGATATGGGATGTGGTGTAACATATACCATCCAATGAATAAGAAAACATGCAGAATTATATTTTTCCACCATCTTCTAATCTATTTACTCTCTTCACACAATTCTACAAGGATATTGCTAGGATTTTAGATGAATTGAAAATTGTACCTTCGGTTTTGTAGGATTACACCACGAATGCCCATTTCTCGTCCAAGAACTCATCGTCCTATTTTCCATAGATTTGACAAAAAATAGCCATTAGGTACTAGGATAATTTCCCCGACATCTTGGTTTTGTATATTCCTTTAGGATTTTGCTTGAATTTACTTGGTTCTTGCCACCAATATTTGAGGATTTCTTTACTAGGTGTCTTGAAACTAACATAGAATTGGGAGGTCAAGTATTTTTTTTGGCTTGGGAAACTTAAAATACATATGAAGATCATGCACTTGATATGTAGCGAATAATGCTTCTATTGAGATTCAAAAATTGATATTTTCAACATCAATATGTTGTAAGATCCTCTCTATGCTCTTTGTAAATGGATACATGGGATAGTAGAAACTAACCCTATGCAACTTGGAATTCTTGATGTCAAACAAAACCTCTATGTCTACTCATTTTCTGGTATTTATTTCCTCGATAATTCCTTAAATATTTTGGTGATAATAGGGACAGTTTTTTGTTAATCAAAAAAATTGTGTCTTCGAGAACTGGTTCTTTGGGTTTTATACTCTTCACTACCCCTAAATGCTTATTTAAAATAGCTCACTTAGTGGCCATTTTCTCATGATGGGAGGCATGCTTTCAATGGATGATGACACAATGATGTGTTAAATATCTCTTGTACTTGGAAACTCAAAAATATTCATTTCAAAGAGACACAATTAGTCCAAAAACAATCCCCATTCTATCTCTATCCTAGTTTTGTAATTTTGAATTTTAAATCATAATGTGTTGGGAACAAGCATTGATGGTAGTAATAGAGGAATATAAGTTGGGACCTTAGGGTGTGTTGTTGTTCTTAGCATAGGTAGATATCACATATGAATCACAGTCAGAGTATGATGATGCGATGGTTTTAAGTAAGGTATATGAGATGTGTTAGCATGACAATGAAGGGTGGAAACTGAAGGTTATGGTGTTGTCATATTTTTTAGGGGAATTGGTCCTAATACTATGGGACTAAACTGCACAAGAGTGACCATAATGAGGCAATAGTCAAGGAATATTTCACTCACATTTATTAGCAACAAGAGAATACGTTGATTTTTTAAATTGCATGATAAGGCCACAAAGTTGTTAGGCATGAATGTTGGTGCAATTAGAATTTGAAAAAGATAGAATAGGAATGTTATGATGTTTCTATGTGTTGGTAAGTCTTTTGTAGACTTATGAAGATCTCAACCACTAGAAATTGTAGTCATGATTTATTGGTGAATGAGAGACGCTTAAAAATTTATCGCATTGTAGTTTTGGCATTGATGTCAACAAGCTCTCGGTGTTGTTGGTCATATGTATGGGGGATGATTTCTTGGTATTGGATGATTGGTGATGGTATTGTTAGTTGTAATTGATGTCAACATACTTATGCGTAGAACTAGTAGAGGTCATGTTTTAGTTGTTGACCTGGATATGGATTCCTGATGTGATGTTGGTTTGATATTTGCATGTTCTGTTGGTTGGAGATGTTGCTATTATAGGTGGTTGTATTGTTAATCTATGTATTGTATATGTCTCTTTATTCGTTGAATACATTTCATATTTTGCTACATGTGTGAGATGTGGTTTCTTGTGTTGGAGGCAGTTGGATGTCATGTTTTTGTTGTAGGTATTGAGGATGATACTATAACATGTGTCAAACATGCTACTATAGATGTTGTAGGTCTCGGAGAGGTTGTGGTTGTTTCTTGAGGAGGTCTAGGTATTGTTCTTGGTCCCAAAGTTGGAAGAATACATCTATCATGCCATAGAATTGTTCTGATCATATTTCATCAGTTGAATACATGTTTCAGAGGCTTGGAGAAGTGTATGGGCGAAGAGGAAGATGTTTAAGAAGGTGGTAGAAGTTCAAGACTGAAGGACTTATGTTTTACTTCATTTTTAGCCCCAATCACATGTATGATGGGTCAAGGGAGTGGCTGAGATGCTAAATTTGCGTGGAGACAGGCCTATGTGACTAAAAATGGCTCCAAGAGGCTAAATTTGCATTGATAATGTGTTGTGTCAGGCTAGGAGGTAACTCCACAAATTGGAATATGGATTTTATAGAGGGTGTGTATGAATTTATACATGGAGGTGAGACTGTTGGGATTAATTTCCCAATGACTTTTAGCCTTCCTTATTTCATAATTTACACTATTACACAATCTCACCCAATACCTTAGGATTAGGTGCCAAATTTCCCCCCCTTAATCTGAATGGATATTAGGGAGTCCAACCATCATTCTGAATTTTTCAAACTTTTCTCTTCCAAGAACTTTGTTGAAGATGTCTACAGTCTGCTCATTTCTGGAATAATGACGTAGATGGATAGTTCTGGCCTAAACATGCTATAGAACAAGATGATATTTTGTATTTATGTGCTTTTTTTTATCATGAAACTTTGGGTTCTTCGCCAACTTCCTTGTAGAAGTGTTGTCAATCATGAGTGGAGTTGAATGCATTTGTTTCATCTGCAAATATTCTAGGATTTTCCTGAGCCACACAATTTCCTTTGTTGCTTCAGATGCTACCACATTTTCTGCCTCAATTGTGGAATCTACTGGAACTCACTGTTTGCGTGATCTCGATGAGACAACTCCTGATCCAAGACTCATGGTATAACCTAAAGTAGATACCCCAGTTTCTTTGTCCCCATCAAAGTCTCAATCAGAGTATCTGATCAAGCTGAAGTCACCCACCTGTGTATATTTGAGACGAAATTCTTGAGTCCCCTTCAAGTACTTTAGAACTCTTTTTGCAGTAGATAAATGTCCTTCACAAGGTTTTTGCATAATCCCAGAGAGGATTCCAACAACAAATGAGATGTTTGGTCTAGTATTAGTTAGGTAGATAAGACTTCCTACAAGTTGTCTATACTTCGTTGCATCCTTGAATTACTTCCCTCTAATGGATGTGAGCTTCATGTTTTGTTCCATTGGATTGGTCAAATGATTACATTCATCCATGCGAAACTTGTTCAAAATATCTCCAACGTACTTCTTTTGAGAAATGAATATAAATTTAGGATGTTGAGTTACTTCAATACCCAGATACTAGTGAACATAGTCGAAATAAGTCATTTCAAAACCTTTATTCAATTATTTCTTTATGGATGCAATATAACTCTCATTATTCCCTGTCATCATAAGATCATTACATACACCACAAGATATACAATTGTTTTCCCAACTTTCTATACAAACAAAGTTGCATCATCAAGATCAAAATGTTTGAAGTTAAGTTTTAGAAGATGCTTAGTTAGTTTCTCATACCCAGTGCAGGGTGCTTTCCTGAGGCCATACAAGGATTTCATAAGATTACATACTTTTTTTTCTTGGCCCTTCACAAAAAATCCTTCTAGCTGGGACATAAAAACCTTATCCTTTAGATCTCCATTAAAAAATTTAGTTTTTACATCCATCTGATGGACTTTCCATCCCTTCTAAGCTACTAGGGAAAAGGGTGTTTGGATGGTGGCCCATTTTTCTATAGGGGAAAATGTTTCCTCATAATTGACCCCTTATTTTTGAGCAAAACCTTTTTCCACAAGCCTAACTTTGTGCTTATCAAGTGAGCCATCCTCTTTGTACTTTTTCTTATAGACCCACTTGTAGCAAATTGGTTTGGTTCACAAATGAGGATCAACCAGCTTCCAAGTTCCATTCTTTATTAAGGCATCATACTCCTTTTTCATTGCTTCATTCCATTCATCATGAGAAGCAGCCTATTTGAAAGAATTTGGTCAAGATCTATATAAAAATTCAGTTTACAGTTATAAGCAATATCCATATCAATAGGTGAATCAATATTATGTATGGAACCTCCATTTTGTCTAGTGGACTGTCTTGTTCCTGTCTTTCCAACCACATCGGGACAAATGTTTTTTACTGTCTTTGTCAGCCATTTTGGTGGACCTTTATAATGTGGCCCAGGCTTCTCATTTGACTGAGTTGCAATTGAATCAAGCTTCAATCTCCCAATTTTGTCAATCACATCATTCAAGGTGTCATCCATGTTGGTTCTTCATGTGGGGGAGAGAGTGCTTCAGAATATGATTCCACATATTGATTCATTATAGGAATCAACCCTTAAATATGTGGAAGCTGATTATCAAATTTTTAAAATGACTTTGTATGTGTGAATCTGTCCAAGAAATCAAGTTGCCGCTCAACAACATTGTTAGTCTTGGAAGATTCAAGGAATATGACATCTCTGGATACTACAAAATTCTTTTTGACTTCATCATAGAGGCCATATCCTTTGGAGGTATTGGAATACCCCAAGAAGATACATTTTCAACTTCTCACACCAAGTTTATTCCTTTGTACCTTAGGTATCAAAGTATACCAGGTGGAACCAAAGACCCTGACATGCTTTACCAAAGGAATGCATCCATGCCACATTTCATAAGGATTTTTTTTTTTTTCTGATTGAATTAGAAGGAAACCTACTCGTTATGTACATAGCATATAGAAATGCATCATCCCAAAACTTCAATTTTACATTCTTAAAAAACATAATGGAGCGAACCATATTTAAAATTCTCATGTTCATTCTTTCAACTACATCGTTCTGTTGGGGATTATAGGGCACAATTGTTTGATGTTTGATCCCATGTTGGAAAAGATAGTTTTCAAATTCGTTTGAGGTGTGTTATTTTCCATTATCAGTAGGCAAAGATCCAATATGAGTGTGTGCATCATTTTCAATCCATGCATGAAAATTATTGAATGTTTGAAAAGAATCATATTTGTTCTTAAATAAGTAAACCCAACACATTCTGGTGTAATAATAAATAAATGTCATCATATATTTATTTCCATTTGCAGAAGAAACATGCATGGGAAAACATAAATTTGAATGAATAAGCTCAAGATTTCTATGTTCTCTGGAATTTTAATCTTGAAAGGACTGTTTGCTATGCTTTCCTAGAATACAATAATGACATTGCTTAAGTTTCCTAGGAATTTTAGGCAATCCAGTAACACCATTTTTCTTCAACAATCAAATTTTTTCATAGTTTAACTGTCAAAATATAGCATGCCATAAAATAATTGATGGGTGTACACCTTCATCATGATGATAACTGAATGAAAAGTTTTCTGCATGAGAAGAGGTACCTTGCAGCTTTAGGAGTCTTCCTTCTTTTATTCCCTCCATGACAAGTGAGTGATCTTATGCTTTTCTAAACTCAACCTTGCCATCAAACATGTGAATGGAGTGTCCTTGTTGGTGGATGTGGACCAAGGAAAAGAATTTTATCCTCAATCCAGGGAGGTATAGATCCTCATGTAGAAGATGATATGGAAGACCAGAAAACTTAAGCCTGATTGTGCCAAGCCCTGATGAATTGAGTTTAGATTTATCTGCAAAGTATACTGCTCCATGAACCTTGTTGGTAAATTCTTCAAAAAATTATTTTATAAACATCATGTGACATGTTTCTCCTGAATCTAGCAACTAATCATTTCTCCAAGAAGTAAATGAAACATCAAACAAGTCTTCAGTTACTATATTGTTACAATGTGCTACAGCATAATGAGCAGATTTAGGTGCTTTACCTTTGTCTCTGTCATGATTTTTATATTTTTTCTTGATTTCTTTGATGCTCAATTTTATCCCAAGGAAAGTTACATCTAGATGCATCATGCAAATATTTATTACAAAATATGCAATGAATATTGGATTTTTCAATTTGAGTTTGTCTACCCCACCTTCCTCTGAAATTACTTCTTCCTCTTCCTCTATGACCACCTCTTCCTCTGTAAGAATATTGAGCATGATTCTTCTCTCTATGTGTGAAACATACAACCTCTTTAGAAGAGAGAGCGGTTGTCATATTTCCGAACACCTTCTCTCTTTCTGGAAAATTTTTCTCAAAGGAAAAAATGGTGATTTTCATGAGGTTTCCTACGGTATTAAAGTTAATTTTACACTATGATTTACTTTTTTTTTTTTTTTTCTTTCCCTAAAATCATTATCATATCTCATATTATGCCATGGAGTTCTATTTTTTTAAAATAATTTTTTTGTGGGCATGACACCCTTAGTGAAAGTAATTCACTTTGCCCAGAAAAAGGAGCTTCACCTATATGTGGATAATGGTAATATGGTCACTGTAGGAAGGTATTATTCTGTCGACTTTTGACACCATGGATTTCAAATCATGTCGCTCATATTTACAATGAGGATATTAAAGTGAAACTTTTGATCAAGGATGTGCCCGAGATGTTTGTGGAAATTTTAATAGTTGGCTATTTTATTCAAGTAATAACACCATCCTTACAATTTAGTATTCCTATGGCAACCCTTGTGTTAGAATTTCTTGAAGTCAGTCTAAGTAAATAAATATTCCAGCATCCACTTTGTTTTTCGAACGAGCTCTATTGAGCTAAGGAAATGTTGATTACATAGAATTTCAGAAACATTATTATGAGTGCCCATAAATTTTTTAATCTTGTTTTTTTTGAAAGGGAGAGACACTACAACACTTGATTTTCTTGCATGAGGACTTGAAATATGATCAACATGGGGGGATTTTAGGCCTCTTTTTTGTCTCCCTTTATATCACCTTTTAATCAAAATCCCTCATGATTTTGTTTAGTTTGAATGGTTATTCTCATTGTTTTGTGCATTCTCGGAGACAATAGAGTAAGTATTTACTATTTTCCATGATTCCCTTTTTTTAATTAGATTTAAACATTAAAATAATAATTAATATTAGTTTGTGTGTTTGCAGGTTTATACTAAGTTAATTATATTTTTATGCAGATGCAAACAGGGCTTGATCCTACATTCATCTCCCTGTACTATACAATAGATTCCTATACCAATTGGGATTCCTACACCAGTTTACTATGGATTTCCTACACTCTGAAGAGTTATTACACCACACATCAAGTTCTGACACCACGAATCAAGTTCCTTCACTACACTCATGTTCTTGCACTGGAGTCAAGGAATGCGTAGACTACTTTAATTATTCAAATACAGAGGACATTACTTAGATGACAATCTGAATAGAAGTTTGAGAATATTTTGGGAAGTAATTGTTGCTCAGCATCACCCTTAGTTTACCATTAGTCTCAGACTAGGAAAAGAGGATCCATTTACTAAAATAGTCCCTCATGTACTAAATTCAACTCCTCTATTCAACATTCAGTTGCACCAGAACTAAATCTGATTTTTATCCATGGAAAACTATTATGATTTGTAATTTGTTCCTTTTGTATTTTTATTTTCTTATTAATATTATGATTTGTGATTTCAATATCTATATAAACTAGAAGATTTCCTAGATCCAAGACATGAAGAAGGGGAGGAGACGGTCCTAATGTAGCATTACACAAGCATAGTTAATCTGTGGATCTCTCCCTCTGTTTGCTGGAGTCTGATATTTTCCTATGCCATGTAAAGGCTGATATTTCAAAGATTAATCGAAGAAATTAAATCTATGTTATGTTTAATTCTTTTATGTGTTTTATGATTATAATCATTGTCTGAACTATGTCGTTGACATAGGGTGCGAGCTGGCTAGGTTGGTCACCAGACCAGCTCGACACCACTATGAATTTTTCAGTATTAGGTTGGATTGTGTTTAATTCATCATTTACTATGTGAGAAGTGTGTGTAAGATGAGATCGTAATATTTATTTTTTTTCAGTCTCTTCCCTTCTTTAAAATTGATGTTATTTTATATGTTGTGTTGAATGTGATATTTTAAAATTGTTCTTGTAATTTAAAAATATTTATTTATATCAAATACTAGATCGGATTGTGTGTCATGGTATGTTCCTCCAGTTGTTATGTATTCACAGCATTGGCTGATGCTTTAAGACCCTGCCTCTACAAAATTTTAATGTGCAATTCAAATATTTTAATTTGATTTAGATATGATGGGTCTGTGCTCCAAAATACGAGATTGATTTCACTTGACTAATTTGAACAATTATGATTTAAATTGGAGGTGTATGGATGGTGAGATCGTAGCCTATTGTACCTACAAATTTTAAACAATTATGTTTACATAGGCCGCATATTCCTCAGGAGAAGAGGCCACATATATTTTTGTTATTTGAAATTGTGAATTATGTATGTTGTGGATTTGATGTTGATGAAAGGAAACTACATCATGTTTGAGATCGATAATGTTTTTCCAAAATTGTAGTTTCCATCAGAATTTTGGTCATATTCCCAAGAAATATTTATTTTGATACACAATTAAGGTGTGATAATTTCTATTAGATCAATTTCTTACATAGATTTGTTTACATAGTAAATTTACTTGCCAAGGTTTTTTTATTCTTTCAACTTTTAATTTCTTGAAAAGGATTTTGTTACCCAGAGATAGATGAGGCAAATTTAGTGCAAAGTTGTTATTAGGTTTTTGTGCTTCTCTTTCAAAATTTATTAGAACAAATAATGGCTTGGAATTGATCTTAAATTTATTTCAACATTTATAGTCTTCCTTTTCGATGTTGTTCAAGTGTTACTTGGTTTCTAGTCAAACAATAGTTAGGATTTACCTTTTGTTTCAAAATAATTATGAGTTCCTTTCACAATTTCTAATAGTGTAAGTTTTCCTTTGTTTTTTCAAAGGTTTGATCAAATCTTGTTTTCAATAGTCAGGATTGGTGGTTTCTCAATTTTTCTTTGAAGTGAAGGATTAAATTTATTTTTTATAGATTGATGTGCAAGTTGGACTAGAGCTTTATTCGCAAGTTGTTGAGGTCTCTCTTTGGCATTTACAGTGCTACGCCTCGAAGTTCATGAACTACCGGATTGACAATTAAATGTTGGTCAATTAATATGAACTATACTACTCCCAACAGGTGTCATGCATGTGACTAGAGTCTACATTCGAGTCAAGTAGTGTTATGTTAGCTTGTGGGAGTCTAAATTAGTGAAAAGGTATGTTAACTCAGGGTTTGGAAACTTAGAAGGGTGATTTATCCCTTGGGGTTCGTGTAGAACCTTAGTAAATTTAGTTAAGTCTTTGTTTTTCCACTCCATTTCCTTAAGTTTATATAGGAGGTTGAGTCATGTCATAGTAGCCCTCATCTAATAATTACCCAGGCAGGCTGGTGAAAGTCGGTAAATATGAGATGTGGTGTAACATATACCATCCAATAAATAAGAAAAAATGTAGAATTATGGTCTTCCACCGTCTTCTACTCTGTTTAATCTCTTCACACAATTCTACAAGGATATTGCTAGGAGTTTAGATGAATTTAAAATTATACCTTCAGTTTGCAGGATTGCACCACGAATGCCCATTTCGCGTCGAAGAAATCATCGTCCTATTTTCCAGAGATTTGAAAAAAAATAGCCATTAGGTACTAGGATAATTTCCCCAACATCTTGTTTATGTATATTCCTTCAGGATTTTCCTTGAATTTACTTGTTTCTTGCCACCAATATTTGAGGATTTATTTACTAGGTGTCTTGAAACTGACATAGAATTACAAGGTCAAGTATTTTTTTGGCTTGGGAAACTTAAAATACATATGAATATCATGCACTTGATATGTAGAGAATAATGCTTCTATTGAGATTCAAAAAATAATATTTTCAACATCAATATGTTGTAAGATCCTCTCTATAGTCTTTGCAAATGGATACATGGGATAGTAGAAACCAACCCTATGCAACCTAGAATTCTTGACGTTAAACGAAACCTATATGTCTGCTTCATTTTCTGGAATTTATTTCCTTGATAAATCCTTAAATATTTTGGTGATAATATGGACATTGGTTTGTTAATCAAAATTTTTTTGTCTTTGAGTACTGTTCCTTTGGGTTGTATACTCTTCACTACCCCTAAATGCTTATTTAAACTAGTTAACTTAGTGGCCATTTTCTCATGATGGGAGACATGATTTCAATGGACGATTACACAATGATGTGTTAAGGATCTCTTGTACTTTAAAACTCAAATTTATTCATTTCAAAGAGACACAATTAGTCCAAAAAAAATCCCCATTCTATCTCTATCCTAGTTTTGTAATTTTGAATTTTAAATCATAATGTGCTGGGAACAAGCGTTGATGGTAGTGATAGAGGAATATAAGTTGGGATCTTAGGGTGTGTTGTTGTTCTTAGCATAGATAGATATCACATATGAATCATAGTCAGAGTATGATGATGCAAGGGTTTTAAGTAAGGTATATGAGATTTGTTAGCATGACAATGAAGGGTGGAAACTAAAGGTTATGGTGTTGTCATATTTTTTAAGGGAATTGATCCTAATACTATAGGACTACACTGCACGAGAGTGATCATCATGATGGAATAGTCAAGGAAGAGTGCACTCACATTTATTAGCAACAAGAGAATATGTTGATTTTTTAAATTGCATCATAAGACCAAAAAATTGTTAGGTATGAATGTTGGCACAATTAGAATTTGCAAAAGATAGAATAGGAATGTTATGATGTTTCTATGTGTTGATAAGACTTTTTTAGACTTAGGAAGATATCAACCAATATAAATTGCAGTCATGATTTATTGGTGAATTAGAGACGCTTAAAAATTTATCGCATCGTAATTTTGGCATTGATGTGAACAAGCTCTTGGTGTTGTTGGTCATATGCATGGGGGATGATTGCTTTGTATTGGATGATTGGTGATGGTATTGTTAGTTGGAATTGATGTCAACATACTTATGACTATAACTAGTAGGGGTCATGTTTTGGTTGTTGACCTAGAGATGTATTCCTGATGTGATGTTGGTTTGAGATTGGCATTTTGTGTTGGTTGGAGATGTTGCTACTGCAGGTGGTTGAAGTGTTGATCTAGGTATTGTATATATCTCTTTATTCGTTGAAGACATTTAATATTTTTCTACATGTATGAGATGTGGTTTCTTGTGTTGGAGGAAGTTGGATGTGATGTTGTTGTTGTAGGTGTTGAGGATGATACTATAAAATGTTTCAAATATGCCACTATAGATGTTGCAGGTCTCAGAGAGGTTGTTGTTGTTCCTTGACGAGATCTAGATGTTGTTCTCGGTCTGAAAGTTGGAAGAATATGTCTATCATATTGTATAATTTTTCTTACCATATTTCATCAATTGAATACATGTTTCATAGGCTTGGAGAAGTGTATGGGAGAAGAGGAAGATGTTTAAGTAGGTGGCAGAGGTTCAAGACTGAAGGATTTATGTCTTCATTTTTAGCCCCAGTCACATGCATGATGGGTCAAGGGAGTGATTGAGATGCTAAATTCGCATGGAGACAGGCCTATGTGACAGAAAATGGCTCCAAGGGGCTCAATTTGCATGGATAATATGTTGTGTCAGGCTAGGAGGTAACTCCACAAATTGGAATATGGATTTGATGGAGGGTGTGTATGAATTTATACATGGAGGTGAGACTGTTGGAATTCAATTCCCAATGATTTTTAGCCTCCATTATTTCCTAATTTACACTATCATACAATCTCACCCAATACCTTAGGATTAGGTGTCAACATTCCCCACCTTAATATGAAGAGATGTTAGGGAGTCCAATCATCGTTCTAAATTTTTCAAAATTTTCTCTTCCAAGAACTTTGGTGAAGATGTCTGCAGTCTGCTCATTTGTGGAATAATGACGTAGATGGATAGCTTCGGCCTCAACATGCTATAGAATCAGATGATATTTTTTATTTATGTGCTTTTTCGATCATGAAACTTTGGGTTCTTTGCCAAATTTATTGCAGAAGCGTTGTCGATCATGAGTGGAGTTGAATGCATTTGTTTCATTTCAAAATATTCTAAGATTTTCCCAAGCCACACAATTTCCTTTGTTGCTTCAAATGCTGCCACATATTCTACCTCATTTGTGGAATCTACTGGAACTCACTTTTCGTGTGATCTCCATGAGACAACCTTTCATCCAAGACTCATGGTATACCCTGAAGTAGATACCCCAGTTTATTTTTCCCCATCAAAGTCTGAATCAGAGTATCCAATCGAGCTGAAGTAGCCCACCTGTGTATATTTGAGACCAAAGCCTTGAGTCCCATTCAAGTACTTTAGAAATATTTTTGTAGCAGACCAATGTCCTTCACAAGGTCTTTGCATAAAACCAGAGAGGATTCCAACAAAAAATGAGATGTTTGGTCTATTAGTAGTCAGGTAGATAAGACTTCCCACAAGTTGTCTATACTTCGTTGCATCCTTGAATTACTACCCTCTAATGGATGTGGGCTTCAAGTTTTGTTGCATTTTAGTGGTCAAAGGATTACATTCATCCATGTGAAACTTGTTCAAAATATCTCCAACATAGTTCTTTTGAGAAATGAATATAAATTTAGGATGTTGAGTTACTTCAGTACCCAGATAGTAATGAACATAGCCCAAATGAGTCATTTCAAAACCTTTATTCAATTATTTCTTTATGGATGCAATATAACTCTTAATTTTTCCTGTCATCAAAATATCATCTACATACACCACAAGATATACAATTGTTTTCCCAACTTTCTATACAAACAAAGTTGCATCACCAAGATCAAAATGTTTGAAGTTAAGTTTCAGAAGATGCTCAGTTAGTTTCTCATAACCGACTCGTCGTGCTTTCTTGAGGCCATACAAGGATTTTATAATCTTACATACTTTGTTTTCTTGGCACTTCACAAAAAATCCTTCTAGATGGGACATAAAAACCTTATCCTTTAGATCTCCATTCAAAAAGGTAGTTTTTACATCCATCTGATGGACTTTCCATCCCTTCTAAGCTGCTAGGAAAAAGGGTGTCTGGATGGTGGCCCATTTTGCTATAGGGGGGAATTTTTCCTCATAATTGACCCCTTATTTTTGCATAGAACCTTTTGCCACAAGCCTGGCTTTGTGCTTCTCAAGTGAGGCATCCTCTTTGTACTTTTTCTTATAGACCCACTTGTAGCCAATTGGTTTGGTTCACAAAGTAGGATCAACCAGCTTCCAAGTTCCATTCTTTATTAAGGCATCATACTCCTTCTTCATTGCTTCATTCCATTCATCATGAGAAGCAACCTATTTGAAAGAATTTGGTTCAAGATCTGTAGAAAAATTCAGTTTACAGTTATAAGCAGTATCCATATCAATAGGTGAATCAATATTATCTATGTCACCTCCATTTTTTCTGGTGGACCGTCTTGTTCCTGTCTTTACAACCACATCAAGACAAATGTTTTCTATTGTATTTGTTAGCCATTTTCGTGGACCTTTATAATGTGGCCCAAGCTGCTCATTTGACTGAGTTGGAATTGAAGAAAGCTTCAATCTCCTAATTATGTCAATCAAATTGTTCAAGGTGTCATCCGTGTTGGTTCTTCATGTGGGGGAGAGAGTGCTTAAGAATATTATTCCACATATTGATTCAGTATAGGAATCACCCCTTCAAGATGTGGAATCTGATTATTAAATTCTTAAAATGACTTTTCATGTGTGAATCTATCTAAGCAATCAAGTTTTCGCACAACAACACTGTCAGTTTTGGAAGATTCACGGAATATGACATCTCTGGATACTACAAAATTCTTATTTACTTCGTCATAGAGACCATATCCTTTGGGGGTATTGGAATGCCCCAAGAAGATACATTTTTGACTCCTCGCACCAATTTTATTCCTTTCTACCTTAGGTATCAAAGCATAATAGGTGGAACCAAAGACCCTGAAATGCTTTACCGAAGGAATGCGTCCATGCCACATTTCATCAGGAGATTTTTTTCTGATTGAATTAGAAGGAAACCTATTATTTATGTACACAACATATAGAAATGAATCAACCCAAAACTTCAATTTTACATTCTTAAAAAACATGATGGAGCGAACCATATTTTAAATTGTCATGCTCATTCTTTCAACTACATCATTCTGTTGGGGGTTATAGGGCATATTTTTTTTATTTTTAATCCATGTTGGTGAAGATAGTTTTCAAATTCATTTGAGGTGTATTCTGTTCGATTATCAGTGCACAAAGAGCCAATATGAGTTTGTGCATCATTTTCAATCCATGCATGAAAATTATTGAATGTTTGAAAATCATCAAATTTGTTCTTAAATAATTAAACCCAACGCATTCTGGTGTAATAATCAATAAATGTCATCATATATTTATTTCCATTTGCAAAAAAACATGCATGGGAAAACATAAATCTGAATGAATAATCTCAAGTTTTCTATCTTCTCTGGAATGTTAATCCTGAAATGATTGTTTGCTATGCTTTCCTAGAATATAATAATGACATTGCTTAAGTTTCCTAGGAATTGTAGGCAATCCAGTAACACCATTTTTCTTCAAAAATTGAATTTTGTCATAGCTTAAGTGTCAAAATATAGCATGCGATAAAAGACTTGATGGGTATATACCTTCATCATGATGAGAACTGAATGAATTTTTTTTTGCATCAGCAGAGGTACCTTGCAGCTTTAGGAGTCTTCTTTCTTTTATTCCCTCAATGATAAGTGAGTGATCTTATGCTTTTCTAAACTCAACCTTGCCATAAAACATGTGAATGGAGTGTCCTTGTTAGTATATGTCGACCAAGGAAAACAAGTTTATCCTCAACTCTGGGAGGTATAGATCCTCATGTAGAAGATGATATGGAAGACCAGACAACTTAAGCCTGATTGTGCCAAGCCCTGATGGATTGAGTTTATATTTATCTACAAAGTATACTGCTCCATAAACATTGTCATTAAATTCTTCATAAAATTAGTTTATAAATGTCATATGACATGTTTATCCTAAATCTAGAAACTAATCATTTCTCCAAGAAGTAAATGAAACATTAGACAAGTCTTCAGTTACTATATTGTTACAATGTGCCACAACATAATGAGTGGATTCAGGTGCTTTACCTTTGTCTCTGTCATGATTTTTATCTTTTTTCTTGATTTATTTGATGCTCAATTGTATCCCAAAGAAACTTACATGTAGACGCATCATGCAAACCTTTATTACAACATATGCAATGAATATCGGATTTTTCAGTTTGATTTTGTCTGCCCCCCCCCCCCCCTTCCTCTGAAATTACTTCTTCCTCTTCCTCCACAGTCACCTCTTCCTCTGTAAGAATCTTGAGCATGATTCTTCTCTCTATGTGTGAAACATACAACCTCTTCGGAAGAGAGAACATTTGTCACATTTCCGAACGCCTTCTCTCTTTCTCAAAAAATTTTCTTAAGGGAATAAATGGTGATTTTCATGAGGTTTCCACTAGCTTTCAATGACTGAAGGTAATGTGAGTTAGTGGGATACAATGCCTTAACCTAATCTATGAGAGGTATGTCAAATTCTACACTAGTATTCTTAATGTCATGAATGATATATCTTACTTCTGATGCTAAAGAAAGAGGGTAATCATTTTTCAATTCAAGGCTGAAGAACTTAATCATTAACTGAACAATTTCAAGTTCTGAATCTAAGTCATAAAGATATTTTAATTTTCTCAAGGCTTCATAGGCATTTGAAAAGGGTGTAATATGGCAACTCACCTCTTCATTTAGAGAAGTTGCAATCAAGGCATAGGCCTTGCAATTCTTGTTTTCCTAAATGGCAATCTCCTTGTCTGAGGTGGGCTTTGTCGGTAGATTGTCTCATTATCCTTCACAAATTCCTCTCCAAAACTCATTAAGAATTACAGTTTTCTTGATTTTTAGAGACCATTCAGGATAGTTCTCCTTTTCATAGAGAACAAATCCGACAATAGATATGAGATAATGCATTATAACTCTTGGAAAAAAAAAATGTTGGAGGGAAAAAAACTCAATTCTGGTGTAAAATGTTCTTTATTGAAAAAAAATCAATTCTAGAGTAAAAATTCACTCTATTATAAAATAAAATAAAATAAAAATTGTAAAAAAGAAACAATTCTGGAAAAAAAAATTGTGTGAAAAAAAAATGTGTGGTGTTGAGACCTGGGGAAGGTTGACCTAGGGAAGGTCGGACCTGGGGGAGGTGGGTTAGGGGGAAAGGGAAATTTTATGGAAAGGGAAAGGATACATGAGGAAAAAATGAAAAAAATAAAATGATAAAATAACAATTGCAAATTTATATCTCCAAATAATGAATTCTACCTTATGTACATCTGTGGGCTCACTTAGATTTGGAAAGGATAATGAGATGGCTCTATGAAGAAGAGGCATGTAGAGCTCCTAAAGAATGAATTAAAGTAATATAATAATTTTGAGGGGGTATATTGTTTATATAAGATCATTTTATGTGTGACCTAGTCACATTTTTTGTATGCAATCAACTGCAAAGAAATGCAACAAGCCTCTAAGTAGACTAGTACTAAACATTTCCCAACACTAGAAAATAAAAGTGCACTAGGTTTATGAATATTAAGAGAACCTTCACTTAGGAAAAAAATCAAGAAATACTATGATGAATTCAAATAATTAAAAAAATTAGAAGTATCATCTTTAAAGAGATATGTAGGACCTTGAAAATTTGACAAGGTTGAGAATTTTGGAGGGCTTTCGTAGCAGCTACAACAGGTACAAATCATATTATATCTATGAATTTGGTAGCTAATTCATCCATGGTCATCTGAAAAATATTTAACTCTAGAAACTCCTTAGCTCTATCATTATTATACCTTTCTCTAAGGTACTTTCCTTTGAAGTATTTTTTAAAGTATTCCCAATTGATAGCCTTATCTTCTATATTATGCACAGTAATATCTTCCCGCTATAGGGATGCCTTACCTTGTAGCTAGTGTTAACACTGCATTTTTTCAAAGTCTAGTCACCATTAAATTTGTGTCTTTGATCCTGTATTGTCCCATTAGCCTATGGTTGAAGTCCCTAGAGGGTTAAAAATGTGTCAATTTTTTTTATTATTTTCAACAAAATCCAAAAATTTTGAGTCAAATATTTTCTTTTTGTGTCTTAGAGTAATTAGGGTAAATTTTCTTCTAAATAAGTCTTTTAACTACCTTGAGTAGTTAAGTCCTGGGATTATATTTGAGAGTATTATTTATCCATAACGATATCTTCTTAAATTGAATAATCCAAGGCTAAGCATAAAATGTCATAGTCCTCTCCTATTTCGGGAATAATAGGAAATTTCTACCTTTTCTGAAAAGTAGAAATTTTCCCAGAAAATTTGTTTTCATACACAACACAAAAATAGCTACCTTTTCTTAAAATTAGCTATTTTCTTTAGAACTTGTACAAGGAGGTGAAAAGGCATTACTCATGTGGAAAGACACTACTCTTTTTAAATAATTGAAGGTCTGCCAAACAAAGGGTACTACCCTTTTGGAACGTAGCCATTTATTTCGAGGCTCACTAAAAAAAGGGGTTGGCTATTCTAGTTTTTCAGGTTATTTAACCTAATGCTACTCATTAAAGGTAAAGCGGATCAAAACTCAAGTACGAGCAATATTTAGTGAATTATTTGGTGTAGTGAGTTGGCACCTAAAATGAAATCATTTGGTCTCATGTCAGCTAACCTCACCGTAATAAAAGGCATGTAGAGACCATAGGTCTACACTGATTGTTTCCCATAACAATTTACCATGAGAAAGCTACAACAATTTTTTATCTTCCAGCAAGAAAATGGTTATCTTCCAGCAGGCAGTTTTTTTATCTTCCAGCAAGAATTTAGGGCTTCGTGGCTTGTTTCTATTCATTGTTTTACAGGTTTTCATTAGCACTTGAATATGTTGTTATAAAATTTGAATCGACAATATTCAGAAGGTAAAGCATTCGAAACTTTCCAATACACGGTTTTTTAATCACCGTGTAAAGGCATAGTTTTAGGCAGTTAGATGGTATCATTTTTTTGGAGAAGTTATCAGGGGAGAACGTTGCAGTTTTTTAAGAATTTTTTGATTATTTTAATGGAGATCAGGTCAAGGTGGGGTCTCAGAACTTCAAAATATCAAAAGCCATCATAGCATGACCTAGCGAGATTTCGTCTTTAGGTTTAGTCATGGTGTAAAATAAAAACTATGTTTATGGAGGATTTAAATGCATATCTTAAACCTGAGCATGTAAATGTGGATTGGACCCCTACTATCCATATTTACTATTTTAAGCCCAAATGGCAGAGAGTTATCACCACATTTGAACGTTATATCGTCTGTGAAGGAGGGTTCTCCATATTTCATCAGTATCAAAAGAGTTTTTATCTCATATTTCGGGCTCTAGACCTATGAACCTCCCTTTCTTCATCTATAAATCATTGGTGAAAATGTATCAGAAGATACAACAACACAAAATTGTTCACTACATAATCTTTATCACTGAGGGTTAATTAAAATGTTGGTGTTGTATCATTTGAAGAAGAATATAACCACATGGAACAAGTTCCTAGTAGATGAGGGTTTCGATAGTAATAATTCAAGGAAAAAAGTGGGAAGGCTTTCAAAACAGAAGAACCAAGAGGAAGAGTCAAACCCTACACCTATACTAACCCCTTTACAAGCTGATCAATCATCTTCTACATCAACCAGGAATACAAGAATCTCATCTAGAAGATCTAGAGTTGAAACCACCATTCCTATACCTATGACACAACCAACAAAGGAGGTTTATACTAGAAGGATATCTAAGGAACCAGAAACCTTAGAGTCTTTCTGGAAATAAAATGAAAAAAGGTTTAAAAAAAAGGCTACTCTAGTTGAGAAGAATTTTATTTATAAAGACAAAGAATAAGTGACTTCTTCTTCAAGAAATAAGCGGAGAAGAAGATTGATTCTATCATAAGGATCTTCAATGGAAGCTAGTATCATGGAGAAGATCACCCTTGGACCATTAGCACAAATCCCTATTTCATATATTAGACAAGAGAGTGAAGAAGTCAATGTGACTCCAGTAGCCGAGGAACTAACACTAGCTCAGGTTTATTCTTCTCTAAAAACATTAGCTAAGGAAAAAATTAAAGTTTCAAAGATTACATCAAAAGAAACAAAAACATCTCAGCTTTATTCATCTCTAATTTCATTATCTAAGGGAAAGAGGAATGTAGCAATCGACTCATACTCATCATTTGAGGAAGAGAGTAGTGAAACAAAATTTAAAGATAAGCAAAAAATCAGAGTTATATAGGAAAGAATAAGGCCTTCATGTATTCCTAATATATATATTCAAAGGCCTCATACCAGACCCAAAAATAGGCTTAGGTTAGCTAGAAAGAGCATAGCTAATGCTGCTCTCAGAGATGAGATAATAAATATAAAGGAGAGTCCAGGAAATTATTCAAGGAATAAGAAAGTTGAGAATAAGAAACAAGCAAAAAAGAGAAAACTAAATAGGATGGTCAATAAGGTAGAAGCTCCTAGGTTCTTGGCTTCTGTGCTATATTTTTAATGTTTGAATATCTAAAACAAGGAAAATCTAAAGATCAATATCATTTTGAGCCAATCTACAGAGTTATAATAAATTGCTACATTTTCAAAAAGGTAGCTCTTTGTTTTGGTCATAAGAAGATGAAAGGTGGCTCTTTGTTTTGGTCTCAAGGAATGACGTTAGATGGTGATAAAGAAAAATTTTCCCTCAGTGGTAATATTTTCCCTCTTCCTAGCCAAGTGTTATCCAGTGAAGCTGTCTTCCAGATGTCACATTCGGTTAGTAGTTGTTACACTTTTTGTGGATAAAGATCCAGGTGTCATTTTGAGTTGGTCAATGTTGCAGTTTTTGTGGAGAAATTATTTCCAAGAATTGAGGAGTATTTAGCCACGTTAGCTCAACCATTTCAACCTCCATATTATCAAGTTGTCTTCATGCATGTGTAAACCAAATATTGTGCATCAAACTTCCTTTCTGTTATTTCTAAGATAAGCCTTAAATATGGTTTGTTATATTTAGAAATTTGTAATAAAGTTCCTACAACAAACTTGCACTTTTTGTGGAGCTTTAATGGATCACCTTTTTGTATATATATTATGAAAAGCAATGGGGAAATTTTTTGTGAGTTTTTCATCTTATTGCATCCTGAGTTGTGTATTTTTTTAGCTTATAATATCTAGAAACACTCTTGAGGAGTTATGAATGATTTGATGTCTGTATTGTCTAATTTCCTTATGCGTTTCCATATCTTACAATTTCATTTCTAGATTGTGATCTACATATTTTGTCTCAAGTTTTTTTCATTTTTATGATATATCTCTACATTATTATCTATTTTTATCAGTCTTGTTTCACAAGCTTTATGGATAATATGTGTATGGTAAGCCTATTCATAAGCTCTCCCTATGATAGAATTCTTTAAAATGTGTGATGAGATTCTTGTAAGTCTTGAAAAATATTTCTTTCATCAATAGATTATAGTTCTGAAATATTTTGTTTTCATTTCATCTTAACAATGGAGTTCTATTATATATACTCATTTTTCTTTTCATATTCTCCTAGCCATTAGAATAAAAACTTATTCTTGATACCACATCAAACACTAATACCTTCATATGTGTGAGTGGTTTATCTGTTCAAAATCCTTTTATTTTCCAATGTGTGATAACTTAAACCACCTTCCAAATCACAATCGAACTATAAGAAAAATATTTGAGGCTAATATGTTTCTGGTTAGGCACTTGATACAATCCAAGTGCTGGTTCCAACACTAAGATATTTTGGTGCGTCTGTCGGGAGACGAATATCCTGAACTCAGTATTGTCCCAAGTTTTTTTGCATCAATGGATAGTACTACCTTTTAAGGGTGAATAAAAACTAGTCGCTCTTTCTTATTAGAATTAGTTCACCCAAAGACTCCACAACAAGGACAAGGGGTTTCAATACCACCTACTACAAGAAGAAATCACATATCACCTCCTATGACTCCAGTCTATGACTGAGAAAAGATCATAAAGGATGCAAGAGGGAAACATAAACCAATTGAACCTACATCACATTGAATGAAAAAAGTGCATTCAAATTATATTCTGAAAGAAAAGGTACCATCATCTATTTTAAAATAAAATTAAGTTTCAGACATAAAGGATTCTGCTGTAATATATCAAGTTGAAACTACTTCTATAAAAGATAATGTATATGATGTTATCTTAGATGCATCTCAATGTACCTATCAGACATCATTTAGTAAATCAGAGATAAGTATTACTACAGATAAAGAAGAAAAATTAGAGGTTTTAAGAGTCAGTAAAGAGAAATAGGAATCAGAAGCCTTTGTTCTTACAGAAAAGGAATTAGAACAAGTATCGGATATTGCACCCTTCTTAGATAGGGTTATTTTAACTGAAGAAAATATTAAAATAATTTTAAAATTTCTTCAAAATCATCGCGAATATCAATCTTCTCTTAGTCCACAAGAGGAGTATTCTCACCCTTTTCAAAACCCATCTATTGGCTCCTCCTCTTCTCATCAAGGAGAAGGTAATCCTCCTAAAAATTTGACCTTTAATCTCTCTGACCTTTTAGCTCCAAAAAAACAAAATTGAAGTTTCCCAAATCCTTCAAGAAACTACTTCTGAATATAATTCTCTTGGAGAGGTTAAACTAAAATCCTGTTGTGTTCATTTATTTTATAATCCATTATTCTCAACTCAAAAGCATGAAGAAGCATCCCAAGAATTTCAATATTCTATTATTCCAAAATAAACACAAACTCCACAAAATATAATTTCAAGCACTCAAACATCTATATCAATAAGTCATCAGTTGATTGTACCTCAACAATTCATGGCTCAACCTCCTCCTACAAGGATGCAACAGATTCTTGTTGCAAGATATGCACCACTTGCTCTCCCTCAACCTTTACATCCCCTTCCTCAAGGGGATTATCTGAAATATTTTCCCAAATATATAGGGGAGGGAGAAGGAGTATATGCTAAAGAACATATAGTTTCTTTTTACAGTTATGATGATAACCAAAATATTGAACATGAAGATGTCTAGTCAAGACTCTTTATTCAGAGCTTGGATGGAGATGCTCATAAGTGCTTCAGAAATCTACCAGCAAATTCAATAATAGGAATAGATGTTTTGTAGGAAGTATTTATAAAACAATGGGGTGACTGTAAGGATTTCTTATATTACCTTACGAATTTTGGAGCTTTAATGAAGAATACTGGTGATTCATTAGTATATTTTACAAAGAGATTCAATAAATTTTATCAGAAGATTCCTGTAGAATTCAAACCTCATGAAACCACAACGATGATAACCTTTTCCAATTCCTTAGATTACACATTTTCATTGTGGTTGAGATCTAATAAGCCACAAACATTGGTAGCTATGCAGGAGGCTATTATTAGGGTGCATTCAAGTCTTATGGCCTCAAATAAACTGAAAATAGAAGAGGGGAAGGGAGAAAAGGATAAGAAAAAAAGAAAGAGGAGAATCCCTCTTCTTCCTATAAATATTTCATAGCTGAATAAAATATTAATAAAATGTACTATTTAATTAAATATATTTCTTCCAAAATGTCTAAAGTGGAGTTTGAAAATCGACCTGCTCTTATACCCATTCAAAATGAAGGAAATAGAAATCAGGCCCCTTTTAGGAGACCCTTTCAACCTCAAAAAATTTTACAATTCCCAAGAAGAAATCTTAATGATGAGAATGTTCAGCCCCCACTGAATAATTTTTCTGAAGAAAATCAACAAAAACAAGAAGAGGAGGATGAAGACATAAATCTAGTTAGGGAGACATCATAGTCAAATTGTTTGACTTCGAAAGAGTATAAAGATCAATGTAGGATAAATCTCTTTTCAGATGATGAAGACACTCATATTTATGTCCAAAATGAGAAAATTAAGGCTGAAAATCATACAATAATTTATAATTTGAGGTCCAAAGGGGTTGTCCAATAGCCCCAACAAAAACATGATTATGAAACGCATTCTTTCAAAAAAAGGGAAAAGTTAATGATATTCCTCCATCACCTAACCTTTCCCCAATCATGAAAATTGTTGTATAAAATAAGGATTTGGTGCGTCTCAATTTCAGTTTCAAGTCAAAATTAAATAAAATCAAGATTCTGGTTCCACTCCTTCAATTGTTGAAAAATATGTCCTACATAGAATCATTTAAAAGTCAGTTACAACCATCTCTTGCTCCTAACTCAGTCAATATAGAGGATGAACATCCTACCATCTACTTGGGTAGCCATGCCCAAGATCATAATGATGACAATTCTCCACCTTTTTATATTTCACTCAATATTCATAACAAGCTACTACATAACTCCCTATTAGATTAGGGGGCCTCTCACAATCTAATCCCAAAGAAAGTGATGGATGAACTATGATTGGAAATCACTAAGAAATACCACGATCTTTATAAATTTGACTCTAAAAGGGTCAAGTGCTTAGGTGTGATAAAAAAATTTGTAATTTCCCTTACCAAGCTCCTCATGAAAAGTCTAGTGATGGACATAGTGGTTACAAACATACCTTCTAGATTTGGAATGCTTATTTCCAAATCTTGGTCCAAAAATTTGGGAGGCACCCTTCAAATGGATATGATCTACATTATTGTCCCAGTCTTTGGAGGAGAATCCAGGAGATTATATAGGGAAACAAAAATGGCTTATATCATAAGTGATCGGAAAAATCCCTAAAATAATCCTATATATGCAGAGGAAAAAGGGTTAGGGTCATCCATGTTACACCTTGCTGCTGATGACAGTAATTTCCAGCCTCAAATAAGAAAAAAGTAGAATTTACAAGTCATAAATGAGAAGAATTTAGAAAAAGGGAAGATCTGGAAATTATATTTTGATGGAGTCTCATCATGAGAGGGATCAGGGGCTGGTGTAGTTCTTATTCATCCCACTCAGAAAGTACCAACCCTATCATAAAAATTACAA
The DNA here is from genome assembly GCA_034641835.2 of Pinus albicaulis. Classification (NCBI taxonomy): domain Eukaryota; kingdom Viridiplantae; phylum Streptophyta; class Pinopsida; order Pinales; family Pinaceae; genus Pinus; species Pinus albicaulis. The sequence continues at coordinate 1,288,037,201 of CM076582.1, forward strand.
TTTTTTACTACCAATAACACTGCTGAGTACGAAGCCCTTGTTTTGGGTATGAAAGAAATGAAAGATTTGGGAGCTGAACAATTGGTTTTTTTTGGTGATTTAGAATTGGTGGTACAACAGGTGGGAGATAATTATCAAGTAAAAAATTAAAAAATTAAAAAACTACAGAAATGAAGTGTGGGATTTAATTGAACACTATTTTTTAGCATTCAATTTGAATTATGTTTCTAGATAAGAAAATGAAATGGAAGATTCATTGGCCATAGCTGCTACTAATTTTAAGGTTCCTCTTGATGTTAAAGCAACATATGATGTCTAGATAAAAAACAGACATTCCATTCCTTACAATATCAAATACTAGCAATTATTTCAAGACAATAAAGAAATTTAGAAATTCTTGGAATGTGTAGAGGAGTTTTCAGACATTCAGATTGATAATGAGAAAGGCACGGTTGAAAGTTAGAACAACAAGCCATTTAAAAAGATTATAGCTGGAAAATACATTATTGATATAAAATAAACTTTATTCCTAAAGGATCAGTTCCTTTAGAGAGGTTTTTTAACAATAATGATGTATTTGTAAATCTTGATAATAAAACATATGGAGAGATTACAATTGACTGCAATATTGGTATAGACAATCAGCCTAGATTTGTTAAAGTTTCTAAATTTATTCCTCAAGAAACTAGAACTAAATATGTCAATCTTCTAAAGCAATATGCAGACATTTTTTCATGGTCCTGCAATGATTTAAATACCTATGACAGAAGTATAATGGAACATAAATTTCCTCTTAAAGTAGAAGTAAAGACTGTAACATAGAATATAAAACATATTAATCCCATGTTGCTCCCTATTATTGAAAAGGAAATCAGAAAGATGTGAGAAGCCCAAATAATTCTCCCCTTAAGATTATCCAATTTGGTAGCTAATATAGTCCCGGTTCGAAAGAAAAATGGTGAAATTAGAATTTACATTTATTTTCACAATTTTAAATTGTGTTCGCTAAAGGATAATTATCCTTTACCCAAGATGGACCATGTTTTGCAACAGGTAGTAGCCTCAAAGAGACTATCAATGATAATGGTGTTGTGGGGTACAATCAAATCTCAGTTGATAAACAAGAAAGGGAGAAAACAACATTCAATACACCTAGGGGAAGATTTATGTACAATAAGATGCCTTTTGGTTGAATGAATGCAGGTGCAACATTTCAACAAGCAATGAATATTTCCTTTGTAGGGGAAAAGGACAGGTTTGTCGTCATTTACTTGGATGAAATAATAGTCTTTTCAAAAATTGATGAGGATCATTTAAAACATCTGTAAAAAGTGTTTAATAAGTGCAGAAATTTTGGTTTGTCTTTAAACCAAAATAAATCATGCTTTGTTGTTGAAAAGGAAAAACTATTCGGGCACATAGTTACACAAAATGGTATTTTTATTGACCTAGGGAAATTTGAGGCTATTAAAAAATTGGTTTACCCAGAAATAAAAAAATAATTATAGTCATTATTGGGTAAAATTAATTTTTTTAGTCTTTTTGTTCCAAACTTTGTAAATCTAATGAAACATTTAAATGTATTATTGAAGAAAGATGATGAATTTAGATGGAAAGATGAATAAAAAACTCTTTCATAGAAATCAAGTCTACCTTGACTGAAGCCTCGGTGTTATTCAACCCTAATTATGAGAAGGATTTTCTTACTTTTTCATATGCTTCTGAGGAAAATATTGCAACATTTTTAACAAAAAAGAATAAGGAAGGCTTGGAATAACCTATTTCCTTTTTCAGTCGTGCATTAAGATATGTTGAGTTAAAGTATAGCTTGATTGAAAAAAAGGCATATGTATTTGTAAGGGCTTTAAATTCTTTTAGCGTTTATGTTATGCATTCAAAATTCATTGATTTTGTGTAAAATATCATTGTCAACGATGTATTGTTGCATCCAGATACAGATGGAAAGAGGGGATGATCGTTAACAAATATTCTGGAATTTGACATTGAAATCGGACCTAGTAAGCTGATAAAGGGACGAAGCTTAACCCACTTGATGGTTGAATAAAATTACTAAGCTTTAAATCTGAACATGGAGGTAGTTGAAGAGACAAATAAAGAAGATACATATGATTATCCTGAAATATTTTATCCCAAATGGTATAAGGATATAGTGTACTTTTTATTAAATCTCAGTTGTCCTCCAGGAATGGAAAAATCAAAGAGAAAGGCTTTTAAACTAAAGTTTATTAAGTATTACATAATGTAATACCATGTTTATTGTAAAGAGCTTATAGGAGTTTTGTCGAGATGTGTAGATTAAGTTTAGTCACAGAAAGTTATGTTAGAGATACATGCAGGAGTGTATGGTGGACATTTATACTGGAAAGCTACCACAAATAAAATTATAAGAGCTTGCTATTATTGGAAAATCATTTTCTCTAATGTTTTTCCTAAATTCAAGGCTTGCATTGAGTGTCAAAAGTTTTCTGATAAGCAGAAGCTTCTCCCACTACCTCTCATTCCCATTTCAGCAAATGTCCCTTTCTAGAAATGGGGGTTAGAATTCGTTGGTGAGATTCATTCGCCATCATCAGGACGACATAGGTGGATTCTTACAGCCATCGACTATTTCACCAAGTGGATTGGGGCCATTCCAACTAGGAACACCATTGACATGGTAACAATTAAGTTTATGTTGGAAAATATTATGTCTAGATTTGTTTTCCCTCTTAAGTGGGTGACTGAAAATGGAATGGATTTTAAATCTACCAAGGTAAAAAATTTCTTTCAGAAATATAATATTTATTTGACTAATTCTACACCTTATTACCCCCAAGGTAATGGGTTATCAGAGTCATCGAACAAAATCCTAATAAGAATCAATAAGAAGATGATGCCAGAAAATAAAAGAAATTGGGACACTCAGCTATTTCATGCTCTTTGGGTAGACAAGGTGAGTAGCAAGATATCAATTGGAGTTTCTCCCTTTCAACTTGTTCATGTTACTGATGTTGTGATGCCATTATAGTTGGCCCTTCCTGTTATGAAGTTTTTACATGATGAAATTGATGATTCAAATCCCATTCAGAGAAGAGTGATGCATCTTATAGAAGCTCATCAAATTTGGGAATCCCTGATGGAAAAATCACAGAAATAAAAAGCCAAAGTAAAATTTGTTTTTGCAAAAGGGAAAACCAATAGGTATTTCATGAAAATGATTCGGTATTGCACTGGGATATAAGAAGAGAAGATCATGTAAAACATGGTAAGTTTGATAATTTGTGGTTTAGGCCATTCAAAATTTCACAAGTTCTCGAGAATAAAACATTTATGTTGAAGAATTTAGATGATGATCAATTCATTGGGGGTCCAGTTAATGGCCATTTTCTCAAAAAAAAATTGTTTGTTAAGTTATTCGATATTTCCATTGTAAATATCTGGAGTCATGTTTGCATAAAAATCCATACCCAATGGTATGTGTCTGTAAATAGAGTCAATCTTGAGTTCAGTCAATGAAAATTAAGTTCTTGTCATTAGTTTCTAAAATTCTAAAAGTCCTGAAAGTTTAAGGCATTGAATCTACAGTCCTTGAAGCCTCAAGGGGAGGACTTTGTCCCCAATAGGAGCCATTGTTAGCACTACAATTTTTCAAAGTATGATCACCATTAAATTTTTGTATTTAATCCTCTCTTTTCCCCATAGCCTATGATTGGAGGCCCTAGAGGGTTAAAAAATGTGTCAAGGTTTTTATTGTTTTCAACAAAATACAAAAAGTTTGAGTCAAATAGTTTATTTTTGTGTCTTAGAGTAATTAGGATAAATTTTCTTCTAAATAAGTCCTTTAACTACCTTGAGTATTTAAGGCCATGGATTCAGTTTGAGATTATTATTTATCCATAATGATATCTTCTTAAAGTTAATGATCCAAGGCTAAGCATAAAATGTCATAGTCATCTGCTATTTTAGGAATAACAGGAAATTGCTACCTTTTCTAAAAAGTATTAATATTAATAGAAATTTTGGTTTCATAAGAAACACATAAATAGCTACCTTTTCTGAAAAGTAGCTATTTGATTTCAAAAATTGTATAAGGAGGTGAAAAGGAATTACTAGGGTGAAAAGACATTACTCTTTTGAAATAATTGAAGGTCTGCTAAACAAAGGGTACTACCCTTTTGAACATAGCCATTTATTTGGAGTTTCACTAAAAAAAATGGGTTGGATATTCTATTTGTTAATGTTAGTTAACCTATACTACTCATTAAAGGTGAAGCAGATCAAAACTAAAGTGCGGGAAGCAATTAGTTAATTATTTGATGGAGTGAAATTTTTGGTGGAGTGAGTTGTCACCTAAAATCAAATAATTATATCTCGTGTTAGCTAACCTCACCTTAATAAAAGGCACAAAGAGACCAAAGGTATACACTCATTTTTTCCCATAACCATTTATCCCGAGAAAGATACAACAATTGGTTATCTTCTAGCAAATAGTTGGTTATCTTCTAGCAAGTAGTTAGGGCTTTGTGGCTTGTTTTTGTTCATTGTTTTATAGGTGTTCATTTGCAGTTGAGTTGGTTGTTAGTAAAATGGAATGGGTAAGAGTGGTAAGGTAAACCATTCGAAACCTACCAATACATGATTTTTTGGTCACTGTGCAAAGGCACAGTTTCAAGCAGCTGGATGGTATCATTTTTTGAAGAAGTTCTCATGGGAGAATGTTGTAGTTGCTCAAGCATTTTCCTGGTCTTTTAATGGAGAGCAGGTCAAGCTGGGGTCTCGGACTTTCAAAATATCAGAATCCATCATAGCATGAGCTACCCAGCTATCGGTTTCAGGTGGTTCATGGTATAAAATAAAAAACCTTGTTTAGAGAGGATTTCAATTCATACCTTAAACCTAGGAATGTAAATGTGGATTGGACCCCTACTTTACATATTTCCTATTTTAAGCGTGATGGTAGGGATTTAGCACCACAATTCAATGTTATATCACCTGTGAAGGCATGTTCTCCATAGTTCATCAGTATCAGGTGAGGTTTTTATCTCATATTTCGGGCTCTAGACCTATGAACCTCCCTTTTCTCCTCTATAAATCATTGGTGAAAATGTCTCAGAAGATATAGTGAACCCCTAATTATTAACTCCATAATATTTATCATGAAGGATTAATTAAAATTTTGGTGGTGTATCATTTTAATAATAACATAACCACATGGAACAAGTTCCAAGCAGATGAGGGTTTCAGTAGTGTTAATTCAAGCAAAAAAGTGGGAAGGCCTTCAAAACATAAGGCCCAAGAGGAGGAGTAAAACCCTGCACCTATACTGACCCCTTTGTTGGAAATACTGAGAGGGGGGATTCAAAAAGTGAATGTGGGAGGGATTTTAGGAGCTAAAAAATATTAATTATGACTTTTCAATGACCCATGCCACAACCCCATGGGGTTTGAGCCCACTAACTAGGAGTACAAACTTCAAACATGAATATCTCTTAAATCGTGAAGAATTGCGTGGCATGTCATATATCAAAAGAAACATCTCGATAAGAAGAAACCATCAAAAGCATTCTTGACCTAGAATATAGTAATTTGGTAGGTAAAAATTCCTATGTAATATTGGGTTAGCCCCTGGTGCTACTTGGGTTGAAATCAATGACAACCACTAATAAAAAATATCCCCTTTTGGCATTGATGGCAACAAAATTACTCCCCCTGCGATCATGACTCCTCTTCCTACAACATTCTCTCTCCGTTTGACATCAATGGCAAAGGGTAACTCCCCCTGAAACACAACCATCATGTGGACCTATACACACTTCCACTCCCCCTGACACACAACCATCCTGCAGACCTGTAATCTAATTAGAACTTGGGAGAATCCCAATCTTTTGATGAAGATATTCAAATGCTTAACGAGGTAAAGGTTTAGTGAAGATATTAGAAATTTGTTCTTTTTTACAAGCATACTCAAGTTTGATATTCTTTTCAACAACTTGGTCTCTAACAAAATTATATTTGATCAAAATGTGTTTTGTTTTTGAATGCATGATAGGATTCTTGGAGATGCTGATGGCAATAGTGTTGTCAAAAAATATGGGAAGAGGCTCACTGAATTGTACTTGAAGATCTTGCAAAGTTTGTTTCATCCAAAGGACTTGCGTACAACATGATGCTGCTGCAATGTATTCTGCTTCCACTGTAGATAACGAGATTGAGGTTTTCTTTTTTCTCAACCATGATACAAGACAACCACCTAGATAGAATGCTACTCCACTAGTACTCTTACGATCATCAATGCTTCCTACCCAATCTGCATCTATAAAGGCTTGAATAATGAGATTGTTCCCCTTGGGATACCACAAGCCATATTCTTCTGTGCCCTTTACATATCGAAGAATTCCTTTGATGGCAATAATATGTGATTCTTTTGGTGCTTCTTTGAATCTTGCTACTCATCCAACTTCTTGCATAAGATCTGGCTGAGAGGTTGTTAGATATAGAAGACTAACAATCATAGATCTGTACAACCTCTAATCCACATCCTTAGATGAGTCATCTATGCTCAATTTGCAACCTGTTACCATCGGAGTAAGGACGGGTTTACAATCTTCCATTTTAAATTTCTTGAGCATTTCCTTGATGTACTTGGCTTGACATATAAATATTCCTTTCTCTTGCCGAGATATTTCAAGCCCTAAGAATTATGTCAGCTCACCAAGTAAATAAATCTCAAACTCACTTTGCATCTTTGTAGAAAATTTCTTACTTTGTTGATCATCATTGGTACCAAATATTATATCATCCACATTTACCTCAACGATTGTTAAATTATCTTTATCTATTTGTACATAAAGATTGCTATCAACAGTACCTTTCTTTAACCCTTGTTGACATAGATATCCATCAAGACGAACATACCATGCTCTAGGAGCCTGCTTGACACCATATAGAGCCTTCTTTAACCTACAAACATAGTCTTCTTTTTCTAATAGTAGAAAACCTTCAGATTGTTCAATGTAAACTTATTCTTCTAATTCTCCATTCATAAATGCTGACTTAACATCCATTTGGTAGACTTTGATTTTTCTTGAACATGAATAGGCAAGAAACATTTGGATGGTTTCCATTCTGGAAACTGGTGCAAATGTTTCATCGAAATCAATTCCTTCCACTTGTGCATAGCCTTTGCAAACCAATCTTGCTTTGTGTCTGGTAACCTGCCCATCTTCATTCAATTTGTTCCTGAACACCCATTTAGTCCCAATGACGTTTTTATCTTTTGGTCATGGAACTAATTCCTAGGTGTTATTCTTCTCAATTTGATCCAATTCTTCATTCATAGCTGTTACCCAATGTTCATTCTGGTTGGCTTCCTCAAAACTACTAGGCTCAAAGGTTGCTAGAAAAGCAATTCGAGCTTGTTTTGATGAACGAAGCTATTGACCTTCATTTATTTCACCAATGATATGATTTGATGGATGGTTCTTTTGAATCCATTCTTTTGTTCTCCTTGGAGGAGATTCTTGTTGTTGTTTTAGTATATCTTGATGATCATTGTTTACTTTTTCCTCATTGATAGTTGCTTCTTGTTCTACAATTTTATCTATGTCTTTTTCAGCCTCTGTCTCAAGTTTCAAAGATTCTATATCCTCATCATTATTCGCTAGAACAACATCTTCGTCAAATGTAACATTTATTCTCTCCATTATCTATTTTCGTCTTAGATTATAACATTTATACGTCTTTATTTTGCGTGAGTAACCAACAAAGATACCTTCATCAACACGTGATTCAAAGCTACCCAAATTTTGATCTTCTCTTTTGATATAAAATTTGCTTCTGAAGATTCTAAAATATTTTACATTAGCTTGTTTTCCTTTCCATAATTCATATGGAGTCTTGTTGCAATTATTTCTAAGAAGACTTCAGCTGATAATGAAGATTGTTGTATCAATTGCTTGAACCCAGAAATTTTCATCCAATTTTGAGTCCTTCAACATTGTTCTACCCATTTCCTGTATGGTTCCATTCTTTCCTTCAGCAACTCCATTTTGCTGAGGTGTTCGTGTTGTTGAAAATTGTCTTTTTATTCCATTTTCGTCACAATATTGCTGAAATAATTTGGAAGTGAATTCTCCATCATTATCTGATCTTAGACACTTTATTTTCAAATCAGTTTCATTTTCAACCAACTCCTTGTAGATATTAAAGTACTCAAATGCTTCATATTTTTTCTTTAGGAAACTGACGACTGTCATCCTGGTATAGTCATCTATCATTAACATGAAATATAGTTCTCCATCTAAGCCTTTTGTTCTCACAGGACCACATAGATCAATATGTATCAATTCTAATGGATGTGATGAAAAGTGTTCTTTTGTTTTAAATTGGACTTTTGTCTTCTTGCCATGCCGAAAAGCCTCACATAGTGTGTTGGAAGGTTTTGATATTTTCGGCATTTCTCGTGCTGTTTCCTTTTTGCTTATCCTGACAAGATTATCAAATATTATGTGACCCATTTGTTTCTGTCATAACCAACTTTCATCTTCTTTAGCTAGTAGACATACTTTAGTTGCTTCATCCAAAACATATATGTCGTTTGGAGCTCGACTTGTTGTAGCCACAATTTTACCATAGCTGCCTTTCCTGATTTTGCATTATGTGGAGTTGAATAGAATTGTGTGTCCTTGATCACACATTTCTCCAACACTGAGCAGATTGTGATTCATGTTTTCAACCAATAGAACATTCTTGGCTATAACATCTTTGCTTCTGAGAGTGACGGTACTTGATCCTATAACATTTGAAGATCCATCATTTCCAAATGATACTGTTCCATCCTTCTTCTCTTTCAAAAATACAAATTTCCTTCTTTCTCTAGTCATATGCATTGAGAAACCAATATCAACATACCACACATCTTTGTTGTTTTGAGCCTTGAGAGCGAGAGCACAATTATCAGTCTTCTTCTTCTTCCATGTTCGTTCATTATGTAGCTTCGAAGATTCTTCTAGAGGATTTTCAAGTCTACAGTCTCTGGCTATGTGTCCAAATTTTTGACATTTGTAACATTCCATATTATTTCTTAAATGTTCAAATCTATTGATGTTTAGTTGAGCCCTGCGAGGTTCATATTTAAAGGATCTCCTAGAATTGTATTGGTTCCTAGGGTACGTGCGACATTCTACAGCTTTATGACCAAATTTTACACATGAATAACAATAGCCATGAAAAATATGTTGGTACCTAGCTGGAAATATTCGTCAAGGAATCATCTTCCAAAGACGTGCTTTCGAATCTTGTCCAATGAAGTCTACATGTATGTCAAATCTCATTGGTTCATTGTATTTTGTTGTAGAAGGTCCTGCTTCTTCTTCTTTGTAACCAAGGCCAGTTCTGTCGTTGTGAGATCGTTGATTGTTGATGAGTTCTTCCAATGCCCTTGAGCTGTTGGCATAGTTTTGGACAACTTTTCCCTTATTCACTTCCTTACACAGCGAGACTACTTTGGCTTCTAATGTTTCCCTTTCTTGGTTGCTTTCTTACCAACTTCTTTTGAAGTGACTCTTCAATACATTTGTGTTCTTCGACTTCAATTGTGAGACCTTGAACTTGTTCTTCAAGAGTATTTGAATAGATCTTCTCAGCATTGAGCTCTTTCATAAGCTTGATTGCCTCCTCATAAAATTCGTCTATGGTCAACCCTTCTTCTTCATTGTTTCATACTTCTTGTTTATTGTGCTTGGCCATAAATAATACCTTCTCATTGGCTTATTCTTTTTTGTCACATTCTTCCTCAGATGATAATCTATCTTCTTTAGAGAGAAAGTTCCTTTTGGATCCTTTCTTTTTTCCTTGTTTGTTGAATTTCTTAAAGCCTTTCTTTCCTTTTGAGTTTCCATCACTTTTGTTCAGAAATTTTGCTGTGAAATGCCCAACCTCACCATAACCGAAGCATATCAATGGAATTTTACCTTTGAATTTCCCTTACCAATTTTTAGTTTTCTCGTAAAGTAAGCATGTTTTTCATCTGAAAGACCTTCTCCATCATCTCCCTTTTATTCACACTTGCAGGTGCGTGTCATTTCAATTGAAGGTTGTTTATCCTCATTGGTTTTCTTAGATGCAAAGAACACAGTTTCTAGATTTGAAGTACCCTCTTCTTCATCAAGTCTCATTTCATATCCTATGAGAACTCCATGTAATTCCTCTTTGCTGAGTTTGTCCAGTTTTGCACTGTATTCTAAGACCGATACCTTTGGGTTGAATCTCCTTGGTAACGTTCTAAGAATCGTCCGTATAATAGTATTCTCGTCAACTGGCTCTCCCAATCCTTCCAGAGTATTGGTTATTTCATCAATGTATTGGAAGTATGAAGCAATGTTGCAATCTTCTTTCATTCTGAGTTCCTCAAATTTTTCTCTATAGATTTGAAGCTTTTCTTCTTTGACATTTGAGTCACTTGCATATATATTCTCAAGCTTGTCCCATACATTTTTGGCGGTTTTACAACCCAGCACCTTATGATAAGCAGATTCAATAAGTCCACTGATAATAATATTCTTTGCTTTTGCATCATTTACCAAATTCTTCTTACCTTGTTCATTCATGGTTGATGTAAATCCATTTTGAACAGTTCCCCATACTTCATAACCTTGTGCCAAGAGATAGACCTCCATTCTTCCTTTCCGAAGTGAATAATTATTTTCATTGAATAGAGGTATACCATTCTTGGTATGCTCCATGAACTCCTTCCAGTTGTTAAACTACTATTGAAGGAACCAAGCTCTAATTCTAATTGTTGGAAATACTGAGAGGGGGGGGTTCAACAAGTGAATATGGGAGGGATTTTAGGAGCTAAAAAATATTAATTATTACTTTTCAATGACCCATGCCACAACCCCATGGGGTTTTATCCCACTAAATTGGGTTAAAAACTTCAAACATGAATATCTCTTAAACCGTGAAGAATTACGTGGCATACCATATATCAACGGAAAGATCTCGACAGGAATAAACCATTAAAAGAATTATTGACCAAGAATATAGTATTTTGGTAGGTAAAAATTCCAATGCAATATTTGGTTAGCCCTTGGTGCTTATTGGGTTGGCATCAATGACAACTGCTAATCAACACCCTTTACAAGTTGATCATTCATCTTCTCCATCAAGCAGCCAGACTAGAAGATCAGCTAGAAGAGCTAGAGTTGAAACCACCATTCCTGTACCTATGATGCAACCATAAAAGGAGGTTTATTCATAAGGCTATCTAAGGAAACACAAAACTTAGAGTCTTTCTAGCAAGAAAATGCAAGAAGGTTTAAACAAAATATCACTCTAGTTGAGAATAATGTTCTTTGTAAAGACAAAGAATAAGTGGGTTCTTCTTAAATAAATAAAAACATAAGAAGACTCGTTATGTTAGAAGGATATTTAGTGGAATATAGAAGTATGGATAAGGTCACCCTTGGACCATTAGAACAAAGCCATGTTTCAGAGATTAGAAAGGAGAGTGAAGAAGTCAATGTGACTCGAGCAGTAGAGGAACTAACACTAGCTCCGGATTATTCCTCTCCAAAAACATTAGCTAAGGGAAATAGTAAAGTTTCAAAGATTACAATAGAACAACCAACAATAGCCCAACTTTATTCATCTCTAAGTTCATTAGCTAAGGGAAAGAGAAAATTAACAGTCCACTCATACTCATCATTTGGGGAAGAGAGTAGTGAAACAGAGTTTGAAGAGGACGAAAAAAGAAGATTTATCCAGGGAAGAAGGCCTTCATATATTTTTAATCCATATATTAAAAGGCCTCATTTTAGACCCAAAAATAAGCTTAGGTTATCTAGCAAGCTCATAGATAATCCTGCTCTCAGATATGAGATAATAAATATAGAGGAGAGTCCAAAAAATGATTCAAGGAAGAAGAAATATTAGAAGAAGAAATAAACAGAAAAGAGAAAACCAAATAGGAGGGCCAATAAGACAAAATCTCTTAGGTTGTTGGCTTCTGTGCTAGATTTTTAATGATTTAATATATAAATCAAGGAAAATATGAAGATCAATATCATTTTGAACCTATCTATAGAGTTATCAGAAATTGCTACATTTTCAAAAAGGTAGCTCTTTGTTTTGGTCTCGAGGAATGACATTATATGGTGATAAAGTAAATGCTTCCTAAGTGGAAATATTTTTCCTCTTTCTAGCCAAGTGTTATCCAGTGAATTTGTCTTCCAGATGTCACATTTAGTTAGTAGCTTCTGCACTTTTTGTGGATAAAGATCCAAGTCTCATTTTTAGTTGGTTATTGTTGCAATTTTTGTGCAGAAAGATTTTCCAAGAATCAAGGAGTAGTTTGACACCTCATCTCATCCATTTCAACTTCCATATTATCAAGTTCTATCTTCATGAATGTGTAAACAGAATATTGTACATAAAACCATCTTTCTGTTATTTTTAATATGAGCTTTAAATATGGTTTTCTATATTTAGAAAGTTGTAATAAATTTCCTACAACAGACTTGCACTTTTTGTGGAGCTTTAACAGATAACCTTTTTGTATATATATTATGAAAAGCAATGAGGAAAAGTTTCATGAGTTTTTCATCTCCTTGCATCCTGAGTTGTGTATTTTTTGATCTTATAATATCCATATACACTATTGAGGATTTATGAATGATTTGATGTGTGTATTATAATTTCCTTATGTGTTTCCATATCTTACAGATTCATTTCTAGATTGTGATCTACATATGTTGTCTCGTTTTTTTTTTCAGTCTAATGATATAGTTGTACATGATTATCTACTTTTATCAGTCTTGTTTCACAAAATTTCTGGATAAGATGTGTATGGTAAGCCTATTCATAAGCTTTCCCCATGACAGAAATGTTTAAAATTTGTGATGCGATTCTTGTAATTCTTGAAAAATATTTCTTTCATCAATAAATTATAGGTCTGAAATATTTTGTTTTCCTTTCATCTTAACGATGGAATTCTATTATAGACTCAGTTTTCTTTTCATATTCTCCTAACTATTCGAATACAAGCTTATCCTTGCTACCACATAAAACACTAATACCTTCATATGTGTGAGTGATTTATCTATTCAAAATAATTTTATTTTCCATTGTGTGAGAACTTCAACCACCCACCAAATCATAATACAACTATAATAAAAACCCTTGAGATTAAGATGTGTCTGGTCAGGGACTTGATACAATCCAAGTGTTGAGTCTAGCGCTAACAATTGGTAAGCATCAAATCTAGCTTAAAAATTATCGAGATATTAATCAATCTAAAAATATCTACTCATGTTTAAAAACCATGATTCAAAAACCTACTTCGATTCACCATAGATTACCATAGTCTAATATTTGTAAACTCACTCTCCAATTCTACCTTTTATTTCTTCACCTAGTTAGGTACTATCAACAACATATTGGATGAACTATGTTCATTTCCTTCTTTATATTTAGGTTTAATAGCCTCAATCTCTTCTATACTATCTTTATTTTTCCTTTTGTGGGAGCGACTATGGAATTTTCATGAGTTTGTCTTTGGATTTCTTGCAATTTTCAGCTAATTTTTGTGTTTGGGAAACTTCCTTGGTCGAAAATTTTTAGTTTATGGTAGCAAAAAATCGTGGGACCTCCAAAATTTGATTAAATTTGAAAGTATCAAAAATTCTAGTCATGTCAGTGGTTGATTGAGTCAATGAGTTGAATTTGGATCCATTCAAGCATATGAATAGGATGGTTGAGCTCACTAGTTCTGAGTAATTATTGAGTTGATCACTTGAGTTGATATTTATATTGGAGAAAGTTCAATGTTAGTATGGTTGGTTGTTAATTTTATAATTGAGTTGTGAAGTGATATTGGTGAAGATATTCCAAACTATGTGAGACTTATTATGAAAATTTTATACATCATGTTTACAATTGTAGCAGAAAAGAGTTGAAGCTTGTTTCAGCCTTATGATTATTAAGTGTGTGAGATGTTGATGTGTGCTTTGGAGTAATGGTTGAGAGGATTGTTTTTTATCCTTTTAGAGGTTTTGTTTTTCTTCTTGTGTGAGATATTGTATGGAGGTTTTATTGCAGCTATTACTGCAAAAAAAATTATGTGTTGTGACACTATGTTTCTGTAGATATCATGTTGAGCAGTTCTCAATTCCAGTCTGAAACATTTTGAAATGAGAACAAAATAGAGGAGAAGATTTGGAGGACTTGGGTGAAATAAATATAAGCGAGAAGATTTATCAAATCCAATGGTGGTAAGATAGTTTTATAGAAGCTTGGAAATGATTGTTGGATGTGGTAGCTTCTAGAAAATTGGATTTTGTAGAGTCGTTGATAGTTCAAGAGTAATCGAGCGAGGATCATTGATCGTGGTGACCTTTACTGGATGGTAGTCTATAGATCCGATTGAGAAAGAGTCTCCATTTGAGATTAGCAATATGTATTACTCTATGTAAATTATTTTCTTGACATAATAGAATTTGAGTAGCATAGCAACAACGGGTGGTATTTTTCCCTGAAGAGGGTTTTCCACCAAACATATTTGTGTCCTTGTGTTATTTCATTGCATGTTTATTTTTCATGCTTTGATTTATAGTATGATTAAATTTGTGCATGATTAAAAGGAATATTAATTTGGAGAATGATGCAGGGGCATTAGGCCCAAGACACTTTTTGTACATAAATAAACCTAAGGGGGGGTCTCATGTTTCGTTTCCCCATGTAAACATATATAGTTGAGTTATTTTAGTTAATTAGAAGGGAAAATATTGTAACTGCCCGAATGATTGATGGGCACCTAAAGAGATAGTCAGTTTCAGAAGTTAGGCTAGCTTTGGGAGTCCAAGAGTCATCGAGGAAGTGAATCGATTGATTTCCAATATGTATAAAAATAAACCTCTGTGACAGAGTCGAGGGACCCGCACATAAACCTGCCTGTACCTAGAGAGAGCTGCATAGACCGGGATAGTGAGGAAGAAGGTCGTAGAGTTGAAGACCTGGCCGAGATAAGAAGTCTGTAAGAGAATTCATTTAATGAGAAAGAATTTGTTCAGTATGTCATGTGCATTGTCATTAGTTCTGTATGTGAATTTGTCGATTTGATTTCCTGTGTGAGTGGCTCGAATTCAACAAGCAGAATATAAGACTGAATGTAAATTGAACCTGTGATAGAGCTCTAAACGAGGCTCTATATTTAATGGGAGAATCGATGTAAATAAGGTTGATTTAAATCATGTGTGAATGTATATATGCTTTTCTTGAATAAGTTCTGTGTGAATATATGTATGCATCCTGATGGAGGATAATTGAAATCCGAGATAATTAAGAAACCTTGTGATGGGATTAATGGTGCTCAGTATATAGTTAGAGGAACTTGTTAGCCACCTATAAACTTTGTTATATCAAAAGGTGGATAAGACTTTTTGAGCCTTCAAGGAACAAATTTTATTACTAAAAATTTGAAGGCCTCATGCCTATCCTCTGTCCGAACTTCACTGTTGTTCCCATTTTACACTTAGAAATCCTGCTGATTTCCAAGCCAGAATACTGCTGCAAGCACCATTTCCCTTTTCCCCTTCTTCCAAAACTAACCTCAGTTTTTAACCCTTTCATCTCCCATGAAAAATCCCTCATTTTCATGATTTTTCCCTTTCCCCTTCATCAAAACCCTTTGATAAGGTTTAAAGGCTCCTTCTTTGCCTTATTGGAACCCTCTAAGCCATTGAAATGCATGTTTTATATGTGTTTTAGTCTTTAGCCCCTCCTTTTTTAACCCCGATCATATTACCCTTCATATAACCGTCGGCCCCGTAGCCGGGCGCCAAGCCCCATTATAAATATATATAAAACCTTTGGTTATATGAATTTTTTGTTTTTTAATTATTTTCTAAAGTTTTTCCACCGGTTCAAACCCCAGTCAATCTCCGCCGTCGATCTAATCTGCAAATCGACGGTGCAGAGTCCGTTAGCCCGGTGGTCCCCGCCAACCACTCACCATTCCAAAAACCGTGCAGTATTCATCACACCACCTTTGGGCGAGGGCGGTTTTTTCCCGATTGGCAGCGATTCCATTCAACGGTTGACGCGTGGCCTGGGCACTATTCACAAAACTGTCGTCCATCACATGTTAATTTTTGGACGTGGACCCCGCGTGATATTGGCATCCACCGTCCGATCTGGTTCGGGCCATCCAACGACTATCGCTCACTGAAGATGCCCGATAGTTAACAGGGCTACGACGCGGCATTCAGTAGATCTCCACCGTCGATCTGATCTGTAGATCGACGGCCCATATTCCATCACCCTGATTCACCGCCCGGTTAAACATTTTTCGCTTTGACTCTATGTTTCCGCTCCCGACCGTCGATCTCTGCGCTATCGACGGCGCTGATTAAAAAAAATCTTCCGCCTTCTCTATCATTTATCCCAATCAATCCTGACCGTTGGATGATGCCATCCAATGTCCACGCTTCCCCCACACGTCCTCCGTAGCAATAAACCTATATATGCAGGATTTTTTAATATTTGTTTGTATTTTGCAGGGTTTAAATGGTTTTCTCACCATTTTTGAAGAAAATTTGAAGGAAGAGGATGATGATCTTCCTGCCTTCGATTCACCAAATAAAATCATCACAAGGTGTTAAAAACACGTTTTCATCAATCGTTCATGAAGCATTGATGCCACATAACCCTGCGCAGCCCTGTATATCAGAAAAACCATGAATCGGGCACAGTTAGAGAGTATCAATGACGAAGATCAAAATGAACCAGGACAGAGGATGGAAGACATATTTCCGGGGATCACGGCTAAGAATGTTTATCAAAAGCCTAATCCCCGATTTAAAACATAGTTTAAAGAATATCTTAAGGGTTTTATCAATGGGAGCGCTTCCACCGCCACATCTAAGGTAAATTGATTCCTCCTAGCTACTAAAATTCCACCTGTACCTCAAAGTATTTGATCAGAGGCTGAATTTATTTATAAATATCATATATTTGTCTCAAAACGCAGCCAAAGAGGAAACTCTACCAAGGAAATTAATGAAAAACACTTGCAGAGTTACTTCGATGCCACACAGAGCCTCAGAGGTCAACAAAAGCTCCCACCGATCTTAAACTTTATGTAAAACATTTAATACAGAGTGCACCCATGTAATTTTCTTCAATGAGCCCCTCAAAGGCCAAGAAGCCATTAAGTCTGTAATAATTTTAAATTGGAGATATTTTATCAGATCTCACCTCCTCATTCTTCTATATGTACTACTGCAGAAGATGACTGAGGGGTTGGCTGCAGAACTTTGAAATACATTTGAGCTTAAAATTCTGATTGTAAATAGTGTTCACTGGCCCTTGGAGCTCTACTTGTGATAGATTAGTTAGGCTGAATAGTGAAGATGATTTCTAAACTGAAACACTGGACCTAAGTACTGTAACTGGTTTGACATCAATAACAAGTTGTTTCTTGGGATCCTAGTCTATATCACTAGAGAAGTGCTCCTTTTTTTGTGATTTTTATCCTTCTATGTATGTCATATTGTTCACTATTCTCTGATAAAGAACAAAATTTATAGAGTTAGGACCTACTGTATATCAGTAACCTTCTCTGACTGAAAAGCTTTATCTCAATGTTTTCCTCCAATTTTTTTATTTAAGAATGATTTAATACAATTTAAGCAGTTAGGAATTCTGGAGTTCCCTCATCCTACTGTTTGCTTTAAACATTGTTCTTGAAAGTTATTTTCCTTATTTTCTTATTAAAGTTAGACTAGAAAAGTGATGGTTTGCCCTATTTCTAGCTTCTTTTCTCCAAAGGCAGATTCTGAAAGTTTCCCTTGGTGTTGACTGAAAGCAGACTAGGTTTAAAAGTACTTTATCTGATATTAAGTTTATACTCTGTCTTCTCTTATATGTTTTCATACTTTCTGAAGGTAATTATGTGGATTACTGGATTTTTTTTCAATTAAGCTGCTTTAATACAAACTTGTCGAAGATGTCAATGGTTAGCCCTGCACTTGGTTGATTTTAAACATTTACTTAAGAAGATTTTCTTGTTTGGACTGACTATAAATCCTTTGAGAAATTATTATCAGTTTCCACCTCTCCAACACTTTATTGTTCCCGTTCCATCATTATAATCTTAATAATATTGTGATGTAGATGACTTTCCCCTTGGATCACTCTTGATGTTGTTGGTCAATTAAAGCCCTGTTATGACTCCATAGCCCAATGGACTAAAAAATAGCATTATATCTATCTTTTTAGCCTAGATGTTCTATTCACTTGCAACTTCTCACCTTTGAAACTCTTTGCACTTAGGAATTTCCACCTCAAGCAGTATTCATTCTCAACCATCCAAAAACAAAACAAACCCTTGGCCTTCATAACTAGCCTAATATCATTACCCAAAACTTCAAATACAAATCCATCTTTTCACTTATTGGAGAGATCCCTCTCCGGATTTAGGAGGGCTAGATCCTAGAATCCCAAAGTGGTTGAAATGATGTTTCTCCCTGAGATCGGACTTTGCCAATCTTGCTGATTACAGGGAGCTAACATTTCTGGTGACTCCACTAGGGAATTTGAGTATTTTTCATTTTAAATACTGCTAAGACTCAGAGTACCCATGATCTCTTTAGATTGGTATATGGTGGTGGACCATTAAACATTTTACCTCCTTAGGAGCTAAAAATCTTCCACCTGGCGACTCCACACTCTGAAACTCCCAGAAGACCAAATGACTCCACTGGTAGAAGACCCTGAACTGATTGACCAGACATAGTGACCTCTTTCTTGATTTACAAACATGATTCCAAGAATAAAATGAATATATGCCCCAATGAATAGAGATCATATCCCTGGGTTTCCACATAAGATGCCCCAGGTGAATTGGGATGACAACCTTCCTATTTTTCAAGGTGAAAAGTTTGATAACCCTCTATTACATCTCATCATATTTCATATACGTGTGTGGAGGTTGAAATTTGAATATCATGAGGACTGCCTAATGAAAATTTTCATGTTAACATTAGAAGGAAAAGCTAGGGATTGGTATGAATACTTAATATCTAGTAGTTTGTTTTCTTTAAGAGACCTTGAATATGTGTTCTATGAGAACTATAAAGAAAACACTACATCATTATCATTGGGTGCGATATATTATGATCCATCACAAAACATCACCCAAAACATTATAGATAATGAAGAAGCTTTGAAAGAGATGCATCCTGAATATCTTTTAACAGCCATTCATGAGTTTAATCTCCTATTGAAAAATTTTAAGAACATAGATGAATCAATTGAGGAAGAGATGATCCAAGAAATAAAGAACATCCCTCAATATATCCCTGAAAACTCAAATATTGATTCATCATCCCTTATAACCGAGGCTCAAAAGGACATCCAGCCTCAAAATCAGTCTTCGCAAGAGACAGAGAACTATTGTACTCCTGTTCAAAGGAACATAGAAACATCCTTCCCTTTGACAGAAAAAGAGATAGATCAGACTATTTATAAACAGTCAATATCTGAAACTTTTTGCAAAACAAACACTCTTGCACATTCACATAGAGAACTTTTTTGTACAAATTTAGAAAGTTATTTTGTGGATTAGAATGAAGAAGGACCTACTAACCTCCCAATATGTTTGACTGATGAAAATGTTTATCCTAATAAATTTTCAAACTTCAGTCAATCTTATGATGATTATGATTTCCAAGCAGAAACTAATCATGCAGGGAAACCAGCATTTGATTGGTGTTATGAGTTTCATCATCATCAGCTTGAAAGTCGCAATCATCCTTTTCGATCCATCATAAAAGGCTTTCACTTTATTGGGAATCAATAGCCTTTCAACTCAGAAGGTGAAGAGAAGAGTAATGAAGAAATTTTTGAGCAAGAGGAAACCATTGAATACACCCCCACTAAAGAATATAATAACCTCTTCACAGAGTTCAGCCCACTCAATCCAAGCATACCAGGGCTACAAGAGGACAACACTGCCAAATATGATGATTCCTCCAGTTCAGATGATGATAAAGAAGAGGGAGAGAAACAGATAGAAGACTATCCTACTATGGATATACCCTCTTTTCAAGAAGAAACTTCTCCTATCATTAATATCAATCTTCCATTCAAAGAACCTGAATCTACATCAGAAGCAAACATAAATTTAGAGAAAGAAGATATTTCATTGTTTGCTTTTATGCAGGTTAAGGATGATGATGCTTCCAGTCAAATTTTTGAAGATATGCTCCTCAAAGCTGAAGTCTTGGAAGCAGACAATCTACCAGACATGGAGGGCCAAAAAGAAGAGAATATTCATCTTTTCTTTTTTGATCCTATGGAAGAGTGTGTGGAATTCCCAACTAGCTCAAATTATCAAGCAGTGATCCTTTGCAAGAGCAAAAGACATGAAAATCTGTCACCTTCTGTGATAGCCTTGATAATGAAGGTTAATATTCAATATGTTCTATGGATACCTCTGACAAGCAACCAGAGTTTCTGCTTCTTCTTGACATTACTCAGCTGGCTGCATTGGCATTTTTGTATCATATGATAAATGTAAATACTCCATGATTAGAATAGGTTAGATAGGAATTTCAATAAAGCTCAGTTCTGAGCATGTAGATTAGTTGTTTTTTTCTGCTTTGAAGAAAAATCAAAGATTCAGAAATACAAAAACAAAGAAAAGAAAGAAAAGAGGGCAGATTATGAAAATAAGAAAGTATAGCCCCATACCAAAAAAGAGAAACAAATTCTGGAAGTGTGCAAGCTTAAATGCCACTCCTACAAAACACACTTCTAGTTAGTCAACCAGCCTAATCTTGACTAATTAGTTTTAAATTTTCTGCTGATAGGATAGTGAATTTGATTTTCCAAACTATTTAGTCTTGGCTTATCAGTAGATAGATTACGATAGAAATTAAAAGTTCAAACATGTTCAAAATCTGAACCAAAGTTTCCAAAGAGAGATAACTCAAATTTGTTTTATTTTCTGAGTCAAAAAATATGTAAATTTGGTTCTAAATAGCTCAAAATCTGAACCAGAGAACAAAGGAGGAACAACTCAAACAGGAGCCAAAACAGAGCAGTAAAAAGAGAAGGCCATGATGAGAAACTTTCTGATCTTAAGCCTTCCATTTTGTTTTAAATTTTCTACAAAATAAATGTCTATGTGCAGCCTGTTTTTATGCCATAGACCAGCATCAAGTTATACTGTTCAATCCTGACTTGAATGCTTTTGAATTTCTGTTGTAGAATTTGGAGAATAAAGTCTGTTGGATAGTTTAATCCCAACAGACAATATATTAGGTAGAGAATCATATGGGCTCAACTATTTAAACTGATTCCATGGATAAATAAGAAGTAGAAATAGATTAGTTTTCCTCCTTTCAAAAGAATAAAATGTTGCAAAAGAGTTTTCCAATCCAAGTGCACTCTAATGAAGAAAAAATGTTAGATCTGTAGGATTGGGTAGGTAGAAAGCTTGTTGATAAAAGAACCATTGTTTTTATGGCTACTAATATGTTTTCAAAAGAATATCATCCCAGCAAAGGAAGGGCAACCCAATGGATCAGGCACAGGTCAGCCTCCCAGAGAATGCAAGTCTGAAGTTCTTGATGCCCTCAATAAGGCATCATCCCCAAGTGGAGCCACCGTTAGCCACCTATAAACTTTGTTATATCAAAAGGTTGCTAAGAATTTTTGAGCCTTCAAAGAACAAATTTTATTACTAAAAATTGTTGGCTCTTGAAGACTCTTGAAGGCCTCATGCCTATCCTCTGTCCGAACTTCACTATTGTTCCCATTTTACACTTAGAAGTCCTGCTGATTTCCAAGCTAGAATACTGCTGCAAGCACCATTTCCTTTTTCCCCATCTTCCAAAACTAACCTTAGTTTTTAACCCTTTCATATCCCATGAAAAATCCCTCATTTTCATGATTTTTCCCTTTCCCCTTCATAAAAACCCTTTGATAAGGTTTAAAGACTCCTTCTTTTCCTTATCGGAACCCCTCTAAGCCATTGCAATGCATGTTTTATATGTATTTTAGTCTTTAGCCCCTCCTTTTTTAACCCCGGTCATATTACCCTTCATATAACCCTCGGCCCCGCAGTCGAGCGCCAAGCCACATTATAAATATATATAAAACCTTTGGTTATATGAATTTTTCGGTTTTTTATTATTTTCTAAAGTTTTTTCTCCGGTTCAAACCCCAGTCAATATCCCCTGTCAATCTGATCTGCAGATTGACGGCGCGGAGTCCGTCAGCCCGGTGGTCCCCGCCAACCACTCACCATTCAAAAAACCACGCGGTATTCATCGCACCGCCTTTGGGCGAGGGCTGTTTTTTCCTGATTGGCAGCAATTCCATTCAACGATTGATGTGTGGCCTGGGCACTGTTCACAAAACTGTCATCCATCGCGCGTTAACGTTTGGACATGGACCCCACACGATATTCACATCCACCGTCTGATTTGGGGCACGCCATCCAACGGCTATCGCTCACTAAAGATGCCCGAAAGATAACCGGGCTATGGCGCAACATTCAATAGATCTCCGCTGTCAATCTAATCTACAGATCGACGACCCATATTCCATCGCCCTGATTCATCACCCGGTCAAACATTTTCCACTTTGACTCTCTGTTTCTACTCTCGACCGTCGATATCTGCGCGATCGACGGCTCTAATTTAAACAAATCTTCTACCTTCTCTATCATTTCTCCCGATCAATCCTGACCGTTGGATGATTCCATCCAATGGCCATGCTTCCCCCACATGTCCTCTATAGCAATAAACCTATATATGTTAAATTTTTTAATATTTGTTTGTATTTTGCAGGGTTTAAATGGTTTTCTCGCCATTTTTGAAGAAAATTCGAAGGCAGAGGATGACGATCTTCCTGCCTTCGATTCACCAAATAAAATCATCACAGGGTGTTAAAAACACGTTTTCATCTATCGTTCATGAAGCATTGATGCCACATAACCCTGCGTAGCCCTGTATATCAGAAAAACCATGAATCGGGCACAGTCAGAGAGTATCAGTGACAAAGATCAAAATGAACCAGGACAGAGGATGGAAGACATATTTCCGGGGATCACGGCTAAGAATGTTTATCAAAAGCCTAATCCCTGATTTAAAACATAGTTTAAAGAAGATCTTAAGGGTTTTATCAACCGGAGCGCTTCCACCACCACATCTTAGGCAAGTTGATTCCTCCCAGCTACTAAAATGCCACCTGTACCTCAAAGTATTTGATCAGAGGCCAAATTTATTGATCAGGATCAGATATTTGTCTCAAAATGCAGCTAAAGAGGAAACTCTACCAAGGAAATTAATGACAAACATCTGCAAAGTTACTTCGACGCCACACAGAGCCTCAAAGGTCAACAAAAGCTCCCACCGAGCTTAAAATTTATGTAAAACATTTAATACAGAGTGCACCCATGTAAGTTTCTTCATTAAGCCCCTCAAAGGCCAAGAAGCCATTAATTCTGTACTAATTGTAAATTGGAGATCTTTTATCAGATCTCACCTCCTCATTATTCTATATATACTACTACAGAAGATGAGCGAGGGGTTGGTTGCAGAACTTTGAAATACATTTGAGCTTAAACATCTGATTGTAAATAGTGTTCACTGGCCCTTGGAGCTCTGCTTGTGATAGATTAGTTAGGCTGAATAGTGAAGATGATTGCTGAACTAAAACACTAGACCTGAGTACTGTAACTGGTTTGACATCAATAAAAAGTTGTTTCTTGGGATCCTGGTCTATATCACTGGTGAAGTTCTCCTTTATTTTTTATTTTTATCCTTCTAAGTATGTCATATTGTTCACTATTCTCTGATAAATAACAACATTTATAGAGTTAGGACCTACTGTATATCAGTAACCTTCTCTGACTGAAAAGCTTTATCTCAATGTTTTCGTCCAATTTCTTGATTTAAGAATGTGTTGTGTAACCAGCTCCAAAAATAGAAGAAAAGAGATATAAACGCCTTAGAAATGAGCCACTTCGAGGGGGCAACCTCCAATACATTACATGAATGAACAATTCTTGGATGATACAATTTATAAAACCTCCTTTCTATATATAGGAGTCCATGGGGCCATAATGTAATCCTAGTGGGCCACAATGTAATCCTAGCCGACCTAACAATAATAATTTAAGGGCACAATAATAACAAAATGGGGGTTACAAGGGTACAATAATAACAATAAGGGGGTTACATTAACAATAATAAGGGACTATACTAGTGACATAGGGACCTAACATGCCCCTCTCCTTCAAAAAAGTGTTTTCCTCAACGCTTGAGTAGCTCCGGGTGCTTCTGTATAAAATTCTCATCCTCCCATGTAGAATCTTCAGTGGGTAAGTTCTTCCACTTGATGAGATACTCTAAAATTAATCAATTCCATAGCTGTCGAGTTCTTTTTTCCATGACCACTTCAGGTTCCAATATTATTTTTCCTTCCTCATCAAGTTCTGGAAATATTGTTTGAACTCGAAGATTTTCACCTATAACCTTCTTTAAGCATGAAACATGGAAAACTAGATGTACTCGCGAAGAAGTAGGAAGCTCCAATTTGTATGCCATAGAACCAATCTTTTGCAACACCTTGTAAGGACCATAGTACTTTGGTGATAATTTATTATCCTTCTTAGCTTGCTTGAGGGACATTTGTTTGTATGGTTGTAGCCTTAAAAATACCCAATCTCCTACATCAAAACTTCTCTCGCTGCGATGTTGATCTGCCTGTTGTTTCATTCGATTTTGTGCCAAATTCAGGTTATCCTTTAAGAGTTGGAGAACTTCTGGCTGATGCTCGATGTGATCTTCCACTGCTTGAACCTTCGAATTTTCCCTTAAAGATGATGTGATGGATGGTGGATGATATCCATAAAGTGCCATAAATGGGGTCATTTTTGCTGCAGTATGGAAGGAAGTGTTATACCACCATTCAGCAAGAGGTAACCACTTGACCCATCGTGTTTGTTTATCAGATACAAAACAACGAAGATATCCTTCCAAACATTTATTTACGATCTCAGTTTGACCATCAGATTGAGGATGATAAGATGAGCTATGAGCTAATTGAGTGCCCAAACAAGAAAATAACTCCGTCCAAAAATTTCCAGTAAAAATGGGATCTCTGTCGCTCACAATAACCCTTGGGATTCCATGTAGCTTTTGAATTCTGTCCATAAATGTAGTAGCAACTGTACTTGCTTAAAATGGATGAGATAATGCACAAAAGTGTGCATACTTGGTAAGTCTATCAACTACCACCATGATGACACTCTTTCCTTCGGACTTAGGTAAACCTGTGATAAAATCCATTGAAATCTCCTCCCAACGTTGACTTGGAATGGATGAAGGTTGTAGAAGTCCCGGGGTCTTAATTGTTTCCACTTTATTCTACTGGAAAACCAAACATTCTGCCACAAATTTTTGAATATCAGATTTAAGGCCATCCCAAAAAAATTCTTTCTTCACCCTGTGGTAAGTTTTTAAAAATCCTGAGTGTCCTCCTAAAGGAGAAGTGTGCAATTCCAGAAGAATCTTTTGTTTTAGTTGGAAATTCTTACAAAGATATAAGCGATCTTTGTACCATAATGAATCATTTTTCCAACTAAATGTATCAGATGTACTAGGATCTTGCTGCAACTTTTGAATGAGTATCCATACATCTTTGTCCTTCTTCCATTCATCTCTCGCTTCAGTTATCCAATCTGGTTGGATAATAGAAATGGCACAAAGCAATGCTTCCACCTCTTCATTCTTTCTTGAGAGTGCATCTGCAACAACATTAAGCTTTCCTTTTTTGTAGATTATTTCAAAGTCATAACCCAACATCTTTGTGACCCATTTTTGCTGCTCTTATGATGATAGTGTTTGTTCCAAAAAGTGTTTAAGACTATCATGATCAGTTTTTACCTTGAAGTGTCTTCCCATTAGGTAAGTTCGCCATTTCTTTAGTGCATGCAGTATTGCTAACATTTCCTTCTCATAAATAGGTTTCTGTAAATACTTTCCCTTGATTGGACGACTTTCAAACGCAATGGGTCTTCCTTCCTGCATTAAAACTGCACCAATTCCATTTCCCGAGGCATCACATTCCACAATAAAGGTTTTTGTGAAGTCTGGCGTAGCTAAGACCGGTGCTAGGCACATTGCCTCTTTAAGATGTTCAAAGGCCTTAGTTGCTTCAGGAGTCCATGAAAATGCATCTTCTTCAATAATGTTGTTAGAAGTGCTGCTATTCTCCCATAATTCTTAACAAACTTGCGATAATACCCTGTTAACCCGAGAAATCCTCGCAACTGCTTTATGGTTGTGGGAACTTTCCATTCCTTAATGGCTTTAATTTTGTTAGGTTCCACTTTAACACCCTCGTGAGATACAATATGACCCAGATATTCCACCTCTTGTACTCCAAAGAAACATTTGGACTTTTTTGCATATAATTGTTTCTCCCGCAATAGTTTGAGCACCCTGTCAACATGTTCAACATGATCCTTCCAAGACCTGCTGTAGATTAGTATATCATCAAAAAATACTAGCACAAATTTTCTAAGGAAGGGTTTGAAAATGGAATTCATCAACCCTCGAAATGTAGAAGGTGCATTGGTAAGGCCAAAAGGCATGACCAAAAATTCATAATGACCCTCATGAGTTCGAAATGCTGTTTTTGGAATATCTTCAGTCTTCATTCTAATTTGATGATATCCCGAACGAAGATCCAACTTGGTAAAATAAATTGCTCCATGTAATTCATCCAATAATTCATCAATCACAGGAATGGGAAATTTGTCTTTAATGGTGAGCTTATTGAGCTCCCTATAATCAGGACACATTCGCCATGATCCATCCTTCTTGTGTACCAATACTACAGGAGCAGAGAAAGAACTTTGACTAGGTTGAATTATACCCGCCTCTAACATTTCTGCAATCATACGTTCAATTTCGCTCTTTGGAAGTAAGGATATCTATAAGGCCTGATGTTTGGAGGAACACTTCCTGGAATCAAATGAATAGCATGATCATGATCACGAATAGGTGGGAGTCCTTTGGGAGTTTCAAACACCTTGAAATGATTGTCCAAGACTTGTTGGAGATCTGTAGAAATAGATGATTTTGATGTCGGAACTTCTAGTGAGCATAATTGTGCAATTACGCCTCGTTGTTCTTTCTTTAGAAGCTTTTTCATGACATTAGAGCTTATTATCCTTCCTCGCTTCCCTTCAATACCCCGTAATTCGACTTCCTTTCCTTCTGAAAAAAATTTCAAGAAAAGTTCTTGAAAATTAAAAGCTACCGTCCCCAAAGATTGTAACCATTGTACTCCTATTACAACATCAACACCTCCCATAGGAATGGAAAGCATTGGACTAGTCAATACATATTCCCCCATGGTTAGCTTGATATTATGGCATTTTCCATAGCAATTTATAGTTCCTCCATTTGCAACCATCACTTGACATTCTGGTGCTGGGTATAGGAAACAATTTAATTCCTTGGCTACCGTACAATGAATAAAATTATGGGTGCTACCTGAATCAATCAACACTATTACCTTTTTCTTCTTGATTTGTCCTTGTATCTTGAGAGTTTGAGGAGTGGTAATTCCTGCCAGCACATTACACGATATGGTCGGATTCATTTCTTCCTCTTCTAGGGCTGGTTCCAGGTGTATATCCTCTTCTTGTTCATTTTCTTCTTCCTCTTCACAATCTATGTAAAATAATTTCTTCTCAGCACACTTATGACCTTTAGTGTATTTTCTATCACAACCGTAGCAAAGCCCTTTTGCTCTTTTTTCTTCCAATTGTTGTGGTGTCAACCTTGTAGGTTGTGGAAATCTAGGCGTAGCAACACTTCCTTCTTTATAGAATTGAGTGGTAGGCTTCCTTGTCACCATTATTTTACATTCAACTTTTCTTGCCAACCTGAATGCCTTCTCCAATGAATCTGGTTCCAAAATGCGAACTTCATGTTGGATATTATCCTTTAAAGTGCCTATGAAGAGATCGATCCTGTGTTCCTCTGGAATATCAGTTACCCTTATATTCAATTTTTGGAATTCATCAATGTGCTGCCCCACTAAAACCTTTTGTTTGAGATTTATAAATTGGGTAAAGAAGGTGTTTCTCTTTGTATCCTCATAATGTGCTATCATTTCTTTCGTAAAAATTGACCAAGTGACAATTTTTTTTATGGGAGCAAAGCCATCGATACCATACAAATGTATTTTGTTCTAAATGTAAAGTTTCAATGCGTACCTTTTGTGTGTTTTGCACGTTATGGAGATCAAAATATTGCTCCATCTGTAGTATCCATGTTACAGGATCCTTTCCATCAAACTTCCTCATATCCATTTTTGGAATGTGGTGGTTCTTCCCGCCAACATTAGAGTTTATGAAATCACGATTAACATTGATTTTGTTCTCATCATGAGGTTCTTCTACTATCTTTTCACCATTAGGAAAAATTTCTTGTATCAACTTTGTCAAACCTATGATGTCTATTTTTAGATCATTTTTCATGTTTTCCATGTTGTATTTCATGTCATCCATCTTAGCTTCCATGCCAGCTTCCATGCCATCCATCTTAGCTTCCACGCCATCCATCTTAGCTTCCATGCCTTTCTTAAAGCCGTCCATCTTCACTTCCTCTCCATCCATCTTAGCTTCCATGCCTTTCTTCAAACCGTCCATCTTCACTTCCATGCATTTCTTCAAAACTTCCATTTCATTTTTTGTTGCTTTTTGCGAGAGTGAAATTTGTTGCACTTGCTCTTGTAATTTTGATAGATCATGTTGCAATTCTTCATCTTCATGAGTCATGGTAGGGCCTTCTAAAGGCTTAATGGGTGTTGAATTATTTTTAGGGGCCATTTTAGAATCCAATATTGATACCTATTCTACAATATGCCCTTGGAATCAATTCAACTTGATTCTTCAAACACGACTTATGCAATTCGGAAAAAAAATACACACCTTTTACTTGCTTTGAGGAGCTCGATATTGAAATTGAATTATATCTGTAATTGAAAATCTTAAATATCTGAAATTCAGCCCTGTAGTATCCCTCTAAAGCTTCTTTCAAATGCCATAGGTCTGATCTAATTTTGATTCTCCAAGGCAAAGTTGTGTCCAATCGCCCACAATGACCTAATTTTGGACTGGTTCAGTGGAGCGAAATTGTAGGACTTGCCACGTGTCACTGTTTCATCCTTTGTCTCTAAAATTGATATCCAAGAAACTACAATCTGTTTAATTGCAACCACTTTTTACGGCACTCAAATCCAATGCCCAGAGAGAGAGTTATTGAGCTTTTCCCACGATCACCTCTTTGAGATGATATTCAGGAGCCTGAAAAAGCACTACCTTCCACAGATCATATCTCAAGAAATATTGCGAACCAAGCTCTGAAATTTTTTGAAGAATTTCCTCAGGATTTCAGCTTCACACCATACGCATTTCATATTCTGAACCTTCGTAGAAAAAAACTTATAGCAAAAATTCCACAATGACCTGTTTAGGAGATTGAAAAAAGACCTAACTTCCAGAGTTGATATCTCCGAAAATATTGCGAACCAAGCTCTGAAATTTTTAGAAAATCTTCCTCGGGATTTCAGCTTCGCACCCTAAACATTTCAGCTTCTGAAACTTCGTAGAAAAAAATTTATAGCGAAAATGCCACGATGACCTGTTTGGAGCAGCGAAATCCTAGAATCCAAAGCTCTGATACCAAATGTTGTGTAACCAGCTCCAAAAATAGAAGAAAAGAGATATCAACGCCTTAGAAATAAGCCACTTCGAGGGGGCAACCTCCAATACATTACATAAATGAACAAATCTTGGATGATACAATTTACAAAACCTCATTTCTATATATAGGAGTCAATGTGGCCATAATGTAATCCTAGTGGGCCACAATGTAATCCTAGCCGACCTAACAATAATAATTTAAGGGCACAATAATAACAAAATGGGGGTTACAAGGGTACAATAATAACAATAAGGGGGTTACACTAACAATAATAAGGGACTATACTAGTGACATAGGGACCTAACAGAATGATTTAATACAGTTTAAGCAGTTAGGAATGCTGGAGTTCCCTCGTCCTACTGTTTGCTTTAAAAATTTTCCTTGAAAGTTATTTTCCTTATTTTCTTATTAAAGTTAGACTAGAAAAGTGATGGTTTGCCTTGTTTCTAGCTTCTTTTCTCCAAAGGCAGATTCTAAAAGTTTCCCTTGGTGTTGACTGAAATCAGACTAGGTTTAAAATTACTTTATCTGATCTTAAGTTTATAATTTGTCTTCTCTTATATGTTTTCATACTTTCTGAAGGTAATTATGTGGGTTACAGGATTGTTTTTCAATTAAGCTACTTTAATACAAACTTGCCCAAGATGTCAATGATTAGCCATGCACTTGGTTGGTTTTAAATAGTTACTCAAGAGGCTTTTCTTGTTTGGACTGACTATAAATCCTTTGAGAAATTATTATCAGTTTCCACCTATCCAACACTTTATTGTTCCCATTCCGTCATTATAATCTCAATAATCTTGTGATGTATATGACTTGCCCCTTGGATCACTCTTGATTTTTTTGTTCAATTAAAGCCCTGTTATGACTCCATACCCCAATGGACTAAAAACCAGCATTATATCTATCTTTTTAGCCTAGCTGTTCTATTCACTTGCAACTTCTCACCTTTGAAACTCTTTGCACTTAGGAATTTCCACCTCAAGCAATATTCATGCTCAACCATCCAAAAACAAAACAAACCCTTAGCCTTCATAACTAGCCTAATATCATTACCCCAAACTTCAAAGACGAATCCATCTTTTCAGTTATTGGAGAGATCCCTCTCCAGATTCAGGAGGGCTAGATCCTAGAATCCCATTGTGGTTGAAACGATGTTTCTCCCTGAGATCGAACTTTGCCAATCTTGCTGATTATAGGGAGCTAACAGAGCTGATGTTAATACGATCGACAGTGTATCTCAAACTGGTAGACAGTGGAGTTATATATTTGTTGAATATATGTCATGAACAAAGATATGGTTTTAAGCCCACATGCAGGGTCTATGCTACTCGTAAAGAACTGACTGGCATTCGACAACCGAGTATGGAGAAAGGAACGAGGAGCGAGGGCGTATCAATTACAACGCGGAAGAACTAAAACAGAGT
Organism: Pinus albicaulis; assembly: GCA_034641835.2. NCBI lineage: Eukaryota > Viridiplantae > Streptophyta > Pinopsida > Pinales > Pinaceae > Pinus > Pinus albicaulis. The sequence goes on from CM076582.1 coordinate 1,288,068,423, forward strand.
ATTTGGTGTTGAACTATACGATGGAACCTGGAGTAGAGGAGAGGAACCATGAAGGAGGAACAATAAATGTGGTTTAGAGCTGAACCGGTGGTTTTGATCACACCACCTTTGCACGGTAGGTGGTATTCAAGATTTGGGAGCAATTCCATAGAGTAGCTGACACGTGGCTAAGGCGAGACCCAAGAAAAACGCTTTCATTGCGCGCCATCGCGCATTATCATTCGTGCATCTAAGATAAGCGATATATGTCGGATCATCTGAAGCCGAGCGACGTGCTCTCTGCCGTTGGATGGAGACGATCGTTAACATTGGAGCCCATGCATATGTATGTTAAGGTCTGCAGTTTTAATATAGGTATGTCTGGTGCCGTTGGGTTGTTTAATTCTTCCAATGACTTTGGAGAAGGCCGTAATGTACACATTGATATATCGTAGTGTGCATATAATGTTTGAATTTTCAAAGTGGGGGCCATATGAATTGCGATTCAGGCACATAGTTAAAAAACCAAGGTTTTAATATGTATAGCGTGGGAGCCTTATTATTTGGGCTTAATATAAGATTCGACTAAAGTATTCACTTATCAATTTATATGAAATTGATAAGTAAATAAGAAAGAAGAAATAAAGTAGTGAGATTGCAAGACCTTGGCTTGGATATTTATTTAATTTTCCAGACCAAAAAAATAGAACAGTGTGAGTTTCCTGAGATGTGAAGTTGATTGGGGCAAGAAATAATTGGATGCATTTACACACAGATTGAGGTTGGGACCAAGGTATACCAGGGCTATGGGTAGTCCCTGTTGTCAAGTGGTATCAGAGCTAGAATTTAGTTAGCTCGTTGAAAAGTTTTTTTTGGAAATGCACATGTACTGAACAGGAAAGAAAAGTTGAAGTTTAAATCTGTTTAACAGAAAATTTCAGATTTGATTTGACATGCAGTGAAGGTTGATAACTTGGATTTACAGAATCTGGAGTTAAAGACAAAGTGTCTTGAAGATTGCAGCAGGTAGATGCAGTGAAGGTGAGAAAGGAGAAGCAATATCAATCAGGGATCTTGAGAGGTAAGATGATGAGCCTTATTTGAACTCTGGTTGGAAGGATTTTTTTGCAGAATACAGAGTGCAAGAAATTGAGGAGGGATCTTAGCAGAGGCAGATCACAAGCTTTGAGAGCAGTGATGGAAGACTCCATCAAGGAATTCTGAGTGTAGAAAGAGTGTGGAAAAACCTGAAATAATTCCCAAATGAGGTTGGATGAAAGAATAAAAGGGGTGTTCTTGAGAAAGTTTCAAAGTGAAGCCTAGAGAGGAGAAGAGAGTGCTCAGAAGGTTCCTGAGAGAGGGGACTAGTACTTGCCAAAATATGGAGCTCAGGAGAGAAGCTTGGTGAGGTGAGTTGCAACAAGAGAGCTTGTTGTTGCAGAGGCTTAGTGCAGCTTGTGAGTGAAGAACTCCTAGAGAAGAGAATGGCTACTGAGAGCCATAGTAGAGATTATAGAGATTGCAGAGGTTCTGAAAGAGGCCACAACAACAGAGTGTGGGGAGATGCCAAAGAAAATGGCATGAGGAAGAGACTCACAGATGAAGAATATTGGAAAGAATTTGCTGAGATCAAGGAAGAGCTCAACAAACTGAAGAGGAGGATAGAATAAAGCTAGAGAGTTGGTTGGCTCATGAAGAAGAAGATAAAGTGGCAGAGGCTACAAAGGAAGAAGGAGCAGATGATGAATTCTTGGAAGAAAAAGGAAACACTCAAAGTAATTGAATATCTGGAGAAGTACTTGGAGACTGAAGCTTCAAGTGGGACCTAGGGGTCCAAGAGCCTTACATCTGACATGTTTTGTATGTTTGCAGGAACAGTAGGTGAGAGAAAACAAATTGCTGATGTTGTCACTGAGGAAGAAAATGGAGAAGTTACATGTTTTGAAGATGCCCATGCATAGTTGGAGAAAGGTTTTGCTTTCCCACATACTGGAAGCAGAAGAGATTTAGGTTATGATATTGGCCAGAAGCTGGAAGTTGGACAGCTTGAAGAAATTAAATAAGAGACCATTGGAGAATCTCTGGAGCATGTGGAAGACTTGGAACAACAAGAAGATGTGGTGATCAAATCACCAAATGAGACCATGAGGTCTTATGTTCGTACAACTGAAAAGTTGTGTGTGAATGCAGGTGTTAAGGAAGACAGTTCACATGATGGGACTGTGATGAATGAAGCTAAATGTTGCCAATCAAGATATGATGAGTATATTTTAGATGAAGAACAGATTGAACTATTGCAGCAGAGGGAATTCATTAATTCCTTATTTTATAGAAGATATTGTTTCAATGGAGCTGGGGAAGATAAATTTGTCATTAATGTTGATAATGACAGGCTGCTTTTGATGAATGACCAAGTAAGGAATGATGGACAGGTAGCTGGAGCCTTTGTAGAATTGGGAAATCAAAATTTTATTTTGATGAAGACTGAGGAGATAGTGACAGCAGAAGATAATGAATATGTTGAAGATGTTGAAGATGTTCTCTTGGAGAAGATGCGGAGATTGTGGCATGAATTAAGTGGTCTGGCGTAGAGAACAGAACCACAGATAGAAGGTGTTCAGATGGTAAGGACATAGATGATTGAAGATGAGAGAGTTCATTTTTATGAACTAGAGCAGAAAGACATCCTTGAAGGGAATGGTGCAGAAGAGAGGCTAGCTGGTAGTCTCGAGAAATGTTTGAAGGATTGGAATCAGCATTCTGGTGTGCTGATCGAGAAAGAAAGAAATTTGGGACAGCATACTGAGATGCTAATAGAAGAAGGAAAGGCTCTGAGGCCTTGTAGACTTTGTTTTAACAAATGTTTGATGAATGCAGATCCTGTTGATGATGGAGATAAGTTGACAGCATGGGGGAGTCAATTGAAAGAGAAGGATAGTTCTATGGAATAATTTAAACCATGGAATGAAGAAATTGAGCTGCTAGAGAGTATTCTGAATCAGCAGGATTCAATACAAGAGAGAAGACCTCAATTTTAGAATTGGGGATTGTAGAATGTGAAGACACAATGGGATGAAGATAGAAAGGAATTGATGATTGAATCATCAGTAGGGACCATTGGGTCTTGGGGTTTTGGAACTGATGAAGTGGTTGTGTTCATAGGAAAAGAAGAAGACAATCCATCACTTGGAGTTGTGTTAGAAGAAGAAGAGTTGTTGCAGAATGAAGATGAGACAACCATGTCTCATATGCAGGAAATTATTGCTACTGATAGTAAGGAAGAATTGGCTTGTTCGAATAGCTCAGAGAATATAGAAGAAGCTATATGGCAGACTGTTCGGGCTACTACAGCAGTGGAGAACCAGAGTTTCACTCTAACAGAAGATGAAGATACAGTGGCTAGAGAACTTGATTTGATTGCTAGAGTCAATCAAGAAGAAGGAAGGAAAATGCGAAATATTGCCAAGGCAGAAGAAGAAGATGCTGAACCTGAGTTGCAGCATGGAGAAGATTTGTTTGGCCAAAGGAGATGGCGAGAATGTTTGCTAAAGATATTCAGAAAAGAAGGTGAAATTCTAGAGCAGCAGGTTGGAGTGTTGCTGGAGAGAGTGCTGAAGAAACAAGCTGAAGTGTTTCCAGCAGAGGAGCGTAAGTTTTACTGTTGTAGAGAGGGTATGGATGATAGGTTGAGGAATAGGGCAGCAGTAAGAACTAAAGAAATAAGAATGCAGCAACCAAAATTAAGTGTTCAGCAGTCAGAGGAAATATTAGACAGAGAAATTGAATTGATAAGGAAACTGATGCAGAAGATGCCTTAGAAAAGGACAGCAGCAAGAAAGCTGAGAATCAGCAGAAGCAAGAGGAAGATAGTCACAGACTTTGAGGGAATAGCAAGTGTGAAGATGCAGACCAAGATATGGAATCTAGGAGGAATGCGAAAGAAGAATGCTGCAAAAAATAACTAGTTGAAGAACAAAGTATGGGATCCAGGCAGATAAAAAAATAAAGCACATGATCAGGAGATCATGAATAATTTGAACCTGGGGAGTCTGATGCAGGGGCATTAGGCCCAAGACACTTTTTGTACATAAATAAACCTAAGGGGGGGTCTCATGTTTTGTTTCCGCATGTAAATATTCATAGTTGAGTTATTTTAGTTAATTAGAAGGGAAAATATTGTAACTTCCCGAATGATTGATGGGCACCTGAAGAGATATTCAGTTTCAGAAGTTAGGCTAGATTTAGGAGTCCAAGAGTCATCAAGGAAGTGAATAGATTGATTTCCAATATGTATAAAAATAAACCTCTGTGACAGAGTCGAGGGACCTGCACATAGACCTGCCTGTACCTGCAGAGAGCTGCATAGATCGGGATAGTGAGGAAGAAGGCTGTAGAGTTGAAGACCTGGCCAAGATAATAAGTCTGTAAGAGAATTAATTTAATGAGAAAGAATTTGTTCAGTATGTCATGTGCATTGTGATTAGTTCTGTATGTGAATTTGTCGATTTGATTTCCTGTGTGAGTGGCTCGAACTCCACAAGTAGAATATAAGACTGAATGTAAATTGAACCTGCGATACAGCTCTGAATGAGGCTCTGTATTTAATGGGAGAAACGATATAAATAAGGTCGAGTTAAATCATGTGTGAATGTATATCTTCTTTTCTTGAATAAGTTCTGTGTGAATATATGTATGCATCCTGATGGAGGATAATTGAAATCCGACATAATTAAGAAACCCTGTGATGGGATTAATGGTGCTCTGTATATAGTTAGAGGAACTGATGTTAATACGGTCGCCAGTGTATCCCAAAATGGTAGACAGTGGAGTTATATGTTCGTTGAATATATTTCATGAACAAAGATATGGTTTTAATCCCACATGGAGGCTCTACTCTACTCGTAAAGAACTGACTGGCGTTCAACAACTGAGTATGGAGAAAGGAACGAGGAGTGAGGACGTATTAATTACAATGCGAAATAACTAAAATAGAGTATTTGGCGTTGAAATATACGACAGAACCTGGAGTAAAGGAGCGGAACCATGCAGGAGGAATAGTGAACGTGGTTTAGAGATGAACCAGTGGTTTTGATCGCACCACCTTTGCACGGTAGGTGGTATTCAAGATTTGGGAGTGATTCCATAGAGCAGCTGACACGTGGCTAAGGAGAGACCCAAGAAAACCGCTTTCATTGCGCGCCATCGCGCATTATCGTTCATGTATCTAAGCTGAGCAATATCCGTCAGATCATCGGAAGCCGAGCGACGTGCTCTCCACCGTTGGATGGAGACGATCGTTAACGTTGGGGCCCATGCATATGTATGTTAAGGTCTGCAGTTTTAATATAGGTATGTCCAGTGCCGTTGGGTTGTTTAATTCTTCCAATGACTTTGGAGAAGGCCGTAATGTACACATTGATATATCGTAGCGTGCATATAATGTTTGAATTTGCAAAGTGGGGGCCATATGAATTGTGATTCAGGCGTGTAGTTAAAAGACCGAGGTTTTAATATGTATAGCGTGGGAGCCTTATTATTTGGGTTTGATATAAGATTCGATTAAATTATTCACTTATCAATTTATATGAAATTGATAAGTAAATAAGAAAGAAGAAATAAAGTAGTGAGATTGCGAGACCTTGGCATAAAGATTTATTTAATTTTCCAGACCAAGAAAATAGAACAGTGTGAGTTGCCCGAGATGTGAAGTTGATTGGGGCAAAAAAAAATTGGATGCATTTACACACAGATTGAGGTTGGGACCAAGGTATACCGGGGCTATGGGTAGTCCCCGCTCTTAGAAAAAAAGTTTATATACGTGCTCTCATTACAGATACACCTCCCTTCCCTCCCCCCACACCTCTCAATAGTTATATAGTTTCCAACAATTGGTATCAAAGCAGGGCTCTCGGGTGCATATTGATGATTAGAGAGTGGATCTTGGAGGTTTTGGTAGAATATTTGCAAATTTTATGAAACAGATTAGCATGGTATTCCAGTATTTCACAAATGTAAATTTTCAACTTGGAGAGTAAATTTGGATTTGTATTTTTTATCCGTTGATGAAGATATTTTTCTATCAATTGAATATGGTGTTAAATATGAGTCTAACTATTTGGCTAAAACTATTATTTTGAATAGTATTTCGAAATATGATAGCAAACTTGTGAAGAATTGTGATACTTCCATAGAGATGTTGGACATGTTGAAGAATTTGTTTCTTGGAGGAAAGGATTGTACTTTTATTGCAACAACTAATCATTCCTCCTCACAAGAAGATGAAAGCACTAGTGATTGTAGTGAGAGATCAAGAATTAGGAATGAAGATAAATTACAGATAATGGGACTTGAAGAGGAAATTGAAATATTGAAGGCTAAATAAATTTTTGCAAGAAAATAAGTATAGATGCTAAGATCTAGTGCTCAAGTATCCACAAGAAAATCTAAAACTATTGAAGCACCTAGTTGCATCAAAAACATTGAGATCCATGAGCCATGTAAGAAGCAACAAAACAAGAGAATAAGGTGCAAGAAAAAGAGTAGAATTGGAAAGTGTTATAATTATGGAGTTTGTGGACACATATTAGCAAATTGTAGAAATAGAGACAATAAACTCTCTTATCAAAAAGAGCAGTGAAAGGAGAAGCATCATCAAGCATGCATTTCAAGGAAATCTCTATCTTTCAGGGATAATAGTCCTTTACATAGTTACTATTTCTCATGCAATTATTTTGGCCATATGGCTATTCACTGTAGGGCACATGCAAGGTATAGAATTACACTAATAGAAGATATCAGCCTATTCCTCATTTCCTTAGTCACATTAGATAGTTTCTATGTGACAATATTGGGCACAAGGCCAAGGATTTCACATTTCCCATGTGTTACAGGATATCCATTCAGAAAGAGGAGAATATGAAAACCCAACTGCATAACAATGATCAACAGATGAAAGTATGGAAGAGAAAAGAGTAACAAGGTACTGCCACAAAAAATTGAGGCCTGCATGGTCTCAAGGGGAGCATATGGTGGCATTATGAGTTGCGTAGAGATTATTATTTATGAAGCCATATGGGATAGTGTTCTAGCCAAGTACATGAGGTGAAGTTTATTTTTATGTATGATCTATTTTCTTCCACTTTATTTATCAGTTGGATCAGCGATGTTGTTACTCATGGTTTTTGGAGAGGTTGCATGTTGGAGTATTTATGAAGTGTTTGTTGATATGGAAACAATATAGTTATTTTTATGTGCATTTTATAGGTGTTATGAAGGATCGCACATCCAGGGGGGAATTTTTGCTTCCAAATGGATTTGGAATGTGTCAGATTTGTGTTCATTATGCAAGATGATTTTGGTGTTGCTACCATACATTACATGTTGGATGAGATAATATGGTTTGCATGAAATATTTGGTTTATTGATGATGATAATATTTATAGATGATATTATGTCATTTTTATGTTTCTTCCATTGATTTTTGGTTAGATCATACAAATTTTTCACTTTATGGCTCATCTCTTTATTTCTAGATGCATTATGTTGTTTCTCATGTGTTCTTGGATTGATAAGATATGAGAATGATGATAGATTCTACCTATTTATGTGTTTCCCATGTTATTTAGTTGATAATGCATTATTATTGATGGTGATGGGCTTAATGATGATGTGTATATATTTGATGTTGCTTCTATGGAATATTCCTATGTTGTTGTTAGTAGGTGATTTTATGGTTGATGCACATGTGGAGTATGGTGGTTTTTATGGCTAAGGTGTTGAATGGTGTTGGACGGATTAGTCATTCTTGCAGATAAGACAGACCTCCCAAGTGTCCTACGGACAGATAGCAACAAACGGAAAAACAAAGCCATCTTTCTATAGATATATTGGGATTTATAATTAAATGCTATAAAGGTTTAATGATTCTACCGTTGATCCAGCGCTTGTTTGTAGTAGTAGTCCTTCAATGTCTCGAAAGAGTTCCCCTCAAAGATATAAAATCATAAACAAGCAAACATAAAATAGCACCTGCATAGCATATATTCATAAATTATATCCATTATGGTGATCAAGGAATCCATAAAATAAACAATCAATTGAAATCTTATTGAGAAAAACAGATTTATTTGTATTAACTAAAATAAGAAGACCCTTACAACTGCGTTCGCCTTGATGTTGTATAGGTCTTCCTAGGGTCTGAAAGTAGGTGTTTCCTCTACTTTGACCAGCCCTGCACTCTTCCAACTGAGATACATACAGGTATGTGATCTTTCCCACATGAAATCTCATCTAAAAGGGTCTAAGTCTAAGTAGCACTTTGCCTCCAACAATACTAAAAATTCAACTCAATTCTCTTCTAAAATTTTAACCCCTTTGAGGCTGCCCTATGCCTCTTTTTATAGTGGAAGAGAGGAGGTTACAACTCGAAACAAGAAGGGATAGAATCCTCCTTCAAAGGGATTAGTTCCTTACATCAATGGGTTAGCTCCTTATTGGATGGGATGCATGAACATGAAAAGAGCAATCTTTCCACCACAGGAATGTTTTTGGAAGCTTCTAAAAATGACTTAAACTGAGATTCTAGATTTTACTTTCACCTTTTTAATATTTTACAGGGGTATTCAATTTTAATACACAGACACTGCATTTGGATCCGTAGTATTTATAGCCAAAAAGTGCAAGACCACAGGCAAAACTAGGAGCAAGTGCAGTACCAGATTTTTAAGGCTTTTATGAGCCTTTATCTTAGTTTCAAGGCTTGACTTTGGGAATTATGATATTGTAGAATTCCAAGGGAGTACTAAAATTTCATGGTGACAAATTTCGGTGTAACAAATTTCCCCCTAAAGTGTGAACTCTGAGAAAATTCAAAGAGTGAAGTGCTTTATCATTTCAAGGATCAGCCTCTGGACACCCCAGTCAGAAACCTATAAACATATTCAACACACACACACACAAATATATATATATATATATATATATATATCATCGCTGAGGTAGTAATTCCCATACTCAAATCAAAACTAACTAACTTGTTGTGATACAGAAATGATTTTAATATTACATCAATAGTGTAAACACAACATGGGCACAGCCATCTGTAATGAATATTCTACTGCATAATGAATAATAAAACTTCTCATAGCTTAGATGGTGGAAACTAGATCCAGGGTCTTGATTTCTACTTCCCGAACTAGTACGATTCAATCCATGCGATTAAATGTGCTGGAGTCGAACATGATAGAAACCACTTGATTACCAGTCAATGATGTGAGCTGTTAACAAGTGTGAGAGAAACCACCAATAATGAAAATGGCTCTCAAAGTACTCAATACAATCCATGAAATGTGAATAAGTGATCTGAAGTCGAACATTTCATGGAATCGTTCGATCGAAGGTCAATGATGCAACCTGTCATCGAAGGTGAGAAACTTGCCATTAAGGCATGTAGATTCCAAGCTACTAACAAATTCTAGATCAAATTCCTAGATGATGAGTTGTCATCGATAGAAATTGATCTGTCGTAAGCAAGCTCACGACACAAAACCATAGATCAAGTTTTGAAGAAATTGTTTGCAAGGACTGACTCAGGGATGGTCAACGCGAATGGAGACAAGTGTTTGCAGATGAATGGTTTATTTGAATGACCTCTTGAACACATAATGAAACTGCAGATGGTTTGGTGACAGTTACCCTAAGCTAATACCCAGAAACCGGCTGAAGACTTTCAATGTGGTTTGATTAACTAATAGGCAAAGGATTTCCCAACCCAAGTGGACGTGTAACAAAAAGTGTCGTGTTCAAGAGTGTTGTAATGCTTTTACAAATCAAAGTGTGACAAACGAATTTGTTTTTCTCTCTTTTCCCCCACCATTTCTGGCAAGTACCTCTTTATTTTTGACAAGCTTGAGGAGGATAATATTTTCTTGTTTATAAGCTCATCCTTCGGATGAGTCTAGATTAGTTTAAAATAGAACCCTAAGAAGGAGTGGTCCATTCCTGTTTTGAAATTGACAGGTCCTTTACTGTTAAATTTTAACGAGTCTAGTATAGGAGAAACTCAATGTTTTTCATTTTTAGGGAGTTAGAAGAAAAACTTAAAAAAACTCCATGGGTGTACTTTTTCGTAAATTTAATCTCTCAGGCCCAAAAAAGGATAAAATAATGCAAGAGAGAACTCTATTGACCATGATTAGTCAACGTATACATTTGTTGTAAATAGTCCATTTCAGTCTGGAAAAGGGGTAAACTTATATTGAAGGGACGACCGTTCATTTACTTTAACGAGTTCGAGTAGTCAAGTACTCAGCAATATTTTCATTTTTAGAGAGTCTGAAAAGGGCTTAAAATAGGACTCCATGGTTTCGCTTTTTCGTAAAATTTAAAGAGCCCGAAAAAGTGATAAAAGTTTACTCTTCGTAAAAAATGACTATTTTTATTGAAAAGTCCATTATTTTGCACAAAAACTTGAAAAATTAAATATACCTGTTTCAATAATAAAGATATTGTGAAAAATCAATTTTTAAAGTGAAAAATAAACAAATTTAAAATTTATCTATTCAAAAAAAATTATAAAAAGGAGTTTTTCAAGTTCATTTTTACCGTTTGAATTTGGAGTGAAGTTTTTAGAGCTCTGGGAAAAAAATGCTTCGGAGAAGATTCTGGGAAAACTGACTGTCAGATTCGAAAACCGTCTGTTTTAGGTAATCCACAACCTCCTTATCTTGCCTTTCATTTGTTCAATTTCTTAATTTTAGGTCAGGATTTCATTTTTGGGAGGAAGATATGCTGAAAAATTCACCCTCGGGGATCTACACCTAATGCATTAGATACCTGCAGACCCCGAAATTTTTCTACAAATAAAAATGACGGGGTCCTGCACTTTTAACACAGGACCCATGTATATCTACGAACTGTTCCTGAGTGTAAAGTGCGAAGGCGCCATGGCAGATTAAAAAACATATTTTCTTCCTAAATCACCCAAATGTTTTGCTTCAAAATGATTTTAATCCTTCATTTGACTTGTTGTAGGATATCTACAATGCTCATTTGATGAGAACGAGAGCATGAAGAGGTAGATGAAGTATCAATTCTCCATCAACCAACTTTGCAAGCTTTAAGAGCATGCGGGCTTTACAAATTTTGGGCTATTAGTGGATGAGAGCTCAAGTGGATCTTCTAACTTGGATGGTAAGTAAATGGGATGTGCAGGACCAGTGTTTTGTGATCAAAGGTCACCAGCTCGAGATTGAGCTAGAAGACATCTATTTTTTGACTGGTTTTTCCAGGATAGGTGCACCATTTTCTCTGTTTGGGGCTAGGCCAGGTGGCCAGCCTGTCGCCAGCCTACAATTAGAGTTTTGCAATGATGAGGCCAATTCCCGGGACAAACGGATTGACATAAAAACTATCATCCATCCAGAGCTGAAGGTGATTTCTTTTACCATTGTAAAGTTGTGTGGAAGTGCAGCATTGCATGTAGCCACCGGATCTCAGATGCGCATAAAAGTAGATTTATTTCGAGGCACCATATTCAACTGGTGCAAGGCACTGTTGGAAAATGTGAAAGGCCAACTTACCATAGCAAAGAATGGAAAGCTACAAAACTTTGGATATGGGTCCATTATAGTCACCTTTTATCTAGAGAGGATCCCCATGTTAGCCCGTAAGCATATTCCTATCGATGTTGGTCAACCTCGAGAGCCTAGGATGGTTCGTTGGGTTGCTTTGATGGCCCGCCATGGCGAGGGTGGGGAGATTGTGAGATTTCCCTCTACATATTTTCATTGGCTGGAATGCCAAATTTTTGTTATAGAGGATTTTCATTATGCTGGCATGGATTTTTGTGGTGACCAGGAGATACCCCTTCCTCCAGGAGCTCAGTGGGATGAGACAGGTAAAAAATTTCTTTTGACATGTTCTAATTTCTAATTTTTATTGTGTTTTTTAATCGTCCAATACTGATAACAAAAATTTTCAAATGCAGATGTGGGTCCAACTCGACCAACCATTCTCTTCCCCTTTGACTGGAGGCAAAGGGATGCAGCAACAGCAGCAACACCCCACAGGATCAGACCGCAGAGATCCTGATTGACCTAGAGCACCATCTGGAGCAGCTTACTATAGATATTCCTGAGACTACTATAGATGATATCTTGCACCATCTACAGAGATATGTCATAGGTTTTCCTGATCCATTCAGGAGGTTTTTGACTAGGGTGGCATGAGCAGTGGTGTATTATCATGAACATCACCACGGATAGTGGTTGATTGACTTGTAGAATCATTTTTGTATCACTTTTTCCCAATCATAAGGCATTTTGAGCCTATGATCGAAGATGATGTATTATTTTTTGAACAATACATTTATACTATGATATATTATTACTTCAGTTTACCTGTTCAATCATGTTATGGAATGTTTGATTTGTTACTTTATTATTGCAAATTTCTATTTATAACATTAGAAGCAATTGCATCTGCTAATGTATTTAAACTTCTTGGAATGTGTTGATATTCAATATAATCGAATTCTCGTTCCAAGAGATGAACCCTTAAAAATAATCTTAATAATATTGGATTCCTAATGGCATATACTCAGTTTAACTGTAATACAATGAGTTCAGAATCTAACTTAACGATCAAACTCCAAATTCCAAATGAAATGGATTCCGATAATAATTCAATAACTACACTATATTCGGCAATATTGTTCATTGTTTGACCGAGACTTCCCCATGCATTAATACTAACTCATCAGTGGGTGAGTAAATAACCCAAGCTGTGGAAGAGATGTTCCGTGTACTACGACAAGTGCCATCAACAAAACCAATATACATTTGAGAGGACGTCTACATCTGCGATAAAAGTATCCAGATAAGTGGGAATAATAGTAAGAGCACACTTACGCTAGGCACACGTTTCTAATCTATAGCACACTAGCTAAAAAGTAACTAATATACAGAGAAGATCTCCACACGAAATAAAGCATAATATATCTCTAGGTAAAGTCCATTTCTGGGTTTACCTAAAGAGACCCTGTCAAAATCAATGAATTCATAGGCCCCTTTTTCAAGCTATTGCTTGACAATATAAGGACCATGCCACATGGGTTCAAATTTCCCAGCCCCTATTTTATCATTGGCTTGATCATAAATCAAAACTAGGTCTCCTTCTGAAAACTTACGAGGGGTAACACTTTGATCATTTTGAGCTTTCATTCTTTTTGCATGAGCCTCGGTAGCTAATGCAGTGGTGCGTCGATTCTCATCTAATTGAGCCAAGTATAAAAAATGTTTCTCCTCTTCAGAAGTATCTGGTAGTAACTCTATGGCTAGTTGGAGTGACAGTATCTCGCATTCAATAGGTAATACCGCTTCTAAATCGTAAACCAGTTGAAAAGGGGTAAAAACTATCGATGTTTTTGCTGAGGTTTGATACGCCCAAAGCACTGAAAAGAGCATGGTATGCCAATTCAACTTATGAATACCAATGATTCGTTTGATCATGGTGACTAAAACTTTATTAATTGCTTCAGCTAAACCATTGGCCTACAGATAATATGGTGTAGAACTATCATGGCATAGGCCAAGTTGGTCCGTTAACTCAGTCATCATGACATTTCTAAAATGGCTCCCGTGATTAGTAATTATCGCTTGGGGTACACCAAAAAGAGAAATCACATGATTGAATACGAAATTAGCTGTAGCTTTGCCATCTGTCGCAAATGTAGGCATTTCCTCGGCCCAATTGGTAAAATAATCTACTGCTAGAATAATATACCCATGCCCCCCGGCTGAGTGAGGGTTACATGTAATGAAATCAATGCCCCATTTTTCAAAAGGACCAACAAAAATTATAGGGTGAAGAGGAGCAGGTGGTGCACGCATTTTCCGATCGAAAATTTGACAATTATGACATTTCCTGACTGCGTAAATACAATCTTTAAACAAAGACAACCAAAAATAACTTGTGCACAATATCTTTTGGGTTGTGGCGTACCCAGACATATGACCTCCACATGCTCCGGAGTGATAGTCATTAAGAACCTTTTCGGCTTTGTCATGAGCTAGACAATGTCAAAAAGCTGAGTTCAAACCATGACAGTATAGTGTGTCACCAACAATATGATATTGTTGAGATTGGAATCGAATTTTCCGTCGCTGCGACTGTGAAAGCTCAGGCCGAAAATATTGGGTCTGAAGATATACAATAATATCTCCATACCAAGGATCAACGGTACTGATAAGAAACAAGGATTCGTCCACAATTGGTTGTTCCGCCACAGTTTTTGTATCAGTACATGGGAAATCACACATAAGTTAAGCAAAAATAAGTGATTTCTTGGATTTGGATTTTTCAAATTCCAAATCAAACTCCTGCAGGATAACAATCCATTTAGAGTATTTCCCCCCTAGCAATTGTTTAGTCAAGATGTACATCACCGGGTTACAATCAGATATCAATGTCGTTTTGCGTAAAAGTATGTAGTGGTGAAAACGTTGGACAGCTTGAACAGCTGCCAAGGCCAATTTCTCCACATGTGAATATTTAATCTCATTTGGATGAAAATTCCAACTAAGATAATAAATCACATGTTCACTATGGAATTCATCTTCCTGAACTAAAACCATCCCTATCGTGGAATCGGAAGCGGTGAGGTACAAAAAGTAATCTTGGTTGTAGTTGGGAGGATGCAGTAACGGTGCATGGGTCAATGCGTTTTTCAAAGCATCAAAAGATCTATCAGTGACCTCATCCCAAAAGAATGGAATGTTTTGTTTCAACAACCTAGTGAAACCTTTCGTTAACTTGGCGTAGTTAGGAATGAATCGATGTAAAAAGTTTGCTTTCCCTTGAAAAATTTGGAGTTGGCGAAAAGTAGAAGGAGGAGGTAAATTGATGATTGCCTCAACCTTTGATGGGTCGACATGAATGCCTGCCTTTGAGACAACAAATCCTAATAATCATCTAGATTCTACACAGAAAACACACTTGCGAGGATTCAAATGAATCTTATAATGCCTACATCGCATAAATATGGCTCGTAAATGACTAATATGATCTGTTCTGCGTGAAGAGTGAGTAGGAAAATCATCAAGGTAGGGTTGCACAATGTTCTTAATGTCGTGAAATGCATAAGACATAGCCCTTTGAAAAGTTCCGCCAGCGTTCTTAAGGCCAAAAGGTAATTTGCGATAAGAAAAAGTGCCCCATGGACAAATGAAAGTTGTTTTAGGTTGATCTGCAGGGAGTATGTTTATTTGATTTTAACCAGAAAAGCCATCCATGAATGAGAACGTTTCACTTCCAGCACAATCGTCAATAATTTGATCAATGTAAGGGGTTGGATAATTGTCTTTAGGACAAGCGCGATTTATATCCCTATAATCGATACACACTCTTATTGTTCCTTGTTTTTTATTAACTAGAACAATATTAGATACCAAATCTGTTAACGGGATTGGATAAATAAACCCAGCATGAAGTAATTTTCCAGCTTCTGCTTTGATAGTGGCATATTTTCTCGGATGAATCTGACGTAATTTCTATCTAACGGGTTTAGCATCCAGGTATGTCTTAATTTCATGTACAACGATTGACAGATCGATTCCTAGCATCTCTTCATATGACCAGGCAAAGATGTCATGGAATTCTTGAAATAGGGCCTTATATGCTTGAATTTTTTCATGCATACAAGAAGCACCTATGTGAATGTTTTCAATAATTCCAGGTTTTACTAAAATATCAAGAGGAACCGTCGTAGAAATATTTTCTAAATTCAATTCAGAATCGGCATGTGAAAGAGGATTCTGAGGTTCTTTGACGTAATTAGTCGTAAAAATAGAGGAAAAACCATTTTCAAAATGATCGAGATCAGGTAAAAATGAAGACCTATGGTGAATATATTCCCATGGTAACTTATCTACCGACAATAATTCATGAATATTTTCATCAGTATGGAAAATTTGTTGAGCAGGATCCGAAATTGGTGTCGAAGCTAAACTCGATATAGAAAATGACTCCTGATTGATCACATTCACCGGATCAAAGTGAGTTGAATGAGTATCAGAAAATGACTGTACTTGTTGATATGCTAACTCAAAAGGAATCAAAGGCATCGGGCCATCGAAAGAATCCAATTATGATTATGAAGGTACTATCCAAGGATCATCAAAGGAAATAGTACTTGATGTAATCATATTGATATTAGTAATAGGAGTTGGTACGTTAGGAGGAGGCAGGGAAAAAGTTCACAGTAAAGTTGAATCTTTAATCAAACCTACTCCGACATCCTTATAAGGGATAGTCAATTTTCCGATATGTTGAATACTATTAGTAGAGGCTAGGTCAGATGAATAGTATGAGAGCTGATCTACCTTAACAATCTTTCCTTTATGAGGAAACATGATGAGACAAAATATCAATGATACAACAGCAATCATGGTGTAGGACCAACTGCAACCCAGGAGAAGGTTGCAATCGAGAGGGGCATCAACCACTTCCACATCTAGATTAACCAGTTTGCCTTTGACCTCTATTGGTAGATCCTGTAAAAGACCATATGGTTGAAAACGTCTTCCGTCAAAAGATTTGAGAATAGTTGGTGATTGCTTAATAGTTGGAGAACCAAGTGATTTCCAACATTTTAATGACATTATATACGTAGAAGCCCCTTCATCAACAATAGTACGAAAGATACACTTGTTTTTTACTATTACCGGGATCTGAAAAGCCATTTGATGAGGTAAGCCCAGTGTAAAATTATCTAAATAGAAGATCATGAGGTTCAAATCCTAGAGATCTACGGCTCCTAAGGTTGAAAAAATTAATTTTCTTTGGGCTCGGCATGATTTCAATACTTCCAAAGCTGACATTGCTGAAGGGGAGATTGCCAAATCTTCAACAATATTGTAATTCTGAACAGCTCTCGCATGTGGATTGAAAGCTGATTTACAAAGTACACCTTTTGTAGGTGGTTTAATTACTAACTCAGGATTTTGTTTCTCGATCTGTAACAGATCAAAAACTAAAGGAGATGTAGTTGATGCAGAATTGGATGTTTCTACTTCCTTACCAGTATTTTTACTACCATAATCTTGCGATCGCATTGCAACCATTAAAATATCCTCAACCGGATTCGAGGAAGATCCAACCATGTTACTATCTTGTGTGGGAAAGGGATCCTTCAAGACATCAGGTATAGGCGAACCCTTAACGAATTTTGATACCTCGACTCTATGCGGGCACTCTTTTGTAAAATGATCTTGGTCATAGATGAGACAAGGATATCGAGGTTTGTGTTTTTCGTCAGTCGGTTCAGTTGTATTGTTTTTCTCTTTTGAATATTTATTCTTTTTATTATTACCTTTCTTCTTACTACCATTTTTAGATTTGGTCGTAGATGTCTCTACAACATGGATATTGGCAGAATTTTCTAGGGAAGAATCTCATTTCAGTGAATCAGGTAAAGTGATAATAGGAGAAGTAGTCTTGGAAGACTTCTTCTTACTCTTATCAGTACTAACAGATTCAATTACACCATCAGTGGCATGAGAGCCGAAAGGAGTTGCAGTTATCTGACCAGGTCTTGGTAGATTGAGGATTTTATCATACAAAGTACCTGATTGAGTATAACAAGGTCAAGGTACTGAGCCTGAGCAATAACCTGCTCTTCTATAACGGCGCCTCATTTGGCCACATATTTAGTAATTTTGGGCAATAATGATTTAATAAACCATTCAGCCAAAATTTGATCAGGAATAAAGACTTTCACCAAATGCCTTCTACGTCTCCATTCATGAATGTGATCAGATATGTACATAGACGTAGACTTTTTTAAGGAAGTCGGTAATTCTGTGCCATTGTCATATCTGACAAGCAACTGAAAATGGGTTAAGAAAGTTGTAGCTAGCATGTTAAAATTACTAAAAGAGCTGCATGGTAACTCAATGTACCATTTGGCAGCTAGACCAATGAGAGTTCTATGAAAAAGACGTAATCTAATTGAATCATTAACTAGTGGATTATATGCGCACCAGAGGTGCTAAGTCATAACGTGATTAGATGGGTCCTTTCCCAACTTTCCTTCAAATTTTAGAATATCACTAGGCAACTTGTTAGGCATCGGCGACCAATATGGAAGATAAAAAATGGGATCCTTTGTAAGGCATGACAGATCCAGTAAATATAAAGTTTGTATGAATGGTAACCGATGGCTAGGGTCTTGATAACCTTGAGTGATCAAACCAGTGCCAGGGGGAGGATAGCCAGGATATCCTGGAATCGGTTGTGCATTTGGAATTGTGAAACCTCCTAGGTAACCAGGATTAACCGGGCCATACTGGGGTTGTTGAGGTATTTGATAAGTATACCCAGGGTATGGCTAATACTGATACACTGGATTTTGTGTAGCTTGACCAATTTGATACTATCCCTGGTACGGTTGATAAGTAAATTGTGGTTGACTAGAGACAATCGTACTAGAACCAGCTTGTCCCGTAGGCATCTAGACCGTATTTTGACTTGTAGGTCCTTACTGTGGTACAGAGGCTTGAGGAATCTGCACTGATGCAGGGATAGAAGAAACCGGAGCTACAGATACTCCAGAAATAGGTGTTGTAGGTTGAACATAAGTTGCAGTCGTTGCAGCAATCTGAGGCAGAGTCTGAGGCATAGTAGGCCTAGGATGCTGAATAGAACTAGGTGCAGGGATTTGAACAGTAAGTTGAACAAGTTGCTAGGTTGAACCAAAAACTAAAGGTTGTACAGGTTGATTAGATAACTGCACATTAGGTTGCATAGTTTGTTGAAATTGCAATGGATTCCACACCATGTTCATTCCGAAGTATTGACCCATAGAAGGTTGTACATATGAAGGACCATAGCTTGGTTGAACGTAGGGTTGATAATTAAGTGGTAAATTTCCAATTCCTTGTAAAAATGATTGACCGGAAGGTGGTTGGAAACCTTGAGTTGGGTACTGACCTTGAGGTTGATAACCCTGAGGCATGTACTGAATCTGGGGTTGATAAGGACCCTGAGGAATGTACTGAGTCTGGGGTTGACCCTGGGGTATGTACTGTCCTTGAGGTTGATAAAATTGACGTATGTACTATCCTTGAGGCTGTACTCCAGGTAAATAATATTGTCCTACAGTTTGTACTGGTAAAAAGTTACCTTGAGGTTGCCCCCCAGGCGGTAATTGACTACCTTGAGGTTTCCCCCCAGGCGTTAACTGACTACCTTGTGGTTGCGGATTTGGAATGTTACCAGACATCATAAAAATTTACTCTACATTCAACGTTTTAGTTTAAGTACCATTTTTTCCAGATGATAACACTTGTTTAGTTGGTTGAGGAGTTGCTTCTGAGAAATTACCAGAGATTGACTGGTACCCCGAAGGAGCAAAAGGACCACCGCATAAAAATGTTTCTGGTGATTGGGAAAACATAGATGACTCACCTGTCATATTTGATGAAGGATAATAACCTCTAGGTGTAGGATGAAAAGGAATCCGTGGTGGTGAAAAACTAAGACCCAGGTTTTCTAAAAATTCTGTCAATGATAAATACCAAGTGTCACTTCTAAAAAGGTTGTAGAATATAGATTCACGCTCCCTAAGTTTCAAATATTGTTGGCTTTCGGGAAGAGTTACTTCTTCATCCGAACCGACAAGTTATTCAATGGAAATGAGGTTAGAAGGAAGATTTTCAGCAATGATACCTCTTACCCTAGGTGATCCAGGATCACTAGAGGTTGGAGTAACAAATCGTGAAGATGGTTCCAGAACCGCAGGTTCATTGTTAGGTTCAAAAATTTCAGGTTCTTCAGCAAATTCACTGGAAGGATAAATACTACCAGTAACTTTGGAAATTGAAATTGGCTCTTGAATATGTTATGTTGTTTGTAATTGATACTCAGGATGAACAATTATAGATGACTCTCCTACTTCTGTTGATCCAATTCTACTGTTAGTAGGCGATACTAGAGCTCGCAGGCCTTCACATCCGCTTGGTGTATATTCAAGGGGCTTTCCCTAAAGTGTATGCGATTGTCTTGGTAATTCAGTCACGATTAAAAATTTTAATCACACGCAATCAAAATAAAAATTTCAAAGAAAACTCCTAGAGTCGGTAAGGAAACAAAAAAATGAATCACATGCCTAAAAATATAGGAGATCAATCCACACAAAAACAATAACTTCCCACACTAAAAACATTAGTTGGTGATGAAATCCAACATCATATTATTTAATGCAAAAAAGGCGATTGGAACAGTTACCCCGACATCCTGCTTAATGAAAAAGACCGGTGCAAGTTTCTCCACTTAAACCATCTCGAGTGAAGATAATCCTCCAGAGAGTCCAAGTGAGTCTAGTCGACATCTGCTCCAAGTACAGTGGGATCTTTCCTCCACTGTCACCTTAGGAAAAAACAATAAGATTATGGTCATTAAGGTTACCAACAAGAACTAATATACCTGGGGGAATAGTCTACAGTCCGACATACGCGCAAGGGCAGAGTAACAAAGCTCAATCCCCTTGAAGGCTCCTTGACATAATCCAAGGTATAACGAAAAGTGACCCCAGGCTCCTCAACAATGGTCTTTCTGAGGTTTACCGTTGTTAATACACGCATATTTTCTATCGTTCTCAATGAGATAGAATTGATTATCCCACTGGATCAGATATGACCTCGTGCTTGACTCCTTTAAGAGGACCTTTCCAGAGCATACAAGAAACTATTGGATTTTTTCCTACCGCAAGATTAACTACTTGTTTTTTTAACTGTCTTGGAGAGTTTATTACTCCCTACTCAAAGACACTAGCCTAAGCTATATTGGTGAAAAGAGCCCTAGAAATAAAAAAGTTACTAGATTAATTTTAGTTAAGCGTTGATTTTAAGAGTTGTTTCTTAAGACAATAGGTATGAGAGTGAAACGAATAATGTGAAATGACCTGACTCAAAACATATTAAAAATGCATCTAATTATGAGAAACAATCCGTTTTCTTTTAATGAATTCTAGCTAAGGAAGAGTTTGAGAAATGCAATTTTTGAAAAACAAATCTTTCCTTCAAGCAAGAATAAATGAAAAGAAATATAATTTCAATGAGAACTCAAATGATCTATGCTTAATAAAAATTCCTTTTGTTCAATATCGGAACTGCAAACTAAGATTTTTCTTCAAAAGAGACTACAATTTCTAAAAAGCACTCAAAAATAAAAAACTAACTTTAAGATATAAAAATTCTAAGACTAAATCCGAATTAAAAACTAAATTTGAATTAAAACTTCAAATATTTTACGGATGACTTACTTAGCTTATGATCTCACTAAGAAATTCTTCACTTGAATCAGAAAGAACTCGAAAAAACATCCAATTTTCTTTTTTAAGTGAAATTCCAAACTTATTAACAAATTTTTTTCAAAGATGTGCAAAGGATAAAAATGGGATCTAAATCTCACAAACAATTTCTGCTAAAATGTCAATCTCAGCAAGAAATCAAGGACACATGAGTGATATAACGGTATACCAAGGTTTCTAATCTTTGAGAGGGATAAAGACAAATAAAAAATTATTAAAATATGCAAATCTTTCATAAAATCAATCAAAACTAACGTTCTGAAATAAACTCGTAATCAAGGCTTCCTGACAGAAGACACAGGTCTAGGAAATCAATGAGAACCTAGAAAACTAATCTAAAACAAAGGATTTTTAGGATTTTCAAAATTTTGACAGGGTCTGCAGTCTTTAGTGAAATCCAGTGCGGTCCCGCACTAAGGGTAGAGAAAAAGTGCTGTACTTCCCGCACTGTCTCAAAAGGAAAAGAGTGGACACAAGAAAACAAGGGAAAAAACTAAAAATTCTCAAAAAAATTCTCAGGGATTCTAAAGGGATAAACCACCCAAGCGAGTATAATTCAATTTAAACCAGGAAACATAAATTCAAAGTCAAAAGTAAAAGAAATCAAAGCTCCAAATCCATCCCCAGTATGGTCGTCATTTTGTTGGATGGATTAGTCGTTCTTGCGGACAAGACAGACCTCCCAAGTGTCCTAGAGACAGCTAGCAACAAATGGACAAACAAAGCTATATTTCTCTAGATATATTGCAATTTATAATTAAATTCTATAAAGGTTTAATGATTCTACCTTTGATCCAACGCTTGTTTGTAGTAGTAGTCCTTCAATCACTCGAAAGAGTTCCCCTCGAAGATCTGCAATCATAAAAAAGAAAAAATCAAATAGCACCTGCATAGCATATATTCATAAATCATATCCATTATGGTGATCAAGGAATCCATAAAATAAACAATCAATTGATATCTTATTGAGAAAAACAGATTTATTTGTATTAACTAAAATAAGAAGAGCCTTACAACCGCGTTCGCCTTGATGTTGTATAGGTCTTCCTAGGGTCTGGAAGCAGGTGTTTCCTCTACTTTGACCAGCCTTGCACTCTTCCAACCGAGATACATACAGGTATGTGATATTTCCCACATGAAATATCATCTAAAAGGGTCTAAGTCTCAGTAGAACTTTGCCTCCAACAATACTAAAACTTCAACTCAATTCTCTTCTAAAATGTTAACCCCTTTGAGGCTGCCCTATGCCTCTTTTTATAGTGGAAGAGAGGAGGTTATAGCTCCAAACAAGAAGGGATAGAATCCTCCTTCAAAGGGATTAGTTCCTTACATCAAGGGGTTAGCTCCTTATTGGATGGGATGCATGAACATGAAAGGAGCGATCTTTCCACCACAGGAATGTTTCTAGAAGCTTCCAAAAATGATTTAAACTAAGCTTCTAGATTTTAATTTTTCCTTTTTAATCTTTTATAGGGGTCTACACTTTTAATACACAGGCAGTGCATTTGGCTCCGCAATGTTTATAGCCAAAAAGTGTGGGACTGCAGGTAAGACTAGGAGAAAGTGCGGTACCAGAGTTTTAAGGCTTTTATGAGATTTTCTCTTAGTTTCAAGGCTTGGCTTTGGGAATTATGATATTGTAGACTTCCAAGGGAGTAATAAAATGTCATGGTGACAAATTTCAGTGTAAAAAATGGTAAACTATATAAGATGATGTTGATAGTTCCTCTATGTTTTTGCTACACATTGAGAGATTATGTCATTTCAAATGGAGGCCTTGTTTTTTTATGCTCATCCCATGTATTGCATTTTATTCTTCTTGCCATATGGAGCATATGTTGATGCTCACTATTGCCATGTACTCAAGTTATTTAATGTAGTGGGCATGTATTTATGAGAGCACCATTGTATGCACATGTAAATTCCATTTTTTTCTCATTATGTAATGTTTTTGGCACATTTCTCATGGAGAGACCCATGGTGTCTAGTGTGTATTGTCATCTACTATGTATGGGTCAATGGAGTTTAAGTCATGTATTATGATGTATATCTTTGATGTAGCACCGAATCATTGGGTGCATGTTGTAAAATTGGGTCCATAGAGTCATGGTTGGTGATAGGTGTAGGGGAGTTATATGTCAGTCATATGTACTTGTCACAATTATGTATCTCCTCCATGAAGCATTGAATGTAATGTATTGTGTACCATGTCCAAAATTAGTTAGAGTCATGGTCATGAGGATTAGTGTCATGCATTTGGAAAGGAGGTGTATTGTAGTAGGAAGATTGTATGTTTATAGCTCCATTACATGCTGAGGGGGAGCATGTTCAGTTTAGAGATGGCATGGAATTGTAGATATATGTTTGGGAGCCTGTTTCCTTTTTTTCATGCTTATCTTCTAGGAGATACTTCATGGCTTGCATCAGCATAGTGTTGTGGATGACAGTGGGAGTCCTAATCTCATATGAAATTATTGGCACTATTTCTTGAGTGTTGATATGCCCCTTTTCCATTGGTTTCAAAAGGAGAGAGATTTAGATGGTTAGATATCAACTTGACTTATTGGATGGAGGTTGACATCAATGCCAAAGGGGGATTTTGAGGGCATTGTAGTGTTTCCATTGATGTCAACAAGATCTTGGTGTTTTTGGTCATATGCATGATGGATGACTGCTCGATGTTGGATGGTTGTTGATGGTATTGTTAGTTGGCATTGATGTCAACATGCTTATAACTAGAACTAGTATAGGTGATGTTGTGGTTCTTGACGTGGAGATGGATTCCACACGTGATGTTTGTTTTATATTGACATGATGCATTGGTTGGAGATGTTGTTGTTGCAGGTGGTTGGAGTGATTCTCTAGGTGTTGCATATGTATATTTATGTCTTGGAGACACTACATATGTTTCTACCTCTGTTAGATGTGGTTTCTTATGTTGGATGACCTTCCATTAGTGTTGGAGCCAGTTGGATGTGGTGTTGCTATTGTAGGTGTTGAGGATGTTGTTGCTGCAAGTGTTAGAGATGTTGATATAGATTTTGTAGGTGTAAGAGAGGTTGTGGGTGCTTATTGAGGAGTTAGAGGTGTTGCTCTTGGTCCTAAATCTGGTAGAATAGGTATATCATGTCATAGACATGTTCTTGTCCTATTTTATCAGTTTCATACCTATTACAGAGGCTTGGAGGAGTGTATAGGAGCATAGGAATATGTTCCAAAAGGTGGAAGAGGTTAGGGACTAAAGGACTTATGTTTTACTTTATTTTTAGCCCCAATCGCAGGCACGATGGACCTAGGGAGTGGAGGAGATGCTAAAGTAGCATGGACATAGGCCTATGAGAGCGACTATGTCTCCAGGAGTTTAAATATTCATGGATGATGTGCTACGGGAGAAAGTATGGAATTTTCATGAGTTTTGCTCTGGATGTTTTGTGATGTTGAGATCATTTTATTATTTTGGTGACTTACTTGAGCGAAACTTTTTGGTTTATGATCGGAAAAGTTCACAAGACCTCCAAAATTTTATTAAAGTTGAACATATCAAAAATTCTAGTGGTTTTAGTGGATGATTGAGTCAATGACCCAAATATAGATCCATTCAAGTATATGAACGTGATTGTCGAACTCATTAGCTATGATTAATTATTCAGTTAAACACTTGATTTCATCTTTATATTGGAGAAAGCTCATTGTTAGTATGGTTGGTTACTGATTTTCTAGTTGACTTGTGAGAGTGAGTTTGGTTAAGAGATTTCAAACTATGTGATCCTTAGTATGCATATTTTTTGCATCTATTTGTAGTGGTAGAAGCGAAGATATGAAGATTTTTTCAACCTTATGCTTATTGAGTGTGTGAGATGTTGAGGTCTGATTTGGAGTAATGGTTGAGATGATAATTTTTTCAGCTTTGAGAGCATTTTTTTTATACTTGTGTGAGAGAATATATGGAGGATTGATTGCAACTATTGCTGCAGATTTTATTATTTTCTTTGGTGATATGTTTCCGTAGAGCTCATGTTGAGCAGTTCCTAGTTCCAATTTGAAACATTTTCAAATGAGGATGACATAGAGGAGAAGAGTTGGAGAGCTAGGGAAAAATAAATATAAGAGATAAAATTTCTCAAATCCAATAGTGTTTGGATAGTTTAGCAGAAATTTGGTGAGGCTCATTGGTAATGGTAGCTTAAAGCAGATTGGATTATGTAGAGTCTGTTAGCACACCTTAATTTCACTTAACAAACTCCACTTTTCCCCACTGTTCCATATTCCTCACAGTCCCTCATTTCCCGTTGGCACACATTTGGCACTTGGAGACAAAGACACCAAGCCCTCATTTATCATTTTTAACAAAATAAACATACATTTGTCATATAATTTACAACATCATGGAGACAGACACAGATTCATCATATAACAAGACAGTGATTCCGCCATTGCACTGCATGCACCAAGAAGACATTGAGGCGGCCTAAAAGGCATGACAAACTCCAAATATTGGCCAAAGATGATTTGGTAGAACATGGTACTCGATGAGGGACCTTCAGTCCAAATTTCAAGGAATTTGGAGAAAATTTTGTCATTTTTGAATTTTTTGGTCACAAAACAGGTTTTTTTGCCCGACGCGTAGCGCCACTTAGCGCACGCTTACGATTGGGAGATATTCTGGAGGAAAAATTGGAATTTCTAGATTTTTTATGAAAATTTATGCATGCTTATGAATGGCCTAAAAATTTCATCAAGTTCTGGGTTGCCTAAAGGGTCAAAAACACCTTGAAAATGACCTTTCTGCCACCTTTTTCATGCACAGGAACCAGTCTTGGGAGATTGAACTTTTGGAGGGGACAACAAACACCAAATCTAGAAATTCCACTTGCGTTGGAAAGTAGACAGGCAGGGCTTTCCAACGAGCTATCATGAGCTCAATTTTGACTTCAAGAAGGGCCTCAAAAATCAGCTCAAAAGTTGTGCTACACATAGAGATTTTGGGCGCGGTGCATAGAGGATTTTTCCCTATTTTTCACTCCACGGCTCAGAATTTCACCTAGTTTTGGCTAGTTTCACTTTTTCATGTAAATTTTGATCTACCTTGATGTAATTCCATGTTCATGATGTAGTTTTGGCACATTTTTACTTGTTCTAGAAGATTCATTCACTAAAAGGTGAAATGTGAGTGAATGGATTAGTTTCCTAGCATATAGAGGCAAGTTGTTTCATGCCTTATTTTCTAGTTCCTAGTTTAGATATGGTTGAAACAACTCCTAGAATGATGAGCTCGACCCCTAGAGGCATGCAAATTGGTTAGGATGGTCTATATGATGTAGTTTCTCAGTCACTTTCAGGGTTGGACTCTTGGGAATAGTTTGGCACCTCATTGTATATTCATTTCAGCATTTTTGGCAAAGGAAAGACCAGAGTTTTGCAGCACTTGTTGGGATCCTTGTGGCTCTAAGTTTTGATGGTGTTTTTCTCCATGTAATTGTAAGTTCATTAATGTTTTATGTATCCCATTTCCCTTCTCTTTTCTTCTGAAATTAAACAAATGAGTAACTAAGGTAGAATTCATTAGTTTGCTGGTGCTCTGCCTTAAACTTTGTTTAGTTTTATATGTTTTCATATGTTTAAAGAGGATCCTTGCAGCCTCTTGACCTCTTCATCTCCTCGGCAGTATTTTCTATCAATTCATTCAATCTAAGACATCAAAGCCATTGCCTTCCTTGCCCCAACCTGAACTCTGCAAGAATTTGGCCTCATCCCCAAGCCCAAAATTGCCTTTCCCTTTTTTCCAACAAAACGCCCCAAGAAAAATCAAAGCAAACCCTCCTATTTAAATACCTAGCCTAAAATCAGTATTCATTTCAAGTCATCTCAGACCCTATTGATTATTTTTATTGAGTTTGACCCGGAGAGAGCCCTCTCCTGATCTGGTAGGGCTAGCTACCAGACTGAGCGTGGTTTGATGTTACCCTAAACTCTGCCCTCCTTCAGCCTAAGGTAGATTTAGGCAATAACAGAGTCATTGATAGTTCAAGGGTAATTGAGCAAGGATCATCGATCGTGGTGGCCTTCAATGGATGGTAGTCCTGAGATACACTTTAGAAACAATATTCATTTGAGAGTAGCCATATGTATTACTCTATGTAAATAATTTTCTTGACATAATATAATTTTAGTAGGGCAGCAGCAGCAGGTAGTTTTTCTCCCTAGAGAGGGTTTTCCACCAAACATATTTGTGTCCTTGTGTTATTTCTTTTTAGGGTTGCATGTTTAATTTTTTTTCTTTGATTTATGTTTTGTGATTTAGTTTGTGCATGATTAAAAGGAATATTTATTCCAAGAAAAAAATTATATGTTCTCTCGCTACATATTCAAACCCCCCTTCTCAATAGTGATCTACTTTCTAACAAAAATGAAACAACTAAGTATAGTGAGTGTGTGGATCATGCATGCACATATAAAATATTCAAAATGAAAACCTAAGCATATATATATATATATATATATACATACATATATATATATATATATATATATATATATATATATATATATATATATATATATATATATATATATTCATTTCGATTAACTACACTAGAATATTAAAGTTTATGAAAAGGGAAATGACACACAAGGAAAAAATGACGAAAAGAAAACAAAACAATAACAATCACAAATTTCTATCCCGAAATAATGAAGTCTACCTTATGTACATGTGTGGGCACACTTAGATTTGGCAAGGATAACGGGATGGCTCTATGAAGAAGAGGTATGTAGAGCTCCTAAAGAATGAAATGAAGTAATATAATAATTTTGATGCGATATATTGTTTATATAAGATCACTACACATGTGTCTCAGTCACATTTTTTGTATGTAATGAAGTGAAAATCAATCCGACAAGTGTTGGGTATGTGTTATATTATTTCCATGACCAGCCCCACGCATTGTACATTGCGTCGGGCGCAGCAGGGGGGTCACAGGGGGGGCGGCAGTGCCCCGACGAATTTCATTTTTGGTGTGCGGACCCACTCATAGGCGGACCCACCCATGTTTTGTGCATGAGTTTGCACATGGTTTTGGGGTATGATGGTTTTCGTCCCCTGGTATTTTGTAGATCCGGTCAAGGGAACTACGGTTATGTTCTAATCCAGAGTTAAAGGATTGGGGTTTATGTATGCTTCGGCATGTATATATATGTGTTGTAACTCTAAAAGGAATATAATGCAAAATCAAGCTGGTCGTCCTGATTTGGGATCCAGGGGGAGATATCTGTGTTTATCTGTTTTATGTTTTATGCTCTTGCTATTGTTTATTTTCTATTATAAGATTCTTCTGTAGATAATTTATGTTCAGGGTTAAAACCTACATTTGGTATCAGAGCTATTTCAGCTTCAAGGTGACGCCTTTGCTACTGAGGGTTTTTTGCTTGGGCCTGAGGTAGACCCTATTCAGTGGGAGATCTGCAGGATCGATTCTTGTGGTGAAAGAAGATGATGAGCGACAAAAAGATAGAGATCGAGAAATTTAATGGTCAGATTTTTGAGTCGTGGAAGCTCAAGATGGAGGATCTGCTGGTGGATAAAGATCAGTGGATCATGGTAGATCCAGGTACTAAACCAACGGCAATGTTTGATCTGAAATTGTGAGAACAAAGAATTTCTCATACAGAGATTGACTGTAGGGACATTCACCGGATATTTCACCTTTACTAGAAAGGATGAATCCGGAGGCTACCTGGCCCTTCTACAGACTCTGCCTAAAGAAATAAAATGTAATCACAAAGATCCGATCAATGAAAGTATTTGTTTTAACTGCAAAGTATTCATTGATCCAACTTTAATGTGTGAATAGGCAAGTATACATATTCTGCAAATGAAGTGTAGTGGTTTGAAGATGAACTAACAAGTTTTGTTTACTGTTTAAACCAGCTTGGGAAAAGTTTGCTTATAAAGATTTACTGTTTAAAGAAGCAGAATCTGAAAATATGCAGCAAAATTATACAGTATGACAACAAATAATTGTTTAAGCGGTTCACCCCTCTCTTGGGCTACCTCCGCTGGATCAAGCCTCCCAAAATGGGCTTGTCCTCTTTGATTAAATTGCTCAAAATGTGAATACAACTATATAGAAGACTCAAAGGGAAAAACACACTACAAATT
The DNA here is from genome assembly GCA_034641835.2 of Pinus albicaulis. Lineage (NCBI taxonomy): Eukaryota > Viridiplantae > Streptophyta > Pinopsida > Pinales > Pinaceae > Pinus > Pinus albicaulis. Next base: position 1,288,097,927 of record CM076582.1, read on the forward strand.
AAGATTCAGAAGGCTCAAATCAGTATAAAATGACTACAAAATCACCTCCATTGGATGAAGGTAGTCCAAAACAACTCTTCTTCCCTTAGGCCCTGGTGGCTCCACGACCAAAAACGCTGGTAAATTCCCTATTAGAGCACCCTAATGGCTCTGCAAACACTCCCAACAGCTCCAGCATGTCCAAGAGACCCAGAATCAAAAAAAAAAATCGTCCAAAAAGGACTTTCCTAGCCAAAGTTATGGCTAACTGAAGTTGGCCCTTCAAAAGCTCCACCAAATCTGGCTAACTGCCAGATAACTCCGAAAAATTAGGAAACGACTCTGAATTTGGTTGGCGCTCCAAATAAAATGGGCAGTTATAATAAATGTTGGGCGGACGTGGTCACATGCACCACCGTCCAACCCGCCGATTAATGTTATATCAAACGTATTAAAAAACTACAAATTAACCCGCCGCCGGATTTAACGTTCACATGCCAACGGTTTAACAAACACAACCGTGGCCCATTGGTTAGGGCGTTGTGTTGTCTCCACCCCGACCCATGTTCAATTCTGGCCGCATTCAAAGTTTTACCCCACTCCAAGCAACACGTGCTTTTGCCACGTAATACCTTTTCACCATGTGCATTAATCTTCGCTCGACCGTATTTGAATAGCCCATGTAAAACAATACATAATGTGCCCATGTAAAACAATACTTTATGCTTTAAAACCACATATTACAAACCCACGTTCATTTGAAACACGTGCTATTTAAAAAACTTTATGTTATGGGTTTAAAACCATTTCATATAGTGAGGTTTTAAAATTTAAATTTCAATAAGGTTTAAATATAATTTAAAATTAATTAATATAATATATGATTAATTTAAATCATATAAAATATAAAAAAATATATAATTTAATAATTTAAACCTTAATAAAAAATAAAAATTTTCCCACATAATATTAAAAAAATTTCTTTCAAAATTGAAAGTTATTGGGTGTTTTTAAAATGTAATATCTCCTCCATACTGTAATGGATTTCAGTGCCATTTTCGGCGTTGGGATTGTATCACTGAGCTCTTTCTAGTCGATCTAGTTCATACCAATTCTGATCACTTTCATTTTTTATCCTTTTTCCATGGCTTGGACTTGAGCTCTTGATCACACCTCCCAAATAAGAAGCTTTTGGACCCTCAAAAGCTTACTGAAATGCTGAGCTGAACTGTAGTATAGAAAATGAGAGAATAAAAACATCCTCTTCTCTTCAGCCTTAAAAAATTTCCCTGAATTTCCAAATATTCACATGGCGAATTTTGCTGAATGAGCCATGTACTTGTGCCGAATCCCGACCAATTTTTCTTGCCATACCAATCTGCCATACTGAAACTAGCAATGACACTTGCTGAACTTTGTGCCCTCTTTTCTTGCATGCCTTTCCAACTCATGGAATCTTTCACTTATTTGCACTGACACTTCGTTCTCTGCACCAAACGACACCAAAAGCATCTTGTGCAACATATGACATCAACAACCAGTTGACAATGAAATGTGCTATACAAATGACACACAAGCTCTGTAACAAGTGTGCACACAACCGACGCAAGTCGATAAACAACAAGATACATCTTGACAAACATATGTGTATGTATCATGTACAATGAACTATATACAGTTCGCTAATTACACATACAACCTCTATGTACATGTGCAAATTCAACTCTTATTTTCTAATACCCACAAGTACATCATCCCAAAAACATGTGGATGATCAAGAGCTGAACCAAAAGACATTTATGCAACATAAGTGAGTATCATACTCATCTTTTACACCTCCATGGCGAAATTTTGCAACAACAAAGAAATTCCTTCAACTAAAACTTCTTATACATGAAATCTTGCATCAACTTTTCAACTGAAATACATGCATACCAATCTGAAATTTGCATGTACAAACTGAGTATGACTTACTGCATTAAGAAGTTAATCCACTTCCTACCAAGCCACCTCCATGGCGTCTTTTGCTGCAACTGCAATTCTTCATGTGAATCTTCCATTTCCACATCGATAATGGACTCCATAGATCCACTTGCGCCTAAACTGTTTGTCCCTTAGCTGCATATGCTTTGGACGATTTGTTGGATGAAAAGTCCAACAATGAGAGACATCATGTCCCTTCCTTTGGAAAAATGTGCAACTCTTAAGCACTTTCTGAGAAAGTTCTCTTTGCCTCTTCTGCTTCCTGTGTGCTTCCTTTTTCAACCAGCATCTTGAAGCAACATGGTTAACTCCACCACAAAATGTGCAACAATTTTTTTTTTCATTTGAACAAGAAAATTGATCATTCTTTGCTGAAACATAATCAAATTGATCATGTGAATGATTATACCTCTTTTGCTGCAATGAAGGTTTCAAACAATGGTAAGGAAGATTTCCATCATGACATTGATGTAATTGAGAATTTGGAACAAAGTTTCTCTTTAAATTTGCATCACATTCTTGAATTCATGTGCTCAAAGCTTCGCCATTAAGCTGCTCATAGCCAAGACCCATATTCTTGGGACGCTCCACAACACAAATAGGCTCAACAATGCCTTATGCATGCTTGCCCAAACCTTTACCTTCTTGATAGCCCATTTTCAACATTAATTTGGACCCAATACCTCTTGTATGTTTTTCAAAAGAACCTACATACTTTTCAATGGAGGAACTTGAAGACAAGTTGGAACTATTATCCTTTTCCTCGAGAATTTTCTTGGACAAAGCTTCTTGAGCTTGAAGAAGATGCAACTCCATATCATGCAGTCTTTGAAGAATGGCTTCTTTCTCTTCCTGCATAGCTAGCAATTGTGCATGAAGCTTAACGCTTTCTCTTTGATCCTCAATGAGAATCTGCACCATGTCCTTCACCTTAAAAAACTCATTCTTCATGTCATCATTGAAGAATCTTTTGAAGGAGGAAACTTCACTTGTAGAAGAAGATGACATTTTTGTGGCTGATTCTAAGGCTATTGAGGATGAAATGGAAGGTGGATATAATGGCACCCTAGCCCTCCTTGGTTGAGGATTAAACTGTTCTCTAACCAACTGACCTTCCCCTCTTTGCAATTTCAGCCTAGTGAGCATCAAATTTTGCAGAATAACACAATTTACTTGCACAAATTTCACAAAATCTTAAGCAAAACCTTGAGCTCTGATACCAACCTGATCTGAAATTGTGAGAACAAAGAATTTCTCATACAGAGATTGACTGTAGGGCATTCACCGGATATTTCACCTTTACTAGAAAGGATGAATCCGGAGGCTACCTGGCCGTTCTACAGACTCTGCCTAAAGAAATAAAATGTAATCACAAAGATCCGATCAATGAAAGTATTTTTTTTAACTGCAAATTATTCATTGATCCAACTTTAATGTGTGAATAGGCAAGTATACATATTCTGCAAATGAAGTGTAGAGGTTTGATGATGAACTGATAAATTTTGTTCTCTGTTTAAACCTGCTTGGGAAAAGTTTTCTTATAAAAATTTACTGTTTATAGGAGCAGAATATGAAAATATGCAGCAAAATTATACAGTATGACAGAAAATAATTGTTTAAGCGGTTCACCCCTCTCTTGGGCTACCTCCGTTGGATCAAGCCTCCCAAAATGGGCTTGTCCTCTTTGATTAAATTGCTCAAAATGTGAATACAACTGTATATAAGCCTCAAAGGGAAAAATAAACTGCAAAATAAGATTCAGAAGGCTCAAATCAGTATAAAATGTTTCAAAATCACCTCCATTGGATGAAGATAGTCCAAAACAGCTCTTCTTCCCTTAGGCCCTAGTGGCTCCATGACCAAAAACGCTGGTAAATTCTCTGTTAGAGCGCCCTGATGGCTCTAAAAACACTCCCAACAGCTCCAGCATGTCCAAGAGACCCAGAATCAAAAAAAAAAAATCGTCCAAAAAGGACTTTCCTAGCCAAAGTTATGGCTAACTGAAGTTGGCCCTTCAAAAGCTCGACCAAATCTGGCTAACTGCCAGATAACTCCGAAAAATTAGGAAACGGCTCTGAATTTGGAGGGCGCTCCAAATAAAATAGGCAGTTATAATAAATGTCGGGCGGACGTGGTCACATGCACCACCGTCCAACCCGCCGATTAATGTTATATCAAACGGTTTTAAAAAACTACAAATTAACCCGCCGCCGGATTTAACGTTCACATGCCAACGGTTTAACAAAAACAACTGTGGCCCATTGGTTAGGGTGTTGGGTTGTCTCCACCCCGACCCGTGTTCAATTCTGGCCGCATTCAAAGTTTTACCCCACTCCAAGCAACACGTGCTTTTGCCACGTAATACCTTTTCACCATGTGCATTAATCTCCGCTCGACCGTATTTGAATAGCCCATGTAAAAAAATACATAATGTGCCCATGTAAAACAATACTTTATGCTTTAAAACCACGTATTACAAACCCACGTTCATTTGAAACACGTGCTATTTAAAAAACTTTATGTTATGGGCTTAAAACCATTTCATATAGTGCGGTTTTAAAATTTAAATTTTAATAAGGTTTTAATATAATTTAAAATTAATTAAAATATATATTAATTAATATAATATATGATTAATTTAAATCATATAAAATATAAAAAATATATATAATTTAATAATTTAAACCTTAATAAAAAATAAAAAATTTCCCACATAATATTAAAAAAATTTCTTTCAAAATTGAAAGTTATTGGGCGTTTTCAAAATGTAATATTTCCTCCATACGGTAACGGATTTCAGTGCCATTTGCGGCATTGGGATCATATCGCCGAGCTCTTTCTAGTAGATCTAGTTCAGACCAATTCTGAGCACTTTCATTTTTTATCCTTTTTCCATGGCTTGGACTTGAGCTCCTGATCAATGTCATATGAATACTGGAGTAAACTGGATCGGAACGCTAAGAGCACAATACGGTTGTGTGTATTAGATTCAATATTTTTGAATGTATCTACAGAGGCTAGTATGAAGAATTTGTGGGAAAAACTTGGGACTTTGTACCAATCTAAGTCTCTGGTGAATAAGTTGTTCCTGCGGAAAAAGCTGTATAACCTAAGGATGAAGGATGGAGACTCGGTGACAGAGCATATGAACGCCTTCAATAATGTGGTAAGTCAGCTATCATCTGTTGATATTAAAATCTCAGATGAAGATAAGTGCATCAGTTTGTTGTGTTCTCTACCAGACTCGTGGGATAGTCTAGTTATTGCAATAGGTAGCAATACAACTACCTCGAATTTTGATGACATTGTCTCAGCCTTGTTGTTGGAGGAAATGAGACAGAGAAATATGGAGGGCTAGAATGGAGATTCCTTATCTGTATGAGGAAGGTCCCAAAATAGAAACAAGAATAAGGTTTCAAGTGGGAGATCTAAATCTAGAGGGAGATCTAAATCAACTGGAAAGTTTGTAAAGGTGTGCTAGAAATGCGGAAAGGAAGGACACTACAAAAATGAATGCAAATCTAAAGCTCCTAAGAAATGAAAGGGATCTGATGACGCTCCTTCTGCAGAGGCAAAAACCACCTTGGATGAAGTTGGGGATGTGTATTTAGATTCTTCTTCAAATACACATGTATATCATGAGTCATGGTTGATTGACTCAGGTGCATCCTTTCACTTCACTCCCCAAAGGGAGTAGTTCTGCAAGTATGAGAAATATAATGGTGGTGATGTCTTCCTAGGGGATGATAGGAAGGCCAGAATCATCGGACGTGGAAAGGTCAAGTTGAAGTTGCAAGTTGGAAGGATTAGAGCACTTCCTGGTGTTCTGCATATTCCTGCATTGTCTAGAAATATGATTTTTGTAAGCAAGATGGATGATGCAGGTGTAAAAACAGTGTTCGAGAAATATGCCTGCAAGATGGTTCGGGGAGAACTGGTATTAATGCGGGGAGTTTGGACTGGAACTCTGTACAAGCTACAAGATAGCACTGTTATTGATAGGTGTAACAGTTATGTGGTTCCTGAAAGTGAAGCGAAAAGCCTAGCTGTCTCTGGAGAAAAGACCATGCTATGGCATCAAAGGCTTGGACATATTGGAGAGAAGGGCCTTGAGATACTACATAGAAATGGTATGGTATTAGGTATGTCTAATTTCTCTCTGAATTTAAATTTCTGTGAACATTGTGTATATGGGAAGCAGAATCGGGTGAGTTTTCCTTCTGGTTCTAAGAGGGCGAACAAGATATTAGAACTTGTGCACAGTGATGTGTTTGGACCTCTGTCAGTTCCATCACTGGGAAAGTCTGTGTACTATGTTTCATTCATAGATGACTTCTCAAGGAATACATGGATATATTTCTTGAGGAAGAAATCTGAAGTCTTTGACAAATTTAAAGAATTTAAGGCTATGGTGGAAAACCAGACAGAGAAGAAGATAAAGGCACTGAGGACAGATAATGGTGGGGAGTTCTGCAAGAAGGAATTTGAAGAGTTCTGTAAGAAGTGTGGCATAGCACGGCAGAAGAATACTCCATACACACCTCAGCAAAATGGAGTTGCAGAAAGAAGGAACAGAAAACTGATGGAAAAGGCAAGAAGCATGCTCAGTGGTACCAGGTTAGGACAAGAATTCTGGGCAGAGGCAGTGGAGACTGCATGTTACTTAGTTAACAGATCACCTTCATTAGCGTTGGAGGATAAGACTCCACATGAGGTATGGACTGGTAAGAAACCCTCTCTTTCACATCTAAGGGTATTTGGATGTGATGCATATATACATGTTCCAAAGGAGAAAAGGACCAAGTTGGATAATAAATCTGAAAGGTGCATCTTTATTGGGTATAAGGATGGTTTAAAGGGTTACAAGCTTTGGAACCCAGAAACAAGGAAGGTTGTGTACAGGCGAGATGTGGTGTTTAGAGAAGTGAAAGATGTTGTTAAACATGAAGTCCTACCAAAGGAACCTGAGAAGATAGAGTTTGAGCTAAAGGAGGATGAATCAGACTCTACAACAGAAGAAGACTTAGAAGATGAAGAGCCACAAACTCCATCTTTGAGAAGATTAGTTCGGGAAAGAAGGCAACCAGAAAGGTATAGTCCATCTGCTTTCTGTTCAGGTTTTGCCTTAACTATAACTGATGATGAACCCAGAACTGTCAGGGAGGCAGTAGATTCAGAGGATGGAAAACTCTGGAAGGAGGCCATGGTTGATGAAATGGCATCCTTGCAGAAAAATGAGGCATGGGATCTGGTGGAGTTGCCGGCTGGAAGGAAGCCCATTGGGAGCAAATGGGTGTTTAAGAAGAAGATGAATGTAGAAGGCAAGGTGGAGAAATACAAAGCTCGGTTGGTAGCAAAGGTTATTCCCAGGTGCCGGGAATTGATTTTGGTGATATTTTTTCTCCTGTTGCCAAAGTTACTTCTATTAGATTACTTTTATCTGTTGCTGCTGCATTTGATTTTGAGATAGAACAGATGGATGTGAAGACAACATTTCTTCACGGGGACCTAGAAGAGGAGATCTACATGAAGCAACCTGAAGGCTTTATGGTGAAGGGTAAGAAAGAACTGGTATGCAGGTTGAAGAAGTCTCTGTATGGGTTAAAACAGTCACCAAGGATGTGGTATCAGAAATTTGATACGTATATACGGGGACTTGGCTTCACCAGAAGCAAGGAGGATCACTGTGTTTATTTTAAATTAATTGGTGACCGTGTTATTTATTTGGTCTTGTATGTGGTTGATATGTTGTTGATTGGAAATGACAAAGAAATTATCCAAGATTTGAAGACCCAACTGTTCTCCAAATTCGA